>OW028580.1:13829101-15121601 GCA_932294295.1 Alitta virens
ATCATGACAGTCATTTGGCTATGATTATAAATCCGTGGATGTTGTAGAGCCATGTCATTCTTTGTCTGCAATTAAAGATGGCAAATGCTTCATTGCGTTCACCAAGTATCATTGATATTGGCAATGCCGTTCAAAGCAAAGAATTTTGCATTAAATTTATGAGAAAACACAGATTTTTAAGGAAAGCATCAAAGTGTTTTCGGTGTAATACAGACATGACTCTAATCAGCAAGCCACAGAAAGTGACCACAGATCGTCAAATGTGGTTATGCTCCAACTGTATCTCTTGTAAATCGATACGGCATGGAACTGTATTTTCTGTAAGAATCATTACCAACGAATGGTTGTTTTTTTCAATTTCAATAATTCAGACATCACTACATGATTGAAATATATTTTCTTTATTTCAGGGCTCAAAACTGACATTAGAATCTTTACTGATGGTCTACTATTTCTTCTGCCAAGACATTCCGATTTATCTGGCTGAACATATCTATCATGACATATCCCACACAACTTATGTCAGGTGGTACTCAAAATTTCGCTCTTGTCTCACCAACAACATACATTCCTCTGGCAATGCCCTAGATGGTCATATTGAAACAACACTACAAAATATTGATGAGTATGAAATAGATGAATCATTCTTCGGTAAAAAAAGAAAATACAACAAGGGTGCTGTGACTAAAAATGCTTGGGTGTTCGGCCTTATGGAGCGAGAAACAAGGAACACAGTTTTCAAAATTGTGCAGAAGAGAGACAAAAATACCCTATAACCAATCATAAAAAATCATGTTGCTACAGGATCAATTATTTACAGTGATGACTGGAAAGCTTACTCCTGCCTTGGTAAGGATGGATATGTCCACAAAGTTGTAGTTCACAAGAAAGAGTTTGTGTCACGAAGGTGCCTGTACAAATGCAATAGAAGGTTAGATTCACTTACTCTTGTTTATACTGCCGTGCAAAAGTTTGGAAACACTCAATAATTTCATTGTGCCTGAAGTTGATACTTTTAGACCAAGGTAGAAATAAACTAATCCACATGTTTAGCACATAATAATAATAAATTTGATAAAAGAAACAGCAGAATACTTATGAATACCAAAATGCTAACATATCTAAATAATTGATAAGATGTTCAACTTATCTATTAATTGTGATAATGAGTTAATTAATACTTTATCAGTTGTAAATATAAGTGCTATTCAAAATTTTTTTTGCTTATATTGACCTTTCATTGTTTTTGCCGTCCAGTGTCAAAATATATTTTGGAAAACGCGTGACTGGTAAGCCTCTTGTGGGCTGGGTGCAATCAGCACAAGTCATGAATAAAATAATCAATCAATGTTTAGTACTAACATTTCTAACAGCATTATCACAGTACCTGATTGCTGTTACTTTTTTGTTATTAATATTAAAATTGTGGAAATGTATATGAGTTTCCATATTTTAGCATGGTAGTGTATATGTATGTATGCCACATACTTTTATTCATTATTGTGAAATTATATCTAATTACACATTTTAATTGCAGGTTTGTGGGGAATGTTGAAACTACGCATATGCAGTAAGAAAGGACTACGTTCTGCTTATCTGCAGGAATTTCTTGATGAATTCTCATACAGATACTGCCACAATTACAATTTATTTATGAACTTATTCCCCACTTAGCTCATAGTGAAAGTAACATCCACAATGACCATTGTTAATTGAAGTTTTGGCATGGAAATGGGAAATTATGAGTCATTGTCATAGGAAAGTGGTGTTTTTATATTTTCTAGCAATAAATGTGATACAAAGAGTTGAAGGTATTCATGTGTTTTATATCTGTGTGATTTATGGGTATCTGTTGCTATTGTATATCTAAAATGAAAATGACAGTTTTCCCTGTCTTTAATTCGGCTCATTTAGCATTAATTTTGTTCCAAAATAATTATAATTAGTTAAGCAACAAAGGTAATAAAAAATCTGCAGCACAAGTAGTGAATTCAAATGACAGTGGACTGCATCATTATTGTTGCTATGTAATATATAACTGTAATGTCATCTCTATTACACACATTTGTATGAAAGTTTCATGTTGACTTAAGAGAATAAAAAATCATCTGTTTTCTTTTTTTCATTATCTTATTATAAACCCTTCTCTGTATACACATGGACACACCAACACTGCAACTCTCATTGTAGAACAGTAACACTGACACTACTCCTATTCTGGGGACTATATTTGTCCCCCCACAGACATGCCACTCTGTCCCAGTGACACCGCCACCCATTCTTATTGCTCCCCTGCAATGACCAAAGACACTGCCACACCACCTCCGCCAGTGGCAGTGTCGGTGTGACAGAGTAAAAGGCCTATGTAGGAAGCCATCTATGAGTAGTAGTAAATGTCGGTGTGTCAGTGTAACAGGACTATGTAGGACCAATATTAATGCAGGATCTGTCGAAGTCCAATGTACAAACCGTATAGACAGAATAGCGAAGTCAGCAGTGGCGGTCTCAGCGTGTCATATGATGGAACTATGTAGGGAACAATGTATATACAGCAGTCGTGGTGTCAGTGTGTCCATATGATGAAACAATGCAGGGAATAATGTGTATACAGCTGTATGACTTCAGGTGGCAGTGTCGGTATGGGAGTGCACTACTGTATAGGGGTGTCTAGAGACCCTATTTCACGCCCCACTGGGCACCAGTGGGGGGGTGTGAAAAGGGGGCGTGGCTAAAAATGTTACATAACCTCATTAATGACAGTGTGAAAAGGGGGCGTGGCTAAAAGTGTTACATAACCTAATTATTGATCATAATTATTTTCTTTCTGATGTTACATAACCTCATTAATGACCATAATTGTTTTCTTTTGACTGTTACATAACCTCATTAATAACCATAATTATTCTCTATTGATACTCATAAACTGTTATATAACCTCATCAGTGATAATTAGCACATTACATAAATCCATTAATGATCATAATTATTTTCATTTGATAGCATAAACTGTTACAACAGTAGTAATTAACATTACATAACTAGCTAACGACCATAAGTTAACATAACACGTACATAACACATTAATGACCATAATATTTTTCTTTGTATATGTGTCAAGATATTCATAACTGATCAAACACACACACACACACAATGTATGTGCATAGGTAGCTCATCATAATTTCACAGACACACATGAATACACATACATATCCAGGTCACCCTACATGCACCAGGTACACATACTCATCATAATTTCACAATAACTATTATACACAAGTAATTTCACTAGAACTTGTCATGCATCAGCGCACAACAGCACATCAATACACAGATAATTTCACAAGATCTTGTCATGCATCAGTGCACAGCAACACACAGATAATTTCACAAGATCTTACCATGCATCACTGCACAACAGGATAGAGCATATGTCAATACATGTATAGCACCTGCCTATAGCCCCAAGGGTATGGATGGATCAATACACAAACATAACCATATATATATATATATATATATATACAGAACTCTATCACACCCCCCCAGATGACTCACCATAATTTCACAATATTTTATTACACACAACACATGACTACCTGAGGCATAGAGAGGATGACAAGGTTTTATGATCACACAGTGTCAAAAAAGACGATAGTTATATCTTTATAGAGCTAAAAATAGCATTTCTTACATAATCACCAGTATATATAGTTTATCAGGGTATCAGAGACTCATACAACAACCATGACTAAAAGAGGACTGTCACCAGAGCCACACAGAGCAAAGAAACCAAGACCACCACCCTACCAGGTCACCCAAACCAACCACAGAAGAGCTAGAAGATTCGGTTATGAAGAAAGAAGCTTCAGAGCAGCATTTAACCAGACTTACACAGGACACAGACTAATCGATATACATCAAGAACTTGAAGATATGTTTCAAGATGTTATTGACAGAGCCGCACAGCATCATGACCCTGAAGACAGGGCCAGAGTCATCATTCAACATAAGGATCTCAAACAGGACATTGTCATTCACATGAGACCTCAAAACCTCATCACAGCAAAGACCATCATGGATAGAATGGAAAAGGTCCTACAATCAGCACAGAGTATGTGCGTTGATAACTCATTCCAGGTAGAGGTAGGTGTTCTTCATCATGACAAGGGTGGGGGTAAGTCTTACATAACCATACCGGCTCTACCCAATGACAACACACAGACTGTCAGGGCCATAGTCGTAGCTAGGGCCAAAGCACGAAATGACCCCAGAGCAGCAGAACTCTGTAAGGCATATAGGGCTGACAAAGGAGGACATCAATCTCAACTTGGGCAGGCCCTTTCACTTTTAAGGAGTGTACAGATACCTCCAGAACACAAAGTCACGATAGAGGACTTCCCAAGATTTGAGAACCATATCAATGCGCAGATTATTCTCCTTGACCAAGAACTCAAAACCTTATATGGAGGGCCATACAATGAGACAACCCTTTATCTCTACCAGGATCATCAAGGTATTCATGCAATCTCAAATATTCAGAGATTATTACATAGTCAGTATATCTGTAAAAGATGCTTCACCATATACAAGGATAACCATGTATGTGAAGCTACTTATAATCAGACAACAGAGAAGGGCACGAGACAGAACAGGGCGCTACCCATCATAAACCTTGACACCAAAGACCGGAACAACACCATCATCAAGAAAACCTGCACAGTATTCATTCCCGAATTACAGGGGGACTACACCTGTGCAGCCAGGGCAGTCATCGTATGCATAGCAAAACTGCAGCAGGATCCTCACTACAAATCACTCACCAAGACATCAAGGGCTCACCGAGAAGGTTTAAACGCTCAGAGAGGGAGAGCCCGGCGACTTCTAAAAGAAGTAAACCTTCCATCAGACAGACAAATAGAGATCAGAGAGTTCTACAAATTTGAAGATCACCTCAATGTACAGATCATCGTCATAGATAAAGATACCGATCACGGTGTTATCTATGCAGGTTCTAAGACCCGACAGAACAAGATATTTCTCTACAAAGACGGTCAGCATTTCCACTCCATCACAGCGTTATCAGGACTTTTCTCCAATAAAGAAATCTGTGCAGACTGTCTCAAGTATTACAACAAAAGAGCAACACACTTCTGTCGAAACAAATGCATGATATGTATGAGAAAAGATTGTAATTGGGTACAGGCCATCAAATGTCAAGATTGCAATAGAACCTGCCGCAACTCAGACTGTTTCACAAACCACAAACAAACAGAGAGATTCAAAAGAGGGCCGGCCACAGGGGAAGAAAAACTATCCAAATGTCAGCAATACTTCTTTTGCCCTGGATGTATGAGGTTGCTAGACACCACGAAAAGAAACAAGGAAGATCACATCTGTGGAGAATGGCAATGTCGATTATGTCAAGACTACTTTACAGGACAACACCTCTGCTACATGAGAACATCAAAACAAAAAGCTAGTACCGGTAAATTCATCTACTTCGACTTTGAGTCTACACAGGACGAAATATTCCAATGTCAAGAGGGGTACAAACCGAGACAAGGGGGTAACACTTGTAAGGCATGCACAGATGACTACACATGTTCAGCATGTAGAAGATGTCGTCACTGTACCAAATGGTATTGCGGCCTTCAACAGCACATACCCAACCTCGTCGTGGCTCAATCTAGCTGCAACAAATGTAACGATGATCAGACACACTGCAACGAATGTGGTATCAAATGTCTCAACCACGACAATAATCACACATGTAGAAATTGTTATCAGAAGGAGATCGTTTTCAAAGGAGATGCAACGGTACAAGATTTCGGTAAATGGCTCATCAATGAAAAGCACAAGGGTTTCACATGCATTGCTCATAACGGGAAAGGTTATGACTTCCTCTTCCTACAAGGATACCTCCTTCAAAACGGGATCCAGCCGGCAATCACCAAGGTTGGTACAAAAATAATGTACATGAATATACCCCAAACAGGCATTAGATTCATAGACTCCCTCAATTTCCTACCAATGGCACTCAAGAAACTACCCAAGACATTAGGACTCTCATCATCACTAAAAAAAGGAGATTTTCCACACATGTTCAATACCAGGCAACACTTTCACCAGAGACATTTCACACACTATCCTCTAATAGAATTCTACGGTAAAGAGATTGATCTAGAATGGCACAACAGTCTACAAGGCCCCTACGACATGCACAACGATATGGAGGAATACTGTAGAACAGATGTCAAGATTCTCAGAGAGGCATGTACAAAATTCCGACATCTCATCAAAGATATAACCAGGCTCGAGACTGAGAACGGATCCATGGATATCGACCCCTTCTCACAGGTCACCATAGCATCGACATGTATGCAGATCTTCAGGCAAAACTTTCTCAAGGAAAGTTACAGAGTAACCCTGGAAGACAATACCACTCCAGAGATCACAATGGTGGGTGGACAATACTATCACGACAATGAGACACTATCATCTACAGATATTAAAGAAAAAACCTTCCTGAACTCCGACATCGCGCACATACCTCCTCAAGGATACACCGCACGACATGGGCATAGTTACAAGTCTATTCAATGGCTTGAATATCTAAGTCATAGTAACAAGATATTCATACAACATGCTCGTAATATAGGGGAACTAGCAGTAGGTCAGTACAGGGTAGATGGAGCAGACAGCAATGGGGTTCTCTACGAATTTTACGGTTGCAGATGGCATGGTTGTCCTACATGCTTCCCCGACAGATCTATCAAAGACAGCTACAATAATCAGACAATGGATCAGATCTACCAGAAGACCATACAGAGGGAGGACTTTCTCAAGACCACAACACCAACAGTTACATCTATATGGGAATGTCAGTTTGACAAGCTACTCAAGGAAGACCAAGAGATGAAGCATTTCATTTCGTCACTGGATATCCCTACAAGACTACATATCAGAGATTCGTTCTTCGGAGGTAGGACATCATCAGTACGACTTCATTACCAAGTAGGTGAGGGTGAGAAGATCCATTATTACGACTATACAAGCCTCTACCCCTCGGTAAATAAATACAGTACTCTACCGGTAGGACACCCCCAGATATTAACCAAGGACTTTGACTACACCATGAGATCCTACTTCGGCATAGCCAAAATTAAAGTATTACCACCAAGAGGTATCTATCACCCCGTTCTACCCTACAGATCAGGAGGTCGACTTAAATTCCCGCTATGTCGCACATGTGCAGATGAGCACAGCCAGTTACCATGTCAGTGTAGTATTGATCAGAGGGCCATCATAGGTACCTACTGCACACCAGAAATCATGAAGGCCCTAGAGAAAGGCTACACCATCCTCAAGATCTATGAAGTTTACCACTGGGGAGACACTTCAGACGAGCTGTTCAGAGGATACGTTGACACATTTCTCAGGATTAAACAGGAGGCATCAGGATACCCAGAATGGGCCAAAACTCCAGAAGATCGCGAAGTTTACATCCGGAGTTATCTAGAGGCTGAAGGAATCAGTCTAAGGTCTGAAAACATCAACCACAACCCAGGACTAAGAACAGTAGCCAAACTGGCACTCAACAGCTTTTGGGGTAAGTTTGGGGAGAAACCGAATCGCGTCAGAACACAATACATCACGGATCCCTCCAAATTTAAACAACTAGCCAACGACACATCAGTAGAGATCATGATGATCTACATGGTCAATGAGGACTGTCTGCTAGTAGAGACCAAGAGTAGGGAAACATTTGAACCTGACAACCTCAAGACTAACGACGTCGTAGCATCATTCACAACATGTTGGGCAAGACTTAAACTCTATGGACTCATCGATCAACTAGGACGCCGGGTACTCTATATGGACACAGACTCTGTCATTTTCACATCCCTCAGAGGCCAAGATATGCCACCGCTAGGAGATTTTCTAGGACAACTGACCGATGAGCTACCGGCGGGACAGTACATAACAGCATTCATTTCTTCAGGCCCTAAATCCTACAGCTACAGACTTAATGATAACTCGGAAATAGTCAAATTCAAAGGTATCATCATGAACCCTATCAACAGTCAGCTTGTAACTTTCGAAAACATCCAGCAAGTTGTAACCAAGGGGCTAATCATCAGGTTACCTACATACAATATGTTTGTTAGAGACAAAGTACATGGACGAGTTTTTAACAAGGCATCTTATAAGACTGTAAAACTAGTTTATACCAAGAGGGTGTTACTAGATAGTTATGACACTCTACCATATGGTTATTAGTATGTAAATATACTAAAGGGCATGTATATATGTAAAGATTATAGCTGTTAAAACATGTACTTATGTTTATATATACAGAAGGACGACAGGCTATTTCTACATAGTATTACTACTAAATATGTACATATGTTTACTAAAAAAAAAAAAAGGATACAGATCTATTTCTACATAACACTGTATATGCTCTAATTGTCATGAAATATATATGTATGTATATATACTAAAATAGGATAGAACTCTACTTCTACATAGTAATGTGCACTGTCAAATTTCAAAGCTGAGTATAAATAAAGATGTCAACCAAATTCGTGATCAGTTTGTCATGGAGACTCAATCAATACACAACGAAAGCTGGCAGGTCTTGGGGGTCAAAATCCCCAAGAATGAGGTTGTATTTTTTAGTCAAATTATCATACTCTATGTAGTAATAATAGCATGCATTGTCAACCTATCAATCAGTCACCCCCTGAGCGAGCTTTGGGTAGGACTTCTAAGCAGTAGTATAGGGTTTCTTCTCCCGAACCCCACTATAAAAGACAGAAGAGTATCACTCAATAATGGATAATTATTTAAAATCTATTTACTATAATACTAGTAAACCCGGTAGTTACTCAGGGATAACCAAGTTCTGGCAGAGTATAAAAGCCTCAGGCAACCCTCATAAGCTCAAGTTTAAAGATGTAAAGAAATGGCTAACAGAACAGTACACGTATCTGGTACACAAACAGCCCACATCAAGGTTTAAGAGAGAATCAATTATTGTAGGGGGGATGAATGAGATTATGGACACAGACTTAATGGATGTTCAGAAATTTAGCAGGAGTAATGACAGAGTAAAATACCTGGCAGTATTCATAGACTTATTTTCAAGATATCTAAGAATTGAGCCTATGAAAAGTAAAACAGGAGAAGAGATGGTTAATGTTATGAAAAAAATTTTCAAGGACGGTCGCACGGTAAAAGAGTTAAGAAGCGATCAGGGTAAAGAATATACAGCTAAGTCTGTCCAGGAATACATGAAATCTAAAAACATAAACCATGTACTAGCTTATAATGTTTACCATGCAAACTATGCAGAGAGGGTAATCAGAACAGTTAAAACACGAATATACAAATTCTTTACCAAACACCAAACTCATAGATATATCGAACACCTTCAAGAAATCGTCTCTAGTTATAATAATACCAAACACTCCACGATAGGGATGACACCTTCCCAAGTTACCGAAGAGAATCAGCAAGAGCTTTATGAAAAGATATATTTACCTATAGAGTTAAAAAGAGAAAGAACGACAATTGTATATAAATTTAACGTAGGTGATAAAGTAAGATTATCTTTAGCTAGAGCACAGTTCCAAAAAGGGTTTGACAGAAAATGGACAGAAGAAATTTTCATTATCGATAAAAGGGTATCATCACACCCCCCGCGCTATAGAGTAATAGATTTAAACAAGGAGAAGATCGACGGTAGTTTCTACGGGCAGGAGATGCAAAGAGCCTTGGTAGCAGATAATGATCTATATAAGATCGAAAAAATTCTCAGACGCCGCATTAGACAAGGAAAGAGGGAAGCGTTAGTTCGTTGGTTAGGTTACAGCAAGAAGTTTGACTCCTGGATTAAGGAGACAGAAATTAGAAAATATGGATGACTTTTACATTATACTAAACAGTAACCATAGTACAGATCTTTTCGAGAACACACCTGTTAATTTCAAAGTCAGGTTAAACAGAGCCTTAAGACTAGAAGATGGATGGAAAGTCGCCCTCTGTCAATACAGGTCTACAGTACCGCCTCATGTATACATATGTAGTAACATTTGTAACTCTACAATTGTCGGGCAAAACCAGTTAAATGTATTGAGGTACATAGGTAATAAAGAAATGAGCTATACCCCTTATTATATACCTATAGCCCAGCACTTTATAGATACTATACACATTTACATGTTAAATGTCTCTACCGACCGAAAGATTCGGACAGATGAAGGGGGGACATACATCACCCTACACTTCGTATATAAGCCTTCGCATACTACAGCGTAACCACTTCTATCAAACACATCAACATGGAAGCATATTTCTCTACACAGGATAGTAGACCTACACCATTTGTAACTGATGGTCTGAGACGTTATACAGGTTCGGACAATCCTCAATACATTATAGAAAACCCCAAGACGCATAAAGCCATACCCAGGGTCAAGGTCGAGCTGACATCAGATATAAAAAAAACTTTTGATCAGACCAAGGAGGAGATGACGTCAGTAAAGCGTAAGAAGAAGGCTCAGCCAAAGCCGCAGGCTAAGAGAAGAAAGACAACTTCAAATAAAGCTAAGGCCAAACCACAAAAACGCTCATACAGTAAAAAGAGATCAACCAGTCAGCACACTAAGAAAAAATAATGGATGTTAAAACAACTAGTCTACCTCAACTCGATCTTTTCTCCCCTCCGTCACTACAACAAAATGTCGAAAGGCAGTATTATATGGATTACAGACCAGTCAACCAACTGACAGACGACGGGCCTATCCTATTCGACATTAATGAGCAAAAACATTTTCTGGACCTCTACAATAGCCAACTATATGTAAAAATGAAGATTGTTAAACAAGACAATGCTAGTATAGCAGTAAATAAGAAGGTTGTACCTGTAAACAACAGCTTACACTCTCTATTTGAGAAAATATCAGTCTCATTAGAGGGGAAGGAAATTAGCTCATCTAACAACTACCCCTATAAAGCCATGTTCAGCACTTTACTGGCCTATGGTAAGGATGCTAAAAATTCTCAACTGAGAGCTCAAGGTTATGTAAAGGATGATGCCGACCAAATTGATCTGATCGACCTGAATAAGGGGGCTCAGATAAAGAAGGACCTCTTTCAAAAATCCAACATTGTAGAATTTCAAGGACCTCTTTATGAGGATATTTTTATGCAGAAAAGATATCTACTTAACAATACAAGACTAACTATAAAGTTAGACAGAACCTCTAATGAATTTGCACTCATTAACCATGAGCCTACAGGCTCATATAAAATACATCTGGAAGAAGTAATGTTTAAAGCTCACATGATTCAGCTTGACCCCCGTACACAGTTTGCTATTGGTAGATCGTTAGAAACTAGGCCAGCACTCTACTGCTACACTCAGAGAGATATTAGAGTAGAAAATATAAACACAGGATTTACTTCAGGGACCCTTGATAACCTTTTTCCAAATAGGCTGCCCTCTAGAATCCTTGTCACTCTGATCCCCGCTAAGGCATACAATGGGGATTTAAAACTCAATCCCTTCAATTTCAAGCCATATGACCTGCAAAGAATATCCCTCTCAGTAAATAATGATACTATCAATACTTTTACACCTACTTTTGATCATACACAGGGAAACGGAGTCTCTGCCAGTTATCTCAGCCTCTACGAGACACTTAGAGAACTAGGGAATGATTTCGGTAACGACATTACATTGTACGACTTTGCTCAGAGCTACTGTATGTATGCTTTTAATATAAAACCATCTTATGGGGCATCTTACGCCCCTGACCACGGACATGTACGACTATCTCTGAATTTCAAAAAAGCTCTGAAAGAACCGGTAGTATTAATGATTCATGCCGAAACACCTGCTATTATGGAGATAACCAACACTCGCAATGTTACAGTTAAATAGATGATAGCTAATTACACCGAAATCATTCATCATGCAGAGACCGGACACTGTAGATCAATCTTTTGTAGTAGACAATAATTCAGCCAGCTCTTGGAAGAATATGTCTGAAGACAAGGTTCTTATTCTTTTAAACACGCCATGTAATATAATAATATCATCACCAAGTCAGGGGGGGAAATCAACATTTGTTCACCGCTTACTAAAACATGACATGTTTCGGGAAACACCTGAAAAAATTCTGTACTGTTACAACAGCACATGGCAGCCGATGTTTAGTACATTAGAATCTGAAATGGACAATATATCATTTCATTACGGTATACCCAGCAAAGACGACTTGGAAACATTCCAGACTATAAGCAGCAGACATTCCCTCGTTGTATTTGACGACCTAATGATTGATGCTATGAATACAGACACAGTTTTAAAACTTTTCACAGTAGGTACACATCATAATAACTGCTCAGTTATTCTACTGACCCATAACTTATTTTTAAAGTCAAAACATTCAAGAACTTTAAACCTAAACACGCATGTATTTGTCATAATGGCTAACAGCAGAGACAAGGGTCAGATCACAGCTCTAGGTCGACAACTAGGCTATCGTCAGATGCTTCAGGCTTACCTAACAGCCACCACAGAGTCTTACTCATATTTTGTTATTGACTTACATACTAAAACTGACAAGAATTTAAGATTAAGATCGGCCATTTTTCCTGACGAGGGGCCTACAGCTATTTATAAGGTAGAGTAGCACTGAAAAAATATCATTTACAGTTATGACAGCACTTAAAAAGAACATGTCCTTTATTAGGCTATTATCTATAGCAGAGAGTAAGCAGAAAGATACCTTACTGAATACAATGAGTAAGAGTCAGTTAGAATTACTTAGACAGTTAGCAAGGAATATTATTGAAGAGGAATTAATTATTAGTAAGCAGGTCGATAAAGATCTAGGTAGATATAAAAACAAGCTCATTAAGTTGGCAGATAGCAGAGAGAAAGGTCGTAGATTACTCTGTCTAAAGCTCAGATCAGCCTGGCCTAGGATTATTAAGGCAGTTTTACCCCAACTCGAGCTCTTGGAATAATGAAGCATTTTATAATACCTGAATCATCATATCATAGACTTAAGAATAAGGCAAAAAAGGTTAGTCAACCAGAGCATACGGAGCCGGTCAAACAGACTGAACAGTCTGACATAATATTCGAGCAACATAAGGAGACTGATGACTCATTCATCTTTGAGGCATTCCCAAAAACTTCAAAAGAAAGAGCCGAGAGACTTGTCACTTACATCAGAAGACATGACCCCGAAATAACATGGACACAAAAGGGACTAGTCACAATTAACGGGAAACTGCTTGAGGGGTCAAACATTATAGATCTACTTAGAACCGCTATACATGGTACAATAAGAAAGCCTGAGAGTTGGACAGATTTCTCAGAAGCATTGAAGCGTATCAATACACCATTATCTCTCATGACTCTAACACCACCAGGGGTACCAATTAAGCGCCCCCGGTGGCTAACCCACTAAGATACTCATAACTGAAAATAATTTAATATACCATAAAAATATAACGCCTCACTTACATAACATACCTATAAATACCCACGCCTAGATCTAACACAAAGATATATTCATAACTAGAGATACCATAAAATTATAACCATGACGTTATGTAACATATCTATAAATACCCCCCAATCAGCAAACACCTTTAGTCTGGTAGATATGTATATAAGAGGCTAGAAGCATGTATGGTTATTCAGGACTGAACATCATGACGACTACAACTACAACACTCTTCACCCATAATTTTGGCAAGAACAGCCAAGTATCTTTAACAGAGTACCAAGGACAGAGAAGACTTAACCTCCGAGTACTGGATGGAACATTTCCTGCCCAAAAATATGTAGGACTAACAGTTAGAGATGTCAGAAAGTTACTACAACTAATACCACAAGTTTCACAGATCTTAGCCTCAGAGGAAGAGACCTTTTTTGATCTCTCTGAGGACATAAGACTATCAGTTACACGAGGATGCATTGATATTCGCCTGAGATGGACACCTCCGCATCAAGAGGAAAAAGTTTTCACCAAGAGAGGACTCTACATGAAACAGTACGAGTTCACACAACTTACAGAGATGCTCAACGATTATAAAAAATTTTTCAATTAATGTATCAGATGCCTAAAAATAAATAAACATTTTTCAACTTGAAAACTTGACTTTGTCATATCTCAAACCTCAAAAGATAACATTTTAATATAGATATTAACAAACTTGTGAAGTATGACTCTTTTAATTTAGAAAAACATAGTATACGGCGGAGGATCCGGGTTAGTGATCTCCATGTTTGAACTTATACCATACTGAGTTAAAAAAAGGATAGTAGATCAAAATGTAGCCATTTTAACATAGATGGTAAACCAATAACAAATACAATCACCATATTCAAATTACCACGAAGTTAGTCTCCACCGACGCCTGCATAGTAGTTGTAACGGTAGCTGAAGAATCTGCAAAGATATTATAAAAGCAGGTCTTTTTCCTACAGGTACACGTGGTTTTGAAACGACGTACACATTTTAAGTTAACAGAGTACACACAAAAATATTTAAACAGTTTAACAAAAAACTATATCACGACAAGACCCCCCCCCCCCCACCACAATCACTCAAGTTACCTCCAAGCCTGTAGTTATCGCCACCCATCTTTATAATGAAGAAGCTGTAAACCACCGGCTAACACACTGTTCTGACAGCATCCATGACACTCAGGCAGAAGCGCTAGACGGAGAGGAGTAGGCAAAAAATGATTTCGTAAAATAAGAACTCGCTACACGCAAAATTAAAATTAAGGATGTATAGGTAGTAAGAATATATATATATATCCATCAGCATACGGCCAGCTTTTAAAATTATATGATATATAACTTAAGCAGAAGCTTCCCCACCCCCTACCGGTCATGGAAGAGCTCAAAAGACACCTAGCGGTAAAATATTATTCTAAAGCACCGTATTTTTACCAATTTTGAATAATTTTGAATAATTTCGACACAAAAAATATTCATACAGACTCAAAAGCGCTACCTACAATAAATAGTGACTAAATCAGGCAGTCTTAAAGTAAAAGCGACCCCCTACCACACACACGCACACAGACATACGCACACACATGGTCATACACACAGGCTAGTTTAATTTAACGAACTTCTGGTATTTAGCGGTATATAGCAGACAATCTTGATATCTAACTGAAGATAATCAGCCCTACTATTTGAAAATAAGGGTTAAAACACGATAGCATGTAAAACTACGAATAATTGGTTTGATCAGTATATATATATATATATATATATACAGAGAGGAGAACTTCGGCTCTTACGAATGTAAACATAAGACATGATTTAGTTTTAATAGTTTATTTAAATCTAAATAGGTCTAATAAAGGCAGGTTGTATAGTCTTCCAGGATGTGCCTACAAGTAAAAATAATATATAATATAAGGACAAGTAGTAAAAAGCTTGTATGTACATATATATGTATATAGACTTATATATATATATATAGGACAAAAAAAAAAATACACACCTACGCCACACCACGTAGCTTTAGAATTTTTAACTTGTCTCTACGAGGAATAACAGGATATATGCTCTTAACAAATCGATCCTGGATACATATCCTGATAAATTCGGTCTCTTGTTGATACGGTCCCCAGCCAACGATGTATCCTAGGCATAGAAAATAACTTTTTATAGAACCGCCATTATGAAACGGGTCGAGATGTTTTTCTGTGAGTTTTTCGCAGTATGATAAAAGCTGCATCCTTGTAGGGTTGACCATGAACTGAGACTTTACTAATGCTTTTTCGTATCCTAACATATGGCATCTCTTAATATGTTTATAAACTCCTCTAGTGATCTCCATGTTTGAACTTATCATATTCTTTCAGAACGATCTTAAAATGACAGTTTATATCGATCTAACAAGATCAGTGATCAGAATGGTTGTAGAGGGGGGCTTCTGAAGGAAGTGCCTTAAATTTAAGGGGTTTTTTCTCCAGTCTCCGTTTGATTGGACATATAATACAGGAAAGTGTGAGTTTAGCCTGAAGGGCTGAAGCAATACTCATTGTTCAGCTTCCAGGTTACCAGCTAGGTTTATTAAGCTACAGATACACACCCCACACACACTCACATATTGAAAATGGCTACCACACTGCTGAATATGGACGAAAATCCTTGTCAACTCTGCTGCGAGTTACCATCTCGGTACAGCTTCAAATGCTGCTTTAGAAACGAGGAAATGAGACTATGTAGGGATTGCATCGAAGCGTTAGCCATGCGTAAGCTCATTACGGAAATCACTGAAAATCACCCTATCGATCTGTCACAAAGTTACAAGATACCATGTCCATTCTGCCGCCAGAACTATGACATGATCTACGATATAACTAGTTACGGGGAATACATGATTGAGGACTTCATCAATCTTGGACAATCAGTCGCTATTATCAAACTGACGAAAGATCACTACTTGGGAGAGATGGACATCCTGAGAGAAAATTTAAGAGCTCATCATAACGGACAAATGATTCTACAAAGAAGGCGACTGACTGAGGAAGTTCTTCTGCCTCTGACACGTCTATTGAATAATGAACATAGACGTACCACAAGAGCTGTCACGCCAAGACGCTAACCATGAACTTTATTAACTACAAAATAAGCGTATCTTAACGCTACTTAAGATGGATGATAATACGCCTCTATTCACTACTCTATGCACATTACCAATGACCATTAACACTGTATATATTTTATTGTACTTAAAACGATTCTATATTGGCTGTATTACTAATGCTATAATATTAAAAAAGAGTTCCACGGTATATTTTCTTTTTGGTTAATTTAATTAAACAAACATATTAGTAATAAAGCCCTCTATTAAAATAGAGCAGCTGAAAAGTTTACACTAACATATATTAACTACCAGGCCTTCGGGGGACCGTAGGTTACTTTAAAAGACCGTTACCTATGATCTATTCATGAAAAATCTGCACAATACTGTAATAAAACAACTTTGTAGCTAGTTAAGCCTGAAGGCAGTGAGTTAGGGGTCACAGCAGGTGACTTTAAGATACACTCAGAAGCTTGGTGTGAGTTTTAGTAGCCTTATGACACGCTTAACCCTGATGAGGGCAGAGTGTTACGTAATCAGGTAATACTTTCGAGGGCTTTTTGTGGGCTTAGTACCTATGTAGCTCTATACTTTACGTAACCCGCGCACATTTCAATAGATTGATGTAACACAGGGGCTTAATAACTACCACAGATGTCAAACAAACATATTTTTGCAGTAAGTAATACATTTTGACGACACTAATATAACAAATAGTATTTCTACATAAATATGAATCTGATCGAGAGTGACCATATCACTATAGACCACGACAAGGATAATATCTACTACCATAGAAATATAATAGCACTATCTAAGGAATTATCACGATGATCGCCGCGATACTGAGGATGCTTATCCTGTCATGCGTTCTTGCATGTCGTCAGGAGGTGCCGGGTATACTCATCTGCAGTGAAGACGATGTTGATGATGTCAGGTATCTGAACCTAGACACCATCGAGGAGATTAGGTACGTTAACTTTTTTCCTTATAATCTTTATGATGAATAACCGGGTTTTTTTTAAAAAAAAATAGGCTAACGACCATAATACTAATAAGCTAGTAAAAATTTTTTTTTTAATAAAAAAAGTATCAAACTTCTTACCAGTAACCAAGACGTAGACTAACTGAGACGGTTATGCGATGAGGATGCTTTAATATATATACCTAGTAACATACAGCCCCTATGCATCTTTTTTGTTATGACTTACAGAGAGATAGCTTTAATAAATATATATAGTGACACAGACCCCCTATGCATTCAGGTTACGACTTAATGAGTATGATGACATCAAAAGAGACATATTGCCCTATTTATTAAACAGAACTTTATTATCAAGTAAGCATATCCAATGACATCTTATGATGATTTATTCCAGATTTTATACACGCTATGAGGAGGAAGTTATAGATCAGCTATCAGGAAGCACAGTATCTCTGAAGATTACATTCCAATCAGGAAGGGTTGTGAACCTACCTTTGAGGACGACAACGACTCTGAGTAAGGATAGCGTCACCCCTAAGGAATCTGATGATCCCTCAACGATCACCACAGACAAGATCACACCTACAGAGGTACGATACATCGCCGACACACACCCATCCACCAGTGACCCTACTAAGACGGCCGCTATCACTGACGATGAGCAGCCCACCAGTGATCCACCTAAGACGACAACTATCAGGATGTCAAGAGGTAACACCCACCTGAAACTGATCATCCCTTCGGCGATAGGCTCAACAGTGGTTGTACTAGTGGCTGTTATCCTCTGTATCAGGGGTAAGTGATGAACTAATTATGCTGAAATTTTTATGATAGTTTTTTATATATCAGTTTGTTGGTAGAAACATCCTAAGTAATTATGACGAAATTGACGACTGTGTATATACTTTCTGCAGTGGTAATAAGGAGAGTGCACCGTGTGGAGCGTATTGAGAGGGACATGAGACAGAGAGAGGCACATGAGCTGGAGAGACTGCAGCATAGACTGGATGAACTAGAAAACCCCGCAGTCATCCCCCACGACGAGTCTGACGAAGAGGGTAAATAAAAGTAAAGATATATAATCACATTACAGCGTAATAGAGACTGATATATGATATATATATATATTTTTTTTTTTTGTTATAGTTGTGTTCAACCTCCGTGGTGATAACTGGGACACTTCAAGCCAGGATAGCGAAAACAGCGGTATGTAAATATCACTATTTATTGTAAATGACTCTATTTATTGTAAATGATACTATTTATTGTAAATGACACTATTTTTTTATTTTTGTAAAATGTTGCTGAGGCTAATTATAGACTGCCACATAGAGATATACATGTATTATCTACATGGTGATCATTTTCAGAGCATTCTATTCCAGAAGTTAGACAGAGGAGGCAACGACGAAAGGCTTTCCTGGATGCAAACGAGGCCATGAAAAAATGCTATTAGGTAGTTATAATTTTTTTCTTTTTTAAACATGAAGGTATAATATGCAAAAGCTTTTAAATAAAGTTTTGAAATTTCTTAAACATTATCGATGTTTTACAGATAAATGCCTGGAGACGTGGAGTATTTTCGGGGGGACGTTAAATTCTATTTTTGTAGCTGACGACTAGAAGAACGAAGGGGGGCAGGGTTTTCAGGGGATTTTATTTTTTTTTTCTGATGTTGTAATTTTAAGTCGAATAAAATTTATGATAAACTTGTAAATATGACTTGTTCTTGATTATTGACGATACTAATAATGACCGGTGGTTATCAGAACATAAACAACATACACATATAGGAGGTGAAATATTTTATTTTCAAATCAATAGTATATACAACTACAGCTATCTTCATTTTAAAACCGTGATTCATCGGCGGTATGTAAAATTCCTTGTAATGGTCTCAAGACAGTGATAAAGAGCTCATTAATGCGTTCGAGCTGACGTAAATTCATCTTTTCTACAGTGTCTTCGAGGAATAAATATGCAAACCTGGCTGACATGCTTATCTGGTCGACCTGTACCATAGAGCCAATATCTCGATATTGACCCTGAAGGTTAACGACTCTTATATCCTTTGTTTTACATAGAGGGCAGGCCACCTGTTTTTCAGGATCGCGTTTAAGATCAAGTACTGCCAGAGTGATGTCCCGGATTATGTTTTTCTGAAGGCAGCTATGACAGACATACATCCTTCTATTACTCTGTATGTAACAACATGAGTATGTAAATCTCGCTGATGGCTGTTTGCAGAGTTGACATTTTCTTGAGGCTCTCATAACTCTAACCGCCTGATCCAGTAGAATTAATAGAGAGAGCATGACTGTGTAATGCATCATGTACACTGGTACCTTACTTATATATATGATCAGTTATGTAATAGAGCGATAAAGTCTACCATTCTATTATCCAACCCTCACACAGTATACATACCACCCAACAGCACCAGGGGGGGGTTTATAGATCAGTTTAGAAGCGTAATAAAACATTACGAAATCGCGATATCGTAATAGTTGTCGGTGGAGGGGGGTATGTCTGACAGAGCGTAATAAAAGTTGTAAAGCATGATAGAGCATGGTTATACGGAAACAAAAATGTTATGAACTTACGACAAGCCAAAGGTCATTGAGAAATTATGATGGACACTGTCATACATTGATGCATATAGTTAGTCATTAAGTTTTAACACATGCTTTAATTTAAAAAATCTTTTTTTTTTGGAAATAAGTTTGTGATTCATAATTAAGATAGTTTTTTTGTTCTTTGTTTGTCTTCAGTCTATGATTTATTTTACTCTCTTATGACAAAAAGTTATTTTATGGTAAAAAAGCGACCATACCCTAGGACACAGACATACGGTAAGCATGTCTCAACATGATCTCTATCCTGAGGTGAACTGAGACGAAGCAAAAAACTTGCAAAAAATTGTATGTACATTTGTGTGTAACATTAGTCATTGCGAAATATAATGATGAGTCAATGACAGTTGTGTATTGATGCATATCAGTAGTGTTATGGGGGTTTTAGGTGTGAACTTTTAATAATGATCATTTTGATACAAAAGAAAAATATTATGATCATTAATGAGTTACGCATGTGTTATGTAATGTTAACTTATGAACATTAAAGATTGTATGTAAAAGACTCTGAATGCTAATTATGATCAATGTAACAATTTATGGATATCAAAAGAAAATAATTACGAACATTAATGATCTTATGTAACGGCTTAATTATCATTGATGAGATTTATATAACAACTTACGAATATCAAAAAAAAAATTACGAGCATTAACGAGATTATGTAACGAGTTAATTATTAATGATGAGCTTATATAACAGGTTATGAATATCAAAAGAAAATAATTATGATCATTAATTAGATTATGTAACAATCTTAGTCACGCCCTTTTTTTCACCGAGATTATGTAACGAGTTAATTATCAATGATGAGGTTATATAACAGGTTATGAATATCAAAAGAAAATAATTATGATCATTAATTAGATTATGTAACAATCTTAGTCACGCCCCCTTTTCACACCCCCCCAGGGTGACCAGTGGGGCGTGAAGGGGAGCCCCCACACACCTACCTACAGTAGTGAGTGCATCAATATTTAAAGCAAGGTCTGATTTGTCAGTGAAAGTGCAGATATAATGCAGAAAATTAAAGTCTGCAGTGGCGGTGTCGGTGTGTCGTTATGATGGACTATACAGGAATCAATATGTATACTTTGGCAGTGTCGGTGGGACAGTGCCCTGTAACAGGCTATATGTAATGCAGAACATTAAAGTCTCCAGTGGCGGTGTCGGTGTGTTGATATGATGGACTATGCAGGAATCAATATGTATACTTTGGCAGTGTCGGTGGGACAGTGCCCTGTAATAGGCTATATATAATGCAGAACATTAAAGTCAGCAGTGGTGGTGTCGGAGTGTCGCTATGATGGACTATGCAGGAATCAATATGTATACTTTGGCAGTGTCGGTGGGTCAGTGGCCTGTAATGGGCTATATATAATGTAGAACATTAAAGTCAGCAGTGGCGGTGTCGGTGTGTCGGTATGATGGACTATGCAGGTATCAATATGTATACTTTGGCAGTGTCGGTGGGACAGTGCCCTGTAATGGGCTAAATATAATGCAGAACAATAAAGTCTGCAGTGGCATTGTCGGTGTGTCGTTATGATGGACTATGCAGGAATCAATATCTACACTTTGGCAGTGTCGGTGGGACAGTGCCCTGTAATGGGCTAAATATAATGCAGAACATTAAAGTCAGCAGTGGCGGTGTCGGTGTGTCGGTATGATGGACTATGCAGGAATCAATATGTATACTTTGGCAGTGTCGGTGGGACAGTGCCCTGCAATGGGCTATATATAATGCAGAACATTAAAGTCGGCAGTGGTGGTGTCGGTGTGTCGGTGTGTCGGTATGATGGACTATGCAGGAATCAATATGTATACTTTGGCAGTGTCAGTGGGACAGTGCCCTGTAATGGGCTATATATAATGCAGAACATTAAAGTTTGCAGTGGCGGTGTCAGTGTGTCGGTATGATGGACTATGCAGGAATCAATATGTATACTTTGGCAGTGTTGTTGGGACAGTGCCCTGTAATGGACTATATGTAATGCAGAAAATTAAAGTCAGCAGTGGCAGTGTCGGTGTGTCGGTGTGTTGGTATGATGGACTATACTGGAATCAATATGTATACTTTGGCAGTGTCGGTCAGAAAGTGCCCAGTAATGGGCTATGTGTAATGCAGAACATTAAATTTAGCAGTGGCGGTGTCGGTGTGTCAGCATGATGGACTATGCAGGAAACAATGTGTATACAGCAGTACGACTCCAGGTATTGGCATTGTCGGCATGACAGTGTACATGTGTGGCAGTGTCAGTATTGGGTGTGCATCAGATTAGGTGGACAAGCAATGTCTGAATTGGCAGTGTTGGTGGGACAGCGCACTGGGCTATGTAGTGAAGTATATGCAGAACAGTAATGTATGCAGTGGCGGTGTCAGTGTGTTGGGTGTTGGTATGATGGAGCTACAGAGGGAACAATGTGTGTACAACAGTTTTCTTGAAGTGGCAGTGTCAGTATGGGGGTGCTTTCAGATTATTAGGAAACTACCAGTGCAGAGCATAAGGTCTTAATTGGCGGTGTCGGTGGGACAGTGCAAGTTTCATGGGCTGTGTAAGGAGGTATAGGTAACAGTATGTACATAGAAGGGAAGGCTGTTGAGGTGGTGTCCGTGTGGAGTTGTACTAGGGTGATGGTGTAATACTCCAATGATGCAATAACACAGGAGACAAGTGTTTCATATGCAAATAGCTTCTAATTTGCATCTAATTTGCATATTTTCTTGGGACGGAACTATTTTGTTGAATACTATACTTGAGCCCAGAAATCCAGTGAGTTTAATCCATCCATGTCTCCAGAGTGAAGTCGGTGTCCCACATTGGGCGCCAATTTGTAAGGTTCTGTAACAGACTTGACTCATGACAAGGAATATGTAGTTTGAATAGCCTAATAGGCCTTGCCCTGTCTCATGTCCATCCTAGACAACTACCTTACAAGCACTGACTCAAATTGCCTACATCCTTATATATAGCCTGGATGGGGTTGCGAAATTGCCTGGCCACAGTCACGTAGGCCAGAGGGCAACCAGTACACTGGGTCACTGACCTAGCTTAGGTCATCACAAAACAACACAAAACAATGCAACATAGTAAACTGCAATGCAATATAATAAAATGCAATAAAGAGGAAATAGAAATATGCGGTATCATAACTCCAGGTTTCAAAGATAATGTTGGCACAAAGACCCAAGTGCTGCAATTGATACCACAAGCAATGGAATCCCATAACGCAACGTGGCATAACTGTCAGCTTGCTTCCAAGTTCTATTACCATTCACGAGGAGGTACTGTAAACCTGATAGTATAAACATGCCAGTAAAATCACAACTTTTTGCCATTTCTCTGAGATTGGAATCATTGCCACCGATTGTAGTATGCTGCCAAATAATGTTGTCAACATGAAACTTATTTTTCTTCCAATTTCTTGGGTGAAGCATCCTCTTTCAGCATGCAATAAATTCCAAGTTTATAACAGTCACTTTTTTGCCAATCATTTCTTGATTTAGTTACATTTAGCACATGTCCATAAACAACCAGTCCGGCTTGTGTTCTTTCTAGCATTGGCTTAGGCTCTAAAAATGTAATATAATGTGCTTAAATGTTAAAATTGCATCCAGGAATTAAACTGGCATGATATGAGTTTGACAATCCTAAACATGCTTGCACAAATTCAATACGAAAACCAGCAAGATGGTTAATTCTATGACAAAATTGTATGCATATAATAGAATTAGAGTGCTCAATGATCCTATAATAGCTTATGATAAATAAAAATATTAATGCTACCTTTTGGTGGCACACAAGAAATGGAAACCCAAACCAGTGACAGAATTTGAATGCGCGTAAGTAGAACCATTGTCCTTTTCTCGTTAAAATAAGACTATATATTCACCTGAAAATAAAATGATGTGATCAAAAAAAGAAATTTCAAAAAAAGGCATGATAATACTTAGTAAAAGTGCATGAGTTTATCAAATGTGTGGAGAGGCTTTTGCCATAATTTTGAAAGATTTAAACCCTTTCATTTCAGAAAGTCTCCTTGCTGTTATAAATTTATATTAAATTTTAACATATTTTCCTACTGAAAAATTCCATTTGTCAGTTAGATATCTCAAATCAGTCTTTGCATTTCTGAAAATTTCCAGGACACTTCCAAGTTCATAAATTTAGAAACATATATATCAGGTACTGGAGCTTGGTTGCCTAATATATCAGGTACTGGAGCTGGGTTGCCTAATATATCAGGTACTGCAGCTGGGTTGCCTAATATATCAGGTACTGCAGTTGGGGTGCCTAATATATCAGGTACTGCAGCTGGGTTGCCTAACATATCAGGTACTGCAGCTGGGTTGCCTAATATATCAGGTACTGCAGCTGCTTGGCCTATTGGTTAAAGGCCGGGGGTCTAGGGGTAGCGATTACCCCGGGGTCGGCAATTAGTGCTGTATACCATATAAGTTAGTTGGGGTTCTAGAATTTACTAAATACCCCTTTAGTCATTGGGTAATCAGCAATGGTCATTGCGTCAGACTGACCAGTGACCACTGGGCTATTGTGGCCTTGATGACTGCTATCACACCTGTCAACTGACGGAGCCTAGCTGTAACATGGAGACTGGAGTCTACTATTGTCTCCATGGCTGTCAAAACATGTAACTAGTTTGTTGACAGACATGATAATTGTTTTTAATCATTGTGTAAAGATCACAATTCTAAAGAACATTTTTTAGAACTATCCATCTATCTATCTATCTATCGATCGATCTATCTATCTGTCTATCTATCTGTCTATCTGTATATCTATCTCTCTATCTATATTTTCTGTCTATCTATCTTATTTTACTCTATCTATCTCAATAAAATATGTGGCATTTTACATTCTGTTTTTATAAATGCTGAGTTATGAAGAAAATGGATTTGAACCTAGGACCCAGTGTTTGGCAGCCCACTGCGCTACCACTGAGCTAGGCCCCTGGTCCAAGTCATAGGTGGTGTTATAAGTTAAGTGGTTGTGATAGTGAGGTGACTTTAAAATGTGGTTCCACCATACCATTGATACGGTGCAAAGAAGCTAAGCCAATGTACATAATTTTTCAGTAATCCATTATGTCAACGAACAAGGCTTTAGAATAGGCCGTAACAAATTTCTACAATTATGTCAGATCTGAGCCAAAGCTTTCCAAAAGTGGTGGATGGGGTCCAAAACAAACACTGTGAAATATCAGAGCAATTGAAGAACTCCTTTTGCCGGTTCACCCACCACCTCCAAGGGGTTCATTATTTGCAGCATTTACCCTCATAATGTGCAGAATACCCACTTTCCTATTTGCTTTCAGACCGTAGTGGAGGTGTCAGGCTTCGAGATTTGAGTTATTGGCCAAATACATTTTTTATTGATATTTCCACACAAATAGACAAAACTGTTGTGCATTTTTAAATAACCGTAAATGGTTCCACTCAGTTATCCAGTAATAAGGCTGTCAGGCAAGCAAATAGAAACAAAGTCCTAATTAAAACCAAACCAACAGTTCTGCCAACAATGTTGTCAAATTGTGTAAATGATGCTGCTGAGTAGATGACAATGGACTTCGTGCAATTTGCTCTCAAAGAGGACATCTTTCGAAGTGTGATACAGGTTGTGGAATTCAAAAGACAAGTGTGGGTTTAGTACAATGATAACATGTTTCTGCCAACATTTTGAATATTATTTGTCTTGCATAACCTTTTTGTATTTTTTTGTATAGAAATACTAGTAAAAGCTGTATTTGGCAAATAACTCAAAATCCTGAAGCCTGAAACCTCCACTATGTACTGAAAACAAATAGGAAAGTGGGTACTCTCATTAATCTTACTGCAAATTTTGAGCCTATTTCCATAGTTCTATGATTACTAGTTGCGAAGATATGGAATTTTTAACAAAATAACTGTGCTGCAAATAAAGACGAGGCTGTTCCAGTCTAAATTTTTTGCACATGCTAAGGGACTCAAGCTTAAATATCACATAAATATAAAATTCTGAGAAAGTTGGCGCAACTGATGCTTCCTTATCAATATCAGGACCAAAATGAGGTAAAATATTAAGAGAATACAGCTTTTGCAGATATTTTCAAAAATATTCACCCTGGAGGTGTAAAGGATATTGTTGACCATACCAAATATGGCAATTGCACATTTCCCTGCACAATAGCTACAGAATGACCAAAATCATATACGGGGGGTGGGGGGGTGAACCAGTGTAAGGAGTTCTTCAATTGCTCTGATATTTCATAGTTCTTGTTTTGGATACCATCCATAACTTTTAAGGAGGTTTGGCTTTGATCGGACAACTTTGTAGAAATTTGGTGCGGCCTACTTTAGAGCTCCTTTTCAATTTTAACAAATCAATTTATTTCTATATTGCATAGCTGGGAAGATTGATTTTGATGACTTCCAAACTGAGAAAAACTGGGGACCAATGTTAGCATATGGAAGAAGCAAAACTGCAAATGTTCTCTTCACAGTAGGCCTGTATCAAAGACTGAAAGGTGAGGATTTGCCAAGTGACAAAAACGGATAAATAAATAGAAAAAATAGGAATAGTCATTCCAGTTCTCTGTCAAGCAATTTTTCATATTTTGTGGGGTGTAAGAAAAGACTTTGATATAATTAGGTCAATAAAGATAAGGGTCATCAGATTTTCTTAATGTAATCCCGCCATCGGTAAATCATTATATGGGTCTGATAATTATGGGTCTGCAAGGGTAAAAATTGACAGTATGATATTGCCCTTTTTTACCAGGGACAAAATGACCCACTGGCAGATCTAGCTCTGCCTCTACGGGAGGGCGGGGGGGGGGGGGGAGGGGCAGGAGGCAGCCTCTATATGGGGGGGGGGGGGGGCTAAAAGCATGACTGAAAGAGGTTCCTGTCAGACCTCACACGAGATACCAGTGGTAGCTGGGCGTGTTTTTTAAGCTGTTTGAAATGCTGTTGCTGTTGCCTTTGGAAAAATCTTGAAGAAGGAGCACAGACCACTTTGTACTGTTGCTTGGAACCCAAGCTGGATAATGTTTCTGGAAAGTATTACAGGTAAATACATTTAGTTCCATTCTAAATCTAACAATATAATGAACACTGTAAAAATTAAGCACAGTAGATACACTCTTTTTTTTTGAGGCTTCGTCAGTGATCAAGCTTTTAAAAAGGGGGGCACTCACTTTTGTTTACTGTACAATATTAGAAACTACAATGTAAAGGACCAGCTGAATAAATTTTAGAAGCATCTTATAACTGAAGTGGTCATAATATCCAGGTGTTCTTAATTCAAGAACGTTTTATGTGCAATCTGACTGTGATGTTCTACTGGAATGTTCTCTTTTGATCTTTACTATATGTTATGGACACCATATTACTTGGTGTATATTAATTTTGCTTTCTCTTTTCCTGTACATATTATGTTGCCCAATCGTTTTTTTAATTTAATTTTGTGTATAATAAAGTGAACATAATAACACAGTCACTGATTTCTTTTCTGTCAAATGTGAACGGGAATGAATACAATACATAATAATTTATAAGAAAGCTTTAATATAAAGCAGTGGAGAGAGTGCTCGCAGTGATGAGTGTAGTGACACTGTAGTGACAGTGGTTTCAATCAGCTCAGTGAAATTTTTTTTTTTTAATAAAACAGTCAAAATTATAAATTTAATTTTTTGTATATTTGAACTGGTCATAGTGGAGCTTTATTGCATAACAAGATTATTTGTCGAGCCTCTGACAAGCAGTTTTTTTTTTTTTCAAATAAATTTGTTGTTTGAGAGAGAAATGGGTTCAAGAAATCTGTTACTCAAAACAGCCGTGATTACATTCTCAAAACCATGGCATGAATAGTATATTTTCTAGTGTTACCATTTTTAATTGACTACATCCTTAGGATTTGAATAGTAGAACTTTCATGAATGAAATTAGAACCTCGCCCTTGCAATATTCATGAGCAGCTCTTAATCTTTTTATTAAGATGGTCAATGGACATCTTGGATGAAAAGATTAAGACCTTCTCGTGAATATTGAAAAATATACTCTCCAGTTAGATCCAATCTTATAAAGAGATACCCAAAAGATCGAATCAAAAATCTATCTGCCTATCTATCAATCTAGCTATCTATCTATCTATCTATCTATCTATCTATCTACCTCCGTATCTATCTATCTACCTATCTACCTGTCTATCTACCTCTGTATCTATCTATCTACCTATCTTTCTACCTACCTATCTATCTATCTATCTATCTATCTATCTATCTATCTATCTATCTATCTATCTCTATCTATCTCTCTATCTATTTATCTACCTACCTATCTATGTATCTATGTATCTATGTATCTATCTATCTATGTATCTATCTACCTATCTACCTACCTATCTATCTATCTATCTTTCTACCTATCTATCTATCTATCTACCATCTATCTATCTATCTACCTATCTTTCTACCTATCTATCTATCTATCTATCTATCTATCTATCTATCTACCTCCGTATCTATCTATCTACCTATCTACCTGTCTATCTACCTCTGTATCTATCTATCTACCTATCTTTCTACCTATCTATCTATCTAACTATATATCTATCTATCTATCTATCTCTATCTATCTCTCTATCTATTTATCTACCTACCTATCTATGTATCTATGTATCTATGTATCTATCTATCTATGTATCTATCTACCTATCTACCTACCTATCTATCTATCTATCTACCTATCTACCTATCTACCTATCTATCTATCTATCTACCATCTATCTATCTATCTATCTATCTATCTATCTATCTATCTATCTCTATCTATCTCTCTATCTATTTATCTACCTACCTATCTATGTATCTATGTATCTATCTATCTATGTATCTATCTACCTATCTACCTATCTATCTATCTATCTATCTATCTATCTACCTATCTACCTATCTACCTATCTATGTATCTATGTATCTATCTATCTATGTATCTATCTACCTATCTACCTATCTATCTATCTATCTATCTATCTATCTATCTACCTATCTACCTATATATCTACCCATCTATCTATCTATCTATCTATCTATCTATCTATCTATCTATCTATCTACCTATCTACCTATATATCTACCCATCTATCTATCTATCTATCTGTCTAATTTTCTTGTTTATGCGATTTGACAATATTTTGATGGAAAACCAATCAAATAAATTTTTTATGAGGCATTAGTTATATTACGAATTGTGCATGGTTGAAAATGAAATCCTATCAACATTGCTAAATAATATAATCTTTATTCATGCAGTAGGTATATACAATTATGTAATGCTTACAATATAAACAATATGTTTAAAAGTAAGTTATCAGAGCGCTTTTATCCAAAAAGTGTCTTGTTCCTTCTTGTTTGGATTTATCTCTCATCATACACAGCAACCCATTCTGTTGTACAAAAAAAGTACGAGCTTCCATATATATGTATATACATGCCAGAATCCACCATAAAACTTCATCCAAATCACGAAACACGCTGGAGCAACTACTAGAACATTGACCGTCCTGAATTTCTACTCGCAGCACTATTGATTTCCTGCATTTTTAAATTGTGAAACACTCAATTCCTTGGCCTAGCTATACTTGACACTTTATATAGCTACAATTAATTCCTGAGTTTGGTAAATTATCAAAAAGATCAGCATCTAAATCAAAATTTTTTGGGTTTATTCTGTTTGTAAATATTGTGATGTAGACATTAATGAAGTTCTATAATAAAAATAGCTAAGCAACACTTTATTAGTTTTGATAATCATATAACTTCAATAAGTATTGGAATAACAAGTATATTTTAGCAATATGAATATAACTCCAACAAGTATTTAAATAGAAATTTGGATATAATTATATATTTAGATTGAAGACTTCAATTCTGCCGTTGAATTATATTATACTGTATGAGAGATTTTTTATAACAAAATTTATCAATAGATAACATCAATACATTAGACCATGATCATAACATAATTCAACCCACTTTCGCTTGTATTCAGTAGAGTGAAATACCAGTGCTGCCATGTAGGTCTTATTCTACTTTCTGCATGATTTCCTCAATTCTTTTCTATTATTGTGAAACAACATACTTTGTCATTTGCTTGGCCTTAAATGGTACAGGCGGAGAGCTGAATTAAATATACTTAGCAACAGGAGATAGGAAAATTTATTCAGTTGGAGAAGAAATATTCAGAAGAAGCAGAAAATATAGTCATAACAGAACAGAATAATATTATATAGCGAAAGCTTAAGGAAAATATATTTGTCGACTATTTTGAGTAAAAACATCAAGATAACATGAGCCAAGTTAGGCTTGATGGAAAAACAGCAATTGTAACAGGATGCAACACAGGAATAGGCAAAGTTACAGCCAAGGAATTGGCTAAAAGAGGTAAGCTCTAGGTTTGTTTATCTATTGACTTCTGTAATGCAAATGTATTACTGTGGTTCTCTATAAACTGTATAAGTTTGTCATATTGCACAATGAGCAGGAAGCTAATGAATGTTTAGATATGTACATAGATTTCAAAGTGGTCTGGCACTTTTGGGGGCAGTTTGCAGTCTATAAAATCTATGTTTTCATTATCATGTCGTTGTTTTAGTTTTTGTAAACTTAATTACATGTAGGCCTAATTATTTGTTTGGACAGAGAAATGTATGACTAAATTACTGTGTTCTACAGATGCAATATTACTTTTAGCTGATGTATTTGGTGGATAAACACCAGTCCCCAGTCAAACTTTAATCCTTGAATCTTCAAACATACTGTCTCTCTCTGGGACCCACAGGTGAAATAATGTATATTACACATCACAGGCATTTGCCAGCATATATGACAGTGCACTATAAGTGATGGCTGCACTTGTACTTTAATTAATACCAAGGCTCCTGGTAGAGCTTATGACTCCATGATCAAACATAGTAATCACATCTTGAGTAAAAATCCAAGTGCAATCACACCAAAAATATAAAAAAACTTCTCAATTGTTATTGTATCAGTAGATGTTATTCAGGTAAAGATGGTATAAGATTCCATAATGTTTTTCAGCCGAATCTCATTTGCCTTTTTTCATACAAGGGCTTATTTACCATGGGTGCATGTATCTTACAATTGAAGTATACTTTATATTGACTGGTCTTAATTGAAGGATCTAGTTGTATGAATATGATATCTTACCCCTATATTCATTTAACAGGAGCTAAGGTCATCATGGCATGCAGAAGTGAACAGAGGGCTTTGGAGGCAAGGGATGACATCTTGACTGATTCATCCATCAGACCCAACCTGTTGGTCTTCATGAAACTCAATCTTGGTTCTCTAAAAGATGTCAGAGAATTTGCAGAGAAGTTCAATGCTTGTAAGTAATGTCATTTTATATAAATACAATAAACTTTTAGATGACTGAATAAATTGTTTTGTGTGATGTCACATTAGATAATTTTCTCTTTGAAAGAAAGTTTTGTGACAAACTATGATATGATGTATCATAATTATAGTTAGATTACATTTAGTTCCATTAAACAGCTTTTCAAATTAAACCTAGACAACTTCTGCAATATGATGCTACCTGCCCCTAAATGAAAGTACGTTTTAATTGGCTACTCCAAGCTGGATCTAAAAGTACATATTTATATCATATATTAGATAATTTCTCACATTTACCAAGGTTTATATTTTTCAGTAGTGATAGGTGTCAGCCGACTGTTAGATAGAAGTAGGCTGAAGCAGTTGGCTTTAGCTTGTTAAACAACTGGTTGAAGGCTGCAAGCTTTCCATTAATAAAACAATAACCAAAGCCATCATCTTCCACACCCACAACGAAGAGTTTATTATCCCCATTTACAGATAGAAGATAGCACCATAGAATATGTTGAGGAAGCAATTATTTTTAGGTATAATTGTGGATAAAAACTTAAATTGGAGGCCCCATTATGATATGATCACTAAAATGTTGTGTAAGACTACAGGTGTTATGAATCATTTGAAAAATACAGTGCCTCTTCATACTCCACTTCACCTATGTAATTCAAAAGAAAGCTGTGAAGATTCTTGCAAATAGTAATTACAATAGTCACACAAATGGACTTTCAAAGTCTCTGAAATGACTTAAATTCCATGACATTCATGCACTGCATGACCTTACATTATGTCATAAACGTATAAATCACATTCTCCAAAAATATTTTATTGGTCTGCTGCCAGTATCACCAAATGAGCATCATAATTATGAAACAAGACAAGTACATAGATTTAGATTGCCATTAGTTAATCATGAACTTGCCAAGCAAAGTATTAAGTATAGATACATAAATAATTTAAATAATATGTCTGTCAACCATAAAGAAAAACTATATACACATAGTCAGGACGGTTTTAAGAGGTAGTGTCCTTATATTCATAACATACCTTTCATATATGTCATCATTAATGAAGTACATGGTTTATATTTTTGTTTTTGGTGAGGTAAGAACAATAGGTCGGTAGTCATATAGGCAGGTAGGAGGGGACGGCTTTCGAATTTCTGGTGTCTACCACTGTGTTGGAACATGAGCCTCATTAATTGATTGTTGGTAAATATTTCTGAGTAAGGGTGCAAGCTCTACATAGTTTGAGAACATAAGTATTGATTTTATCTGGCCCTCCTGCATTGGCTATATTTAATGATTGGCGACATATCAATACATCAGCTTCAGAGATTGTTATATGTTCTCCGCCTCTTTCACGATGAGAATGTGACAGGCTGTTACATACTTGTGTGTTGTCAAATTTGTCAAAACGTGCCTAAGAAATGTTTAGTTCATTGCAAAACCGTTTGACATCTCGAACATCAGGTGTTACAGAGTGCAGTAGAAACATAGTGCAGTAATAAAATATACTTCTCAGCTGAAAGTCTTGGCCATAGGAGTATTCATAATTTAATATGCCTTATTTTTCTGTTTTATCAGTTACATCTGATAAATCATTTGATTTCTTTTTCATGGCTCTTGCTTAGAAACCTTTATCAATATTTTTCAGCTGAAACTCAACTGGATTTACTAGTGAACAATGCAGGAGTAGCAGTGATGGAGCGACAAGTAACAGAAGATGGATTTGAATTTATGATGGGAGTCAATCATATAGGTAAGTAAAAATGACAAATTATCTCAATGCTACTGGTCTGAAATCTTCACAATGTCAAGGTGCTTCTTGCTCGAGCGACACCCTGACCCCTTGAGCAGGATTTGTGTAGGATTGCATTTGCTGCCATCAATTCTTGGCCAAAGAATAGACTTGCAGCAGCTGTCCTGGTGGAAAAAGTTACTTCATTGGCCAATCAGACACCAGCTTACACCATAATGCTATGGCACCATATTCCAAATATGGTGTTCTTTTGTAAGGTTTTCCCTGATTGACTGCAATAAACTTCTCTTACCTACCAATGAGAAAGGAAACGAATAACCACACAAATTTAGGCCATTCTGGGCAAAGGTGACTTGCTTGGCGATCTTTGCAGATGGGAAAATGCTGGTCTGAAGCTTACTTATTTTATAGGACAAGCTAGTGCAGATTTAGTGCATCCACCAATGCACATGGGCCAGTTTTGCTGAAGGTCCCAGGTTCAGTCCCCGGCCTAGGCACTCTTCACGAGCCACATCCCAGCTGGATGCTGATCGCATGAAACATTAAAATGGAGGTGCCTCGTACTCAGTGATTATGCTAAAGCCAGTAAAAGACCCCACCCATGGGGTAAATGGGTGACATGGCAGGGACTCCAAGCCTTATCATTTCATCATTATGTCTGCTCCTGGCAACTGGTCATATAAGCTAACTAAGCTTCAGACCCAGTAGCATTGAGAAATTTGGCATTAAACAATGGAAATTCTTTTAATGTGCTGAAATCACCTTGACCATTAGATCATGACATCAACTGGGAATCTAGCTTTGGAGAGTTTTATCAGCTACAAAATAATGATCTTTATCATTTTTAGGAGTGTTTCTCTTGACCGTACTGTTGCTGGACAAATTAAAAGCAAGTGCACCTTCCAGGATTGTAAACTTGTCATCTGAAGGTAAGACTGTTTAGAAAATTATACCATTCCTAATGATTCACTGACGGTCATTATGCAGTTAATATGGTGCTTGTAGTCCATTAGATCTAACAAAATTTTGTTTAGAGTATATCTTATACAGTGTTATTATGATCAAATTAAGTTGGTGCAAATTTTATAAACGTTATTGGTGAGGTAGTCTTATATTAGTATTTAAGTGAAATACAGTGGCAAGAAAAGTGTTGAGCCAGACATAGCTGGTGGTGGGCAGATGAGTGGGTAACAAGCAGGTGCCAAGGCAATGAGGCAAATGATGAAGCGACCTTCCAACTGGAGCTTGATTTGAACCCAGGACCCAGTGTTTTGCCGCACACTATGCTACCACTGAGCTAAGCCACTGCTCCCAGTCATAGCTGGTCTTAATAGTGAAGTGGTCATGATAGTGGGGTGGCTTTAAATTGTGGTTTCCCTGTACCATTGATATAATGCAGAGAAGCTAAGCCAATGCACATACTTTTTAAGTAGTCCATTATGTCAAAGAACAAGGCTTTAGAGCTCCTTTTCGATTTCAACGAATCTTTTTCATTTCTATTAGGACACAGATCTGGAAAGATTGATTTTGATGACTTCCAAACTGAGAAAAACTGGGGACCACTGTTAGCATATGGAAGAAGCAAAACTGCAAATGTTCTTTTCACAGTAGGCTTGTATCAAAGACTAAAAGGTGAGTATTTGCCAAGTGAGAAAAAAGGAGAAATAAACAGAAAAATATGAAATTCTAGTTCTCTGAAGACTGTCAGGCAATTTTTCATATTTTGTGGGTTATAAGAAATGACTTAGATATAATTAAATCAACAAAAAAGATACGTGGTCATCAGATTTGCTTAATGTAATCAAGCCATCGGTAAATCATTATATGGCTTTGATAATTATGGGTCTGGACAGGTAAAAATCGACAAAATTGACAGTGTGACATTGCCCTTCTTAACCAGGGATGAAGTGACACTGAAGCTCTTAAATAATGATGGACATAAGAGAAATACATCTCCTTATTTAGGAGTGACAGGCAACGGTTTTGATATTCTTGGTTAGTGTTTGTTTAGTTAAAAAGTGAGACAAGTAGTGAGATGAAAGATGAAGCAATGAGACGTTAGATTTCCCATTAAAAAAGGCGACATGGGACATTGATTCCTATTTTTGGGACCCATGTAGTTTCCCTATTATTATTGTCTATGAAGTATTACTTACATATAAAGGTTGTCTTATGTGTATCGATATTTTTTATTAACAATACTTCTTTAGATTTCTTTAAATACAAAGATACATCTGGTTTTTTTTTTTCATCTGTTAGGTACGGGAGTTACCGCTTACACTGTTCATCCAGGAGTTGTTCACACAGACCTCGGACGAGATGTCAGAGGTTGCTGGTCTTGTATTTTCAGCTGTATGATAGCTTTTGCTGTTGCCTTTTGAAAAATGTTGAAGAAGGAGCACAGACCACTTTGTACTGTTGCTTGGAACCCAAGCTGGAAAATGTTTCTGGAAAGTATTACAGGTAAATACCAGACTATGTTATTTTGCAACATTGCTCCATAGCACCTTAAGTAGGTCAATTACTGCACCTTTTAATATCAATGTTGAGGTGAACAAAGTAGTTCTTTAAATATCACCGAATCTGGTGTCATTATGAGTTGTTATGCATGGATTGTCGCTGTTTTGTACTCCAATGGTTGATATAAACTGATAGAAAGTATTAAATTCCTTGCGTCCCCGCCAGGATCATTGCTCTGTTCAAAAAGTCTGTGTAGGAGACTGGGTAAATGTTCCACAAAATCAACTTTAGACAGCTCTGGGAGCTAAAGCCAGCTGCTTCTGTCTGCTCCTAGCCTATAGTTGGCTTACACTCAGTGCATCTGAACAGAATGGTTGTTTGTTTGTTTGTTTGTAAGTTTATTTACCGAAGAGGTATATCAATAGACAAATTGAAAATTACAAAAATGCATTCAACTTATGCACATAATGGTGCTGAAATAACTTTCAAAAGTGTAATTAACAAACAAAAAAAAAAAAAAAAAAGCAACAACAGCACAATAAACTAAAATATTACCATTGTCTCGTCACCTGAAGTCAAGATCCGAACTTTCAATCAAGTGCAATGTCCTAAAAATTACCAAAGCAACAAACAAATAACTTTGAAATTCCATTATACTATGATCATGTATATACATACTTACACCCACATAAGTGTTTGATAGATTAGATACTGTACCCATCAATGCCAACCTACTTATTGATATCAAATTTCGACAATTCAAATCATTTCTGTTTAATTTCAGTAATTCGAAAGAAGCCAACCCAACCAACTTTGCAAAAGACCCTGTTCTCGCCGACAAATTGTGGAGTATAAGTGAGGAACTGGTTGGACAACATTATGTAAACACAACTGGTTTCTAGATATACTCTTTTCTTTAAGGCTTCATCAGCGATAAATTTTTCAAGGGGGTGCACTCAGTTTTGCTTACTGTACAATATTAGAAACAACAATGTAAGGACCAGCTGAATTAATTTTAGGACCATCTTTTATATAACTGAAGTGGTCATAATATCCAGGTGTTCTTAATTCAAGAACATTTTATGTGCAATCTTACTGTGATGTTCTAGTGGAATGTTCTTTTTCGATCTACACTATTATGTTATGGACACCATATTACTTGGTGTCTATTTGCTTTCTCTTTTCCTGTACATATAATGTGGTCTTAGTGTTTTTTTTGATGTTATGTTGTGAACCTGTATATTCATAAAACCCACCAGGTGTCACTGTCTTACACCTGTTGTAAATACTTTAGCTCAAAATGTTTCTGCCCTCAATAACTGTTGTAATAAATAATAAATAAATAAATAAATACTGCTATTTGCATGACAACTAACTTCTTAGTCAAAAACATTTCACTTTACACGAATGATTCAAGAAATTTTATCTAAGTAAGAAAAGGTCAGATTAGACTACTTGTCACAATAGAACAGCAATAAGAATACATATAAAGTACAGAATTAAAAAGACAGTGTTCTAGGTATCTCACATATTGCAAAACTACTAAGTCACTTGCAGAATCCCAACCTCTAGATTATGGTGGAAATATAACACCAACTCCCTTTGTCACTGCATCTTTATTTATTCAAGCAATTATCAAAACTTTGTTTCCCTCACTTTAAGAAAGTGAGTAGCTTCATTTGTTGTAACTTTCTTTCGCATTCGGTATCATCAACAGTCAGGACTTAGGTACTATTCTCAGAAAATTTTAATGTAGTTTGTCCTTAAAATGAACAGTAACTTGCATTAAATAATGAATAAATCATCACTGCATTCTAAATGATTTTATGGATAAACACAGAAAACATTATCATAAACACAAGCAATTCCACTATTACATAATGCATGGTAGATTTATTGCTACCACCTGAACCACTTCCATCTGAGCTACTACCATCTGCACTGGCAGATTTACAATCCTTAGTTTTGTCAACATTTGGACATTCCAATCCCAATGGTTGATAAGCTATGGCGCAACTTTCTGCTATGGCCTGAAGATTATCTTCATTACCTTCAATTACAGCCGGCTGGACATTGATGTTATCGAAGAGGAACTTATTTTCATCTTCTCGTAACATGACAATTATCTTTTTGCCTCTCTTCATCCACTGACTGTTTGAAATGCATTCCGCGGTTGAGCGGTAGTCGTCGATTTCAAGGCTGTTCCCAATGTCTTGGGTGATCCCGTCTTTTTTCATTAGACAGTGTATTTCAATTGTATATTTCAACTCCTGACGATTCGGCTGAGGAGTCTGAGAGGAGGATGTCACTTCTCCATAAACCACCAGTTTGGCATCTTTGACTCGTTCCAATATTGTTTTGGTCATCCAGCCTGAGAGAGAAAAGGGAATCACAGGCTCAATACATGTTATGAGTAGAATATTTGCTATTATTTATATTATGATAATCCTTTTTTTTTAGAAAATTACGAATAGACAAATGAAAGGAAATATTTTCTTCAAAATAATACGCCTTCAATCTTAACAGGGTTAAGAGGGAATGATCAATTTAACCATTTGACAGAGGCGGATCCTGAAAATTTTTCACGGGGGTAATGAAAAAAAAAGTAATGCGGGACTGCTGAATTTTTTTAATGTTTTTAAGTTTAAATGTACTAGGCCAAGGGTGGGGGGGGGGGGTTTAAACCCTCTGAAACCCCTCCCCCCCCCCAAATCCGCTACTGTTTCAGACAGATGGCGGTCAAACAGGATATATCAAATATCAAATAAAAATTCAATATGGGGAATTACGAAGTGGATCCCAACTAACTTTTGTTGATAATAAAGGCAATAAAAAATTACTTTTGTCAACCAAATTTGTGGTCAGGGCAACTAGCTCCTGATGTGACATCATGCATATGTAATGAGCTACTTTGCAACCACAGTAATTCTGACTGGAGAATGTCAACTTTCAAGTCTGTTTTTAAGAGCTCCACCTTAACCAATATACCTAGGATTCAGGAAATTTGCATTGTATATGTTCTTTCCCTTGACTGACAAAACTAAATAAAGTGCAATTTTATTTAAGGCACCTTTAAACTAGTGATTAATTGCAACTAAGTGAAAATTCGTTATAACATATGAATAGTTATCATGTTTACATATAAATGATAATAGAGACTAATGAAATGACTAATTGAAAGATAAATGTAGATTTGAAATCAGAAATTTTGGAAGTTTAATAAATTAAAGGAATAATACAATTGTACAAAAAATTTCTTAAAAGTTAATCAGAATAACATTTACTATCAAAACATATGTTTCAAAAAAAATTATATTTACCTTCTTGGGGTGAACATGAGTGTGCTAGGGTTACCAGAGAGAATATCAGCAATCGATTCAGGAGGGTCATTGCATCCACAAACTGTGAACCTGGGCCTAGATTTCAATACAAACAAGAAAAGATAGTGAAATTTTACTAAGATACAAGTGTTATTGAAATTGCCACAGGCTATATTCTGAAGATATATTATACACAATATTTCCATTTTAGGTCATTATGATAATACCATATCATTACATCATTTTCATCTATATATAAAGAACTTGGAAAATGAAGTGGAATTTAAAAAAGGTTAATGCATATCTATGCCTTGTCGATTGAGGACAAGTCAAACTCTACGGAGTGACTTAATTTGGCTTCAAATCTACATCTTCATTCAAATATACATGTGTGGAGGCAGGCAGGCTATGGGATGATTTCAGTGTAATCAATAAATTTTCCCAATTATTATACTTTCATTGATTCGTCAATATTTTGATGGAAAACCAATCAAACAAATTTACTATAAAGCATTAGCTAGTACAAACTTTGTGAATTGATGGAAAGAAGCTCTTCACAAAATAATGATGTTATCAAGTTAGGTTTCTCAAACTTACCAATAGATCCACTATATGGAGAAGTGAGGTTTCCTTGTGCATTGAAATGTGTCATCTGCCTATTTATACTATAGGCATGCTTCATGGTAGGGTAGCTTTTGTTGCTACCCTGACCAATCTTCTGTGGTTCAGTGAGTTTTACATTGGATACTTCGATAAATAAAGGAAACAAGTCAATTTAAAATATACTGCATAACACAGAAGTCTCACTGCCAGTAACTAACCTATAGTCCTTGGGAATGAATTTAAACATTTTAACCTCTTGAATTTGATTTCTGCTATATAGCATGGGTTCGAATCCTCATCCAAGTAGGTCCATAGATTGGAGTAGGGTCAAAACGGCCACGCCCCATGATGGCCAACTATCAAAAACGGCCATTTACCAGGACAGCCAGCCATAGATTTTGTATAAATGTAGTATTTAATGACCAGCAATATTTCTAGTCAAATTGTAGACCAAAATCAGCCACCATGTGCATGTCCTGGTCCATTAAATTGTATGTATGAACATAATATGGTTTTCTAAATGTTTTATGCTTCTCATTTTTGCGTTTAAATTACACCAATGTATTTATATATATTTTTTTAGAAATATAAATAGTCACCCATAATCATTTCTTCATCAAGAACCTATTCCAATCTATGACACTTGATCATATCAGGGGGGGGGGGGGTTATGATTTTTGTTGTTTTGAATTTCATGTTATGCTAATGATGCTGTACCTGAGGGCAATTAAGCAACACCATATTTTTGTTGAGACAACCTGCACTTCATGGTCTACATAAAATGTCAGGTAACTTATTTAACCTTGGATAAAACTCTAGTTTATCCAAGTTTAAACATTCAGGGCAAAACCCAAGACGAACGTGTTTGAAAATCTGAATAATAATAATAATCATAATAATAATACATTATTAATTTGCATAGTGTTAGTTTCAGAAAATTTCCGCTCACCAGTGCTTGTTAGTGACTGCCAAAACTTATGGATTTAGATAGTTATTGTAAAACAAGTGAGTTTTGAGCTTCTTCCTGAAAGTTTTGTTTTCATTGATATTTCTTATATCAGGTGGCAGATTGCTCCACTGTTTAGATGCGACACTACAAAAAGATCTTTTTCCATAATTAGTTCTGACACGGGGTAGACCAAAAATTGTTTTGATGGTTACTTCTCAAGTTACAGTTAAGTGCCTTATGCTTAAAAAAATCAGCACCTTATGCTCCAATAGATCAGCACCTTATGCTCCAATAGATCAGCACCTTATGCTTCAATAAATCAGCAATATACAGCTGTGGGTGATTTGTTGTTGTGTGCATTCTATGTCATATTCAAAAATATAAAAGAGGCTGAAACATTTTTTTTAAAACCTTTCAATATCATTGTTATAATAACAAATTATAAAATTATATTGTTTCATTGCCTGCTATGGGACAATAGTGGATTTCACTGGCTCTGTATGTAAAATGTAAAAATGTTCTCGTCATATTTAACAATGATCGCATCGCTATACTCTTGGTTAATTATTAATTTTGTTATTGCATAGGCCTTAAATAATTATGAATAAATGGTCGCTTTCCAGGAAAATACAATATATATTTCCCAGAAAAATACAATTTGCTTTCCTCGCAAGTGGCCGTTTTCTCATTTACCCGTCCTGGGACGTTTGTTGTCCGTCATGAATTTGTCCATTTTGACCAACCCCCTAATATATTGTTGTTGTTATATGAAACCACGTACCTAATTTGAGGACACTGTGGCCAAGGCATAATTATAGAAATTTTTCTCAAGATTGGTGAAACAGAAAATACCATCAAATCACCAAAGATACAAAATGAGAATGAAATCCTATCATCAATGGCAGAATGTAGTACCTGGACTTAAGTACCAAATACTCAGCACTTGGACTTGTACTTAGACTCAAAATAAAGTATTGTACTTTGACTTGTATTTGAAGCCAAAGTACCTTTCAAGTACTTCAAGTACTCATTATTTTAAGATACATGCAGATAAAGGCAATTTATTAATAATTATTGCAACATGGATAATCTATGATGAATATAATTTTGTGTTATTGTAAGTGACATATATGTCATAACATTATGTCAATATAAGAGAAAACCTATTAGTTTGACTTAATAAAAATTACTTTTGACCAGACTGAGTATTAACTCTAATTGCAATAAATATTACCAACTCTTGGATGGAGGCAGGCTTTGATACAAAAACCAAATATCATATAGATTATCGAACCATTACGTATATATGTATTAATTAAACAAATAACTTCTGCAAAAAGTAAAGTTTGCTTTTAAATCATACCAGTTTAATAATTATTTTGTGTGAAAATCCAATGCTTCACAAATAATTTATGAATTTCAACTTTTTGTTAAACTGGGGATTTATATCTATATATATGTAGCGTATCAGTTGACCCCAATTTGTCCAGTTGCTTTTGTGTAGAACGACAGACACAATAAACATGGGGTAGCTGATATTTACAAGGCAAGAAATCAGTGAGGGTCATTCCAATTGTCTTTTTTTTCTAGAACATCAGTGAAAGCTTTGGAATCAGGATTATTAGAATCCTCCACATGAATGTTGAAATCTCCCAGCAACATCACCCAAAATCCCCCCTTCTGGATCTGCTACTGCCATCCGAAGCCAATTGGTTCTGGACCATGAACTAAGGATGTACTTGTACTTGTACTTGAACAAATGTACTTTGACTCAAGTACTCTGATAAATACCTGTACTTGGACTTTTAATTAAGAACACTGTGTTGTACTTGACCCCAAGCCTGATGCTTACAATATATAAAATATCTTCAAGCATAAGTTATCAGTGCGCTTTGTTTGGATTTATCGCTCATTGTACACAGCAACACATTTCATTGATATATATAAATATATATATATGGTAAAACCATTCCCTTCATCAGCATTCTACTTAAATTTTAATATTAATGAATAACTCCATATCAAGCTCATTGTTCCATGCAGGCTGCTTGAAGTGTCTGTTGTATGGTTGTATCTCGGAATAATGAAATAAGAGACAGAAAAAGTGCATTGGATTCTTGGTTTTTACTTCTAATTATGAACAATTGTTAAAATGCGGAATAAAGTAAAATTTGAACACAAGGGATTTTCAGGTCAATTTCTTTAGGTCTCTTTAGGACTGTTAGATTGGTCTAGACATTTGGACATTAATATCTACTCTCATAGCGTGGCAGACTTCGTCATTTCCAACTTAAAAAAAATAATGGTGAAATATAAATATATTGAGCTTTAAATTGGTATGATTATTAAAATACAATTAGTTTAAGAATCATAAAATATTACAGCCGATTTCATAGGCTAGGAAACTTAGCACCACAGGACGTCACATGAAACTAGGACTCCTGTTGGTTATGGCAGTTCCTCAGCCAATGAGAGTCCTGCATTCACATGGAGTCCTCTAGAGTTTAGTTTCCTAGTCCATGAAATCAGCTTTGTCTGTGTCAATCCATACACACTGCAGTAAATTTAAAAAAAAAGTAAATTCTGCATTGGAAGTTTTGCAAAAAATGATACATCTATCAAACGTAAATTTTGATCACTTGCTTCTAAACTTTAAAGACAAATCACAAAACATTGAGTCCGAAGGTTTTTTTTTGTAATGTTGGACATCGTTAGTCACCAATGCAATGCTTCAGACCTGTATGTACTAAAATGAAATAAACATTCCATACCAACATGGTACTTCATGGCTACAAACAGTATAACCGCATTATGCGTTTTGACATTCTTTTGCTTAGTAGTGAACACAAAGATACTTATATCAACATCAAATGTCATTAATCCCAGGTAGGCCTAGCATTTTAAATCGGGACAACATTGTTTCAATATTTGCAGCCATTAGGAAAACATCATAACAATATCGTCAATGTCATGCTGATGTTGTTACGATTTCGAATGCTATCTGGGAATCATCAATTGACAGTTGAGGCATATCCAGATAACATGCTACATTGGCTAATCGTGGGTGCAATGTTGGGCAACAATGACATAAAAATAATGTCGACCCGATTTAGCATGCTATCTTGGGAATAATCAATCAAAAATGAGAATGAAATCTCTGGATGAAATTCAAAACATCTTGTTGGCAGCAAAAGCCAAGACAATGGACACTACAAGCAGTTCCATCGCAAAACCCAAGCTGGGACTGCTGGTGTTACAGGCTTGCTTTTTGTCCACTTTGGGACACTGCGATCCCGATAGATCGTCATTGACAAAGCAACTTTTTGCGATTGCCTGAAGATTTGTTTCATTACCTGCTAATACAGCACTCTGGACATTGATATTATGAAAGTAGAATTTATTTTCATATTTTCTAAGCATGACGATTATCTTGTTGTCTTTTGTCATCCAGCTTTTGTTCGAAACGCAAGCTGGGGTTGGATCGTGGTCATGGATGATGACGCTGCTTCCAATATTTTGGGAGATTCCATCCTTTCTCATCACACAGAGGACATTCACTGTGTATTCAACGTTGTTGCCGGTTTTAGAGGTTGTAGAGACTTGTCCGTAAACCATCAGTTTGGATTCCTTTACTCTCTCCAGCATTGGCTTGGATTCCCAGCCTGAAGTTAAAAATACATTTCTGTTAATTTACTAGCCCTACTAACACTGGGGGAATGTGCCAACAATACTCTAAAGGGCCTATCTCACATAGCCGAGTGACAATGCCAAGTGATGCCGAGTGCCTCATAAATCAGGCAGTTGGGCATACTCGGCTTTGCACGCCGACCACTCTGGAAAAGCTCAGAAATACTCGGCAATACTCGTAGACCGATCGTGACCACTCTGGGTTGGTAGAATAAGGACACACAAATTTTAAACATGTTTAAAACTTTCTAGGAGTGTCGCCGAGCAACTTTGCTCTGGAATTGCTCGGGATTTACACAGTGTTAACTCGCCGTGCACTTGCCATGCACTCTGGGAGTACTCTTGGCAGGGTATAAAATAAGCGTGTAATGATCCCAAAATGTGCAGTGATCAAATCGTCTCTAGTTATATTTCCCTCATACTTAACATATATGTGAACTGGCATATTGATATTTTTGCACAGATATTTCGTGAAAAGTGCAGTGATCACTTTTTTTTATTTTATACCCTGACTCTTGGTCATTCTGGGAGTACTCTTGGTCATAGGGTATGCTGTGTGGACGTGATTTCCTCGCCCACTCGGCGTGTAAAGACACTCGGGACAATGGAGGCAAGCAATCGGCGAGACGTTGCTGACTTGCTTTTTCTCACTGGCAAATGACCAAGAGTGAAGCCGATTCATTGCTTGCCAGCAATCGTCATTACTCTGCATCGTCACTCAGCTATGTGAGATAGTGGCTTAAAGGTCGTTCACACTGTCACGAGTGGGGATGGCGAGTGCGGATGACGAAATTTTTTTAATCCTGCTTATTCTTGTTCATACGTAATTTAGTCGGCGAGCGCTGTACTAATCCACTCGTGCTCACTCGCGAGTACGCAGGAGAGACTCCCATTCGTGTATACTCGCCATTCACTCATGTTTACTCTTGTACAGCTTGTGTAGTTCAGAAGACAATAAGCAGGTCACTTAGATGAATTCACATGCTTTACATAGCATAGCATTTCTAACCATTCTAGTATCTATCTATCTATCTATCCTATCTATCCATCTGTCAATCTATCTATCTATGTGTCTTTCTATATAGGCCTACATACGAGTGTCCACCCTGATAACTAATCTTAGATTCTGAAAATGACGGACTTCAGCAATTTATATTAATCGCATGCCATGGTCTAGTGATCAAGGTGGTCAAGGTGTTCACCTACTGACCTTGAGATAGCAGATTCGAACCCACACTGTGCCATGGCAGAGTTGGGCAGATCCACCCAGCTGAAGTAAGTACTTGGCAATATGCAACCACATCGATGGCATGGGTGTGAGCTCTTTAAGCCCCTGTGGTTAAACTTAAACAACTACACACATGGCTAAATCCATGTTCAAGGATGAATATACTCCCTGAGAGATGAGGAAGTCTCTAGCTTGGCCTGCCAAAGGTATAAAATGCAAAGTCGCCAGAAAATGTTCACAAAATTGTGGCTGACTCTGAATTAACGTTTATTTATTACATTTATTAATCAAATCCGAGAAACACCTTCAACGAAATTGTTACATTCAGGTTAGTGACTGCTACTGTATACAAGTCCACTGCCCGCGCCATGTATATTGACTTTAGCACCAATGTCAGCAATATGTTGTACGCGCGTAGCGATCTCTTAAAAGTAGGTCACTTCAGCTGTGGCAACTGGGTTACATTTCTTTGCCCAAGTGTTACCACCCTTGCCATGAGAACTTCTAAAGCTTTCCTGAGTGAACTGCAAACCTCACACTTTACAAACTTAGTATATGCAATATGTGTCAGTTACACTGGCAAGCCCTTTTGCTCATGGACTAGAAATTCCACAAGCATAAGAAAAAATACAAATATAGTATTTACCCATTGGAGGTGAACAAGAAAGTGCCAATGTAAACAAGCTCAAAATGACAGTGAACTTCAGGACAGCCATTGTTGATGCTCTTCTGCTCAACTCAGGATCTGAAATTACAAATTACGAATAAACCAACAGAAAAAGCAAGACAGGTTATTATTATTCACTTATTCTAGCAGAAACACAAGGGAATTGATAAACTTTGCAGTTTTTGACAGAATTTTAAATATTTTAGCCCTCTATTAGATAGCCACATGCTTTGTATACCAATTCATGGGGGAAAAAAGTCTACAAACTCTTTCATGATAACATAAAGGTGTTACGTCTAAGTGTAATGGTCAATACTCTCGCTTCCTGTGCATGAGGTCCCAGGTTCAATTCCCGGATAGGAAACTCTCCTCTCAGAGGTATTACAATATCATAGTACTTCCATCAATGTATACCAAAGGCAGATCACACACATTTATTATTTATGAAAATAGACACCAGTCGTTAAATTCATCAATAGTATGTATAATACTAAATAAAATCAGCCAGCATATTGTGAGTTCTTAGACAATAATTGCATATCAAGCCAGTCTTATTTTATCTGACAATTAAGTGAGTCTGGATTGGCCACCTGATTTAAACGGCCACAAAATTTCAACTCTTCTTGACATTGTTTTAAGCTTTCTTTAGAGTACACCTTATTATACCATAATTATGATAATTGTTCGGACAAATGTAGGCCATAATAAATAGAACATGTGATGCATCTGTCTGTAATTGCAATTCTTTCTGCAGTATTATATACACTATTGATGAATTGAACGACAAGTCTGTCTGGTGTCTATTTTCATGAATAATAAATGAGCGACATTCGTTTTAAATACCATTAATCGAAAATGTTCGTTTTACAACACTTACAAAATGACAATTACAATCTTTAAAACAGGCTGTTTTGTACAATACACATGTTTATGTTCAGTATTGTTCACATTAACATTAATAAAATAATTATGCATGTATTTATTTAAAACTGATGAGGAATACATTGCTAAATTTACTCAAACTAACAAAAAATATTGATTTAATCAAACCTTACCTGTAAGATATACCTTTTCCTTATGCCTGAAAGGTGTGTTAAACCCCCTATATAGCACTTGAGAGTACTGGCACTACCATGCTCAGCCGGCTCTGCTTGAGTGAATTTCCGAAAAAACTTTTTTATTTTTGCATATAGCATCATTTGCAAACGCAAAAAGCATAAGGAAATTTACATATACAGCTGTACTGTGGTATGTTCACGTATAAAAGGAGTCACATAATGGAATTTTCTAACATGTCAAAACCTGTTGCCTGTATAGTGACTAATAATTCCTTATTGACATGGTATTACATTTGACTTTGTTTTATTTTACAGCAAAATTCATAAACTTGGAAACCAAGCTTAGAGACTTGGAAGCTAGGCTGAGGGAATACCTTGGCCAATGGGAGTTCTAGGTTCATATAACATCATCTGGAGTTTTACTTCCAATTCACTGAGATTAGTTTCAAAGTCAATGTATTTGGCTGTACTATAATGATTGTAACTAAAATGGGAAGAACTGAGTTGAAAACAAATACTGAACTGTAAAAACAAATTCTCAAAGACCAACATGATAGTAACTGAACTAATTGTTGTTCTTATAATGATTATAATAAAAATCTTTATTTAAAGTCACAATAAAATAACAATAAACACTAGCACAAAGGCTATTATGTGACTAAAACAATAATAAAACAAAAAATAAGACAAATTAAAACAATCACAGTTGGCAAATACTACAGGCCCCATGTATCTAACAACTCTTTAAAACTTACTAAATCTACATTTTCTTTTCAATTTATTAGGCAATATATTCCATAAGTGAGAGCCGTAATACGAAAAAGTATTTTTACCATATTGCATCCTATTAAATCTTGGTACAAACAATATTGACGGATCTCTTAGATTCCTATTACTTTCCTTTACAGTAAACACTTCATTTGAGGATGCTGAATTTAATTTATGAATACATTTGAATATTTCAATAGCTATAGTCTTTAATCGGTTGACATTTAGAGTCTTATACCCACTTTTCCTTCTACAAATAAAATGATTCTTTCATTTGAATAAAATGGTGAGCTTTGAATATGTACATACTTCAGGTGACAGTCACACAAAGATTTATAAGCAAACAGAACATAAAGGTATCAAATAAAAAGAATAAAAGAATTTAAGAAAAAAGAAAAAAAAAACTATTTTTTTTATAAGAAAAAAGACCTATGGAGTGAATAGGGGGCAGAGAAAGTGACATTTTTGTACAAGTATAGGCTCGGGGGGGGGGGGGGGGGTTTCTGTGTACATGTCTCTTTTACAGCCAATTCTGGTATTTTTCTGTTCTATATCATGAGAGCCTCCAAAAAAGTTTGCATTTATCATGGCTGGGTGTAACTGACACATTTTCAACACGGTTTAATGTTATAAACTGTGTTTTGTGGCTACCAATGGTCTTATTTAACCATACTTTTCTCAAAAATTACTTTCAGTTTGAAACTTAGTCAAAAGTTGAGTACCATCCTATACACTGAATATTGCAGATAGAACAACAAAAATTGGTCGAAAGTTTCCTTATTTAGTTATCTTACAATTACATATTTGCCTTTTATAGCACAGGGTACCATATGGTGACAGTAGGGCCAAACATCAACAAAAGAAAAGTTACCACCCCTACCCCTAAAAACGCCAATTTCACTGAATAAAATAAGTTAGTTAGAAGTGTAATTTTGGTGTCTAATTATCGACTATAGGTTTATGACACCAAGTAATTGAATGGAACCATTATTAGCCTCGTAGAGGTTTACCTAGATAACATAATTTCAAGTTACCGGATGAATCTTGGCATTACTGGTGATACCAGTGATCAGAAAAAAAAGATACAAGCTCAAGAATGCAAATATGTACTCTGTTGTGAATTGTTTCAGCCAATAGATTTTGGCAGTCTGTAAATTTTCCTATAGCACAGATGTACAGTTTGTAATTCATTGACTTTGTTGAATTTTCAGGCAACAAGGTGTGTAGGATGCAGTGTAAAACATATACAGTGTGCAAATCGTAGTATGGTCAAAGTTAATCAATATCACAAAAAACTATGTCCAAAGTAAGTGTGGTGTTTTATTTCTTTCTGAACCTGTAAATTTAATAGCTTCAAGCTGATTTCATAGCTTTGGAAAAATAGCAGAAAGAAACATTGAAATAGCTCTGGAATGTGGCTTTACCACCAATCAGCTGTTGAAATATGATGTTGTTCCCTCCCCACTGTTGTTTAAAGGTGAAGGAATGATGACTAAACCTGAAAAAAGACTAATCTCAAACCTGAGGACTACTGTTATAGTCATTGTACTAATGCTTCCTTCATCATAGATGTCATGGACACCATTTGAAAGATTAATCTAACCAAACTCTCCAAATTCAGTGACCTTCTGGCCAATTTCATGTCATTTTCAGGCATATACCATCAGTTTGGGTGATGTGACTATGTCTTCGACATGTATTCCGAGGATCCCTCTGTAAAAGACAGTGAGAGGAAAAGGCACACTGATAAAGTGCCTATAGAATATAGTTCAATTGAACCATCATCAGCTCTTCCTAAGGACATGGGAATATTTTGGCCATCTAACAACAACAAACTTCTCCTAGTCTACCAACATGTTCGTTCAAACATTGCTCCTGGACAGCATTTTATTGTACTGGCAATGTATCAGCATTTACCAAGGAGAAGAGAATCCACTTGTGCACCTTCAATCCACCTTTGAGGAAGCTGACCTTTGCATCACCCGCCATGTTCTTGACTCACTGAAGAAAGGGCACAGTGTACCTGTGGTTGTTTCTAATGACACAGATGTGATTGTTGCTCTCCTGTACCACATGCCTGTCTTTCTCCAACATAGCTTAGATGAGTTGTGGATACTAGCTGGAGTTGGGGATACCACTCAGAATGTACCCCTTCATACTCTGTTCAAGCGTCTTGATCCTCAACTCTATGCAGTCCTTCCAGCTGTACACAGTCTTACAGGATGTGACATTACTAGCAAAGTTGGGACTAAGAAGGCTGCTTTAAAAGCTGAGCCAGAGAAGCAGCTGAAGCATTTTGGTGATTCCTCAACCCTTTTTCAGCATGTTATACAGGATGTAGAATGCAATTTAGTGAAGGTCCTAAAATCAAAAAGGTGAGTCCAAGAATTTTTTAGAATTGCGAGCCAAGGTCTTTCACCACTCAAAGACAAGTTCTCACCAGAATTTGCCCCAAACAAGCCAAGGACTTCTTCCACACATTAATCATTGATTTTACAATGCTTACACTATCATGCATGCATTGGAAATTCATCATGATGCAGAAAGCATAACCTCACTGAAGCCAGATAATTTTAGGTTCAAGTATGACAATGAACAGCTCAAACCTTGAATCTCATTGGACAGTTGTATGTTCATGCACTAAAAGTGTGCTAGATCATCTTGTCCTTGTGGGGGTTGCTGTTGTTAAATGTGTCAATTTTGTCAATGCAAGAAGTTATCCCCCAGTGCTTGCAAAAATCCAGTAGATTACTAGAATTTTGGAGCTTAGTTCGTGGTTAACACATACATATTGACAATGTTAATCTTCAAAGTGACTTAAGTACATTCAGATCATTCAATTCATTACAATCTTCATAAATCTTGGGGAACATCTAGCCCACTTGGTCTGACATGTCACTTTTAATTAGTAAAAGTATCAACAAATGGCAAAAAGAAAGTGTGAATCACACGCTAACCTGTGTCTAACAAACTTTATATGTTCTTAACTTGAGTAGGCTTTCACTGGTATTTTTCCAGGTTTCATATGTTAAGGCAAACATGTAATTGTAAGATAATAATTCTTTTTTTCAGATAAATAGGCAGGTACCTTCTGTCAAAAATATTAATTGATTGACAAATACATGTTCCCACCCTGTCTAGCAGTCCCAACAATATCAGACACCTCACCCCAGGGTAGATTACTCATTACTGACTGTTCAGTCGTTCAGGTGATTGGGTGAGACAGACTTAATCTCCATATTTTTGTATCAAATAGGACTGATCAAGACAGGCAGGTGCTAGGGCAATGAGGCGAATGATGAAGCAACCTTCCAACATTGGCTGGATTCGAACCTAGGACCAAGTGGTTGGCAGCCCAGCGCGCTGCCATTGAACTAAGCCCCAGGACACACCTGCTGATGTTCTTAGTCCAAAGGTTATTCATCATTGTGTGGTATACCGAAATAAATCAGTTCTAAAGGAAGAAAATTAGCATCCCCCAACAAGCTTAAGGTAATTTCCATTGCCTTCACCATAATATTTATCAGCCATGATGAAATTAAGCTATCCAGGTAAACCAAATGAAGCTAATGATGGTTCCATTCCTTGGTATTAACGTTCTACCTTACTTATTTTTGGAGTTAGAGCCAATTTACCAAATTCAATGAAATTGGCATTTTTAGGGGTAGGGGTAACTTTTGTTGTTGTTTGACCCTACTGTCACCATATGGTACCCTGTGCTATAAAAGGCAAATATGTAATTGTAAGATAACTAAATAAGGAAACTTTTGACCAATTTTTGTTGTTCTATCTGCAATATTCAGTGCATAGGATGATACTCAACTTTGACTGAGTTTCAAACAGAAACCAATTTTTGAAAAGTATGGTTAAATAAGACCATTGGTTGCCATAAAACACAGTTTTTAACATTAAACCATGTTGAAAATGTGTCAGCTACACCCAGCCATGATAAATGCATATAAAGTTTTATCTTATGGTGATTTAGAGTTTGATATTCAATAAAATGTAAATTTTGTCAATTCTGTTAAATGACACTAAGCTGTTATCATAAATTGGCCTGTACAGAAAAAACGTACTTGGTGTGGAAGTGTTACCCAAACTTTTTAGAGGCTATTATGATTTAGATCAGCAAAAAAACAGATTTGGCTGTAAAAGAGACATGTACACAGAACCCCCCCCCCCCCCAGAGCCAGGACTATATTAAGTTGAGTGGTCACACTCGGGTGAATTGGCAAATAATATGACGATAAATAACCTACAATTCCAGGTTTCACATGTTAAGGCAAACATGTAATTGTAAGATAATAATTCTTTTTTTTAGATAAATAGGCAGGTACCTTCTGTCGAAAATATTAATTGATTGACAAATACATGTTCCCACTCTGTCTAGCAGTCCCAACAATATCAGACACCTCACCCCAGGGTAGATTACTCATTACTGACTGTTCAGTCGTTCAGGTGATTGGGTGAGACAGACTTAATCTCCATATTTTTGTATCAAATAGGACTGATCAAGACAGGCAGGTGCTAGGGCAATGAGGCGAATGATGAAGCAACCTTCCAACATTGGCTGGATTCGAACCTAGGACCAAGTGGTTGGCAGCCCAGCGCGCTGCCATTGAACTAAGCCCCAGGACACACCTGCTGATGTTCACCCAAACTTTTTAGAGGCTCTTATGATATAGATCAGCAAAAAAAACAGATTTGGCTATAAAAGAGACATGTACACAGAACCCCCCCCCCCCCCAGAGCCAGTACTATACTAAGTTGAGTGGTCACACTCGGGTGAATTGGCAAATAATATGACGATAAATAACCTAAAATTCCTCCATACAGGACCATGGGAACTTTTACATCCATGTCCGAAAGCTTTCGGACACTTTGAAATACTACACATAATTTAACTTCACTTATATTTTATGCAAGGGCAGCTATGAGTCCACAGTTTATGGTTAATTTCTATAAAGGTAAAAGAATACATGCATGGCTCTTCAAAAATGACAAAATGTTTTAGCTGGGAAGGAGGGGTGCAAGTGCCCTGAGGCGATGAATTGTCCAGCGCCCTGGAATCCTTCAGGATTCCATGATTGCTTAGAGGACAGGATGATTAGAAAAACCATGTATGGGGCACAAGTAAGGTAGTTACCTATGGAAAGCGGACATCAAGATATGCAAAAATCATGAAACTGATAGTCAGATGTCAACATGTACAAAGTGACACTGAACCTTTTAAATAAGGACAGACATTAGAGGAATATCTCCTTAAAATGTGACAGACGACAGTTTTGACATTCTAATAGACAATGTTACCATGAAACATTGCTTCCTATTTTTGGGACCATGTAGATATTGTTTTACCTCCACTTTATCATTTTTGCACATATGCAGTCGATCAATAGTTCTTTGAGCTAATTTTATTGTTGTGTTATGTCAACTTTAAATAAAGATTATTATAAGAGAATATATCAAGCATTCAGAAAATTTGCAATAGCTTATCAGTCTAATGAAAATAGCCATGAATGCTGAATTTACAAAAGCAAATATTTTAGTGTATTGTAGTCTTCCTTCTTGCTGGAGTTGGCTACATGGTAGGAAGGATTTGGGCTTACTTGGCTAGTCAGTGATGAGGTCTGGGTGGACCTGTTGACCGCTGGAAGTCAGGCTGTGTCCCTTTGTTGAATGATAGTAATAATGGAACACCAGAACCAATTTGAATCTTTCTTGCACATCAATGCATCTTACAACTTTGATCTCTCTCCCTGACCTTCTAATTAATTCTACATTTATTCTTCTTATTTATATTAATTCTAAAGGCTTATTCTATCTATGGTTCTTTTCAATTTCACTCATGTTGTTCATCAATTTGGCTCTTAGACAATTGAGTTTCGGCAAGACGGGCCAATAGCGGAATGTAGAAATTGACATAAATACGACAATTAAGCTGGACTATAGCCCTATGTTTTTAGAACTTTTTGCTTACAGGGTGACACAAGAAATTATATTTGAATTAAATCTTAATCACCATTTTAATTATACTAATGCAACAACTTTAATGCTTTTAACAAGTCATACATTTACATAACTTCTTCAGTATTGTTGGGCTTGATTTCTGTTTACTAAGTGGCAGTTTGGCAGACTGATTTGAAATGCACATTGCATAGTTTGGTATAAACATAAACTCATCCTATAAACTATGGCGATACAGCAATAATGTAAAAACAGTTTGAAAGATTCATTTTACTTTTCAAAAATGTTTATTTTTTATATTTGGGCTTTACCATCATATGGTGAAGACCTTCGTGTTTTGTCATTGTTTCAGCCCCCTTTTTTTTTGGAGTGTACCTTTGGATCTCTCCAGGTGGCCTCACGCCAGCGATAAAATATATTTATCTTTGTGAGGTCTCCTTGCGAAACAAATGTTTATAAATGAAAATATATGAAAAATAAATTGTAAATATTTTTTTTTGGGCAAAATAAACAGAATCTGAATCTGAATCTGGGTAAGACATTCAAGTTGACCTAGTATTAGTGACCTTGAACTGCTTTTCTAGGTCACCGAACTCTGCAAAGGTGAAAATCACAATATTTCAAATTAGATTTTTTCTGTGAATAATGAAGCAGAAAAGTGGTGAATAAAGTACTACCACTATGCATCATGAAATAGAAGCTGTAATAGAGTAAAGCGGTAATTACCCCAGGGGTGTCGATTTCTATTGACGGGTGGGGTGCTACAGCAGTTTTAGAGCGAGCATGGACAGTTGTATCTTCAGAACGACTTTTCAGACTGATTGAAGCATTTGATAAGAATGAAATAATCACCCCAACATCTGGGCAATAAACTTGTTTTCACCTCTTTTGACCAAAGTTTACCCCTTTTCTGTACAGTTGTAATGCTATTTCTGTATCTTCTCCTCCAATAGCACAGACAATATTTTATGACAAGGACATTAGGAATGGGCTAGAAAGGTTGGTCAATTACTTTACAATCTTTCTGATCAGTGTCTTTCAACCCTGAACTGTCCAATGTACAATTGGCAGCAGTTAATGTGCAGGCACTTGTGAAGAGATAAAACAATGGTAGATCATTTATGCCAAACTAATCTTTAGATCAAATTATTTGAATGCGATATGAAGTGTAAAGCCACTTAACACAAATATTCCTAACAAAAATGTGATATAAATAAGGATTTTCATTTGTGAATTTCCAGGGTGATTGCATTGATCATCCCCCATTCCCAAAAAGTTGGGGGGGGGGTATATATCCCCACACCCCCCCCCCCCCCTGTGTCGGCGCCCTTGAATTACCCCCTAACAGATAAAACTCAATTTTCCACCAAAATTTCAAAAACCACAACTGTCAAAAACCTAATGAGCAAATGAAAGGGTTAGGGGGATAGAGCACTTCAAAAATGTCACATTTAGCATAAAAAGTGAAAACATTTTATAACTTTTGATTGATTGAGTGGATCAATTCTCACCAAATTAGGGTCATATAAAGTTCTTGGGAATACAGTTATGCAATATATTTTGAAATAAATGTTATGCAATCTCGGTTTAGTGTGCTTTGAAATAATTATAAATACTTTTTTTAATGCTGATTTTTGTGTCATAAACACATGTTTGAAAACCACAGATTCACGTTCTTCAATGTCCAATTCAGCTCAGTATTTAACAAGTTTGGTGAAAATTCCACAAATGGTAACTGAGATAATATTTCCCCAAGCCCTAAACATTCCATAGGTTTAGACTAGCTCATCAAAATTGGACCTTATCTGAATCGCATTTTCAATATGGTCGACCTGTGGTCAAAAGTCAAGGTCACAGTTGATTCCAAAGTTTCAAATTTGAAAAAAAAATCATGTCACCCATAATATTGATGGTTAATATTTGAGGAAGATATCAACATGTAGATTTTGAAAAGTTGTTTGAAATAAACCGTGAAATTTGACCTTAAGGCCAAAGGTCAAATGTAAAAAAAGTGCGGTTTTACATGAAAGTAACCTTAATTTCAATTGTAGGGTTTCCAGGGCACATAGGAGCCATAATACTGAGTGAAGCTACAGTGTTTCTCATTATATGATGTGACAAATAATTTAATTACAAGCTTGAACATGTCTTATCATCTCAGCTAATATTCGAACCTATAGCATTGAGGAAAATACAAAAAAATGAAGTGTGAAAGAATTACTGTCGTAAAAGATTTGCCAAAAAAAAAAGGTCATCTCATCAATTTATCCGCCTCGAGCAGGTTACTAAGCTTCAAGCTAGTAATAAATAGAAATAAAAATGATGTATCAATTAGGTATTTAGATTCTATCTTATTTATAAGGAAGCTGGGCGTTAAAAGATGAGGTCAAGATGCTAATCAATCTTGTTGTCATTGGTTCTATATGCATATGATATTAAATTTGGACAAAACATTCATATTAAATTAAAAATTTGATTTTAATGATAAAATGTCTGACGCTGATTCAGGTTATTATATGAAGTAGGCTTAGAGTCCACATGCATATTCACCCAAAGGGTGCATGTGGGGTCTTTTGCTTACTTCAGCATAGACACTGATTACGTGTTACCACGAATTTAACATCGTACAAGGATACAACAATACAAGGATATTAAAGACTTTATTAATCACTTCAAACGTGAAACTTGTCTTACAAGAACAGCTCCCCAAAAAGATGCACAGGTTAAAACATTACAGCACAGCTAGTAAAATCTCGTACAGCAAGAGGTACAAGAGTTAAGATTCCAGTTTCAATATGATTTGTCATCTGTAAGTGTACTGAGGTAATTGTAATTAACACAAATCATGTACTATCTCAAGCATTTGGCTGCACAAAAAGCTTCTTTTTTTTTTTTTTGGAAATTCATGTTTATGTTACACCAATTATAAATTTCGTTATTTCTGCAAAATAAAGTGGTGTCAGGTATGACACATTCGACACTTTGCAGTTTCAATTTGTAGTCTGATGTTTAATGTCAAATATGAAGATCTTGAGTCTTCGAATCTCACATACTGTGGTCGGTTTGACAATAATATTTGAGTTCACATTCATATGTCTTGCACTGCTGGCAGTGACTTCTACATCCTGAATTTCTGCACCTGATGAGCTAATTAGGACAGGCATGGACCATGGCAATGAGATGATGGATGAAACAGCCATCCAACTTAGGCTCAACCAGGAATCAAACCCAGTACCGAGTTGGTTGGACCAGCTGACCAACAACTGCTAATGTTTAAAACCCAGGTAACACATTACACTGGCTAGACATGTCCGTGACATCGGCCAATGACAACCAACATTACATGGCCAAATGTGCCACGTGCGTTTTCCATGAAAAGGATAAACGCATGGAAAATGCCTGGTTTTTAGCTAACTATAATGAGACAAAAACCATGCGTTTTCCATGCATTTATCAAAACGCATGGAAAACGCACGTGGCACAATTGGCCATGTAGAATGATGTCTAACATGCTATCCGGGTATAAGGAGTGCCTGGGTTGGGAACTGTACCCAGCACCTTCAGCAGAGAGCGTTGTGTTAACATTACATCTGGTTAAATAACACAATTAATTATAAACATGATCAAGCATTGGATGATACAATATACCTGCCATAAGAACCACAATAGCATCAATAACTAAAACCAAGCAACCCTACACAATACAACACTGTAAATCTGGACAATACAATACTACAAATTATTTACGAATATATAGAATATAGTTATTGGTATGAAGGAAATAGAAGTATTCTGGTTAGACGTACAGTATGTCATTACAGGTTTAGAAAATAAAATTGGCAAAAACACCCACTGAGACTGAAAACAAAAGCAATGACATCCCATAACGCAAGGTGGCACCAGTGTCAGGTTCTTTGTGATCAGTTGTGTCCACTTGGCTGACTTGGGGGCACTGTGAGCCCGGTGGTGCATACATACCAGTGACATTACAACTTTTTGCAATTTCCGAGAGATTTGAATCACTGCCACTGAATACACCACGCTGCATATTGGCATTGCCGACATAGAATTTATTTTCACGGTTGACCCTTAGCATTACGATTATATTTTCATTTACCATCAATTTTGAAGTTGTGACACAATTTGGTGGACGATCATACTCGTTGAAAATAATATTTCTTCCAATTCCCTGGGTGGAGTCCCCATTTTTCATAACACAACAAACTTCCAGTGCATAAGAGTAAATTTTTGACCAATCACTTCCCGATTCAGTTACATTTCGCAGTTGTCCATAAACAACCAGTCCGGCACCTTCTATCAGTTCCAGCATTGGCTTAGGCGCCCAGCCTAGAGTGAAAAGAAATGATAAAATACGAGGTGAAATAATTATAATATATCAGATAACTTCAAATTTATTCCATATATAGATAGCTTAACTGAATTGAATATTACAATCCATTACTTCAAAACTGGCTGCATACGATGTAATTGAATATTCTGATGATATATTAATACAAACACTATTAATTAATGTTACCTGGTGGTGGCACACAAGCAAAGGAAACCCCAACCACTGACAGAATTTGTAAGTACATGAAAAAAGCCATATTGATCTTCTCTTATGTTCACCTACAATAAAATGGTGGTACAAATACATGTATTCTTCAAAGAAAGTGCATGAGAAATCACAAAATTGCTCACAATCAGTGAAATTTGTCACCGTAACATTCCAGCGAAACCATAAGTGTGGGTTGTTATAAATTAGCATGGCAATTGCATGGGTAGACGTGAATTGCAATTGACTTGTCACTACCTGGATTGATTCTTGATTGCTCTTTCTTGGGAAGACGCAATTATAGTGAACTGCAATTGACTTGTTACTAATGTTACTGATTTAATTATTGATTGCTTCAATGGCGTAGCTAGACCGTCTGGAATAGGGGGTCCATGATGGGCCAGGGTCTGGATCAGGGGGGTGACTGGAAAGTGGTGGACCTCATAAAAATTGTAATCTGATAGGCATTTTTATAAAGAGTAGTATATAACAGAACAGTTGCAAGACCTGAGTTTAATTAAGGCATATGTCAATGCTGTGCTGTTAAAAGAACAAACATAGTTAAACATTCTAGCGCCATTCTACCATTCAAAATTGCAAAAGGATGGTAGCCAAGGAATCAATCTGAATGTCAGTACAGTTAACTGTGTGAGGAATAATAAAGGCATTAGAACAAGACAAACAAAAAAAGTATTAAATATGCCTAATGTAGTATAAGTTAGTTATATCCCGAATAGGAGGGAGTTAACTAACATTTTTGTTGGTTATATCTCTCCGCCTATTATTACTGATTAATGTGAACACCAAGTTATACAAAAACCATTAAATTTACATACTGAAATTGCAGATTTCGGAAGTTTCAAGGGCGTGGCGAATTTCTCTGATTTCGAGTGCACACCTTTGAAAAGAAATGATTACACATTCTTTTGACTTAAAGTTCACAAATTACAGAATTTCTTTTCTAATCTTGGATTTGCTTAATCATGGTAGATTAATCACAAAAAAAAAACCCAGTAAATAAGTCAAACTCACCTGTTGATATTATTTGTGTTCTATAAAAGTGTGTCAACTTCCTTATATTACCTAGACCTAGTGTTGGTAAGTTGGGAAAATTTCATGGTTGGTGAGTCTTTTAGAACACAGAATTGTGTAACCAGCTATTTAGTGTCTCCAGATAGGCATGGCTATTATTAATATTATATAGCTCTGAACAGTTATCGACCTTTTTTCTCTGTCCATGTAGAATGCAAAGCGCTGATTGCTCAAAACCTGTATGTATACATTTCTGTAGTGAATGGCCTTTGGTAGCTTTTGGTATCCGTGTGTTTCCAAGATCAATAGGTTACAATAATCAACAATTGCTTGAATCACTCAAAGAAAAAAAAGCTAAGAAAAGTAAAGTGGTGAAAATGCTGCCATTGAGCAGGGAAAAAAAACCTCATCATTACTTTTGCCTCGTGCAAGTCACTAACTTCAAAATGAGATCAAATTGATACTGACTGAGGAATTTCAAGTGTACTTTGCTCAAGGAATGTGATTAACACAAAAATTCTTTAAAAAAAATAATAAAAATAGGTATCTGGTGTTGTGTGAAGAAGGCCAGCAGCACTACAATGTAAACCGTTTAATTTCAATTAGAAGCCGGGGCCTCTATTTTTCAAAGGCAGCTTTTGGCAGACCTGTTCCTGTAGTATCAGAATTATTCAGTGGCCGTTCTTACCAGGTGGCATATGTGGCAAAAATGATCATGCCACCTAGCGAAAATTAATAGTTGAAGCATATTGTAACAGACTTGACTCAGGACAAGGAATATGTAGTTTGAATAGTTTAATAGGCACTACCTTACAAGCACTGTCTTATAGTGACCTACATCCTTATAGTTGGGAAAATTTCATGGTTGGTGAGTCTTTTAGAACACAGAATTGTGTAACCAGCTATGGGAGAAAAGATATGACCATGCTACCTATATATATATATATATATACATTTATCACACATACCTTGTTGTAGTATTAAAAGACTAGTTGTAGTCAATGGTTTACTCATACTGCCTACTACAATAACTACTACTAGTACTATATACTACGAAGGTTCCACTGTACATAAGTATGTCATGCACATCATGGGGGAGGTGGGTAATTTTAGAATGAAACCAAACAATATCTTTTGCTATTTAACCAGATTTCATGCTCATTTGGCCCATGTCCACAACATGGGAAATGACGGTTTATCGGTTACTTCTTAGATTAAGCGGATAAATATTGAGGACCAGTATTATAATTCTGGGAAATTGCAATGCATACCACCCATGAAAATCAATATAAGCATTGCAACGATTTTTTTAATTATTGACAATGTTTAATGTATTATCAACCAGTGTTGTATAGTAAACACTCTACAATTTTAGAAATAAATGCAAATGCATTTAAAATCTTGAACACATTTGCCGTAATTTGCGACCTTGATCAACGCCCAGAGTTTAAACAACCCACGTGATTAAGCTCCGCCTAATCAAGGGCGGTGTCAATCAAACTTACGCTCCGCCCTCTTCAGTGACTTGTGCGGACGTAATGAATGATTGTCCAGTCAAAACATCGACACATCGTAACAATTTAAACTAATAGACGATCAAGTCTAATTGTTTATCAAGCAGTCTAGTCAAGCAAAACATTGCCAATAGACTATAAACGAAACGTGTAGATGATTGACAGCTCAGTTCAATGCATTTAAATCTAAATTAGACCCATGTAAAACATCACTGAGCCACAAAGAAAAAAGTCAGAACTCAGTTTCATAAAAACATGGGTCAAATCCTGCCATGAAAAATTCCATCTGACGGACTTTCTGAGCCCAATACAGCTGAGGCAATAATAGTTTAAAGATGGGAAAATTAAAAGAACCGTGCTCCTCTTAGGCATGGGACACATTTCATAATTTCTTTGAATTACATCTTCTCAACGGTGTAAGGTAAAAAAAAATCTGTAATAAGCACATGGTAAAATTTGAAGGGGTCAGAAGAAAACCACCTCTATATTTTTCAGGCAGGAAATTCAGGTGAACCGTCAAGCCAATTTGCAGACACCTGCCGAACTTTTCAGATAATTTGTTGTATACTATATATATAATGCTTCTTGATTGCATAGGTTCCAGGGACCACTGGCCGTACAGCATACCCATATTTTTTTGCCACATTTTTATTGAAATTCACAGATCAATTGATCGTTTTAACTGGACATGTTAAAGATATGTTGATATTAAATGAAATACACAACTCTATGCCATTCCATTGATACAGATCATCAATCATGCCTCGCATGACATGTGATAATTTTATTGTACTGAGATTATATTTATTCATGAATCACTGGCAGTCTTGAGGAACAATTAACAAAGAAATGACGTTTCATTGAAGGATTTCATTGAAGGCAACCAGAGGGCGCATCATGCAGCATAAGGAGGCATGCATCTGCAAAAGAGAATTCAGTTATAAACTTCTGGGACCGCGGTCTTAAGACCAGATTTAAAGTTAAATTAATGTGGAGTAAATTACATATTGCATCCTTATATGTAAAGTTTGAAATCAAACAATGCAATATGTAATTTACTCCACATTATACACTTAATAAAAAAAGTTCTCTTCTTTTAACTTGGTCTTTATGATGAGTTGCCAATGTATACAATCGAATCCCATTAAGACCACTCTAATTTGCAATTCATTTTTCACCTTTGATATAATACAATGCAACGGGTCATTCATCCCATGGTATACATTGGCAACTCATGATAAAGACCACGCTACTCTTAACAGTGCTTAACAGGGAAGTGAACTTATAATTATTCTTTCAATTGTGAGTAAAGAGAAATCTTTTAATGTGGAGTAAATACAATTACTCCAAAATAACAGATTTCTTCATTCAATGTGATCTTTTATGTGGAGTTGCTAATGTATACAATGGAACCTCACCATTAAGACCACTCAAGGTGAAAACAATTGCAATTGATTTGCAAATTTGGAATAAATGACCTATATTGCATTGTAATAATTATATCATATTAAATCTGGTCTTAATGGAAGTTACTTTGTATACATTGGAAAATGATAAAGACCACTCAAAACGGTACCTAATATGGACCAATCTGGTTTTAAGCAAATTTATCATACTTTTGGGTTTTGACAAACATTCAAATTTTGCTCGTTTTCAGATAAGTACTTAAGCCCTATTATACAAATATTGACTGGTGGGAGGGCACTAGAAAATTTTATTTGACCCTCAGGAGTGATAGTTGCAACTATTATAGAGCCAACTATCACTCCCTTAGTTCAAATAAAAATTTACTAGTGCCCTCGCACCAGCCAATATTTGTATAATAGGGCTAACAAACTTATTCAAATTTTGATAAAATATTTATTGAATCATTGGCAATCTTGAGGAAAAATTAAAAAAGTGTTTCCCTAACTTTATTGAGAGCTATAAAATAGAATGCATATTATAACAAGTGCATATGTTTGAGTGCCGCCGTACTTTCCATTCATTGGAGACATGATGCTCAGGTTGAATGCTGGCTTTAAAAGGTTTCCAATCCCAAACGCATCCATAGACCATATCAGCTTGGACAGTTCTGGAAATGAAATGTAAGAAATTAGGTTTTATGATTGAGACAATACACTGCAATTGTGTCATTTAGCAATGCCAGGCAAAAATCACATCTCAAATTCAGAGAATGTTAAGCTGCTAATGTATATATTAAAACCTCAGCATTAATAGGACATATTGTAGATGTCCTCAGTCAAATTTTTACACCAACATAATCCAATTTTGATACTTACACGATACATCAAGTTGGTGAGTTCCATACTCTCCATTCATGGTCTATCAGTCAGCATTCAACCTGGGCATCAGTTCACAGTTCTGCAAGGAAAGTAGGAAATTAGGTATTATAATTGAGACACTACACTGCAATTTGTCATTCAGCAATGCCAGGCATTTCTGAATCCTCTGCGACACCTTCACTAGCATAATGCGGGACCTTACTACGTTTCCTGTATTTTCGTCGCCTTCTTCATTCATAATCACTAGATGACCTTGAACTAGAAGAGGAGGAAGAACTTGACGAAGACTTCCGGCATCTGTGTTTCTTCTTCATTATGTTCTCCTTGATGACATTCTCTTTTGCATCAAAAAAGTACAAGGACAAAAGGTCCAAAACTGGCCTCATGTATAGACCATATCAGCTCTTGAAAATTCAGAGAATGATAAGCTGCTAATGTATATATTGAAACGTCGGCATTAATAGGGAGGTGAAATTACTATTGAGAGAATACAGTTCGGGTCAAAAGTCAATTATAAATATTGACCCAAGTCAAATTTTTACACTAACATAATATATTATGTAAGTATCAAAATTGGATTCATTGGCGACATGGAAATTAGGTATTATAATTGAGACACTACACTGCAATTTGTCATTCAGCAATGCCAGGCAAAATCAAGTCACAAATTGCAAAACATCATGCATTACTAAATATTAATTGGAAAATTAAGCAATGCATGACAGACCTGATAATGCAGGACAATGCAAAACTAAGCTAGGTCGCCGCGTCAAGGCTTGCAGTTTTGACCTAGTCCTAACTACAGCTAAAACCGTGAGATGCCACAGCTATCTAACACCACAAGCCAAAAGTGGTTTTCATTCGGCCAGAAAGTCTGGTTAGTTGAACTAAAGACCGTGCTACAACGGTATCTAATTCAACAGCCTATGTTGAAATTGCTGGCGAAGTTTAAGAGAGCAGGACCAATTAATTTTTACCACTATATAAAGTTAGGCACTCTAAGGCCGATAACACTCCTAAGTGCTTATGCCAAAAGGTGTTTAAGAATTTAGTATAGATGGGATGGGGCTCTACACAATTTTGAGTCCGTGTGAAGGTCTTGTAGTCCGTGTGAAGATCTTGTAGTCCGTGTGAAGGTCTTGTAGTCCCGTCTCTAGAAGTCCACGTGAAGTCCGGTCCACCTAATCCTGGGGAAAAAAAAATAAAATAAAGCAGAATTATTCATGACAACAAACATAACGCACAGCAACATACATAAAAACAAGATTCGAAAACTAGCCTATATCAACTATTCTAAAATCAAGACTAAATAAATTTAACTAACAGGCTTATTTTACCCACTAGTACTAAGCCTAATGCGCCCAAGAGAACAAAACAGAACAGCCAAGTCAGCCCGAAACTCCGGCCCAAGCTCCAGACCAAAATGGACATGCTCCACCGAGGCCTCGAGAGAACCTAATCCTATATAAATACATACCCACTTACACATCCCACTTACCCAATATAACCCCCATTATCCAAAATATAAAAAATACACCCATTGCCCTATCCTCCTGGTCCTCCTAACGCCGTCATCGTCCGTGGTCCTCCTGACAATAAAACAAAAAAACATAATTAAGCTACAGTAGCTTCGACAAAAAATATCACGATAATCTTGAATGTCAGAATTTTAATGGGAAACCATCCTAACTTTGTTGAGGTTAAAAAACCCTTTCTAATGATGTATTACATTAGTGTACCTAGATTTTTATCTACAGAATAATGGGATGGTCCATCATGCATGCAGCCCTTCTTGGTACCTGATTATTTATATGTAATTGTATGTTCTATTTATACATGTGTATTTGTATGTTTTTTTGTACCAAGAAAAAATAAAAAACTTCAAACTTCAATTGAATCTATGGATAATTGACAAGTCTCAGATTGAGCCATGAATGAATTTGCGGATTGATTAGCCTAGCGGTTAAGCAATTAATCTGTAAGAACAGGCACTCGTGAGCTTCATGAGCTTCGCGAAACTTCTCAGCTGGATGTAGTAATGCAAGTGAGTGCCTGGAGCAATAGTATCTATCCATCTAATAGCATCTATCTATCCATCTAATAGCATCTATCTATCCATCTAATGGCATCTATCTATCCATCTCATAGCATCTATCCATCTCATAGCATCTATCCATCTCATAGCATCTATCCATCTCATAGCATCTATCCATCTCATAGCATCTATCCATCTCATAGCATCTATCCATCTCATAGCATCTATCCATCTCATAGCATCTATCCATCTCATAGTAATAGTATATATCTAATAGCATATATCTATCTAATAGATAGATACTTTTAGATAGATATATGCTATGTCTAGCTATCCATCTACCTAACTATCTATAGAATAGATTAACTTTATTATAACCTGCAAAGGTAACTTGTGGCTTGCATAAATAAAAATCAATATATATATAGATGCAGCAGAATAATGAATATTTCTCTAGTATTTACTGCCATGAGAACCCAAAACGCACCACTGCACTATTTTAGACATAGGGAAGGTTGTAAGTATGTAAGTGCAGTAGTTCATTAGTTCTGCTCCGGAAACAAAATGTTATCTATCTATCTATCTCATAGCATCTATCTATCTCATAGCATCTATCTATCTCATAGCATCTATCTATCTCATAGCATCTATCTATCTCATAGCATCTATCTATCTCATAGCATCTATCTATCTCATAGCGTCTATCTATCTCATAGCGTCTATCTATCTCATAGCATCTATCTCATAGTAATAGTATATATCTAATAGCATATATCTATCTAAAAGTATCTATCTATCTATAAGTATCTATCTAGAAAGTATCTTAAAAGTATCTATCTATCTAAAAGTATCTATCTATAAGTATCTATCTATGTCTAGCTATCCATCTACCTAACTATCTATAGAATAGAATAACTTTATTATAACCTGCAAAGGTATATATGGTTTTTATTTATGCAAGCCACAAGTTATAGATGCAGCAGAATAATGAATATTTCTCTAGTATTTACAGCCATGAGAACCCAAAACGCACCACTGCACTATTTTAGACATAGGGAAGGTTGTAAGCATGTAAGTGCAGTAGTTCATTAGTTCTGCTCTGGAAACAAAATGTTATGCCCACCCACCCACCCATCGGACGGACATTGATAATAACAACCCTCTTCGAACTGGTCGCTGCGGGTTAAAAATTAACAATCAAATGTTTCCTATAGACCTAGCATAAAACTATAAGTGACACAATAGTTGAAATTCCATAATACTGTTTCTGCTTGAAGTTGCTTTTTCATTTGGCGATTTTTTTCTGAAACCCCATTTTTGAATGGCTATAACAAGAACATCATTTCTTGTAGAAAGCTACAAGTTATATAATGTGGGTATCATTAGTACCATGAATAAAATCTTTATCGGACATAAAAATCTAGAAAAAACTGTCTGACATAAGCAACTTCAAGCAGATACAGTATTATGGAATTTCAAACTGTACCTTTCAAAGTTCGTCTAACAAGAGTAATTGACCTAATGACTTCCAAATTGAATATGCTTTAGATTTGGTACAATGGTTTTCAAGATATGATCATTTAAAAACTGGATTTCATACGACATTGCCAAAACGAGTGCATAAACGCATAGACCTTGACTTCTATACTTTTTCTAGCCAAAACAACAAAAGATATTAACCTGAAATTTTGCGCACTTCCTATATACTAATGTAGCTTTGCCTCAGAATTTTTTTAAGACAAATCTGAGATGGTATCAACAATGTGCATAACATCTTGCAACATACCATATTATAAGAAGTGCGAATAACCGCGAAATCGCGGAAATACTAAAAATTTGTTCAAATTGGCTAAACATTAATTTTGTCTTGGTAAGGATAAAAAAAAAGGTACACATGTTTCACACCTTCGAAATGGTTTTTCAGTCTTAACAAAACCTGGGTGGTTTCCACTTGAAATTCTGAGATTGACATTTTTCTATACATGTATTATTACTCACCTCCTGAAGCCGTGGTCCTCGTCCGTGCCGTGAAGTCCTCGTCCGTGCAGTGAAGTCCTCGTCCGTGCCGTGAAGTCCTCGTCCGTGCCGTGAAGTCCTCGTCCGTGCCGTGAAGTCCTCGTCCGCTCCGCCGCCATCCGTCCGCACTAAGCCAGGGAAAAAAAAAGTACGCAATAAAAATGGCCAACAACATCAAATACAACAACATACATTAAAACAGACAAAAACTATCCTACATCAGCTATTCTTAATTAGACTAAACATAATTAACATTTCTACTTATTATATCTCCTATTCTACAATCCAACTTAAAATATGATTCCCTTAATATACCCACTATTCAAGCCTAAATTAAATGGTCCCCAGCGAACAAGACAGACCAGACAAAGTTAGCCTGACACTAGGGGGCCGCCCAGTGACCGACCAAAATCAACCAGCCCAGCAAGCGAACCAGCTTCCCGAACTCCTATCCTATAATAATCCACTTAAATCCCAATTACCCATTGAAACTATTACGAAACCCAAAATAGAAAAACCCATCAATCCTAGTACTGCCGTCCTGCTCCGCCGTCGATCATCCCTCTGGTCCGCTCCGCCATCCGCCGTCCGCCGTCCTACTATAAACTAACAAGCAAAATCATACATGCATAAATACAATACAATACAATACAATAAACCCCATTAAAATCAATAAAATCATAAAATCATAAAATCATAAAATCATAAAATCATAAAATCAATAAAATCAACTAAAACCACACGCACACATTCACACCGATAACTTAACACGCACGCACACACTCTAATAACTCTCACACACTAATAACATAATGTTCACGCACACTCTAATAACATAACTCTCACACACTAATAACTCTCACACTCTAATAACATAATGTTCACGCACACTCTAATATCATAACACGCACACTCTAATAACACGCACACGCACACACTCATAACGTAACAAGGCAATAACGAAAAACACAACAAATAACGAAAAACACAACAAATAACGAAAAACAAATAACAAATAACGAAAAACATAACCATACAACCTTCCCGCACATCATCTTCGAACTGACAGTTCCTAAGCTCCTGGCTGTTTTATAGGCTCTCTGATCTCGGCGCACCAGCAGGAGGTCACGAGGTAGAGGCCGCCTTCAGCGCGTTTGCAGTAGCGTAACCAAGGATGAAGTTGGAGGGGGTCGAAATTATATCCTGCTTAAATGTATGGTGAACCCTCCATCCCCTATTATGATCACTCCAGGCTACGCCCCTGCAATATTCAAAAAAGTCCCGGATATTTTCCTATCTCTGAACTTGTGTTATGGATATTATGGATTTATTGCCTGTATAATTGGAACATTTATATACAACTGATCGAATTTCGCCAGGAACTGATGCAGAATGTTTACAGGTGGGAAAAAGTTCGTTTTAATATCTTGTTTATTCATGTTTTAGTTATAGAGGACATGGGCCCCGGGCTGCCATGATTTCCAAATTTAATAGCTGAAGTCTTAGCCAAAATACGATCTTTTCTAACGTGTACACATCTTTATGATACATCTTACAGTTAGCTGTAGGTACGTGCGTAATTTGGGTTATGAATTGCTGAAATGAAAAGGGAAATATATCTGAATTTAATGCACCCTAAAACAGATTGCCCGTCTTTAAACACGGAAATGTTTAGCTTGTGTTCGCTCAATAATTTGCTAAAAATCCGCCATTATTCCTATATTGTTTGTAGTTAGACAATAATTGTCTTAGCCAACTATATCATAAGGACCAACACTATCTTGGCTGGTTTTAAATAAACTATTGAGTGGATACCAGCAAACCATTTTGTTGTCTGAAATACACAACTGTCATAATCGATATTAATCATGTTTTCAAATGTATAGGCCTACCTACAGTTCTGAACTGCATGTTCGAATTTATTTTAGACCTAATTTCTATAGTTGAACGCTTAATTTATGTTTACAACTGTCACGTAATTTCAACACGCAAAAATTCATGATTCAAAATGGCCAATCATTTCATCTAACTGGATTTACACTCTGAAAACTGGTAATTAAGTTATGAATTTAAGAGTAAATTGTTATGATGCCGTTTATTGTAAATTCGGGCCTATATAATTTCCTCTTCTTTCGTACATGAACATATTCACGTTGCACCTGTTTTGCTTGCAAACGTTGAATAGTATAAACGCCTGTAAGTACCTATTGCGAATTCGATTATAATTGTGACTATACTGTGAGAAATGTTTGTGCTAAACATTTGGATGATTTATTTCTACCTTGGTCATTATAAAGTATCAATTTCAGTCACAATCAAATTACACGAATTAAGTGTTTCCAAACTTTTCCATGGCAGTGTATATAAGCCTTTTTTTAATCTAAAAATGTAGGTTTGTCTGCTGAATAAAATAACTAAGAAATCACTCAAGGTTCATTAATTCATTGGTTATGCAAGAAACTTTAAAATAATATCTTCATTCTTAATGGGAAAGCATTATAAGGCCTAGAATAGTTTTAGAAATGATCCTCTTTTATTGTTGAAAATTGACGATAATAAGAAAAATTACGTGCACAATCACAATTACGCATACAACAATAACATAGATTGTAACTATTTTAGGTGTGTGTACGATATATAAGCCTCCCTTCTAGTTTATTTTCTGGTATGTTTTGGGTTTTAAGCTGTTCAATTTCAGTTATACGTGCAAAGTACGTCCACAGGACCAATATTTTATATATATATGAATTTCCACTTGTCTTTATGTCTTATTTTTATATATATAAATGTTTTACCAAAAAGTCACAGCCTAACTTGCTAACTCATAAAAGCCCCTCTCTGTACAATTAACTTAAATTTTCCTATCTTTGCAATGATATTTTTTGGCCACTTTATAATTAGCTTAGCCAATAAATATGATCACAAAGAAGCATCAGAAATTACAATGGAGAATATTGCAAACTCCAAGTTATTTCTGTACCAAAAGTGTTTTTATCAGATAGAGAGTTGGGATTTGAATTTTGGTGAACATTTCTGTCCATTTTATGCTGTTCCATGCCATTGTGGAAAAATATACTGAAAACAGGCGGTCATTCATTTTGAATCCTTCCATAATACCGCGATATAATTTGATATATGATATATTATGATATATGATATTTGATATGATATGATATATTAATATTTTGTTTGTGTGCTGTTTGCATAACATTGAAGACTCATGGGGAATTTTTTATTTATTTTTAACATATGGGCAAATAGCACTTATAATATAATTCTTTTGCTTTAACAATGTGTAAATAATGATATCAAATGCACTTGAGAACAAACTTGATGACCGCCAATGCACTCAAGTTGAAGGACAAACTTTATGATTAAGTCAAGGACAAACATGCTTTAAGGGATTACCAGCTGTATTAAAAACGCTGTATTAAAAAGGTTTGGATCAACAAATCCAGCAAGAAACTGAACTGTTAACAACAGCTCAAAGACAAAACATAAAACTGAACTGTGAACAGCAGCTCAGCAATACCATTTTTGTTATGCACCACTGAACAAATAAAAAACTGATAACCTTTGTTAAAAAAACATAGACTGCTGTAGCACAAACAATGATTAATGACCTAGATGTACAATATGACAATAGACCTGTGTTATTTATGGTAGCCCAAAATGCAAAATCTATTGCAATACAATTTTGGAATGCATCAGTAATTACTAATTAGTGAAGTTCTTATAAATAAAAGGAGAATGAGCAAGTTATATTTTTTTCCAATTAATTATAGGTGTTTTTTGTTTAAGTTAAGCACAGGGTTGTTGATAAGAAAAATAGCTAAACTATGGTATTACTTTTACTGGAAAACTTTTTACTCACAAAAGCAGTTAAACATTGTAAATTGGACTTAATTTTCCAGGCATTCAGATTACATTTGGCATCGGGGTCCTGTTTTGGGAAAATACTCATATATAGGAAGAGGGCAAACCCTGTTCTATAAAAGTGATCATTTTCCAGCTGCCAAATGGGGATTTTTAAACTTGTATGAAATTTTGCCCCATGGTGTACTTCTTTTTTCACAAAATCTGTGAAAAAACTTAATACAGCTATTAAGGTCACTATATTTACATTCATGGTTTATACTTGCTAAATGCTTGGATGATGAATTCAAATTCAAAATATAGCTATGCATTCAGTAATTATCCATTTTCTATCACTACCCATGTTTTGACTCTATTTTTCCCATCAAGCTCCCTATGTCATTTAAAACTGGGGAGTGCAAGATTCAGTGGACATGATTCTGCAGTCAGTCAGTTAAGCAAAGTCAGTCACTTAAGCCAAATTAGTCAGTTCAGCCAAGTTAATTCAGTCAAGTTAATCAGTTCATTTAAGTCAGTCAGTTGAACTCAGTAAGTCAATTCAGTCATTATTTATATTTCGAAATATTTTAACATTCCCCCGGCAAACCCCGTCCGGCCACTGCCAGCGTTGAAGGGGGCGAAATTATTCGCATTATTTCCTGGCATTTTAGACTGATTCAGTTGCTAGAATTCGTATTTATTTGGTAATTTTAGCATTAAAATCCGCGACGCTTTTCAAGAAACTTTTCCGCGGTAAATTTGAGCCTTAAAGGCTTAATCACATTTAACGTCTTATTATTCACTGTAGAAGTGAACCTTGAGGAAACTTTCCATTCTGCGAAATAATTTAAATTTAATAAATACTCGGCTTGAGCACCTGGACGGGGGCGGAGTTGCGCGACTTCGCCAGCCCTTGTTCCCCCGTGCCATGCCCTGCCCTGGTATGATCAGCCTGGTATGATCAGCCGTGACATGCCCTGCCGTGACATGCCCTGGTATGATCAGCCTGGTATGATCAGCCTGGTATGATCAGCCTGGTATGATCAGCCTGGTATGATCAGCCTGGTATGATCAGCCGTGACATGCCCTGCCCTGGTATGATCAGCCTGGTATGATCAGCCTGGTATGATCAGCCGGGTATGATCAGCCGGGTATGATCAGCCTGGTATGATCAGCCTGGTATGATCAGCCTGGTATGATCAGCCTGGTATGATCAGCCTGGTATGATCAGCCTGGTATGATCAGCTGTGACAATGATATTAGCTCTGCCTTGGCTAATGTTATCCCTAGGCTCGAATTAAGACTGGAATTTGGTCATTTTTTGAAGTTTTTAACATGTCTGATTTGAAGTTGTTAGGTATTATTGTAAATCAATATATTTTAATCAATTATAAGCAAATGTGTTGCAAATAACATACATTCTCAATTTCAATGTACTTATTTCCCCAAGTATGTCCAGGAATTACATTATTTTGATGGAAGTTGATGGCACTGTGATTTGGGGCTGGAGTTTGTTCCATCCACCCTAACTTTCCAGAATATAGTTGTGAATTTATTTCTGGGTTTATATTCTTCACTGTAATTTTGCAAATTATAGATGCATTCCTTGCACTGTAGTGCATTTCTGAGGCATTTGAAGTCTCGTCTTAAAGATAAGACTGTTATTTCAATGGAAATTGATCTGAAGGGATCTGCAGTTTTTGGTTTTAGGCAGAAACGTTTTTTCCATTTTTGGCTTGAGTGCTGATGCCACTCTCATTCGGGCATGTAATTAGCGCATGTCAATCATGTGGTTATTTCTTCTTTTAAACAAAATATATTGTGTTTATATGGATATAGACAAAGCTAGGAATATTCCTAGGACAAAGTATACTGTGGAGTCCATGTGAGCTATTATGAAAAAATTGATGAAATGATGTTATATCATTGATACTGGCTATTTATGTATTTTCATTTCTGACAATTCCAGGATTTTATTTCTCACTTTGCAATGGTCAATTGCCATCGAAACATGAATTTTTCACTGGAAACTGAATTTAAAGGGGAACACAAGGACATTTGCATGTTAATTTTAAAAGATCTATTAGATGTAAAGAAATATATTGTAATGAAAAAAATTGTTAAAAAGTCATGTTTATTGTGATTTTACGCCGATTTAGAGTGCCGTTTTCACTGTCCGCCGAAATTCTGGGGGCCGCCATTATTGCACACGGCACGCGAACTGGTGACGTCACTTATGGACTTTTGCTAGCTGCGCAGATTGCAATTAACCCATTTCATTGTTCATTGCAATTTAATGAAACGAACAGTGAAAAGATAGCATTAGTTGAATTTCTTTGGACTAATTGCAATGAAATGATTTGTATTTATGTAGGTATATTACAACACTCCTAAACAAAAAGACTGTAAAATAGGCATATGATCATCATTATAATACAACAATGAAATACCATAAGATATTAACAACTATTCAAACAATTTTTGGATTTTATATATATGTATAAAATCCATAAAGTGTTTAAATATTTTAAACAATTTGTCTCTAGTAAATATAGCTTTTTTAATTCAATCATTTTGCTTGTTATACACCATTAGAAAGATTATGTCTATCAGGAAATAAGGAATTTCAAAATAACATTTTAGACATTTTATTATTTAACAACATTTCTTTTATTAACCCCTACATGTATTAAATGCTAATCCAAATATACAGGTTTATTATATAACTACATATAATTTATTATATAACTATATAGTCTTATAATAATAATAATAATAGGTTATTTTTATAGCACTAGATTCAATAAAATTGCTGAATAAAAATGTCTTCAGACTGCTTTTGAAACTCTAGATTGTTTTTTTTTACATCTTAATATACAATTTTTCATGAAATTTCATTGCTCGGTCTGGTCACAATCAACCTGTACTCTGGGTGGGCACAGAGGTCTAATCATGAGAGTCTGATGAATACTTTTTAACGAAATTATCCAATGTAAGCCTTTTTTAACTCAATGGGTGCTATGTTTTTATAAATATTTTGCTTTTGATTTATACACTTTGTGATTTTCTATTCTCTCCATGTGATTTTGTATTATAGACTACATTGATTTATGAATCTAATACCTGCCACTCTAAAAAACTCAGAATTTTAATTTATTTTTTAGTACTCAGTTAAATCCAAACTTTCAAAGTCATTGTTTTTCACCATGTGATATGGGGTGTAGAGGCCGTCATTTATGCATGGATATTTAATTGCATTGTCTCAAACTGTTCAATTTACTTGACACTTGGTGAGAACTGTGACATACTCTTAGTATAACAAGTTCAATTGCAATTAACACCTGTTAGTGAAAATTTGACTGAAATGCAGGGCCTCTAGAATAGTACAACAGTGACGTATTTCTGGTTTGTGCAAAACACCGGGAATATCGAAAATGGCGGCCTCCGTAGTTCACAACACAGACCTAATTAATGGAGGATATTACTTTACCAGGGCATATATACAAGTTATGAATAGTGTGGATGTGTTTCTATGGACCCAAGCTAACTTTTGAGAGGTAAAGTGCTGAAGGTGTTAGTTCCCCTTTAAGTTCAATTCGGAGAATGTATTAAGTCACCCTGACAAATCAACTGGGAGTATGGTATTCAGTGCATTGCTGAAGACACTGGACTGATGACTCAGTTTCAAATGTGCTTAAAAGCCACAGATAAACAAACCAGAGCCAAAGTAATTTTATGTCAGATTATTTGTGGCCTGAGTTGACATTTTTACACATATATCATGACCAATTGTGCATGGAAAGAGCATGGTTTTTGCCTCATTATAATTAGCTTAAAACGCTTTTTCCATGCGTCTATCCTTCTCATGGAAAACGCACATGGCACATTTGGCCATGATATATATATTCAATTTTTCTGATTTATTGTGGCATTTTTCTGAAGTATTAAACTCAAGTGTTTTGAAGGTCAAGATCGCAAATTTTATAATATACAATTATTGCACAAGACACTGTGCAGTAATTGTTATATTATATGGCCTTTCATATTACATAAGAAAAGAGAAGCTGGTTTTGTACAATAGAGTAATAGATGTAATGTTCCCATGTTCCCAAAGCATGTGAGACAAGTCACAGAAGAAATGGGACTGGTTAAGTCAAAATGATTGTCAAATCACGTCCCTAATGTTTCAGTCTTTCTAGTGGGGCAGATAACATCATTTTGTTGGAGGAATCGTGCAAATGATGATACAAGCAACAAACTTGGCACACTTGTTCTCCAAGTGATACTAATCAAATCTGCCTGATTGGCCAATTGAAAATTCAAGATGGCGGCCATTTATCAAGATGGCCGCCAAATTAGCCGCCTGAAGTTCACGTTTTGCTTAGAAGTATTTGTAGTTGTTCGATTTGCATGATCTAAGTGTTCAAGGTTATTCATAGGTACCATGCCACTGGTCCTACAGCTGCTACTGTTTACATATGCAGCTGCAGAGTGATGTATGCAGCTGCAGAGTGATGTGCAGGGGAGCTCTGACTGAAAGCACTTGCATCTTCCTTTGCAACCTTTACAGGAACACTTCGTCAGTTCCCGACAGCTCGCTGCAATAGGGGGTAGTGTTGTCCAACATATCTGCCATGTCTCTCCTTTCTGTGTCCACCCCGATTCAGCCGGACTGCTCGTGTCTGGATTGGAGATGGTTGCCTGGCCCCAGATGATCGCTTTGCATGTTCTCTGAGGGCTGCCTGTGTTGGTGGAATTGAGTTGTACGGCCTCTGCTTGCGGGCAAAGAGATCTAGTCTTGCTTCGTCCACACCAGTAGCTGTGCTTGATCTGTCGTACATGAGGACAACGAATCTCTCTAGCCTCTGCAGGTCAAGATCACGAATCAATGTTGGATGCTGGCTGAGATTAGTGAATGTTTCAGAAACATCATCAAATAAGTTCCAAGTCTGCCATGCAGATTTTTTCGCTTTCCCACGGAAGGCAGACACGACGTCACAGCCAGTGAACGCATGGAAGTATGGGATCCCTCTAGTTTTCTCAAGCCCTATTGCAGAAACTACCTCATGGACTGGAATCCATCGCATCTTGGCTCCTTGGCCAATGGCAATCCACATTTTCTCAAGACCTAGTTCCTGTAAGGACGGCAGTACAGATATTGCTATGACTGACACGTCTGTGTCATTAGCTTTAATGATAATAGACTTGCTCCCATCAGTCGTTGCATCTCTGGCGTGTACAAATATCCGACTGTCAGCTTCTTCATGAGAACATGAGGACACAGCATCCAGAGACTTCCTTGTGTTGCTAATGGCATCTTCTCCTTTTGTGACGATGACTGTGCTTGTCGTCTCTGCTTCACACATCTTTTCTGCAAGGAAGTGAAACAGCTCAGTTTTGTTGCTGGCGTCACGAAGGAAGCTTTGCCAGCTACCTGGTGTCTTACTAGTTCCTGTCACCCTTCTTCTGATTCCTTGCCCCCTTTTCGACCTCGTCTCGGATTTCAGACTTGACTTCTTATACACATCAAAGACTACGTCCACCCGCTCGTACCTGGCACCATAGGATTCTACCTTTGGGATGATTTCTTCTTTAGCATAGTCATCAAAAGTCTTTGAACTCCGTGGAGGTAAGGCATTGATAAGTGCTGATCCATCAATGATGATTGCATCTCCCTTTGGTTCTCTGTCGGAGATGTTCACTTGTGCTTCAAGAATTTCCACCAGCTGTGACTTCTGACACATATGAAGCTTGCCGGTGTCACTGAGAGATGCAGGGTGTGACTGATTCTGGTGCTTGAAGAATTCTTGCAAGTCACACTGCCTGTTCTGGCACGAGATGAACAGTCGCGAGAATAACTGACAGTCGTCTTTCAGGACATTTTCCTTAGAAATTCCCTTAGCCTGCTCTTGTTTGAAGAAAGAAACAAGGTTTTTCTTGAGTGGATTATAGAAAAGACTTTCACCTTCATTCTCTAGCCTGTCCATGAATGATTGGAACTGCTCTTTGCCCCGCCGGTGATGTGTTGCTACCATTTCGGCTCGAGATGGGTCTGCAATGTTCTTTGTGTCTAGCACCAGCAGGTCGGCTGATTCTTCTTGGAATGGATTGCCAATCTCCTGCATCACGGCAGAGAGTGATTTCACATTTTCAAGAAAGATTTCTGGGCACTCAGTGTCTGCTCGTGATGTCTGCTGCTGTAGGTGGCATCTTTCATACCAGACATGGCCTCGTATCCAGCTACTAGACGACTAACTTCGGGTCCAGCGACCATCCACCTACAGAGTGCTGACGGGTCTTCTGTCAACCCAATTGCTCCTCCGTCACCTTTGATCACTGCATTATTCTGCGCGTGTGCTTGGTCGATCGCCAGAGCAGAATATTCTCTTCTTGACTTGTGGATGATGAAGTTCCCTTTGTGAAACTCCCTGGCCACATCTAGATGTTGTTGCTCCAGTGACATCATATCTCGGAAGTGAATTGGGATCCATCGCGCATAGTTGACATTGTTATTCACAAAGAAGTAAGGCACCAGTTCTGAAAGTGCTTCACGGTACAAGTTGAAGTCTCTTTCTCTGAATGAGCGCATCAGGGTGAATATGGTTAGCTCCATGTCCAGCACCAGACTCCAGTACTGGAAATGCGGACTCTCTTTTTTCCGTTGTTTACACCAATCCTCAATGGTTATATCTGATATGCTAGACTCTTCAGAGCGGTAATCATGGTATGCCTTCTTCATCAGTTTGTACAAGCTGCATGCAGTGATCTGGTGTGCTTGGTTTGTCCTGGTGACACTGGATGCAGACGGGTAAGAGTCTGCTGTACCAGATGAGGCCACTTCTGCTTCCACAATGGCACTGGTCCAGCCACTGTCCCGTAGTAATGTTCCTATTGATCTCAGTGCAGCCATTTCTACATGAAGTTCACCAAACATGATCACACACTTGTCCTCTCCATATTCGGGCCACTGCCATTGTATTTGTTTTCCCAGAGCATACAACGGTTGGTCAGCAGCAATGACCGGTGTCTGCCTTGGGTTCAGGAAAGCCACTGTATCACGGACCTTCACCATGGCATGCTTGATCGTTGCAACAGAGTGAGCCTGATCTACAGAGGCATCATCGCTGAAATGCTCACTTCAAATGGAGAGCTCCTTTTCTGCGTTGCATGGTGGGCTGACCATGTGATGCTGACTGCATCAGCCACATTCTCAGTGAGCAGATCGACTCGGGTGCTGGTAAAGATTGGTTTGCTACTGGAGGAGGATTGGGTTTTTTCGTGATGTATGCTGGTCGAATATTGGTGTATGCTTCTGGAAGCTCTGGGACTTTCTTAACCTTTATTTCTGACTCTAGTTTGAGTGGCAAAAGGCGGCTCACGGTCCTTGGAATGCCTGTGGACATTCGTTCCTTCCTTGTGTTTGGCAAAGCAGTTTTACTGTAAGAGTTGTGATATAGAAAGGTCAGATTTCGATGCTCCATGCTGGAGTTGGGACTTGATGTCTGCACCATGTTCGATCATGCATACAAATTGCAGCAGTGATGGTGGTACAGCCTGTTCTAGGTCTGTGCTGCTGAAATTTGACTTTTGATTGAGCATGTCTCGTCTTATTATTCCAGCAGCTTTCGCTAGATGAATCGCTTCACCGTATTTGGATGCTTGTGAGAGGATTGAGCCTACATCATTTTCAAAAGCCAGCAGAACATCTCGTCCTTGGCGATGAGCTTGCAGCTTGGGAATGTGAAAAAGCAACTGGTCCTTGAGTCGAGTAGGATGAACATCAGGCGATTCAACACCAAGCTGCTCCAGCCTCTGCTTGTAAAGCATGGTCAAATTAGCAAGCTTGAAAATGTGTGGATCTCTACTATCACTGGCATTTTTCATCTCAGTAATGTAGGTGACTAGTTCGGAGAAAGCAATTGGATATGCTTCCTTCCAGTGCTCCTGTGCTTTTTCTTGCTCCTGCACCTTTAGGTAGGCTCGTTCTCGGTTATACAATGCCACCAAGCAAGCAGGGTGATATTTCACTTCTTGTGCTATGACATCTCCTACACTTAGTTTGGCAAGAAGTTTTCCATCACTGAGTGTTTTTGCACATTCGTTTATTCTGTTATTCACTTGCATTGTCATTGCTTCTCTAAGCTCCCCTCCTTTTTCGCAAAAGAAACATTCTTGTATTTTAGCTTCTTGGACCTTTCGTGGGATCTTACTTTTACCGCCCTCATCACTAGTACCTGCAGGGGTTGATCTTTTTTCAGCTCTCTGTAACTTTGTGTTGTTAAATAGAAGCCTAAAACTCTCATGATATCGTGCATTCTTTTGTCTCAAGGTTTCATCTATCCCACCACCTTCGTCAAGTCTTGCAGGGTCTAGCTTGATTGGTAGTGCATTGAGTGAGTGAAACAGGAATATTCTTTGCCAAGTTCATATATCCATCATCGCCTCTTCTGGCAGGATTAGCCTGGGGAGACTTCAGATCTTCTTTCTTAACCTCTTGACATAGGCAACACTTGGTCCAGTCAGTGTTCCAAGATTTTCCAGTAGAACTCACGTCCATGGTTAGTATGACGTTTAGGGTCGAGGGTTTATCCTTTTACCACCCTGTACATGTATAATAGACACTTTCCTGTATGGGATACAACTAGGTTCTTGCACCGTGCCCTACAGCTAGTCCGATCGTTCATCCAGTGTCATAAGTCCAGTGCGATCTGTACACCATCCAGATAACTAAAACCCCTTTATCCTTGGCTCGGCTCTCCCGCGCTGGCACATCCTGTCCATTCAGGTGCAGCTGCCTAACTGATCCGGGGTTGATTAGGCAGCATTTGGGACACTAGTAGGTTGTTGCAGTATGATGCCCTACATAGCTGACACTGAACCCCATGCTGAGTTTCACAGCAGTGATGTCACCAATGTGCCTTGGTAGTGCTCTAGTTTAGCCCGCGAGCCAACGCGGTTTACCAGGGTGTGGCTGATGCAGCATCCTCTTGGAGCCATAGATGAGAGTTGGGCCAGTGGTGAGGACCAGTGCCAGTAGTCCATCCAATGGATGTGGCTGACTGCTGAAACAAAGGTACTACCTCTAACACTACACCCCTACACCCCATAGTCATGCAAATGTATGAAAATCCTAAACAAATGTGCAAAGTGAGAAAAATATGTGTTGGCGTGCTTTATAAACAGGAAAATCCACTTCAGCAGGCTTGCAAACATAGGAATTCACACCTAGATCATGCAAATCGGGCAACTACAAATACTTTTAAGCAAAATGTGAACTTCGGGCGGCTAATTTGGTGGCCATCTTGAAAAATGGCCGCCATCTTGGATTTTCTATTGGCCAATCGGGCAGATTTGATTAGTAGTACTTGGAGAACAAGTGTGCCAAGTTTGATGCTTGTATCATCCTTTGCACGATTTTTCTGTTATCTCCTAGACTATTCAGGCCATACACACGACTGAAGATGTGACTGTACGTAGCATTTATTCGTAGTTGGTTAATTCCAATTCACCGATAAATAACAAAATTAGCTAAAATGTTTGATGCGAGACATAGATATGTGCTCTTTTCCTTGGTCTTGGCTGAGGGCTGGGGGCAGGGGGAATTTGCTCCCCCGTAGCGCCCCCACTGAGATTCATGTAGACCTGTCATTTTTATCATGAATAAAATATATTGTTTAGATGAGTTAGCCCCAGTAACTTCAAAATCTATTGGAGTTAGCCAACTTCAAAACAAGTAACTACATTAATCAATTAATATTGCTTATTTTGTCTTAAAAATGGGTCTTTTTATATGGTGAGATGTTGTAATCTTTTTGCATAACATTGCATAAATAACAGCCACTTTTGAAATTAATTTTTTGTCCATAAAGTTTAATTAAAAAAGTTTAAAATACAAATGGGCCAAGCTGCTCAATAAATAAGATTATTATTTAATAAGTAATTGCTCCTAGAAAAACACCTGTATGCCTACCATATAAGTGCCACAAATGAGTTTTTATTCAGGCTTACCCCAAGACTGAAGCAGCCCGCACCACCCTCCTCACCACTTCCTTTCAGGGTTTCCATTGCAGACCAACCAAAGAATCCGGCCGCCCTACTACAAACTATATTTCTTCCACTACAGGCAAACCCAACCTTATGGTTGTGGTCCGGGGCCTTCCAAAACAGTACACGGATGAGGAGCTAACAGACATCCTTGGTATGCCTGCTACCAGGATGTACAGTGCCACAGCTGATGACTTCACTGGAAGCATCAAATGCAGGTGCTCCACCAAGGAGCAACAAGAACAAGTGATTAAAAATGGTATTCTTTTTGATTTCCGAAAACACCGGGTGGACTCCTACTCCCAGGATGGCCCCCGACAATGCTTCCGGTGTCAGAAGTTTGGCCACACCACCAAGGACTGCAGCAAAGAGACCAAATGAAAGAACTGCAGCGGGGATCATCGCCACACAGAGTGCCCCAAGAACGAGGTAGGAGCCCATCCCTTCCACCTACAAGGGATGCCCCGCCTACCTGGTGGCCAAGAAAGAACAAACGAAGCAACAGATCTCCTACGCCCAGAAGGTCGCCAAGCCTGCACCTGCCATCGAGACAGTACGGATAGCTGCAGTAATCTCTGAGAGCATCATCCTGTGTCTCTCACAGTTTCTGCCCCAGCTAGACAGACCAGAAGTCCACAAAACTGTAAATGGAGTGGTATCCTCAATTTACAAAAGGCCTGTATCCTCTGACCAGTCCACCCACATTTCATCAATTTAATCAGGTTATAACCATTTTACAACGCTTAAATCTTCCTTTTCTACATTTCAGATAATGGCCAGACTACTACAGATAAACATCCGCAGCAAGAACCTTCTTCTAGCAGACTACTAACAAGAAGCAGCCTCGGACCTGGTCCTCATCTGTGAAACAAAATACAGCCCAGGAACCAGATCCACCAACATCCCAGGCTACTACACTGCAGCAAGACATGACCGAATGCCCCAACCGGTTGCAGAGACAGGAGGTAGGACTGCCATCCTTGCCACCTCAGGCCTCCATAATGACTGTGCTGCAGTAAGTGTAAGGTTACCAGGAATAGGTGAAACAGCTATTGTCAGTATTTACATTTCACTTTCAAATAACCTCTACAATAACACCCTCAGCTTTTTCACAAATAAATACAATAATGTCATCTTTATGGGTGATTTCAATGCATACCATCCATGTGTTTCAGACGCCTATACCTACAGCAACATCAGGGGACTACAACTATATGCAGCTATTAATCTATTTCCACTTCAGATTATAAACAGCAGCAGTACTCCAACCAGGCTACACCACACTGGACACATGTCTTTGCTTGACCTCATCATTATGACAAATAATATCTGCCACCTTGCATCAGAACATTTTGTGGGTGAAGATGTAGGCAGTGACCACCTCCCGGTCCACCTGCACGACACCACCATGCCCCCCATCAAATTAACTCTCCGCAGGAATCTGGAAAAGGCCAACTGGTCCCGCTTCAGAGACCTGACGGGGGAAAACATCAGGGACTTAGAGACATTGTGACCAACCCACCTCAAACATTGGAAGAAGTGGACACCGTTTGTAACAGTGTATCACTTGCAATTACATCAGCCCTTGATATTATTGCACCACTAAAAGTTGTTAAACATTGTACTTTCACTCTTTCAGACGCAACTCTCCAGCTAATCCGGGAGAAATGCCGTGCTCGTAGACAGGTCCAAAGACATCCAAACTCAGACATCCTAAAGAATGCCTACAACCAACTGACCAGACAAGTCTCCACTGCAGTATCAACAAAAAAGAGACAACCGTGGCATGATGCCTGCGGAAACCTGGACTACAAACAAGGCTCCACTTTCTGGAAGCAGTTCAAGCGATTGACAGCGAGTGGTGCAAGATCCCAAACCACCCAAGGAGTGCAAGACCCACAAGGACACCTGACCACATATGACGCCACCACAGCCCAGACTCTGGCGGATCATCTAGCAAAGTGTCACACACCCAACAGTGGTCCTAACTTCCAACGCAAGGTCTTTACCCAGGTAACAAAACTAATAAACGACAAGTATTTTATTTATACTCCACAGCTCCAGCCCAAACAGGAAGAAGGTGACGATGACCCTGACCTGATGGCCCCATCAATGCCCAGACGGTCCTTAACTCTCTTCAGAAGTGCCGCAACACATCTCCAGGTGAAGACAAGATTGAAGCTCGTTCGGCTTCTCTCATCTTTCCTAGAAGGCAGGACCATTGCAGTAGGAATAGGTAACACAGTATCACGACAGGTACAGCTTAAGGCTGGCACTCCACAAGGGTCTGTATTGAGTCCAATTCTCTTTAACATGTATGTAAATGACATCCCTTTCACACCTGACAATAAAGTACAAATTTCACAATTTGCTGATGACCTTGCTTTTTGGACCTCTTGCAGAAGCAGTACCAACCGAGGATTCAAGCTGCTCCAAAAGGACCTCCAAAGCTATATGGATGACCTGCAACAATGGTGCTTAACCTGGCATATCAAGATGAACCCTGTCAAGTCGCAGCTCATCTACTTCACCAAGCGTAGAACCAGGGTCCCAGACCAACTCAAGGAAATCCAACTCTTTGGAACCCCAATCCCGGTTGTGAAGGGAGCAAAGCTCCTAGGCCTCACCTTCACTGCTCCAAAATTTGACCTCCTGCAACACTGCAAGAACCTGCGACAGAAAGCAGAGACCAGAATCAACCTACTGCGTAGTCTCAGGGGCACGTCGTTGGGTGCCAATATACCCACACTTCTCCATTTGTATAAAACTTATATATCAGACCAGTTCTAGAAACTGGTTTCGTTGCAACAGCTCATACTAACCGTAATGCCATATACCACCTTGTCATTGCAGAAACCAAAACACTCAGAGTCACACTCAAGGCGTTTTACACTCCAGGCGAACGTCGTATCACAAACCAGGACCTCTACAGAATGTATGGAGGACCCTCCATCACTGAGAGAATCCAAGCTCTAAATTCAACTGCCCTCCTGCAGCGTTATTCTGAGTCAACACTCCGCAATGACCTTGACAACATCATCCAGCACATGGCATGGCACCGCAAAGCCACCCATCCAAGAGTATCAGAACTTGTCGATTTGATCACCTTAAATCTTGAAGATAACCTGTATTGATCTCTAATCCCTCTCTTTTTCTCTATTTTTCCAGGCACATGGCCACAGGCGACCACCTCTCTAAAAAATCAACCAACCAACCCTGTTGATACAGCGCTGAGCCACACTTCCATCCAACAAGTCCTGAACCTCTCCTGAGTCCCAGGAGCTCCACCTAACAACAAGAGGATGTAGGAGAGCCATCCGGCTCTCAGGTCATCCATGGCTGTCCCCAAGATCGCCATACCTCACCTCTGAAACCAGAAGGTAGTGTTCTGATGATAACTTACTAATCTGGATAGTGGCCACTGCATCATTCTTTAATAACAGAGAGAGAGATCAAGTCGATCAAACTGATCGACCATTGGGATCCAAATAGCCGAATTCTCCGCCACTTTTGCCGGCGGGCTGTATGTAGGGGCAAAAACCCCATAAGCTTGTGTTGCACTAAAGCTTCTATTGTTTAATGAAGTGGTTATTTGGCTTAGCAGTGAAGGTCCAGGATCTGAAGCCTTAGTACAATCCAGTTAAAGTTAAATGAAGATGGAGTCCAAAGTAAAGTTGAATGTTTTATTGCATAGTGTACTGCGTTCCCCACAAAGTCCAAAGAATTACATATTGAAATGTTCTATGTGAGATTAGCCTTCACTCAAGAATACATGGTTAAATAGCCAGAACTCTCTGCTGCTGTCCTGCAGATGTTCTGTCTCTATGTGCCTCCCTCTCTCCAAGATATTAATATTTTGAATCTGCACTGTACTATTAGTTCCTTCAGACATGCATAATATATAAGATTGTCCTTAGCTTAGCTTATTCTGTACTTTTAAAATTGGCTGGATATCTGGAACACATACAATTTTGAGTCACACTAAATACTTTTGCCGAAGGTAGATAGATAATTAGCTACAAGTAATTTTCGTCAAATAAGACTAAATTGTAGTATAGTTCATACTGATTCCACACATGTTTTCGGATCGAAAATAGACCAAATATTAAGCGAGATATTCGTCTGAGAAGGCAGGTAGGCGGCAAACACTGGTGCTCCCTCAAGAGTCCGTGCCCGGACAGAATCAATGCAGGCAGAGCTGAGCGCTTCTTTAAAAGGCTGCTGCTCCTCTAATATTAGTTCGATTTTCGTCAAATATTAAGCGAGATATTCTATATTATATAATAAGCATATAAATCTATCTGTCTCTCTAAACTATCTACCTATCTACATAATTTACATATCTATCTATCTATCTATCTATCTATCTATCTACATTAAAGAACAGCGATTAATGTTGGAGGCATTTTTGACAAGAATATTCTTGTTTTTGCCCAGTATACCTTATTAATTTTCCTCACCTTATCTGTTATATACTGCCATGATGCAAAATGTACATAGGGTGCTGGACTGATGCTTTTCTCTTTGGCATTTTCGAAGTGTGCAGTCAAATAGTTTTGACCATCATATATACAATGTTTGGATGAGGTTTATTGCAACTCATTTCTACTCATTCTGCCAACTGGCCAATGGGAAGGACTTTTCCTTGGGTTTTGTAAAAGTCAATTAACCTATATATGTAATGGCAATCTGCTGTGACCGTTATGTCAATTGCTATTAGCATCTTGAATGATACAAAGAATGGGGTAAATCATGCTTTTTCATCATTGATCACAAGCATTTATTGAAATTCTGAATTTCAACTGATTCTTGTTTATTATGCATATTAAAGAGGGAGATTGTCTATAATTTGTTTTAATCATGGATGGAACATGCAATATCAATTTTTATTCCAGTTGGATTATTTTCAGAAACAACAACAAGAACGAAATATTAATAATTAATATAAAATGAAATAAATATCTAAAATGATTACTCTAACTAGAGTATATCTATCTATAGATAGTTTCTATCATTGTTTTATTTTCATTTTTTATTGATTACGATTCAATGAATTATTGATAGTAACGTATTCTTAGGTGAAGATCTTATACCTATCTGTTTATCTACATATCTACATATCATTACTCTATGAGGTATTACTAACTTTCTTAACAAGAATATTCTTGTTTGTGCCTAGTATACTCCATTAATTTTTCCCACCTTAACTATCATATAAATTCTACACATTTCCCTGAACAATTCAGTCTTTATTTGACGAAAATCGGACTAACATTAGGGGAGCAGCAGCCTTTTAAAGTATATAAAAAATCAATAAAAAATGAAAATAAAACAATGATAACATTGTGAGACATCAGCTATCATAACATAAGTAATTCAATTCAATTAGCCAAATGTAAAGAAGTCCTTCACAAAGGTTAATTGTCCTTAGTCAATTGCAATTAACCTGGATTACAGGTTTAATGTCATGTCCTATTCAATTCACAATTAAAAAGAAGCCAATTTGAACATCACACATGTATATCTGAGTGTCAATTGTCATTTAGTATAATGGTCATAATGAATTGTATATAGTCCTATTTTCGTCAAATAAAATTTATATAATAGATAAGGTGAGGAAAATTAATGGAGTATACTAGGCAAAAACAAGAATATTCTTGTAAAAAACATTAATTGCTGTTCTTTAATGTAGATAGTTAGATATGTAGATAGATATAGATAGATAGATAGATAGATATGTAGATATATGTAGATAGATAGAGATAGATAGTTTAGAGAGACAGATAGATTTATATCAGCTGAGTCAAAGTAAATGATTATTAAACCATATACTATATACCTTTGCTTATGGCTCACCTAAATTTTCATGGCCCATCAAGTCAACAACTATTTTATTTATACTCCACAGCTCCAGCCCGAGCAGGATAGCATATTTATAAACGAATACATGACGTCACCAATCAGGTCAGCATAATATTATGCAATGCTTTCGCTGTTCAGCATTGCAGACCTATTGTGCACTCACTTGCACTTGAAATTATCAGCATTCTGAATTTAAATTAATTTGGCTTTAAAACTGGCATATTTAGTCTTTGAAGGGGGCGGGGGGGGGGGGGGGGGGGGGGGGGCTGAGCCATGCAGCATGGCCATTCCCTGACCCCGTGCTTTGTGTGCAATGAGTTAAATTTCTTGATTGGTTATGGTTACACTATATGATAATGTATTATTAAAGCTTTGAATATTCTTCACTGTATAATTCTGCACATTATATGCATTTCTTTCATTGTACAGTACCATTTTTTGGCCTTTGAAGTCTTGCCTTAATTGATAAGAGACTGTTCAATGGAAACTGAAGAGATCTGCAGTTTAAATCAGTGAAGTTGGCTACCCGAACCTAGCTACCTGACAGCTACCCGGCAGCTACCTGAAGGTGTAAAGTTAGCTACCCGAACCCAGCTACCTGACAGCTACCTGGCAGCTACCCGAACTTTCCATGTATATAACTCAAAAACAGTTGAGTGTAATTTTTCCGTTTTTGCGCCAAAAGATACTTAGGGCAAAGGTTTACGTTCTAGAATTTTTTCGGAATTTTCCGAGTACGTCGAAGATGTGATAAATCAAAATAATTGAAAAAATGACGTTTTTTACCGTAACGTAAACGGTAGCTTTTTGGAGTGTCCGGTTGAGAAAGCGCCGGTAGAAAACAAAAATTAACTTTTGTGTCTAACTTTTAGCATAGACAAAACTAGTCTTTACAACCCTTAAAGGGGTCAAATTCATTAGTACTTTCGGGTAGCTGCCAGGTAGCTGGAATTTGGCTCGCCTCTTTTCTGCCACCCTCTCGTTAACGGTTCCACGGATCTTTACCGTTTTTGACACAAAGATACATTTGGCATAGGTCTACATTTTAGAATTTTTCCAGAATTTTCAAAAGGGTTACGGCTCTGAAATATCAAAAAAACTCAAAAACAACCTCTTTTGCCGTAGCTGCGATTGTAAATTTACCGGTTGACCGGTTGGGACAGTACCGGTAAAAAAAAAAAATTAACTTTTGTATCTAACTTTTACAATATGTAAAACTGACCTGTGCACCCGTTAAGTGGTTGTAATTAGGCCTTAGATTCGGGTAGCTGCCAGGTAGCTAGCTTCGCTATCGCATATTCCTCGAAAACGGTCAAACGTGATTTTTCTGTTTTTGCGCCAAAAGGTACTTAGGGCAAAGGTTTACGTTCTAGAATTTTTTCGGAATTTTCTGAGCATGTCGAAGATGTGATAAATCAAAATAATTGAAAAAATGAAGTTTTTTACCGTAACGCAAACGATAGCTTTTTGGAGTGTCCGGTTGAGAAAGCGCCGGTAGAAAACAAAAATTAACTTTTGTGTCTAACTTTTAGCATAGACAAAACTAGTCTTTGCAACCCTTAAAGGGGTCAAATTAATTAGTACTTTCGGGTAGCTGCCAGGTAGCTGGAATTTGGCACGCCTCTTTTCTGCCACCCTCTCGTAAACGGTTACACGGATCTTTACTGTTTTTGACACAAAGATACATTTGGCATAGTTCTACATTTTAGAATTTTTCCAGAATTTTCCAAAGGGTTACGGCTCTGAAATATCAAAAAAAACTCAAAAACAACCTCTTTTGCCGTAGCTGCGATTGTAAATTTACCGGTTGACCGGTTGGGACAGTACCGGTAAAAAACAAAAATTAACTTTTGTATCTAACTTTTGCAATATGTAAAACTGACCTGTGCACCCGTTAAGTGGGTGTAATTAGGCCTTAGATTCGGGTAGCTGCCAGGTAGCTAGCTTCGCTATCGCATATTCCTCGAAAACGGTCAAACGTGATTTTTCCGTTTTTGCGCCAAAAGATACTTAGGGCAAAGGTTTACGTTCTAGAATTTTTTCGGAATTTTCCGAGCACGTCGAAGATGTGATATATCAAAATAATTGAAAAAATGACGTTTTTTACCGTAACGCAAACGGTAGCTTTTTGGAGTGTCCGGTTGAGAAAGCGCCGGTAGAAAACAAAAATTAACTTTTGTGTGTAACTTTTAGCATAGACAAAACTAGTCTTTGCAACCCTTAAAGGGGTCAATTTCATTAGTACTTTCGGGTAGCTGCCAGGTAGCTGGAATTTGGCTCGCCTCTTTTTTGCCACCCTCTCGTAAACGGTTTCACGGATCCTTACCGTTTTTGACACAAAGATACATTTGGCATAGGTCTACATTTTAGAATTTTTCCAGAATTTTCCAAAGGGTTACGGCTCTGAAATATCAAAAAAAACTCAAAAACAACCTCTTTTGCCGTAGCTGCGATTGTAAATTTACCGGTTGACCGGTTGGGACAGTACCGGTAAAAAACAAAAATTAACTTTTGTATCTAACTTTTGCAATATGTAAAACTGACCTGTGCACCCGTTAAGTGGGTGTAATTACGCCTTAGATTCGGGTAGCTGCCAGGTACTTACGGCAAAGGTTTACGTTCTAGAATTTTTTCGGAATTTTCCGAGCACGTCGAAGATGTGATATATCAAAATAATTGAAAAAATGACGTTTTTTACCGTAACGCAAACGGTAGCTTTTTGGAGTGTCCGGTTGAGAAAGCGCCAGTAGAAAACAAAAATTTACTTTTGTGTCTAACTTGTAGCGTACACAGAACTGCTCCACTCTCTTTCATATTCATACTCTGGTTAATATATTTTTTCCTACATCTTGATGCATTGTGTAGTTCTGCAGTCACTGTAAGTAAAGGTTTTATGGCAGCTATTTTCACAGATCTAAATCTAAACAATTTTTATCATTTTAAGCATAGTCTGATTGATGAAAGTAAAAAGTTATAGATAGATAGCATTTCCCGCCATTTTCGGAGGGCTGCATCTTGTGGCTAGAACCTCTTCTGATGATTCAAGTCAATGTGATCGGCAAATAATGCCAGCGTAGGATAAAATTACAGCCCAAAAACATTAAGAAGCTGTCGCACAGCTATGTTCGCCTACGTACTAAGCCACAATGCGATACTCCCCCGGTAACTTTTGCTTTCATCTGGAAACCAAAATGTTGACAAGGACATCATGGACATCACAAACTGAGAACAAAAGTTCTTTCCCCCTTTCATACAATAATTCATACTCAATTTATACCCATAGACTCATTTAATCTTTAAGAGTATTTGTCCATTTTGTGAAAGTCATTAGAATTACAACACAGAGGAAAACAAATCCAAACAATTAGGATATTTTTATGCTTTTTGTGAAGCAATCTACATAGGTGAGTATGAAGATTCAAGGATCCCGAGCAGAGACAGTTACAAATGCCGCATTTGCATTGCATTTTAAATGCATATGCACTTGCAAACATTTGCACTTACATTTGCATTTTTTAAACTGAATATTTACATTTGCATTTGATTTTAAAACATTTGCATTTTTTCAAATGTCTTTCTAAATGCTAGTTTAGGTAAGACTTGAAAATAAGCACATACTAATATTGTAAGTTATAATTAATTACTTGTAATATAACTTACACAGATTTAAAACTTCACACAGTAGATAGTTCATTACAAATTGATAAACAATTATTAGCTAAAAAGTCTTCACAAAAGAATGAAAAAGTGGCATTTATTGTATAGGTTAATGTTGCTCAAATTGTCAATTACTCAATCAATAAGAGTTGTATATACATCAAGTTTCTTATATTATTATCTGCTATTAAAGTGTGCATTGAAACACTTTGAGGTATTTTTAGTACACATCATATTTACCCCATGGTGTCTTGTGTTACCTATTTAATAAGCTGTCCAATGTATTGATGATCTCTTTTCTAATATCATTTATCTTATCTCATTTTAAATGATGCATTTTATCAGATTTTTACGGTGGCTGGGATAGGACATGCACTTTTTATTTTTTATTTCGTTCTCACGAAATAGTATTCATGCAGGATTTCGTTATAACGACATAGTATTTCGTTATAATGAATTACTAATTTGTTCAAACGAAATACTTATTTTGTTTGGACGAAATATTAGTCCCTACAAGATCCTTACAAGATCCAAGAAGTGCTGACACTGGTTTTCCAGTGAACCCATCAAAGTTACCTTCTTTTTAACAGAATAAGACACGAAAAATGCACACTTAATTTAGTAATGGCTTGGAGAAATTAGACCAGGAGAGGACACTGGGGTACATCAAAGGTAGAATTAGGCTCCCCCCCCCCCCTCCTCCCAACCCCCTCCAAACATTTCCAACCCCACCCCTGCAGTTTCGTTAAGTGCATTTGATTGAAAACCTATTTCTGGTCATGCTCTTCTGTTGTGATACTGAGGCCTATCTGTCTGTCTATCTATCTATCTGGGTTGTAGATAAATTAGGTTATCCCCTACTGAAGAGAAAGGGTGTAGCCACATAGGGGGGGGGGCGATATGGGGTCAGATCCCCCACACCCCCACCCCAAGGCCCTTTAGAAGTTGGAATGAAAAATTTGAGAATTTCACCTCTGCGGCATGTTAAGCCAAAATTATATACTATTTAATGTTATTATTTAGTTAGTGTGAACTTAAATAGTGTTATAAGTTTCTTTTTCTTTTCAAAATTTTTAAAGAGCTCAACCTCTTCAAAATGTTAGCTCTGGTTGCGACCCTCCCAAAGGAGTTCCACCACTGGTCAAATGACTTTGATTTCATGACTTACATTATGTAGGCCTATAAGCATGCAGTCCCCTCTTGTCTTATAGCTGCAGCCAATTTTATTTTTTCGATTTAATAACCTGGTATTCTGTTTGTCATCTTTTTCTACTTGTTGTGGTGTATATATGTATGCAGATAAAGATATCATATAGTGTGCTTGATAGGATAGGATAGGATAGGATAAGATGCTTTTTCCCCCATTCCAGGCAATCTTCATGTGCAACTTCTCAGCTGAATGGCATTTGGAGATGTTCCCTTGTACTTGGTGTCTATGCTTAAGCAAATAAAATTCTCCATACATGTGTAACGTAAGTGCATGTGTCCCTCTCTTTCAGTTGATAATCAACCCTTGTGAGTGGGAAAGAACTTGCCTAAAAGGGCTGCACTAAGTTCACTTTCTGCTATCTATCTATCTATCTATCTATCTATATATATATATATATATATATATATATATATATATATATATATATATATATATATATATATATATATATTAATACAAATGTCATTAGGTCGACCTTAGGTTGCCTTAATGACATATTTTTACACACAGATTATTAGGGCGACCTGATTCACGTCACCCTAATGTTCGGACCCCTGTTGCTGCCGAGGGATTAACAGCAGGACTGCAATCAATGGTCGGAATTCTTGTTTTGGGTTATTTTTTTCTCATTGTTGGACACTCGTCCCAGTTACTCTTTTTATTCACTATGTCAGAGTGGCTAGAAAATTGTCATTAAGGCCACCAGTATATTTTTAAATACCCTTTTTTTGAAATTGCCGCCATATTGGTAATTATGGGTATAATTTCTAAATTTTTTTTTTGATGGAGGTTAAATATGGAGTACTTACTGCAACCACCCAAATTTGATTCAAATTTGCCAAAGCTAAAAATATACAACAAACAAAAAAATGAAGTCTGTTGTTTTTCAATCACAGTGATCGCAGCGCCACCCTCATGACGTTGTGCAGCACTTGGGCAAATCGCCATTTTGTCTTCTGCAAGTTCTGGCAAGTTCTGCAGGAGTTCGGCGCAGAACGTCAAATTTGCTTCAATTTGACCCACAAAAGGGACATTCTGGACTAGAAAAATAGTTGCAAATGCAGGTAGGTATCTTTTAAAATATATTATGTTATTTGGCAGAAGTATTTTGAACGTTTTTATTACAGTGCTGACAGCATGCCGCATGCTCCAAATTTATCATTTGCAAAATGTAATTTTGCCTTTTTGGGCCCCTTAAAATCATCCTAGAGAGCTCATCTTGGTGTCATTTTGATCACAAGAACATGCTGTGTCTAGTTTTGTTACATTTTGTTGAAAATGACAGTTATTCGTATTGCGATTTAAAGTAGGGACGTCAAACCGAGACGACTCACTTTCTGCTTAGCGTGTTTTTTGATCAAAACAGCCCGAGTTTGGAGGTCGCTCTAGCCAAAACTTTTACACCTAAAATTCTTAAAATTAGGTTATTGGTCAATTACGACTTGTAGATTTTAGTGCTGCAATCGGATTTGACGTAGGACAATCCTATCTCGAGTTACGGGCGTTTGTTTGACGCTAAAAACAGCGTCGCGCTACTGATATAAAAATCTGTGTCGCGAAATTACCTCAACTTTCAAAATTCGGTGCTACCTTATTTATGCATGGATTTTGTTGAAATTCGAAATATAGATAAAACAACACTTAAATTTTCTTATTTTTCATGACACAACTTTGTAACTCGAAAATTAATGAATGAAAACGCGATTCACAACTTCAGCGTCATTGCACTAAACCTGATTTTGAAAGCACAAAGTTGTGTCATATGTTAAATTAAAGCCAAAATTCTGTAGAAATAGCGTTTTGTTTTAAAATAAGTAACACCTGTTTTAAAGATGCGCACTTCAATCTTCTGCTGGATGTCTGCAACTCCTGAAGAAAACGCCATTTTAGCTCGTTTTCTGTTATTTTGAGGGTAAAGTTCCAGAACTAGCACATATAGTTTACTTTTAAGTTTTATTTATTGAAAATAAGTGTTATACCCAGTAAAATTGTGCAATATATCATTTATATGCAAGAACTAAGCATCAAATTAAACCAAATTCGTTTTTCCCACCAGGGGGCCAGATACAGTGAAACAGTAAATTCAGAAAATGTGATTCTCTTAAACTATTAGGGCTCTAAAAAAAACTATTTAAAAATTGGTAAATGCACCACCACTATGTTTCTAGCCATTTTTGATATAATCATGCCTCTCTCACATGCATTTCACCAAAATTTATGCTACTGATGTGCTTGGGAGACTTCTCACAAGATATTTATTACCTTAGTTCTATTAATTTATTATAGTTACACATCATTATTACTATTAGAACCAAAATACAAGAATTTAAATAAGTTTTCTTTTTATTGTATCAAAAAAGTTGGTCAAGTAATTTTTTTGGACAATTGCAATATTTTATATTTCAGAAGTGAAACTAACTTTTTGATTTACAGCAATTTATTGTACATGATACTGACTTGAGATAATGAACAAAAGAGGCTGTTAATCATTTTTGAACTGTAAACAATTGTACAATCCAGAGACAGCAGTAAAGTTTAAGCATTCATACTGACATTTTGCACCATTTTTCGCACCTGTAAACAAATTATAGACAGCAATATATTATTTTTGCACTAGCAGTAGCTTTAACTTGGGCATGTATATACATGACAGTAGTTTGAATTTAGGAGTAGGCTGTTGTTCACATGATTGAGGACAATTGTCCAAATCTAGTTATTGATGGTTAATTCTTTGCAAGCTAGAAAAAATATATATTAACAGGATAAATTAATCATCTGAACCGTTCAATGTTGACTTTTAGTCATATTCATGTGCATATATTATCTTTGAAGACATTAAATATATTATCAAAATCTAATTATCAATTAGATTTAATCTAGACTAATTAAAATATTGAGTAAATATATTGATGTGAGAATACTTTTGTCTATAAAATATCATACATCCCCTTTCATTAAATTCGACAGACAATTTTTCGCTTTTAACACAACGCTTGATAAAACAGGCAATACTGTTATTACCTTATTTAATGCCTATTGTCTAGTTAATAAGGTTGGCTAGCTATATCTTTGTGTTGCACATAAAAAAAGCTTTCAAATGATGTATTATATGCCAAGAATGGTCTGTTCATCAGGTAAGACTGATGATTTTCCTCGGTAACGTACGTCTTGATTAAGCAGCTTGTTGTGTACTTACCTGCATTGAATACCTACTATAGAATTGATTACAAGAAAATAATTATAGCAAGTTATCTTATTGTATTACACTTGAAATAAGCTTTCAAATTATGTATTATATGTATATATTGCTTGAAAATTAAGTTCATAAATGTGATTTTTCCTTATAGCGACTCGAAAACGCGTCGATTTTTGTGAATTTACCAAATTGGGCTCTGCAGCCATGTTCAATACACTATATTTTTGTATTTCCAACATTATATAACCTTTTCTAGTAGTAATCATTGGGTATTTGAAAAATAATGACTATAAATGTAACCACAGTTATACTTTTCGCGAAATATAGTTTCAAACTTTGGTATTCTGAGGAACACCTGCGTGACACGCGTCAAATAAACTAAGTCTAACGCTCCGAAGAAGCACTTTTGAGGCTTTGTAAAATATAAATAAGATCAGTTTAAAATCTTTTAACTACATTTTCATAAAGAACTATGTTGCTTTTGAATTTATCTTAAATATAATAAAGATATACTGCATATTTCTTATTTTATAGCCCTTTAAACAGGCTTCTTCAGAACATCTGACCAAAGGCGTGCAGCGGTGTCGGAAAAATAGCCATTTTTGACACTTTAAAATGGCTATAACTTCGCCAATAATTAAGATATTTTCATAAATAAAACAGACATAGAAACCTCTTCTCAAGCTCTTTCAGATGAGCTTATTTAAGTATTGAAATTCAAAAATTAAAAATTTTGTTTGACCACCCTATTTAAAGCCTCAGACGGTAAAACTGGACTCCATTATATCGTCCATAGGCATAGGGTGCAAAACATGATGTGTTTCCGTGATGCTTACTCCGAAAGTTATGACACCACAACAATCAGATTTTAGGATTAGGCAGAGAAGAATTATACCAATTAGAGCATCTAATTTTTATTTTAATCGGTGTTGTGGTATTTGTGCACAATGATTTGAAGTTTCCGAAATTTTCGCGCCACCATTTTGTGTTTGGAACGAAAAACACGCTAAGTTTGAAGAATCAGTCCTGGCTTAATAATATTTATTCAAGAATACTATTTTCAAGATAGTTGTTACACTGTACTACTACTGTAAACTTTTTTTCAGGTGTTACAAACAGAATAAACAACAACACTTTGGAAAATTGGGGACAAAAGACAATGTGTTCTATGCTGGTGGGACAAAAGACAATGTGTTCTATGCTGAGATATTCCAAGATCTGACAAGCAAAGTGGCACCTTTGTTGGAATCAAGTTGCAAAAAACTGGTCTCCAAAAGTACGAAAATTGCACGTTTATATTTAAGTTTTATGATATATTGCTAAAAAGTCTGATGAAGTTTATCCGCCTCTATATAGCCCAGACTGGTGCTGATGAGGCGTTAAACTCCAATTCACTCACTCACTCTGATGAAGTTTATTTTTTGTGCTGCTGTCTTATAAAAGTTATTACACTGTACTACTACTTTTTTCAGGTGTTACAAACAGAATAAACAACAACACTTTGGAAAATTTGGTGGGACAAAAGACAATGTGTTCTATGCTGAGATATTCCAAGATCTGACAAGCGAAGTGGCACCTTTGTTGGAATCAAGTTGCAAAAAACTGGTCTCCAAAAGTAAGAAAAAATAATTTTTCATTAAATAATAGAGTTTTGTGTCCTTTGTGTGAATACAAAATTTTTAAAACACTCAGTCACTTGTGAAGAACTTTGCGTTTTTGGGGGGTCTCACAAAAACTTGCATAAACTTTAAAAATGAACTTTGGACCCCTTAAAGGCTTAAAATCATCATAGAGAGCTTATCTTGGTGCCATTTTATCACAAGAACATGATGTGTCTAGTTTTTGGCATTTTGTTAAAATGACAGTTATTCTTATGGCGATTTAAAGATTATTTTTTTTCCGCGGATGCCTGCAGTCCATGCCATCATTGAAACACCTTTCAACTCAATTTTCTCAGCAACTACATGTACTGGATGATGTATAGATATACTACATGTATAGATAATTTTTTTTGGCCTTTCCAATCGCAACTTCTGGTAGAAAAATTATCGTATGTATCTGAACAGACAAACATTTCTTGCACTTTTTCAAAAAATCCCTATTGAATTCAATTGTAATATTCCCTCAATATCATAGAATATCCAATGGCATGTGATCATAATCTAGTTGTCTTTGTACGCTAAGGGCTGTTCCATTAAAAAAAGTTCGACCCCCCCGGACCGGAAATTTTAAAATTAGTAGGGGAAGGGGGGGAGGGGGTCCGAAAATTTCAAAAGTGGGGGATGGGGGGGTTTCCAAATTTTTGTACATATATACATTGTGCGCAAGTGGGGGGGGAGGGGGTTCCGAAAGTCTGAAAGGGGGGAGGGGGGGTCTGAAAAATCTTCCAGTCCGCCCCCCCCCCCCCCCTGCTTTTTTAAATGGAACAGCCCTAATTGAAAATTGGCTGTAGGGACAATGCTCCATGCCTTTAAATAAATAAAAAATTAAGCTATGGAATCGATAGACAATGTTACTGGGGTCTTTTAATTATGAAATTTCTGAAACTTTGCACCAAGTATTCAACATTTCCTCTTCTCAATTCAAATCTATTTCACCATTCCCTTACCAAAATTCTGTGTCTGTTCTTATTTCAGCGCGTGAAAATGGCTCAGTCAAGAGGCAAACAAATGGTAAGTTTGTTTTACTGATCTTTCAAAGCTCTGGGGAGAGATTGAAGTTCAATGTTGTGGAAACTGGGTTGGTGTGAGTTCGGACTAGTTAATTAGGCATTTTCATGACAAGGAACAAGTGCTATGTCTAGCTTGGTTGGTAGGGAAGCATTAATCAATTTTTTGGCATTGTACATATGTTGACTGATACGAGGGCAACAGTGAAACCTGTATGACCCAAAGGAGAGACAGTGACACTGTTTCCTGACACTCCAGAGGGTCAAACAGATTGCATTAACAAAATAGCAGGCCACTCAGTAAGCATTTGTAACAACTTGTACTAGTCCCAAGCCAGCCATTGTCTCTGATTGGTTTCTTCTAACTGCAGTCACGCCCACTGATCGTTGCCATGGAGTTATACATTCATGTGCAGCTCAGTACAATTTGATTTTGAACATTGAGGTTCCGTCATGATGGAACATGGCAGAAAGGGGTCGAAACCTTAGGGCAACCTGAATCAGTTGTCGTAATACTATGTATTGAAAAATGTCATTAAGGCAACCTGAGGTTGATCTAATGACACTTGTATTAATATGTATACATATTCAAATTACAAATATACATATTAATACAAGTGTCATTAGGTCAACCTCAGGTCGCCTTAATGACATTTTTCAATATACATATTAAAATTAGAAATATACATATCAATACAAGTGTCATTAGGTCAACCTCAGGTCGCCTTAATGACATTTTTCAATTATATATATTCAAATTACAAAGGAGTTCAAAATATTAATTTACTACTGTAACATTATTCAATATATATATATATATATGTAATATTTATTTGTACTTATTAAAAAATAGTACAAGTTAGGAAACATTTTCATTCATATTAATTCATTTTCGTAGGTACATAAATATAGCAAAATTTCAGGTATGACATCGTCTGTATTTCTAATGTTCAGAAAGTCTAGTACCGCACCACCCCTGTGCATTAAATAAGTTGCACAGTTTTCTCTATTTTTCCTGTTTGAGATGTATATATACAGTATAATTAAAATTTCCATAACAGCATGTCACTTCCCGACCTTTTGCAGGTTATGTGGGCCTTGCCCTAACTGCTAAATTCTAAACAGCCGATACACATGGGTGTTTGTCATAGGGAAAAGGGCATGGGGCAGACCTAATCAGCAGCTTTGGTATTGATGGTGACAAGCCCAGCTTCATGGAGAATTTGTAAAAACGCATGATCTTATGTTCTTTATAAATTTTGCCTAATAGTTTCTTTTAAATGACGCTTGTATCTGTTTGATATTTTTGTCATCAAAAAATTTTTATTTATGTATTAGCCTGCCACTACCTAATGCTACAATCGCGGGCTTGTCACAACATTGTCATGGTGGTGCTGCAGTGCTTACAGTGCTTCACCATTGTTCACCGGTGGCACTACGGACAGACTTCTTTCTGTTTCACAAGTACACGATGAACAGTCTTTAAAATTCACATTTCATTTTGCAGATTTTTATGATTTGCACATATAAATGCACAATAACTAGTAAGCACATTCATCAATATTTGTGGAAATCATGGACTGACCAAAAATAGAGCTGAGCTCGTCTCAGCCCTTTGAAATGGGTTCAGCCGGTTCAAACATAACCAATTACATGAAGTCACTAACAGCTGCTCAGTTACAAAACTGGCAGGATGAGAGTTGTATGGGTCTTCGTTGAAAGCACAGTTTAATTGCAAATATATGTAAAAATATCCATTTGTCTTGCAGGTGCTGAAGTCGGTCGAAAGACCAAAGAGAAGATGGGCCCCTAAGGATGTTGCCTCCTGGTGGATGGAGCTGGGGGCGGATCAGGATCACCTGTACCCACGTCATGTCAGTGATAGAATTGGTATGTACAGCCGATTGCACACTTTGAGTTATGTGGTACTTTTATTCCCGTGTCCATTGAAGACTTGAAGTAGTATTGGAGCTGGGGGATCACAACCTATGGGCATTTTGGACCCAAGTACAAGTTTCATTGTGGCCATGACAGTCGACTGTCCTTTATGTGAAACTAAGTTTGTCTTGTTGATTTTGTGAGAGAAAACCGGGTATTTTCCCAAGTGATCAATTTAAATGTCTTAATGTCATTAAAACCCAGTACTTCGAGTACTATTTAACATTCAATGGTCCCTGACTGTCCTATCCGGTGCAAAAATACATAATGAGGTATTTACTGCTCTATTCTCCACTTCCATACCATCATTTCCAGAAGCATGTACATTGTATTCAGCTTCAACTGTGAAGTGTGTCTAGCATCCCATGCTCACCTAACTGCTCGCCTCCAAATTTTAGGAAAATGAAATTAACGGCCCATGGATGATTATGCGGTCATTATTATGCTGCATGTGTGCCTGTGGAAATTTGATTGAGTCTCCATCAATGAGGTTCCCTCATCTTGCTGCTGAAAACCTGAAATGGTATTTTTATTTTTTTGGCAGGAATGGGAGTATTTACTTCAGCTGATATCACAAGAGGCAGCTTCTTGCTGGAATATGTGGGATCATTGATCACTGGCAAGGAGGGGGAAGAGTTGTTGCAAAAACAAGAGAGAAAACAAAAGGGGAAAGCAAACCCACGGTTCTACATGTTTTTTTTTATAGAAAACGGAAAGTATTTTGCATAAGTAGCTGTATTATCTACCAGCCCTATGTCATTTGAAAAAGTGTTTGAGGGCTGTTCCATTTAAAAAAGCAGGGGGAGGGGGTGGACTGGAAGACTTTCAGAACCCCCCCCCCCCCCCCTCCCCCACTTTCAGACTTTATAAACCCTCCCCCACCCCCGACTTGCGCACAATGTATATATACAGAATAAAATTCAAACCCCCCCCCCCCCCCACACACTTTTTTTTAAATTTCCAGTCCGGCAGGGGTCGAACTTTTTAAAAATGGAACAGCCCTGAGTGATTACCATGCTGTGGAATGAATGGAAAGAAGGTATTGACAGTAAAGGTAAAGGTGTCTTTGTTTAACGTGGGTAGCCAACGAAAGTCCCCACCTGGAGTGGATGGAACAACTTATTTCCAGAAGGGCCCACAGCAGGTGTCATTTACCTCCCCGACATCCAGTCTGGGCTGGTACTGCTGGAGACAGTACCCATTAAGCAATCACCCAGCCCTGAATGTCAATTGGGAACTCAGCCCCTCCGGGGATTGAATCCTGGTCGCTGGCACAGAAGTCCAACCTGCTAACCACTGCACCACTGAGCCCCTCAGTAACAGTAACTGTTTTTTCACATGTTAGCAGTTTCTGAGGACCGGTCCTTTGCCAAGCTTGCACATGAAAGATGTCTAGGACGATAGCAAGCAAAAGTCGTTTTGACATTCACCAAGTCATTGCATCAAAGAATAGTTTTGAGGTCAACTTCAGTTTTTAGTAGTTCATTACATCTTAGGTTTGACAAGTCTTGCCGGGGTTCTGGATCTTGAGATCCATTTTGGGTTACATTGCTTTTTCAATGGAGTACATTCAGAAATTGCTACAATACAATAGACAGAGCTACGACCACAATGGTAGCAATGATTAATGACATCATCTATGTTTCCATATCTTATTTTCAGCTGTCTCCATTGAAAACAGTACCATTTGTACATAATGTAGAATTTTTGTTCTCATTAGAATTAGTAGCTTTTCTATTTTGTTGCGCCCATTTTCAATTTTTGTCTTTTGTCTCTTCAGAATCGACGCAACAAAAAACAATGGTCGTCTAGGACGTCTGGTGAATGATGCTAAGACGGGTCTGCCAGAATGCAATTGTTTCGTCAAGAAAGTAATGATCAATGGGCAGAGACGCCTTGGCATCTTTGCCAACCGGGACATTGAGAGTCATGAAGAATTGAGGTATGACTACGGTATTCAAGATTCGTATTGGAGAAAGGTCAGTGCAAATCAGATATTCTAGATGACCAAAAATTTTAAATTGAAATTGCTATTGTATGAAGTACAGAACGATTGTTAGATTTATTCTGGCCAGGCTTGAGGCAAAATTCTTATTTGCTGTGTGCTACAGGAGGGATATCAGACAAATCTCACAAGCAGTGATTCTTCTGGTAAGACAAATTATTAGGCATATTTAAAGATTGTTTGTTTCCAATTATTTTCTGGAAAAATTTGGGGTCGGTAGGTCGGAAATTTAGTTTTTGTTAAAATTTTTTACATTGAAAAATACTGGGAAACGGCTGCTGGCGCCCGTCAAATGCGGAAAATATCGCAGAAGATTGCGATAAACTCATAAAAACTTTTGGTTTGACCCTAAAAAATAGGGTTGTGGGAAATCGGAAACAAACATTTTTTTCTAGAGGCCTTACGAGTCGAGTGCAAATGTGGAAATACGGGGAGGGAAGATTTCACATAGAAAACAGACATGAAAATCTGGGAAAGCTAATGCTGGAGTTCCATAGGTAAAATTTATAGGATGTTGTTTCCAGTTACAGTGTGAAAATGTTATCTTGGCCAGTGCCTCTTTAATAAAAAGCAATAAAGAATAGTGTCTGGCATTGTCAATAATTTCTGTGTTAGCAAAAATGGTATTTTAAAGAAGTATATATATGTCTCTATTCGGATTTTCATTTCTACTTTATTACTTCAAATTGATCAGTGGACTCTCTAAATTCTTTTGAGTCTAACTCTTCAGTATTTCTATTTGTGTCTATACAATGGTTGTGTGTGTGTTAATGTTGCACTAATTCATCTTTGAAATTTTCCAACTTAAAAAACTTGTAATTTTGCTTTTCTGTGTTGATTCTTTATTTGGGAAATTGCATTTTTTCAATCAGAGACTGCTGACCACAATACTGGATAATTAAAAAATTTCGAGTTTCTCTATGAATTAAACAACTGGAGCAAAATGACAAAATGTGACTTGTCTTATGATTTGGCACATGGTATATATGTACATTTTGCATGGTTTCATTTGTGAATCATTACTGTGCAAATTTATATAAGTAAATGAATGGTGATATGATGGAGCGTCTGATGACTGATGTAATTCTGTAAGTGTTTTATATTTATTTCCAGATGACTCACCAAGCAATCCTTTTGAGTCACCAAGAACTGAGTCCCCGTGCAGTTCACTTGGTTCACCAAACAATGGCAAGTGTCTCTTTAATGTCACAATTGGCAAGTCTATTTATGGCACTGAATACAGTTTCTCTGTGGGCTGTTCCGTTTGTAAGTGTGGAGGGGTAGGCGGACTGCATATTTTTTTCGGAGAGCCAGCGTTGTCCCATTGAAAAACTTTTTAAAAGACAGTCTTTTTTCAAGCGATTTTAAAACATATAAATTTTCTGAGCCACAGCAGCTACTAGCAAAACAACCAAGCCACAAGCAGCCACTTCAAAAAAACCATGGCTTAGCCGTTCCAGACTGTGGCATATAGACTCAGAGTGCCACAACCTTTTTGATGTGTTCTGGCTTTTAGTCTTTCCTATGTACTTAAACATTGAATTTTTCTTCCAGCCTCATCTGAACGTATACAAGAAGATGTTTCGGGCGCCCTCGAATCCATCCAAACTGTTTCCCCTCAACCAGGACGTGGGCATTCTCAGGTGATGACCACAGACGTTGAAGACTCCAAGAACATGGCAGAGCCGGACTACTACGGTAAAGAATAAATTAGATCAGTAGTTCGACATAGGCATGATGGCCAAGAACGACATTTGTATGGCTTTCACAAATGCCATTGCGCATTAAATTGTTATGATGCGTTTCTGAATCTTGTTAGATAAATTTTTGCAAATTGCTCTGGTTGCACAACATGGAACAGCTCAAAGCAACTAGTTTATAGGTTATTAAACCGTCATTGCATTTTGGAAAATTTCTCCCTTTGATGGCTGTTTTTTGTTTTATTCTTGTACTTTCACAGAACTTCAGTGCCAAATGGATAAATTGTTCACCTCCAGAAGCGGGTAAGTCTGCCTGCAGAAAGTAATTCATACTGTATAGTGCACTGCTTAAATAGTGTTTGCAGACCAACGGGGTGTTTTAGGAATTCAGTTGAATATGATTCCAAACAATTCAGTCCTGAAGTTTTCGCTGAGCTTAAATTGGTCCTATTGAACCTAAAGCAGGTGTTTATGGTGAGGCTAGTCTCATTATTCATTTACTCTTTTGAAAATAGAAGAATAGAATTGTTTCATTCTTTGGTGTAACAGTCGAGCGAGCACATTCTCGAGCTCCGGCTTGGATCTGGCCTGATAGTGTGGCCTCGAGCATCATTTCAGCCTATCGAACATTTTAAAGTGCTAAAACAGGTTTTTCTCCCTCAGAAACACATTTTTTCTTCTTTATATGGACATTTCTAAATAGCTCATATTCTTTATCGGAAAAACTTTCTTTTCTCCACAATTCCTCACCTAATTGCTGTCAAGTTTGCAGGGGTTGTTTCTTTAGATAGAAAATTAAAGCACTGAACTGGTAGGAAAAGGGTTTTGTAAAATAAGATCATAATTTCCTTGTCCCTTTGCACTTGTCTGAGGCACCTGAGAAAGTTCAATCGCTGCTGGCCTTTCTTAAAAATTACATCTGTGTTCCTTTGCCATGGAAGGTTATAGTCAATTTCAGTGCCCAGGTACTTATAAGCCTCAACTTACTCTCTGCGTAGGGGAGATTCGGCTCTATAAATAACTTATAATAGGAAGAGTTTTCAACCCTACAGTCAAGCAGCCTTGGTGGCGCAAAGCTAAGGTGTTCGTCTTGCAATCAGAAGGTAGTGAGTTCAAGTCCCAGTAATGGAATTTTTTTTCTTCTTCTCGGTTATCATTATGTATTGTGTCCATGTATAATATATCACTTTAATGCACCAAGTATTTTAATTTTTGCTTAAGTACCAACTCGTTGAGACTCATTTCTCTTATCATTCCATAAATAAGATATATTTCCTTATTTAGCTTTCTAGTCAGTAGTTTATTTATTTATCTATTTATTTTATACCATGCAGTATTTTACTTTATCAGTATTCTGTTATGTTTTTGTAAATTGCTTTACTATGTTATAATGTACCCTTTGGTATTTATATATTCCATGATATATCTGTAACTAAAATTCCGTAAGGCAAATAAAGTATCTATCTATCTATTTGTCTATCATATCCCCACAACACCCAGCTACAAATTTTTCCCCAGAAAGATTTTCTTGTTACTCTTGCAGTGTGTTATTACTTTGGCTAAATGCAAAAACTAAAATATTAGAGAGCTTTTAGAAAAAAATACCTGTGTGAACAGGTCATGTCAGAAAGATATGAGGCTTTAGATTGTATTAAAAATTCCATGACCAATAAAATTGCACTTTTTTGGTCATTAGACATTCCAGCTCATCTCCTGACTATGTCGTATAAACCCGATGCAGGTCTCTTTTTAAAGATACCTTTTCTTGTTAGCATTGAGATAAAGCAAGTTTTGGTTGCGCCAGTTTATCAGCTGCTGGATGGCATTATGATAAGTTAATTTAGAATCCGTGAGGAGCCCTGCCAAAACAGTGTCATCTGCAAATTCGATCATGAAACAATTTTACTCAGTGCACATACAGTCATTAGTGTAAATGATGAATAAGATGGGAGAGATGACACATCCCTGAGTGGCACCGGTTGAAGTATGAAGCAATGATGATTGTGTGTCATTTACAGTCACATACTGCAGCTAAAAGCATCAACCCACTTGATGACGCTTGTATTGACCTTCATAGCATTTAATTTGGTTAGGAGAAGATAGGGCTGTATCATGTTAAACACTGATGAGAAATCAACAAACATAAGCCAGACATAGGATCTTGGTTTGTCAAGATGTTTGTAAATGCTGTTCAGTAAAGTCATTGTAGCATCTTCTACACCCCTTCTGGGAGGCCCATTTGTGCACAATTTTTAGGTTTTGATTATTGTAAAAATTTTGCAATATTTTGTTCCTTACCCTGTATTTCATTAATTTGATCCAATTTTTGTTTGCTCAGGAACAAGCACACAGATGAGGAAGTGGCAGCCGCTGGAAGTGGTAACCACGATTTGACGTTGAATGTCAGGGTAAGATTCACTCTTAAGTTGAGAATTGTAGTCATGAAAGTTACCCTTGTCTCAGTTGCCCAGGAATGCAATGCAAAGTTCAGCCATTGGATCTTGACTTTTTTGGCCAAATTTGTGACATAAATTTAGAAAAAGCTAAGAGAAGAAAGCTAATTGTATTCAGATTACAGTAAGAGATATCTTGTGTCTTGTTAAACTCTTGTATGTAGTAGTGAAGTGACAACTACATGAGAAAAAAGAGAAAGAAACCAGGCTGATGCTATAACTCCTCTCATGGAGTATGCCTGCATTACTTAGTTGATTCTTCACAATTTTTTTTGCAGGGAACCCCCACTCCAATGGACATAAGTTCGCCAGAACAGCCATGCCTCGAGGCGTCTTTCCAGCCTGAGATCATCACAGAAGCAATGGAAGTTGCTGCTGATGGTATTCAGAGGGGAAAACATGGTGATGCTCAGAAGGATGTGACTGCAGACATGGAAAATATAGAGGTGACTGTGGATGGACCTGAAAAAATTAGTGACAGAGTTTCGGATGCAGAATCAAATGATGCAGAGATGACTAATAACAGTGCAGATGGAGCCAAAGACAGTACTGTGACATTAGAGAGCCTAGAAATGACCTCAGAGGGCTATATTGTCAATCTTGCGAAGTATACCAGCATGGAAGAAGCAAAAAATGCAAGTATTGACAGAAATACGGGACTAGATGAGAAGGCCCTCAGTCCTGAGGATGATAGGAAAAAAAAGTCAATATTCACCAAGAAAGGTAAAGATGACAAGGAGAATGAGGATCCAGCAGGAAATACCTCAACCAAAAAAAGAGAAATGTTCAAAGATCTTCGCAGAACCAAAAATACAGCTGAGAATGATAGGCCAAGACGCAAGACATTGAAAACTTTGATTAAGAAAGACTGAAAAACCTGAGGCCAAGCAAGCCAAGGTTGGTTCTCCCACATCTGACAATGGGAAAAATGTAAAAGAAAATGATAAGTCAAAGTTCAACAAAAATATCGTGAAGCAGAAGAAAGCAGACATTATTTCAAATTCTTGCAAAAAAGTTACTGTAAATATAGTTCGGTTGGACCTAAATAAGGAAGAGAATATGGAAAAACAGGTGACCGAATGTAATCCTCCCAAATCAAAATTGACACAGACTAATGAGAATGGTGAAAAGAAGTCCAAGTCTGCCCCTAGAACAGGAATGAATTTCACCAACAGCAAAACCACACCTATCAAGCCTACTTCTACTCAGGTAAAGACAACGGGAAGTGTATCACATCCCACATCAACGAAAGCCAGCAATTCAACTGAAAAGCCACCTGTTGCATCAAGGTCCAGGCCAGCTGGTAAGTTTCCGCACCAGAATTGTATCTTTTTTTTTCAGTGCAAGACCTAGAAGATAATCAGACCTTGGTGTTCACCTCACCACAGCTATTAAAAGTGGTGTTGAACCTTTACTAGGTACTCAATGAAGTTTGTTTTACCAGACCACCTGGTACTTCATTGGACCATATATGTGGGGCATCACACAATTAGAGACCTTGTGGGTGAAATTTTCAAAAATTGATTTGTAATAAGAGTGCTTAAGTAAAACATGTCTATTTGCTAAAAATGTCATTTGGGAAAAATTTTTCTCTACACTGCTCAAAATTTATATACGCCATCTGGAACATGAATTGGTGTTATTGTCTTCCCGGCATGAGCAGAAGCAAAGATCTGCGGCCCCAAACATTAAGATGAGTAAAAGTAAAACAATGACCTTTGACTATTTGAACAATGACTGTGACCTATTTGTGAGTGTTTGACCCTTGACCTATTTCAGAGTCCCCTGTGACCTCAACTGTGGCGTGTCCATTTATGTCATTTGCATAATTATCTCATTTGCATAATATCATTCGATTTGACCTTCCAGAATCTTCAGTGACATTCACAGTGCCCTTGCAGGAACAGACAGTCACGGAGCAAGATGCCGCAACTTTTGTTTGCGAGGTCTCAAAACCCAACAAAGTCGTTCAGTGGTTCAAGAATGGTGAAGAGATCAAACCAGACGATCACTTCCAGATCGTAGTGGAAGGAACCGTCCACAAACTGATCATCAAGGACAGTATGCTTGATGACACTGCAGAATATACTGCTAAGATTGGTGATGCTTTAACAGCTGCTAAGCTGCAGGTCAATGGTGAGTATTAGACCCTATTAGCCAATCAGTAATATTTTAATATTAATCCCTTTTTGATGTCTCTAAAGTGGAGTAGTTTATTGTGCTGTAAATTGCAGCGATTTTTGCATGATATGAGGTATGTTTACCAACTTCTGTTTGATGGTGCATGCCGGTTGACCTATTAATATACTGTATGTGACGTGTTATACATCTGCTAAGCATTTGGATACTTTTTCTGCTGCCCAGACGGTGCTTGTCAGAAATTTTCCCAGTTGGGAACAGATGTTCCACTTCCAGCTGAATTTCATGGAGATCATGTTATTCTTCAGTTCTTTCTCTTTGCGAAAAGTGTAAAAAGACCTGTTCAAAATTGAGAGACATGACCTCACTGTTGTTTTATTGGCTGATCTTCCTTATTTGATGTTTCATTACAAAGTATCATTCATTTATTGCTTTATTTCAGAGCTGCCCCTGGACTTCAAAAAACCTTTGAAGGATTTCAGGTGCACAGAGAATGAGACAGTCACGTCTGAGGCTGAACTGAACAAACCAGACGTCCCCATCACTTGGCTGATGAACGGCCAGCCTATCAGTGCTGATACAGAGTTCACTGTGAGTCCACGCCAAAATGTAGACTACAGTGGAACCCCTCCTAACGACCACCCAAATATTTAGACCACCCTTCAATTAAGACCACTTTAATCAAGCCCAAAAAGACACGATTAATGGTGGATTGTTCCAGAATTACGTGTACAACCACCTTGATATAATCCCTAAATTATGAGCAAAAGGCCACATAATAATCATTGAACTAACTACATGTTATATTTTATAACACAATATGTTGTTTCAACATCACACGTGACTCAGCAAACAACACCCAACAACAGTGCCCCCCTGGATAGTCATTAGGGTGAGCAAGGACTAGCGTTGCAGTCAGAAAGCTACATAGTAAGTAAGGTAAAATTTTTTTTAAATTGGATAATTATGTTGTTTCATCCATTTCAGATCAAGGTAGACGACATAACTTCATCTGGAAAACTCATGGTGGATGAGAAACCAGCAGAATTCACAGCTCAACTGAAAGACCAGAAAGTTGTTGAGGGAGAATCTGTTGAGTTTACTCTGAAGCTGAACAAGTCAGATATCCAAGTCAAGTGGGCCAAGGGCAAGGATGCTGTACCTGATGAGAGGTAGGTGGTTCACTGGTTCAGTAACATTTGTACATTATGACAAGAATTATTCACTAACATAGCTGGCAAGGTTATCGGAAACAAACTGAACAAGCTAGAGTGTTTCCATCAGCAACAAGCCCTCCGAAAGCTACACAAGATCGCAAAGGACGCCAATCATCCACTATAGTTCCAGTACCTGCCATCCCGAAGGTGATTGAGAAAGGTGATTCAGAGCATGCCCAGCAAAAACTAACAGAACTCTGAAATCATTTGAACCTGCTACAATAAGACTGTATAATTGTATTGAATCTTAATATTTTTACCGGTAAACTGTGCAATACAAATTTCCTCTGTCAAGGATATTAATTTCTGCAATTCTGCCGCAGGTTCACGGCTACAAACTCCGACACTGAATATAAGTTGACGATCACTGATGTCAAGCTCACTGATGCTGACACCTACACAGTCACCCTTCCCAGTGGAAAGACCTGTAAGACTAAGCTCATGATTACTGGTAAGATATTAGCTTTTCATTTATTTTATATCTGTGTCAGTGTGATTTGGCTTCAAAGAAAATCAAACAACACGTAAATAATATATTTAACAGAAAACTACAGTACAATATACACTCATCAGTCATCAGAAAGGTTTATGAAAGAGTTATCATGGATTGCTCACTGTCAATATGAGTCAATCAAGGGTCCAATATGTGTCAATCGGGTCATCCAGGGTCCAATTTGCATTAATCGGGTCATCCAGGGTCCAATTTGCATTAATCGGGTCATCCAGGGTTCAATATTGTGATACCACCATTGTAAGTAAATGACGTCACAATGGCCCCTGGATTGAAAACTCGCGTACATGATATTATATTGACATGAATGTGATTTTTCCGGTTTTTGCCAGAAATCAGGTTTTTTGGCTATAAAACTACTGTAAAACTGTATTTTTCTTAATTTCCGGTTTTTTTTATTGGTAACAGATCACATCCCTGATGTGCATGCCAAAACCTCTTTAATATGCCCTCTGAACTTACAAAGCAAGCAAAATTGCAGACTGTTTTTTAGCTTGTCTGTTTTTCTTTGAAAAACTTGAGAGCTATTGCCATGATGGCCCAGTCGTCGTCGTCGGCGTTGTCCGGTTAAAGTTTCTGTCCCTGTTCACTGTGCCCTTCCTACTTTTGCTATATTTATGAAACTTGCCATAGGTATTGCATATGGGTAGGGCTATACTTATAGGGCATAATGTCCCGCGTTGGTGGGGCAGTTGGCAGGTCTGGTTAACTTCTTACTTATTAGTCCACTGCCCACTGCTCTGTTTCCTCTTATATCTTGTCATATATTGTCCTGCAAAATAGACAAGTGTTCACACCGCTCGCGGTGCTCTGGTTGTGCTGTGTTGTGCAAGAGTGCCGTGTCTTTTTGTAGCCAAACCATTGGGCATCGTGACTGATCTACAAGGGCAAGAAGTAATGGAGACTGAGGAAGCCGAGTTCACGATTGAGTTGAACAAACCAGATCAGCAGGTGGTGTGGTACCACAAGGGCAAGAAGGTGGTGGCTGGGGACAAGTATGTCGCGTCATCAGAAGGCAATGTCTACAAGTTGATCATCAAGGGATGTACACTGGAAGACACAGCCGACGTCGAGATGACGGTCGAGAAACTGAAATCCACTGCCAAGCTCACTGTCATAGGTATTTTCTTCACCTCTTCATCCTCCTTTCATTATATCCTCTTTTGATGCTAACTTGTGCCACAAACAGAATTTCCTCAAATGCTAACCATATTAAGGTAAAAAAACATCATAATGAATGTCTTACTTTATGCCACAAATTCACCAGTTAAAAGAGAATTTAGCATGCATGAGAGGTCCATATTAAATGTTGAAAGGACTCGGCAACTTTCAACTGAATTGGAATGGACATGACATAACTGTATACCTTGTTATGTGCATGGTTACCAGTTATTTTTTGTGATAAAAACAATGCAGAGTTTTATGTTTATAATGAGGTGGTAAAGTTGGTAGCTCACATAAATCACGTGCAAGAAATAATATATTGCAGAACTATATTAATTATAATGTTTTAATGTTTGTGCTTGAAACACACACAAGGTCCCTGCCATTGTACTCCCTGAAAATTAGGGTATAGGTGCTCGGACCTGGCCTCCAAAACACAACCCAACTGAGGTGCTCCGGAAGATGCTCCGGTCCAAAATATGCACCCAACTGGGTGCATATTATTGGTATGAATTTTAAAAAGTTTGACTATACAATAGTCAGTATGATTAATGAATATCTGTGTGAATTTAACACAATTACATTTTAACTGGTACAGATTGACGCGAAAAATGTGGAAAAAGAGCTTTAAAATATTGATAGCCCAGCAAGGGTGCACCTGTTCGATATTTAGGGTCAACCAGGGTGCTCTGAAGGCTAAAAAACGGGGGTCAATCGGGAGAAGCATCCCCGTACACTTGGTCATAGTGAATACCCCCCGGGGGTCCTGGTTCCTGGGACGCCTTAAATATAGTTCTGCAATATATTTCCAGGTCTTCAAAATGTTCTCTATGAAGTAACCTTCATGTTTCAAGAATATCAAATGCCTGGATCATGAATATTTGTGTAATTATCATATATCAAGCATTAGTAAAGTGAGCATTTTAGTTCATTGTGCACAAGTTTCAGTGACCACTTTTTCTTTGTTGATTCAAACCTCTTTAAGGAGTCTGTGATATATATAGCGAAGTTGGTATCTACTTAGCTGACTGCAAGTGGCTAACTCTAAAACTATCTAGACCACCATGTACTGGCTGGAGGGCTTCACCCTGATTGCAATTAAGCTTCACATATTTTGGGAGACCATAGAGTTCATTGTTATGTTTGTGGCCCAAATATAGCAGAGATCATTTTGTAGTTTGTTTTACTAAAAAAATACCTCCCTTTTGATGGCTGTTTACAGTTTTAAAAATTTACAGAACTTCAGCTTGATGTGGAGCAACTCTTCTCCTGCAGAAGTGGACCCCTGGTGCAAGGTATGTTATTTTTGTTGGTACTTTATATACCAGCCTGAATGTCACACCTAAATGTCATCCTTCTGAAGCTAGAAGAGTTCCCCTTGGCGTAATGGTTAGAGGACCTGTTTCGTTCAAGAACTACTAATTTATGCTTTGCCAATTACCATATTTGTTTACTTCTCAAATGTTCTAATGTTTCATTCTTCTGTCTACTTTTAAATTTTCTTTGTAATTTGGTACTTTTTACTTTCAGAAGTTGTTCCGCCTACTGATGAATCTGAGTCTGACAAGGAAAGTGAAATAATTCATTCATCATACAAGTGAGTATGGTTGAAAAGCTTATAATGCGATATAATTTAATGGTATCTAAGGCCCTCTCTGTGATTTGTAACTTTTAGGATATTATCTAGTTCTTATCATTGACATTGTTCAGATGCTGAGCAGCTGGGTGGAGAATGAGGACTAAATGATTTGCAAAATAACAAATACAGAAAGTGCAGTGGTTGGGAGTTGAACTCTGACCTTTGGGTTTCAATGGGGGCACTCTGTCCTCCACACTATGTATTTATTTGCCAAATGATGCTTGAATTCTCTTTTCATTATAGGCCCAAAGGCTGGGAACTTCAGACCAACAGGACTGAACTGCATTTTGAATTTCAAGGTACGTAAAATGTGAAAAATCCTGATATGGTGGTTGTTGCCGGAATCGTTTTTGATACAGCGAATGATTGTTGCATGATTATCAGCAAAACTTGCTTTTGAAGAGAATTTCATGATGTCTTATGTCATTTAATGTACTGTCTTCACATGAAGGAGTTATGCAAGTCCCCCAGGGAATTTCATGGATACTGGTGGAACAAATAAAGCAGAACTTCTATTTGTGGAGAAGCATAAAGTATCAATATGTAGTACACAATTATGTCAAATCAAAAATGCATATTTAGCTCATAATTCACTGCAGAGAAAATCACAAGTGTACATTGTAACAAAGGCAAACTTAAGTTACTATAGACTGGCCAATATGAAAAAAAAAATGTCACACTTGCTCAGCAACCAAAATCCTTAATCAATTTTTTGCTGGATTCACTTGACAGAATGATAGTGACTCTTGATGCTTAAAACAGACAGTGTCCTGGATTGCCATTTTTACTCCAATTGAAATCTAGGCAAATTCACAATTTCTTTCCTCAGATGGAGCTGAAATATTGCATTGGACTTAACCTGACAAGAAAATATTCGGACACGTATGGGCAATGGGACACTGTCTGTTTGAAAACAGCATCATTGAGAGTCTCTGTCACTCTTTTAGGCATCCCTACAGTAAATTTAAAGTGCTCGGCGGACCCTCTAGATCACTCTCGAATTTTTTATAATGGAACAGATTTACACTGGGAACAGTATCCAATTCAATCCCCATTCTACTCATCGTCTCATTGCACTTTTTCTAATTTATTTTACTTTAGGCAGCAATAATGAGTCTGAGGATGACACAGATGGAGATCCAACCTACCATAGTGATACAGATGGTAACTATGACTTATAATATGTTGGGCATATTCATCATAGAATGGACAAATCCTAAGAATTAAAATGCCTCAGCGAAACGTAAACTTGACCATTCAAGTAAAACAAACTGGTCTAGTGTGTCATAAAACAGCTGATCCAATATACAATTTTCCTCAAATTGAAATGTTCTTTGGCAGTGCAATGGTCAGCATTCACTCCCAAAATTTTTAATCTGATGTAGAGGTTGAGGGTAAAAAAAACCTTGACTTTTGAACTAAAATCTCTGCATGACTTTTTGTATACTTCAAAATACCTAAAATATTAGTGAGTCCCGAAAATAATATGTAGCAATGCAAGAGTGTTATTCACAGGTGTCATAGAACAGCTCATGGGTTCATGACAAGGTTTTTCTGGCAAATCGCACAGGAGCAAAAATTAAAAAGTAGTGTCAGTCACAGTAGTGCCAGTCATGCACATTTCGTGTGGCTATGTGAAAATAAGAAATCTCATTAGTACAGGTTAAATGTCATGAATATTAGATGGAATTCATTTGAAATATTTGGGTACTAACTAACTATTGGCTTGACAATTCTCCCCGAACAGATATTGATAGTTCCGAAGATGACAGTGGTCAACAAATTTCTGAAGTTGAGGTGCAGGAGGCGAATGAGGAGGCGAATGAAGACGTGAAAGAGCAAAGACAAGACCTGGCGCGAGAGAATAGTGTAGTGGAGAGAGAGAAAAATGCCACTGGAATAGACCAAGGTAATTCTAAACTACAAGACTCATTTGCATTCAAGAGAAATGCAAGACTAATACATGAGATAAGCGCAATAAAGATGCAAGATTAAGACTGTTGTATCTTTCTTGCATATGAACGAAGATGCAAGAGCAGTACCTGCCAAAAATTTCTGTTTCTAAAGTCTAGATTTCAGCTGTAAATATAGTCTGGTGGTTTCCTTGCATACAGGGCTCTGAAATCGGGAGTCGATGGAGTCGGCCTATTTTGGGTGTAGTCGGCATTGGAGTCGGTGAAAAATAGACTGACTCCCGAGTTAAAATTTGAAATACCTGTATACAGAGTAGATAAATCAAACAAAATGTAGAAAGTCTGTCAAAAATAGGCCTTTGCAATGCACCAGAAATAAAAGGATATTTGTGTCTCCATGTTAGTGCTGTAGCCACAGACAAATAGGATAAAACCATGATAAATAACAGTGATTATCGTATAAATTTTCTGGTTCAGCCTTGGCTTGCAGTATGTCTGCCGGAGTCGGGAGTCAGGTTTTCAGGGAGTCAGGTTTTCAGGAGCTCTCTGACACCGACTCCAGAGCCCTGCCAAGTTGCATTGACTCTTACATTTTTCTTGCACTTTTCTTGCATTTTTATCAGACAGGGTAGTGAAGCGCTGACATATTTTGTCTTCAGAGTGTCTTGTATACCCAGATTATTGTTAATTTTCAATGAGCCCCTTTCTCGCAGATGCAGAAAAGGCATAGGTTTGTCCTGATTTATAATTTGTGGTGCGAATAATACTTTCAGAGCTCTGTTTACATTTCAAATATATGCATTGTGGATGCCCTTTTTTGCATCATGAAGATGGTGTGCCTGCAGATAGTTGATGTGACTCTTTAGATGAACTGTCAAGGCAAATGCATCTAGTATGCTTTAGTGTTAAGAAACAAGTGCATTTCTGAAACGTTTCTTTGTTTATATGGTGGTTGTGGTTGCCCAAAATTTGCTTGCTTGTAGATGTGAGTGCCGAAGGAAACAGAGAAACTTTTATGTTAGCATGTTAGGCATGTGGTCAGTGACCAATCTTGTATGTTAGCATGTGGTCACTGACCACATGCTAACATACAAGATTAATCCTAATCCCTGGAAGGATTTAAACATTATTTATTGAGTGATGTTTGTAACCTATATTTCAGGTTCCAAATACAAGAAGCCAGCGAGACCCTGCCCCTTCTGCCAGCAATGCTTCGCAAACCTACCCCGACATCTCACCCAGAAACACCATGACAAGGACGAGGTCAAAAAGCTGAATGGAATGGCAAATAAATACAGGATTGCAGCATTAGACCTGTTACGAAAGAGGGGCATAGAACTGAAAAACAGGCAAATTGTGAGCCAACAGCTTGACACACCTCTCTATCAAGAACGTAAATCAAAAAAAGGCCAGAATCAGTTGAGTACCTGTGCGAAATGTGGTGGATACTTTAATTCGAAGTATATTCTACGCCACAAACGTCGATGCAAATCTCAAAACAGCCCCAGTCAAGTGAATCCTCAAGTAACTCCTCAAGTCGAAACGGCAAAGGCAGACCGCACAAAAGAAGATACCTTGTGGCAGAGAGTTCTTGCAAAAATGAAAGATGGTGAAGTAAAAAACACCCTTATGGCCGATGAAATGATCCTTGAAATTGGAAGGATAGCTTTGAAGATGCGGAAACCCAACAAATTGAAGAAAGCTATCGACAAGGCTCGAAACGAAATGCGTCTCTTGGCTAAGCTCACAATCAAGGCAAACCTGAAAATCATTGAATTGTTCAGCATGGACAAAATGGATGAGCTAGAGGATGCCCTGTCTTCCATTGGAGAAGGAAAACCAGGATTGCTGACAAATCTGGGGAATTTGGTAAAGAAGAGTTGCAAGAACTTAGGACCCTACCTCTTGAGGACGTCACGAAAAAAGGAACTGAGCAGCGATTACCATGTGTTATTCATAATGGGCAAAAATGACCAACTTCTCCCAGTGTTTGTGCCCAAATATTGTACTGATCGCATCGACAGCTTGGCAGATTCTGAAGTTAGGCAAAAGGTTGGCGTAGACCAAGCGAATGAATATCTATTCGCCTACACTGGTGATTCAACTTATTCTGTTTTGGGATATAACGAAATTCAGGCTGTTTGCCAGAAGTTGAAAATTCCAATGATTGATGCCACCAGTAACAGGCACAGGGCATCTACCCGATTGTGGCAGCTGGACCTTGGCGAGAGGCATATTGAAGAGCTAATGGCACATATTGGGCACAGCACCAACATCGACAAGAACATTTATCAATGTCCCCCTGTGAGGCAACTTCTAAATCATGTGGCACCAGTCCTAGAAAGGATCACGCAGGTATAATTAGTTGTAAATGTTACATCACAAGTTTCAGAGAAAATTAACATTTCTTGTGCATTTGTTTCTACAGGGTGTGCCATAAAGATTTACCCATCATGGAAGGTAGCTCATCGATGTTTGTGTTACTGACCTTGAAATTTTGTAGCCTACTTGTCATTTCAGACGTAATTTGAATACAAGTGTTCAAGTCATCCACTTACATTCAAACTACATACAAAATGACATGCAATAATTTCAAGGTCAGTGAGACAAACAGTGATGAGCAGGGCTCGACATTAAGCATGATGACGTGCCTGTCCATGGGACAGATATTGTTTCAAATTTACCTGTCCCACTTGTCCCGACACCTGTCCAAACCCAGCTCAATGTTTTAATAAATGGTATTTTAACACAATATGCACCTAATTTAAGCTGCATAGAACGGTGTGCATGAAGTGAGTGAGAACAGACGTTTTTGTGATCTAATAAAACCGTCACTGCAGTGAGAAATTATAAAGGTCGTTTAGTTTTTTGCTTCACCTGTCCCACAGGACAGGTATGGGCATGGCTTTAACTGTCCGACAGGGCACTTTTACATGTCCAGGACAGTCGGACAGGCTTTAATGTCAAGCACTGGTGATGAGGCAACTTTCCATGATAGGTAAATGTTTATGGTGCACCCTGTATATGCCATGTTCACATAGTTATTGCAGGGAGCCTCAGCCAGAACCAACAAAGAACCAAGAGACAAAATGGAAATTGACACAAGCGATTCTGAGGAGGATTCTGAGGCTGGGTCACGAAAGGTTCACTTATTGCAAGGAGCCTCAACCAGAACCAACAAAAACGAAGTACCAAGAAAAGAAATTGACACAAGCGATTCTGAAATTGAGACAAGTGATTCTGAGGTAATGATGATTGATAGAGAGACCAAAATGTTCATTTTAACAAAGAGGACCCAATTGCGCATTATTGTGATTGGTTAACTTCAGTCAATCAATACCATCATTGCAAGGTTTTGTAATGAAATGCATTTTGGGCACAATGAGCTACATAACTGTGGTCAATTAATTGTTATCTACCACCTTACAGTAGAGTTCAGCTCTTATAATTTTGCAAGACTATCAGCCATTTGCCTAAAAACAAGCCTGGTGGAGGAGACAGTGCTGGTGTTTGTCAAACCCAAATATCGTGCCTAAAAGTGATCTTTTCAGCAGAATATACGTACACTTAAGTGAAGGCAGTGTACTGCAGTTTCATTGAATAATTTCTATGAGGCACTTGCATGGGATTTTGTATTACCTACCAGATTGCACAATGCACAATGAAGTTTTGTACTTGTTTCTACATATTGCGCCATGTTCACATATTGCAGAGAAAGAAAGCTAAGAGAAAACGGAAGGCGAAGGCAGGGTCTAACAAGAGGAGGAAGGCAGAAGAAACACTGATGGTAAATAAATGATAAAGTGATAGAGAGACCAAAGTAATATCAATGTTGCTTGTGCCAGAATAATGTAAACAGCAAGAAATATTAGTCTGGCAGCCTCAAGATTTAAGAAAGTACCTCCAAATATGTTTGACAATTATTCCTGATAATAAACAGTGAAGTTGTTGGTGAAAAGTGTTTGTACTAAATAGCCTTTACAGGTGCTGATGGGGCGTGAATAATATTCAGCCAGTTATTATCTCAGTACTTGACATCAAAAACAATAACATCTGCAGAAAATATTCATTCAAATACTTGTTGTCTCTTGTAGGAACGAGTCAAATGGCCAAAGGCTGCTACGCAGTTGGTTAATCAAACATTCGCGGACTACGTCACGGGCAGGATTAAGCACTGTTATCCAGGTAAATTCAATGATATTGGTATTTTTTTTCATCTACTTGAAGCATGCATGTGGAATTCTTTCAGTGACTGTCCAAAATGATAAATAATAATCCTGAAGTTGCTACACTGTATGCCATAACATAGCCTACAAGCAAAGTTACACACTAGAAATCTACATTCATCAGATCTTGTCAGTCAAATCAATTCAAGAAGTGCATTTTAATTTTTAAGTGTCATTTTTGTCTACAGTGCCTTTTAAAATTATTATATACTTTCATTTTCCTATTGAATATCTCTTCATAGAATCTGGTGAGAAGCCGTTGTGTCTCAGTAGTCAAAAGTATTGGGACACTTGCAACTGTTCATTTTCCATTCTTCACTGCACTCATTATAGATGGGACATCATAACTTTTAGTGCTTATAGATACCCAAGTATTCATAGATGATGACTGAAACCCAATTGATCCATACCTTCTTTCCTGTGTGGTGCTACAAATGGAAAATGAAAGTATACACAAGCGTCCCAATACTTTTAGAGGGCACTGTAAGTTCAAACTTTTGAAACATTGTCATTGAGCAGATACTGATGAGGTAACCAGAAAAAAACAAAAAGAAAACTGGTTGTCTGACACACAGAGTCTGATTTCATTGCGGCGGGTGGGGATATAATGACTGAAATCTGCAATAAGACTCCCACAGACTCTGTGTGTCAGACAACCAGTTTCTCCCCCCCCCCCCCCCGCCCCGCAACGAAGTGGAGGGGGTATACTGTAATCAGCTTGTCTGTCCGTCCATCTATCGCGCTGTCCGTCTGTCCATCTGAAAATCTTGTACGGGCCATTGCTTGGAAACTACTGGATGGATTTATTTGATATTTGGCATAGTTGTTCCTTATGATGAGTAGTTGTGCACCCTAGGTTGGCATTGTCAGGGGCGGATCCAGAGGAGAACTGGAGCAGTGAAAATTCTCCTACCGATCTTGTCAGGACTATTACTTCGGAACTACTGGATGAAGTTACTTGACATTGGCATAGTTGTTCCTTATGATGAGTAGAACTTTGTGCACCTGGGAGTTGGTTTGTTCATGGGCGGATCCAGAGGGGAACATTCTCAGGGGTAACAAATTTATGCATTATGTTGCAGGGGGTATCCCAGCCCTTTAGGACTGTTTTCTTGTTTAAATATGGGACAATGGGATAAAATCAAAAAAGCACATGACAGATTCTGTGTCTTTTATGGTATGCTGGTGTCAGTTGTAATATAGCAATGTCATGAACCTTTTTCTATTTTTGCAGGAAAAAAGGAAATAGAAGCCTTCCAGGCTAAATCATGTGCCTTCATAAAGACATTATCCTGGGAAGCAGTGAAGCGCAAGATCTTCAATGAAAAAAAAACTGTGCCAAAAAATGAAAAAATGGAAAAATAATTGTTGTAATTTTTAGCTTGTTCCAGCAAAACAGACGAGCGTTCACACTGCTTGTGGTGCTCTGATACATGTTTCTGTTCAGATTTGAGTAATGACATCAATCACACACAAGACACATCAGAGTTTGGTTGTATTTGACAGCTTTGGAAGTTTTGCTAAAGTTTTATTTTAACTATTACTATGCTATGCCTGTTTATGTCTGCCGTGATATATCTGTTGCATAATGTATTATATTCCATCATAGTTAAAAACATAAAAAAGAAAGGCATGAAATTTGGAAAATTTAAAAGGTTCATATCTATGTCTAGTTGTCACTGCTGTACTGTTTCTAGAAGTTACAGCATGGCGCAGAAGTTCAATGTTGATTACTGAATGATTGATTTCTAATCAAGTTAAAATGTATATATAATTTGACAGTGTATGATGCTGTATTTCCCTTTAAGCAGGCTGGAACAATAAGCACAACCGTTACAGTAGTGATGACAAAATTCGATGCTAAACATGGTAGGCCAAGATTTTTTCAAGGTGATCTCAGATGTACCATGAGAAAGATTTGCTGGTATGTTCCTCGATAACTTAAAGGGTATTTATGAGTACAACTCTGCTACAAGTTAAAAAGCAAATGCATGAGAAGCTGAATGAACTGTTCCTAGTCCACGGACATGCATATGCTGCGAATTTGCTTGCGCTTGCTGTAAGTTATATCGCTGCCTGCTTATGTTGATATTGAATAGTTGATTATAATTATGATTAGAATAGCGTAACAGAAGCTATAATTAACCTTGGTTTGCTATTAAGTTGTCAAAACTGCAGATGTTTTTGATTCTACAAATAATTTTCTTAATTTTATTGTTCATGTTAACTTTTCTGGTGTACATGAATTCCTGCCATATGGTGCAGCTTTCTCGCACATATTCAGCAATATCTCCGTCCCCTATCCATGCACGTGGATACCCGATCTAAAGTGTTCCCTGAAAATTCCAGTAAACAGGATGCCCCAGAACAGCCACTGCAAGTCGAACCACAATTTGCGCTTCACTATGACTCAGTTTCTTTACGATGATGACTGCTGGCTCGCCTTGCCTCGCCTCCCCTTCCCTCGCCTCCCCTCCCCTCCATACCTTTGTTGCTAATACATGTATGTTCAATAACAGGTTTTCTACCACTCACTGACTCTGACAGTGCTGGTTTGCCTTATTTTGTTACTGACATTAATTTTTGTGCAGGCTTTTATCTATTACAATTTTACAATGGCTCTAACAAATGATCTCAATTTCTTTACATTAAATTGCAATGGCCTTTTTGGTTATATTGACGAAGTTTTGAATGAATCACTTAATGAATGTTTACCAATAATGAATGAATTATAATTTATTTGGTCAAATAAAATTTATAAATCAAGCTATATACATGTATATATAAGTTTGTTTGGTATGTAAAATTGAACTAATGAAAAGTTTTACTGCAAAAAGAAACATGTTAATCGCATTGTGAATTTCAAACATCAAAATCAATTTAAAATGTCTTTTGTTGCTCATTTGAAGTCTCTTTCATTTTCATTTTCGATCATTCTCTTTCATCGTAACTTTATGTCATAATTGTTCGTTATAGAGTCTATGTCTCGAGTTCAAATCTTGTTCTGCTGTCAATTGCTCATGTGAATTTCAACAAAAAGGCAGCGATCCGCCTACACCTTATCATGAAAATGAGTAATCATTATTTGTTCCAATTTTAGTGGAACTTTGTCACATAGTCATCTATTTTTTTTAGGTCTCTTCCTGACACGTTCCTGGTGTTTTGACATCGATCGTCACTTGTGTATTTTTTTTTTTGCGATTCTGTCACGACATTTGGTTCTGCTTCATGTTAGGCTTCGGCTTGTGTATCTTACACTTTTCTTGGTTCGATTTCATCATCTTCTTCTTGGAAGCTCTCTGCTTGCTCTTGTAATTTTCTAAATTACGTTCTTGCCTGCTTGGTGGTTCTATTGATTTCTCGCCTGGTGATTCTTCTCATCAGCAGTGTACATTACTGGATGTCTGTAATTATTCTTTGGAACCATTTTAACTGTGTAAACTGTTGGTTCATATGGTGTGCTCCACTTGTTGGTCTTCGGCTGCTTCACCAATAATCATCCAGTATTAATAGAGTCTTTCTTGTTTCTGTTTTCTTTGTTCGACTTCATCTTCTTCTTGTATTCAGAATCTTTGATGTTCATTTTCATATCTTCTGCCCTTTCTTGTTCTTCTGGTGGTTGGTAGCCTTAACTTGGTTCGAATGTCTCTGTACTGCATTGCCGCCTTGTATGGTGTCACACCAGTCGCTGGATGAGAACTTGATCTGTATGCAGTTAACATTATTTCTTGCATGGCTATTCTTCTTTTGGATGCGTCTTTTCCTTGAAGATGTGCAATTTTTGCTGCTTGGCCATTCACGAGCATGTCCAGACTTTTCTTTTTTTTTCTTTTTAGAATAGCGTAACAGAAGCTATAATTAACCTTGGTTTGCTATTAATTTGTCAAAACTGCAGAATGTCCAGGCACATAAATCCATATGATATGGTCCATGGATGTGATATCATCCGGCTCTCTCCATGCTGCTGGCAACCATCCATTCTGCACCTTTGACAGCATTGCAGTAGCTATGGTGACAGTACAGGCTTCTGGATTATATGACGCAAGCCATTCTAGGGCTCTGTTAATGGCTTCAACCTCCTAGTGCTGCTTGCTTGTGTCCCTTGCCTTCAGCAACTTTGATGCCTTCCTTGTGTGTGGTAAAAACCCATGTTGGGGGCAGAATCACCTCCAATTGCCTTAACATGCTATTACTTGCAGCAATTGTAGCACCCTCCCTCTGACCAATCTCTGCATCCACGATCAAACTTCACAACAACCTGCTGATTCGCACTGATGTTCTTTTCCATATAAGTCGGTTGGTAATCTGGTCACCGCAAACCTGCTTATATATGCAGTCATAGCGCCGTCCAGCCAGGACTTCTTTTTGAGCCTTCGAATAGGAGCCTCACATAGTTCACAAGGACGCAGACCTTCGGTAGTTGTTTGTTGTAACATTACACTGCCTTTTGTATGCAAAATTATTAAGGAAAGAATCTGATATGGCCATATTAGAAAACAAAAGGAATGGTGCTGTCTCCTGCATCCCTGGCTCATAAAATTTTAACACAGATCAATAAATAACAAGTCGCTGAGGAAGCCTGTGTCTTCCATACTGGTCAAGTACAAAAACACCCGTGAAGGCTACCACAAATTAAGAAGAGAGTATAGTTCAAACAAACGAGACAAGTGTGACAAGCTGATCAACTTGTATAAACCTCAGTCTCTGATTCTACCATCAGCAGTCAAGCAGCTTGTTGGCAAGTAGAGGAAGTTGCACCTTGCTGCCTTACTTCAAAATCAAGGGCCTTTGCAAGGGTGTCCTCACCTGCCTCAAAGCCATCCCAGTCCATGTCCACTGCTCCAGGACTATTCCCTCTCTCCAGCTCCTATTGAAAGTACCAGCACATTTATGGTGATTCGATCAGAGCCTTGTGCACCACTCTTGGTTGTGCTAATGGCCTGGTCAGTAAATATATTGTCTGGCTCAGTAAGGCTGGCAATGCTGCTCAGTAACAGCTTACTGTTGGTCAATTAGCTGGTGACACACACTCATCTGCATCTTGATGGTCTGACTGCAGTATGAAATGTGCGAGGAGGAAGGCATTGCCTTGCTCTTCAGGCATGTCAGGTGTGGACAAGATGCATAAGTTGTCAACACATTTTGTCCTGATTCTTGTGGAAGTTCCACAACTGTGCTGTTGTGAGATTAAACCTTTCACAAAGGTCATCCCACACTTTCCTGCAGGCTTTTGCCACTGTGGCCGAGTTGCATTCTAATCTGGCCTGGGTGAAGGCCTCTCTTTTGTCAGATCCAAGGGTTGAGCTCTCATGAATGCCCGTTCTTTCTAGTTCCTAGTTGCCCCAGCATTGTCGACCTCCTGGATCCACCAGTCTGGTGGGTTGTTCTTTTTTAATACAGCTCTCGCACAGTGCCCCAGAAACCTTCCTTCTTACAGCCATGGTGTGGATGCTGTTTTCTTTTATATGGACTGGCCTTGGCAATGAGTATCAGACACTAACACTGCAGAGCAGATGATCCCTCCCTGCCAGAGGCAAGTGTAAGGTATCACAGTATTAGGGTCTCCTGGTCTCTCTGTGAGCCGGGTTGGAGTGCCCGTATTAAGCAGAAAGAGGTCCAAGTCAGTGAGAGCAACATTCCTGTTACAACCCGGCTGGGTGATCCCAGACTGGTGGTGTCTGACGTTGAAGTCACCCATAACAATCACACATGAACCGCTGTGTCAGATCATGCAAAAATTCCCAGTGATTTTCTGTTGGTGACGACTCACAATGAATGTAGATGTTTGGGAGATATAGCGGTTGGTCAAGTCTAGGGTCAATGACTTTAAATTATTTGACTTGACGTCTAGGACTAACATAGTTACTTGCGCACACGCATCCAATAGTGTGACATTGAAGTTTGCTTTAGCGATGTGCCATGGCAAGGCCATTTTCAATGGAATTATCTGGAAAGATGAAACCTGGAAGATCAAACCTGGGAGCATTATCTTAAGTTTGGTCTCTTGGAAAAACAGGTTATCATACCCTTCACACATCTTCTCTCAGATATATCTACTGCTCCTAATTCCTCAAATGTTTACATAGTGAATCCTTAGTCTGTTGGTGTGCCTTCTTTCACACATTGAGGCGCAGTTAGTGTTGTTGGGTTGCTCAACTCCCAAACCTGAGGGTGTGGGTTAGAGCCTCAGCCGCTGCACTTTTTGTTTGTGGCCTTCGGCAAGCCACTTAGTCCTCGCCACCACTGTTCACCCAGCAGATGAGTGGGTACCTGGCTCGAGAAGATTCGACTGCTCCAAAGAAGGACTGCTGTTTAAGCTACTGTGCCATGTGCGTGTTCATAGCTGCAGGGGACTGAGACGGAGAGCCAGGGGAGCCCGCCTTACACAACATAATTGAGCTGATGGCTCTTAAATATAAACCCCCACTGAACGCGCTCAGTGAGGGCGAATATGAGCGGTATATCAAATGAATTAATAAATTATAATAATATCATGCTTCTGAGGCATCGCTTTCCTGTGTGGCAGTCTCTCCTCCCAGATGTGTGGCTGGAATAACACACCCATTACACTCACCTTTACACCCCAATTACATCACCATGGTCCAGATAACATGATATCATGATACAATGTCAATTTCAGGTCGCCTTAATGCCAAGTTACCCTAATGACCTTTAATTGCTTCATATTGATAGTTCATTAAACATTAGGGCAACCGCATTAGGGCGACTTGAAAAAAAAAATTATATGGCTTATATTCTTGTGTGTTGATACTACATCAGTGGTACAAAAGCTGTTGCAAATCTATGTCTGGGGAATATCACTGGTCCAGGATGATGGACTGACCATGTATGCAGACACCCAGAAATCTGGTTTGAATGGAAAGGTTGCCCTAAGGACACCAAGTCGCCCTAGTGACACCAAGTCTGCCTAATGACGTTTGTATTGTTATATATATATATATATATATAGATCTTTATCAATCAATCAATCAATCCATCTACCTATCTGTCTATCTATCCATCTATCCATCTATCTATCTATCTATCTGTCTGTCTGTCTGTCTGTCTATCTGCCTTGGTATTAGACTCAGATTAGGGGCAACAACTGACACCACTTGTACAATGTGTTATATATGTTATTCTATCATTGACTATTGAATGCAGGTCAACTTACTTAGACTGAGTAATTCTTCTGGCCATATATCAGCAGCAGTTTAACGTATTTTCCGTGAGTACGAAATACTATTTCATTCCCACAAAATAAAAAATAAAGAGTGCATGTCTTAACCCAGCCATCGTAGATTTTAACTATTTTATGGTATGTTTTGATGCAATTTCTCTCTGTACAAAGAGGTTAAATAACTACTATTAAAATTATAATTCTTAAGCTATTTTTTCAAAGGTCAATTTAGTCATCCTAAATCTGAACACAATAGAGAAGAGGAATTTCCCTTCTACTGACTGTCACCCTTTCTTATGTAATTCCTAACAATAGGGGCTCAGCAAAACAGTACATTTAATTGACTATTGTTGACCTAGAAAATGTCCTAGATTTAGATCTCTAGTTTTGTCTATGCTGAAAGTTAGACACAAAAGTTAATTTTTGTTTTCTACCGGCGCTTTCTCAACCGGACACTCCAAAAAGCTACTGTTTGCGTTACGGTAAAAAACGTCATTTTTTCAATTATTTTGATTTATCACATCTTCGACGTGCTCGGAAAATTCCGAAAAATTCTAGAACGTAAACCTTTGCCCTAAGTATCTTTTTGCGCAAAAACGGAAAAATCACGTTTGACCGTTTTCGAGGAATATGCGATAGCGAAGCTAGCTACCTGGCAGCTACCCTAATCTAAGGCCTAATTACACCCACTTAACGGGTGCACAGGTCAGTTTTACATATTGCAAAAGTTAGATACAAAAGTTAATTTTTGTTTTTTACCGGTACTGTCCCAACCGGTCAACCGGTAAATTTACAATGGCAGCTACGGCAAAAGAGGTTGTTTTTGAGTTTATTTTATATTACAGAGCCGTAACCCTTTGGAAAATTCTGGAAAACTTCTAAAATGTAGACCTATGCCAAATGTATCTTTGTGTCAAAAACAGTAAAGATCCGTGAAACCGTTTACAAGAGGGTGGCAGAAAAGAGGCGTGCCAAATTCCAGCTACCTGGCAGCTACCCGAAAGTACTAATTAATTTGACCCCTTTAAGGGTTGCAAAGACTAGTTTTGTCTATGCTAAAAGTTAGACACAAAAGTTAATTTTTGTTTTGTACCGGCGCTTTCTCAACCGGACACTCCAAAAAGCTACCGTTTGCGTTACGGTAAAAAACGTTATTTTTTCAATTATTTTGATTTATCACATCTTCGACATGCTCAGAAAATTCCGAAAAAATTCTAGAACGTAAACCTTTGCCGTAAGTAGCTTTTGGCGCAGAAACGGAAAAATCACGTTTGACCGTTTTCGAGGAATATGCGATAGCGAAGCTAGCTACCTGGCAGCTACCCGAATCTAAGGCGTAATTACACCCACTTAACGGGTGCACAGGTCAGTTTTAAATATTGCAAAAGTTAGATACAAAAGTTAATTTTTGTTTTTTACCGGTACTGTCCCAACCGGTCAACCGGTAAATTTACAATCGCAGCTACGGCAAAAGAGGTTGTTTTTGAGTTTTTTGATATTTCAGAGCCGTAAACCTTCGGAAATTCTGGAAAAATTCTAATATGTAGACCTATGCCAAATGTATCTTTGTGTCAAAAACAGTAAAGATCCGTGAAACCGTTTACGAGAGGGTGGCAGAAAAGAGGCGAGCCAAATTCCAGCTACCTGGCAGCTACCCGAAAGTACTAATTAATTTGACCCCTTTAAGGGTTGCAAAGACTAGTTTTGTCTATGCTAAAAGTTAGACACAAAAGTTAATTTTTGTTTTCTACCGGCGCTTTCTCAACCGGACACTCCAAAAAGCTACCGTTTGCGTTATGGTAAAAAACGTTATTTTTTCAATTATTTTGATTTATCACATCTTCGACATGCTCAGAAAATTCCGAAAAAATTCTAGAACGTAAACCTTTGCCGTAAGTAGCTTTTGGCGCAGAAACGGAAAAATCACGTTTGACCGTTTTCTAGGAATATGCGATAGCGAAGCTAGCTACCTGGCAGCTACCCGAATCTAAGGCGTAATTACACCCACTTAATGGGTGCACAGGTCAGTTTTAAATATTGCAAAAGTTAGATACAAAAGTTAATTTTTGTTTTTTACCGGTACTGTCCCAACCGGTCAACCGGTAAATTTACAATGGCAGCTACGGCAAAAGAGGTTGTTTTTGAGTTTTTTGATATTTCAGAGCCGTAAACCTTCGGAAAATTCTGGAAAAATTCTAATATGTAGAACTATGCCAAATGTATCTTTGTGTCAAAAACAGTAAAGATCCGTGAAACCGTTTACGAGAGGGTGGCAGAAAAGAGGCGTGCCAAATTCCAGCTACCTGGCAGCTACCCGAAAGTACTAATTAATTTGAACCCTTTAAGGGTTGCAAAGACTAGTTTTGTCTATGCTAAAAGTTAGACACAAAAGTTAATTTTTGTTTTCTACCGGCGCTTTCTCAACCGGACACTCCAAAAAGCTACCGTTTGCGTTATGGTAAAAAACGTTATTTTTTCAATTATTTTGATTTATCACATCTTCGACATGCTCAGAAAATTCCGAAAAAATTCTAGAACGTAATCCTTTGCCGTAAGTAGCTTTTGGCGCAGAAACGGAAAAATCACGTTTGACCGTTTTCTAGGAATATGCGATAGCGAAGCTAGCTACCTGGCAGCTACCCGAATCTAAGGCCTAATTACACCCACTTAACGGGTGCACAGGTCAGTTTTACATATTGCAAAAGTTAGATACAAAAGTTAATTTTTGTTTTTTACCGGTACTGTCCCAACCGGTCAACCGGTAAATTTACAATCGCAGCTACGGCAAAATAGGTTGTTTTTGAGTTTTTTTGATATTTCAGAGCCGTAACCCTTTTGAAAATTCTGGAAAAATTCTAAAATGTAGACCTATGCCAAATGTATCTTTGTGTCAAAAACGGTAAGGATCCGTGAAACCGTTTACGAGAGGGTGGCAAAAAAGAGGCGAGCCAAATTCCAGCTACCTGGCAGCTAACCAAAAGTACTAATGAATTTGACCCCTTTAAGGGTTGCAAAGACTAGTTTTGTCTATGCTGAAAGTTAGACACAAAAGTTAATTTTTGTTTTCTACCGGCGCTTTCTCAACCGGACACTCCAAAAAGCTATCGTTTGCGTTACGGTAAAAAACTTCATTTTTTCAATTATTTTGATTTATCACATCTTCGACGTGCTCGGAAAATTCCGAAAAAATTCTAGAACGTAAACCTTTGCCCTAAGTATCTTTTTGCGCAAAAACGGAAAAATCACGTTTGACCATTTTCGAGGAATATGCGATAGCGAAGCTAGCTACCTGGCAGCTACCCGAATCTAAGGCCTAATTACACCCACTTAACGGGTGCACAGGTCAGTTTTACATATTGTAAAAGTTAGATACAAAAGTTAATTTTTGTTTTTTACCGGTACTGTCCCAACCGGTCAACCGGTAAATTTACAATGGCAGCTACGGCAAAAGAGGTTGGTTTTGAGTTTTTTTGATATTTCAGAGCCGTAACCCTTTGGAAAATTCTGGAAAAATTCTAAAATGTAGACCTATGCCAAATGTATCTTTGTGTCAAAAACAGTAAAGATCCGTGAAACCGTTTACGAGAGGGTGGCAAAAAAGAGGCGAGCCAAATTCCAGCTACCTGGCAGCTACCCGAAAGTACTAATGAATTTGACCCCTTTAAGGGTTGCAAAGACTAGTTTTGTCTATGCTGAAAGTTAGACACAAAAGTTAATTTTTGTTTTCTACCGGCGCTTTCTCAACCGGACACGCCAAAAAGCTACCGTTTGCGTTACGGTAAAAAACGTCATTTTTTCAATTATTTTGATTTATCACATCTTCGACGTGCTCGGAAAAATCCGAAAAAATTCTAGAACGTAAACCTTTGCCGTAAGTATCTTTTGGTGCAAAAACGGAAAAATCACGTTTGACCGTTTTCGAGGAATATGCGATAGCGAAGCTAGCTACCTGGCAGCTACCCGAATCTAAGGCGTAATTACACCCACTTAACAGGTGCACAGGTCAGTTTTACATATTGCAAAAGTTAGATACAAAAGTTAATTTTTGTTTTTTACTGGTACTGTCCCAACCGGTCAACCGGTAAATTTACAATCGCAGCTACGGCAAAAGAGGTTGTTTTTGAGTTTTTTTGATATTTCAGAGTATCTTTTGGAGCAAAAACGGAAAAATTACACTCAACTGTTTTTGAGTTATATACATGGAAAGTTCGGGTAGCTGCCAGGTAGCTGTCAGGTAGCTGGGTTCGGGTAGCTAACTTTACACCTTCAGGTAGCTGCCGGGTAGCTGTCAGGTAGCTAGGTTCGGGTAGCCAACTTCACTGATCTCTGCAGTTTTTGCTTTTTGGCACAAACTTATTTTCCATTTTTGGACCCCAGTGGCTGATGCCACATTCATTGGGTATTTTATTTGTTAATAATGTGGCTTTAATAATTTTTTTTGTACATGGGTGGCTGGCTAATGTCATGCTTATGTATCAAACTTGGTTTAGCCTTGTAGTGCTGTTTTTGTCAAATATCAATGTGCATTAATGCATTACATATGGGTATTGCATTGAATTGCATTGAGAACATGGAGAAATGGCTTGTGAGCCACATTGAGAGTATCTCTGGCATGAATTTATATTGAATTAGACAATTAGTGAGGTGTGGAAGCCAGTGTGATACGTTTATGACAGATTATTTGATTCAAGTTATTCATTTGTTGGCTGTCAAAAGTTCATTGAACTTGATCAATGAATAGAGCTGTCACTTAGCTACATGAGTTACATGTTTGAATAGGTCTAGGCAAGGTTTGCATGACTAGACTTCTTGATAACAATTAGACTTGATTGTCTATTCAGTTGAAATTGCTACATTTAGCAATGTCTTGACTGAGCCCGCTAAATGTTGAGCAATCTAAATGTTGAGCAATCTTGCGTCACTTCCAGTCACTGCAAGGGGGCGGAGCTTATATTTGATTGACATGCTCTTTATTCATGAATCACGTGGGTTGTCTCACGTATGAGAAACGCTTTTTGTCTTGGCCTAGACCTTTGGCCTTGGCCTATATTCAGAAACTGCTCACTTTTTGCCTTGGCCTTCTCACCTGACTTTCTTTAACCAAAGACGTTCATCTTTAACTCACCTGAAGAGGTTGGAAAAGCAAAACTTCAACTGGTAATTACTTGGCTTCTATACATGATAGAACAATGCGGTTTTTTTCTAAATAGTTCATTTGTACCTATCTTATCATCTATAATTTATTTAAAGCAACACAATGACCTTATTTATTGGGGGAAAATACTGATGACAAATGACTGACTATTTGTCAGCTGTCATGTTCTGTTGTGCTGACTGACAGACAGACTGACTTAACTGAACTGACTGATTGAACTGATTAGCTGGACTGACAGACTTATTATTAAACAGGCATTTACCTTTTTTTTTTACTGCTATTTTTTACTTTTTTTTTTCATCCCTGTAAACAGGCTGAATATTGTGATCATATCAATTTAGGTGTATGCACACTTTTGACCCATCAATTATTTGATATTTGAACAAATATCCTGCATTTTGTGAAAAGGTTTGAAGGTATCTGATTGAAACAAAATGTTTTCAATTAATGAGGTTTTAATAACTGACAAAAATGGTCTGCATTGTGACAAATTAAGTGCACTTGAAGTGTATGCAAATTTTTGACAACAACTGTACTGTTTGTGACAAATGCTAAAAGTACTACTACTGCTACTGTAGAGATGCTGGCTCTCTGGCTGCTGAGGGGGCTTGCAGAGATCCGCTATTGTAGTGGCTCTGTCTCTGAGACTGTCTACGCTTTTTATTTGCAGCATGCATTTTAGCATTCCGTAGCCATGTGCGTCTTCGCTTCATGTTAGCAGCCAACTTTTTCTTCTGCTCCTCTTTCTGATGTGCCCTCAGATCCTTTTTGGCCGTCTTCACAGCTTGCCGTGCAGCTGTCAGTTGACTGCTTTGATTGCCCAATACATTTGTAGCACGTTCATGCCGGGCATCCTCTATACATATATACATACCTGCAGCAGCAACGTAACCAATGTAATACGACTAGATACACTATGTACAACTTCTTCAAAACCATGGACGCACCGTAGCTAGCTGGGCCGGGGTCAACAAGGTATGAATAGGTATGAATGAATGAACCTGCAATATGAAATTTGTATTATGTCAATTCTTGGGTTTTTTCCATGTTTGGTAGGCATGCTCAGATTTCACATGCGGGGCTTGCAGAGATCCGCTATTGTAGTGGCTCTGTCTCTGAGACTGTCTACGGTTTTTATTTGCAGCATGCATTTTAGCATTCTGTAGCCATGTGCGTCTTCGCTTCATGTTAGCAGCCAACTTTTTCTTCTGCTCCTCTTTCTGATGTGCCCTCAGATCCTTTTTGGCCATCTTCACAGCTTGCCGTGCAGCTGTCAGTTGACTGCTTTAATTGCCCAATACATTTGTAGCACGTTCATGCCGGGCATCCTCTATACATATATACATACCTGCGGCAGCAACGTAACCAATGTAATACGACTAGATACACTATGTACAACTTCTTCAAAACCATGGACGCACCGTAGCTAGCTGGGCCGGGGTCAACAAGGTATGAATAGGTATGAATGAATGAACCTGCAATATGAAATTTGTATTATGTCAATTCTTGGGTTTTTTCCATGTTTGGTAGGCATGCTCAGATTTCACATGCTGGGCTTGCAGAGATCCGCTATTGTAGTGGCTCTGTCTCTGAGACTGTCTACGGTTTTTTTTTGCAGCATGCATTTTAGCATTCCGTAGCCATGTGCGTCTTCGCTTCATGTTAGCAGCCAACTTTTTCTTCTGCTCCTCTTTCTGATGTGCCCTCAGATCCTTTTTGGCCGTCTTCACAGCTTGCCGTGCAGCTGTCAGTTGACTGCTTTGATTGCCCAATACATTTTGTAAAAGTCCATGTCATTAATGACTCCAATATAATGACATTTCCAAGTCCAGGCTGCTCATCTCCAAGTAAACAGCATAAAGTCAGAGTGACTTGAATATGCAGACTTTCAACTGAGTCTCATCTCAGCTTGAAGCAAGTCAAGTTCTCCCAGTTCCAAGGTGGGTAGAGTCCAAAGTGCAGTAAGCACAATATGTTCAGAGTCCAAAGTGTACAGTAAATAACACAAGAGTAGATTTGCTTCCTCAGCTGGCAAAATGAAAACTGATCTTTTTAATGTGCACAGGGTATATGTATTAAAGTACAATTCATGAAGTTTTCCCCCCAGCAGAGCTGAGAGGGAATTATCAACCAATCACAACACAGTAAACTCCACATTCCATGGGGTGATACCTCCCCCAAACAGGGCTGCTACCAGCATCTTTCTGCCAATTCTGGCAGGGATTAGTGAAGCTAAGACAATGGAGCAAAAGTGGACTCCCTGCAGTGCTCTGCATTGTGCTGAGGCTATTTATAGCTCAAGTCACAATGGGCTATTGTACTGAGTGTCAACTTTGGCTTGGTCAGCAGTTTTGGAGGGAAAGTTTTGGAGGGAAAATTAGCAAGCTCCTCCCACAATTCAGGACTCAACAGTGAGGCATCTTAACAGGGCAATGCACTCACATAACACTGACAATAAATCAATATGAAAGCAAAAGGAATAATACAATCTATCAATTGACAATTGGACACAAGCAATCAATCAATTAATGACAATTGATTGACAATACAGTCAATCAATTAATAATATAATCAATGTTAATAATATAATCAATGTTAATAACACAATCAATGTTAATAACATAATCAATGTTAATAACATAATCAATGTTCCTTGCAGCAGGCTAACTAAATATAAAGCTAAACATGAATAATAAGAAAATACTGACACATGTGAGCAGAGCAGTGACTAGCACATGGAAATGATGGGAACACATAACAACTGCATTTAGGTCACACATGAGCAGAGGCCTGCATAGGGCAGGTGTAATGAAGAGCAAACAATATATTAAGCAATTGCTAGAGCAACAAAAATGCTCAAGGCAAGTGTAATGCAGAGTGCACACAATCAATGTACCTAACATAATTCTACTGACATGTATGCACATCCTTTGCCTAGGGCAAGTGTAACGAGGAGTGTACAATAATGCTTGACCTGTGTGTACATCCTTTGCTTAAGGCAAGTGTAACGAGGAGTGTATAATAATGCACCTGTCATATAATTCTAACTGACATATAATAAGTGGTTGCCAGGGGCTGCACTTTACATCACTCCCCCCCTTATTCTAGCTCATTGATGGCAATCAGCAAGGAGCGTGCTTGGGGATGATCAAGGAGTTATCAGCCTGGCAATATAAACAATTCTGACATGCTAAACAGTTCTGACATGCTAGACAATTCTGACATGCTAAGTAACTCTGACATGTCTAAACAATTCTGACATGCTAGATAATTCTGACATGCTAAACAATCTCAGTGACATCAATATATGAAGCACAGTGAGTAAAAAGAAAAATGGCTACAACAATGCTACAAGGATAAAACAAATGGTGATAAGCCTGAGGAAACAAAGGGTATTTCTCATTTTATCTAAGCTAAGTACAGTTCTACATTGTGGGGATCTCATGACTACATGTCGTCCTGACCATGTCTCCCCCTTGAGGTAAGATCCAAGGAATCCAGTACAGTACATGCATGCGTGCATGACATGCCAGTGTCAATTAACTTGGTTGTAGTCTGGGCTCAGCCCAGCATGCTGTCGCCCTCGTGCCTTGAGACTAGTTCCCAAATCCTTGCTAGGCTGCCCAAGCGGCAATGCCCAAGGCTAGTCAGTTCCAGGAGGCAGTGAATTCCCTTAGACAGTGAATTCCAGGAGACAGTAAATTCCAGGAGACAGTAAATTCCAGGAGACAGTAAATTCCAGGAGACAGTCAATTTCAGGAGACAGTCAGTTCCAGGAGACTGTAATTCCAGTAGACAGCAAATTCTAGTAGACAGCTAATTCCAGTAGACAGTAAATTTCAGTAGCCAGTGAATTCTAGTAGACAGTGAATTCCAGTGGTCAGTGAATTCCATATAGTGAATTCCATCAGCCAGTGAATTCTAGTAGACAGTGAATTCCAGTGGACAGTGAATTCCGTGTAGTGAATTCCATCAGCCAGTGAATTCTAGCAGACAGTGAATTCCAGTGGGCAGTGAATTCCGTATAGTGAATTCCATCAGCCAGTGAATTCTAGTAGACAGTGAATTCCGTATAGTGAATTCCATCAGCCAGTGAATTCCAGTGGACAGTGAATTCCGTGTAGTGAATTCCATCAGCCAGTGAATTCTAGTAGACAGTGAATTCCAGTGGACAGTGAATTCCGTATAGTGAATTCCATCAGCCAGTGAATTCTAGTAGACAGTGAATTCCGTGTAGTGAATTCCATCAGCCAGTGAATTCCAGTAGACAGTGAATTCCAGTGGACAGTGAATTCCGCATAGTGAATTCCATCAGCCAGTGAATTCTAGTAGACAGTGAATTCCAGTGGACAGTGAATTCCGTGTAGTAAATTCCATCAGCCAGTGAATTCTAGTAGACAGTGAATTCCAGTGGACAGTGAATTCCAGCAAATAGTGAATTTCATCAGCCAGTGAATTCTAGTAGACAGTGAATTCCTTTAGACAGTGAATTCCAAGAGTCGGTCAATTCCAGTTGACAGTCAATTCCAGTCGACAGTCAATTCCAGTCGACAGTCAATTCCAGTAGACAGTAAATTTCAGTAGCCAGTGAATTCTACCATACAGTGAATTCCAGGAGTCAGTCAATTCCAGTCGACAGTCAATTCCAGGAGACAGTGAATTCCAGATTTTCTTGCCAGAGGCCGGCTGATCCTGGTCGTGTGTGCGGTGAGTGGCTGTCCTGTGCAGACGCTTGAAGTCCTTGTTCCTTGGAGGTGCAGCTCTGGTCACTGCAGAGGTCCTGGGGTCAGGAGGGTCACCAGGAGACTGGTGGTCCATTCTGGAGGCTGCACACCTTTTAGGGTGATTTAGAGCATAAATGCCTCACTAGCTCATCTGAGCCTCAAACACATTGTCAATATGTGCTTGGCTGTACTTGCAGTTGCAAGTGTTGACATCACTTAGCAGTGAAGGGCTTGTCTCTCTCTCCTTCCTGTGGCATAAGTGTGTTGTCTGTCCTGGTCCATGATCACGTCGGGGTCACCAATGTAAAAGTCCATGTCATTAATGACTCCAATATAATGACATTTCCAAGTCCAGGCTGCTCATCTCCAAGTAAACAGCATAAAGTCAGAGTGACTTGAATATGCAGACTTTCAACTGAGTCTCATCTCAGCTTGAAGCAAGTCAAGTTCTCCCAGTTCCAAGGTGGGTAGAGTCCAAAGTGCAGTAAGCACAATATGTTCAGAGTCCAAAGTGTACAGTAAATAACACAAGAGTAGATTTGCTTCCTCAGCTGGCAAAATGAAAACTGATCTTTTTAATGTGCACAGGGTATATGTATTAAAGTACAATTCATGAAGTTTTCCCCCCAGCAGAGCTGAGAGGGAATTATCAACCAATCACAACACAGTAAACTCCACATTCCATGGGGTGATACCTCCCCCAAACAGGGCTGCTACCAGCATCTTTCTGCCAATTCTGGCAGGGATTAGTGAAGCTAAGACAATGGAGCAAAAGTGGACTCCCTGCAGTGCTCTGCATTGTGCTGAGGCTATTTATAGCTCAAGTCACAATGGGCTATTGTACTGAGTGTCAACTTTGGCTTGGTCAGCAGTTTTGGAGGGAAAGTTTTGGAGGGAAAATTAGCAAGCTCCTCCCACAATTCAGGACTCAACAGTGAGGCATCTTAACAGGGCAATGCACTCACATAAAACTGACAATAAATCAATATGAAAGCAAAAGGAATAATACAATCTATCAATTGACGATTGGACACAAGCAATCAATCAATTAATGACAATTGATTGACAATACAGTCAATCAATTAATAATATAATCAATGTTAATAATATAATCAATGTTAATAACACAATCAATGTTAATAACATAATCAATGTTAATAACATAATCAATGTTCCTTGCAGCAGGCTAACTAAATATAAAGCTAAACATGAATAATAAGAAAATACTGACACATGTGAGCAGAGCAGTGACTAGCACATGGAAATGATGGGAACACATAACAACTGCATTTAGGTCACACATGAGCAGAGGCCTGCATAGGGCAGGTGTAATGAAGAGCAAACAATATATTAAGCAATTGCTAGAGCAACAAAAATGCTCAAGGCAAGTGTAATGCAGAGTGCACACAATCAATGTACCTAACATAATTCTACTGACATGTATGCACATCCTTTGCCTAGGGCAAGTGTAACGAGGAGTGTACAATAATGCTTGACCTGTGTGTACATCCTTTGCTTAAGGCAAGTGTAACGAGGAGTGTATAATAATGCACCTGTCATATAATTCTAACTGACATATAATAAGTGGTTGCCAGGGGCTGCACTTTACAATTTGTAGCACGTTCATGCCGGGCATCCTCTATACATATATACATACCTGCGGCAGCAACGTAACCAATGTAATACGACTAGATACACTATGTACAACTTCTTCAAAACCATGGACGCACCGTAGCTAGCTGGGCCGGGGTCAACAAGGTATGAATAGGTATGAATGAATGAACCTGCAATATGAAATTTGTATTATGTCAATTCTTGGGTTTTTTCCATGTTTGGTAGGCATGCTCAGATTTCACATGCTGGGCTTGCAGAGATCCGCTATTGTAGTGGCTCTGTCTCTGAGACTGTCTACGGTTTTTATTTGCAGCATGCATTTTAGCATTCCGTAGCCATGTGCGTCATCGCTTCATGTTAGCAGCCAACTTTTTCTTCTGCTCCTCTTTCTGATGTGCCCTCAGATCCTTTTTGGCCGTCTTCACAGCTTGCCGTGCAGCTGTCAGTTGACTGCTTTGATTGCCCAATACATTTGTAGCACGTTCATGCCGGGCATCCTCTATACATATATACATACCTGCGGCAGCAACGTAACCAATGTAATACGACTAGATACACTATGTACAACTTCTTCAAAACCATGGACGCACCGTAGCTAGCTGGGCCGGGGTCAACAAGGTATGAATAGGTATGAATGAATGAACCTGCAATATGAAATTTGTATTATGTCAATTCTTGGGTTTTTTCCATGTTTGGTAGGCATGCTCAGATTTCACATGCTGGGCTTGCAGAGATCCGCTATTGTAGTGGCTCTGTCTCTGAGACTGTCTACGGTTTTTATTTGCAGCATGCATTTTAGCATTCTGTAGCCATGTGCGTCTTCGCTTCATGTTAGCAGCCAACTTTTTCTTCTGCTCCTCTTTCTGATGTGCCCTCAGATCCTTTTTGGCCGTCTTCACAGCTTGCCGTGCAGCTGTCAGTTGACTGCTTTGATTGCCCAATACATTTGTAGCACGTTCATGCCGGGCATCCTCTATACATATATACATACCTGCGGCAGCAACGTAACCAATGTAATACGACTAGATACACTATGTACAACTTCTTCAAAACCATGGACGCACCGTAGCTAGCTGGGCCGGGGTGAACAAGGTATGAATAGGTATGAATGAATGAACCTGCAATATGAAATTTGTATTATGTCAATTCTTGGGTTTTTTCCATGTTTGGTAGGCATGCTCAGATTTCACATGCTGGGCTTGCAGAGATCCGCTATTGTAGTGGCTCTGTCTCTGAGACTGTCTACGGTTTTTATTTGCAGCATGCATTTTAGCATTCCGTAGCCATGTGCGTCTTCGCTTCATGTTAGCAGCCAACTTTTTCTTCTGCTCCTCTTTCTGATGTGCCCTCAGATCCTTTTTGGCCGTCTTCACAGCTTGCCGTGCAGCTGTCAGTTGACTGCTTTGATTGCCCAATACATTTTTAGCACGTTCATGCCGGGCATCCTCTATACATATATACATACCTGCGGCAGCAACGTAACCAATGTAATACGACTAGATACACTATGTACAACTTCTTCAAAACCATGGACGCACCGTAGCTAGCTGGGCCGGGGTCAACAAGGTATGAATAGGTATGAATGAATGAACCTGCAATATGAAATTTGTATTATGTCAATTCTTGGGTTTTATTCCATGTTTGGTAGGCATGCTCAGATTTCACATGCTGGGCTTGCAGAGATCCGCTATTGTAGTGGCTCTGTCTCTGAGACTGTCTACGGTTTTTATTTACAGCATGCATTTTAGCATTCCGTAGCCATGTGCGTCTTCGCTTCATGTTAGCAGCCAACTTTTTCTTCTACTCCTCTTTCTGATGTGCCCTCAGATCATTTTTGGCCGTCTTCACAGCTTGCCGTGCAGCTGTCAGTTGACTGCTTTGATTGCCCAATACATTTGTAGCACGTTCATGCTAGCCCCGGGGACCCATGTGCGAGCATTGGTCAAGGTTCATCCCATTGGAAAACCTTGAGATTCTGAAGACATGCTTTGGGAGAATTGAGAATACTCTGGTCACAAATAATCTACCGAATAAAACACTATACCATGTGAAAGTAGACAATTTTTGCTGCTGATAGCACATACTATGGTTCATGTTTAACCACTCTTACCAATATATCGTGTTGAGTAAACATCAACTTCGTAATTTTTTCTGTTACCATTACGACGTTACTGATCTAAGCAGTAAACTGATTGGTTAAAGAAAACGAAAGTAGAGCACCTGTAGCCACCTGGCGCCAAATGCGGAAACTAGCGATGACGTCATAATAAATAAATTAATGGCATTACTCAGGGCATTATTAAAATTACTGACACTGGTATGGATTGCCGGTGTTGTGGGGTGTCATTGTGCCCAGAAGCCTCTGAAACTAGGATTCGGCGCTACATAGTTGACCAATACGCATCCCCACACACCCAAGAAAGAGCAGGAGTAGGTAGGGGGGAGTCAGGCAGTGACTACCTGTGTTGCGACTGCTTCAAAGAATTTAGGCGGAAGACTGTGGCTGGGGGGAAGGGAAAATTTCGATACCGTAGGAAATGGCCTGACAGCCCTGGAAGTACAGAAAATTGTGGTGAGTGAATTATTATTTCAACTTCCTGGTGTATCCACTGAACTGGAACGACTGTTATTAATAAGCCTACATGTAGCCACTGGCATATTATAGTCTTTTGTATTGTCCAAATGCAATTTTTTTTTAGGATGTTTGTTTAGCAAAAATTTCACGCAAAGGGAGGGGGGGGGGACAAATTAAAATGTATTGCAGGGACCACTAAAACATTTTTTAATAAAATGTAATAGGCCCAAGGGGGCTACTGTCAATACACAGAGCTATATATTCCTTCCCTGCAATCTTCCAATATTTCAAAAAACATTATTTACTATATGTATATATTTCATTGAACATGGTCAAGCCGACATTAGGCATGATATCTTATTTATCAAGGTCCTGCTAAATTGATTAAGATGAATCCTCAATGTAATTTGTAATTTAATTACACAATTACACTCAAATATTGGTATATTATTGGAATTAAAGGTGTGCTAAGATTAAACTAAACGTTTTACGACACATTTATCATTAACCTCAAATACAACTGATATTAAAGCTCATGGGAATGTCCTACACAAAACCTCAAATTTAACATGTTTAATGTGATATCAGTACTATCACAAAATAGAATAGACCTAATATTGATAGCATATTATGGAATATTGCCAAAAACAACTAATTTTGAAACATTATGCTGATGCTTTTCATATACATCAGACTTAGTATTATATAAATATAGCAGCAACATCAAAGAAATTTATCAACTTAATTTTATATCACACCAACAAATATCATTTTAGAATTGTGATTTTAAAACTTTTAATCATGAATATATTGTTTTTCCATAAGAATCTTGGGGAAGACTATCTCTATTTTCCTATAGTAACTATGCATATTATGGAAATTTCAGAGGAGTATTATGACCATACTGAAGAAGAGGACCCATTAAGAGCAGGAGGGGATTGTCATGATTTCAAGACACAGGTGAAGCGTCATATAGATCAGTCGCACTACCACACCGCATTTCGCCTTCTAATTCAGAAAAGCGATGCAGCGAAGGAGGCAATGGTTGATGTTATGGAGGAACTGATTTCACAAGAGGTGTGGCTTTGATATCTCACTCCCTTACAAATAAACATTTTACTCATTATAACTCATTTTTTAGTTTACAGGGAAGTACATTCTAAGATAGTCTTGGCATCTGTTTCAGATGAAAAAACCCAACGAAATGCAGGTCAACTCCCTTAAAGAATTTAGTATTGAAGCCATGAAAAAGTTTTCCTAGGAGAAAGTGGTTGGAGAGCTTGAAAATGAAGTTCCTGTATGGATGAAATGTCTGAGAAGTGCCCTTGGATCCAACAAAAATAGGTATGAGAAATGTACGTTTTGTACATATATGTTCATTCAAATCCAATCAATACAGTACATTTCTACATAATGCTACATATATATATGCCTTATTTGCTGTAAAAAAAGTTACATTATTTACTTCGCTGCCTGGTAACATTTTAAGTTGAACATAATTTTTTATGGCCCCATGTGACAATTTGCAGGAATGATACAGCACGTGAAGGATTCATCACAGCTGTGGTGCTTCATACGAGATATTCCTGGAATTTCAAATTTTTACAGGTGAGGAATTTTGTTGATGATTTTAAATCCTGTACATGTATAAATATTTATATTCTTATGATCAAATGAGAGACCTTAAAGTCCCCATCTCACATAGCCGATTTTGCCGTATTGAACCCGTAGTATTACCTAACGGTTATGCAATGCGCTACCTTTCTCAAACCCGACGGCTACCCGCCGATACCCGGCGATACCCGTCGAGTGACTCCTGGGACTCGTGGCCAAGCCGGGAGTTTCGCAGCCGGTAGCCAGTATGCCATGCTTGCAAAACCGTCATAAGCGCAGATTACCCGTCGAAGTCGGCGAATTACCCGTAGAAGTCGGCGAGATATCCATCCCTAATTTTACCCATAGTAAAGCCGGCGGTTTACTAGGAGTAAGCCGACGGGTAGTAGGAGTAACTCGATGGCTTCCAGGAGTAACCCTCCGAGTTGTAGGAGTAGATAGATAGTTTAGAAAGACAGATAGATTTATATGCTTATTATATAATATAGAATATCTCGCTTAATATTTGATCTATTTTCGATCCGAAAACACATCTGGAATCAGTATGAACTATACTACAATACGTCGAGTCTCTCCTGGGTTTCGTGGATCAAACGGCCGTAATCCGGCGAGTCACTCGTAGAACCTGGTGACAAAATAGAACCCGGCGAGTCACACGTAGAACCCGGCGAGTCACACGGCGGATGATGCCCCGCCCCTTTTGGTCGCCAGAATCCTTCACCAACCTGGCAAAAAAAGCTGTTGCATACCCGTTACGTCATACTACGGCAAAACCGGCTATGTGAGACCTAGGCTTTAGTAAGGTATTGGAAAAAACATTGACTCAATTTTAGCTTCATGAATACAATGTAATTTTACAGACTTGTATGGCAGTGGAGTTGTGGAGACAGGGTGCCACCCAGAAACTTTTTACATCATTGAACCACCTTGGTTTGACCCTTGGAGTCAAGGCAGCATGGGCACATGTGGACAAACTAGCAGAACATCATGATGCTCAACTTAAATCATGGAAGGAAAAAATCCAGGTAAATTTCAGAAAGAAAACTGTAGTGGCAACTTTTTTGGTATTCAAACCAAATACAAGCAGTTTAGATTTTTTTTGTTTGGTATTTTCAAAATATAGGAAAAGTCAAAACTGCAACCTGGTTTCGTTCTATGTTGGGATAATGTCCAAATTACATCACATGCGAAACATCAAGGCAATGTTGCCCCGACTAAGAATAATTTCTTAATTTGGGCTCTTGGATTTGCAGCTGAAAACAGGTAACTATTTTTTGATCAGGTAAACACTGTTCAGTCAGATTTTTCTTCATTTGAAAGCTGGAGCTTGATTATTTATTTAAGAGGAGTAATGACCATAAGTAATATCCACTCAATTTTTTTTGGTTATATGTTATCATACATACAGCTTAGAGCAGCACAGAATGCACACAAATTTAATACGTCAATGCCCAACTTTCTAACCTATAAAAACCCCTCTCAGTACCAATGAATGTTCAATGTCTCAATGTAGCTGCTGATCCTGAAGCTAAAGGGGTGTTCACACTGTCAAGAGTGGGGATGGCAATAAGCGGGGATGACGAAAAACTGTTAATTGTGCTTATCCTTGTACATCACAGGGTGCCCACCCAGCATTTGTGTCAGAGTGTTACACTGCCAGCCTCTTCATTGGATCCACAGGCTTTTTTGCCAAGCAAGGCAGAACTGGACAGTCTGCACCACAGAATGGCAATGATTGTTATGAGATGTCTTGCTCAAAATATGCCGTTTCTTGAAGATATTAAAGACCTCATGCCAAAACACATACCTCATGAACATTCAAAGAAAATGACAAAGAAATCTGTGATAGTAAGAAAATTGTACTTATTACTCAATAGCATATTATAATGCATTTAGTTCATTAATATCAGCTGATAAACAAATACCATTCACTGCATGAATAAGTAATGGATAGTTTTGAATAGAACCCCATACCAGTTACAATGACTGACAACATGTTCCCAGTAAAGAATCGTATTAATTTGCAGGTGAATTGTGGTGTAACAGAATGCAACCCAGCAACAATTGATGGGGTTATAAAAGACATGAAAAAATTACAGGTTGGTAATATTCCATCATAAATATGTAGATCATCTATACATGTCATGATTACTCACAACTTGTAAGATTTGATCATTATATCATGTTACTAGCAGCATCATACAGTATCATTTCTTTTAGTATTTCTATGAACATTGGACTGAAAATGATCTAACAATATCTTTCTGCATTTTTTTAGGGGTATGTCCCTGAAGTAGATGGTGAACTTCGACCCGTTGTGCTTGGAGATGGTCTGTCTACCCATATCATGACCAGAGCTAAAAAGGCAGTGGCAAATGGGCCACGTGAGGAGGGCATCAGGCGCTTGAGTGGCTTGATTGAAGGCCCAGAGGAATTCCACAAGATTGTTCTGCTTGCACAGGTAATGATGACTATGGGCTTCTTATAACATTTTCTTACAAATTGTTCAATAACTTGTAATATATGTTATTGTTAACCTATTAAATTCATTCTTGTAATTACCAACAAGTAGATATGGTGGTTTATTTTGGAAAAATAGGGACAATATTCAGTAACATTCTAGATATTATATTTTTCTTTTCTAAGGATGTTATGAACACCATTTTTGCCGGAGAAAGCCAGGCTCAGAGGGCCACACTGGCTAACATAAAGGAGGTGTTTGGGCACCGATCCTTAAAAACGAAGGTGATGAGCAACTACCAGCACGTCTGGGATTTTCTCAAGGTATTTCATCAATTTTGCGCCGAAGATAGGCCACTATATCATTCATTGCAAATACACCTGGATCTGGCCTTGTGTTCATTGTACGTCAGAATCAATTGTCATCTCATGTTTACATTTTCTGTTAACAAACTGTTAAGTAAATTAGAGAGCGACAGCTCCATTGATGTGCTAGGTTTTGATAGCAAACTTCTCTGTTCAGCATCTGATACTGTTACTCCCATTTTAACAGAGTTTTTCAATGTTTCTCTTGAACGTAACTTGGTTCTTGATGACTGGAAATTATCTAGAATCACGCCAGTCTATAAAGGTAAAGGTTGTAAGGATGAGAAGGGAAATTATAGGCCTATTAGTGTTATTGGTTATATTCCAAAATTACTGGAAAGTCATGGTCAAACTATGGAATATCTTGAAGAACATAAATTTATCACTTGCGACCAATCCGTTTTCTCGGGTTTTACTCAGTAATTATGATTATTTCAATGTAAGATGAGTTGATCTTGTAAATGAATTACACTGGTTAAATGTAAAGCAAAAACGTGATTATTTAATGTCAGTTCCAGATTATCTGACTAATGTTATAACAATGCAGATTGAAGTGTCTAACAGAGAAACAAGGTCATGTAATGAAAATAATGTACATGTCCCAAGTGTAAACGTGGAATTTACCAAAAGGCGTTTCTCATATATTGGTGCTATTAAGTGGAACACTCTACCTGACTCCCTTAGAAAGTGTAGCAGTCTTGATGTATTTAAAAAAAGAGGCCAGGAAGTTTTTTTATCTACATCATTATAATTGTTTTATTTATACATTAGTGTTTATTTGTTATTTTTAGTTCCGTTATATTATTCTTCTTTGTACTGTTTTTATTTATTTGTAACCTGGCCATTTTGTTAAAGAGCTATTGCTCAAAATGTTTATTACCCTGTATAAATATAAATAAATAAATAAATAAATCTGTTATGATGCCTTTTTTAATTTTTTGTCAAGTTCACTACTTTTGGATATTTGAGTGTCTTGACACTATCCATTACTGGGACTTCAACATTTAAAGAAATCCCACAACACTTCCCCCAGAATGGTTCACAGACAAAAAAGCTCAAATGGCTCGAAAATGTGGCAAATCAAATCATACTTTCGATTTGGGCGCCCTATCCCCAAGAAGATGTGCGGGCAGTTATTAGAGCCTTGAGGATGAAGATGATGACAATCAGCTGGATTGTTTTTGCAATAAATGTGAAATTACAACATTATTGACCTGCTATTTAATAAAGAAACAAATTATGATTGAAACTTTACTTTAAGAGTAATAAATGTTCAATAAGATTGACCTGCTATTTAATAAAGAAACAAATTATGATTGAAACTTCACTTTAAGAGTAATAAATGTTCAATGTTACAGTGGGAAAATATTGACCTGCTTTTTAATAAAGAAACAAATTATGATTGAAACTTCACTTTAAGAGTAATAAATGTTCAATGTTACAGTGGGAAAAGTATTTAGTTGTGCATCTTATGTTAATTTCACCACTACTATAAAATCTGTAAACTCTGTTAATAATTCAGTTATTCTCAATATGTTAATGCTTCAGACAAACCTGATTCAATCGTTCAGTGTGCCAACGGGAACTGCAAGATGCAATTTCATGAATGTTGTGTTGAGACACACACTGTCCTATGGTTTTGTAGTCAGGCTTGTCAGGCTACAGGCACATGTCACTGCCGGAAAGCTGAAACTGATTCAATAGTGGAATGTGCAGCTAGGGAAAACTGCTGTCTGAACAGGTTCTACCATATGAACTGTGTTAATGACTACAAAGAATCAGGTAAATAGTTTACATCACAAAGTTCCCAAATTATTATTTTTATCAATGTGTTTTTCGTTGCTTGAATTCATTAAAGTACTGGTAATGTTTTTTTTTACCTTTGGCAAAAAGTTTGATTTCCATAAAAGAATTGGTAAAATTAGTTTTGTTATTATCAATTTCTCCCATTAAGTTTTTTTTTATACAGACAGAATGCAGCAATCAATTTTTTCAATATTATTTTATTTATTTATTTTTGTGGTCAAACAGGCGATTGGAACTGTAGCCACGAATGTTCATTGAAAATATCGGAATCAATGGAGGATGATGCAGTTCTAACTTACTCAAAGGCAGTGCTTTGGGATGGTCTGCAACTGATGGTGAGACATGATGCTGTGCGAGAGGGAGATGGCAAGACTATGATTGAACATTGGAAGTTGGATTTATTGCAGTTTTGGTCAAGGGGCCATACAATGTACTTCAAAATTGCTCATCAATTTCTTGCAAGTAGGTCTTTGTAAATAATGATACTTTATTAATTTAATCAATGTGTAGATTGTTGTCCGATTAAGAGAAGATTTTTCAAGTGTATCGGCTACATAGTTTAACCAATTAAACTAGCAAATAATGACCATAATTGGGTCACTTGGCTTTGAGGTGACAGCGCATAGCACACAGTGTTATGAGTGATCATTTTTGTTTCAGATGTATCTGGAGTTTTGCCAGCTCGTCTTAGAGATGACTTAGTTTGGAACAGATTGGCAAACCTACATGGGAGACCAGGAGGCAACATAGGACTTGACCTGCTGAACAAGTTTCTGAACAATGATTTCAAAGGTAAACATCATCTGGTAAATTTATTCACCAATTGCCATATCACTTGAAATATCAAAAGACCATCAAAACCAATCCTTTCAATATCTTGCTTAAAAACTAAAATCATTATTAGGGCTGAATTGAATTTGAAATCTTTAACCTTAGAACTGTGACCTTGACCTTTGACCAATACTGAAAATAGACACTAATCTTGTCAAGGATTAATTACTTGATATTCAAATATGGTCATATTTTCAGGAATGCTCAAGCGAGCGCGTGGAATATATACAGAGAGACAAACAGCCATGTGCGCAGAGATGAGTGGAGCTTATGGAAATATGCTAGATAAGATTTTGGCAGCAGCATCCATGCATAGCGACGACAGCTACAAGTACAACACTGGATCAGTGGGAGGCATTGCCCAGTTTGTGGAACAGTATGTAGACGAGGGCATGTTTATGTACATTCCTGGAAGATATCACAGGTCATTCAAAGGCTTCAGATCTACAAAAGAATTGAAATCTCCAAAGAAGTTAGCATCGAAATTACGATCATTTTCGAAAGACTTAAATGTCTGGAATGAACTATTCATGGAGGGTGATGTGTGAATATTTTTGATAAGTATAGGAATGTTATTACATTTTTTTTTTGCAAGTGATTGTTTTTCTCTGTTGGGGTGATTCAGAAGTCATCATTGGAATTCTATGTGTGTCACTGTAATGGTTGTATTTATGAAAATCTGGACAAACATACTCAAACAGCAAATCTACTAAAAGCAAATTAGAAAGCTTTATTACATATGGTACATTATATACAGGATTGTATATTGTGAATAGGATTATAAACAATTTTTTGCAAACAGTTACTTCAGAAGCGAAAAATGAAATAATAAACATGTCAATCAATATATTGTTATGCACAATAATATTAAACATTGAGATAACTTCACTCAGTAACCCCAAATAATGCAGTAGCAGTCTATGTTTGCTGTAATCCGCTTGCATATTCCTGAAAAAAGGGTATAATTGGCCTTTATATTCTTTTTATTGGTTCAGAAACAAACATTATATTATTTTTACCAAAAAAATTTAGTTTTACTCAAATTACTGTACCTAGCATGCAAGAAGAGAAAGCCAATGCTCATTTGACCTGATATACATTACAAATCCTGCATCCAGAATACATTTACAGTATATGAAATCTATGGTATAATAAGGCAGACAGTGGGTAACCATCTGTTATTAAATTGCTGTTACATTCAATTGCCATGACATTCAGAAGAGGGCTAAATTATTATGTTTACCTTATCACATGTGGAACAACATGTTCCAAGAGGACCTTTCCTCATCCGTGATTCATCATGATCATTTGCATCCGTCAACACAAAAGGTTTCAACAAACACCTTCTTACACATTCTTTTGATAGATTTGGTATTATGCTTTTCATTTGTTTGGAACAATGCTGTGAGGATCTTGGTAGAATATATAATATTGCTTTCCCGGGCTTTCCATCCCTTGAGCCCCTACCAATTTGTTGGATCAAGGTCATTTCATCACCAGGCACACCCCAAATGACCACATTCCTGTAATATACAATTCAGATATTGTCAAATGCATAGATCACTTGGTAATACTCAAGTTCTAAAATTACTCATTGTCTGCTTTTATATCTGTTATATATATTTAAGTTAGCAAATTTTTCTTACTCATCAATGCCATTGCAGCTATGCCCACAGGCGTTTGCCAACCAATATGTCATTGCTTAGTGATGACAGCACTTATACTTCAACTAATACCAAGGCTACTGACTGCCTTAATTGGCTTCTCATCTCAAGAGGCAGCAATGTCATTTGCAACAGCCAATCAGCATGTAGCTGAATACATTAGGAAATTCCCTGAGCTTGATGGCAATTATTTTGCTAGTTTACCAGTTAGACTTAAATACAAACAAATTTGCCTAATAGCCTATAGGCTGGTTTATGACATTGAATGTCTAACACTTGAAAAAGATATATATAATTGTATTGCTGACAGATACAAATGGAAAAGATATTGTTGTCAAACTCAGAAAATTTTGAATTAGTCTGATAAATGAATTGGTATAATGCTACTTAGCATGTGTGTTAGAATGTTTTTGCATTCCTATTTATATGATGATTATGTAGGCCTACCTAATGTCTGGAATGTTAATGCCCATTCCAAAGGCCACAGTCGCAATTACTATGCGAAGTATTGTTGATTCATTGAATCTCTGACTGATTCTCTGTTGGTGCGAGACATCGGTATTGGAGTGGTACATCTCCACAATGTGTGTGTTTGCTGTTCTCGCAATGCCCAAGGCTTTGTAAGGCTCTAAGCCAATTTCCGAGGTGAACCAGCACCACAATTCTGTTGCATGCTCAATGGATCTTTAAATTAACCAAATATATGAGTTACGGTTGGTTAAGGTGGAATACTTAATATTGTGTACCAGCCAACTGATTACTTTAATGGTGGACATTTCTCTTCTTCAAATCTTACATGTAGTAATATCATTCTTATTGTTAAAAACTGTTCTACCTTGTGTAAACGATACTCTTTGGGGCGTCTTTAGGCTGGGCCAGTGGTTCCAGGAGCCACAGTAGATTGTCTTTGTAGATTTGTTTGTTATCTGAGCAGAAGGTACACGCTGCACATCAAGATAAATGTTCGCCCTGTTAAAACAAATAAAATATTGTATTGTCACAATTATTCTGACTTATAACATAGTTTGTTTGTAAATGTCTTTATATATAAATAAAATATTGCCATTGTTTTACAGTTTTAAATATTGCCTGCTTTTTTTCATGATTAATATAACATTAAGATATAGTGATAACCAAGCTTGTACCTATCTGGAAGTTTACTTATGATATGGAATTCTTCCACATCCATGCCAAGTACTTCACAGGTTTCTTGAAGCTATTTTCGAGTTATGGTTGCCGTCAGAGCTAATAGGGGAACTCTGGGAAAGAGTGCCCTGAGGCGGCCAACTTCAAGATAAGCAGAACGGAATTCCTTTCCCCTATTGAAAACAAATTACATTTCTAAAGTAGTAATTAATGATTAAATACTGCGAATGTGAAATAATGAAAAATCCATTACGCAAGTCTCATATAGTGAATCTATAGTAGAGTTATAAACGTACCATGTAGATAGGCAATGTGCTTCATCAAGTACAATGCAACACACTCGTTTTGCTAATGACTGTGTCAAAAGCTTCCACCAAGTTGAGCTTATAATTGCCTCTGGTGACGCAAACAGAAGGCTAGAATTTGCTAGTTCTGCAATAGAGAAATTCTGATGCATTTGTATTATAGTTTGACACCCACTTGGCATAGAAATTACAGTGTAAAAGAAAACTGTTGTCCAAATACTTTTGTGAAATTACATGCTATATAAGGGGTGTCCAAATACTTTCATTGAGCACTGTACATTATATATGATCTACTTATGTATCATTTACCCCTCCCCTACAAGCATTATCTGCTAGTATATGTATAATCATATGATAATTGTATATGCATTTTAAGTTTCCTGTAACCTAGACATATTATAATCAGGTTTTGTTACCTGTCAGTTAATGTTATTTGTTAACGATACAGTGCTAATATTTTTTAGGGGAAATCATGTACAATTTTAATGGGACGATTGTTACAAAAATCTCACTTTCAAAAGCGTCTTCATCAGATGTTGCAACGCTGGGGATACCTAGCTTATCCCATGCTTGAGATTGGTCAAAGATCAATGATTTCATAGGTGCAACAATGACACACAAACTGTTAGTAGAGCTTTTGATCTGCAATGATAAGGGGAAATACATTAGAAAAATATATTTAAAAAAGAACATATATGTTGTCTAATCTAAATAAAGCAGAAATACTCAAAGAATAAACATTCCTTTATATTACATATATATGGATAAAAATGTTTATATCAAGCGTAGGTACAATAATGTTCTGCTAAGTTATATAATACCTGACACATGCGGTTTGTATTGATCAACCTTCTGTTTGTCAATAGAATTCATTCATTCGTTTAATACTTTCGTTTTCTAAAATATAGATATGCATTATTATTTTGTAGGTAATAATTATTAACATTCAGATATCTCATTATATTTTGTTAAAAATTAGCATTGTAAAAGGGAATTCTCAGCTGTTTTTTGATATCATACTTTAAACTGATGAGTCGTATTTCTAACATTCTGTTTTTAGATTTACAATTTGTTTTTAGTTTTTTAAACCGTAACACATGAAGTTGGTGTGCAAATTTAATTGATTACATTTGCACAACACATGTAATTTTTTTTTGAAATGATTATGCACAATACGCAGAGACCTGAGTTGATATGTACTTTGTAAATAGTTTGTCACATACCTTATTCATAACTGCTGGCAGCAGCCCAAAACAAAGACTTTTCCCAAAGCCTGTTGGCGAAATTCCAAAAACATTGTGGCCACTGACAAGTGACTTGATAATCTCCCTTTGTTCTTCCCGCAATGGGTACGGTGACAACTCATCCAAAAACTCCATAATCATAGGCCTAATTATGTCAGACTGACACAGTACGTTTAATTTCAACTCATTTGTTTACATGTACATGGTACCATGGAGAGAGGACATTCATGATCACAGAACTCCCTCCAGTATTGTGTTATAAAATTCTATCCATTATATGCAAATTTCTCAAACATACGCCAACTCAATAGCACATTCTTAGACTTTTTAATTTGATGCTTGACTGTTCAAAAGCACAACAAAGACAAAATCGACACTTAAACTCAGATTGACAGCAAACGCAGCCTACTTTCACTTTCTCCAGCCAATCAAAGCAGCCGTAAGATTAACATATGCACGCATGCGCAAGGCGCCATGTTTTGATCAACTGTTGGCGGTTGATGTACTTCTAGCAATTCTTTCGTCTATAGATGACACTTATTGCAGTTACATGACTGTCAAATGTAGTGCTATCAGCAGCAAAACATATCAGGATTAATTATGTGAACTTTCATTGCCCTACATGCCATATACTCGCTGCGACACAAATTCTCCTGAAGGTAAGTCAGAATCTCAAGGTTTGTCAATGGGACGACTCATGACCCCTGTGCTAACACACAGGGGTCTTCAGGGCTAGTTCATGCCGGGCATCCTCTATTGGGTTTTTTCCATGTTTGGTAGGCATGCTCAGATTTCACATGCTGGGCTTGCAGAGATCCGCTATTGTAGTGGCTCTGTCTCTGAGACTGTCTACGGTTTTTATTTGCAGCATGCATTTTAGCATTCCGTAGCCATGTGTGTCTTCGCTTCATGTTAGCAGCCAACTTTTTCTTCTGCTCCTCTTTCTGATGTGCCCTCAGATCCTTTTTGGCCGTCTTCACAGCTTGCCGTGCAGCTGTCAGTTGACTGCTTTGATTGCCCAATACATTTGTAGCACGTTCATGCCGGGCATCCTCTATACATATATACATACCTGCGGCAGAAACGTAACCAATGTAATACGTCTAGATACACTATGTACAACTTCTTCAAAACCATGGACTCACAGTAGCTAGCTGGGCCGGGGTCAACAAGGTATGAATAGGTATGAATGAATGAACCTGCAATATGAAATTTGTATTATGTCAATTCTTGGGTTTTTTCCATGTTTGGTAGGCATGCTCAGATTTCACATGCTGGGCTTGCAGAGATCCGCTATTGTAGTGGCTCTGTCTCTGAGACTGTCTACGGTTTTTATTTGCAACATGCATTTTAGCATTCTGTAGCCATGTGCGTCTTCGCTTCATGTTAGCAGCCAACTTTTTCTTCTGCTCCTCTTTCTGATGTGCCCTCAGATCCATTTTGGCCGTCTTCACAGCTTGCCGTGCAGCTGTCAGTTGACTGCTTTGATTGCCCAATACATTTGTAGCACGTTCATGCCGGGCATCCTCTATACATATATACATACCTGCGGCAGCAACGTAACCAATGTAATACGACTAGATACACTATGTACAACTTCTTCAAAACCATGGACGCACCGTAGCTAGCTGGGCCAGGGTCAACTAGGTATGAATAGGTATGAATGAATGAACCTGCAATATGAAATTTGTATTATGTCAATTCTTGGGTTTTTTCCATGTTTGGTAGGCATGCTCAGATTTCGCATGCTGGGCTTGCAGAGATCCGCTATTATAGTGGCTCTGTCTCTGAGACTGTCTACGGTTTTTATTTGCAGCATGCATTTTAGCATTCCGTAGCCATGTGCGTCTTCGCTTCATGTTAGCAGCCAACTTTTTCTTCTGCTCCTCTTTCTGATGTGCCCTCAGATCCTTTTTGGCCGTCTTCACAGCTTGCCGTGCAGCTGTCAGTTGACTGCTTTGATTGCCCAATACATTTGTAGCACGTTCATGCCGGGCATCCTCTATACATATATACATACCTGCGGCAGAAACGTAACCAATGTAATACGACTAGATACACTATGTACAACTTCTTCAAAACCATGGACGCACCGTAGCTAGCTGGGCCAGGGTCAACTAGGTATGAATAGGTATGAATGAATGAACCTGCAATATGAAATTTGTATTATGTCAATTCTTGGGTTTTTTCCATGTTTGGTAGGCATGCTCAGATTTCGCATGCTGGGCTTGCAGAGATCCGCTATTATAGTGGCTCTGTCTCTGAGACTGTCTACGGTTTTTATTTGCAGCATGCATTTTAGCATTCCGTAGCCATGTGCGTCTTCGCTTCATGTTAGCAGCCAACTTTTTCTTCTGCTCCTCTTTCTGATGTGCCCTCAGATCCTTTTTGGCTGTCTTCACAGCTTGCCGTGCAGCTGTCAGTTGACTGCTTTGATTGCCCAATACATTTGTAGCACGTTCATGCCGGGCATCCTCTATACATATATACATACCTGCGGCAGCAACGTAACCAATGTAATACGACTAGATACACTATGTACAACTTCTTCAAAACCATGGACGCACCGTAGCTAGCTGGGCCGGGGTCAACAAGGTATAAATAGGTATGAATGAATGAACCTGCAATATGAAATTTGTATTATGTCAATTCTTGGGTTTTTTCCATGTTTGGTAGGCATGCTCAGATTTCACATGCTGGGCTTGCAGAGATCCGATATTGTAGTGGCTCTGTCTCTGAGACTGTCTACGGTTTTTATTTGCAGCATGCATTTTAGCATTCCGTAGCCATGTGCGTCTTCGCTTCATGTTAGCAGCCAACTTTTTCTTCTGCTCCTCTTTCTGATGTGCCCTCAGATCCTTTTTGGCCGTCTTCACAGCTTGCTGTTCAGCTGTCAGTTGACTGCTTTGATTGCCCAATACATTTGTAGCACGTTCATGCCGGGCATCCTCTATACATATATACATACCTGCGGCAGAAACTTAACCAATGTAATACGTCTAGATACACTATGTACAACTTCTTCAAAACCATGGACGCACCGTAGCTAGCTGGGCCGGGGTCAACAAGGTATGAATAGGTATGAATGAATGAACCTGCAATATGAAATTTGTATTATGTCAATTCTTGGGTTTTTTCCATGTTTGGTAGGCATGCTCAGATTTCACATGCTGGGCTTGCAGAGATCCGCTATTGTAGTGGCTCTGTCTCTGAGACTGTCTACGGTTTTTATTTGCAGCATGCATTTTAGCATTCTGTAGCCATGTGCGTCTTCGCTTCATGTTAGCAGCCAACTTTTTCTTCTGCTCCTCTTTCTGATGTGCCCTCAGATCCTTTTTGGCTGTCTTCACAGCTTGCCGTGCAGCTGTCAGTTGACTGCTTTGATTGCCCAATACATTTGTAGCACGTTCATGCCGGGCATCCTCTATACATATATACATACCTGCGGCAGTAACTTAACCAATGTAATACGTCTAGATACACTATGTACAACTTCTTCAAAACCATGGACGCACCGTAGCTAGCTGGGCCGGGGTCAACAAGGTATGAATAGGTATGAATGAATGAACCTGCAATATGAAATTTGTATTATGTCAATTCTTGGGTTTTTTCCATGTTTGGTAGGCATGCTCAGATTTCACATGCTGGGCTTGCAGAGATCCGCTATTGTAGTGGCTCTGTCTCTGAGACTGTCTACGGTTTTTATTTGCAGCATGCATTTTAGCATTCTGTAGCCATGTGCGTCTTCGCTTCATGTTAGCAGCCAACTTTTTCTTCTGCTCCTCTTTCTGATGTGCCCTCAGATCCTTTTTGGCCGTCTTCACAGCTTGCCGTGCAGCTGTCAGTTGACTGCTTTGATTGCCCAATACATTTGTAGCACGTTCATGCCGGGCATCCTCTATACATATATACATACCTGCGGCAGCAACGTAACCAATGTAATACGACTAGATACACTATGTACAACTTCTTCAAAACCATGGACGCACCGTAGCTAGCTGGGCCGGGGTCAACAAGGTATGAATAGGTATGAATGAATGAACCTGCAATATGAAATTTGTATTATGTCAATTCTTGGGTTTTTTCCATGTTTGGTAGGCATGCTCAGATTTCACATGCTGGGCTTGCAGAGATCCGCTATTGTAGTGGCTCTGTCTCTGAGACTGTCTACGGTTTTTATTTGCAGCATGCATTTTAGCATTCTGTAGCCATGTGCGTCTTCGCTTCATGTTAGCAGCCAACTTTTTCTTCTGCTCCTCTTTCTGATGTGCCCTCAGATCCTTTTTGGCCGTCTTCACAGCTTGCCGTGCAGCTGTCAGTTGACTGCTTTGATTGCCCAATACATTTGTAGCACGTTCATGCCGGGCATCCTCTATACATATATACATACCTGCGGCAGCAACGTAACCAATGTAATACGACTAGATACACTATGTACAACTTCTTCAAAACCATGGACGCACCGTAGCTAGCTGGGCCGGGGTCAACAAGGTATGAATAGGTATGAATGAATGAACCTGCAATATGAAATTTGTATTATGTCAATTCTTGGGTTTTTTCCATGTTTGGTAGGCATGCTCAGATTTCACATGCTGGGCTTGCAGAGATTCGCTATTGTAGTGGCTCTGTCTCTGAGACTGTCTACGGTTTTTATTTGCAGCATGCATTTTAGCATTCCGTAGCCATGTGCGTCTTCGCTTCATGTTAGCAGCCAACTTTTTCTTCTGCTCCTCTTTCTGATGTGCCCTCAGATCCTTTTTGGCCGTCTTCACAGCTTGCCGTGCAGCTGTCAGTTGACTGCTTTGATTGCCCAATACATTTGTAGCACGTTCATGCCGGGCATCCTCTATACATATATACATACCTGCGGCAGAAACGTAACCAATGTAATACGACTAGATACACTATGTACAACTTCTTCAAAACCATGGACGCACCGTAGCTAGCTGGGCCAGGGTCAACTAGGTATGAATAGGTATGAATGAATGAACCTGCAATATGAAATTTGTATTATGTCAATTCTTGGGTTTTTTCCATGTTTGGTAGGCATGCTCAGATTTCGCATGCTGGGCTTGCAGAGATCCGCTATTATAGTGGCTCTGTCTCTGAGACTGTCTACGGTTTTTATTTGCAGCATGCATTTTAGCATTCCGTAGCCATGTGCGTCTTCGCTTCATGTTAGCAGCCAACTTTTTCTTCTGCTCCTCTTTCTGATGTGCCCTCAGATCCTTTTTGGCTGTCTTCACAGCTTGCCGTGCAGCTGTCAGTTGACTGCTTTGATTGCCCAATACATTTGTAGCACGTTCATGCCGGGCATCCTCTATACATATATACATACCTGCGGCAGCAACGTAACCAATGTAATACGACTAGATACACTATGTACAACTTCTTCAAAACCATGGACGCACCGTAGCTAGCTGGGCCGGGGTCAACAAGGTATAAATAGGTATGAATGAATGAACCTGCAATATGAAATTTGTATTATGTCAATTCTTGGGTTTTTTCCATGTTTGGTAGGCATGCTCAGATTTCACATGCTGGGCTTGCAGAGATCCGATATTGTAGTGGCTCTGTCTCTGAGACTGTCTACGGTTTTTATTTGCAGCATGCATTTTAGCATTCCGTAGCCATGTGCGTCTTCGCTTCATGTTAGCAGCCAACTTTTTCTTCTGCTCCTCTTTCTGATGTGCCCTCAGATCCTTTTTGGCCGTCTTCACAGCTTGCTGTTCAGCTGTCAGTTGACTGCTTTGATTGCCCAATACATTTGTAGCACGTTCATGCCGGGCATCCTCTATACATATATACATACCTGCGGCAGAAACTTAACCAATGTAATACGTCTAGATACACTATGTACAACTTCTTCAAAACCATGGACGCACCGTAGCTAGCTGGGCCGGGGTCAACAAGGTATGAATAGGTATGAATGAATGAACCTGCAATATGAAATTTGTATTATGTCAATTCTTGGGTTTTTTCCATGTTTGGTAGGCATGCTCAGATTTCACATGCTGGGCTTGCAGAGATCCGCTATTGTAGTGGCTCTGTCTCTGAGACTGTCTACGGTTTTTATTTGCAGCATGCATTTTAGCATTCTGTAGCCATGTGCGTCTTCGCTTCATGTTAGCAGCCAACTTTTTCTTCTGCTCCTCTTTCTGATGTGCCCTCAGATCCTTTTTGGCCGTCTTCACAGCTTGCCGTGCAGCTGTCAGTTGACTGCTTTGATTGCCCAATACATTTGTAGCACGTTCATGCCGGGCATCCTCTATACATATATACATACCTGCGGCAGCAACGTAACCAATGTAATACGACTAGATACACTATGTACAACTTCTTCAAAACCATGGACGCACCGTAGCTAGCTGGGCCGGGGTCAACAAGGTATGAATAGGTATGAATGAATGAACCTGCAATATGAAATTTGTATTATGTCAATTCTTGGGTTTTTTCCATGTTTGGTAGGCATGCTCAGATTTCACATGCTGGGCTTGCAGAGATCCGCTATTGTAGTGGCTCTGTCTCTGAGACTGTCTACGGTTTTTATTTGCAGCATGCATTTTAGCATTCTGTAGCCATGTGCGTCTTCGCTTCATGTTAGCAGCCAACTTTTTCTTCTGCTCCTCTTTCTGATGTGCCCTCAGATCCTTTTTGGCCGTCTTCACAGCTTGCCGTGCAGCTGTCAGTTGACTGCTTTGATTGCCCAATACATTTGTAGCACGTTCATGCCGGGCATCCTCTATACATATATACATACCTGCGGCAGCAACGTAACCAATGTAATACGACTAGATACACTATGTACAACTTCTTCAAAACCATGGACGCACCGTAGCTAGCTGGGCCGGGGTCAACAAGGTATGAATAGGTATGAATGAATGAACCTGCAATATGAAATTTGTATTATGTCAATTCTTGGGTTTTTTCCATGTTTGGTAGGCATGCTCAGATTTCACATGCTGGGCTTGCAGAGATTCGCTATTGTAGTGGCTCTGTCTCTGAGACTGTCTACGGTTTTTATTTGCAGCATGCATTTTAGCATTCCGTAGCCATGTGCGTCTTCGCTTCATGTTAGCAGCCAACTTTTTCTTCTGCTCCTCTTTCTGATGTGCCCTCAGATCCTTTTTGGCCGTCTTCACAGCTTGCCGTGCAGCTGTCAGTTGACTGCTTTGATTGCCCAATACATTTGTAGCACGTTCATGCCGGGCATCCTCTATACATATATACATACCTGCGGCAGAAACGTAACCAATGTAATACGACTAGATACACTATGTACAACTTCTTCAAAACCATGGACGCACCGTAGCTAGCTGGGCCAGGGTCAACTAGGTATGAATAGGTATGAATGAATGAACCTGCAATATGAAATTTGTATTATGTCAATTCTTGGGTTTTTTCCATGTTTGGTAGGCATGCTCAGATTTCGCATGCTGGGCTTGCAGAGATCCGCTATTATAGTGGCTCTGTCTCTGAGACTGTCTACGGTTTTTATTTGCAGCATGCATTTTAGCATTCCGTAGCCATGTGCGTCTTCGCTTCATGTTAGCAGCCAACTTTTTCTTCTGCTCCTCTTTCTGATGTGCCCTCAGATCCTTTTTGGCTGTCTTCACAGCTTGCCGTGCAGCTGTCAGTTGACTGCTTTGATTGCCCAATACATTTGTAGCACGTTCATGCCGGGCATCCTCTATACATATATACATACCTGCGGCAGCAACGTAACCAATGTAATACGACTAGATACACTATGTACAACTTCTTCAAAACCATGGACGCACCGTAGCTAGCTGGGCCGGGGTCAACAAGGTATAAATAGGTATGAATGAATGAACCTGCAATATGAAATTTGTATTATGTCAATTCTTGGGTTTTTTCCATGTTTGGTAGGCATGCTCAGATTTCACATGCTGGGCTTGCAGAGATCCGATATTGTAGTGGCTCTGTCTCTGAGACTGTCTACGGTTTTTATTTGCAGCATGCATTTTAGCATTCCGTAGCCATGTGCGTCTTCGCTTCATGTTAGCAGCCAACTTTTTCTTCTGCTCCTCTTTCTGATGTGCCCTCAGATCCTTTTTGGCCGTCTTCACAGCTTGCTGTTCAGCTGTCAGTTGACTGCTTTGATTGCCCAATACATTTGTAGCACGTTCATGCCGGGCATCCTCTATACATATATACATACCTGCGGCAGAAACTTAACCAATGTAATACGTCTAGATACACTATGTACAACTTCTTCAAAACCATGGACGCACCGTAGCTAGCTGGGCCGGGGTCAACAAGGTATGAATAGGTATGAATGAATGAACCTGCAATATGAAATTTGTATTATGTCAATTCTTGGGTTTTTTCCATGTTTGGTAGGCATGCTCAGATTTCACATGCTGGGCTTGCAGAGATCCGCTATTGTAGTGGCTCTGTCTCTGAGACTGTCTACGGTTTTTATTTGCAGCATGCATTTTAGCATTCTGTAGCCATGTGCGTCTTCGCTTCATGTTAGCAGCCAACTTTTTCTTCTGCTCCTCTTTCTGATGTGCCCTCAGATCCTTTTTGGCTGTCTTCACAGCTTGCCGTGCAGCTGTCAGTTGACTGCTTTGATTGCCCAATACATTTGTAGCACGTTCATGCCGGGCATCCTCTATACATATATACATACCTGCGGCAGAAACTTAACCAATGTAATACGTCTAGATACACTATGTACAACTTCTTCAAAACCATGGACGCACCGTAGCTAGCTGGGCCGGGGTCAACAAGGTATGAATAGGTATGAATGAATGAACCTGCAATATGAAATTTGTATTATGTCAATTCTTGGGTTTTTTCCATGTTTGGTAGGCATGCTCAGATTTCACATGCTGGGCTTGCAGAGATCCGCTATTGTAGTGGCTCTGTCTCTGAGACTGTCTACGGTTTTTATTTGCAGCATGCATTTTAGCATTCTGTAGCCATGTGCGTCTTCGCTTCATGTTAGCAGCCAACTTTTTCTTCTGCTCCTCTTTCTGATGTGCCCTCAGATCCTTTTTGGCCGTCTTCACAGCTTGCCGTGCAGCTGTCAGTTGACTGCTTTGATTGCCCAATACATTTGTAGCACGTTCATGCCGGGCATCCTCTATACATATATACATACCTGCGGCAGCAACGTAACCAATGTAATACGACTAGATACACTATGTACAACTTCTTCAAAACCATGGACGCACCGTAGCTAGCTGGGCCGGGGTCAACAAGGTATGAATAGGTATGAATGAATGAACCTGCAATATGAAATTTGTATTATGTCAATTCTTGGGTTTTTTCCATGTTTGGTAGGCATGCTCAGATTTCACATGCTGGGCTTGCAGAGATTCGCTATTGTAGTGGCTCTGTCTCTGAGACTGTCTACGGTTTTTATTTGCAGCATGCCTTTTAGCATTCCGTAGCCATGTGCGTCTTCGCTTCATGTTAGCAGCCAACTTTTTCTTCTGCTCCTCTTTCTGATGTGCCCTCAGATCCTTTTTGGCCGTCTTCACAACTTGCCGTGCAGCTGTCAGTTGACTGCTTTGATTGCCCAATACATTTGTAGCACGTTCATGCCGGGCATCCTCTATACATATATACATACCTGCGGCAGCAACGTAACCAATGTAATACGACTAGATACACTATGTACAACTTCTTCAAAACCATGGACGCACCGTAGCTAGCTGGGCCGGGGTCAACAAGGTATGAATAGGTATGAATGAATGAACCTGCAATATGAAATTTGTATTATGTCAATTCTTGGGTTTTTTCCATGTTTGGTAGGCATGCTCAGATTTCACATGCTGGGCTTGCAGAGATCCGCTATTGTAGTGGCTCTGTCTCTGAGACTGTCTACGGTTTTTATTTGCAGCATGCATTTTAGCATTCTGTAGCCATGTGCGTCTTCGCTTCATGTTAGCAGCCAACTTTTTCTTCTGCTCCTCTTTCTGATGTGCCCTCAGATCCTTTTTGGCTGTCTTCACAGCTTGCCGTGCAGCTGTCAGTTGACTGCTTTGATTGCCCAATACATTTGTAGCACGTTCATGCCGGGCATCCTCTATACATATATACATACCTGCGGCAGAAACTTAACCAATGTAATACGTCTAGATACACTATGTACAACTTCTTCAAAACCATGGACGCACCGTAGCTAGCTGGGCCGGGGTGAACAAGGTATGAATAGGTATGAATGAATGAACCTGCAATATGAAATTTGTATTATGTCAATTCTTGGGTTTTTTCCATGTTTGGTAGGCATGCTCAGATTTCACATGCTGGGCTTGCAGAGATCCGCTATTGTAGTGGCTCTGTCTCTGAGACTGTCTACGGTTTTTATTTGCAACATGCATTTTAGCATTCTGTAGCCATGTGCGTCTTCGCTTCATGTTAGCAGCCAACTTTTTCTTCTGCTCCTCTTTCTGATGTGCCCTCAGATCCTTTTTGGCCGTCTTCACAGCTTGCCGTGCAGCTGTCAGTTGACTGCTTTGATTGCCCAATACATTTGTAGCACGTTCATGCCGGGCATCCTCTATACATATATACATACCTGCGGCAGCAACGTAACCAATGTAATACGACTAGATACACTATGTACAACTTCTTCAAAACCATGGACGCACCGTAGCTAGCTGGGCCGGGGTCAACAAGGTATGAATAGGTATGAATGAATGAACCTGCAATATGAAATTTGTATTATGTCAATTCTTGGGTTTTTTCCATGTTTGGTAGGCATGCTCAGATTTCACATGCTGGGCTTGCAGAGATTCGCTATTGTAGTGGCTCTGTCTCTGAGACTGTCTACGGTTTTTATTTGCAGCATGCCTTTTAGCATTCCGTAGCCATGTGCGTCTTCGCTTCATGTTAGCAGCCAACTTTTTCTTCTGCTCCTCTTTCTGATGTGCCTTCAGATCCTTTTTGGCCGTCTTCACAACTTGCCGTGCAGCTGTCAGTTGACTGCTTTGATTGCCCAATACATTTGTAGCACGTTCATGCCGGGCATCCTCTATACATATATACATACCTGCGGCAGCAACGTAACCAATGTAATACGACTAGATACACTATGTACAACTTCTTCAAAACCATGGACGCACCGTAGCTAGCTGGGCCGGGGTCAACAAGGTATGAATAGGTATGAATGAATGAACCTGCAATATGAAATTTGTATTATGTCAATTCTTGGGTTTTTTCCATGTTTGGTAGGCATGCTCAGATTTCACAAGCTGGGCTTGCAGAGATCCCCTATTGTAGTGGCTCTGTCTCTGAGACTGTCTACGGTTTTTATTTGCAGCATGAGTTTTAGCATTCCGTAGCCATGTGCGTCTTCGCTTCATGTTAGCAGCCAACTTTTTCTTCTGCTCCTCTTTCTGATGTGCCCTCAGATCCTTTTTGGCCGTCTTCACAGCTTGCCGTGTAGCTGTCAGTTGACTGCTTTGATTGCCCAATACATTTGTAGCACGTTCATGCCGGGCATCCTCTATACATATATACATACCTGCGGCAGCAACGTAACCAATGTAATACGACTAGATACACTATGTACAACTTCTTCAAAACCATGGACGCACCGTAGCTAGCTGGGCCGGGGTCAACAAGGTATAAATAGGTATGAATGAATGAACCTGCAATATGAAATTTGTATTATGTCAATTCTTGGGTTTTTTCCATGTTTGGTAGGCATGCTCAGATTTCACATGCTGGGCTTGCAGAGATCCGATATTGTAGTGGCTCTGTCTCTGAGACTGTCTACGGTTTTTATTTACAGCATGCATTTTAGCATTCCGTAGCCATGTGCGTCTTCGCTTCATGTTAGCAGCCAACTTTTTCTTCTGCTCCTCTTTCTGATGTGCCCTCAGATCCTTTTTGGCCGTCTTCACAGCTTGCCGTGCAGCTGTCAGTTGACTGCTTTGATTGCCCAATACATTTGTAGCACGTTCATGCCAGGCATCCTCTATACATATATACATACCTGCGGCAGAAACTTAACCAATGTAATACGTCTAGATACACTATGTACAACTTCTTCAAAACCATGGACGCACCGTAGCTAGCTGGGCCGGGGTCAACAAGGTATGAATAGGTATGAATGAATGAACCTGCAATATGAAATTTGTATTATGTCAATTCTTGGGTTTTTTCCATGTTTGGTAGGCATGCTCAGATTTCACATGCTGGGCTTGCAGAGATCCGCTATTGTAGTGGCTCTGTCTCTGAGACTGTCTATGGTTTTTATTTGCAGCATGCATTTTAGCATTCTGTAGCCATGTGCGTCTTCGCTTCATGTTAGCAGCCAACTTTTTCTTCTGCTCCTCTTTCTGATGTGCCCTCAGATCCTTTTTGGCCGTCTTCACAGCTTGCCGTGCAGCTGTCAGTTGACTGCTTTGATTGCCCAATACATTTGTAGCACGTTCATGCCGGGCATCCTCTATACATATATACATACCTGCGGCAGCAACGTAACCAATGTAATACGACTAGATACACTATGTACAACTTCTTCAAAACCATGGACGCACCGTAGCTAGCTGGGCCAGGGTCAACAAGGTATAAATAGGTATGAATGAATGAACCTGCAATATGAAATTTGTATTATGTCAATTCTTGGGTTTTTTCCATGTTTGGTAGGCATGCTCAGATTTCACATGCTGGGCTTGCAGAGATCCGATATTGTAGTGGCTCTGTCTCTGAGACTGTCTACGGTTTTTATTTGCAGCATGCATTTTAGCATTCCGTAGCCATGTGCGTCTTCGCTTCATGTTAGCAGCCAACTTTTTCTTCTGCTCCTCTTTCTGATATGCCCTCAGATCCTTTTTGGCCGTCTTCACAGCTTGCCGTTCAGCTGTCAGTTGACTGCTTTGATTGCCCAATACATTTGTAGCACGTTCATGCCAGGCATCCTCTATACATATATACATACCTGCGGCAGAAACTTAACCAATGTAATACGTCTAGATACACTATGTACAACTTCTTCAAAACCATGGACGCACCGTAGCTAGCTGGGCCGGGGTGAACAAGGTATGAATAGGTATGAATGAATGAACCTGCAATATGAAATTTGTATTATGTCAATTCTTGGGTTTTTTCCATGTTTGGTAGGCATGCTCAGATTTCACATGCTGGGCTTGCAGAGATCCGATATTGTAGTGGCTCTGTCTCTGAGACTGTCTATGGTTTTTATTTGCAGCATGCATTTTAGCATTCCGTAGCCATGTGCGTCTTCGCTTCATGTTAGCAGCCAACTTTTTCTTCTGCTCCTCTTTCTGATGTGCCCTCAGATCCTTTTTGGCCGTCTTCACAGCTTGCCGTTCAGCTGTCAGTTGACTGCTTTGATTGCCCAATACATTTGTAGCACGTTCATGCCGGGCATCCTCTATACATATATACATACCTGCGGCAGAAACTTAACCAATGTAATACGTCTAGATACACTATGTACAACTTCTTCAAAACCATGGACGCACCGTAGCTAGCTGGGCCGGGGTCAACAAGGTATGAATAGGTATGAATGAATGAACCTGCAATATGAAATTTGTATTATGTCAATTCTTGGGTTTTTTCCATGTTTGGTAGGCATGCTCAGATTTCACATGCTGGGCTTGCAGAGATCCGCTATTGTAGTGGCTCTGTCTCTGAGACTGTCTACGGTTTTTATTTGCAGCATGCATTTTAGCATTCTGTAGCCATGTGCGTCTTCGCTTCATGTTAGCAGCCAACTTTTTCTTCTGCTCCTCTTTCTGATGTGCCCTCAGATCCTTTTTGGCCGTCTTCACAGCTTGCCGTGCAGCTGTCAGTTGACTGCTTTGATTGCCCAATACATTTGTAGCACGTTCATGCCGGGCATCCTCTATACATATATACATACCTGCGGCAGCAACGTAACCAATGTAATACGACTAGATACACTATGTACAACTTCTTCAAAACCATGGACGCACCGTAGCTAGCTGGGCCGGGGTCAACAAGGTATGAATAGGTATGAATGAATGAACCTGCAATATGAAATTTGTATTATGTCAATTCTTGGGTTTTTTCCATGTTTGGTAGGCATGCTCAGATTTCACATGCTGGGCTTGCAGAGATCCGCTATTGTAGTGGCTCTGTCTCTGAGACTGTCTACGGTTTTTATTTGCAGCATGCATTTTAGCATTCCGTAGCCATGTGCGTCTTCGCTTCATGTTAGCAGCCAACTTTTTCTTCTGCTCCTCTTTCTGATGTGCCCTCAGATCCTTTTTGGCTGTCTTCACAGCTTGCCGTGCAGCTGTCAGTTGACTGCTTTGATTACCCAATACATTTGTAGCACGTTCATGCCGGGCATCCTCTATACATATATACATACCTGCGGCAGCAACGTAACCAATGTAATACGACTAGATACACTATGTACAACTTCTTCAAAACCATGGACGCACCGTAGCTAGCTGGGCCGGGGTCAACAAGGTATAAATAGGTATGAATGAATGAACCTGCAATATGAAATTTGTATTATGTCAATTCTTGGGTTTTTTCCATGTTTGGTAGGCATGCTCAGATTTCACATGCTGGGCTTGCAGAGATCCGATATTGTAGTGGCTCTGTCTCTGAGACTGTCTACGGTTTTTATTTGCAGCATGCATTTTAGCATTCCGTAGCCATGTGCGTCTTCGCTTCATGTTAGCAGCCAACTTTTTCTTCTGCTCCTCTTTCTGATGTGCCCTCAGATCCTTTTTGGCCGTCTTCACAGCTTGCTGTTCAGCTGTCAGTTGACTGCTTTGATTGCCCAATACATTTGTAGCACGTTCATGCCAGGCATCCTCTATACATATATACATACCTGCGGCAGAAACTTAACCAATGTAATACGTCTAGATACACTATGTACAACTTCTTCAAAACCATGGACGCACCGTAGCTAGCTGGGCCGGGGTCAACAAGGTATGAATAGGTATGAATGAATGAACCTGCAATATGAAATTTGTATTATGTCAATTCTTGGGTTTTTTCCATGTTTGGTAGGCATGCTCAGATTTCACATGCTGGGCTTGCAGAGATCCGCTATTGTAGTGGCTCTGTCTCTGAGACTGTCTACGGTTTTTATTTGCAGCATGCATTTTAGCATTCTGTAGCCATGTGCGTCTTCGCTTCATGTTAGCAGCCAACTTTTTCTTCTGCTCCTCTTTCTGATGTGCCCTCAGATCCTTTTTGGCTGTCTTCACAGCTTGCCGTGCAGCTGTCAGTTGACTGCTTTGATTGCCCAATACATTTGTAGCACGTTCATGCCGGGCATCCTCTATACATATATACATACCTGCGGCAGAAACTTAACCAATGTAATACGACTAGATACACTATGTACAACTTCTTCAAAACCATGGACGCACCGTAGCTAGCTGGGCCGGGGTGAACAAGGTATGAATAGGTATGAATGAATGAACCTGCAATATGAAATTTGTATTATGTCAATTCTTCGGTTTTTTCCATGTTTGGTAGGCATGCTCAGATTTCACATGCTGGGCTTGCAGAGATCCGCTATTGTAGTGGCTCTGTCTCTGAGACTGTCTACGGTTTTTATTTGCAGCATGCATTTTAGCATTCTGTAGCCATGTGCGTCTTCGCTTCATGTTAGCAGCCAACTTTTTCTTCTGCTCCTCTTTCTGATGTGCCCTCAGATCCTTTTTGGCCGTCTTCACAGCTTGCCGTGCAGCTGTCAGTTGACTGCTTTGATTGCCCAATACATTTGTAGCACGTTCATGCCGGGCATCCTCTATACATATATACATACCTGCGGCAGCAACGTAACCAATGTAATACGACTAGATACACTATGTACAACTTCTTCAAAACCATGGACGCACCGTAGCTAGCTGGGCCGGGGTCAACAAGGTATGAATAGGTATGAATGAATGAACCTGCAATATGAAATTTGTATTATGTCAATTCTTGGGTTTTTTCCATGTTTGGTAGGCATGCTCAGATTTCACATGCTGGGCTTGCAGAGATTCGCTATTGTAGTGGCTCTGTCTCTGAGACTGTCTACGGTTTTTATTTGCAGCATGCCTTTTAGCATTCCGTAGCCATGTGCGTCTTCGCTTCATGTTAGCAGCCAACTTTTTCTTCTGCTCCTCTTTCTGATGTGCCCTCAGATCCTTTTTGGCCGTCTTCACAACTTGCCGTGCAGCTGTCAGTTGACTGCTTTGATTGCCCAATACATTTGTAGCACGTTCATGCCGGGCATCCTCTATACATATATACATACCTGCGGCAGCAACGTAACCAATGTAATACGACTAGATACACTATGTACAACTTCTTCAAAACCATGGACGCACCGTAGCTAGCTGGGCCGGGGTCAACAAGGTATGAATAGGTATGAATGAATGAACCTGCAATATGAAATTTGTATTATGTCAATTCTTGGGTTTTTTCCATGTTTGGTAGGCATGCTCAGATTTCACAAGCTGGGCTTGCAGAGATCCCCTATTGTAGTGGCTCTGTCTCTGAGACTGTCTACGGTTTTTATTTGCAGCATGAGTTTTAGCATTCCGTAGCCATGTGCGTCTTCGCTTCATGTTAGCAGCCAACTTTTTCTTCTGCTCCTCTTTCTGATGTGCCCTCAGATCCTTTTTGGCCGTCTTCACAGCTTGCCGTGTAGCTGTCAGTTGACTGCTTTGATTGCCCAATACATTTGTAGCACGTTCATGCCAGGCATCCTCTATACATATATACATACCTGCGGCAGAAACTTAACCAATGTAATACGTCTAGATACACTATGTACAACTTCTTCAAAACCATGGACGCACCGTAGCTAGCTGGGCCGGGGTCAACAAGGTATGAATAGGTATGAATGAATGAACCTGCAATATGAAATTTGTATTATGTCAATTCTTGGGTTTTTTCCATGTTTGGTAGGCATGCTCAGATTTCACATGCTGGGCTTGCAGAGATCCGCTATTGTAGTGGCTCTGTCTCTGAGACTGTCTACGGTTTTTATTTGCAGCATGCATTTTAGCATTCTGTAGCCATGTGCGTCTTCGCTTCATGTTAGCAGCCAACTTTTTCTTCTGCTCCTCTTTCTGATGTGCCCTCAGATCCTTTTTGGCCGTCTTCACAGCTTGCCGTGCTGCTGTCAGTTGACTGCTTTGATTGCCCAATACATTTGTAGCACGTTCATGCCGGGCATCCTCTATACATATATACATACCTGCGGCAGCAACGTAACCAATGTAATACGACTAGATACACTATGTACAACTTCTTCAAAACCATGGACGCACCGTAGCTAGCTGGGCCGGGGTCAACAAGGTATGAATAGGTATGAATGAATGAACCTGCAATATGAAATTTGTATTATGTCAATTCTTGGGTTTTTTCCATGTTTGGTAGGCATGCTCAGATTTCACATGCTGGGCTTGCAGAGATCCGATATTGTAGTGGCTCTGTCTCTGAGACTGTCTACGGTTTTTATTTGCAGCATGCATTTTAGCATTCCGTAGCCATGTGCGTCTTCGCTTCATGTTAGCAGCCAACTTTTTCTTCTGCTCCTCTTTCTGATGTGCCCTCAGATCCTTTTTGGCCGTCTTCACAGCTTGCCGTTCAGCTGTCAGTTGACTGCTTTGATTGCCCAATACATTTGTAGCACGTTCATGCCAGGCATCCTCTATACATATATACATACCTGCGGCAGAAACTTAACCAATGTAATACGTCTAGATACACTATGTACAACTTCTTCAAAACCATGGACGCACCGTAGCTAGCTGGGCCGGGGTCAACAAGGTATGAATAGGTATGAATGAATGAACCTGCAATATGAAATTTGTATTATGTCAATTCTTGGGTTTTTTCCATGTTTGGTAGGCATGCTCAGATTTCACATGCTGGGCTTGCAGAGATCCGATATTGTAGTGGCTCTGTCTCTGAGACTGTCTACGGTTTTTATTTGCAGCATGCATTTTAGCATTCCGTAGCCATGTGCGTCTTCGCTTCATGTTAGCAGCCAACTTTTTCTTCTGCTCCTCTTTCTGATGTGCCCTCAGATCCTTTTTGGCCGTCTTCACAGCTTGCCGTTCAGCTGTCAGTTGACTGCTTTGATTGCCCAATACATTTGTAGCACGTTCATGCTAGCCCCGGGGACCCATGCGCAAGCATGGGTCACGGTTCATCCCATTGGAAAACCTTGAGATTCTGAAGACATGCTTTGGGAGAATTGAGAATACTCTGGTCACAAATAATCTACCGAATAAAACACTATACCATGTGAAAGTAGACAATTTTTACTGCTGATGGCACATACTATGGTTCATGTTTAACCACTCTTACCAATAAATCGTGTTGAGTAAACATCAACTTCGTAATTTTTTCTGTTACTATTACGACGTCACTGATATAAGCAGTAAACTGATTGGTTAAAGAAAACGAAAGTAGAGCACCTGTAGCCACCTGGCGCCAAATGCGGAAACTAGCGATGACGTCATAATAAATAAATCAATGGCATTACTCAGAGCATTATTAAAATTACTGACACTGGTATGGATTGTCGGTGTTGTGGGGTGTAATTGTGCCCAGAAGCCTCTGAAACTAGGATTCGGCGCTACATAGTTGACCAATACGCATCCCCACACACCCAAGAAAGAGTAGGAGTAGGTAGGGGGGAGTCAGGCAGTGACTACCTGTGTTGCGACTGCTTCAAAGAATTAAGGCGGAAGACTGTGGCTGGGGGGAAGGTAAAATTTCGATACCGTAGGAAATGGCCTGACAGCCCTGGAAGTACAGAAAATTGTGGTGAGTGAATTATTATTTCAACTTCCTGGTGTATCCACTGAACTGGAACGACTGTTATTAATAAGCCTACATGTAGCCACTGGCAATACACAATCAAGCTATTACCGTGACCCTTTAAATTGATATTTGTGCACAATTGATGTTAAATAAAATAATAGCATATTGTAGTCTTTTGTATTGTCCAAATACAATTTTTTTTAGGATGTTTGTTTAGCAAAAAGTTCACGCAAAGGGAGGTGGGGGGGACAAATTAAAATGTATTGCAGGGAGCACTAAAACATTTTTTAATAAAATGTACTAGGCCCAAGGGGGCTACTGTCAATACACAGAGCTATATATTCCTTCCCTGCAATCTTCCAATATTTCAAAAACATTATCTACTATATGTATATATTTCATTGAACATGGTCAAGCCGACATTAGGCATGATATCTTATTTATCAAGGTCCTGCTAAATTGATTAAGATGAATCCTCAATGTAATTTGTAATTTAATTACACAATTACACTCAAATATTGGTATATCATTGGAATTAAAGGTGTGCTAAGATTAAACTAAACGTTTTACGACACATTTATCATTAACCTCAAATACAACTGATATTAAAGCTCATGGGAATGTCCTATACAAAACCTCAAATTTAACATGTTTAATGTCATGTCAGTACTATCACAAAATAGAAAAGACCTAATATTGATAGCATATTATGGAATATTGCCAAAAACAACTAATTTTGAAACATTATGCTGATGCTTTTCATATACATCAGACTTAGTATTATATAAATATAGCAGCAACATCAAAGAAATTTATCAACTTAATTTTATATCACACCAACAAATATCATTTTAGAATTGTGATTTTAAAACTTTTAATCATGAATATATTGTTTTTCCATAAGAATCTTGGGGAAGACTATCTCTATTTTCCTATAGTAACTATGAATATTATGGAAATTTCAGAGGAGTATTATGACCATACTGAAGAAGAGGACCCATTAAGTGCAGGAGGGGATTGTCATGATTTCAAGACACAGGTGAAGCGTCATATAGATCAGTCGCACTACCACACCGCATTTCGCCTTCTAATTCAGAAAAGCGATGCAGCGAAGGAGGCAATGGTTGATGTTATGGAGGAACTGATTTCACAAGAGGTGTGGCTTTGATATCTCACTCCCTTACAAATAAACATTTTACTCATTATAACTCATTTTTTAGTTTACAGGGAAGTACATTCTAAGATAGTCTTGGCATCTGTTTTAGATGAAAAAACCCAACGAAATGCAGGTCAACTCCCTTAAAGAATTTTGTATTGAAGCCATGAAAAAGTTTATCTGGGAGGAAGTGGTTGGAGAGCTTGAAAATGAAGTTCCTGTATGGATGAAATGTCTGAGAAGTGCCCTTGGATCCAACAAAAATAGGTATGAGAAATGTACGTTTTGTACATATATGTTCATTCAAATCCAATCAATACAGTACATTTCTACATAATGCTACATATATATATGCCTTATTTGCTGTAAAAAAAGTTACATTATTTACTTCGCTGCCTGGTAACATTTTAAGTTGAACATAATTTTTTATGGCCCCATGTGACAATTTGCAGGAATGATACAGCACGTGAAGGATTCATCACAGCTGTGGTGCTTCATACGAGATAATCCTGGAATTTCAAATTTTTACAGGTGAGGAATTTTGTTGATGATTTTAAATCCTGTACATGTATAAATATTTATATTCTTATGATCAAATGAGAGACCTTAAAGTCGCCATCTCACATAGCCGATTTTGCCGTATTGAACCCGTAGTATTACGTAACGGTTATGCAATGCGCTACCTTTCTCAAACCCGACGGCTACCCGCCGATACCCGGCGATACCCGTCGAGTGACTCCTGGGACTCGTGGCCAAGCCGGGAGTTTCGCAGCCGGTAGCCAGTATGCCATGCTTGCAAAAACCGTCATAAGCGCAGATTGCCCGTCAAAGTCGGCGAATTACCCGTAGAAGTCGGCGAGATATCCATCCCTAATTTTACCCATAGTAAAGCCGGCGGTTTACTAGGAGTAAGCCGACGGGTAGTAGGAGTAACTCGACGGCTTCCAGGAGTAACCCTCCGAGTTGTAGGAGTAGATAGAAAGTTTAGAAAGACAGATAGATTTATATGCTTATTATATAATATAGAATATCTCGCTTAATATTTGATCTATTTTCGATCCGAAAACACATATGGAATCAGTATGAACTATACTACAATTCAGTCTGATTTACAAAATATCATTCGACGAGTGACTCACAATACGTCGAGTCTCTCCTGGGTTTCGTGGATCAAACGGCCGTAATCCGGCGAGTCACTCGTAGAACCCGGTGACAAAATAGAACCTGGCGAGTCACACGTAGAACCCGGCGAGTCACACGGCGGATGATGCCCCGCCCCTTTTGGTCGCCAGAATCCTTCACCAACCCGGCAAAAAAGCTGTTGCATACCCGTTACGTCATACTACGGCAAATCGGCTATGTGAAACCTAGGTTTTAGTAAGGTATTGGAAAAAACATTGACTCAATTTTAGCTTCAGGAATACAATTTAATTTTACAGACTTGTATGGCATTGGAGTTGTGGAGACAGGGTGCCACCCAAAAACTTTTTACATCATTGAACCACCTTGGTTTGACCCTTGGAGTCAAGGCAGCATGGGCACATGTGGACAAACTAGCAGAACATCATGATGCTCAACTTAAATCATGGAAGGAAAAAATCCAGGTAAATTTCAGAAAGAAAACTGTAGTGGCAACTTTTTTGGTATTCAAACCAAATACAAGCAGTTTAGATTTTTTTTGTTTGGTATTTTCAAAATATAGGATAAGTCAAAACTGCAACCTGGTTTCGTTCTATGTTGGGATAATGTCCAAATTACATCACATGCGAAACATCAAGGCAATGTTGCCCCGACTAAGAATAATTTCTTAATTTGGGCTCTTGGATTTGCAGCTGAAAACAGGTAACTATTTTTTGATCAGGTAAACACTGTTCAGTCAGATTTTTCTTCATTTGAAAGCTGGAGCTTGATCATTTATTTAAGAGGAGTAATGACCATAAGTAATATCCACTCAATTTTTTTTTTGGTTATATGTTATCATACATACAGCTTAGAGCAGCACAGAATGCACACAAATTTTATACGTCAATGCCCAACTTTCTAACCTATAAAAACCCCTCTCAGTACCATTGAATGTTCAATGTCTCAATGTAGCTGCTGATCCTGAAGCTAAAGGGGTGTTCACACTGTCAAGAGTGGGGATGGCAATAAGCGGGGATGACGAAAAACTGTTAATTGTGCTTATCCTTGTACATCACAGGGTGCCCACCCAGCATTTGTGTCAGAGTGTTACACTGCCAGCCTCTTCATTTGATCCACAGGCTTTTTTGCCAAGCAAGGCAGAACTGGACAGTCTGCACCACAGAATGGCAATGATTGTTATGAGATGTCTTGCTCAAAATATGCCGTTTCTTGAAGATATTAAAGACCTCATGCCAAAACACATACCTCATGAACATTCAAAGAAAATGACAAAGAAATCTGTGATAGTAAGAAAATTGTACTTATTACTCAATAGCATATTATAATGCATTTAGTTCATTAATATCAGCTAATAAACAAATACCATTCACTGCATGAATAAGTAATGAATAGTTTTGAATAGAACCCCATACCAGTTACAATGACTGACAACATGTTCCCAGTAAAGAATCGTATTAATTTGCAGGTGAATTGTGGTGTAACAGAATGCAACCCAGCAACAATTGATGGGGTTATAAAAGTCATGAAAAAATTACAGGTTGGTAATATTCCATCATAAATATGTAGATCATCTATACATGTCATGATTACTCACAACTTGTAAGATTTGATCATTATATCATGTTACTAGCAGCATCATACAGTATCATTTCTTTTAGTATTTCTATGAACATTGGACTGAAAATGATCTAACAATATCTTTCTGCATTTTTTTAGGGGTATGTCCCTGAAGTAGATGGTGAACTTCGACCCGTTGTGTGTCTTGGAGATGGTCTGTCTACCCATATCATGACCAGAGCTAAAAAGGCAGTGGCAAATGGGCCACGTGAGGAGGGCATCAGGCGCTTGAGTGGCTTGATTGAAGGCCCAGAGGAATTCCACAAGATTGTTCTGCTTGCACAGGTAATGATGACTATGGGATTCTTATAACATTTTCTTACAAATTGTTCAATAACTTGTAATATATGTTATTGTTAACCTATTAAATTCATTCTTGTAATTACCAACAAGTAGATATGGTGGTTTATTTTGGAAAAATAGGGACAATATTCAGTAACATTCTAGATATTATATTTTTCTTTTCTAAGGATGTTATGAACACCATTTTTGCCGGAGAAAGCCAGGCTCAGAGGGCCACACTGGCTAACATAAAGGAGGTGTTTGGGCACCGATCCTTAGAAACGAAGGTGATGAGCAACTACCAGCACGTCTGGGATTTTCTCAAGGTATTTCATCAATTTTGCGCCGAAGATAGGCCACTATATCATTCATTGCAAATACACCTGGATCTGGCCTTGTGTTCATTGTACGTCAGAATCAATTGTCATCTCATGTTTACATTTTCTGTTAACAAACTGTTAAGTAAATTAGAGAGCGACAGCTCCATTGATGTGCTAGGTTTTGATAGCAAACTTCTCTGTTCAGCATCTGATACTGTTACTCCCATTTTAACAGAGTTTTTCAATGTTTCTCTTGAACGTAACTTGGTTCTTGATGACTGGAAATTATCTAGAATCACGCCAGTCTATAAAGGTAAAGGTTGTAAGGATGAGAAGGGAAATTATAGGCCTATTAGTGTTATTGGTTATATTCCAAAATTACTGGAAAGTCATGGTCAAACTATGGAATATCTTGAAGAACATAAATTTATCACTTGCGACCAATCCGTTTTCTCGGGTTTTACTCAGTAATTATGATTATTTCAATGTAAGATGAGTTGATCTTGTAAATGAATTACACTGGTTAAATGTAAAGCAAAAACGTGATTATTTAATGTCAGTTCCAGATTATCTGACTAATGTTATAACAATGCAGATTGAAGTGTCTAACAGAGAAACAAGGTCATGTAATGAAAATAATGTACATGTCCCAAGTGTAAACGTGGAATTTACCAAAAGGTGTTTCTCATATATTGGTGCTATTGAGTGGAACACTCTACCTGACTCCCTTAGAAAGTGTAGCAGTCTTGATGTATTTAAAAAAAGAGGCCAGGAAGTTTTTTTTATCTACATCATTATAATTGTTTTATTTATACATTAGTGTTTATTTGTTATTTTTAGTTCCGTTATATTATTCTTCTTTGCACTGTTTTTATTTATTTGTAACCTGGCCATTTTGTTAAAGAGCTATTGCTCAAAATGTTTATTACCCTGTATAAATATAAATAAATAAATAAATAAATCTGTTATGATGCCTTTTTTAATTTTTTGTCAAGTTCACTACTATTGGATATTTGAGTGTCTTGACACTATCCATTACTGGGACTTCAACATTAAAAGAAATCCCACAACACTTCCCCCAGAATGGTTCACAGACAAAAAAGCTCAAATGGCTCGAAAATGTGGCAAATCAAATCATACTTTCGATTTGGGCGCCCTATCCCCAAGAAGATGTGCGGGCAGTTATTAGAGCCTTTCTGCATGAAAATGAGGATGAAGATGATGACAATCAGCTGGATTGTTTTTGCAATAAATGTGAAATTACAACATTATTGACCTGCTATTTAATAAAGAAACAAATTATGATTGAAACTTTACTTTAAGAGTAATAAATGTTCAATGTTACAGTGGGAAAAGATTGACCTGCTATTTAATAAAGAAACAAATTATGATTGAAACTTCACTTTAAGAGTAATAAATGTTCAATGTTACAGTGGGAAAATATTGACCTGCTTTTTAATAAAGAAACAAATTATGATTGAAACTTCACTTCAAGAGTAATAAATGTTAAATGTTACAGTGGGAAAAGTATTTAGTTGTGCATCTTATGTTAATTTCACCACTACTATAAAATCTGTAAACTCTGTTAATAATTCAGTTATTCTCAATATGTTAATGCTTCAGACAAACCCGATTCAATCGTTCAGTGTGCCAACGGGAACTGCAAGATGCAATTTCATGAAAGTTGTGTTGAGACACACACTGTCCCATGGTTTTGTAGTCAGGCTTGTCAGGCTACAGGCACATGTCACTGCCGGAAAGCTGAAACTGATTCAATAATGGAATGTGCAGCTAGGGAAAACTGCTGTCTGAACAGGTTCTACCATATGAATTGTGTTAATGACTACAAAGAATCAGGTAAATAGTTTACATCACAAAGTTCCCAAATTATTATTTTTATCAATGTGTTTTTCGTTGCTTGAATTCATTAAAGTACTGGTAATGTTTTTTTTTACCTTTGGCAAAAAGTTTGATTTCCATAAAAGAATTGGTAAAATTAGTTTTGTTATTATCAATTTCTCCCATTAAGTTTTTTTTTATACAGACAGAATGCAGCAATCAATTTTTCAATATTATTTTATTTATTTATTTTTGTGGTCAAACAGGCGATTGGAACTGTAGCCACGAATGTTCATTGAAAATATCGGAATCAATGGAGGATGATGCAGTTCAAACGTACTCAAAGGCAGTGCTTTGGGATGGTCTGCAACTGATGGTGAGACATGATGCTGTGCGAGAGGGAGATGGCAAGACTATGGTTGAACATTGGAAGTTGGATTTATTGCAGTTTTGGTCAAGGGGCCATACAATGTACTTCAAAATTGCTCATCAATTTCTTGCAAGTAGGTCTTTGTAAATAATGATACTTTATTAATTTAATCAACGTGTAGATTGTTGTCCGATTAAGAGAAGATTTTTCAAGTGTATCGGCTACATAGTTTAACCAATTAAACTAGCAAATAATGACCATAATTGGGTAACTTGGCTTTGAGGTGACAGCGCATAGCACACAGTGTTATGAGTGATCATTTTTGTTTCAGATGTATCTGGAGTTTTGCCAGCTCGTCTTAGAGATGACTTAGTTTGGAACAGATTGGCAAACCTACATGGGAGACCAGGAGGCAACATAGGACTTGACCTGCTGAACGAGTTTCTGAACAATGATTTCAAAGGTAAACATCATCTGGTAAATTTATTCACCAATTGCCATATCACTTGAAATATCAAAAGACCATCAAAACCAATCCTTTCGATATCTTGCTTAAAAACTAAAATCATTATTAGGGCTGAATTGAATTTGAAATCTTAAACCTTAGAACTGTGACCTTGACCTTTGACCAATACTGAAAATAGACACTAATCTTATCAAGGATTAATTACTTGATATTCAAATATGGTCATATTTTCAGAAATGCTCAAGCGATCGCGTGGAATATATACAGAGAGACAAACAGCCAGGTGCGCAGAGATGAGTGGAGCTTATGGAAATATGCTAGATAAGATTTTGGCAGCAGCATCAATGCATAGCGATGACAGCTACAAGTACAACACTGGATCAGTGGGAGGCATTGCCCAGTTTGTGGAACAGTATGTAGACGAGGGCATGTTTATGTACATTCCTGGAAGATATCACAGGTCATTCAAAGGCTTCAGATCTACAAAAGAATTGAAATCTCCAAAGAAGTTAGCATCGAAATTACGATCATTTTCGAAAGACTTGGATGTCTGGAATGAACTATTCATGGAGGGTGATGTGTGAATATTTTTGATAAGTATAGGAATGTTATTACATTTTTTTTTTGCAAGTGATTGTTTTTCTCTGTTGGGGTGATTCAGAAGTCATCATTGGAATTCTATGTGTGTCACTGTAATGGTTGTATTTATGAAAATCTGGACAAACATACTCAAACAGCAAATCTACTAAAAGCAAATTAGAAAGCTTTATTACATATGGTACATTATATACAGGATTGTATATTGTGAATAGGATTATAAACATTTTTTTGCAAACAGTTACTTCAGAAGCGAAAAATGAAATAATAAACATGTCAATCAATATATTGTTATGCACAATAATATTAAACTTTGAGATAACTTCACTCAGTAACCCCAAATAATGCAGTAGCAGTCTATGTTTAGTGTAATCCGCTTGCATATTCCTGAAAAAAAGGGTATAATTGGCCTTTATATTCTTTTTATTGGTTCAGAAACAAACATTATATTATTTTTACCAAAACAATTTAGTTTTACTCAAATTACTGTACCTAGCATGCAAGAAGAGAAAGCCAATGCTCATTTGACCTGATATACATTACAAATCCTGCATCCAGAATACATTTACAGTATATGAAATCTATGGTATAATAAGGCAGACAGTGGGTAAGCATCTGTTATTAAATTGCTGTTACATTCAATTGCCATGACATTCAGAAGAGGGCTAAATTATTATGTTTACCTTATCACATGTGGAACAACATGTTCCAAGAGGACCTTTCCTCATCAGTGATTCATCATGATCATTTGCATCCGTCAACACAAAAGGTTTCAACAAACACCTTCTTACTCATTCTTTTGATAGATTTGGTATTATGCTTTTCATTTGTTTGGAACAATGCTGTGAGGATCTTGGTAGAATATATAATATTGCTTTCCCGGGCTTTCCATCCCTTGAGCCCCTACCAATTTGTTGGATCAAGGTCATTTCATCACCAGGCACACCCCAAATGACCACATTCCTGTAATATACAATTCAGATATTGTCAAATGCATAGATCACTTGGTAATACTCAAGTTCTAAAATTACTCATTGTCTGCTTTTATATCTGTTATATATATTTAAGTTAGCAAATTTTTCTTACTCATCAATGCCATTGCAGCTATGCCCACAGGCGTTTGCCAACCAATATGTCATTGCTTAGTAATGACAGCACTTATACTTTAACTAATACCAAGGCTACTGACTGCCTTAATTGGCTTCTCATCTCAAGAGGCAGCAATGTCATTTGCAACAGCCAATCAGCATGTAGCTGAATACATTAGGAAATTCCCTGAGCTTGATGGCAATTATTTTGCTAGTTTACCAGTTAGACTTAAATACAAACAAATTTGCCTAATAGCCTATAGGCTGGTTAATGACATTGAATGTCTAACTCTTGAAAAAGATATATATAATTGTATTGCTGACAGATACAAATGGAAAAGATATTGTTGTCAAACTCAGAAAATTTTGAATTAGTCTGATAAATGAATTGGTATAATGCTACTTAGCATGTGTGTTAGAATGTTTTTGCATTCCTATTTATATGATGATTATGTAGGCCTACCTAATGTCTGGAATGTTAATGCCCATTCCACTATGCGAAGTATTGTTGATTTATTGAATCTCTGACTGATTCTCTGTTGGTGCGAGACATCGGTATTGGAGTGGTACATCTCCACAATGTGTGTGTTTGCTGTTCTTGCAATGCCCAAGGCTTTGTAAGGCTCTAAGCCAATTTCCGAGGTGAACCAGCACCACAATTCTGTTGCATGCTCAATGGATCTTTAAATTAACCACAAATATGAGTTACGGTTGGTTAAGGTGGAATACTTAATATTGTGTACCAGCCAACCGATTACTTTAATGGTGGACATTTCTCTTCTTCCAATCTTACATGTAGTAATATCATTCTTATTGTTAAAAACTGTTCTACCTTGTGTAAACGATACTCTTTGGGGCGTCTTTAGGCTGGGCCAGTGGTTCCAGGAGCCACAGTAGATTGTCTTTGTAGATTTGTTTGTTATCTGAGCAGAAGGTACACGCTGCACATCAAGATAAATGTTCGCCCTGTTAAAACAAATAAAATATTGTATTGTCACAATTATTCTGACTTGTAACATAGTTTGTTTGTAAATGTCTTTATATATAAATAAAATATTGCCATTGTTTTACAGTTTTAAATATTGCCTGCTTTTTTTCATGATTAATATAACATTAAGATATAGTGATAACCAAGCTTGTACCTATCTGGAAGTTTACTTATGATATGGAATTCTTCCACATCCATGCCAAGTACTTCACAGGTTTCTTGAAGCAATTTTCGAGTTATGGTTGCCGTCAGAGCTAATAGGGGAACTCTGGGAAAGAGTGCCCTGAGGCCGCCAACTTCAAGATAAGCAGAACGGAATTCCTTTCCCCTATTGAAAACAAATTACATTTCTAAAGTAGTAATTAATGATTAAATACTGCGAATGTGAAATAATGAAAATTCCATTACGCAAGTCTCATATAGTGAATCTATAGTAGAGTTATAAACGTACCATGTAGATAGGCAATGTGCTTCATCAAGTACAATGCAACACACTCGTTTTGCTAATGACTGTGTCAAAAGCTTCCACCAAGTTGAGCTTATAATTGCCTCTGGTGACGCAAACAGAAGGCTAGAATTTGCTAGTTCTGCAATAGAGAAATTCTGATGCATTTGTATTATAGTTTGACACCCACTTGGCATAGAAATTACAGTGTAAAAGAAAACTGTTGTCCAAATACTTTTGTGAAATTACATGCTATATAAGGGGTGTCCAAATACTTTCATTGAGCACTGTACATTATATATGTTCTACTTATGTATCATTTACCCCTCCCCTACAAGCATTATCTGCTAGTATATGTATAATCATATGATAATTGTATATGCATTTTAAGTTTCCTGTAACCTAGACATATTATAATCAGGTTTTGTTACCTGTCAGTTAATGTTATTTGTTAACGATACAGTGCTAATATTTTTTAGGGGAAATCATGTACAATTTTAATGGGACGATTGTTACAAAAATCTCACTTTCAAAAGCGTCTTCATCAGATGCTGCAACGCTGGGGATACCTAGCTTATCCCATGCTTGAGATTGTTCAAAGATCAATGATTTCAAAGGTGCAACAATGACACACAAACTGTTAGTAGAGCTTTTGATCTGCAATGATAAGGGGAAATACATTAAAAAAATATATTTAAAAAAGAACATATATGCTGTCTAATCTAAATAAAGCAGAAATACTCAAAGAATAAACATTCCTTTATATTACATATATATGGATAAAAATGTATATATCAAGCGTAGGTACAATAATGTTCTGCTAAGTTATATAATACCTGGCACATGCGGTTTGTATTGATCAACCTTCTGTTTGTCAATAGAATTCATTCATTTGTTTAATACTTTCGTTTTCTAAAAAATAGATATGCATTATTATTTTGTAGGTAATAATTATTAACATTCAGATATCTCATTATATTTTGTTAAAAATTAGCATTGTCGTATTTTTAACATTCTGTTTTTAGATTTACAATTTGTTTTTAGTTTTTTAAACCGTAACACATGAAGTTGGTGTGCAAATTTAATTGATTACATTTGCACAACACATGTAATTTTTTTTTGAAATGATTATGCACATTACACAGAGACCTGAGTTGATATGTACTTTGTAAATAGTTTGTCACATACCTTATTCATAACTGCTGGCAGCAGCCCAAAACAAAGACTTTTCCCAAAGCCTGTTGGCGAAATTCCAAAAACATTGTGGCCACTGACAAGTGACTTGATAATCTCCCTCTGTTCTTCCCGCAATGGGTACGGTGACAACTCATCCAAAAACTCCATAATCATAGGCCTAATTACGTCAGACTGACACAGTACGTTTAATTTCAACTCATTTGTTTACATGTACATGGTACCATGGAGACAGGACATTTATGATCACAGAACTCCCTCCAGTATTGTGTTATAAAAATCTATCCATTATATACAAATTTCAAACATACGCCAACTCAATAGCACATTCTTAGACTTTTTAATTTGATGCTTGACCGTTCAAAAGCACAACAAAGACAAAATCGACACTTAAACTCAGATTGACAGCAAACGCAGCCTACTTTCACTTTCTCCAGCCAATCAAAGCAGCCGTAAGATTAACATATGCACGCATGCACAAGGCGCCATGTTTTGATCAACTGTTGGCGGTCGATGTACTTCTAGCAATTCTTTCGTCTATAGATGACACTTATTGCAGTTACATGACTGTCAAATGTAGTGCTATCAGCAGCAAAACATATCAGGATTAATTATGTGAACTTTCATTGCCCTACATGCCATATACTCGCTGCGACACAAATTCTCCTGAAGGTAAGTCAGAATCTCAAGGTTTGTCAATGGGACGACTCATAACCCCTGTGCCAACACACAGGGGTCTTCAGGGCTAGTTCATGCCGGGCATCCTCTATACATATATACATACCTGGGGCAGCAACGTAACCAATGTAATACGACTAGATACACTATGTACAACTTCTTCAAAACCATGGATGCACCGTAGCTAGCTGGGCCGGGGTCAACAAGGTATGAATAGGTATGAATGAATGAACCTGCAATATGAAATTTGTATTATGTCAATTCTTGGGTTTTTTCCATGTTTGGTAGGCATGCTCAGATTTCACATGCTGGGCTTGCAGAGATCCGCTATTGTAGTGGCTCTGTCTCTGAGACTGTCTACGTTTTTTATTTGCAGCATGCATTTTAGCATTCCGTAGCCATGTGCGTCTTCGCTTCATGTTAGCAGCCAACTTTTTCTTCTGCTCCTCTTTCTGATGTGCCCTCAGATCCTTTTTGGCCGTCTTCACAGCTTGCCGTGCAGCTGTCAGTTGACTGCTTTGATTGCCAAATACATTTGTAGCACGTTCATGCCGGGCATCCTCTATACATATATACATACCTGTGGCAGCAACGTAACCAATGTAATATGACTAGATACACTAAGTACATCTTCTTCAAAACCATGGACGCACCGTAGCTAGCTGGGCCGGGGTCAACAAGGTATGAATAGGTATGAATGAATGAACCTGCAATATGAAATTTGTATTATGTCAATTCTTGGGTTTTTTCCATGTTTGGTAGGCATGCTCAGATTTCACATGCTGGGCTTGCAGAGATCCGCTATTGTAGTGGCTCTGTCTCTGAGACTGTCTACGGTTTATATTTGCAGCATGCATTTTAGCATTCCGTAGCCATGTGCGTCTTCGCTTCATGTTAGCAGCCAACTTTTTCTTCTGCTCCTCTTTCTGATGTGCCCTCAGATCCTTTTTGGCCGTCTTCACAGCATGCCGTGCAGCTGTCAGTTGACTGCTTTGATTGCCCAATACATTTGTAGCACTTTCATGCCAGGCATCCTCTATACATATATACATACCTGCGGCAGCAACGTAACCAATGTAATACGACTAGATACACTATGTACAACTTCTTCAAAACCATGGACGCACCGTAGCTAGCTGGGCCGGGGTCAACAAGGTATGAATAGGTATGAATGAATGAACCTGCAATATGAAATTTGTATTATGTCAATTCTTGGGTTTTTTCCATGTTTGGTAGGCATGCTCAGATTTCACATGCTGGGCTTGCAGAGATCCGCTATTGTAGTGGCTCTGTCTCTGAGACTGTCTACGGTTTATATTTGCAGCATGCATTTTAGCATTCCGTAGCCATGTGCGTCTTCGCTTCATGTTAGCAGCCAACTTTTTCTTCTGCTCCTCTTTCTGATGTGCCCTCAGATCCTTTTTGGCCGTCTTCACAGCATGCCGTGCAGCTGTCAGTTGACTGCTTTGATTGCCCAATACATTTGTAGCACGTTCATGCCAGGCATCCTCTATACATATATACATACCTGCGGCAGCAACGTAACCAATGTAATACGACTAGATACACTATGTACAACTTCTTCAAAACCATGGACGCACCGTAGCTAGCTGGGCCGGGGTCAACAAGGTATGAATAGGTATGAATGAATGAACCTGCAATATGAAATTTGTATTATGTCAATTCTTGGGTTTTTTCCATGTTTGGTAGGCATGCTCAGATTTCACATGCTGGGCTTGCAGAGATCCGCTATTGTAGAGGCTCTGTCTCTGAGATTGTCTACGGTTTTTATTTGCAGCATGCATTTTAGCATTCCGTAGCCATGTGCGTCTTCGCTTCATGTTAGCAGACAACTTTTTCTTCTGCTCCTCTTTCTGATGTGCCCTCAGATCATTTTTGGCCATCTTCACAGCTTGCCGTGCAGCTGTCAGTTGACTGCTTTGATTGCCCAATACATTTGTAGCACGTTCATGCCGGGCATCCTCTATACATATATACATGCCTGCGGCAGCAACGTAACCAATGTAATACGACTAGATACACTATGTACAACTTCTTCAAAACCATGGATGCACCGTAGCTAGCTGGGCCGGGGTCAACAAGGTATGAATAGGTATGAGTGAATGAACCTGCAATATGAAATTTGTATTATGTCAATTCTTGGGTTTTTTCCATGTTTGGTAGGCATGCTCAGATTTCACATGCTGGGCTTGCAGAGATCCGCTATTGTAGTGGCTCTGTCTCTGAGACTGTCTACGGTTTTTATTTGCAGCATGCATTTTAGCATTCCGTAGCCATGTGCGTCTTCGCTTCATGTTAGCAGCCAACTTTTTCTTCTGCTCCTCTTTCTGATGTGCCCTCAGATCCTTTTTGACTGTCTTCACAGCTTGCCGTGCAGCTTTCAGTTGACTGCTTTGATTGCCCAATACATTTGTAGCACATTCATGCCGGGCATCCTCTATACATATATACATACCTGCGGCAGCAACGTAACCAATGTAATACGACTAGATACACTATGTACAACTTCTTCAAAACCATGGATGCACCGTAGCTAGCTGGGCCGGGGTCAACAAGGTATGAATAGGTATGAATGAATGAACCTGCAATATGAAATTTGTATTATGTCAATTCTTGGGTTTTTTCCATGTTTGGTAGGCATGCTCAGATTTCACATGCTGGGCTTGCAGAGATCCGCTATTGTAGAGGCTCTGTCTCTGAGACTGTCTATGGTTTTTATTTGCAGCATGCATTTTAGCATTCCGTAGCCATGTGCGTCTTCGATTCATGTTAGCAGACAACTTTTTCTTCTGCTCCTCTTTCTGATGTGCCCTCAGATCATTTTTGGCCATCTTCACAGCTTGCCGTGCAGCTGTCAGTTGACTGCTTTGATTGCCCAATACATTTGTAGCACGTTCATGCCGGGCATCCTCTATACATTTATACATGCCTGCGGCAGCAACGTAACCAATGTAATACGACTAGATACACTATGTACAACTTCTTCAAAACCATGGATGCACCGTAGCTAGCTGGGCCGGGGTCAACAAGGTATGAATAGGTATGAATGAATGAACCTGCAATATGAAATTTGTATTATGTCAATTCTTGGGTTTTTTCCATGTTTGGTAGGCATGCTCAGATTTCACATGCTGGGCTTGCAGAGATCCGCTATTGTAGTGGCTCTGTCTCTGAGACTGTCTACGGTTTTTATTTGCAGCATGCATTTTAGCATTCCGTAGCCATGTGTGTCTTCGCTTCATGTTAGCAGCCAACTTTTTCTTCTGCTCCTCTTTCTGATGTGCCCTCAGATCCTTTTTGACTGTCTTCACAGCTTGCCGTGCAGCTTTCAGTTGACTGCTTTGATTGCCCAATACATTTGTAGCACATTCATGCCGGGCATCCTCTATACATATATACATACCTGCGGCAGCAACGTAACCAATGTAATACGACTAGATACACTATGTACAACTTCTTCAAAACCATGGATGCACCGTAGCTAGCTGGGCCGGGGTCAACAAGGTATGAATAGGTATGAATGAATGAACCTGCAATATGAAATTTGTATTATGTCAATTCTTGGGTTTTTTCCATGTTTGGTAGGCATGCTCAGATTTCACATGCTGGGCTTGCAGAGATCCGCTATTGTAGAGGCTCTGTCTCTGAGACTGTCTATGATTTTTATTTGCAGCATGCATTTTAGCATTCCGTAGTCATGTGCGTCTTCGCTTCATGTTAGCTGCCAACTTTTTCTTCTACTCCTCTTTCTGATGTGCCCTCAGATCCTTTTTGGCCATCTTCACAGCTTGCCGTGCAGCTGTCAGTTGACTGCTTTGATTGCCCAATACATTTGTAGCACGTTCATGCCGGGCATCCTCTATACATATATACATACCTGCGGCAGCAACGTAACCAATGTAATACGACTAGATACACTATGTACAACTTCTTCAAAACCATGGACGCACCGTAGCTAGCTGGGCCGGGGTCAACAAGGTATGAATAGGTATGAATGAATGAACCTGCAATATGAAATTTGTATTATGTCAATTCTTGGGTTTTTTCCATGTTTGGTAGGCATGCTCAGATTTCACATGCTGGGCTTGCAGAGATCCGCTATTGTAGTGGCTCTGTCTCTGAGACTGTCTACGGTTTTTATTTGCAGCATGAATTTTAGCATTCCGTAGCCATGTGCATCTTCGCTTCATGTTAGCAGCCAACTTTTTCTTCTGCTCCTCTTTCTGATGTGCCCTCAGATCATTTTTGGCCATCTTCACAGCTTGCCGTGCAGCTGTCAGTTGACTGCTTTGATTGCCCAATACATTTGTAGCACGTTCATGCCGGGCATCCTCTATACATATATACATACCTGCGGCAGCAACGTAACCAATGTAATACGACTAGATACACTATGTACAACTTCTTCAAAACCATGGACGCACCGTAGCTACCTGGGCCGGGGTCAACAAGGTATGAATAGGTATGAATGAATGAACCTGCAATATGAAATTTGTATTATGTCAATTCTTGGGTTTTTTCCATGTTTGGTAGGCATGCTCAGATTTCACATGCTGGGCTTGCAGAGATCCGCTATTGTAGTGGCTCTGTCTCTGAGACTGTCTACGGTTTTTATTTGCAGCATGCATTTTAGCATTCCGTAGCCATGTGCGTCTTCGCTTCATGTTAGCAGCCAACTTTTTCTTCTGCTCCTCTTTCTGATGTGCCCTCAGATCATTTTTGGCCATCTTCACAGCTTGCCGTGCAGCTGTCAGTTGACTGCTTTGATTGCCCAATACATTTGTAGCACGTTCATGCCGGGCATCCTCTATACATATATACATACCTGTGGCAGCAACGTAACCAATGTAATATGACTAGATACACTATGTACATCTTCTTCAAAACCATGGACGCACCGTAGCTAGCTGGGCCGGGGTCAACAAGGTATGAATAGGTATGAATGAATGAACCTGCAATATGAAATTTGTATTATGTCAATTCTTGGGTTTTTTCCATGTTTGGTAGGCATGCTCAGATTTCACATGCTGGGCTTGCAGAGATCCGCTATTGTTGTGGCTCTGACCCTGAGACTGTCTACGGTTTTTATTTGCAGCATGCATTTTAGCATTCCGTAGCCATGTGCGTCTTCGCTTCATGTTAGCAGCCAACTTTTTCTTCTGCTCCTCTTTCTGATGTGCCCTCAGATCATTTTTAGCCATCTTCACAGCTTGCCGTGCAGCTGTCAGTTGACTGCTTTGATTGCCCAATACATTTGTAGCACGTTCATGCCGGGCATCCTCTATACATATATACATACCTGCGGCAGCAACATAACCAATGTAATACGACTAGATACACTATGTACAACTTCTTCAAAACCATGGACGCACCGTAGCTAGCTGGGCCGGGGTCAACAAGGTATAAATAGGTATAAATGAATGAACCTGCAATATGAAATTTGTATTATGTCAATTCTTGGGTTTTTTCCATGATTGGTAGGCATGCTCAGATTTCACATGCTGGGCTTGCAGAGATCCGCTATTGTAGTGGCTCTGTCTCTGAGACTGTCTACGGTTTTTATTTGCAGCATGCATTTTAGCATTCCGTAGCCATGTGCGTCTTCGCTTCATGTTAGCAGCCAACTTTTTCTTCTGCTCCTCTTTCTGATGTGCCCTCAGATCCTTTTTGGCCGTCTTCACAGCTTGCCGTGCAGCTGTCAGTTGACTGCTTTGATTGCCCAATACATTTGTAGCACGTTCATGCTGGGCATCCTCTATACATATATACATACCTGCGGCAGCAACGTAACCAATGTAATACGACTAGATACACTATGTACAACTTCTTCAAAACCATGGACGCACCGTAGCTAGCTGGGCCGGGGTCAACAAGGTATGAATAGGTATGAATGAATGAACCTGCAATATGAAATTTGTATTATGTCAATTCTTGGGTTTTTTCCATGTTTGGTAGGCATGCTCAGATTTCACAAGCTGGGCTTGCAGAGATCCGCTATTGTAGTGGCTCTGTCTCTGAGACTGTCTACGGTTTTTATTTGCAGCATGCATTTTAGCATTCCGTAGCCATGTGCGTCTTCGCTTCATGTTAGCAGCCAACTTTTTCTTCTGCTCCTCTTTCTGATGTGCCCTCAGATCCTTTTTGGCCATCTTCACAGCTTGCCGTGCAGCTGTCAGTTGACTGCTTTGATTGCCCAATACATTTGTAGCACGTTCATGCCGGGCATCCTCTATACATATATACATACCTGCGGCAGCAACGTAACCAATGTAATACGACTAGATACACTATGTACAACTTCTTCAAAACCATGGACGCACCGTAGCTAGCTGGGCCGGGGTCAACAAGGTATGAATAGGTATGAATGAATGAACCTGCAATATGAAATTTGTATTATGTCAATTCTTGGGTTTTTTCCATGTTTGGTAGGCATGCTCAGATTTCACATGCTGGGTTTGCAGAGATCCGCTATTGTAGTGGCTCTGTCTCTGAGACTGTCTACGGTTTTTATTTGCAGCATGCATTTTAGCATTCCGTAGCCATGTGCGTCTTCGCTTCATGTTAGCAGCCAACTTTTTCTTCTGCTCCTCTTTCTGATGTGCCCTCAGATCCTTTTTGGCCGTCTTCACAGCATGCCGTGCAGCTGTCAGTTGACTGCTTTGATTGCCCAATACATTTGTAGCACGTTCATGCCGGGCATCCTCTATACATATATACATACCTGCGGCAGCAACATAACCAATGTAATACGACTAGATACACTATGTACAACTTCTTCAAAACCATGGACGCACCGTAGCTAGCTGGGCCGGGGTCAACAAGGTATGAATAGGTATGAATGAATGAACCTGCAATATGAAATTTGTATTATGTCAATTCTTGGGTTTTTTCCATGTTTGGTAGGCATGCTCAGATTTCACATGCTGGGCTTGCAGAGATCCGCTATTGTAGTGGCTCTGTCTCTGAGACTGTCTACGGTTTTTATTTGCAGCATGCATTTTAGCATTCCGTAGCCATGTGCGTCTTCGCTTCATGTTAGCAGCCAACTTTTTCTTCTGCTCCTCTTTCTGATGTGCCCTCAGATCATTTTTGGCCATCTTCACAGCTTGCCGTGCAGCTGTCAGTTGACTGCTTTGATTGCCCAATACATTTGTAGCACGTTCATGCCGGGCATCCTCTATACATATATACATACCTGCGGCAGCAACGTAACCAATGTAATACGACTAGATACACTATGTACAACTTCTTCAAAACCATGGACGCACCGTAGCTAGCTGGGCCGGGGTCAACAAGGTATGAATAGGTATGAATGAATGAACCTGCAATATGAAATTTGTATTATGTCAATTCTTGGGTTTTTTCCATGTTTGGTAGGCATGCTCAGATTTCACATGCTGGGCTTGCAGAGATCCGCTATTGTAGTGGCTCTGTCTCTGAGACTGTCTACGGTTTTTATTTGCAGCATGCATTTTAGCATTCCGTAGCCATGTGCATCTTCGCTTCATGTTAGCAGCCAACTTTTTCTTCTGCTCCTCTTTCTGATGTGCCCTCAGATCATTTTTGGCCATCTTCACAGCTTGCCGTGCAGCTGTCAGTTGACTGCTTTGATTGCCCAATACATTTGTAGCACGTTCATGCCGGGCATCCTCTATACATATATACATACCTGCGGCAGCAACGTAACCAATGTAATACGACTAGATACACTATGTACAACTTCTTCAAAACCATGGACGCACCGTAGCTACCTGGGCCGGGGTCAACAAGGTATGAATAGGTATGAATGAATGAACCTGCAATATGAAATTTGTATTATGTCAATTCTTGGGTTTTTTCCATGTTTGGTAGGCATGCTCAGATTTCACATGCTGGGCTTGCAGAGATCCGCTATTGTAGTGGCTCTGTCTCTGAGACTGTCTACGGTTTTTATTTGCAGCATGCATTTTAGCATTCCGTAGCCATGTGCGTCTTCGCTTCATGTTAGCAGCCAACTTTTTCTTCTGCTCCTCTTTCTGATGTGCCCTCAGATCCTTTTTGGCCATCTTCACAGCTTGCCGTGCAGCTGTCAGTTGACTGCTTTGATTGCCCAATACATTTGTAGCACGTTCATGCCGGGCATCCTCTATACATATATACATACCTGCGGCAGCAACGTAACCAATGTAATACGACTAGATACACTATGTACAACTTCTTCAAAACCATGGACGCACCGTAGCTAGCTGGGCCGGGGTCAACAAGGTATGAATAGGTATGAATGAATGAACCTGCAATATGAAATTTGTATTATGTCAATTCTTGGGTTTTTTCCATGTTTGGTAGGCATGCTCAGATTTCACATGCTGGGTTTGCAGAGATCCGCTATTGTAGTGGCTCTGTCTCTGAGACTGTCTACGGTTTTTATTTGCAGCATGCATTTTAGCATTCCGTAGCCATGTGCGTCTTCGCTTCATGTTAGCAGCCAACTTTTTCTTCTGCTCCTCTTTCTGATGTGCCCTCAGATCCTTTTTGGCCGTCTTCACAGCATGCCGTGCAGCTGTCAGTTGACTGCTTTGATTGCCCAATACATTTGTAGCACGTTCATGCCGGGCATCCTCTATACATATATACATACCTGCGGCAGCAACATAACCAATGTAATACGACTAGATACACTATGTACAACTTCTTCAAAACCATGGACGCACCGTAGCTAGCTGGGCCGGGGTCAACAAGGTATGAATAGGTATGAATGAATGAACCTGCAATATGAAATTTGTATTATGTCAATTCTTGGGTTTTTTCCATGTTTGGTAGGCATGCTCAGATTTCACATGCTGGGCTTGCAGAGATCCGCTATTGTAGTGGCTCTGTCTCTGAGACTGTCTACGGTTTTTATTTGCAGCATGCATTTTAGCATTCCGTAGCCATGTGCGTCTTCGCTTCATGTTAGCAGCCAACTTTTTCTTCTGCTCCTCTTTCTGATGTGCCCTCAGATCATTTTTGGCCATCTTCACAGCTTGCCGTGCAGCTGTCAGTTGACTGCTTTGATTGCCCAATACATTTGTAGCACGTTCATGCCGGGCATCCTCTATACATATATACATACCTGCGGCAGCAACGTAACCAATGTAATACGACTAGATACACTATGTACAACTTCTTCAAAACCATGGACGCACCGTAGCTAGCTGGGCCGGGGTCAACAAGGTATGAATAGGTATGAATGAATGAACCTGCAATATGAAATTTGTATTATGTCAATTCTTGGGTTTTTTCCATGTTTGGTAGGCATGCTCAGATTTCACATGCTGGGCTTGCAGAGATCCGCTATTGTAGTGGCTCTGTCTCTGAGACTGTCTACGGTTTTTATTTGCAGCATGCATTTTAGCATTCCGTAGCCATGTGCATCTTCGCTTCATGTTAGCAGCCAACTTTTTCTTCTGCTCCTCTTTCTGATGTGCCCTCAGATCATTTTTGGCCATCTTCACAGCTTGCCGTGCAGCTGTCAGTTGACTGCTTTGATTGCCCAATACATTTGTAGCACGTTCATGCCGGGCATCCTCTATACATATATACATACCTGCGGCAGCAACGTAACCAATGTAATACGACTAGATACACTATGTACAACTTCTTCAAAACCATGGACGCACCGTAGCTAGCTGGGCCGGGGTCAACAAGGTATGAATAGGTATGAATGAATGAACCTGCAATATGAAATTTGTATTATGTCAATTCTTGGGTTTTTTCCATGTTTGGTAGGCATGCTCAGATTTCACATGCTGGGCTTGCAGAGATCCGCTATTGTAGTGGCTCTGTCTCTGAGACTGTCTACGGTTTTTATTTGCAGCATGCATTTTAGCATTCCGTAGCCATGTGCATCTTCGCTTCATGTTAGCAGCCAACTTTTTCTTCTGCTCCTCTTTCTGATGTGCCCTCAGATCATTTTTGGCCATCTTCACAGCTTGCCGTGCAGCTGTCAGTTGACTGCTTTGATTGCCCAATACATTTGTAGCACGTTCATGCCGGGCATCCTCTATACATATATACATACCTGCGGCAGCAACGTAACCAATGTAATACGACTAGATACACTATGTACAACTTCTTCAAAACCATGGACGCACCGTAGCTACCTGGGCCAAAGTCAACAAGGTATGAATAAGTATGAATGAATGAACCTGCAATATGAAATTTGTATTATGTCAATTCTTGGGTTTTTTCCATGTTTGGTAGGCATGCTCAGATTTCACATGCTGGGCTTGCAGAGATCCGCTATTGTAGTGGCTCTGTCTCTGAGACTGTCTACGGTTTTTATTTGCAGCATGCATTTTAGCATTCCGTAGCCATGTGCGTCTTCGCTTCATGTTAGCAGCCAACTTTTTCTTCTGCTCCTCTTTCTGATGTGCCCTCAGATCCTTTTTGGCCATCTTCACAGCTTGCCGTGCAGCTGTCAGTTGACTGCTTTGATTGCCCAATACATTTGTAGCACGTTCATGCCGGGCATCCTCTATACATATATACATACCTGCGGCAGCAACGTAACCAATGTAATACGACTAGATACACTATGTACAACTTCTTCAAAACCATGGACGCACCGTAGCTAGCTGGGCCGGGGTCAACAAGGTATGAATAGGTATGAATGAATGAACCTGCAATATGAAATTTGTATTATGTCAATTCTTGGGTTTTTTCCATGTTTGGTAGGCATGCTCAGATTTCACAAGCTGGGCTTGCAGAGATCCGCTATTGTAGTGGCTCTGTCTCTGAGACTGTCTACGGTTTTTATTTGCAGCATGCATTTTAGCATTCCGTAGCCATGTGCGTCTTCGCTTCATGTTAGCAGCCAACTTTTTCTTCTGCTCCTCTTTCTGATGTGCCCTCAGATCCTTTTTGGCCATCTTCACAGCTTGCCGTGCAGCTGTCAGTTGACTGCTTTGATTGCCCAATACATTTGTAGCACGTTCATGCCGGGCATCCTCTATACATATATACATACCTGCGGCAGCAACGTAACCAATGTAATACGACTAGATACACTATGTACAACTTCTTCAAAACCATGGACGCACCGTAGCTAGCTGGGCCGGGGTCAACAAGGTATGAATAGGTATGAATGAATGAACCTGCAATATGAAATTTGTATTATGTCAATTCTTGGGTTTTTTCCATGTTTGGTAGGCATGCTCAGATTTCACATGCTGGGTTTGCAGAGATCCGCTATTGTAGTGGCTCTGTCTCTGAGACTGTCTACGGTTTTTATTTGCAGCATGCATTTTAGCATTCCGTAGCCATGTGCGTCTTCGCTTCATGTTAGCAGCCAACTTTTTCTTCTGCTCCTCTTTCTGATGTGCCCTCAGATCCTTTTTGGCCGTCTTCACAGCATGCCATGCAGCTGTCAGTTGACTGCTTTGATTGCCCAATACATTTGTAGCACGTTCATGCCGGGCATCCTCTATACATATATACATACCTGCGGCAGCAACATAACCAATGTAATACGACTAGATACACTATGTACAACTTCTTCAAAACCATGGACGCACCGTAGCTAGCTGGGCCGGGGTCAACAAGGTATGAATAGGTATGAATGAATGAACCTGCAATATGAAATTTGTATTATGTCAATTCTTGGGTTTTTTCCATGTTTGGTAGGCATGCTCAGATTTCACATGCTGGGCTTGCAGAGATCCGCTATTGTAGTGGCTCTGTCTCTGAGACTGTCTACGGTTTTTATTTGCAGCATGCATTTTAGCATTCCGTAGCCATGTGCGTCTTTGCTTCATGTTAGCAGCCAACTTTTTCTTCTGCTCCTCTTTCTGATGTGCCCTCAGATCATTTTTGGCCATCTTCACAGCTTGCCGTGCAGCTGTCAGTTGACTGCTTTGATTGCCCAATACATTTGTAGCACGTTCATGCCGGGCATCCTCTATACATATATACATACCTGCGGCAGCAACGTAACCAATGTAATACGACTAGATACACTATGTACAACTTCTTCAAAACCATGGACGCACCGTAGCTAGCTGGGCCGGGGTCAACAAGGTATGAATAGGTATGAATGAATGAACCTGCAATATGAAATTTGTATTATGTCAATTCTTGGGTTTTTTCCATGTTTGGTAGGCATGCTCAGATTTCACATGCTGGGCTTGCAGAGATCCGCTATTGTAGTGGCTCTGTCTCTGAGACTGTCTACGGTTTTTATTTGCAGCATGCATTTTAGCATTCCGTAGCCATGTGCATCTTCGCTTCATGTTAGCAGCCAACTTTTTCTTCTGCTCCTCTTTCTGATGTGCCCTCAGATCATTTTTGGCCATCTTCACAGCTTGCCGTGCAGCTGTCAGTTGACTGCTTTGATTGCCCAATACATTTGTAGCACGTTCATGCCGGGCATCCTCTATACATATATACATACCTGCGGCAGCAACGTAACCAATGTAATACGACTAGATACACTATGTACAACTTCTTCAAAACCATGGACGCACCGTAGCTAGCTGGGCCGGGGTCAACAAGGTATGAATAGGTATGAATGAATGAACCTGCAATATGAAATTTGTATTATGTCAATTCTTGGGTTTTTTCCATGTTTGGTAGGCATGCTCAGATTTCACATGCTGGGCTTGCAGAGATCCGCTATTGTAGTGGCTCTGTCTCTGAGACTGTCTACGGTTTTTATTTGCAGCATGCATTTTAGCATTCCGTAGCCATGTGCGTCTTCGCTTCATGTTAGCAGCCAACTTTTTCTTCTGCTCCTCTTTCTGATGTGCCCTCAGATCCTTTTTGGCCGTCTTCACAGCTTGCCGTGCAGCTGTCAGTTGACTGCTTTGATTGCCCAATACATTTGTAGCACGTTCATGCTGGGCATCCTCTATACATATATACATACCTGCGGCAGCAACGTAACCAATGTAATACGACTAGATACACTATGTACAACTTCTTCAAAACCATGGACGCACCGTAGCTAGCTGGGCCGGGGTCAACAAGGTATGAATAGGTATGAATGAATGAACCTGCAATATGAAATTTGTATTATGTCAATTCTTGGGTTTTTTCCATGTTTCGTAGGCATGCTCAGATTTCACAAGCTGGGCTTGCAGAGATCCGCTATTGTAGTGGCTCTGTCTCTGAGACTGTCTACGGTTTTTATTTGCAACATGCATTTTAGCATTCCGTAGCCATGTGCGTCTTCGCTTCATGTTAGCAGCCAACTTTTTCTTCTGCTCCTCTTTCTGATGTGCCCTCAGATCCTTTTTGGCCGTCTTCACAGCTTGCCGTTCAGCTGTCAGTTGACTGCTTTGATTGCCCAATACATTTGTAGCACGTTCATGCCAGGCATCCTCTATACATATATACATACCTGCGGCAGAAACTTAACCAATGTAATACGTCTCGATACACTATGTACAACTTCTTCAAAACCATGGACGCACCGTAGCTAGCTGGGCCGGGGTCAACAAGGTATGAATAGGTATGAATGAATGAACCTGCAATATGAAATTTGTATTATGTCAATTCTTGGGTTTTTTCCATGTTTGGTAGGCATGCTCAGATTTCACATGCTGGGCTTGCAGAGGTCCGCTATTGTAGTGGCTCTGTCTCTGAGACTGTCTACGGTTTTTATTTGCAGCATGCATTTTAGCATTCTGTAGCCATGTGCGTCTTCGCTTCATGTTAGCAGCCAACTTTTTCTTCTGCTCCTCTTTCTGATGTGCCCTCAGATCCTTTTTGGCCGTCTTCACAGCTTGCCGTGCAGCTGTCAGTTGACTGCTTTGATTGCCCAATACATTTGTAGCACGTTCATGCCGGGCATCCTCTATACATATATACATACCTGCGGCAGCAACGTAACCAATGTAATACGACTAGATACACTATGTACAACTTCTTCAAAACCATGGACGCACCGTAGCTAGCTGGGCCAGGGTCAACAAGGTATGAATAGGTATGAATGAATGAACCTGCAATATGAAATTTGTATTATGTCAATTCTTGGGTTTTTTCCATGTTTGGTAGGCATGCTCAGATTTCACAAGCTGGGCTTGCAGAGATCCGCTATTGTAGTGGCTCTGTCTCTGAGACTGTCTACGGTTTTTATTTGCAGCATGCGTTTTAGCATTCCGTAGCCATGTGCGTCTTCGCTTCATGTTAGCAGCCAACTTTTTCTTCTGCTCCTCTTTCTGATGTGCCCTCAGATCCTTTTTGGCCGTCTTCACAGCTTGCCGTTCAGCTGTCAGTTGACTGCTTTGATTGCCCAATACATTTGTAGCACGTTCATGCTAGCCCCGGGGACCCATGCGCAAGCATGGGTCACGGTTCATCCCATTGGAAAACCTTGAGATTCTGAAGACATGCTTTGGGAGAATTGAGAATACTCTGGTCACAAATAATCTACCGAATAAAACACTATACCATGTGAAAGTAGACAATTTTTACTGCTGATGGCACATAATATGGTTCATGTTTAACCACTCTTACCAATAAATCGTGTTGAGTAAACATCAACTTCGTAATTTTTTCTGTTACTATTACGACGTCACTGATATAAGCAGTAAACTGATTGGTTAAAGAAAACGAAAGTAGAGCACCTGTAGCCACCTGGCGCCAAATGCGGAAACTAGCGATGACGTCATAATAAATAAGTCAATGGCATTACTCAGGGCATTATTAAAATTACTGACACTGGTATGGATTGCCGGTGTTGTGGGGTGTAATTGTGCCCAGAAGCCTCTGAAACTAGGATTCGGCGCTACATAGTTGACCAATACGCATCCCCACACACCCAAGAAAGAGTAGGAGTAGGTAGGGGGGAGTCAGGCAGTGACTACCTGTGTTGCGACTGCTTCAAAGAATTAAGGTGGAAGACTGTGGCTGGGGGGAAGGGAAAATTTCGATACCGTAGGAAATGGCCTGACAGCCCTGGAAGTACAGAAAATTGTGGTGAGTGAATTATTATTTCAACTTCCTGGTGTATCCACTGAACTGGAACGACTGTTATTAATAAGCCTACATGTAGCCACTGGCAATACACAATCAAGCTATTACCGTGACCCTTTAAATTGATATTTGTGCACAATTGATGTTAAATAAAATAATAGCATATTGTAGTCTTTTGTATTGTCCAAATACAATTTTTTTTAGGATGTTTGTTTAGCAAAAAGTTCACGCAAAGGGAGGTGGGGGGGACAAATTAAAATGTATTGCAGGGAGCACTAAAACATTTTTTAATAAAATGTACTAGGCCCAAGGGGGCTACTGTCAATACACAGAGCTATATATTCCTTCCCTGCAATCTTCCAATATTTCAAAAACATTATCTACTATATGTATATATTTCATTGAACATGGTCAAGCCGACATTAGGCATGATATCTTATTTATCAAGGTCCTGCTAAATTGATTAAGATGAATCCTCAATGTAATTTGTAATTTAATTACACAATTACACTCAAATATTGGTATATCATTGGAATTAAAGGTGTGCTAAGATTAAACTAAACGTTTTACGACACATTTATCATTAACCTCAAATACAACTGATATTAAAGCTCATGGGAATGTCCTATACAAAACCTCAAATTTAACATGTTTAATGTCATGTCAGTACTATCACAAAATAGAATAGACCTAATATTGATAGCATATTATGGAATATTGCCAAAAACAACTAATTTTGAAACATTATGCTGATGCTTTTCATATACATCAGACTTAGTATTATATAAATATAGCAGCAACATCAAAGAAATTTATCAACTTAATTTTATATCACACCAACAAATATCATTTTAGAATTGTGATTTTAAAACTTTTAATCATGAATATATTGTTTTTCCATAAGAATCTTGGGGAAGACTATCTCTATTTTCCTATAGTAACTATGAATATTATGGAAATTTCAGAGGAGTATTATGACCATACTGAAGAAGAGGACCCATTAAGTGCAGGAGGGGATTGTCATGATTTCAAGACACAGGTGAAGCGTCATATAGATCAGTCGCACTACCACACCGCATTTCGCCTTCTAATTCAGAAAAGCGATGCAGCGAAGGAGGCAATGGTTGATGTTATGGAGGAACTGATTTCACAAGAGGTGTGGCTTTGATATCTCACTCCCTTACAAATAAACATTTTACTCATTATAACTCATTTTTTAGTTTACAGGGAAGTACATTCTAAGATAGTCTTGGCATCTGTTTTAGATGAAAAAACCCAACGAAATGCAGGTCAACTCCCTTAAAGAATTTAGTATTGAAGCCATGAAAAAGTTTATCTGGGAGGAAGTGGTTGGAGAGCTTGAAAATGAAGTTCCTGTATGGATGAAATGTCTGAGAAGTGCCCTTGGATCCAACAAAAATAGGTATGAGAAATGTACGTTTTGTACATATATGTTCATTCAAATCCAATCAATACAGTACATTTCTACATAATGCTACATATATATATGCCTTATTTGCTGTAAAAAAAGTTACATTATTTACTTCGCTGCCTGGTAACATTTTAAGTTGAACATAATTTTTTATGGCCCCATGTGACAATTTGCAGGAATGATACAGCACGTGAAGGATTCATCACAGCTGTGGTGCTTCATACGAGATAATCCTGGAATTTCAAATTTTTACAGGTGAGGAAATTTGTTGATGATTTTAAATCCTGTACATGTATAAATATTTATATTCTTATGATCAAATGAGAGACCTTAAAGTCCCCATCTCACATAGCCGATTTTGCCGTATTGAACCCGTAGTATTACGTAACGGTTATGCAATGCGCTACCTTTCTCAAACCCGACGGCTACCCGCCAATACCCGGCGATACCCATCGAGTGACTCCTGGGACTCGTGGCCAAGCCGGGAGTTTCGCAGCCGGTAGCCAGTATGCCATGCTTGCAAAAACCGTCATAAGCGCAGATTGCCCGTCAAAGTCGGCGAATTACCCGTAGAAGTCGGCGAGATATCCATCCCTTATTTTACCCATAGTAAAGCCGGCGGTTTACTAGGAGTAAGCCGACGGGTAGTAGGAGTAACTCGACGGCTTCCAGGAGTAACCCTCCGAGTTGTAGGAGTAGATAGATAGTTTAGAAAGACAGATAGATTTATATGCTTATTATATAATATAGAATATCTCGCTTAATATTTGATCTATTTTCGATCCGAAAACACATATGGAATCAGTATGAACTATACTACAATTCAGTCTGATTTACAAAATATCATTCGACGAGTGACTCACAATACGTCGAGTCTCTCCTGGGTTTCGTGGATCAAACGGCCGTAATCCGGCGAGTCACTCGTAGAACCCGGTGACAAAATAGAACCTGGCGAGTCACACGTAGAACCCGGCGAGTCACACGGCGGATGATGCCCCGCCCCTTTTGGTCGCCAGAATCCTTCACCAACCCGGCAAAAAAGCTGTTGCATACCCGTTACGTCATACTACGGCAAATCGGCTATGTGAAACCTAGGTTTTAGTAAGGTATTGGAAAAAACATTGACTCAATTTTAGCTTCATGAATACAATTTAATTTTACAGACTTGTATGGCATTGGAGTTGTGGAGACAGGGTGCCACCCAAAAACTTTTTACATCATTGAACCACCTTGGTTTGACCCTTGGAGTCAAGGCAGCATGGGCACATGTGGACAAACTAGCAGAACATCATGATGCTCAACTTAAATCATGGAAGGAAAAAATCCAGGTAAATTTCAGAAAGAAAACTGTAGTGGCAACTTTTTTGGTATTCAAACCAAATACAAGCAGTTTAGATTTTTTTTGTTTGGTATTTTCAAAATATAGGATAAGTCAAAACTGCAACCTGGTTTCGTTCTATGTTGGGATAATGTCCAAATTACATCACATGCGAAACATCAAGGCAATGTTGCCCCGACTAAGAATAATTTCTTAATTTGGGCTCTTGGATTTGCAGCTGAAAACAGGTAACTATTTTTTGATCAGGTAAACACTGTTCAGTCAGATTTTTCTTCATTTGAAAGCTGGAGCTTGATCATTTATTTAAGAGGAGTAATGACCATAAGTAATATCCACTCAATTTTTTTTTTGGTTATATGTTATCATACAGCTTAGAGCAGCACAGAATGCACACAAATTTTATACGTCAATGCCCAACTTTCTAACCTATAAAAACCTCTCTCAGTACCATTGAATGTTCAATGTCTCAATGTAGCTGCTGATCCTGAAGCTAAAGGGGTGTTCACACTGTCAAGAGTGGGGATGGCAATAAGCGGGGATGACGAAAAACTGTTAATTGTGCTTATCCTTGTACATCACAGGGTGCCCACCCAGCATTTGTGTCAGAGTGTTACACTGCCAGCCTCTTCATTTGATCCACAGGCTTTTTTGCCAAGCAAGGCAGAACTGGACAGTCTGCACCACAGAATGGCAATGATTGTTATGAGATGTCTTGCTCAAAATATGCCGTTTCTTGAAGATATTAAAGACCTCATGCCAAAACACATACCTCATGAACATTCAAAGAAAATGACAAAGAAATCTGTGATAGTAAGAAAATTGTACTTATTACTCAATAGCATATTATAATGCATTTAGTTCATTAATATCAGCTAATAAACAAATACCATTCACTGCATGAATAAGTAATGAATAGTTTTGAATAGAACCCCATACCAGTTACAATGACTGACAACATGTTCCCAGTGAAGAATCGTATTAATTTGCAGGTGAATTGTGGTGTAACAGAATGCAACCCAGCAACAATTGATGGGGTTATAAAAGTCATGAAAAAATTACAGGTTGGTAATATTCCATCATAAATATGTAGATCATCTATACATGTCATGATTACTCACAACTTGTAAGATTTGATCATTATATCATGTTACTAGCAGCATCATACAGTATCATTTCTTTTAGTATTTCTATGAACATTGGACTGAAAATGATCTAACAATATCTTTCTGCATTTTTTTAGGGGTATGTCCCTGAAGTAGATGGTGAACTTCGACCCGTTGTGTGTCTTGGAGATGGTCTGTCTACCCATATCATGACCAGAGCTAAAAAGGCAGTGGCAAATGGGCCACGTGAGGAGGGCATCAGGCGCTTGAGTGGCTTGATTGAAGGCCCAGAGGAATTCCACAAGATTGTTCTGCTTGCACAGGTAATGATGACTATGGGATTCTTATAACATTTTCTTACAAATTGTTCAATAACTTGTAATATATGTTATTGTTAACCTATTAAATTCATTCTTGTAATTACCAACAAGTAGATATGGTGGTTTATTTTGGAAAAATAGGGACAATATTCAGTAACATTCTAGATATTATATTTTTCTTTTCTAAGGATGTTATGAACACCATTTTTGCCGGAGAAAGCCAGGCTCAGAGGGCCACACTGGCTAACATAAAGGAGGTGTTTGGGCACCGATCCTTAGAAACGAAGGTGATGAGCAACTACCAGCACGTCTGGGATTTTCTCAAGGTATTTCATCAATTTTGCGCCGAAGATAGGCCACTATATCATTCATTGCAAATACACCTGGATCTGGCCTTGTGTTCATTGTACGTCAGAATCAATTGTCATCTCATGTTTACATTTTCTGTTAACAAACTGTTAAGTAAATTAGAGAGCGACAGCTCCATTGATGTGCTAGGTTTTGATAGCAAACTTCTCTGTTCAGCATCTGATACTGTTACTCCCATTTTAACAGAGTTTTTCAATGTTTCTCTTGAACGTAACTTGGTTCTTGATGACTGGAAATTATCTAGAATCACGCCAGTCTATAAAGGTAAAGGTTGTAAGGATGAGAAGGGAAATTATAGGCCTATTAGTGTTATTGGTTATATTCCAAAATTACTGGAAAGTCATGGTCAAACTATGGAATATCTTGAAGAACATAAATTTATCACTTGCGACCAATCCGTTTTCTCGGGTTTTACTCAGTAATTATGATTATTTCAATGTAAGATGAGTTGATCTTGTAAATGAATTACACTGGTTAAATGTAAAGCAAAAACGTGATTATTTAATGTCAGTTCCAGATTATCTGACTAATGTTATAACAATGCAGATTGAAGTGTCTAACAGAGAAACAAGGTCATGTAATGAAAATAATGTACATGTCCCAAGTGTAAACGTGGAATTTACCAAAAGGTGTTTCTCATATATTGGTGCTATTGAGTGGAACACTCTACCTGACTCCCTTAGAAAGTGTAGCAGTCTTGATGTATTTAAAAAAAGAGGCCAGGAAGTTTTTTTTATCTACATCATTATAATTGTTTTATTTATACATTAGTGTTTATTTGTTATTTTTAGTTCCGTTATATTATTCTTCTTTGCACTGTTTTTATTTATTTGTAACCTGGCCATTTTGTTAAAGAGCTATTGCTCAAAATGTTTATTACCCTGTATAAATATAAATAAATAAATAAATAAATCTGTTATGATGCCTTTTTTAATTTTTTGTCAAGTTCACTACTATTGGATATTTGAGTGTCTTGACACTATCCATTACTGGGACTTCAACATTAAAAGAAATCCCACAACACTTCCCCCAGAATGGTTCACAGACAAAAAAGCTCAAATGGCTCGAAAATGTGGCAAATCAAATCATACTTTCGATTTGGGCGCCCTATCCCCAAGAAGATGTGCGGGCAGTTATTAGAGCCTTTCTGCATGAAAATGAGGATGAAGATGATGACAATCAGCTGGATTGTTTTTGCAATAAATGTGAAATTACAACATTATTGACCTGCTATTTAATAAAGAAACAAATTATGATTGAAACTTTACTTTAAGAGTAATAAATGTTCAATGTTACAGTGGGAAAAGATTGACCTGCTATTTAATAAAGAAACAAATTATGATTGAAACTTCACTTTAAGAGTAATAAATGTTCAATGTTACAGTGGGAAAATATTGACCTGCTTTTTAATAAAGAAACAAATTATGATTGAAACTTCACTTCAAGAGTAATAAATGTTAAATGTTACAGTGGGAAAAGTATTTAGTTGTGCATCTTATGTTAATTTCACCACTACTATAAAATCTGTAAACTCTGTTAATAATTCAGTTATTCTCAATATGTTAATGCTTCAGACAAACCCGATTCAATCGTTCAGTGTGCCAACGGGAACTGCAAGATGCAATTTCATGAAAGTTGTGTTGAGACACACACTGTCCCATGGTTTTGTAGTCAGGCTTGTCAGGCTACAGGCACATGTCACTGCCGGAAAGCTGAAACTGATTCAATAATGGAATGTGCAGCTAGGGAAAACTGCTGTCTGAACAGGTTCTACCATATGAATTGTGTTAATGACTACAAAGAATCAGGTAAATAGTTTACATCACAAAGTTCCCAAATTATTATTTTTATCAATGTGTTTTTCGTTGCTTGAATTCATTAAAGTACTGGTAATGTTTTTTTTTACCTTTGGCAAAAAGTTTGATTTCCATAAAAGAATTGGTAAAATTAGTTTTGTTATTATCAATTTCTCCCATTAAGTTTTTTTTTATACAGACAGAATGCAGCAATCAATTTTTCAATATTATTTTATTTATTTATTTTTGTGGTCAAACAGGCGATTGGAACTGTAGCCACGAATGTTCATTGAAAATATCGGAATCAATGGAGGATGATGCAGTTCTAACGTACTCAAAGGCAGTGCTTTGGGATGGTCTGCAACTGATGGTGAGACATGATGCTGTGCGAGAGGGAGATGGCAAGACTATGGTTGAACATTGGAAGTTGGATTTATTGCAGTTTTGTCAAGGGGCCATACAATGTACTTCAAAATTGCTCATCAATTTCTTGCAAGTAGGTCTTTGTAAATAATGATACTTTATTAATTTAATCAATGTGTAGATTGTTGTCCGATTAAGAGAAGATTTTTCAAGTGTATCGGCTACATAGTTTAACCAATTAAACTAGCAAATAATGACCATAATTGGGTAACTTGGCTTTGAGGTGACAGCGCATAGCACACAGTGTTATGAGTGATCATTTTTGTTTCAGATGTATCTGGAGTTTTGCCAGCTCGTCTTAGAGATGACTTAGTTTGGAACAGATTGGCAAACCTACATGGGAGACCAGGAGGCAACATAGGACTTGACCTGCTGAACGAGTTTCTGAACAATGATTTCAAAGGTAAACATCATCTGGTAAATTTATTCACCAATTGCCATATCACTTGAAATATCAAAAGACCATCAAAACCAATCCTTTCGATATCTTGCTTAAAAACTAAAATCATTATTAGGGCTGAATTGAATTTGAAATCTTAAACCTTAGAACTGTGACCTTGACCTTTGACCAATACTGAAAATAGACACTAATCTTATCAAGGATTAATTACTTGATATTCAAATATGGTCATATTTTCAGAAATGCTCAAGCGATCGCGTGGAATATATACAGAGAGACAAACAGCCAGGTGCGCAGAGATGAGTGGAGCTTATGGAAATATGCTAGATAAGATTTTGGCAGCAGCATCAATGCATAACGATGACAGCTACAAGTACAACACTGGATCAGTGGGAGGCATTGCCCAGTTTGTGGAACAGTATGTAGACGAGGGCATGTTTATGTACATTCCTGGAAGATATCACAGGTCATTCAAAGGCTTCAGATCTACAAAAGAATTGAAATCTCCAAAGAAGTTAGCATCGAAATTACGATCATTTTCGAAAGACTTGGATGTCTGGAATGAACTATTCATGGAGGGTGATGTGTGAATATTTTTGATAAGTATAGGAATGTTATTACATTTTTTTTTTGCAAGTGATTGTTTTTCTCTGTTGGGGTGATTCAGAAGTCATCATTGGAATTCTATGTGTGTCACTGTAATGGTTGTATTTATGAAAATCTGGACAAACATACTCAAACAGCAAATCTACTAAAAGCAAATTAGAAAGCTTTATTACATATGGTACATTATATACAGGATTGTATATTGTGAATAGGATTATAAACATTTTTTTGCAAACAGTTACTTCAGAAGCGAAAAATGAAATAATAAACATGTCAATCAATATATTGTTATGCACAATAATATTAAACTTTGAGATAACTTCACTCAGTAACCCCAAATAATGCAGTAGCAGTCTATGTTTAGTGTAATCCGCTTGCATATTCCTGAAAAAAAGGGTATAATTGGCCTTTATATTCTTTTTATTGGTTCAGAAACAAACATTATATTATTTTTACCAAAACAATTTAGTTTTACTCAAATTACTGTACCTAGCATGCAAGAAGAGAAAGCCAATGCTCATTTGACCTGATATACATTACAAATCCTGCATCCAGAATACATTTACAGTATATGAAATCTATGGTATAATAAGGCAGACAGTGGGTAAGCATCTGTTATTAAATTGCTGTTACATTCAATTGCCATGACATTCAGAAGAGGGCTAAATTATTATGTTTACCTTATCACATGTGGAACAACATGTTCCAAGAGGACCTTTCCTCATCAGTGATTCATCATGATCATTTGCATCCGTCAACACAAAAGGTTTCAACAAACACCTTCTTACTCATTCTTTTGATAGATTTGGTATTATGCTTTTCATTTGTTTGGAACAATGCTGTGAGGATCTTGGTAGAATATATAATATTGCTTTCCCGGGCTTTCCATCCCTTGAGCCCCTACCAATTTGTTGGATCAAGGTCATTTCATCACCAGGCACACCCCAAATGACCACATTCCTGTAATATACAATTCAGATATTGTCAAATGCATAGATCACTTGGTAATACTCAAGTTCTAAAATTACTCATTGTCTGCTTTTATATCTGTTATATATATTTAAGTTAGCAAATTTTTCTTACTCATCAATGCCATTGCAGCTATGCCCACAGGCGTTTGCCAACCAATATGTCATTGCTTAGTAATGACAGCACTTATACTTTAACTAATACCAAGGCTACTGACTGCCTTAATTGGCTTCTCATCTCAAGAGGCAGCAATGTCATTTGCAACAGCCAATCAGCATGTAGCTGAATACATTAGGAAATTCCCTGAGCTTGATGGCAATTATTTTGCTAGTTTACCAGTTAGACTTAAATACAAACAAATTTGCCTAATAGCCTATAGGCTGGTTAATGACATTGAATGTCTAACTCTTGAAAAAGATATATATAATTGTATTGCTGACAGATACAAATGGAAAAGATATTGTTGTCAAACTCAGAAAATTTTGAATTAGTCTGATAAATGAATTGGTATAATGCTACTTAGCATGTGTGTTAGAATGTTTTTGCATTCCTATTTATATGATGATTATGTAGGCCTACCTAATGTCTGGAATGTTAATGCCCATTCCACTATGCGAAGTATTGTTGATTTATTGAATCTCTGACTGATTCTCTGTTGGTGCGAGACATCGGTATTGGAGTGGTACATCTCCACAATGTGTGTGTTTGCTGTTCTTGCAATGCCCAAGGCTTTGTAAGGCTCTAAGCCAATTTCCGAGGTGAACCAGCACCACAATTCTGTTGCATGCTCAATGGATCTTTAAATTAACCACAAATATGAGTTACGGTTGGTTAAGGTGGAATACTTAATATTGTGTACCAGCCAACCGATTACTTTAATGGTGGACATTTCTCTTCTTCCAATCTTACATGTAGTAATATCATTCTTATTGTTAAAAACTGTTCTACCTTGTGTAAACGATACTCTTTGGGGCGTCTTTAGGCTGGGCCAGTGGTTCCAGGAGCCACAGTAGATTGTCTTTGTAGATTTGTTTGTTATCTGAGCAGAAGGTACACGCTGCACATCAAGATAAATGTTCGCCCTGTTAAAACAAATAAAATATTGTATTGTCACAATTATTCTGACTTGTAACATAGTTTGTTTGTAAATGTCTTTATATATAAATAAAATATTGCCATTGTTTTACAGTTTTAAATATTGCCTGCTTTTTTTCATGATTAATATAACATTAAGATATAGTGATAACCAAGCTTGTACCTATCTGGAAGTTTACTTATGATATGGAATTCTTCCACATCCATGCCAAGTACTTCACAGGTTTCTTGAAGCAATTTTCGAGTTATGGTTGCCGTCAGAGCTAATAGGGGAACTCTGGGAAAGAGTGCCCTGAGGCCGCCAACTTCAAGATAAGCAGAACGGAATTCCTTTCCCCTATTGAAAACAAATTACATTTCTAAAGTAGTAATTAATGATTAAATACTGCGAATGTGAAATAATGAAAATTCCATTACGCAAGTCTCATATAGTGAATCTATAGTAGAGTTATAAACGTACCATGTAGATAGGCAATGTGCTTCATCAAGTACAATGCAACACACTCGTTTTGCTAATGACTGTGTCAAAAGCTTCCACCAAGTTGAGCTTATAATTGCCTCTGGTGACGCAAACAGAAGGCTAGAATTTGCTAGTTCTGCAATAGAGAAATTCTGATGCATTTGTATTATAGTTTGACACCCACTTGGCATAGAAATTACAGTGTAAAAGAAAACTGTTGTCCAAATACTTTTGTGAAATTACATGCTATATAAGGGGTGTCCAAATACTTTCATTGAGCACTGTACATTATATATGTTCTACTTATGTATCATTTACCCCTCCCCTACAAGCATTATCTGCTAGTATATGTATAATCATATGATAATTGTATATGCATTTTAAGTTTCCTGTAACCTAGACATATTATAATCAGGTTTTGTTACCTGTCAGTTAATGTTATTTGTTAACGATACAGTGCTAATATTTTTTAGGGGAAATCATGTACAATTTTAATGGGACGATTGTTACAAAAATCTCACTTTCAAAAGCGTCTTCATCAGATGCTGCAACGCTGGGGATACCTAGCTTATCCCATGCTTGAGATTGTTCAAAGATCAATGATTTCAAAGGTGCAACAATGACACACAAACTGTTAGTAGAGCTTTTGATCTGCAATGATAAGGGGAAATACATTAAAAAAATATATTTAAAAAAGAACATATATGCTGTCTAATCTAAATAAAGCAGAAATACTCAAAGAATAAACATTCCTTTATATTACATATATATGGATAAAAATGTATATATCAAGCGTAGGTACAATAATGTTCTGCTAAGTTATATAATACCTGGCACATGCGGTTTGTATTGATCAACCTTCTGTTTGTCAATAGAATCATTCATTTGTTTAATACTTTCGTTTTCTAAAAAATAGATATGCATTATTATTTTGTAGGTAATAATTATTAACATTCAGATATCTCATTATATTTTGTTAAAAATTAGCATTGTCGTATTTTTAACATTCTGTTTTTAGATTTACAATTTGTTTTTAGTTTTTTAAACCGTAACACATGAAGTTGGTGTGCAAATTTAATTGATTACATTTGCACAACACATGTAATTTTTTTTTGAAATGATTATGCACATTACACAGAGACCTGAGTTGATATGTACTTTGTAAATAGTTTGTCACATACCTTATTCATAACTGCTGGCAGCAGCCCAAAACAAAGACTTTTCCCAAAGCCTGTTGGCGAAATTCCAAAAACATTGTGGCCACTGACAAGTGACTTGATAATCTCCCTCTGTTCTTCCCGCAATGGGTACGGTGACAACTCATCCAAAAACTCCATAATCATAGGCCTAATTACGTCAGACTGACACAGTACGTTTAATTTCAACTCATTTGTTTACATGTACATGGTACCATGGAGACAGGACATTTATGATCACAGAACTCCCTCCAGTATTGTGTTATAAAAATCTATCCATTATATGCAAATTTCAAACATACGCCAACTCAATAGCACATTCTTAGACTTTTTAATTTGATGCTTGACCGTTCAAAAGCACAACAAAGACAAAATCGACACTTAAACTCAGATTGACAGCAAACGCAGCCTACTTTCACTTTCTCCAGCCAATCAAAGCAGCCGTAAGATTAACATATGCACGCATGCACAAGGCGCCATGTTTTGATCAACTGTTGGCGGTCGATGTACTTCTAGCAATTCTTTTGTCTATAGATGACACTTATTGCAGTTACATGACTGTCAAATGTAGTGCTATCAGCAGCAAAACATATCAGGATTAATTATGTGAACTTTCATTGCCCTACATGCCATATACTCGCTGCGACACAAATTCTCCTGAAGGTAAGTCAGAATCTCAAGGTTTGTCAATGGGACGACTCATGACCCCTGTGCCAACACACAGGGGTCTTCAGGGCTAGTTCATGCCGGGCTTCCTCTATACATATATACATACCTGGGGCAGCAACGTAACCAATGTAATACGACTAGATACACTATGTACAACTTCTTCAAAACCATGGATGCACCGTAGCTAGCTGGGCCGGGGTCAACAAGGTATGAATAGGTATGAATGAATGAACCTGCAATATGAAATTTGTATTATGTCAATTCTTGGGTTTTTTCCATGTTTGGTAGGCATGCTCAGATTTCACATGCTGGGCTTGCAGAGATCCGCTATTGTAGTGGCTCTGTCTCTGAGACTGTCTACGGTTTTTATTTGCAGCATGCATTTTAGCATTCCGTAGCCATGTGCGTCTTCGCTTCATGTTAGCAGCCAACTTTTTCTTCTGCTCCTCTTTCTGATGTGCCCTCAGATCATTTTTGGCCATCTTCACAGCTTGCCGTGCAGCTGTCAGTTGACTGCTTTGATTGCCCAATACATTTGTAGCACGTTCATGCCGGGCATCCTCTATACATATATACATACCTGCGGCAGCAACGTAACCAATGTAATACGACTAGATACACTATGTACAACTTCTTCAAAACCATGGACGCACCGTAGCTAGCTGGGCCGGGGTCAACAAGGTATGAATAGGTATGAATGAATGAACCTGCAATATGAAATTTGTATTATGTCAATTCTTGGGTTTTTTCCATGTTTGGTAGGCATGCTCAGATTTCACATGCTGGGCTTGCAGAGATCCGCTATTGTAGTGGCTCTGTCTCTGAGACTGTCTACGGTTTTTATTTGCAGCATGCATTTTAGCATTCCGTAGCCATGTGCATCTTCGCTTCATGTTACCAGCCAACTTTTTCTTCTGCTCCTCTTTCTGATGTGCCCTCAGATCATTTTTGGCCATCTTCACAGCTTGCCGTGCAGCTGTCAGTTGACTGCTTTGATTGCCCAATACATTTGTAGCACGTTCATGCCGGGCATCCTCTATACATATATACATACCTGCGGCAGCAACGTAACCAATGTAATACGACTAGATACACTATGTACAACTTCTTCAAAACCATGGACGCACCGTAGCTAGCTGGGCCGGGGTCAACAAGGTATGAATAGGTATGAATGAATGAACCTGCAATATGAAATTTGTATTATGTCAATTCTTGGGTTTTTTCCATGTTTGGTAGGCATGCTCAGATTTCACATGCTGGGCTTGCAGAGATCCGCTATTGTAGTGGCTCTGTCTCTGAGACTCTCTACGGTTTATATTTGCAGCATGCATTTTAGCATTCCGTAGCCATGTGCGTCTTCGCTTCATGTTAGCAGCCAACTTTTTCTTCTGCTCCTCTTTCTGATGTGCCCTCAGATCCTTTTTGGCCGTCTTCACAGCATGCCGTGCAGCTGTCAGTTGACTGCTTTGATTGCCCAATACATTTGTAGCACGTTCATGCCGGGCATCCTCTATACATATATACATACCTGCGGCAGCAACGTAACCAATGTAATACGACTAGATACACTATGTACAACTTCTTCAAAACCATGGACGCACCGTAGCTAGCTGGGCCGGGGTCAACAAGGTATGAATAGGTATGAATGAATGAACCTGCAATATGAAATTTGTATTATGTCAATTCTTGGGTTTTTTCCATGTTTGGTAGGCATGCTCAGATTTCACATGCTGGGCTTGCAGAGATCCGCTATTGTAGTGGCTCTGTCTCTGAGACTGTCTACGGTTTTTATTTGCAGCATGCATTTTAGCATTCCGTAGCCATGTGCGTCTTCGCTTCATGTTAGCAGCCAACTTTTTCTTCTGCTCCTCTTTCTGATGTGCCCTCAGATCATTTTTGGCCATCTTCACAGCTTGCCGTGCAGCTGTCAGTTGACTGCTTTGATTGCCCAATACATTTGTAGCACGTTCATGCCGGGCATCCTCTATACATATATACATACCTGCGGCAGCAACGTAACCAATGTAATACGACTAGATACACTATGTACAACTTCTTCAAAACCATGGACGCACCGTAGCTAGCTGGGCCGGGGTCAACAAGGTATGAATAGGTATGAATGAATGAACCTGCAATATGAAATTTGTATTATGTCAATTCTTGGGTTTTTTCCATGTTTGGTAGGCATGCTCAGATTTCACATGCTGGGCTTGCAGAGATCCGCTATTGTAGTGGCTCTGTCTCTGAGACTGTCTACGGTTTTTATTTGCAGCATGCATTTTAGCATTCCGTAGCCATGTGCATCTTCGCTTCATGTTAGCAGCCAACTTTTTCTTCTGCTCCTCTTTCTGATGTGCCCTCAGATCATTTTTGGCCATCTTCACAGCTTGCCGTGCAGCTGTCAGTTGACTGCTTTGATTGCCCAATACATTTGTAGCACGTTCATGCCGGGCATCCTCTATACATATATACATACCTGCGGCAGCAACGTAACCAATGTAATACGACTAGATACACTATGTACAACTTCTTCAAAACCATGGACGCACCGTAGCTACCTGGGCCGGGGTCAACAAGGTATGAATAGGTATGAATGAATGAACCTGCAATATGAAATTTGTATTATGTCAATTCTTGGGTTTTTTCCATGTTTGGTAGGCATGCTCAGATTTCACATGCTGGGCTTGCAGAGATCCGCTATTGTAGTGGCTCTGTCTCTGAGACTGTCTACGGTTTTTATTTGCAGCATGCATTTTAGCATTCCGTAGCCATGTGCGTCTTCGCTTCATGTTAGCAGCCAACTTTTTCTTCTGCTCCTCTTTCTGATGTGCCCTCAGATCATTTTTGGCCATCTTCACAGCTTGCCGTGCAGCTGTCAGTTGACTGCTTTGATTGCCCAATACATTTGTAGCACGTTCATGCCGGGCATCCTCTATACATATATACATACCTGCGGCAGCAACGTAACCAATGTAATACGACTAGATACACTATGTACAACTTCTTCAAAACCATGGACGCACCGTAGCTAGCTGGGCCGGGGTCAACAAGGTATGAATAGGTATGAATGAATGAACCTGCAATATGAAATTTGTATTATGTCAATTCTTGGGTTTTTTCCATGTTTGGTAGGCATGCTCAGATTTCACATGCTGGGCTTGCAGAGATCCGCTATTGTAGTGGCTCTGTCTCTGAGACTGTCTACGGTTTTTATTTGCAGCATGCATTTTAGCATTCCGTAGCCATGTGCGTCTTCGCTTCATGTTAGCAGCCAACTTTTTCTTCTGCTCCTCTTTCTGATGTGCCCTCAGATCCTTTTTGGCCGTCTTCACAGCTTGCCGTGCAGCTGTCAGTTGACTGCTTTGATTGCCCAATACATTTGTAGCACGTTCATGCTGGGCATCCTCTATACATATATACATACCTGCGGCAGCAACGTAACCAATGTAATACGACTAGATACACTATGTACAACTTCTTCAAAACCATGGACGCACCGTAGCTAGCTGGGCCGGGGTCAACAAGGTATGAATAGGTATGAATGAATGAACCTGCAATATGAAATTTGTATTATGTCAATTCTTGGGTTTTTTCCATGTTTGGTAGGCATGCTCAGATTTCACATGCTGGGCTTGCAGAGATCTGCTATTGTAGAGGCTCTGTCTCTGAGACTGTCTACGATTTTTATTTGCAGCATGCATTTTAGCATTCCGTAGTCATGTGCGTCTTCGCTTCATGTTAGCAGCCAACTTTTTCTTCTACTCCTCTTTCTGATGTGCCCTCAGATCCTTTTTGGCCATCTTCACAGCTTATCGTGCAGCTGTCAGTTGACTGCTTTGATTGCCCAATACATTTGTAGCACGTTCATGCCGGGCATCCTCTATACATATATACATACCTGCGGCAGCAACGTAACCAATGTAATACGACTAGATACACTATGTACAACTTCTTCAAAACCATGGACGCACCGTAGCTAGCTGGGCCGGGGTCAACAAGGTATGAATAGGTATGAATGAATGAACCTGCAATATGAAATTTGTATTATGTCAATTCTTGGGTTTTTTCCATGTTTGGTAGGCATGCTCAGATTTCACATGCTGGGCTTGCAGAGATCCGCTATTGTAGTGGCTCTGTCTCTGAGACTCTCTACGGTTTATATTTGCAGCATGCATTTTAGCATTCCGTAGCCATGTGCGTCTTCGCTTCATGTTAGCAGCCAACTTTTTCTTCTGCTCCTCTTTCTGATGTGCCCTCAGATCCTTTTTGGCCGTCTTCACAGCATGCCGTGCAGCTGTCAGTTGACTGCTTTGATTGCCCAATACATTTGTAGCACGTTCATGCCGGGCATCCTCTATACATATATACATACCTGCGGCAGCAACGTAACCAATGTAATACGACTAGATACACTATGTACAACTTCTTCAAAACCATGGACGCACCGTAGCTAGCTGGGCCGGGGTCAACAAGGTATGAATAGGTATGAATGAATGAACCTGCAATATGAAATTTGTATTATGTCAATTCTTGGGTTTTTTCCATGTTTGGTAGGCATGCTCAGATTTCACATGCTGGGCTTGCAGAGATCCGCTATTGTAGTGGCTCTGTCTCTGAGACTGTCTACGGTTTTTATTTGCAGCATGCATTTTAGCATTCCGTAGCCATGTGCGTCTTCGCTTCATGTTAGCAGCCAACTTTTTCTTCTGCTCCTCTTTCTGATGTGCCCTCAGATCATTTTTGGCCATCTTCACAGCTTGCCGTGCAGCTGTCAGTTGACTGCTTTGATTGCCCAATACATTTGTAGCACGTTCATGCCGGGCATCCTCTATACATATATACATACCTGCGGCAGCAACGTAACCAATGTAATACGACTAGATACACTATGTACAACTTCTTCAAAACCATGGACGCACCGTAGCTAGCTGGGCCGGGGTCAACAAGGTATGAATAGGTATGAATGAATGAACCTGCAATATGAAATTTGTATTATGTCAATTCTTGGGTTTTTTCCATGTTTGGTAGGCATGCTCAGATTTCACATGCTGGGCTTGCAGAGATCCGCTATTGTAGTGGCTCTGTCTCTGAGACTGTCTACGGTTTTTATTTGCAGCATGCATTTTAGCATTCCGTAGCCATGTGCATCTTCGCTTCATGTTACCAGCCAACTTTTTCTTCTGCTCCTCTTTCTGATGTGCCCTCAGATCATTTTTGGCCATCTTCACAGCTTGCCGTGCAGCTGTCAGTTGACTGCTTTGATTGCCCAATACATTTGTAGCACGTTCATGCCGGGCATCCTCTATACATATATACATACCTGCGGCAGCAACGTAACCAATGTAATACGACTAGATACACTATGTACAACTTCTTCAAAACCATGGACGCACCGTAGCTAGCTGGGCCGGGGTCAACAAGGTATGAATAGGTATGAATGAATGAACCTGCAATATGAAATTTGTATTATGTCAATTCTTGGGTTTTTTCCATGTTTGGTAGGCATGCTCAGATTTCACATGCTGGGCTTGCAGAGATCCGCTATTGTAGTGGCTCTGTCTCTGAGACTGTCTACGGTTTTTATTTGCAGCATGCATTTTAGCATTCCGTAGCCATGTGCGTCTTCGCTTCATGTTAGCAGCCAACTTTTTCTTCTGCTCCTCTTTCTGATGTGCCCTCAGATCATTTTTGGCCATCTTCACAGCTTGCCGTGCAGCTGTCAGTTGACTGCTTTGATTGCCCAATACATTTGTAGCACGTTCATGCCGGGCATCCTCTATACATATATACATACCTGCGGCAGCAACGTAACCAATGTAATACGACTAGATACACTATGTACAACTTCTTCAAAACCATGGACGCACCGTAGCTAGCTGGGCCGGGGTCAACAAGGTATGAATAGGTATGAATGAATGAACCTGCAATATGAAATTTGTATTATGTCAATTCTTGGGTTTTTTCCATGTTTGGTAGGCATGCTCAGATTTCACATGCTGGGCTTGCAGAGATCCGCTATTGTAGTGGCTCTGTCTCTGAGACTGTCTACGGTTTTTATTTGCAGCATGCATTTTAGCATTCCGTAGCCATGTGCATCTTCGCTTCATGTTACCAGCCAACTTTTTCTTCTGCTCCTCTTTCTGATGTGCCCTCAGATCATTTTTGGCCATCTTCACAGCTTGCCGTGCAGCTGTCAGTTGACTGCTTTGATTGCCCAATACATTTGTAGCACGTTCATGCCGGGCATCCTCTATACATATATACATACCTGCGGCAGCAACGTAACCAATGTAATAGACTAGATACACTATGTACAACTTCTTCAAAACCATGGACGCACCGTAGCTAGCTGGGCCGGGGTCAACAAGGTATGAATAGGTATGAATGAATGAACCTGCAATATGAAATTTGTATTATGTCAATTCTTGGGTTTTTTCCATGTTTGGTAGGCATGCTCAGATTTCACATGCTGGGCTTGCAGAGATCCGCTATTGTAGTGGCTCTGTCTCTGAGACTCTCTACGGTTTATATTTGCAGCATGCATTTTAGCATTCCGTAGCCATGTGCGTCTTCGCTTCATGTTAGCAGCCAACTTTTTCTTCTGCTCCTCTTTCTGATGTGCCCTCAGATCCTTTTTGGCCGTCTTCACAGCATGCCGTGCAGCTGTCAGTTGACTGCTTTGATTGCCCAATACATTTGTAGCACGTTCATGCCGGGCATCCTCTATACATATATACATACCTGCGGCAGCAACGTAACCAATGTAATACGACTAGATACACTATGTACAACTTCTTCAAAACCATGGACGCACCGTAGCTAGCTGGGCCGGGGTCAACAAGGTATGAATAGGTATGAATGAATGAACCTGCAATATGAAATTTGTATTATGTCAATTCTTGGGTTTTTTCCATGTTTGGTAGGCATGCTCAGATTTCACATGCTGGGCTTGCAGAGATCCGCTATTGTAGTGGCTCTGTCTCTGAGACTGTCTACGGTTTTTATTTGCAGCATGCATTTTAGCATTCCGTAGTCATGTGCGTCTTCGCTTCATGTTAGCAGCCAACTTTTTCTTCTGCTCCTCTTTCTGATGTGCCCTCAGATCATTTTTGGCCATCTTCACAGCTTGCCGTGCAGCTGTCAGTTGACTGCTTTGATTGCCCAATACATTTGTAGCACGTTCATGCCGGGCATCCTCTATACATATATACATACCTGCGGCAGCAACGTAACCAATGTAATACGACTAGATACACTATGTACAACTTCTTCAAAACCATGGACGCACCGTAGCTAGCTGGGCCGGGGTCAACAAGGTATGAATAGGTATGAATGAATGAACCTGCAATATGAAATTTGTATTATGTCAATTCTTGGGTTTTTTCCATGTTTGGTAGGCATGCTCAGATTTCACATGCTGGACTTGCAGAGATCCGCTATTGTAGTGGCTCTGTCTCTGAGACTGTCTACGGTTTTTATTTGCAGCATGCATTTTAGCATTCCGTAGCCATGTGCATCTTCGCTTCATGTTAGCAGCCAACTTTTTCTTCTGCTCCTCTTTCTGATGTGCCCTCAGATCATTTTTGGCCATCTTCACAGCTTGCCGTGCAGCTGTCAGTTGACTGCTTTGATTGCCCAATACATTTGTAGCACGTTCATGCCGGGCATCCTCTATACATATATACATACCTGCGGCAGCAACGTAACCAATGTAATACGACTAGATACACTATGTACAACTTCTTCAAAACCATGGACGCACCGTAGCTACCTGGGCCGGGGTCAACAAGGTATGAATAGGTATGAATGAATGAACCTGCAATATGAAATTTGTATTATGTCAATTCTTGGGTTTTTTCCATGTTTGGTAGGCATGCTCAGATTTCACATGCTGGGCTTGCAGAGATCCGCTATTGTAGTGGCTCTGTCTCTGAGACTGTCTACGGTTTTTATTTGCAGCATGCATTTTAGCATTCCGTAGCCATGTGCGTCTTCGCTTCATGTTAGCAGCCAACTTTTTCTTCTGCTCCTCTTTCTGATGTGCCCTCAGATCATTTTTGGCCATCTTCACAGCTTGCCGTGCAGCTGTCAGTTGACTGCTTTGATTGCCCAATACATTTGTAGCACGTTCATGCCGGGCATCCTCTATACATATATACATACCTGTGGCAGCAACGTAACCAATGTAATATGACTAGATACACTATGTACATCTTCTTCAAAACCATGGACGCACCGTAGCTAGCTGGGCCGGGGTCAACAAGGTATGAATAGGTATGAATGAATGAACCTGCAATATGAAATTTGTATTATGTCAATTCTTGGGTTTTTTCCATGTTTGGTAGGCATGCTCAGATTTCACATGCTGGGCTTGCAGAGATCCGCTATTGTTGTGGCTCTGACTCTGAGACTGTCTACGGTTTTTATTTGCAGCATGCATTTTAGCATTCCGTAGCCATGTGCGTCTTCGCTTCATGTTAGCAGCCAACTTTTTCTTCTGCTCCTCTTTCTGATGTGCCCTCAGATCATTTTTGGCCATCTTCACAGCTTGCCGTGCAGCTGTCAGTTGACTGCTTTGATTGCCCAATACATTTGTAGCACGTTCATGCCGGGCATCCTCTATACATATATACATACCTGCGGCAGCAACGTAACCAATGTAATACGACTAGATACACTATGTACAACTTCTTCAAAACCATGGACGCACCGTAGCTAGCTGGGCCGGGGTCAACAAGGTATGAATAGGTATGAATGAATGAACCTGCAATATGAAATTTGTATTATGTCAATTCTTGGGTTTTTTCCATGTTTGGTAGGCATGCTCAGATTTCACATGCTGGGCTTGCAGAGATCCGCTATTGTAGTGGCTCTGTCTCTGAGACTGTCTACGGTTTTTATTTGCAGCATGCATTTTAGCATTCCGTAGCCATGTGCGTCTTCGCTTCATGTTAGCAGCCAACTTTTTCTTCTGCTCCTCTTTCTGATGTGCCCTCAGATCCTTTTTGGCCGTCTTCACAGCTTGCCGTGCAGCTGTCAGTTGACTGCTTTGATTGCCCAATACATTTGTAGCACGTTCATGCTGGGCATCCTCTATACATATATACATACCTGCGGCAGCAACGTAACCAATGTAATACGACTAGATACACTATGTACAACTTCTTCAAAACCATGGACGCACCGTAGCTAGCTGGGCCGGGGTCAACAAGGTATGAATAGGTATGAATGAATGAACCTGCAATATGAAATTTGTATTATGTCAATTCTTGGGTTTTTTCCATGTTTGGTAGGCATGCTCAGATTTCACAAGCTGGGCTTGCAGAGATCCGCTATTGTAGTGGCTCTGTCTCTGAGACTGTCTACGGTTTTTATTTGCAGCATGCATTTTAGCATTCCGTAGCCATGTGCGTCTTCGCTTCATGTTAGCAGCCAACTTTTTCTTCTGCTCCTCTTTCTGATGTGCCCTCAGATCATTTTTGGCCATCTTCACAGCTTGCCGTGCAGCTGTCAGTTGACTGCTTTGATTGCCCAATACATTTGTAGCACGTTCATGCCGGGCATCCTCTATACATATATACATACCTGCGGCAGCAACGTAACCAATGTAATACGACTAGATACACTATGTACAACTTCTTCAAAACCATGGACGCACCGTAGCTAGCTGGGCCGGGGTCAACAAGGTATGAATAGGTATGAATGAATGAACCTGCAATATGAAATTTGTATTATGTCAATTCTTGGGTTTTTTCCATGTTTGGTAGGCATGCTCAGATTTCATATGCTGGGCTTGCAGAGATCCGCTATTGTAGTGGCTCTGTCTCTGAGACTGTCTACGGTTTTTATTTGCAGCATGCATTTTAGCATTCCGTAGCCATGTGCATCTTCGCTTCATGTTAGCAGCCAACTTTTTCTTCTGCTCCTCTTTCTGATGTGCCCTCAGATCATTTTTGGCCATCTTCACAGCTTGCCGTGCAGCTGTCAGTTGACTGCTTTGATTGCCCAATACATTTGTAGCACGTTCATGCCGGGCATCCTCTATACATATATACATACCTGCGGCAGCAACGTAACCAATGTAATACGACTAGATACACTATGTACAACTTCTTCAAAACCATGGACGCACCGTAGCTAGCTGGGCCGGGGTCAACAAGGTATGAATAGGTATGAATGAATGAACCTGCAATATGAAATTTGTATTATGTCAATTCTTGGGTTTTTTCCATGTTTGGTAGGCATGCTCAGATTTCACATGCTGGGCTTGCAGAGATCCGCTATTGTAGTGGCTCTGTCTCTGAGACTGTCTACGGTTTTTATTTGCAGCATGCATTTTAGCATTCCGTAGCCATGTGCATCTTCGCTTCATGTTAGCAGCCAACTTTTTCTTCTGCTCCTCTTTCTGATGTGCCCTCAGATCATTTTTGGCCATCTTCACAGCTTGCCGTGCAGCTGTCAGTTGACTGCTTTGATTGCCCAATACATTTGTAGCACGTTCATGCCGGGCATCCTCTATACATATATACATACCTGCGGCAGCAACGTAACCAATGTAATACGACTAGATACACTATGTACAACTTCTTCAAAACCATGGACGCACCGTAGCTAGCTGGGCCGGGGTCAACAAGGTATGAATAGGTATGAATGAATGAACCTGCAATATGAAATTTGTATTATGTCAATTCTTGGGTTTTTCCCATGTTTGGTAGGCATGCTCAGATTTCACATGCTGGGCTTGCAGAGATCCGCTATTGTAGTGGCTCTGTCTCTGAGACTGTCTATGGTTTTTATTTGCAGCATGCATTTTAGCATTCCGTAGCCATGTGCATCTTCGCTTCATGTTAGCAGCCAACTTTTTCTTCTGCTCCTTGTTCTGATGTGCCCTCAGATCCTTTTTGGCCGTCTTCACAGCTTGCCGTGCAGCTGTCAGTTGACTGCTTTGATTGCCCAATACATTTGTAGCACGTTCATGCTGGGCATCCTCTATACATATATACATACCTGCGGCAGCAACGTAACCAATGTAATACGACTAGATACACTATGTACAACTTCTTCAAAACCATGGACGCACCGTAGCTAGCTGGGCCGGGGTCAACAAGGTATGAATAGGTATGAATGAATGAACCTGCAATATGAAATTTGTATTATGTCAATTCTTGGGTTTTTCCCATGTTTGGTAGGCATGCTCAGATTTCACATGCTGGGTTTGCAGAGATCCGCTATTGTAGTGGCTCTGTCTCTGAGACTGTCTACGGTTTTTATTTGCAGCATGCATTTTAGCATTCCGTAGCCATGTGCGTCTTCGCTTCATGTTAGCAGCCAACTTTTTCTTCTGCTCCTCTTTCTGATGTGCCCTCAGATCCTTTTTGGCCGTCTTCACAGCATGCCGTGCAGCTGTCAGTTGACTGCTTTGATTGCCCAATACATTTGTAGCACGTTCATGCCGGGCATCCTCTATGCATATATACATACCTGCGGCAGCAACGTAACCAATGTAATACGACTAGATACACTATGTACAACTTCTTCAAAACCATGGACGCACCGTAGCTAGCTGGGCCGGGGTCAACAAGGTATGAATAGGTATGAATGAATGAACCTGCAATATGAAATTTGTATTATGTCAATTCTTGGGTTTTTTCCATGTTTGGTAGGCATGCTCAGATTTCACATGCTGGGCTTGCAGAGATCCGCTATTGTAGTGGCTCTGTCTCTGAGACTGTCTACGGTTTATATTTGCAGCATGCATTTTAGCATTCCGTAGCCATGTGCGTCTTCGCTTCATGTTAGCAGCCAACTTTTTCTTCTGCTCCTCTTTCTGATGTGCCCTCAGATCATTTTTGGCCATCTTCACAGCTTGCCGTGCAGCTGTCAGTTGACTGCTTTGATTGCCCAATACATTTGTAGCACGTTCATGCCGGGCATCCTCTATACATATATACATACCTGCGGCAGCAACGTAACCAATGTAATACGACTAGATACATTATGTACAACTTCTTCAAAACCATGGACGCACCGTAGCTAGCTGGGCCGGGGTCAACAAGGTATGAATAGGTATGAATGAATGAACCTGCAATATGAAATTTGTATTATGTCAATTCTTGGGTTTTTTCCATGTTTGGTAGGCATGCTCAGATTTCACATGCTGGGCTTGCAGAGATCCGCTATTGTAGTGGCTCTGTCTCTGAGACTGTCTACGGTTTTTATTTGCAGCATGCATTTTAGCATTCCGTAGCCATGTGCATCTTCGCTTCATGTTAGCAGCCAACTTTTTCTTCTGCTCCTCTTTCTGATGTGCCCTCAGATCATTTTTGGCCATCTTCACAGCTTGCCGTGCAGCTGTCAGTTGACTGCTTTAATTGCCCAATACATTTGTAGCACGTTCATGCCGGGCATCCTCTATACATATATACATACCTGCGGCAGCAACGTAACCAATGTAATACGACTAGATACACTATGTACAACTTCTTCAAAACCATGGACGCACCGTAGCTAGCTGGGCCGGGGTCAACAAGGTATGAATAGGTATGAATGAATGAACCTGCAATATGAAATTTGTATTATGTCAATTCTTGGGTTTTTTCCATGTTTGGTAGGCATGCTCAGATTTCACATGCTGGGCTTGCAGAGATCCGCTATTGTAGAGGCTCTGTCTCTGAGACTGTCTACGGTTTTTATTTGCAGTATGCATTTTAGCATTCCGTAGCCATGTGCGTCTTCGCTTCATGTTAGCAGCCAACTTTTTCTTCTGCTCCTCTTTCTGATGTGCCCTCAGATCATTTTTGGCCGTCTTCACAGCTTGCCGTGCAGCTGTCAGTTGACTGCTTTGATTGCCCAATACATTTGTAGCACGTTCATGCCGGGCATCCTCTATACATATATACATACCTGCGGCAGCAACGTAACCAATGTAATATGACTAGATACACTATGTAAAACTTCTTTAAAACCATGGACGCACCGTAGCTAGCTGGGCCGGGGTCAACAAGGTATGAATAGGTATGAATGAATGAACCTGCAATATGAAATTTGTATTATGTCAATTCTTGGGTTTTTTCCATGTTTGTTAGGCATGCTTAGATTTCACATGCTGGGCTTGCAGAGATCCGCTATTGTAGTGGCTCTGTCTCTGAGACTGTCTACGGTTTTTATTTGCAGCATGCATTTTAGCATTCCGTAGCCATGTGCGTCTTCGCTTCATGTTAGCAGCCAACTTTTTCTTCTGCTCCTCTTTCTGATGTGCCCTCAGATCCTTTTTGGCCGTCTTCACAGCATGCCGTGCAGCTGTCAGTTGACTGCTTTGATTGCCCAATACATTTGTAGCACGTTCATGCCGGGCATCCTCTATACATATATACATACCTGCGGCAGCAACGTAACCAATGTAATACGACTAGATACACTATGTACAACTTCTTCAAAACCATGGACGCACCGTAGCTAGCTGGGCCGGGGTCAACAAGGTATGAATAGGTATGAATGAATGAACCTGCAATATGAAATTTGTATTATGTCAATTCTTGGGTTTTTTCCATGTTTGGTAGGCATGCTTAGATTTCACATGCTGGGCTTGCAGAGATCCACTATTGTAGTGGCTCTGTCTCTGAGACTGTCTACGGTTTTTATTTGCAGCATGCATTTTAGCATTCCGTAGCCATGTGCATCTTCGATTCATGTTAGCAGCCAACTTTTTCTTCTGCTCCTCTTTCTGATGTGCCCTCAGATCCTTTTTGGCCGTCTTCACAGCATGCCGTGCAGCTGTCAGTTGACTGCTTTGATTGCCCAATACATTTGTAGCACGTTCATGCCGGGCATCCTCTATACATATATACATACCTGCGGCAGCAACGTAACCAATGTAATACGACTAGATACACTATGTACAACTTCTTCAAAACCATGGACGCACCGTAGCTAGCTGGGCCAGGGTCAACAAGGTATGAATAGGTATGAATGAATGAACCTGCAATATGAAATTTGTATTATGTCAATTCTTGGGTTTTTTCCATATTTGGTAGGCATGCTCAGATTTCACATGCTGGGCTTGCAGAGATCCGCTATTGTAGTGGCTCTGTCTCTGAGACTCTCTACGGTTTTTATTTGCAGCATGCATTTTAGCATTCCGTAGCCATGTGCGTCTTCGCTTCATGTTAGCAGCCAACTTTTTCTTCTGCTCCTCTTTCTGATGTGCCCTCAGATCCTTTTTGGCCGTCTTCACAGCTTGCCGTGCAGCTGTCAGTTGACTGCTTTGATTGCCCAATACATTTGTAGCACATTCATGCCGGGCATCCTCTATACATATATACATACCTGCGGCAGCAACGTAACCAATGTAATACGACTAGATACACTATGTAAAACTTCTTCAAAACCATGGACGCACCGTAGCTAGCTGGGCCGGGGTCAACAAGGTATGAATAGGTATGAATGAATGAACCTGCAATATGAAATTTGTATTATGTCAATTCTTGGGTTTTTTCCATGTTTGGTAGGCATGCTTAGATTTCACATGCTGGGCTTGCAGAGATCCACTATTGTAGTGGCTCTGTCTCTGAGACTGTCTACGGTTTTTATTTGCAGCATGCATTTTAGCATTCCGTAGCCATGTGCATCTTCGCTTCATGTTAGCAGCCAACTTTTTCTTCTGCTCCTCTTTCTGATGTGCCCTCAGATCCTTTTTGGCCGTCTTCACAGCATGCCGTGCAGCTGTCAGTTGACTGCTTTAATTGCCCAATATATTTGTAGCACGTTCATGCCGGGCATCCTCTATACATATATACATACCTGCGGCAGCAACGTAACCAATGTAATACGACTAGATACACTATGTACAACTTCTTCAAAACCATGGACGCACCATAGCTAGCTGGGCCGGGGTCAACAAGGTATGAATAGGTATGAATGAATGAACCTGCAATATGAAATTTGTATTATGTCAATTCTTGGGTTTTTTCCATATTTGGTAGGCATGCTCAGATTTCACATGCTGGGCTTGCAGAGATCCGCTATTGTAGTGGCTCTGTCTCTGAGACTGTCTACGGTTTATATTTGCAGCATGCATTTTAGCATTCCGTAGCCATGTTCGTCTTCGCTTCATGTTAGCAGCCAACTTTTTCTTCTGCTCCTCTTTCTGATGTGCCCTCAGATCCTTTTTGGCCGTCTTCACAGCTTGCCGTGCAGCTGTCAGTTGACTGCTTTGATTGCCCAATACATTTGTAGCACGTTCATGCCGGGCATCCTCTATACATATATACATACCTGCGGCAGCAACGTAACCAATGTAATATGACTAGATACACTATGTACAACTTCTTCAAAACCATGGACGCACCGTAGCTAGCTGGGCCGGGGTCAACAAGGTATGAATAGGTATGAATGAATGAACCTGCAATATGAAATTTGTATTATGTCAATTCTTGGGTTTTTTCCATGTTTGGTAGGCATGCTCAGATTTCACATGCTGGGCTTGCAGAGATCCGCCATTGTAGTGGCTCTGTCTCTGAGACTGTCTACGGTTTTTATTTGCAGCATGCATTTTAGCATTCCGTAGCCATGTGCATCTTCGCTTCATGTTAGCAGCCAACTTTTTCTTCTGCTCCTCTTTCTGATGTGCCCTCAGATCATTTTTGGCCATCTTCACAGCTTGCCGTGCAGCTGTCAGTTGACTGCTTTGATTGCCCAATACATTTGTAGCACGTTCATGCCGGGCATCCTCTATACATATATACATACCTGCGGCAGCAACGTAACCAATGTAATACGACTAGATACACTATGTACAACTTCTTCAAAACCATGGACGCACCGTAGCTAGCTGGGCCGGGGTCAACAAGGTATGAATAGGTATGAATGAATGAACCTGCAATATGAAATTTGTATTATGTCAATTCTTGGGTTTTTTCCATGTTTGGTAGGCATGCTCAGATTTCACATGCTGGGCTTGCAGAGATCCGCCATTGTAGTGGCTCTGTCTCTGAGACTGTCTACGGTTTTTATTTGCAGCATGCATTTTAGCATTCCGTAGCCATGTGCATCTTCGCTTCATGTTAGCAGCCAACTTTTTCTTCTGCTCCTCTTTCTGATGTGCCCTCAGATCATTTTTGGCCATCTTCACAGCTTGCCGTGCAGCTGTCAGTTGACTGCTTTGATTGCCCAATACATTTGTAGCACGTTCATGCCGGGCATCCTCTATACATATATACATACCTGCGGCAGCAACGTAACCAATGTAATACGACTAGATACACTATGTACAACTTCTTCAAAATCATGGACGCAACGTAGCTAGCTGGGCCGGGGTCAACAAGGTATGAATAGGTATGAATGAATGAACCAGCAATATGAAATTTGTATTATGTCAATTCTTGGGTTTTTTCCATGTTTGGTAGGCATGCTTAGATTTCACATGCTGGGTTTGCAGAGATCCGCTATTGTAGTGGCTCTGTCTCTGAGACTCTCTACGGTTTATATTTGCAGCATGCATTTTAGCATTCCGTAGCCATGTGCGTCTTCGCTTCATGTTAGCAGCCAACTTTTTCTTCTGCTCCTCTTTCTGATGTGCCCTCAGATCCTTTTTGGCCATCTTCACAGCATGCCGTGCAGCTGTCAGTTGACTGCTTTGATTGCCCAATACATTTGTAGCACGTTCATGCCGGGCATCCTCTATACATATATACATACCTGCGGCAGCAACGTAACCAATGTAATACGACTAGATACACTATGTACAACTTCTTCAAAACCATGGACGCACCGTAGCTAGCTGGGCCGGGGTCAACAAGGTATGAATAGGTATGAATGAATGAACCTGCAATATGAAATTTGTATTATGTCAATTCTTAGGTTTTTTCCATGTTTGGTAGGCATGCTCAGATTTCACATGCTGGGCTTGCAGAGATCCGCTATTGTAGTGGCTCTGTCTCTGAGACTGTCTACGGTTTATATTTGCAGCATGCATTTTAGCATTCCGTAGCCATGTGCGTCTTCGCTTCATGTTAGCAGCCAACTTTTTCTTCTGCTCCTCTTTCTGATGTGCCCTCAGATCCTTTTTGGCCATCTTCACAGCTTGCCGTGCAGCTGTCAGTTGACTGCTTTGATTGCCCAATACATTTGTAGCACGTTCATGCCGGGCATCCTCTATACATATATACATACCTGCGGCAGCAACGTAACCAATGTAATACGACTAGATACATTATGTACAACTTCTTCAAAACCATGGACGCACCATAGCTAGCTGGGCCGGGGTCAACAAGGTATGAATAGGTATGAATGAATGAACCTGCAATATGAAATTTGTATTATGTCAATTCTTGGGTTTTTTCCATGTTTGGTAGGCATGCTCAGATTTCAAATGCTGGGCTTGCAGAGATCCGCTATTGTAGTGGCTCTGTCTCTGAGACTGTCTACGGTTTTTATTTGCAGCATGCATTTTAGCATTCCGTAGCCATGTGCATCTTCGCTTCATGTTAGCAGCCAACTTTTTCTTCTGCTCCTCTTTCTGATGTGCCCTCAGATCATTTTTGGCCATCTTCACAGCTTGCCGTGCAGCTGTCAGTTGACTGCTTTGATTGCCCAATACATTTGTAGCACGTTCATGCCGGGCATCCTCTATACATATATACATACCTGCGGCAGCAACGTAACCAATGTAATACGACTAGATACACTATGTACAACTTCTTCAAAACCATGGACGCACCGTAGCTAGCTGGGCCGGGGTCAACAAGGTATGAATAGGTATGAATGAATGAACCTGCAATATGAAATTTGTTTTATGTCAATTCTTGGGTTTTTTCCATGTTTGGTAGGCATGCTCAGATTTCACATGCTGGGCTTGCAGAGATCCGCCATTGTAGTGGCTCTGTCTCTGAGACTGTCTACGGTTTTTATTTGCAGCATGCATTTTAGCATTCCGTAGCCATGTGCATCTTCGCTTCATGTTAGCAGCCAACTTTTTCTTCTGCTCCTCTTTCTGATGTGCCCTCAGATCATTTTTGGCCATCTTCACAGCTTGCCGTGCAGCTGTCAGTTGACTGCTTTGATTGCCCAATACATTTGTAGCACGTTCATGCCGGGCATCCTCTATACATATATACATACCTACGGCAGCAACGTAACCAATGTAATACGACTAGATACACTATGTACAACTTCTTCAAAATCATGGACGCAACGTAGCTAGCTGGGCCGGGGTCAACAAGGTATGAATAGGTATGAATGAATGAACCTGCAATATGAAATTTGTATTATGTCAATTCTTGGGTTTGCAGCATGCATTTTAGCATTCCGTAGCCATGTGCGTCTTCGCTTCATGTTAGCAGCCAACTTTTTCTTCTGCTCCTCTTTCTGATGTGCCCTCAGATCCTTTTTGGCCATCTTCACAGCATGCCGTGCAGCTGTCAGTTGACTGCTTTGATTGCCCAATACATTTGTAGCACGTTCATGCCGGGCATCCTCTATACATATATACATACCTGCGGCAGCAACGTAACCAATGTAATACGACTAGATACACTATGTACAACTTCTTCAAAACCATGGACGCACCGTAGCTAGCTGGGCCGGGGTCAACAAGGTATGAATAGGTATGAATGAATGAACCAGCAATATGAAATTTGTATTATGTCAATTCTTGGGTTTTTTCCATGTTTGGTAGGCATGCTTAGATTTCACATGCTGGGTTTGCAGAGATCCGCTATTGTAGTGGCTCTGTCTCTGAGACTCTCTACGGTTTATATTTGCAGCATGCATTTTAGCATTCCGTAGCCATGTGCGTCTTCGCTTCATGTTAGCAGCCAACTTTTTCTTCTGCTCCTCTTTCTGATGTGCCCTCAGATCCTTTTTGGCCATCTTCACAGCATGCCGTGCAGCTGTCAGTTGACTGCTTTGATTGCCCAATACATTTGTAGCACGTTCATGCCGGGCATCCTCTATACATATATACATACCTGCGGCAGCAACGTAACCAATGTAATACGACTAGATACACTATGTACAACTTCTTCAAAACCATGGACGCACCGTAGCTAGCTGGGCCGGGGTCAACAAGGTATGAATAGGTATGAATGAATGAACCTGCAATATGAAATTTGTATTATGTCAATTCTTAGGTTTTTTCCATGTTTGGTAGGCATGCTCAGATTTCACATGCTGGGCTTGCAGAGATCCGCTATTGTAGTGGCTCTGTCTCTGAGACTGTCTACGGTTTATATTTGCAGCATGCATTTTAGCATTCCGTAGCCATGTGCGTCTTCGCTTCATGTTAGCAGCCAACTTTTTCTTCTGCTCCTCTTTCTGATGTGCCCTCAGATCCTTTTTGGCCATCTTCACAGCTTGCCGTGCAGCTGTCAGTTGACTGCTTTGATTGCCCAATACAGTTGAAGCACGTTCATGCCGGGCATCCTCTATACATATATACATACCTGCGGCAGCAACGTAACCAATGTAATACGACTAGATACATTATGTACAACTTCTTCAAAACCATGGACGCACCATAGCTAGCTGGGCCGGGGTCAACAAGGTATGAATAGGTATGAATGAATGAACCTGCAATATGAAATTTGTATTATGTCAATTCTTGGGTTTTTTCCATGTTTGGTAGGCATGCTCAGATTTCAAATGCTGGGCTTGCAGAGATCCGCTATTGTAGTGGCTCTGTCTCTGAGACTGTCTACGGTTTTTATTTGCAGCATGCATTTTAGCATTCCGTAGCCATGTGCATCTTCGCTTCATGTTAGCAGCCAACTTTTTCTTCTGCTCCTCTTTCTGATGTGCCCTCAGATCATTTTTGGCCATCTTCACAGCTTGCCGTGCAGCTGTCAGTTGACTGCTTTGATTGCCCAATACATTTGTAGCACGTTCATGCCGGGCATCCTCTATACATATATACATACCTGCGGCAGCAACGTAACCAATGTAATACGACTAGATACACTATGTACAACTTCTTCAAAACCATGGACGCACCGTAGCTAGCTGGGCCGGGGTCAACAAGGTATGAATAGGTATGAATGAATGAACCTGCAATATGAAATTTGTATTATGTCAATTCTTGGGTTTTTTCCATGTTTGGTAGGCATGCTCAGATTTCACATGCTGGGCTTGCAGAGATCCGCCATTGTAGTGGCTCTGTCTCTGAGACTGTCTACGGTTTTTATTTGCAGCATGCATTTTAGCATTCCGTAGCCATGTGCATCTTCGCTTCATGTTAGCAGCCAACTTTTTCTTCTGCTCCTCTTTCTGATGTGCCCTCAGATCATTTTTGGCCATCTTCACAGCTTGCCGTGCAGCTGTCAGTTGACTGCTTTGATTGCCCAATACATTTGTAGCACGTTCATGCCGGGCATCCTCTATACATATATACATACCTGCGGCAGCAACGTAACCAATGTAATACGACTAGATACACTATGTACAACTTCTTCAAAATCATGGACGCAACGTAGCTAGCTGGGCCGGGGTCAACAAGGTATGAATAGGTATGAATGAATGAACCTGCAATATGAAATTTGTATTATGTCAATTCTTGGGTTTGCAGCATGCATTTTAGCATTCCGTAGCCATGTGCGTCTTCGCTTCATGTTAGCAGCCAACTTTTTCTTCTGCTCCTCTTTCTGATGTGCCCTCAGATCCTTTTTGGCCATCTTCACAGCATGCCGTGCAGCTGTCAGTTGACTGCTTTGATTGCCCAATACATTTGTAGCACGTTCATGCCGGGCATCCTCTATACATATATACATACCTGCGGCAGCAACGTAACCAATGTAATACGACTAGATACACTATGTACAACTTCTTCAAAACCATGGACGCACCGTAGCTAGCTGGGCCGGGGTCAACAAGGTATGAATAGGTATGAATGAATGAACCTGCAATATGAAATTTGCATTATGTCAATTCTTAGGTTTTTTCCATGTTTGGTAGGCATGCTCAGATTTCACATGCTGGGCTTGCAGAGATCCGCTATTGTAGTGGCTCTGTCTCTGAGACTGTCTACGGTTTTTATTTGCAGCATGCATTTTAGCATTCCGTAGCCATGTGCGTCTTCGCTTCATGTTAGCAGCCAACTTTTTCTTCTGCTCCTCTTTCTGATGTGCCCTCAGATCCTTTTTGGCCATCTTCACAGCATGCCGTGCAGCTGTCAGTTGACTGCTTTGATTGCCCAATACATTTGTAGCACGTTCATGCCGGGCATCCTCTATACATATATACATACCTGCGGCAGCAACGTAACCAATGTAATACGACTAGATACACTATGTACAACTTCTTCAAAACCATGGACGCACCGTAGCTAGCTGGGCCGGGGTCAACAAGGTATGAATAGGTATGAATGAATGAACCTGCAATATGAAATTTGTATTATGTCAATTCTTAGGTTTTTTCCATGTTTGGTAGGCATGCTCAGATTTCACATGCTGGGCTTGCAGAGATCCGCTATTGTAGTGGCTCTGTCTCTGAGACTGTCTACGGTTTATATTTGCAGCATGCATTTTAGCATTCCGTAGCCATGTGCGTCTTCGCTTCATGTTAGCAGCCAACTTTTTCTTCTGCTCCTCTTTCTGATGTGCCCTCAGATCATTTTTGGCCATCTTCACAGCTTGCCGTGCAGCTGTCAGTTGACTGCTTTGATTGCCCAATACATTTGTAGCACGTTCATGCCGGGCATCCTCTATACATATATACATACCTGCGGCAGCAACGTAACCAATGTAATACGACTAGATACATTATGTACAACTTCTTCAAAACCATGGACGCACCGTAGCTAGCTGGGCCGGGGTCAACAAGGTATGAATAGGTATGAATGAATGAACCTGCAATATGAAATTTGTATTATGACAATTCTTGGGTTTTTTCCATGTTTGGTAGGCATGCTCAGATTTCAAATGCTGGGCTTGCAGAGATCCGCTATTGTAGTGGCTCTGTCTCTGAGACTGTCTACGGTTTTTATTTGCAGCATGCATTTTAGCATTCCGTAGCCATGTGCATCTTCGCTTCATGTTAGCAGCCAACTTTTTCTTCTGCTCCTCTTTCTGATGTGCCCTCAGATCATTTTTGGCCATCTTCACAGCTTGCCGTGCAGCTGTCAGTTGACTGCTTTGATTGCCCAATACATTTGTAGCACGTTCATGCCGGGCATCCTCTATACATATATACATACCTGCGGCAGCAACGTAACCAATGTAATACGACTAGATACACTATGTACAACTTCTTCAAAACCATGGACGCACCGTAGCTAGCTGGGCCGGGGTCAACAAGGTATGAATAGGTATGAATGAATGAACCTGCAATATGAAATTTGTATTATGTCAATTCTTGGGTTTTTTCCATGTTTGGTAGGCATGCTCAGATTTCACATGCTGGGCTTGCAGAGATCCGCTATTGTAGAGGCTCTGTCTCTGAGACTGTCTACGGTTTTTATTTGCAGCATGCATTTTAGCATTCCGTAGCCATGTGCGTCTTCGCTTCATGTTAGCAGCCAACTTTTTCTTCTGCTCCTCTTTCTGATGTGCCCTCAGATCCTTTTTGGCCGTCTTCACAGCATGCTGTGCAGCTGTCAGTTGACTGCTTTGATTGCCCAATACATTTGTAGCACGTTCATGCCGGGCATCCTCTATACATATATACATACCTGCGGCAGCAACGTAACCAATGTAATACGACTAGATACACTATGTACAACTTCTTCAAAACCATGGATGCACCGTAGCTAGCTGGGCCGGGGTCAACAAGGTATGAATAGGTATGAATGAATGAACCTGCAATATGAAATTTGTATTATGTCAATTCTTGGGTTTTTTCCATGTTTGGTAGGCATGCTTAGATTTCACATGCTGGGCTTGCAGAGATCCGCTATTGTAGTGGCTCTGTCTCTGAGACTGTCTACGGTTTTTATTTGCAGCATGCATTTTAGCATTCCGTAGCCATGTGCGTCTTCGCTTCATGTTAGCAGCCAACTTTTTCTTCTGCTCCTCTTTCTGATGTGCCCTCAGATCCTTTTTGGCCGTCTTCACAGCATGCCGTGCAGCTGTCAGTTGACTGCTTTGATTGCCCAATACATTTGTAGCACGTTCATGCCGGGCATCCTCTATACATATATACATACCTGTGGCAGCAACGTAACCAATGTAATACGACCAGATACACTATGTACAACTTCTTCAAAACCATGGATGCACCGTAGCTAGCTGGGCCGGGGTCAACAAGGTATGAATAGGTATGAATGAATGAACCTGCAATATGAAATTTGTATTATGTCAATTCTTGGGTTTTTTCCATGTTTGGTAGGCATGCTTAGATTTCACATGCTGGGCTTGCAGAGATCCACTATTGTAGTGGCTCTGTCTCTGAGACTGTCTACGGTTTTTATTTGCAGCATGCATTTTAGCATTCCGTAGCCATGTGCATCTTCGCTTCATGTTAGCAGCCAACTTTTTCTTCTGCTCCTCTTTCTGATGTGCCCTCAGATCCTTTTTGGCCATCTTCACAGCTTGCCGTGCAGCTGTCAGTTGACTGCTTTGATTGCCCAATACATTTGTAGCACATTCATGCCGGGCATCCTCTATACATATATACATACCTGCGGCAGCAACGTAACCAATGTAATACGACTAGATACACTATGTACAACTTCTTCAAAACCATGGACGCACCGTAGCTAGCTGGGCCGGGGTCAACAAGGTATGAATAGGTATGAATGAATGAACCTGCAATATGGAATTTGTATTTTGTCAATTCTTGGGTTTTTTCCATGTTTGGTAGGCATGCTCAGATTTCACATGCTGGGCTTGCAGAGATCCGCTATTGTAGTGGCTCTGTCTCTGAGACTGTCTACGGTTTTTATTTGCAGCATGCATTTTAGCATTCCGTAGCCATGTGCGTCTTCGCTTCATGTTAGCAGCCAACTTTTTCTTCTGCTCCTCTTTCTGATGTGCCCTCAGATCCTTTTTGGCCGTCTTCACAGCTTGCCGTGCAGCTGTCAGTTGACTGCTTTGATTGCCCAATACATTTGTAGCACATTCATGCCGGGCATCCTCTATACATATATACATACCTGCGGCAGCAACGTAACCAATGTAATACGACTAGATACACTATGTAAAACTTCTTCAAAACCATGGACGCACCGTAGCTAGCTGGGCCGGGGTCAACAAGGTATGAATAGGTATGAATGAATGAACCTGCAATAGGAAATTTGTATAATGTCAATTCTTGGGTTTTTTCCATGTTTGGTAGGCATGCTTAGATTTCACATGCTGGGCTTGCAGAGATCCACTATTGTAGTGGCTCTGTCTCTGAGACTGTCTACGGTTTTTATTTGCAGCATGCATTTTAGCATTCCGTAGCCATGTGCATCTTCGCTTCATGTTAGCAGCCAACTTTTTCTTCTGCTCCTCTTTCTGATGTGCCCTCAGATCCTTTTTGGCCATCTTCACAGCTTGCCGTGCAGCTGTCAGTTGACTGCTTTGATTGCCCAATACATTTGTAGCACGTTCATGCCGGGCATCCTCTATACATATATACATACCTGCGGCAGCAACGTAACCAATGTAATACGACTAGATACACTATGTACAACTTCTTCAAAACCATGGACGCACCGTAGCTAGCTGGGCCGGGGTCAACAAGGTATGAATAGGTATGAATGAATGAACCTGCAATATGAAATTTGTATTTTGTCAATTCTTGGGTTTTTTCCATGTTTGGTAGGCATGCTCAGATTTCACATGCTGGGCTTGCAGAGATCCGCTATTGTAGTGGCTCTGTCTCTGAGACTGTCTACGGTTTTTATTTGCAGCATGCATTTTAGCATTCCGTAGCCATGTGCGTCTTCGCTTCATGTTAGCAGCCAACTTTTTCTTCTGCTCCTCTTTCTGATGTGCCCTCAGATCCTTTTTGGCCGTCTTCACAGCTTGCCGTGCAGCTGTCAGTTGACTGCTTTGATTGCCCAATACATTTGAAGCCCATTCATGCTGGGCATCCTCTATACATATATACATACCTGCGGCAGCAACGTAACCAATGTAATACGACTAGATACACTATGTAAAACTTCTTCAAAACCATGGATGCACCGTAGCTAGCTGGGCCGGGGTCAACAAGGTATGAATAGGTATGAATGAATGAACCTGCAATATGAAATTTGTATTATGTCAATTCTTGGGTTTTTCCATGTTTGGTAGGCATGCTCAGATTTCACATGCTGGGCTTGCAGAGATCCGCTATTGTAGTGGCTCTGTCTCTGAGACTGTCTACGGTTTTTATTTGCAGCATGCATTTTAGCATTCCGTAGCCATGTGCGTCTTCGCTTCATGTTAGCAGCCAACTTTTTCTTCTGCTCCTCTTTCTGATGTGCCCTCAGATCCTTTTTGGCCGTCTTCACAGCTTGCCGTGCAGCTGTCAGTTGACTGCTTTGATTGCCCAATACATTTGTAGCACATTCATGCCGGGCATCCTCTATACATATATACATACCTGCGGCAGCAACGTAACCAATGTAATACGACTAGATACACTATGTAAAACTTCTTCAAAACCATGGACGCACCGTAGCTAGCTGGGCCGGGGTCAACAAGGTATGAATAGGTATGAATGAATGAACCTGCAATATGAAATTTGTATAATGTCAATTCTTGGGTTTTTTCCATGTTTGGTAGGCATGCTTAGATTTCACATGCTGGGCTTGCAGAGATCCACTATTGTAGTGGCTCTGTCTCTGAGACTGTCTACGGTTTTTATTTGCAGCATGCATTTTAGCATTCCGTAGCCATGTGCATCTTCGCTTCATGTTAGCAGCCAACTTTTTCTTCTGCTCCTCTTTCTGATGTGCCCTCAGATCCTTTTTGGCCATCTTCACAGCTTGCCGTGCAGCTGTCAGTTGACTGCTTTGATTGCCCAATACATTTGTAGCACGTTCATGCCGGGCATCCTCTATACATATATACATACCTGCGGCAGCAACGTAACCAATGTAATACGACTAGATACACTATGTACAACTTCTTCAAAACCATGGACGCACCGTAGCTAGCTGGGCCGGGGTCAACAAGGTATGAATAGGTATGAATGAATGAACCTGCAATATGAAATTTGTATTTTGTCAATTCTTGGGTTTTTTCCATGTTTGGTAGGCATGCTCAGATTTCACATGCTGGGCTTGCAGAGATCCGCTATTGTAGTGGCTCTGTCTCTGAGACTGTCTACGGTTTTTATTTGCAGCATGCATTTTAGCATTCCGTAGCCATGTGCGTCTTCGCTTCATGTTAGCAGCCAACTTTTTCTTCTGCTCCTCTTTCTGATGTGCCCTCAGATCCTTTTTGGCCGTCTTCACAGCTTGCCGTGCAGCTGTCAGTTGACTGCTTTGATTGCCCAATACATTTGTAGCACATTCATGCCGGGCATCCTCTATACATATATACATACCTGCGGCAGCAACCTAACCAATGTAATACGACTAGATACACTATGTACAACTTCTTCAAAACCATGGACGCACCGTAGCTAGCTGGGCCGGGGTCAACAAGGTATGAATAGGTATGAATGAATGAACCTGCAATATGAAATTTGTATTATGTCAATTCTTGGGTTTTTTCCATGTTTGGTAGGCATGCTCAGATTTCACATGCTGGGCTTGCAGAGATCCGCTATTGTAGTGGCTCTGTCTCTGAGACTGTTTACGGTTTTTATTTGCAGCATGCATTTTAGCATTCCGTAGCCATGTGCGTCTTCGCTTCATGTTAGCAGCCAACTTTTTCTTCTGCTCCTCTTTCTGATGTGCCCTCAGATCCTTTTTGGCCGTCTTCACAGCTTGCCGTGCAGCTGTCAGTTGATTGCTTTGATTGCCCAATACATTTGTAGCACGTTCATGCCGGGCATCCTCTATACATATATACATACCTGCGGCAGCAACGTAACCAATGTAATACGACTAGATACACTATGTACAACGTCTTCAAAACCATGGACGCACCGTAGCTAGCTGGGCCGGGGTCAACAAGGTATGAATAGGTATGAATGAATGAACCTGCAATATGAAATTTGTATTATGTCAATTCTTGGGTTTTTTCCATATTTGGTAGGCATGCTCAGATTTCACAAGCTGGGCTTGCAGAGATCCGCTATTGTAGTGGCTCTGTCTCTGAGACTGTCTACGGTTTTTATTTGCAGCATGCATTTTAGCATTCCGTAGCCATGTGCGTCTTCGCTTCATGTTAGCAGCCAACTTTTTCTTCTGCTCCTCTTTCTGATGTGCCCTCAGATCCTTTTTGGCCATCTTCACAGCTTGCCGTGCAGCTGTCAGTTGACTGCTTTGATTGCCCAATACATTTGTAGCACGTTCATGCCGGGCATCCTCTATACATATATACATACCTGCGGCAGCAACGTAACCAATGTAATACGACTAGATACACTATGTACAACTTCTTCAAAACGATGGACGCACCATAGCTAGCTGGGCCGGGGTCAACAAGGTATGAATAGGTATGAATGAATGAACCCGCAATATGAAATTTGTATTATGTCAATTCTTGGGTTTTTTCCATGTTTGGTAGGCATGCTCAGATTTCACATGCTGGGCTTGCAGAGATCCGCTATTGTAGTGGCTCTGTCTCTGAGACTGTCTACGGTTTTTATTTGCAGCATGCATTTTAGCATTCCGTAGCCATGTGCGTCTTCGCTTCATGTTTGCAGCCAACTTTTTCTTCTGCTCCTCTTTCTGATGTGCCCTCAGATCCTTTTTGGCCATCTTCACAGCTTGCCGTGCAGCTGTCAGTTGACTGCTTTGATTGCCCAATACATTTGTAGCACGTTCATGCCGGGCATCCTCTATACATATATACATACCTGCGGCAGCAACGTAACCAATGTAATACGACTAGATACACTATGTACAACTTTTTCAAAACCATGGACGCACCGTAGCTAGCTGGGCCGGGGTCAACAAGGTATGAATAAGTATGAATGAATGAACCTGCAATATGAAATTTGTATTATGTCAATTCTTGGGTTTTTTCCATGTTTGGTAGGCATGCTCAGATTTCACAAGCTGGGCTTGCAGAGATCCGTTATTGTAGTGGCTCTGTCTCTGAGACTGTCTACGGTTTTTATTTGCAGCATGCATTTTAGCATTCCGTAGCCATGTGTGTCTTCGCTTCATGTTAGCAGCCAACTTTTTCTTCTGCTCCTCTTTCTGATGTGCCCTCAGATCCTTTTTGGCCGTCTTCACAGCATGCCGTGCAGCTGTCAGTTGACTGCTTTGATTGCCCAATACATTTGTAGCACGTTCATGCCGGGCATCCTCTATACATATATACATACCTGCGGCAGCAACGTAACCAATGTAATACGACCAGATACACTATGTACAACTTCTTCACAACCATGGATGCACCGTAGCTAGCTGGGCCGGGGTCAACAAGGTATGAATAGGTATGAATGAATGAACCTGCAATATGAAATTTGTATTATGTCAATTCTTGGGTTTTTTCCATGTTTGGTAGGCATGCTCAGATTTCACATGCTGGGCTTGCAGAGATCCGCTATTGTAGTGGCTCTGTCTCTGAGACTGTCTACGGTTTTTATTTGCAGCATGCATTTTAGCATTCCGTAGCCATGTGCGTCTTCGCTTCATGTTAGCAGCCAACTTTTTCTTCTGCTCCTCTTTCTGATGTGCCCTCAGATCCTTTTTGGCCGTCTTCACAGCTTGCCGTGCAGCTGTCAGTTGACTGCTTTGATTGCCCAATACATTTGTAGCACATTCATGCCGGGCATCCTCTATACATATATACATACCTGCGGCAGCAACGTAACCAATGTAATACGACTAGATACACTATGTAAAACTTCTTCAAAACCATGGACGCACCGTAGCTAGCTGGGCCGGGGTCAACAAGGTATGAATAGGTATGAATGAATGAACCTGCAATATGAAATTTGTATTATGTCAATTCTTGGGTTTTTTCCATGTTTGGTAGGCATGCTTAGATTTCACATGCTGGGCTTGCAGAGATCCACTATTGTAGTGGCTCTGTCTCTGAGACTGTCTACGGTTTTTATTTGCAGCATGCATTTTAGCATTCCGTAGCCATGTGCATCTTCGCTTCATGTTAGCAGCCAACTTTTTCTTCTGCTCCTCTTTCTGATGTGCCCTCAGATCCTTTTTGGCCATCTTCACAGCTTGCCGTGCAGCTGTCAGTTGACTGCTTTGATTGCCCAATACATTTGTAGCACGTTCATGCCGGGCATCCTCTATACATATATACATACCTGCGGCAGCAACGTAACCAATGTAATACGACTAGATACACTATGTACAACTTCTTCAAAACCATGGACGCACCGTAGCTAGCTGGGCCGGGGTCAACAGGGTATGAATAGGTATGAATGAATGAACCTGCAATATGAAATTTGTATTTTGTCAATTCTTGGGTTTTTTCCATGTTTGGTAGGCATGCTCAGATTTCACATGCTGGGCTTGCAGAGATCCGCTATTGTAGTGGCTCTGTCTCTGAGACTGTCTACGGTTTTTATTTGCAGCATGCATTTTAGCATTCCGTAGCCATGTGCGTCTTCGCTTCATGTTAGCAGCCAACTTTTTCTTCTGCTCCTCTTTCTGATGTGCCCTCAGATCCTTTTTGGTCGTCTTCACAGCTTGCCTTGCAGCTGTCAGTTGACTGCTTTGATTGCCCAATACATTTGTAGCACATTCATGCCGGGCATCCTCTATACATATATACATACCTGCGGCAGCAACGTAACCAATGTAATACGACTAGATACACTATGTACAACTTCTTCAAAACCATGGACGCACCGTAGCTAGCTGGGCCGGGGTCAACAAGGTATGAATAGGTATGAATGAATGAACCTGCAATATGAAATTTGTATTTTGTCAATTCTTGGGTTTTTTCCATATTTGGTAGGCATGCTCAGATTTCACAAGCTGGGCTTGCAGAGATCCGCTATTGTAGTGGCTCTGTCTCTGAGACTGTCTACGGTTTTTATTTGCAGCATGCATTTTAGCATTCCGTAGCCATGTGCGTCTTCGCTTCATGTTAGCAGCCAACTTTTTCTTCTGCTCCTCTTTCTGATGTGCCCTCAGATCCTTTTTGGCCATCTTCACAGCTTGCCGTGCAGCTGTCAGTTGACTGCTTTGATTGCCCAATACATTTGTAGCACGTTCATGCCGGGCATCCTCTATACATATATACATACCTGCGGCAGCAACGTAACCAATGTAATACGACTAGATACACTATGTACAACTTCTTCAAAACGATGGACGCACCATAGCTAGCTGGGCCGGGGTCAACAAGGTATGAATAGGTATGAATGAATGAACCTGCAATATGAAATTTGTATTATGTCAATTCTTGGGTTTTTTCCATGTTTGGTAGGCATGCTCAGATTTCACATGCTGGGCTTGCAGAGATCCGCTATTGTAGTGGCTCTGTCTCTGAGACTGTCTACGGTTTTTATTTGCAGCATGCATTTTAGCATTCCGTAGCCATGTGCGTCTTCGCTTCATGTTTGCAGCCAAGTTTTTCTTCTGCTCCTCTTTCTGATGTGCCCTCAGATCATTTTTGGCCATCTTCACAGCTTGCCGTGCAGCTGTCAGTTGACTGCTTTGATTGCCCAATACATTTGTAGCACGTTCATGCCGGGCATCCTCTATACATATATACATACCTGCGGCAGCAACGTAACCAATGTAATACGACTAGATACACTATGTACAACTTCTTCAAAACCATGGACGCACCGTAGCTAGCTGGGCCGGGGTCAACAAGGTATGAATAAGTATGAATGAATGAACCTGCAATATGAAATTTGTATTATGTCAATTCTTGGGTTTTTTCCATGTTTGGTAGGCATGCTCAGATTTCACAAGCTGGGCTTGCAGAGATCTGCTATTGTAGTGGCTCTGTCTCTGAGACTGTCTACGGTTTTTATTTGCAGCATGCATTTTAGCATTCCGTAGCCATGTGCGTCTTCGCTTCATGTTAGCAGCCAACTTTTTCTTCTGCTCCTCTTTCTGATGTGCCCTCAGATCCTTTTTGGCCGTCTTCACAGCATGCCGTGCAGCTGTCAGTTGACTGCTTTGATTGCCCAATACATTTGTAGCACGTTCATGCCGGGCATCCTCTATACATATATACATACCTGCGGCAGCAACGTAACCAATGTAATACGACCAGATACACTATGTACAACTTCTTCAAAACCATGGATGCACCGTAGCTAGCTGGGCCGGGGTCAACAAGGTATGAATAGGTTTGAATGAATGAACCTGCAATATGAAATTTGTATTATGTCAATTCTTGGGTTTTTTCCATGTTTGGTAGGCATGCTCAGATTTCACATGCTGGGCTTGCAGAGATCCGCTATTGTAGTGGCTCTGTCTCTGAGACTGTCTACGGTTTTTATTTGCAGCATGCATTTTAGCATTCCGTAGCCATGTGCGTCTTCGCTTCATGTTAGCAGCCAACTTTTTCTTCTGCTCCTCTTTCTGATGTGCCCTCAGATCCTTTTTGGCCGTCTTCACAGCTTGCCGTGCAGCTGTCAGTTGACTGCTTTGATTGCCCAATACATTTGTAGCACGTTCATGCCGGGCATCCTCTATACATATATACATACCTGCGGCAGCAACGTAACCAATGTAATACGACTAGATACACTATGTACAACTTCTTCAAAACCATGGACGCACCGTAGCTAGCTGGGCCGGGGTCAACAAGGTATGAATAGGTATGAATGAATGAACCTGCAATATGAAATTTGTATTTTGTCAATTCTTGGGTTTTTTCCATGTTTGGTAGGCATGCTCAGATTTCACATGCTGGGCTTGCAGAGATCCGCTATTGTAGTGGCTCTGTCTCTGAGACTGTCTACGGTTTTTATTTGCAGCATGCATTTTAGCATTCCGTAGCCATGTGCGTCTTCGCTTCATGTTAGCAGCCAACTTTTTCTTCTGCTCCTCTTTCTGATGTGCCCTCAGATCCTTTTTGGTCGTCTTCACAGCTTGCCGTGCAGCTGTCAGTTGACTGCTTTGATTGCCCAATACATTTGTAGCACATTCATGCCGGGCATCCTCTATACATATATACATACCTGCGGCAGCAACGTAACCAATGTAATACGACTAGATACACTATGTACAACTTCTTCAAAACCATGGACGCACCGTAGCTAGCTGGGCCGGGGTCAACAAGGTATGAATAGGTATGAATGAATGAACCTGCAATATGGAATTTGTATTTTGTCAATTCTTGGGTTTTTTCCATGTTTGGTAGGCATGCTCAGATTTCACATGCTGGGCTTGCAGAGATCCGCTATTGTAGTGGCTCTGTCTCTGAGACTGTCTACGGTTTTTATTTGCAGCATGCATTTTAGCATTCCGTAGCCATGTGCGTCTTCGCTTCATGTTAGCAGCCAACTTTTTCTTCTGCTCCTCTTTCTGATGTGCCCTCAGATCCTTTTTGGCCGTCTTCACAGCTTGCCGTGCAGCTGTCAGTTGACTGCTTTGATTGCCCAATACATTTGTAGCACATTCATGCCGGGCATCCTCTATACATATATACATACCTGCGGCAGCAACGTAACCAATGTAATACGACTAGATACACTATGTAAAACTTCTTCAAAACCATGGACGCACCGTAGCTAGCTGGGCCGGGGTCAACAAGGTATGAATAGGTATGAATGAATGAACCTGCAATAGGAAATTTGTATAATGTCAATTCTTGGGTTTTTTCCATGTTTGGTAGGCATGCTCAGATTTCACATGCTGGGCTTGCAGAGATCCGCTATTGTAGTGGCTCTGTCTCTGAGACTGTCTACGGTTTTTATTTGCAGCATGCATTTTAGCATTCCGTAGCCATGTGCGTCTTCGCTTCATGTTTGCAGCCAACTTTTTCTTCTGCTCCTCTTTCTGATGTGCCCTCAGATCCTTTTTGGCCGTCTTCACAGCTTGCCGTGCAGCTGTCAGTTGATTGCTTTGATTGCCCAATACATTTGTAGCACGTTCATGCCGGGCATCCTCTATACATATATACATACCTGCGGCAGCAACGTAACCAATGTAATACGACTAGATACACTATGTACAACTTCTTCAAAACCATGGACGCACCGTAGCTAGCTGGGCCGGGGTCAACAAGGTATGAATAGGTATGAATGAATGAACCTGCAATATGAAATTTGTATTATGTCAATTCTTGGGTTTTTTCCATATTTGGTAGGCATGCTCAGATTTCACAAGCTGGGCTTGCAGAGATCCGCTATTGTAGTGGCTCTGTCTCTGAGACTGTCTACGGTTTTTATTTGCAGCATGCATTTTAGCATTCCGTAGCCATGTGCGTCTTCGCTTCATGTTAGCAGCCAACTTTTTCTTCTGCTCCTCTTTCTGATGTGCCCTCAGATCCTTTTTGGCCATCTTCACAGCTTGCCGTGCAGCTGTCAGTTGACTGCTTTGATTGCCCAATACATTTGTAGCACGTTCATGCCGGGCATCCTCTATACATATATACATACCTGCGGCAGCAACGTAACCAATGTAATACGACTAGATACACTATGTACAACTTCTTCAAAACGATGGACGCACCATAGCTAGCTGGGCCGGGGTCAACAAGGTATGAATAGGTATGAATGAATGAACCTGCAATATGAAATTTGTATTATGTCAATTCTTGGGTTTTTTCCATGTTTGGTAGGCATGCTCAGATTTCACATGCTGGGCTTGCAGAGATCCGCTATTGTAGTGGCTCTGTCTCTGAGACTGTCTACGGTTTTTATTTGCAGCATGCATTTTAGCATTCCGTAGCCATGTGCGTCTTCGCTTCATGTTTGCAGCCAAGTTTTTCTTCTGCTCCTCTTTCTGATGTGCCCTCAGATCATTTTTGGCCATCTTCACAGCTTGCCGTGCAGCTGTCAGTTGACTGCTTTGATTGCCCAATACATTTGTAGCACGTTCATGCCGGGCATCCTCTATACATATATACATACCTGCGGCAGCAACGTAACCAATGTAATACGACTAGATACACTATGTACAACTTCTTCAAAACCATGGACGCACCGTAGCTAGCTGGGCCGGGGTCAACAAGGTATGAATAAGTATGAATGAATGAACCTGCAATATGAAATTTGTATTATGTCAATTCTTGGGTTTTTTCCATGTTTGGTAGGCATGCTCAGATTTCACAAGCTGGGCTTGCAGAGATCTGCTATTGTAGTGGCTCTGTCTCTGAGACTGTCTACGGTTTTTATTTGCAGCATGCATTTTAGCATTCCGTAGCCATGTGCGTCTTCGCTTCATGTTAGCAGCCAACTTTTTCTTCTGCTCCTCTTTCTGATGTGCCCTCAGATCCTTTTTGGCCGTCTTCACAGCATGCCGTGCAGCTGTCAGTTGACTGCTTTGATTGCCCAATACATTTGTAGCACGTTCATGCCGGGCATCCTCTATACATATATACATACCTGCGGCAGCAACGTAACCAATGTAATACGACCAGATACACTATGTACAACTTCTTCAAAACCATGGATGCACCGTAGCTAGCTGGGCCGGGGTCAACAAGGTATGAATAGGTATGAATGAATGAACCTGCAATATGAAATTTGTATTATGTCAATTCTTGGGTTTTTTCCATGTTTGGTAGGCATGCTCAGATTTCACATGCTGGGCTTGCAGAGATCCGCTATTGTAGTGGCTCTGTCTCTGAGACTGTCTACGGTTTTTATTTGCAGCATGCATTTTAGCATTCCGTAGCCATGTGCGTCTTCGCTTCATGTTAGCAGCCAACTTTTTCTTCTGCTCCTCTTTCTGATGTGCCCTCAGATCCTTTTTGGCCGTCTTCACAGCTTGCCGTGCAGCTGTCAGTTGACTGCTTTGATTGCCCAATACATTTGTAGCACGTTCATGCCGGGCATCCTCTATACATATATACATACCTGCGGCAGCAACGTAACCAATGTAATACGACTAGATACACTATGTACAACTTCTTCAAAACCATGGACGCACCGTAGCTAGCTGGGCCGGGGTCAACAAGGTATGAATAGGTATGAATGAATGAACCTGCAATATGAAATTTGTATTTTGTCAATTCTTGGGTTTTTTCCATGTTTGGTAGGCATGCTCAGATTTCACATGCTGGGCTTGCAGAGATCCGCTATTGTAGTGGCTCTGTCTCTGAGACTGTCTACGGTTTTTATTTGCAGCATGCATTTTAGCATTCCGTAGCCATGTGCGTCTTCGCTTCATGTTAGCAGCCAACTTTTTCTTCTGCTCCTCTTTCTGATGTGCCCTCAGATCCTTTTTGGTCGTCTTCACAGCTTGCCGTGCAGCTGTCAGTTGACTGCTTTGATTGCCCAATACATTTGTAGCACATTCATGCCGGGCATCCTCTATACATATATACATACCTGCGGCAGCAACGTAACCAATGTAATACGACTAGATACACTATGTACAACTTCTTCAAAACCATGGACGCACCGTAGCTAGCTGGGCCGGGGTCAACAAGGTATGAATAGGTATGAATGAATGAACCTGCAATATGGAATTTGTATTTTGTCAATTCTTGGGTTTTTTCCATGTTTGGTAGGCATGCTCAGATTTCACATGCTGGGCTTGCAGAGATCCGCTATTGTAGTGGCTCTGTCTCTGAGACTGTCTACGGTTTTTATTTGCAGCATGCATTTTAGCATTCCGTAGCCATGTGCGTCTTCGCTTCATGTTTGCAGCCAAGTTTTTCTTCTGCTCCTCTTTCTGATGTGCCCTCAGATCATTTTTGGCCATCTTCACAGCTTGCCGTGCAGCTGTCAGTTGACTGCTTTGATTGCCCAATACATTTGTAGCACGTTCATGCCGGGCATCCTCTATACATATATACATACCTGCGGCAGCAACGTAACCAATGTAATACGACTAGATACACTATGTACAACTTCTTCAAAACCATGGACGCACCGTAGCTAGCTGGGCCGGGGTCAACAAGGTATGAATAAGTATGAATGAATGAACCTGCAATATGAAATTTGTATTATGTCAATTCTTGGGTTTTTTCCATGTTTGGTAGGCATGCTCAGATTTCACAAGCTGGGCTTGCAGAGATCTGCTATTGTAGTGGCTCTGTCTCTGAGACTGTCTACGGTTTTTATTTGCAGCATGCATTTTAGCATTCCGTAGCCATGTGCGTCTTCGCTTCATGTTAGCAGCCAACTTTTTCTTCTGCTCCTCTTTCTGATGTGCCCTCAGATCCTTTTTGGCCGTCTTCACAGCATGCCGTGCAGCTGTCAGTTGACTGCTTTGATTGCCCAATACATTTGTAGCACGTTCATGCCGGGCATCCTCTATACATATATACATACCTGCGGCAGCAACGTAACCAATGTAATACGACCAGATACACTATGTACAACTTCTTCAAAACCATGGATGCACCGTAGCTAGCTGGGCCGGGGTCAACAAGGTATGAATAGGTATGAATGAATGAACCTGCAATATGAAATTTGTATTATGTCAATTCTTGGGTTTTTTCCATGTTTGGTAGGCATGCTCAGATTTCACATGCTGGGCTTGCAGAGATCCGCTATTGTAGTGGCTCTGTCTCTGAGACTGTCTACGGTTTTTATTTGCAGCATGCATTTTAGCATTCCGTAGCCATGTGCGTCTTCGCTTCATGTTAGCAGCCAACTTTTTCTTCTGCTCCTCTTTCTGATGTGCCCTCAGATCCTTTTTGGCCGTCTTCACAGCTTGCCGTGCAGCTGTCAGTTGACTGCTTTGATTGCCCAATACATTTGTAGCACGTTCATGCCGGGCATCCTCTATACATATATACATACCTGCGGCAGCAACGTAACCAATGTAATACGACTAGATACACTATGTACAACTTCTTCAAAACCATGGACGCACCGTAGCTAGCTGGGCCGGGGTCAACAAGGTATGAATAGGTATGAATGAATGAACCTGCAATATGAAATTTGTATTTTGTCAATTCTTGGGTTTTTTCCATGTTTGGTAGGCATGCTCAGATTTCACATGCTGGGCTTGCAGAGATCCGCTATTGTAGTGGCTCTGTCTCTGAGACTGTCTACGGTTTTTATTTGCAGCATGCATTTTAGCATTCCGTAGCCATGTGCGTCTTCGCTTCATGTTAGCAGCCAACTTTTTCTTCTGCTCCTCTTTCTGATGTGCCCTCAGATCCTTTTTGGTCGTCTTCACAGCTTGCCGTGCAGCTGTCAGTTGACTGCTTTGATTGCCCAATACATTTGTAGCACATTCATGCCGGGCATCCTCTATACATATATACATACCTGCGGCAGCAACGTAACCAATGTAATACGACTAGATACACTATGTACAACTTCTTCAAAACCATGGACGCACCGTAGCTAGCTGGGCCGGGGTCAACAAGGTATGAATAGGTATGAATGAATGAACCTGCAATATGGAATTTGTATTTTGTCAATTCTTGGGTTTTTTCCATGTTTGGTAGGCATGCTCAGATTTCACATGCTGGGCTTGCAGAGATCCGCTATTGTAGTGGCTCTGTCTCTGAGACTGTCTACGGTTTTTATTTGCAGCATGCATTTTAGCATTCCGTAGCCATGTGCGTCTTCGCTTCATGTTAGCAGCCAACTTTTTCTTCTGCTCCTCTTTCTGATGTGCCCTCAGATCCTTTTTGGCCGTCTTCACAGCTTGCCGTGCAGCTGTCAGTTGACTGCTTTGATTGCCCAATACATTTGTAGCACATTCATGCCGGGCATCCTCTATACATATATACATACCTGCGGCAGCAACGTAACCAATGTAATACGACTAGATACACTATGTAAAACTTCTTCAAAACCATGGACGCACCGTAGCTAGCTGGGCCGGGGTCAACAAGGTATGAATAGGTATGAATGAATGAACCTGCAATAGGAAATTTGTATAATGTCAATTCTTGGGTTTTTTCCATGTTTGGTAGGCATGCTCAGATTTCACATGCTGGGCTTGCAGAGATCCGCTATTGTAGTGGCTCTGTCTCTGAGACTGTCTACGGTTTTTATTTGCAGCATGCATTTTAGCATTCCGTAGCCATGTGCGTCTTCGCTTCATGTTTGCAGCCAACTTTTTCTTCTGCTCCTCTTTCTGATGTGCCCTCAGATCCTTTTTGGCCGTCTTCACAGCTTGCCGTGCAGCTGTCAGTTGATTGCTTTGATTGCCCAATACATTTGTAGCACGTTCATGCCGGGCATCCTCTATACATATATACATACCTGCGGCAGCAACGTAACCAATGTTATACGACTAGATACACTATGTACAACTTCTTCAAAACCATGGACGGACCGTAGCTAGCTGGGCCGGGGTCAACAAGGTATGAATAGGTATGAATGAATTAACCTGCAATATGAAATTTGTATTATGTCAATTCTTGGGTTTTTTCCATATTTGGTAGGCATGCTCAGATTTCACAAGCTGGGCTTGCAGAGATCCGCTATTGTAGTGGCTCTGTCTCTGAGACTGTCTACGGTTTTTATTTGCAGCATGCATTTTAGCATTCCGTAGCCATGTGCGTCTTCGCTTCATGTTAGCAGCCAACTTTTTCTTCTGCTCCTCTTTCTGATGTGCCCTCAGATCCTTTTTGGCCATCTTCACAGCTTGCCGTGCAGCTGTCAGTTGACTGCTTTGATTGCCCAATAAATTTGTAGCACGTTCATGCCGGGCATCCTCTATACATATATACATACCTGCGGCAGCAATGTAACCAATGTAATACGACTAGATACACTATGTACAACTTCTTCAAAACGATGGACGCACCATAGCTAGCTGGGCCGGGGTCAACAAGGTATGAATAGGTATGAATGAATGAACCTGCAATATGAAATTTGTATTATGTCAATTCTTGGGTTTTTTCCATGTTTGGTAGGCATGCTCAGATTTCACATGCTGGGCTTGCAGAGATCCGCTATTGTAGTGGCTCTGTCTCTGAGACTGTCTACGGTTTTTATTTGCAGCATGCATTTTAGCATTCCGTAGCCATGTGCGTCTTCGCTTCATGTTTGCAGCCAACTTTTTCTTCTGCTCCTCTTTCTGATGTGCCCTCAGATCATTTTTGGCCATCTTCACAGCTTGCCGTGCAGCTGTCAGTTGACTGCTTTGATTGCCCAATACATTTGTAGCACGTTCATGCCGGGCATCCTCTATACATATATACATACCTGCGGCAGCAACGTAACCAATGTAATACGACTAGATACACTATGTACAACTTCTTCAAAACCATGGACGCACCGTAGCTAGCTGGGCCGGGGTCAACAAGGTATGAATAAGTATGAATGAATGAACCTGCAATATGAAATTTGTATTATGTCAATTCTTGGGTTTTTTCCATGTTTGGTAGGCATGCTCAGATTTCACAAGCTGGGCTTGCAGAGATCCGCTATTGTAGTGGCTCTGTCTCTGAGACTGTCTACGGTTTTTATTTGCAGCCTGCATTTTAGCATTCCGTAGCCATGTGCGTCTTCGCTTCATGTTAGCAGCCAACTTTTTCTTCTGCTCCTCTTTCTGATGTGCCCTCAGATCCTTTTTGGTCGTCTTCACAGCATGCCGTGCAGCTGTCAGTTGACTGCTTTGATTACCCAATACATTTGTAGCACGTTCATGCCGGGCATCCTCTATACATTTATACATACCTGCGGCAGCAACGTAACCAATGTAATACGACTAGATACACTATGTACAACTTCTTCAAAACCATGGACGCACCGTAGCTAGCTGGGCCGGGGTCAACAAGGTATGAATAGGTATGAATGAATGAACCTGCAATATGAAATTTGTATTATGTCAATTCTTGGGTTTTTTCCATGTTTGGTAGGCATGCTCAGATTTCACAAGCTGGGCTTGCAGAGATCCGCTATTGTAGTGGCTCTGTCTCTGAGACTGTCTACGGTTTTTATTTGCAGCATGCATTTTAGCATTCCGTAGCCATGTACGTCTTCGCTTCATGTTAGCAGCCAACTTTTTCTTCTGCTCCTCTTTCTGATGTGCCCTCAGATCCTTTTTGGCCATCTTCACAGCTTGCCGTGCAGCTGTCAGTTGACTGCTTTGATTGCCCAATACATTTGTAGCACGTTCATGCCGGGCATCCTCTATACATATATACATACCTGCGGCAGCAACGTAACCAATGTAATACGACTAGATACACTATGTACAACTTCTTCAAAACCATGGACGCACCGTAGCTAGCTGGGCCGGGGTCAACAAGGTATGAATAGGTATGAATGAATGAACCTGCAATATGAAATTTGTATTATGTCAATTCTTGGGTTTTTTCCATGTTTGGTAGGCATGCTCAGATTTCACATGCTGGGCTTGCAGAGATCCGCTATTGTAGTGGCTCTGTCTCTGAGACTGTCTACGGTTTTTATTTGCAGCATGCATTTTAGCATTCCGTAGCCATGTGCGTCTTCGCTTCATGTTAGCAGCCAACTTTTTCTTCTGCTCCTCTTTCTGACGTGCCCTCAGATCATATTTGGCCATCTTCACAGCTTGCCGTGCAGCTGTCAGTTGACTGCTTTGATTGCCCAATACATTTGTAGCACGTTCATGCCGGGCATCCTCTATACATATATACATACCTGCGGCAGCAACGTAAGCAATGTAATACGACTAGATACACTATGTACAACTTCTTCAAAACCATGGACGCACCGTAGCTAGCTGGGCCGGGGTCAACAAGGTATGAATAGGTATGAATGAATGAACCTGTAATATGAAATTTGTATTATGTCAATTCTTGGGTTTTTTCCATGTTTGGTAGGCATGCTCAGATTTCACATGCTGGGCTTGCAGAGGTCCGCTATTGTAGTGGCTCTGTCTCTGAGACTGTCTACGGTTTTTATTTGCAGCATGCATTTTAGCATTCCGTAGCCATGTGCATCTTCGCTTCATGTTAGCAGCCAACTTTTTCTTCTGCTCCTCTTTCTGATGTGCCCTCAGATCATTTTTGGCCATCTTCACAGCTTGCCGTGCAGCTGTCAGTTGACTGCTTTGATTGCCCAATACATTTGTAGCACGTTCATGCCGGGCATCCTCTATACATATATACATACCTGCGGCAGCAACGTAACCAATGTAATACGACTAGAAACACTATGTACAACTTCTTCAAAACCATGGACGCACCGTAGCTAGCTGGGCCGGGGTCAACAAGGTATGAATAGGTATGAATGAATGAACCTGCAATATGAAATTTGTATTATGTCAATTCTTGGGTTTTTTCCATGTTTGGTAGGCATGCTCAGATTTCACATGCTGGGCTTGCAGAGATCCGCTATTGTAGTGGCTCTGTCTCTGAGACTGTCTACGGTTTTTATTTGCAGCATGCATTTTAGCATTCCGTAGCCATGTGCATCTTCGCTTCATGTTTGCAGCCAACTTTTTCTTCTGCTCCTCTTTCTGATGTGCCCTCAGATCATTTTTGGCCATCTTCACAGCTTGCCGTGCAGCTGTCAGTTGACTGCTTTGATTGCCCAATACATTTGTAGCACGTTCATGCCGGGCATCCTCTATACATATATACATACCTGCGGCAGCAACGTAAGCAATGTAATACGACTAGATACACTATGTACAACTTCTTCAAAACCATGGACGCACCGTAGCTAGCTGGGCCGGGGTCAACAAGGTATGAATAGGTATGAATGAATGAACCTGTAATATGAAATTTGTATTATGTCAATTCTTGGGTTTTTTCCATGTTTGGTAGGCATGCTCAGATTTCACATGCTGGGCTTGCAGAGATCCGCTATTGTAGTGGCTCTGTCTCTGAGACTGTCTACGGTTTTTATTTGCAGCATGCATTTTAGCATTCCGTAGCCATGTGCATCTTCGCTTCATGTCAGCAGCCAACTTTTTATTCTGCTCCTCTTTCTGATGTGCCCTCAGATCATTTTTGGCCATCTTCACAGCTTGCCGTGCAGCTGTCAGTTGACTGCTTTGATTGCCCAATACATTTGTAGCACGTTCATGCCGGGCATCCTCTATACATATATACATACCTGCGGCAGCAACGTAACCAATGTAATACGACTAGATACACTATGTACAACTTCTTCAAAACCATGGACGCACCGTAGCTAGCTGGGCCGGGGTCAACAAGGTATGAATAGGTATGAATGAATGAACCTGCAATATGAAATTTGTATTATGTCAATTCTTGGGTTTTTTCCATGTTTGGTAGGCATGCTCAGATTTCACATGCTGGGCTTGCAGAGATCCGCTATTGTAGTGGCTCTGTCTCTGAGACTGTCTACGGTTTTTATTTGCAGCATGCATTTTAGCATTCCGTAGCCATGTGCGTCTTCGCTTCATGTTAGCAGCCAACTTTTTCTTCTGCTCCTCTTTCTGATGTGCCCTCAGATCCTTTTTGGCCATCTTCACAGCTTGCCGTGCAGCTGTCAGTTGACTGCTTTGATTGCCCAATACATTTGTAGCACGTTCATGCCGGGCATCCTCTATACATATATAAATACCTGCGGCAGCAACGTAACCTATGTAATACGACTAGATACACTATGTACAACTTCTTCAAAACCATGGACGCACCGTAGCTAGCTGGGCCGGGGTCAACAAGGTATGAATAGGTATGAATGAATGAACCTGCAATATGAAATTTGTATTATGTCAATTCTTGGGTTTTTTCCATGTTTGGTAGGCATGCTCAGATTTCACATGCTGGGCTTGCAGAGATCCGCTATTGTAGTGGCTCTGTCTCTGAGACTGTCTACGGTTTTTATTTGCAGCATGCATTTTAGCATTCCGTAGCCATGTGCGTCTTCGCTTCATGTTAGCAGCCAACTTTTTCTTCTGCTCCTCTTTCTGATGTGCCCTCAGATCATTTTTGGCCATCTTCACAGCTTGCCGTGCAGCTGTCAGTTGACTGCTTTGATTGCCCAATACATTTGTAGCACGTTCATGCCGGGCATCCTCTATACATATATACATACCTGCGGCAGCAACGTAACCAATTTAATACGACTAGATACACTATGTACAACTTCTTCAAAACCATGGACGCACCGTAGCTAGCTGGGCCGGGGTCAACAAGGTATGAATAGGTATGAATGAATGAACCTGCAATATGAAATTTGTATTATGTCAATTCTTGGGTTTTTTCCATGTTTGGTAGGCATGCTCAGATTTCACATGCTGGGCCTGCAGAGATCCGCTATTGTAGTGGCTCTGTCTCTGAGACTGTCTACGGTTTTTATTTGCAGCATGCATTTTAGCATTCCGTAGCCATGTGCATCTTCGCTTCATGTTTGCAGCCAACTTTTTCTTCTGCTCCTCTTTCTGATGTGCCCTCAGATCATTTTTGGCCATCTTCACAGCTTGCCGTGCAGCTGTCAGTTGACTGCTTTGATTGCCCAATACATTTGTAGCACGTTCATGCCGGGCATCCTCTATACATATATACATACCTGCGGCAGCAACGTAACCAATGTAATACGACTAGATACACTATGTACAACTTCTTCAAAACCATGGACGCACCGTAGCTAGCTGGGCCGGGGTCAACAAGGTATGAATAGGTATGAATGAATGAACCTGCAATATGAAATTTGTATTATGTCAATTCTTGGGTTTTTTCCATGTTTGGTAGGCATGCTCAGATTTCACATGCTGGGCTTGCAGAGATCCGCTATTGTAGTGGCTCTGTCTCTGAGACTGTCTACGGTTTTTATTTGCAGCATGCATTTTAGCATTCCGTAGCCATGTGCGTCTTCGCTTCATGTTAGCAGCCAACTTTTTCTTCTGCTCCTCTTTCTGATGTGCCCTCAGATCCTTTTTGGCCATCTTCACAGCTTGCCGTGCAGCTGTCAGTTGACTGCTTTGATTGCCCAATACATTTGTAGCACGTTCATGCCGGGCATCCTCTATACATATATAAATACCTGCGGCAGCAACGTAACCTATGTAATACGACTAGATACACTATGTACAACTTCTTCAAAACCATGGACGCACCGTAGCTAGCTGGGCCGGGGTCAACAAGGTATGAATAGGTATGAATGAATGAACCTGCAATATGAAATTTGTATTATGTCAATTCTTGGGTTTTTTCCATGTTTGGTAGGCATGCTCAGATTTCACATGCTGGGCTTGCAGAGATCCGCTATTGTAGTGGCTCTGTCTCTGAGACTGTCTACGGTTTTTATTTGCAGCATGCATTTTAGCATTCCGTAGCCATGTGCGTCTTCGCTTCATGTTAGCAGCCAACTTTTTCTTCTGCTCCTCTTTCTGATGTGCCCTCAGATCATTTTTGGCCATCTTCACAGCTTGCCGTGCAGCTGTCAGTTGACTGCTTTGATTGCCCAATACATTTGTAGCACGTTCATGCCGGGCATCCTCTATACATATATACATACCTGCGGCAGCAACGTAACCAATTTAATACGACTAGATACACTATGTACAACTTCTTCAAAACCATGGACGCACCGTAGCTAGCTGGGCCGGGGTCAACAAGGTATGAATAGGTATGAATGAATGAACCTGCAATATGAAATTTGTATTATGTCAATTCTTGGGTTTTTTCCATGTTTGGTAGGCATGCTCAGATTTCACATGCTGGGCCTGCAGAGATCCGCTATTGTAGTGGCTCTGTCTCTGAGACTGTCTACGGTTTTTATTTGCAGCATGCATTTTAGCATTCCGTAGCCATGTGCATCTTCGCTTCATGTTTGCAGCCAACTTTTTCTTCTGCTCCTCTTTCTGATGTGCCCTCAGATCATTTTTGGCCATCTTCACAGCTTGCCGTGCAGCTGTCAGTTGACTGCTTTGATTGCCCAATACATTTGTAGCACGTTCATGCCGGGCATCCTCTATACATATATACATACCTGCGGCAGCAACGTAACCAATGTAATACGACTAGATACACTATGTACAACTTCTTCAAAACCATGGACGCACCGTAGCTAGCTGGGCCGGGGTCAACAAGGTATGAATAGGTATGAATGAATGAACCTGCAATATGAAATTTGTATTATGTCAATTCTTGGGTTTTTTCCATGTTTGGTAGGCATGCTCAGATTTCACATGCTGGGCTTGCAGAGATCCGCTATTGTAGTGGCTCTGTCTCTGAGACTGTCTACGGTTTTTATTTGCAGCATGCATTTTAGCATTCCGTAGCCATGTGCATCTTCGCTTCATGTTTGCAGCCAACTTTTTCTTCTGCTCCTCTTTCTGATGTGCCCTCAGATCATTTTTGGCCATCTTCACAGCTTGCCGTGCAGCTGTCAGTTGACTGCTTTGATTGCCCAATACATTTGTAGCACGTTCATGCCGGGCATCCTCTATACATATATACATACCTGCGGCAGCAACGTAACCAATGTAATACGACTAGATACACTATGTACAACTTCTTCAAAACCATGGACGCACCGTAGCTAGCTGGGCCGGGGTCAACAAGGTATGAATAGGTATGAATGAATGAACCTGTAATATGAAATTTGTATTATGTCAATTCTTGGGTTTTTTCCATGTTTGGTAGGCATGCTCAGATTTCACATGCTGGGCTTGCAGAGATCCGCTATTGTAGTGGCTCTGTCTCTGAGACTGTCTACGGTTTTTATTTGCAGCATGCATTTTAGCATTCCGTAGCCATGTGCATCTTCGCTTCATGTTAGCAGCCAACTTTTTATTCTGCTCCTCTTTCTGATGTGCCCTCAGATCATTTTTGGCCATCTTCACAGCTTGCCGTGCAGCTGTCAGTTGACTGCTTTGATTGCCCAATACATTTGTAGCACGTTCATGCCGGGCATCCTCTATACATATATACATACCTGCGGCAGCAACGTAACCAATGTAATACGACTAGATACACTATGTACAACTTCTTCAAAACCATGGACGCACCGTAGCTAGCTGGGCCGGGGTCAACAAGGTATGAATAGGTATGAATGAATGAACCTGCAATATGAAATTTGTATTATGTCAATTCTTGGGTTTTTTCCATGTTTGGTAGGCATGCTCAGATTTCACATGCTGGGCTTGCAGAGATCCGCTATTGTAGTGGCTCTGTCTCTGAGACTGTCTACGGTTTTTATTTGCAGCATGCATTTTAGCATTCCGTAGCCATGTGCGTCTTCGCTTCATGTTAGCAGCCAACTTTTTCTTCTGCTCCTCTTTCTGATGTGCCCTCAGATCCTTTTTGGCCATCTTCACAGCTTGCCGTGCAGCTGTCAGTTGACTGCTTTGATTGCCCAATACATTTGTAGCACGTTCATGCCGGGCATCCTCTATACATATATAAATACCTGCGGCAGCAACGTAACCAATGTAATACGACTAGATACACTATGTACAACTTCTTCAAAACCATGGACGCACCGTAGCTAGCTGGGCCGGGGTCAACAAGGTATGAATAGGTATGAATGAATGAACCTGCAATATGAAATTTGTATTATGTCAATTCTTGGGTTTTTTCCATGTTTGGTAGGCATGCTCAGATTTCACATGCTGGGCTTGCAGAGATCCGCTATTGTAGTGGCTCTGTCTCTGAGACTGTCTACGGTTTTTATTTGCAGCATGCATTTTAGCATTCCGTAGCCATGTGCGTCTTCGCTTCATGTTAGCAGCCAACTTTTTCTTCTGCTCCTCTTTCTGATGTGCCCTCAGATCATTTTTGGCCATCTTCACAGCTTGCCGTGCAGCTGTCAGTTGACTGCTTTGATTGCCCAATACATTTGTAGCACGTTCATGCCGGGCATCCTCTATACATATATACATACCTGCGGCAGCAACGTAACCAATGTAATACGACTAGATACACTATGTACAACTTCTTCAAAACCATGGACGCACCGTAGCTAGCTGGGCCGGGGTCAACAAGGTATGAATAGGTATGAATGAATGAACCTGCAATATGAAATTTGTATTATGTCAATTCTTGGGTTTTTTCCATGTTTGGTAGGCATGCTCAGATTTCACATGCTGGGCTTGCAGAGATCCGCTATTGTAGTGGCTCTGTCTCTGAGACTGTCTACGGTTTTTATTTGCAGCATGCATTTTAGCATTCCGTAGCCATGTGCATCTTCGCTTCATGTTTGCAGCCAACTTTTTCTTCTGCTCCTCTTTCTGATGTGCCCTCAGATCATTTTTGGCCATCTTCACAGCTTGCCGTGCAGCTGTCAGTTGACTGCTTTGATTGCCCAATACATTTGTAGCACGTTCATGCCGGGCATCCTCTATACATATATACATACCTGCGGCAGCAACGTAACCAATGTAATATGACTAGATACACTATGTACAACTTCTTCAAAACCACGGACGCACCGTAGCTAGCTGGGCCGGGGTCAACAAGGTATGAATAGGTATGAATGAATGAACCTGCAATATGAAATTTGTATTATGTCAATTCTTGGGTTTTTTCCATGTTTGGTAGGCATGCTCAGATTTCACATGCTGGGCTTGCAGAGATCCACTATTGTAGTGGCTCTGTCTCTGAGACTGTCTACGGTTTTTATTTGCAGCATGCATTTTAGCATTCCGTAGCCATGTGCGTCTTCGCTTCATGTTAGCAGCCAACTTTTTCTTCTGCTCCTCTTTCTGATGTGCCCTCAGATCCTTTTTGGCCATCTTCACAGCTTGCCGTGCAGCTGTCAGTTGACTGCTTTGATTGCCCAATACATTTGTAGCACGTTCATGCCGGGCATCCTCTATACATATATAAATACCTGCGGCAGCAACGTAACCAATGTAATACGACTAGATACACTATGTACAACTTCTTCAAAACCATGGATGCACCGTAGCTAGCTGGGCCGGGGTCAACAAGGTATGAATAGGTATGAATGAATGAACCTGCAATATGAAATTTGTATTATGTCAATTCTTGGGTTTTTTCCATGTTTGGTAGGCATGCTCAGATTTCACATGCTGGGCTTGCAGAGATCCGCTATTGTAGTGGCTCTGTCTCTGAGACTGTCTACGGTTTTTATTTGCAGCATGCATTTTAGCATTCCGTAGCCATGTGCGTCTTCGCTTCATGTTAGCAGCCAACTTTTTCTTCTGCTCCTCTTTCTGATGTGCCCTCAGATCCTTTTTGGCCATCTTCACAGCTTGCCGTGCAGCTGTCAGTTGACTGCTTTGATTGCCCAATACATTTGTAGCACGTTCATGCCGGGCATCCTCTATACATATATAAATACCTGCGGCAGCAACGTAACCAATGTAATACGACTAGATACACTATGTACAACTTCTTCAAAACCATGGACGCACCGTAGCTAGCTGGGCCGGGGTCAACAAGGTATGAATAGGTATGAATGAATGAACCTGCAATATGAAATTTGTATTATGTCAATTCTTGGGTTTTTTCCATGTTTGGTAGGCATGCTCAGATTTCACATGCTGGGCTTGCAGAGATCCGCTATTGTAGTGGCTCTGTCTCTGAGACTGTCTACGGTTTTTATTTGCAGCATGCATTTTAGCATTCCGTAGCCATGTGCGTCTTCGCTTCATGTTAGCAGCCAACTTTTTCTTCTGCTCCTCTTTCTGATGTGCCCTCAGATCCTTTTTGGCCATCTTCACAGCTTGCCGTGCAGCTGTCAGTTGACTGCTTTGATTGCCCAATACATTTGTAGCACGTTCATGCCGGGCATCCTCTATACATATATAAATACCTGCGGCAGCAACGTAACCAATGTAATACGACTAGATACACTATGTACAACTTCTTCAAAACCATGGACGCACCGTAGCTAGCTGGGCCGGGGTCAACAAGGTATGAATAGGTATGAATGAATGAACCTGCAATATGAAATTTGTATTATGTCAATTCTTGGGTTTTTTCCATGTTTGGTAGGCATGCTCAGATTTCACATGCTGGGCTTGCAGAGATCCGCTATTGTAGTGGCTCTGTCTCTGAGACTGTCTACGGTTTTTATTTGCAGCATGCATTTTAGCATTCCGTAGCCATGTGCGTCTTCGCTTCATGTTAGCAGCCAACTTTTTCTTCTGCTCCTCTTTCTGATGTGCCCTCAGATCCTTTTTGGCCATCTTCACAGCTTGCCTTGCAGCTGTCAGTTGACTGCTTTGATTGCCCAATACATTTGTAGCACGTTCATGCCGGGCATCCTCTATACATATATAAATACCTGCGGCAGCAACGTAACCAATGTAATACGACTAGATACACTATGTACAACTTCTTCAAAACCATGGACGCACCGTAGCTAGCTGGGCCGGGGTCAACAAGGTATGAATAGGTATGAATGAATGAACCTGCAATATGAAATTTGTATTATGTCAATTCTTGGGTTTTTTCCATGTTTGGTAGGCATGCTCAGATTTCACATGCTGGGCTTGCAGAGATCCGCTATTGTAGTGGCTCTGTCTCTGAGACTGTCTACGGTTTTTATTTGCAGCATGCATTTTAGCATTCCGTAGCCATGTGCATCTTCGCTTCATGTTTGCAGCCAACTTTTTCTTCTGCTCCTCTTTCTGATGTGCCCTCAGATCATTTTTGGCCATCTTCACAGCTTGCCGTGCAGCTGTCAGTTGACTGCTTTGATTGCCCAATACATTTGTAGCACGTTCATGCCGGGCATCCTCTATACATATATACATACCTGCGGCAGCAACGTAAGCAATGTAATACGACTAGATACACTATGTACAACTTCTTCAAAACCACGGACGCACCGTAGCTAGCTGGGCCGGGGTCAACAAGGTATGAATAGGTATGAATGAATGAACCTGCAATATGAAATTTGTATTATGTCAATTCTTGGGTTTTTTCCATGTTTGGTAGGCATGCTCAGATTTCACATGCTGGGCTTGCAGAGATCCACTATTGTAGTGGCTCTGTCTCTGAGACTGTCTACGGTTTTTATTTGCAGCATGCATTTTAGCATTCCGTAGCCATGTGCGTCTTCGCTTCATGTTAGCAGCCAACTTTTTCTTCTGCTCCTCTTTCTGATGTGCCCTCAGATCCTTTTTGGCCATCTTCACAGCTTGCCGTGCAGCTGTCAGTTGACTGCTTTGATTGCCCAATACATTTGTAGCACGTTCATGCCGGGCATCCTCTATACATATATAAATACCTGCGGCAGCAACGTAACCAATGTAATACGACTAGATACACTATGTACAACTTCTTCAAAACCATGGACGCACCGTAGCTAGCTGGGCCGGGGTCAACAAGGTATGAATAGGTATGAATGAATGAACCTGCAATATGAAATTTGTATTATGTCAATTCTTGGGTTTTTTCCATGTTTGGTAGGCATGCTCAGATTTCACATGCTGGGCTTGCAGAGATCCGCTATTGTAGTGGCTCTGTCTCTGAGACTGTCTACGGTTTTTATTTGCAGCATGCATTTTAGCATTCCGTAGCCATGTGCGTCTTCGCTTCATGTTAGCAGCCAACTTTTTCTTCTGCTCCTCTTTCTGATGTGCCCTCAGATCCTTTTTGGCCATCTTCACAGCTTGCCGTGCAGCTGTCAGTTGACTGCTTTGATTGCCCAATACATTTGTAGCACGTTCATGCCGGGCATCCTCTATACATATATAAATACCTGCGGCAGCAACGTAACCAATGTAATACGACTAGATACACTATGTACAACTTCTTCAAAACCATGGACGCACCGTAGCTAGCTGGGCCGGGGTCAACAAGGTATGAATAGGTATGAATGAATGAACCTGCAATATGAAATTTGTATTATGTCAATTCTTGGGTTTTTTCCATGTTTGGTAGGCATGCTCAGATTTCACATGCTGGGCTTGCAGAGATCCGCTATTGTAGTGGCTCTGTCTCTGAGACTGTCTACGGTTTTTATTTGCAGCATGCATTTTAGCATTCCGTAGCCATGTGCGTCTTCGCTTCATGTTAGCAGCCAACTTTTTCTTCTGCTCCTCTTTCTGATGTGCCCTCAGATCCTTTTTGGCCATCTTCACAGCTTGCCGTGCAGCTGTCAGTTGACTGCTTTGATTGCCCAATACATTTGTAGCACGTTCATGCCGGGCATCCTCTATACATATATAAATACCTGCGGCAGCAACGTAACCAATGTAATACGACTAGATACACTATGTACAACTTCTTCAAAACCATGGACGCACCGTAGCTAGCTGGGCCGGGGTCAACAAGGTATGAATAGGTATGAATGAATGAACCTGCAATATGAAATTTGTATTATGTCAATTCTTGGGTTTTTTCCATGTTTGGTAGGCATGCTCAGATTTCACATGCTGGGCTTGCAGAGATCCGCTATTGTAGTGGCTCTGTCTCTGAGACTGTCTACGGTTTTTATTTGCAGCATGCATTTTAGCATTCCGTAGCCATGTGCGTCTTCGCTTCATGTTAGCAGCCAACTTTTTCTTCTGCTCCTCTTTCTGATGTGCCCTCAGATCCTTTTTGGCCATCTTCACAGCTTGCCTTGCAGCTGTCAGTTGACTGCTTTGATTGCCCAATACATTTGTAGCACGTTCATGCCGGGCATCCTCTATACATATATAAATACCTGCGGCAGCAACGTAACCAATGTAATACGACTAGATACACTATGTACAACTTCTTCAAAACCATGGACGCACCGTAGCTAGCTGGGCCGGGGTCAACAAGGTATGAATAGGTATGAATGAATGAACCTGCAATATGAAATTTGTATTATGTCAATTCTTGGGTTTTTTCCATGTTTGGTAGGCATGCTCAGATTTCACATGCTGGGCTTGCAGAGATCCGCTATTGTAGTGGCTCTGTCTCTGAGACTGTCTACGGTTTTTATTTGCAGCATGCATTTTAGCATTCCGTAGCCATGTGCGTCTTCGCTTCATGTTAGCAGCCAACTTTTTCTTCTGCTCCTCTTTCTGATGTGCCCTCAGATCCTTTTTGGCCATCTTCACAGCTTGCCGTGCAGCTGTCAGTTGACTGCTTTGATTGCCCAATACATTTGTAGCACGTTCATGCCGGGCATCCTCTATACATATATAAATACCTGCGGCAGCAACGTAACCAATGTAATACGACTAGATACACTATGTACAACTTCTTCAAAACCATGGACGCACCGTAGCTAGCTGGGCCGGGGTCAACAAGGTATGAATAGGTATGAATGAATGAACCTGCAATATGAAATTTGTATTATGTCAATTCTTGGGTTTTTTCCATGTTTGGTAGGCATGCTCAGATTTCACATGCTGGGCTTGCAGAGATCCGCTATTGTAGTGGCTCTGTCTCTGAGACTGTCTACGGTTTTTATTTGCAGCATGCATTTTAGCATTCCGTAGCCATGTGCGTCTTCGCTTCATGTTAGCAGCCAACTTTTTCTTCTGCTCCTCTTTCTGATGTGCCCTCAGATCCTTTTTGGCCATCTTCACAGCTTGCCGTGCAGCTGTCAGTTGACTGCTTTGATTGCCCAATACATTTGTAGCACGTTCATGCCGGGCATCCTCTATACATATATAAATACCTGCGGCAGCAACGTAACCAATGTAATACGACTAGATACACTATGTACAACTTCTTCAAAACCATGGACGCACCGTAGCTAGCTGGGCCGGGGTCAACAAGGTATGAATAGGTATGAATGAATGAACCTGCAATATGAAATTTGTATTATGTCAATTCTTGGGTTTTTTCCATGTTTGGTAGGCATGCTCAGATTTCACATGCTGGGCTTGCAGAGATCCGCTATTGTAGTGGCTCTGTCTCTGAGACTGTCTACGGTTTTTATTTGCAGCATGCATTTTAGCATTCCGTAGCCATGTGCGTCTTCGCTTCATGTTAGCAGCCAACTTTTTCTTCTGCTCCTCTTTCTGATGTGCCCTCAGATCCTTTTTGGCCATCTTCACAGCTTGCCTTGCAGCTGTCAGTTGACTGCTTTGATTGCCCAATACATTTGTAGCACGTTCATGCCGGGCATCCTCTATACATATATAAATACCTGCGGCAGCAACGTAACCAATGTAATACGACTAGATACACTATGTACAACTTCTTCAAAACCATGGACGCACCGTAGCTAGCTGGGCCGGGGTCAACAAGGTATGAATAGGTATGAATGAATGAACCTGCAATATGAAATTTGTATTATGTCAATTCTTGGGTTTTTTCCATGTTTGGTAGGCATGCTCAGATTTCACATGCTGGGCTTGCAGAGATCCGCTATTGTAGTGGCTCTGTCTCTGAGACTGTCTACGGTTTTTATTTGCAGCATGCATTTTAGCATTCCGTAGCCATGTGCGTCTTCGCTTCATGTTAGCAGCCAACTTTTTCTTCTGCTCCTCTTTCTGATGTGCCCTCAGATCATTTTTGGCCATCTTCACAGCTTGCCGTGCAGCTGTCAGTTGACTGCTTTGATTGCCCAATACATTTGTAGCACGTTCATGCCGGGCATCCTCTATACATATATACATACCTGCGGCAGCAACGTAACCAATTTAATACGACTAGATACACTATGTACAACTTCTTCAAAACCATGGACGCACCGTAGCTAGCTGGGCCGGGGTCAACAAGGTATGAATAGGTATGAATGAATGAACCTGCAATATGAAATTTGTATTATGTCAATTCTTGGGTTTTTTCCATGTTTGGTAGGCATGCTCAGATTTCACATGCTGGGCCTGCAGAGATCCGCTATTGTAGTGGCTCTGTCTCTGAGACTGTCTACGGTTTTTATTTGCAGCATGCATTTTAGCATTCCGTAGCCATGTGCATCTTCGCTTCATGTTTGCAGCCAACTTTTTCTTCTGCTCCTCTTTCTGATGTGCCCTCAGATCATTTTTGGCCATCTTCACAGCTTGCCGTGCAGCTGTCAGTTGACTGCTTTGATTGCCCAATACATTTGTAGCACGTTCATGCCGGGCATCCTCTATACATATATACATACCTGCGGCAGCAACGTAACCAATGTAATATGACTAGATACACTATGTACAACTTCTTCAAAACCACGGACGCACCGTAGCTAGCTGGGCCGGGGTCAACAAGGTATGAATAGGTATGAATGAATGAACCTGCAATATGAAATTTGTATTATGTCAATTCTTGGGTTTTTTCCATGTTTGGTAGGCATGCTCAGATTTCACATGCTGGGCTTGCAGAGATCCGCTATTGTAGTGGCTCTGTCTCTGAGACTGTCTACGGTTTTTATTTGCAGCATGCATTTTAGCATTCCGTAGCCATGTGCGTCTTCGCTTCATGTTAGCAGCCAACTTTTTCTTCTGCTCCTCTTTCTGATGTGCCCTCAGATCCTTTTTGGCCATCTTCACAGCTTGCCGTGCAGCTGTCAGTTGACTGCTTTGATTGCCCAATACATTTGTAGCACGTTCATGCCGGGCATCCTCTATACATATATAAATACCTGCGGCAGCAACGTAACCAATGTAATACGACTAGATACACTATGTACAACTTCTTCAAAACCATGGACGCACCGTAGCTAGCTGGGCCGGGGTCAACAAGGTATGAATAGGTATGAATGAATGAACCTGCAATATGAAATTTGTATTATGTCAATTCTTGGGTTTTTTCCATGTTTGGTAGGCATGCTCAGATTTCACATGCTGGGCTTGCAGAGATCCGCTATTGTAGTGGCTCTGTCTCTGAGACTGTCTACGGTTTTTATTTGCAGCATGCATTTTAGCATTCCGTAGCCATGTGCGTCTTCGCTTCATGTTAGCAGCCAACTTTTTCTTCTGCTCCTCTTTCTGATGTGCCCTCAGATCCTTTTTGGCCATCTTCACAGCTTGCCGTGCAGCTGTCAGTTGACTGCTTTGATTGCCCAATACATTTGTAGCACGTTCATGCCGGGCATCCTCTATACATATATAAATACCTGCGGCAGCAACGTAACCAATGTAATACGACTAGATACACTATGTACAACTTCTTCAAAACCATGGACGCACCGTAGCTAGCTGGGCCGGGGTCAACAAGGTATGAATAGGTATGAATGAATGAACCTGCAATATGAAATTTGTATTATGTCAATTCTTGGGTTTTTTCCATGTTTGGTAGGCATGCTCAGATTTCACATGCTGGGCTTGCAGAGATCCGCTATTGTAGTGGCTCTGTCTCTGAGACTGTCTACGGTTTTTATTTGCAGCATGCATTTTAGCATTCCGTAGCCATGTGCGTCTTCGCTTCATGTTAGCAGCCAACTTTTTCTTCTGCTCCTCTTTCTGATGTGCCCTCAGATCATTTTTGGCCATCTTCACAGCTTGCCGTGCAGCTGTCAGTTGACTGCTTTGATTGCCCAATACATTTGTAGCACGTTCATGCCGGGCATCCTCTATACATATATACATACCTGCGGCAGCAACGTAACCAATTTAATACGACTAGATACACTATGTACAACTTCTTCAAAACCATGGACGCACCGTAGCTAGCTGGGCCGGGGTCAACAAGGTATGAATAGGTATGAATGAATGAACCTGCAATATGAAATTTGTATTATGTCAATTCTTGGGTTTTTTCCATGTTTGGTAGGCATGCTCAGATTTCACATGCTGGGCCTGCAGAGATCCGCTATTGTAGTGGCTCTGTCTCTGAGACTGTCTACGGTTTTTATTTGCAGCATGCATTTTAGCATTCCGTAGCCATGTGCATCTTCGCTTCATGTTTGCAGCCAACTTTTTCTTCTGCTCCTCTTTCTGATGTGCCCTCAGATCATTTTTGGCCATCTTCACAGCTTGCCGTGCAGCTGTCAGTTGACTGCTTTGATTGCCCAATACATTTGTAGCACGTTCATGCCGGGCATCCTCTATACATATATACATACCTGCGGCAGCAACGTAACCAATGTAATATGACTAGATACACTATGTACAACTTCTTCAAAACCACGGACGCACCGTAGCTAGCTGGGCCGGGGTCAACAAGGTATGAATAGGTATGAATGAATGAACCTGCAATATGAAATTTGTATTATGTCAATTCTTGGGTTTTTTCCATGTTTGGTAGGCATGCTCAGATTTCACATGCTGGGCTTGCAGAGATCCGCTATTGTAGTGGCTCTGTCTCTGAGACTGTCTACGGTTTTTATTTGCAGCATGCATTTTAGCATTCCGTAGCCATGTGCGTCTTCGCTTCATGTTAGCAGCCAACTTTTTCTTCTGCTCCTCTTTCTGATGTGCCCTCAGATCCTTTTTGGCCATCTTCACAGCTTGCCGTGCAGCTGTCAGTTGACTGCTTTGATTGCCCAATACATTTGTAGCACGTTCATGCCGGGCATCCTCTATACATATATAAATACCTGCGGCAGCAACGTAACCAATGTAATACGACTAGATACACTATGTACAACTTCTTCAAAACCATGGACGCACCGTAGCTAGCTGGGCCGGGGTCAACAAGGTATGAATAGGTATGAATGAATGAACCTGCAATATGAAATTTGTATTATGTCAATTCTTGGGTTTTTTCCATGTTTGGTAGGCATGCTCAGATTTCACATGCTGGGCTTGCAGAGATCCGCTATTGTAGTGGCTCTGTCTCTGAGACTGTCTACGGTTTTTATTTGCAGCATGCATTTTAGCATTCCGTAGCCATGTGCGTCTTCGCTTCATGTTAGCAGCCAACTTTTTCTTCTGCTCCTCTTTCTGATGTGCCCTCAGATCATTTTTGGCCATCTTCACAGCTTGCCGTGCAGCTGTCAGTTGACTGCTTTGATTGCCCAATACATTTGTAGCACGTTCATGCCGGGCATCCTCTATACATATATACATACCTGCGGCAGCAACGTAACCAATGTAATACGACTAGATACACTATGTACAACTTCTTCAATAGCATGGACGCTCCGTAGCTAGCTGGGCCGGGGTCAACAAGGTATGAATAGGTATGAATGAATGAACCTGCAATATGAAATTTGTATTATGTCAATTCTTGGGTTTTTTCCATGTTTGGTAGGCATGCTCAGATTTCACATGCTGGGCTTGCAGAGATCCGCTATTGTAGTGGCTCTGTCTCTGAGACTGTCTACGGTTTTTATTTGCAGCATGCATTTTAGCATTCCGTAGCCATGTGCATCTTCGCTTCATGTTAGCAGCCAACTTTTTCTTCTACTCCTCCTTCTGATGTGCCCTCAGATCATTTTTGGCGGTCTTCACAGCTTGCCGTGCAGCTGTCAGTTGACTGCTTTGATTGCCCAATACATTTGTAGCACGTTCATGCCGGGCATCCTCTATACATATATACATACCTGCGGCAGCAACGTAACCAATGTAATATGACTAGATACACTATGTACAACTTCTTCAAAACCATGGACGCACCGTAGCTAGATGGGCCGGGGTCAACAAGGTATGAATAGGTATGAATGAATGAACCTGCAATATGAAATTTGTATTATGTCAATTCTTGGGTTTTTTCCATGTTTGGTAGGCATGCTCAGATTTCACATGCTGGGCTTGCAGAGATCCGCTATTGTAGTGGCTCTGTCTCTGAGACTGTCTACGGTTTATATTTGCAGCATGCATTTTAGCATTCCGTAGCCATGTGCGTCTTCGCTTCATGTTAGCAGCCAACTTTTTCTTCTGCTCCTCTTTCTGATGTGCCCTCAGATCCTTTTTGGCCATCTTCACAGCTTGCCGTGCAGCTGTCAGTTGACTGCTTTGATTGCCCAATACATTTGTAGCACGTTCATGCCGGGCATCCTCTATACATATATACATACCTGCGGCAGCAACGTAACCAATGTAATACGACTAGATACACTATGTACAACTTCTTCAAAACCATGGACGCACCGTAGCTAGCTGGGCCGGGGTCAACAAGGTATGAATAGGTATGAATGAATGAACCTGCAATATGAAATTTGTATTATGTCAATTCTTGGGTTTTTTCCATGTTTGGTAGGCATGCTCAGATTTCACATGCTGGGCTTGCAGAGCTCCGCTATTGTAGTGGCTCTGTCTCTGAGACTGTCTACGGTTTTTATTTGCAGCATGCATTTTAGCATTCCGTAGCCATGTGCGTCTTCGCTTCATGTTAGCAGCCAACTTTTTCTTCTGCTCCTCTTTCTGATTTGCCCTCAGATCCTTTTTAGGCTGTCTTCACAGCTTGCCGTGCAGCTGTCAGTTGACTGCTTTGATTGCCCAATACATCTGTAGCACATTCATGCCGGGCATCCTCTATACATATATACATACCTGCGGCAGCAACGTAACCAATGTAATACGACTAGATACACTAGGTAAAACTTCTTCAAAACCATGGACGCACCGTAGCTAGCTGGGCCGGGGTCAACAAGGTATGAATAGGTATGAATGAATGAACCTGCAATATGAAATTTGTATTATGTCAATTCTTGGGTTTTTTCCATGTTTGGTAGGCATGCTCAGATTTCACATGCTGGGCTTGCAGAGATCCGCTATTGTAGTGGCTCTGTCTCTGAGACTGTCTACGGTTTTTATTTGCAGCATGCATTTTAGCATTCCGTAGCCATGTGCTTCTTCGCTTCATGTTAGCAGCCAACTTTTTCTTCTGCTCCTCTTTCTGATGTGCCCTCAGATCCTTTTTGGCCATCTTCACAGCTTGCCGTGCAGCTGTCAGTTGACTGCTTTGATTGCCCAATACATTTGTAGCACGTTCATGCCAGGCATCCTCTATACATATATACATACCTGCGGCAGCAACGTAACCAATGTAATACGACTAGATACACTATGTACAACTTCTTCAAAACCATGGACACACCGTAGCTAGCTGGGCCGGGGTCAACAAGGTATGAATAGGTATGAATGAATGAACCTGCAATATGAAATTTGTATTATGTCAATTCTTGGGTTTTTTCCATGTTTGGTAGGCATGCTCAGATTTCACATGCTGGGCTTGCAGAGATCCGCTATTGTAGTGGCTCTGTCTCTGAGACTGTCTACGGTTTTTATTTGCAGCATGCATTTTAGCATTCCGTAGCCATGTGCGTCTTCGCTTCATGTTTGCAGCCAACTTTTTCTTCTGCTCCTCTTTCTGATGTGCCCTCAGATCATTTTTGGCCATCTTCACAGCTTGCCGTGCAGCTGTCAGTTGACTGCTTTGATTGCCCAATACATTTGTAGCACGTTCATGCCGGGCATCCTCTATACATATATACATACCTGCGGCAGCAACGTAACCAATGTAATACGACTAGATACACTATGTACAACTTCTTCAAAACCATGGACGCACCGTTGCTAGCTGGGCCGGGGTCAACAAGGTATGAATAGGTATGAATGAATGAACCTGCAATATGAAATTTGTATTATGTCAATTCTTGGGTTTTTTCCATGTTTGGTAGGCATGCTCAGATTTCACAAGCTGGGCTTGCAGAGATCCGCTATTGTAGTGGCTCTGTCTCTGAGACTGTCTACGGTTTTTATTTGCAGCATGCATTTAAGCATTCCGTAGCCATGTGCGTCTTCGCTTCATGTTAGCAGCCAACCTTTTCTTCTGCTCCTCTTTCTGATGTGCCCTCAGATCCTTTTTGGCCATCTTCACAGCTTGCCGTGCAGCTTTCAGTTGACTGCTTTGATTGCCCAATACATTTGTAGCACGTTCATGCCGGGCATCCTCTATACATATATACATACCTGCGGCAGCAACGTAACCAATGTTATACGACTAGATACACTATGTACAACTTCTTCAAAGCCATGGACGCACCGTAGCTAGCTGGGCCGGGGTCAACAAGGTATGAATAGGTATGAATGAATGAACCTGCAATATGAAATTTGTATTATGTCAATTCTTGGGTTTTTTCCATGTTTGGTAGGCATGCTCAGATTTCACATGCTGGGCTTGCAGAGCTCCGCTATTGTAGTGGCTCTGTCTCTGAGACTGTCTACGGTTTTTATTTGCAGCATGCATTTTAGCATTCCGTAGCCATGTGCGTCTTCGCTTCATGTTAGCAGCCAACTTTTTCTTCTGCTCCTCTTTCTGATTTGCCCTCAGATCCTTTTTAGGCTGTCTTCACAGCTTGCCGTGCAGCTGTCAGTTGACTGCTTTGATTGCCCAATACATCTGTAGCACATTCATGCCGGGCATCCTCTATACATATATACATACCTGCGGCAGCAACGTAACCAATGTAATACGACTAGATACACTATGTACAACTTCTTCAAAACCATGGACGCACCGTAGCTAGCTGGGCCGGGGTCAACAAGGTATGAATAGGTATGAATGAATGAACCTGCAATATGAAATTTGTATTATGTCAATTCTTGGGTTTTTTCCATGTTTGGTAGGCATGCTCAGATTTCACATGCTGGGCTTGCAGAGATCCGCTATTGTAGTGGCTCTGTCTCTGAGACTGTCTACGGTTTTTATTTGCAGCATGCATTTTAGCATTCCGTAGCCATGTGCTTCTTCGCTTCATGTTAGCAGCCAACTTTTTCTTCTGCTCCTCTTTCTGATGTGCCCTCAGATCCTTTTTGGCCATCTTCACAGCTTGCCGTGCAGCTGTCAGTTGACTGCTTTGATTGCCCAATACATTTGTAGCACGTTCATGCCAGGCATCCTCTATACATATATACATACCTGCGGCAGCAACGTAACCAATGTAATACGACTAGATACACTATGTACAACTTCTTCAAAACCATGGACGCACCGTAGCTAGCTGGGCCGGGGTCAACAAGGTATGAATAGGTATGAATGAATGAACCTGCAATATGAAATTTGTATTATGTCAATTCTTGGGTTTTTTCCATGTTTGGTAGGCATGCTCAGATTTCACATGCTGGGCTTGCAGAGATCCGCTATTGTAGTGGCTCTGTCTCTGAGACTGTCTACGGTTTTTATTTGCAGCATGCATTTTAGCATTCCGTAGCCATGTGCGTCTTCGCTTCATGTTAGCAGCCAACTTTTTCTTCTGCTCCTCTTTCTGATGTGCCCTCAGATCCTTTTTGGCCGTCTTCACAGCTTGCCATGCAGCTGTCAGTTGACTGCTTTGATTGCCCAATACATTTGTAGCACATTCATGCCGGGCATCCTCTATACATATATACATACCTGCGGCAGCAACGTAACCAATGTAATACGACTAGATACACTATGTAAAACTTCTTCAAAACCATGGACGCACCGTAGCTAGCTGGGCCGGGGTCAACAAGGTATGAATAGGTATGAATGAATGAACCCGCAATATGAAATTTGTATTATGTCAATTCTTGGGTTTTTTCCATGTTTGGTAGGCATGCTCAGATTTCACATGCTGGGCTTGCAGAGATCCGCTATTGTAGTGGCTCTGTCTCTGAGACTGTCTACGGTTTTTATTTGCAGCATGCATTTTAGCATTCCGTAGCCATGTGCGTCTTCGCTTCATGTTTGCAGCCAACTTTTTCTTCTGCTCCTCTTTCTGATGTGCCCTCAGATCATTTTTGGCCATCTTCACAGCTTGCCGTGCAGCTGTCAGTTGACTGCTTTGATTGCCCAATACATTTGTAGCACGTTCATGCCGGGCATCCTCTATACATATATACATACCTGCGGCAGCAACGTAACCAATGTAATACGACTAGATACACTATGTACAACTTCTTCAAAACCATGGACGCACCGTTGCTAGCTGGGCCGGGGTCAACAAGGTATGAATAGGTATGAATGAATGAACCTGCAATATGAAATTTGTATTATGTCAATTCTTGGGTTTTTTCCATGTTTGGTAGGCATGCTCAGATTTCACAAGCTGGGCTTGCAGAGATCCGCTATTGTAGTGGCTCTGTCTCTGAGACTGTCTACGGTTTTTATTTGCAGCATGCATTTAAGCATTCCGTAGCCATGTGCGTCTTCGCTTCATGTTAGCAGCCAACCTTTTCTTCTGCTCCTCTTTCTGATGTGCCCTCAGATCCTTTTTGGCCATCTTCACAGCTTGCCGTGCAGCTTTCAGTTGACTGCTTTGATTGCCCAATACATTTGTAGCACGTTCATGCCGGGCATCCTCTATACATATATACATACCTGCGGCAGCAACGTAACCAATGTTATACGACTAGATACACTATGTACAACTTCTTCAAAGCCATGGACGCACCGTAGCTAGCTGGGCCGGGGTCAACAAGGTATGAATAGGTATGAATGAATGAACCTGCAATATGAAATTTGTATTATGTCAATTCTTGGGTTTTTTCCATGTTTGGTAGGCATGCTCAGATTTCACATGCTGGGCTTGCAGAGATCCGCTATTGTAGTGGCTCTGTCTCTGAGACTGTCTACGGTTTTTATTTGCAGCCTGCATTTTAGCATTCCGTAGCCATGTGCGTCTTCGCTTCATGTTAGCAGCCAACTTTTTCTTCTGCTCCTCTTTCTGATGTGCCCTCAGATCCTTTTTGGCCGTCTTCACAGCATGCCGTGCAGCTGTCAGTTGACTGCTTTGATTGCCCAATACATTTGTAGCACGTTCATGCCGGGCATCCTCTATACATATATACATACCTGCGGCAGCAACGTAACCAATGTAATACGACTAGATACACTATGTACAACTTCTTCAAAACCATGGACGCACCGTAGCTAGCTGGGCCGGGGTCAACAAGGTATGAATAGGTATGAATGAATGAACCTGCAATATGAAATTTGTATTATGTCAATTCTTGGGTTTTTTCCATGTTTGGTAGGCATGCTCAGATTTCACATGCTGGGCTTGCAGAGATCCGCTATTGTAGTGGCTCTGTCTCTGAGACTGTCTACGGTTTTTATTTGCAGCATGCATTTTAGCATTCCGTAGCCATGTGCGTCTTCGCTTCATGTTAGCAGCCAACTTTTTCTTCTGCTCCTCTTTCTGATGTGCCCTCAGATCCTTTTTGGCCGTCTTCACAGCTTGCCATGCAGCTGTCAGTTGACTGCTTTGATTGCCCAATACATTTGTAGCACATTCATGCCGGGCATCCTCTATACATATATACATACCTGCGGCAGCAACGTAACCAATGTAATACGACTAGATACACTATGTAAAACTTCTTCAAAACCATGGACGCACCGTAGCTAGCTGGGCCGGGGTCAACAAGGTATGAATAGGTATGAATGAATGAACCCGCAATATGAAATTTTTATTATGTCAATTCTTGGGTTTTTTCCATGTTTGGTAGGCATGCTCAGATTTCACATGCTGGGCTTGCAGAGATCCGCTATTGTAGTGGCTCTGTCTCTGAGACTGTCTACGGTTTTTATTTGCAGCATGCATTTTAGCATTCCGTAGCCATGTGCGTCTTCGCTTCATGTTTGCAGCCAACTTTTTCTTCTGCTCCTCTTTCTGATGTGCCCTCAGATCATTTTTGGCCATCTTCACAGCTTGCCGTGCAGCTGTCAGTTGACTGCTTTGATTGCCCAATACATTTGTAGCACGTTCATGCCGGGCATCCTCTATACATATATACATACCTGCGGCAGCAACGTAACCAATGTAATACGACTAGATACACTATGTAAAACTTCTTCAAAACCATGGACGCACCGTAGCTAGCTGGGCCGGGGTCAACAAGGTATGAATAGGTATGAATGAATGAACCCGCAATATGAAATTTGTATTATGTCAATTCTTGGGTTTTTTCCATGTTTGGTAGGCATGCTTAGATTTCACATGCTGGGCTTGCAGAGATTGGCTATTTTAGTGGCTCTGTCTCTGAGACTGTCTACGGTTTTTATTTGCAGCATGCATTTTAGCATTCCGTAGCCATGTGCGTCTTCGCTTCATGTTTGCAGCCAACTTTTTCTTCTGCTCCTCTTTCTGATGTGCCCTCAGATCATTTTTGGCCATCTTCACAGCTTGCCGTGCAGCTGTCAGTTGACTGCTTTGATTGCCCAATACATTTGTAGCACGTTCATGCCGGGCATCCTCTATACATATATACATACCTGCGGCAGCAACGTAACCAATGTAATACGACTAGATACACTATGTAAAACTTCTTCAAAACCATGGACGCACCGTAGCTAGCTGGGCCGGGGTCAACAAGGTATGAATAGGTATGAATGAATGAACCCGCAATATGAAATTTGTATTATGTCAATTCTTGGGTTTTTTCCATGTTTGGTAGGCATGCTTAGATTTCACATGCTGGGCTTGCAGAGATTGGCTATTTTAGTGGCTCTGTCTCTGAGACTGTCTGCGGTTTTTATTTGCAGCATGCATTTTAGCATTCCGTAGCCATGTGCATCTTCGCTTCATGTTAGCAGCCAACTTTTTCTTCTGCTCCTCTTTCTGATGTGCCCTCAGATCCTTTTTGGCCCTCTTCACAGCTTGCCGTGCAGCTGTCAGTTGACTGCTTTGATTGCCCAATACATTTGTAGCACGTTCATGCCGGGCATCTTCTTGCTGATGCTTGTAATAATCGCTTGGATAATTTTTTTTCCAGGCATTTTTATAATAATCAGCAATTTTTTCTGATTTGAGCTGCCTCTGTCTCAACATGACATGACCCAGCCTTTTATATTGCTTACTGTACTCCAGCTTCTGACCGTTCTCATGTATGGCCCTGGCTGCTTTGGAGTTGGATGGTAAAGAGCAGCCACCATCTTGCAGCTTCATATGAATTGACCTCTCGGGCCCATTGTTTATTCTGTGAACTGCAGAATGGTTTCTGCCTTTTGCATTCCTGCAGTAGTGGAAGTTCTTGGGGTCACTTACATTGATGGCTCGGTTCACAGATTCCACTTTCTGAGTCGTCAGAAGCTGAGACATACAGTTTGCAGCACTGAGTTTCAATTCGATGACCTCTCTTACTTTGACTGAATCACTAGCACTGAAGGTGAAAACTGTCAGTCCTTATCCAGATAGGTGTGCAGAACAGTCAAACCAGGTTCTACCTGCACTGCCTGTGCATCCAGTTAATTTTGACAGCCTAGCTGACTTGCACTGCGAATGGTCCCCTCCGTAACACTTCATCATGTAATCAACTACATAACTTATATTATGTTGTATCCTCTTAATGTCACGATTGTAGTGATTAAATACATTTTGTAGTGTCACTGCACACCTTAGCTCAATGTCATTAGCTAGAGCTTGCTTGCACTTGACTCACTCATTACTGGACCAGGGATTGCCACTGCGGTTAACGCCAAAATACTGTGCAGCAAAATCCATCTTCATCAGTCGTTTCCGCTGACAAGCTCCTCTATGTGTCAGATCTGAAAAGCTGGTCACTTCCAGATCTATTCCAGCCTCTTTGTAGGCATCTGCAATACCCTGTGCAGACAAAGCATCACCATCAGTGGTCACATGTGATACAAGTAAGCCATGACCGGACTGCAAAGTGCTCGCCATGTCCTTGCCCATTTGTCTTTCACTGATGTCCTCATAATAGGGCAGGTTGGCAGTGCAACCAGCATGACTTTGCTCACCAGCACCACACTTTACATGTTGCCTTTGTCCTCTAAGGCGACTTCCTAGGGCACAGGTCTTGTTGTAATGCACCATGCCGATGACTTTTTGATTGTCAGTCACCTTTTCCACCATGACCCCAGTGGCGGCAGTTGCTCCTCGACCTGGTGTTGCCCATGATTTGTAACTGGCCCCATCGTATCGGCCATCCACTGCTACACTAATGTAACTGGGATTAGACACACCTCTTGCTTGCAGCACAGCCTTGACCTCTTCAGCCCATTTGCCCATGTCCTCCTTGTTCAATTTGACCGTGGCCTCACAAATCTTGTTGGCATTTGACTGCATTCCCGACCTGCTGCCGGGACGTATGCCCAGTGCAGCAAGAATGAGCCTGACTTTCTCATTTCCTATGGGCATTTCTTGCAGCAAGTACTGTAGTCGAAGGTTGCCTCGTGCTTCCTTGGGGCCAGGGCCCTTCCTGTCAGATTCTGCATATAGCTTATGGTGTGTCCCTGTTACAAAGTTGCAATTAGTACATGCTACCTTGACCTTTGAATAGTGTCCCCATGATACAATGTCTACCAAATCCAGGTTCAAGTTTGAGCATTCACACAGGCTGTGTTCCCAATTGCATTGTTTATCACATCCATGAACTTTGTTTTCTCCACTAGGATGTTGTCCTCTTGGATATCACAGCAAGGAATAGCACTGGCTTGTGGTGCCTCTTTCTTTGGTCTGAGCAGAATTGCCGAGCCCTCCGAGCCATCTGCAGCAGGGATGCTGAGGGAGCCATTTTTCCCTGTCTTCACAATATTTTGAAAGTCTGTCTCAGCAAATCTGCAAATAGGCCTCTTTACTTGCTCTGTCCTCTCCAATTTCCTAGTCTTTTCCAACACAAGGGTCCCATCCTGTCCTCTAAAGACCACTCTCCTATATTTTGGAGTTTTCCCTTTGTTAGCATTTCTGTCATTGCTGAAATTAGTCCTCTTAATTTTGTGGATTCCTTTTCCAACTTTTCCCATGACTGTCTGTCCTCAACTTATAAACTAAGTTGTATTCCTCTGTTAAACTAAATAAAGTTAATCCTAGACCTGCTACAGCCTAATCTGCTGTGTTAGTAACCCCACCCTCTGGCCTACATGTACATGTGCCCTAATACTGCCATTGCTTAAGATTGATTAAGTTAAGGAAACATGGCACAAAATCCAGTAAGATGAAAATTCTCATCACAAACTAATCAAAGAAAAAAACTTATCTTGGACAGAAAAGCAGCACTACACACCCTCCAAACTTCGAGAGTGATGAAATCTCATCTGACCTACAAATCAGCCAACCCGAGTGCTATCTATGAAAACATATTTGTAGGTTCACCATAGCTTGTGTATCTCGTTATGTTCCAGTCATGTATATTATATATATGTGTGTATATATATATATATATATTTGACTTTACTAAGGTGTAAGTTAGTTGCTACTAACTGAACTCCCTTGTGTATCTCCCATTTATGCCAAAGAGCCACTGTCTTAAACAGCCAAACAGGTAATTAGGATGGTTGCTCACTTTTTCTGTTATTTATTTATTATTATGAAGTTGAGCAGCTTGTGATACTGTGCATAAAACGATGTCAAAATTCTTTTTGGAGACTACAAATTAATCTTCAGGTAATATAATGTAACCCATCATAACATTGTGGTAACGGAACATGATCCAATACATTTATGAATATAATTGGAGGGTTTCCTGTCAGTGTATCAATAAACTATTCTATGGGGAAAAAAGGTTATTATGCACAGCCTATGCATAATGTTGTTATTTTTTGATGGATTGATAGTGTATTGTGTGGAACTCATAGAATAATGGTAATTATGAGTTAACATAAGGCATCTAGATTTGGTTGTAGTAACTTATAAAAACAAAGGCTGCGCTGCAGCTAAACCCTCAGCAAATCCCACATAACACATAAGCATCATTAAAATTGCTAAGTGTTGATCCGACAGGCAGGAGGGCGGGTGTTACACTTTCATTTCCAGAGCAGAACTCCAACACATACGTTCGTTTCTAGAACTGAACTCTTAACACTAATGCACTTACCCTCATGAAATTTTATAAAGTTTATATGGCCTAGTGGTGCCTTGTGATAGCCACACCAACATATCTCGGCTATGCTTAACAAAATTTGGAAAGATATTATTTCTTGATTGTTTATATAGTATGTGCGATGAACTGAAACAATAGCCACTTGGTCTACATAGCCTGTTATGCAATGCTAATTAGAGTCCAAGATATTCTGTTAAAGTGTGAAATAGTACCATGTTTCCGTGGGTTATCACAAAGTCTAGTAAAGTCTCACTTTATTTTTGTAAAAGTAAGGCCCGTATTAAGTCTTACTTTTGTCCACAAGTCTTACTTTGTCTTATTTTGATGCAAATATACACAACTTGGATATAAACATCCACATTGTAATATTCAGACAATTTGGTAAATATGAATGAATATAAATTATGAACTTTCTTTAAATACACAAGAACTGCGTTTATTTTATTGCTTAACAGCCAATACCCTGATTGTTTTTTGGACGATGAAATTAAAAATATTGGTGTATATCACTGTATTAGTGGCCTTAATTTTCATGTGTGCATGATATTATAAGGTCTTACAAATGTCTTACTTCTTATGAAGGTAAACCTGCAGGAACCCTGTATTAACAGCAATCCATTTTGTTCAGAGTAAAGCCAAGTGAGCATAAAAAGTATTTTCTAGGAGTATTCAGGTCGCTAGAATTATCAACACAATAGCATGTTCCCTTAACTAATCTACAACTAAGATTATCATTTATATGTCAAAAATAGTTATATATAGGCTATGGCAATGATCCTAAGAATAATATATATATAAAATTCAGCTTAAAAAAAATTTCTAAACACAAATAAATACAAATCTTAAAGGATTTTGTACAGAATTATACTCAACACACTCATCTTAATGCTTTCATAAGTCAAAATATTTTTTGCTCGCTGTTTACATTTAGCTGGCAACTGAAGGAACTATATACAGTGATTACTTCATTGAGAAGGTCGAAAAAATACGTCGGTCTACCAGCACAGAAGTTCAACGCAATCCACCAGCACTCCAAACTGCAGCAACTTCCAATTTTGGCGCATTCACAGAAGTTTCCTGCGCTGATGTAGCAAAGATTATAGCAGCTAGCCCGAGCAAGAGCTGCAAACTCAACCCAATACCAACTCCAATTCTCAAAATGGCTGTCGATTCTGTTGTGCCGGTCATTGTTGAAATTTTCAACAAATCTCTGGCCAGTGGAATTTTTCCAGACAACTACAAGCAGGCTGTTGTCACGCCTATTCTAAAAAAATCACATCTCGATCCTAGCGCATTAAAGAACTTTCGACCTGTGTCAAATCTTGGATTTATCTCTAAGATCTTGGAAAAGACAGTAGCTAACCAACTAACTGCTTATTTAAATGAAAACAACCTAACTGAACCATGCCAGTCAGCATACCGGAAAGGGCACAGTACTGAAACTGCACTTCTGCGTGTCCAAAATGATGTCATCCATGCCCTAGGTGAACAGCAAGCCGTACTACTTGTGTTATTAGATCTATCCGCGGCATTCGACACTGTCAACCACACACTGCTAATCACCACCCTTCAACAAATCGGAGTGTGTGGAACTGCCTTGTCGTGGTTCTCATCATATTTGCATCAGCGTCAACAAGTTGTGAAAGTGTCCACTGAAACATCTAGCCCCCAACATCTGGCTTGCGGAGTGCCCCAGGGCTCGGTCTTGGGGCCCCTGCTGTTTACAATCTACACAGCATCCCTTGGCAGCCTTTTACGATCAGCTGGTTGCCGATACCATCTCTATGCGGATGACACACAAATTTGGGCAGCATGCAAAGCATCAGAGCTTCCCCAGAAATTGAACCACCTGCAAAAGTGTGCATCCTTAATCCAGTCATGGATGATTGACCATCATCTTAAACTAAATGAAGACAAGACTGAGTTCATGATAATTTCATCTGCATCTGTCGCCCACACTCTACCATCAGTCCCCCTTTCTATAGGGGGTGCATCCATTCAGTCATCTTCAAGAGCACGCAATCTGGGTGTCATCATGGACTCACATGCATCCATGGAAGCTCATGTTTCAGCAATATGCAAGTCAGCCTACAGTCATATTTTCAGCTTTAACAAGATCAAGAAGCACGTAGACAGAGTCCATGGAACAATTGGTGCATGCGTTTGTTACCACTCAGCTTGACTACTGCAATGCCCTCTTACTAGGTGTCCCACCTAAGCTTATTACCAAGCTTCAGAGGATTCAGAATGTGGTCGCGAGAATGCTGACTGGCACAGGAAGGAGCGAACACATAACTCCTGTGCTGAAGTCTCTTCACTGGCTCCCAGTCCAGCAACGTGTTAAGTTTAAAGTCCTTGTTCTGACGTATAAGGCAATCCATCAAGAGGCACCTGCCTACCTGAATGAACTCATTCAGGTGCACACACCATCGAGGAACTTACGTTCAGGCGACCTCATGTTACTAAATGTTCCATTCACAAGATCAGCTTTAGTGCAAAACAGATCATTCAGTGTCGCAGCCCCAAGATTGTGGAACCAGCTACCTCTAGTCATCCGATGTTCCTCCTCACTCTCGATATTTAAGAATAAACTGAAGACATTTCTATTTACACAATTTTATGACTGACTTCTATATAGTATATTTACATTAATTTATTGAGCTTTTTAATCAATATTCCATACATACATGTATTTTATTTATTGTTCAGCGTTCAGAGTATTTATAGATGTACTTTTTATAAAATGAATTTATTATTATTATACAGCTGTATCATCAATTGCTGATTTGCATTAAATCTATCTGTGAGGGCGGGGCCTAGCTCAGAGGTAGCACTCTGGGCTTCCAACCGCTGGGTCCCGGGTGCGATTCCCGTTCAAGCCTAAGTTGGATTGCTGTTTAATCCTTCATCTCATTGCCATGGTCCCTGCCTGTCCTGATTAGCCCAACTGGTGCAGAAACACAGGACATAGAGCCCTAATCACCCACCCACCTACCTGCATTTAACATATATGTTAAATCTATGGCATTTAATATTTATAACAAAACACTTTACAGGTGTATATGAAGAAAACACCAATAAGTATTGGAGTCTAGTGAAAGTAATATGGATCATTATGCAGCCAATTATTATGAAATTGCTAATTATAAACAAAAACTGTTGAATGGGTTGAGCATGGCAATACTATGATCAAATATTTAATAATTGCATGCACATGAATTGTACAACATTTACGGCTGTCATTGCCAAGTATGGGATACTAAGGAATATGAAGGAAGCATCACAATTATTGGTATTTTTTTCCAGATTACCATTATTATAAAGAAAAGACAGGATGAAACAAATGTCAAAATGAAGCTTAAAAGTGAAAGTTCTAAAATCTAGATATATCATTGGCAAAATGTTTCTGATGTATGGATCATAGAGTCATTGATATGAGGTTTGAAAGAGTACCAAATTTTCAATTTCCTTATTATATAAAATTATCTGTCATTAATGGACATAAAACCCCAAAAAAGGATCTCTACACTATATTAGACATATTCATATAAAGTTTTGTATGCATGTGGGTGTAGATAATTTTTATGTGACCATCAAAATGCGTGGCTAAGCTATATCGAGTAACAACATATAAAATGTTGTTAGGGTAAGTGCATGAGTGCTGGAGTTCTGCTCCGGAAACACAATTTAACACAAGTTTAGCATTTTTTTTATTATTTTCCATGATTATGTAATCAGCATGAAATGAACATCAAAATGAAGTTTGAAAAGTAAAAATACTGTAATTTAGATATGTTATTGATACAACTTCATTCATGTTAGGTAAATAGTGTCTTTGGTATGGAGGTTTCAAAAAGTAAGAATTTTCCCTATTTTGCCCTAATTTTGAAAATTCTCTAGTATTTACGGCCATGAGACCCCCAAAAGGCACCACTACACTATTTTAGACATATGATAAAGTTTTAAGCATGTAGGTGCAGTAGTGTCAGAGTTCTGTTCCAGAAATGAAAGTGTTACGCCCGCCCGTCCGCCAACCCGCCCGCCTGCCCATCGGACGGACATCGATGATAACAAAACCCTTTTCGTTTTATTGATCGTAGAATAGGCCTTTCTACAAAACCTACAGGATTTTTATAATTTATTATGATGAGTATAATGAATACAAAAATTGCTATATTTAAAATTAAACTCTAAATGATAGAGAAGTGATCAAAGTTTTTATGCTTGTAAGAAAATTTAACCTCGATGAGATCATGACATTGTCAGAGAGTAAATGAAACAAACCTAGGATATCTACAAAACTTTTTATTTATAATGATAACTCCAATGTACAAAAAATTCGATGTTTAAATGATGGATAACTTATTAATCTGAATTTAACCTCAAAGAGATAATTATCATTTGTACTTTGGTATAGGCAAGCATGGCCACTTGGCTGCGAGGGCTTCACCTGCAGCCCTTGCCATGAGGAGGCCCAGCACTTTCAAGGGCAGTTATCCCTGTGGCACCATACAAAAAGAAGCCAAGCCTGGTGAAAATTAATCAAGATATCTTACCTCAATTTAAAGCTGCTACAAAATGTCGAGAGTACCTTTTGAGCAGTGATCCATTTAGGACTGACCTACAAAACCGCCAAGATGATCATCAACCATGGAGATAATGGAAATACACACAACAAAAAGTCACCTGAGAGGAATATACAATGATGCAACAATACCAATTCACACATAACTGAATAATAATGATGCATTGTCAAAATATCCTGTCATTGATATCAAAGATGTCCAGTCGAACTCATTCTTTTTATCTATTCATCACATACGTATTATGCTGACAGTGTGTTATGAGTTGAAAAACAAGTTCCCAAAAATATGTAAAAGCCAAAACACATATATGGGTTCTTGCCTCAGTTGAAGTATTTTCTATGTTATACTCCATCTAGATAGTTTTCCTATTATTCTGAGTGGGATATAACCAACAAAATTATTAGTTAACTCCCTCCTGAGTGCAAACTGAACTTGTTTTGCATAATATAGGCAGTACAACAAAACAAACGATGACACAAATTAGTAAATATGTTTAATGGAGTATAAGTTAGTTATATCCCTCACAACGGATCTACATATTAACTCAGCAATAGAATCAATGAGGTGTTTGTTTGCTATTTCCATTACATTTGTGGATCTAAAGTATTTTTAACATCTCATGCAACCATTTGAACCAAGTACCTTCAGCAGAGCTAACCTTGGCCTCAGCTACTACTATCCATTAGCGCCCCATTTTTACAAATGACCTCTGTTTCAGTGCAGTATGGTGCATTATTCCTGATTGCATACCACCTGAAATAGCCGATGATACGGTCCTGATGATCTGCTTTTCATACCAGCTACATAGTAAAACAAAAAATTAGAAAGTCAGACTAAAATTGACTGAGAAATGTGTAAAATAAATTGCGAGTCGTAGACGTTCATGACGCTGGTGTCGCCATTTTCTTCGATAACTTCTGTTGCTGCCAATATTCAATATCTGCCGAGATTGCATATTGGGCTGGATATTATGCCCTTTAGGCCGATAAGCAGGTCTCTGGGTGACGAGCTAGCCTTTAGGCTTGCTCGCCAAAATTCCCTATGATTTATTCAAAGAATATATGGTTTTTGGGTTTAACGGCAAATACTTCTAATATCGCTCCCTGGCTTTTCACAGAAAGCTTTGCTTGGTATGTTCCGTAAATTGCGGACCATGCAGACCGTTCCGACCGATGCTTAAACATGCATATATACGACTTGAAACAGTGTGATGATGCAACAAAGTATTAGACCATCTCTGCACAAATTCACACATGTAATAATTCAAGAATTAATTAAGGCCTACATGTCTTCCATACGTTATAAACATAAATGGGTAAAATCAACTAAAAGGGCCCCACTAGAAAATTCTGTTCACTGATTTCAAAATGTCATATCTTCGTAAATAATTATTCGATTTTCAGTCTGTTTTCTCTGACATGTAGTATAAATTATTGTTTTATGATAAGGAAACAATGTTGATATCTCTCAAGAAGAGAATTTTTAATTTCAGATTATATTCGAATTTCCGCACCCCTACCTTTGTATATTGAAATTCTCATTGTGATCTACAAAATCCATATAGGGCTCTCAAATCTTTTTTTTCTTCAATAAAAATAAAATGTGCTATGCAGATATATTTCTGCTCATAAAAAAATGGCAAACGATACATGAACAGTGTTTTCAATAATGAGTCCTCACTGTGTGAAAAAAATGTATAACTCCGTTTACGGTGACTTTGAAATCTCCTAGTAGATTTATAGGAAAATATTTATATTATTAATACCAGAAAGGGCTAAGATCAGTGGAATGTTTCATGAGACAGAAATAAATGTTTCATGAGACCGAAATAAATTTTTCTGGATTTATTTATCTGTTAGATATAGCAGTTACACATATTTAATTTGGCAAGGGGAATAAAAAATAATTACCACTCTGTTTACTGGTTTCCTGTCTACAATTTCAAGTATCAATATATATCACCCATTTCTCATCTGCTTCATTGATTGGCAATAGAAAAGATCGTTAAATTACAATTCCGTATCTTACAAAATCAGTTATTATATAGTTTGGGTATATAACTGATTCGATGTTTTACAAAATCATATAATTTTAAAAGTTAAAATTATTTTTATAAATGTATGTAGAGATAAAAAAACATAAAAATAGATTACACCACAATGATGACAATGATGATGAACATGCCAATTAAAGACAGGAAGTCTTTGATTATAATTACTGTCAATCACACCAGCTTAATCTAGATTTATAATGATTATTATATTAAGCCATAATTCTACTTTCATCATCATTATTTCGAATACTCCCATCTTTACACTCATTAAAACGTCACCCTAAACGCCATGTCTCTAAATAGATTAAATTCAGCTTTTATAACCTCAGGCCAGTGTGCGATATTAAAAAATAACAAAAGAAAAACGCATGTCCAAACATCGGGGAAGGGTGCTTTGGAAATGGCATTCACTTAATCCACCGTAAATAAATGAATCCGCTACAGTACTAATGCATGTACGAGACTGAATTACATTAGTATAACATTACGTATAAACACTTAAGTTCTGAGTTGTCATTTCACATCAACACATTTCAGTGTTTAGAAGAATTTTCTTGATCACTGTGATATATTTATCTATATTTATTATGTCAAATGAAAAAAAAATCATTAATATTGATGATTTCAGTGACATTCCTGAAATGTTGCACCAGGTGCATTCAATGGGGATATTTATATCAAATTTTTGACACCATTTTCCCCATGATGATGGAAATATATAAGTGTTTGCACAAGTGTTTATTCTACTTCTGGGTATAATCTCAATTCATGTTATTTGTTGTATTCTACTAACTCTAGGATTAGCTTTGAAGAGGTAAGAACAAGTTGCCAATTCATTATAATGTTAACAATTTTGTTGACAAACTAATGATAATACCATCCCTTGACAGTATAAAGTTATGTAAATAAGATAAATGAATAACAATGTATATTTGTAACATAATGTTCACATCTATTAATCACACAGTTGTGTGATTAAAAATCCTGTAGTAAAATGTGTGCATGAATGAATGTAATTGTCAAACTGACGAATACCACGTACATAATGTTTTCATCACCCTCAGTAAATAAATGTTGGAAGAGAGTATTGTTATCACTGATGTTTGTCCGAAAGGTGGGTTGGTGGTTGTCATAACAGGCATAGATAGTAATTACTGAAGTGTCTCCAGATAGCTGGCAAGGGATATTAATCACATTTTTGCCAACTATTCAGGCATAAAAATTACAGCAAAGTTACCGATTTTACCATATCCTATTTAATTCTCCAATATTTATAGATGTCATTGTAAGTATATAACAAATATTTCAGCAACATTGTTTTCACAGTTTCCATCATTATGACAAAGTTGTGAAATTATAAAATTAAGTTTTCAAGGTTTGGGAAACTATGCATTTTTCAAATTTAAATTTTTTCCCCAGTACGATAATTCCACAATATCTACAGCCATATAACCCCCAAAAGGCAGAACCACTATGTTTTAGACATATTATGACAAGTTTTAAGCATGTAGGTTAGTAATGTAGGTAAGTAATGTCAGCGTTTTGCTCCAGAAACCAAAAAAAACCTCAGGAATTTTTTCCTGATTTTATAAAACATCACTGACACATGTCAATAAGACTATCAAAAGGCATAAAAGACTAAATAAATAGTTAATTATATGAATGTGCATGCAATAGTGTTGGATTTTTTTCTGGAAACAAAAGTTTCACACAGAGTAGAAAATGTGAAAAAATAATATTTTCCCAACCGTCCATGTTTCGGATATTATAAAGTAGCTGCAGTCCTGCACGAATGAAATTTGTTATAAACTGTCTGTATTCTATGACTTAAACTTTATTTTAACATCCTTTAAAATTGTGTAGTATGTATGGTTTATAGTCAGTCACCTTTATCCTTTGATTTTGTTTTATTTCCTATGTTTTATTCTCCAATTAACATTGTGCTGTTTTGTGTCATTAGAGTTATCAAGCCATGCCCTGATTGTTCTGCATACAACCTATCGTCCATTTTGTAATATGCTGACATATAAGAGAATTTATATGAAGAGTGTCGGTTTAAAAAGAACTAGAACATATCAATGAGTTCAGTCATTGCTGAAAGAAAGGTGTTTAATGTTATCATATTAAGCATTTAATAACTTTCAGATTACGGAAGACTTCTACAGCCTGAACCCAGCGGACATAGCGGAAAAAGGTGGTGAACCAGGACAAGATTTTGTTGAATATAGGTGATGAAATTGCAAGGTAACAATCTAAGTAGATACACACATTAATGCCATTGTAAATCAAGTGTGGATCATATAATTGCAAAATAATACAATATTTCAACTTATTGAGAAAATTACAATTTAATTACAACTTTAATTAATAACATTTGTACTTGACAAAACATTTAGTAAATTTAATATTGTTCTTACTTTTAATATTGATGGGCAAGTGTAACCATAAATGTGGTGATCTTGCCAGAAAACTTTTACTATATATTTGTGAGGTATATTCTTTAGGATCATTGCCATAGCCCATATATGACTATTTTGGACATGATAATCTTAGTTGTAGATTAGTTACGGGAACATGATATTGTGTTGGTATTTCTAGTGAACTGAATAGTCTTTAAAACAGAACATTAAATGGCAAGAAAATAATAGAGAATACTTTTTATGCTCACTTGGCTCTACTCTGAACATAATGGATTGCTTTTAATACAGGGTTCCTGCAGGTTTACCTTCGTAAGACATAAGATATTTGTAGGACATAATAATATCATGCATACATGAAAAATAAGACCACTAATATAGTAATATACACCAATATATTTAATTTCATAGTCAAAAAAACAATCAGGGTATTGGCTATTAAGTAACAAACAAAAAATTGCAGTTCTTGTGTATTTAAAGAAAGTTCATAATTTCTATTCATTTAAATTTACCAAATCGTCTGAATATTACAATGTAGATGTTAATATCCAAGTATATTTGCATCAAAATAGGACAATGTAAGACTTAGTGGACAAAAGTAAGACTTAATACGGGCCTTAATTTTTACAAAAATTAAGTAAGACTTTTTCAGGCTTTTTTATATGTGGCGTCTTGACCTATATGACACAATAGATCTGTAACTGATATGGTTTGTTATCAATGCCAGGTATTATTACAAACACTTGGTTTTTTGGGTGAAAATAAGAAGGTCAAGGACCCAGGTAGGGTAGTTTTGCTGACTCTTTGATTTGATTGGTTGTTCAATTATGAAGAACCCGTCGGGGGCCTCTTCACTCATTTTAATGTATTCGACCCAGAAATGCGCAGTATTCACCTTAATTTTGGGTTAAAATCCTTGGTTACAACTTCAAAAGTTATAAATTAAAGATTTAGGCATAATTGAACTTGAACTATGGAGTATTACTGCAGTAAAAAAAAGTAAACACATCGCTCGTTCACTGCTCAGGGGAGCTATTTATAGAACAAAGAGCCTACACAATCAGACTTGGTGGCGCAGTAGATACAGCGCTCGCAATGCTGAGTGAGGTGACACTGACAGTGGTTTGAATACAGCTCAGTGAACTATTTTTTTTTTCATCAAAGTTACAGTCACATAATATTATATTAATTTATTTATATTTGTAAAGACAAGATATTCTTTCCAAATGACAGCTGTCTACTGCTAATATTGTTCATGTTGCCAGATATCTATTCTTTTTTTTTTTAAGAATTTTCTTGTTATAGCCCATGGGAACACTGTATTATTTTACACTTGACAGAATATAATGAACAAATGAAGAAATTCAAGAGTTAAAAAATTAGGACATCTTGCATTGCATAACAGGCTATGTAGGCCAAGTGGCAATTGCTTCGTTTCATCGCACACACTATATTACGGAAGCCATTTTAGGACATGAGAAAAAAAAAATTAAATTGTATAAACGATTTAGTAAATTGTATATACGAAGTACTGAATCGTATATACGAAATACTAAATTGTATATACGAAATACTAAATTGAATATGCAATATACTAAATTGAATATACGATATACTAAACTGTATATACGAAATACTAAATTGAATATACGATATACTAAATCGTATATACGAAATACTAAATTGAATATGCAATATACTAAATTGAATATACGAAATACTAAATTGAATATACGATATACTAAATCGTATATACGAAATACTAAATTGAATATACAATATACTAAATTATATATACGAAATACTAAATATGTGAAATACTAAATTGTATATACAAAATACTAAATTGAATATACGATATACTAAATCGTATATACGAAATACTAAATTGAATATACAATATACTAAATTGAATATACGAAATACTAAATTGAATAAATCGTATATACGAAATACTAAATTGAATATACAATATACTAAATTGAATATACGAAATACTAAATTGAATATACGATATACTAAATTGTATATACGAAATACTAAATTGAATATACAATATACTAAATTGAATATACGAAATACTAAATTGAATATACGATATACTAAATCGTATATACGAAATACTAAATTGAATATACAATATACTAAATTGTATATACGAAATACTAAATATGCGAAATACTAAATTGTATATACAATACTAAATTGAATATACAATATACTAAATCGTATATACGAAATACTAAATTGAATATACAATATACTAAATCGAATATACAACATACTAAATTGTATAAACAGAATACTTAATCGTTTAAATGAATTACTATATTGTTAAACAAATTACTAAACCGGCCATATCTTTGTTAATATTTGGTCTACAATTATGTGTGACCTATTTAAAGACTCGCCTTGGACAGTGCTATTTAATACTCTATACTGGAAAATTCTAGGTACAGCACAATTGCACTCAAAGGGAATAACTTTGTTTCACAATATGACATTCTAATTACCCTTGTCCTTGAACCCAGCTCTTTCTATCAGGCCCCAGTCTTCCCTTTCCTTCCCTGTCCCTTTTCTTCCCTTTCCCTTTCCTTCCCTCCCCTTTTATTTGAGCCATATTGGAATCTATTGGGCCCTGATAAATTATAACCAGTCAGTGTCCATATGCTAAGGCAAATAAAAGACCCCACCCATGGGGTAAGAGTGTAACATGGGTGGACTCCTCCTCCCTCTCATCTCATCAATCAACCCTCGATAGTGGCAAATACTTGCCTTAGAGGGCTGCATTTCCCATATCTATCTATCTAATTTATCACCTGTCTATCTTTCTATCTATCTTTCTATCTTGGATCCCTCCTAGATTGATCGGAAAAGTTATTTTAAAGTCCTCCTTCCTGATATCATCGGTATCAGGTCGAAACGTTAGAAAACCGAAAGGTCCGAGTCCGAAATCTCCGCTTCCCTAAACGTCCGATTACCTAAACGTACAAAAAGTGTCCGAAATGTTCGAAATTATTTTTTTGGGTTTTTTATGTACTTTTAAGCAATAGTTTGTTATAAATTCATTTATTTTTTTTAAATACAAGTTCTCTCTGTAGTTTAAAATTATATTTGATAAGCAAGACCTCTTTTTAGTGCTTTTAATTAAAGTTAAGGCTGACCGCACCAATCGGACATTTCGGAGGCCGGCAATGAACCTGCTGACCGGCCAGCAAATATCCAATTGTGGTGGATTAGGGAATAAGGGAATAAATATTTAAAAAACCTCCTGATTGCAATTAATATAACCGTTTTGTGTTTAAATAAATGTGCAATATGATCAAACAAGGCACAGAACAAGCAACATCAACTGTTCACACGACAGTCTCCATATATTCAATCAAACTGTCATAGCAGAATAAGGTAACACGAAAATTATCAAACTACAACTGTTTATCACAGAGAAAATTTTCAATGCAAGACAGCAAAAATACTGAGAAATACCGAGTTTTCAGTTAAAGTGACGGGCCTGGCCCGTTGCTAAGGACGCCATATGGCTGGCAACGATATGTTAGTACAACTTTTGACAGTACTAATAAGTGAATTGAAGGAGTCAGTGACCTCTTGAATTGACCAGGTACTAGAAAAAATTGAAAAACACCAAGAAGAAAATAAAAAACTACATGACACCATACAAACATTATCCACTGAAGTGGATAAACACACAAAAGAATTGACAGAACTGAGAAGCCAAATAACACTGACAAAATCACCTCCACATTAATTTTACAGGCTCCAGTTGTCAACAATCAATCTCTTACCTCGCAAAATAACGTCATGCCAAGTGACAGAGGGATCAGACGAAATAACCTGATCATCACAGGAATTGAATTAGGGTCAGAAGACCCAAAAACATTTCTTCAAGGGTTTATTGCAGCACGTTTTTCCACTCGTTCTGATGGCATTTTAGCTGTGCAGAAAATTAGGTCACCAAATGAGCCATCAACCAGCAGAGGTCAGGATGCACCAACACTGCCTACAGTAGCTCAAAACAGGTGACCAGGTCAATGACCTCTTTGCTAGGATTATACCTGTCCTTGGCATTAAATACATTGTTAATTATAAGAGAGAACTATACCTAGTAATTGCAATAACAGCATATACTAACATATGCTAAATTAATTAATGCACGAACGTAAGTGCTCCACGAAAAAGCCCAGTCGAATACTACTATGATAAATTAGATTGGATTGGGTGGATTTATATCTCATGATAGTTATGAATAATAGATAAATAAAATTGGAAGAAATAATTTATAATTTAATGAATTAGCAATTTATGATGTAATTTTAAGTTTGGAGGCTTTCTCACAGCACTCCAGAGGACACCACTGTACATTAAATACAAGGAGAGTGCTCCATCTGTATATAAAATGTGAATTTCAACATTAGCACCTCTTACATTTATACTGTGAGATATAAAATCCAACTGTCAATCTATCTAATTATAAGTAGTAAGAGGGCTAGTATAAAACGTAGCTTCCAGTGGCCTGCGACAGGCGGTGCTAGTGGTACTCATGACGGCGGCCACTAGGTGGAGCTTCCGCTAATATGTATGGACGGCGGGCCACCAAAAGAGTGCCCGAGGGCCTAACTGTACCTCTCTGCATGACTGATGAGTTCGTTGAACGCCGAAGGCCGTTGAAGGGCCTCAGGGCTGGCATGGTCTGCGTGAGCTGTATGGCAATATGTTGAACTATTGTTCTTAGACTGACTTATAAAAGGCTGAACCAGAAATATTCAACCACAGTGACAATAATCTGCATGATCAATGAGTGTGTAGAATGCCAAGGTTATAGGCTGATCTTCCTACAGTTTACGACAGGAGGTGGAGTCTCCCCAATATATATGTATAACTTACATTAAGAGTGAACCTGATGTTCTAGCCCGGCTTCCATGTATAACCAATTATGCTACTGAACACTCAGAACGCCAAGGGATGTAGCTGATTGCTATGGAGGATGTGAGATATATGTACCACCCAGGTATAAAATGTCCACAGGCCAGAACAACTCAGCAGGGTGAATAATATGATAGTCATACGTTACATGTATCAGTTGAGAGCCGACAAGACATAGACGCACAGATAAGCATTGGCCAGTCTAACGTTAACATGTCATATACAATAAGCTGGTATGTTCATTCGTATCCTGATTGTGAGGACCCTAACTGTTTAACACTACTGTACAACTCGGATAAAGTATTCACATCCTTAAATGAGTGTATAAGTGATTATTATCTGTCTGGTGTACCGGCTAAATGTATGGAACGATGTTCAGACTGGGTTGTTAAATTCTATGCCTTAGGTGACTGTAAACGTGTGCCAACGCCAACAGAGACATACAATCTCACATGGGTTGCATTTAATGTTGTACCATGTCTAATGTGTGCTGAGGAGCATTACATAGAAGTGGAAAGGAGTAATGACTCCTTCACAGATCTTATTACTTGTTTAAAGAACTACCAGGATAATCTTACCATCGACAAATATGATCCTGTACATAGAACTATTGTTAATGTTGAAGTTAGTCATCATAATCATTGAACTAGAGACCAGGATATAACACCAATATATATAAGGTTAGTATAGTTATATATATATATATATATTTTTATGATTGGTATCTACTGCTTTATTATATTATGATATATTATGTTGCAGATGATACCATCCGCAGTGCAATCAGAAGGTTTCCTTACCAGACAACATCAACAGCTTATACATTGTACAATAATGGTAATAAAGTATACATTATGTAATAATGATAATAAAATGAGCACAAATCACACACAACAGCTTTGTTATATATATCTCTACAGTTGCAAATGAGTATATCACAGAGATATTACATGTACCCAGCAGAGCGATTGTTTAGAATGTATTATATAAAAGACTGAAGTAGTCTTCTATCCCATAACTAACATAGTTATTGTTAACATAACTGTCAGTGGTAGTAAGTATATATGTCTAGAACACAGTATACAAAGTTATAATAACGCAGCATTATCTACATGTAGATCATGATACGAACATTTGAGATAGATTTGTTTTCTGAGTGGTATCTATTACACAATAGGTCAACCTAGTAGCTATTAAGGTGTGCACATGCACACGACAGAGCGATTGTTTAGAATGCATTATATAAAGACTGAACTAGCCTTTCTATTCTCCATAACTAGCATAACAGGCAGTGGTAGTAAGGCTATATACCAGTGATACTATTAGCATATATGTCTAGAAAGCAGTATACAGAGTTATAATAACATAGCATTATCTACATATAGATCATGACACGAACATCTGAGGTAGATTTGTTTCTGAGTGGTATCTATTACACAATAGGCCAACCTAGCAGCTATTCAGGTGTAAGAAAATTATGGAATGAAGTAAAGAAGAGAGAACATAAACCTCAAGGTATAACGTTATCAGTTGTGAGCAAGTGGCTGAAGGAGCAGACGACGCATATGATACATAGTTCGCCTACAAAACTATTTGATACTGAACATATAATAGTGGAACATATTGATGAACAATGGGACAGTGATATCATTCAGATGGATGACTTAGTTAAGTATAATAGAGGATACAAATATATCTTAGTATGTATAGATATTTTTTCACGTTATGCATGGGCACGACCGCTCAAGTTAAAAACATCAGCAGATGTTACGATAGCGTTTACAGATATTGTTAAGACATCCGGCAGAGTATGTAAGACTATACGCACTGATCAAGATGGAGAATATATGGGCACAGCATTTCAAAGAATGTTGCACAGTAAAGGTATTAATCACATAATAGCATATGGCCGTCACAAAGCATCTTACAGTGAACGATTCAATCGCACATTAGAAAATAAGCTGTTCAAGTACTTTTATGAACGACAGACAGCGATGTACATAGATATTCTGGATGATGTCATGTTTAGCTATAATAACACAGTCCATCACTCAATTAACATGGCGCCTGCCACTGTTAATACAGCGAATTCCCATGATATATATGAACAAGTGTACATACCCATACTAAACAGATGGGCTGACACACCTGTCAAGTTCACTATAGCTCTAGGAAGTTTGGTTAGATTTAGTTTATACGCTACCCCATTTTCACGAGGTTATCATGAGAAATGGACTGAGGAATTATTCACAGTTTGTAATCAAATTCCATCACACCCTCCTAGATATAAAGTGCAGGATCTCAGTGGTGACATTATCAAGGGGTCTTTCTACACAGAAGAGTTACTATTAGCACCTGTCCAAAACATAGATGATATAACATATAAAATCGACAGGGTTATAAAGACTAAACAGGTTAAAGGTCGCTAACTCAGCCTTGTTAAATGGTATGGTTATTCGGACAAGTTTAACACTTATATACCCACAGCATCCATACAGCAGTACAAAGGCAAACAATAATGTTTGTGTATATATCATCAGATGTTGATAAGGAGAACTACTTTCCTGGTAATACACCAACATCATTCAGGGTTAAACTTCCAGGTAGGGTAACATTCCAGCCTCAGGGTCAATGGGAAGTTGCTCTGTTAGACATAGATTTACCTAGACCTATTGATAAGTACCATGCTATATATATCACTATTAATTCGTCTATATGTAAACCTAGCCCTGTCAATGCTATACTGTCACCTATTTTGAATAGGGTATACTTTAACCAAATTAACCGAGGTTTACCAGTGTATTTTGATAACCCTCGCTATATACCTCTATGCGTTGATGGTTTAGACATTATAGATATATATTTAACGGATAACACAGGCATATACCCATCATTCAAACAAGGGAAGGTCAATGGGACACTACACTTCAGGCTAATAACGTAGTCAACGTTTGTATAGGTAGTGAATGCATATCTCTTACGTACAGCTATAGTATGACTGATAATACAAAGTATTACTCTTTCAATAAGGGTGTAGATTATGACATTTTATTGAAACAGTTCAAAGGTCAAGCTGAAGGTAGGACTGCACCTTATCTTACTAGCTCACATTTTCATTGCAAAAGTGTTTATGCTAATCCACACACACGTCGTATAATTATTGTTAATAAACCAAAAACTAATACTAAGCCTACAAATGATAAAGGCATAAGTACTGGCGATGTTATCGATCCTACAGAGGCACAACGTCGTAGGGCATTACACAATTTAGAAGTCGCAGCTGCCAATATAACTACTGAGCAGAAGACACATCCTAATCACTCTGTTTTGAGTAGAGCTAATAGTAAGACATACAGTAAGAGACGCATGTCATATAAGACACATGCGGGTAGGAGGACAAGGTTGAAGAAGACTGTTGATAAGGTTATACAGCGTACAAAGGACGTTTTTGATTAATAGTTAATAACCATGAGTCAGGAGGTGTTAGACGATGCCTACATAGGTTATTCTGAGGAATTAGCTATTTTCCAGAAACCTATCCAGAATGTAAGTGTCAAGAATACACATGTGACAATGTTCTACCCTGTTAACGACTTCTCAACACAAGGCATTATTCAGTTCCAAGTGAACAATAATAGCAGTAACTATTTAGATTTACGTAGAACAAAGCTTAATATCACATGTAAAATAGTACGACAGAACGGGGATAAGATTGAGCCTGTCACTGTAACAAGTAGGGAAAAAAGATCTAAAGATACAGAAGAAACAGCCGATGCAGCTAACACTGCAGCAACAACAACGACAACAACTGATAACAAGGCGTCTGTTGGTGTTGTTAATAATTTTATGCATTCAATGTTCAGTCGTGTTGATGTGGCCCTACAGAACAAAGTTCTAACCCACTCTGACGAATCATACCCCTACCTGGCTTATTTCAAAGCTTTACTACACACAAACACAGAGCTGAAAGAAACAACACTGCAAATGGGGATGTTTTACAAAGATACACCAGGTGAATTAGGAGATCCTAACTGGCAGTTAGGTGATAACAAAGGGTTGACCAAACGATCAAGCTTTTTTGCTAACTCTCATGAAGTTGATATGTCTGGACATCTGTATTGTGACGTGTTAGACATATATAAGTTCATTCCAAATGGTTTGAGTTTAGGCATAACATTATACCCTAGTACACCTGAGTTTTGTTTGATGGCTCCAGAGGTAACAGTAGGTACCTACAAAGTACAGATTACTAGAGCTTCTCTGAGTGTGTCAATGATAGAGGTAATTCCTGAAATATTGGTTTCACATGCAGAAATAATGCAGAATAAACCTGCCATTTTCCCCTATATTAAAACAGAGGTCAAGAAATTTACGCTAGGTAAAGGCCAATTTTCATGCACAGTTAATGATCCGTTCACAGGTCGTATACCATGCGAACTGGTGTGTGGACTTGTAACAGATGTAGGTAACCATGGTACATTATTCACTAATCCTTTTATGTTCGATCATGCATCACTCAACTTTATTCAGGTCACAGTGGATGGGCAAGATCTAGGCCAAGGTCCTATCACGCCACTATATAAAAGTACATGCGAGACAAGCTCATACATTGATGCATACAAAACTCTTTGCGGTATAGAATATAGTGACCACTTCAATCCTCTCACCCGCGAAGAATATATGAAAGGTTACACGTTTTCTAGATTTGTTGCTGGTTCACAATGTGATTCTAATAATGATGATGTACTCCCTCTGAAACGTTCAGGCAATTTACGCATTAGTTTAAGGTTTTCTGATGCTTTATCTGAACCAACAACTCTAATCGTGTTTGCAAAGTTCCCTGCCTCAGTTAAGATTGATAAATACCGAGGTGTCACTGATATATAGTTAGTTGATGTGAAGTTGTTACAAGGGAAACATCATGGTGGATCCAGAGAATACGTGTTTAATACCCTTTAAGCTCCCTCAGAATATATCTGTGCAAGGCTCAACACAGGCAGGCAAAACAGAATTTGTCAAACGATTACTACTGAATTACAAGACTATGTTCACACCTCTAGTTAACAAGATTATATATGTATACTCTGTATGGCAGGATAAGTTTGATCACTTGGAAAGTACCTTAGATGATATAATAGAGTTTAGGAAAGATATACCATCAAAAGAGTATTTAACAGGTCTGTGGGAGGAAACCAGAGCACCAAGTTTACTTGTTCTTGACGACCAAATGAGTAATTTAAGCGATAATCGTCAAGGTGCACATGTAGCTGAGATAGTGTGTCCTCAGCCATCATTGCCATGTTTCATGCATCATAACGTTGCAGGATATGTTTTACGAAAGTAAAGCTGCTAGATTAATAAGTAGAAATTCGCACTGTATGTGTCTATTTCGTAACCATAGAAATGGTAGACAGGTGTCATCATTAGCAAGCCAGATTTTACCTGGTCAAACAAAATATTTCATGGATAGTTACGAACGTGCAACTAGACGTAACTATGGTTATTTAATAATTGATTTATCCCCCAATGTTGATGTTAGATATAAATTACGTTCTAATATCTTTCCAGGTGAGGAGACAGTTGTGTTTTTACCACAGTCATGAAACTCATTAAAGAGAACATAACGTTCTTAAAGGCTGTAGCATCTCTTAACAAGGACCAAGTTAAAACTCTCTTGTCACATGTAAACAAGAATCAGGTTCTAGTTGTAACAGAAATAGCTAGGAATATACTTACAGGTGTTGTAACGCTTCCACGCAAGTATAAAAGTTCCCTCAAAGTGTAAAAACGCCTCATTAGAGAATTATCTAGCAAGGACACAACACTTAGAACTAAGCGTTATTTAATATACAGTAAAGCTGACATTGTATCGCTATTGATAAAAAGTGTGCTTTCTAAACTGGTAAAAGTTGTTGGACATGGCTGAGGAGAACGTTGTTATACCTAGAGACAAGTACAACAGAATGTTGGAACAGCTTAAAAATGGTAAAGATGATAAATTAACACAACCGACCAATAACAATAGTAAGGTGGATAAATTAACACAGTCTGCAGATAACGCTACAGGTATTAAACCTACTGAACATGTAACACCGCCGCATCATGATACAACAACTGTACATACACCCAGAGCAAGAGATGACATTGCTCTTAAAGATGTCCTCCACCCGCCTGGTATTAAACATAAAGATATTGATATATTCATGCAAAGGCTTGATAAAAAACAGAAATCTAGACACAATACAAAACTTAAGATTACACAATCTAAATCACCACATACCAGAAAGTCCAGGCTTAAAGCAAACTGGATCAGTATTACTAAGTGATAGTGCTGTATTAGTGCTGACAAACAATGGATGGTTATTTGAGGACATAATCAGTAGTACTATGATGTATGATGATATTGTACTTAGTATGCTAAGGACATAATCAGTAGTACTATAATGTAGTTATATATGGATGTGTGATGATATTGTACTTAGTATACGTGTGTGCCATACATATCAGTTAATACAGACAGTTGAACAGAGTATAAAAGACCTTATACATACAAGCAGTTCACACACTTGTTGTACCAAGACTTCTACAGAGTATTATCAGTTCAATACGATGGCAACTAACGCATCAACACGCAAATATTACAACCTGGGTGGCACCCAGGTAAAAGGACAGTTCCTCTGGTTCAGAGAGATCAGCTCCAGGAAGTTCTTGTCCCTCCAGAGATACAGGGGGAAGGTCTCTCTACACATTCGTATTTACACCATCGATGACCAGGATTATTGTCTTATCCCCACAAAGAAAGGAGCTATGCTAGATAAACAACAAGCGCGAGATCTAATGGCCACAATGAATGATCTTGCTGCGTTCATAGGAGTCGTAAGTAATGTTAACACTATACATAATAGTGACTGACTTAGCAGCTTGTTACACCACACACGCAACGTTAGAGAACCTCCAAGCATGTCACCACTGTACACCTAAACCCTTGCCACCTAGACCCCTGCACACCCATTCTAGCAAAAGTTCACATATGCGAGACCCTCGTGCCACAACTTCGACAACAGTGATAATCGATGGGCAGCCTGTGATCCGATAACTATATTGATAACACCTTAAGCTACTATATTTAGTATCAGTATGTACATGATAGAATATAGCTAGATCATTGTATCTACATATCACTTATTAATCAAGATATATTACTGCAATTATACGCTTCATGTTCTACTATATATTGTTACGATTATAATCGTCGTGTTCTACTGTTAATACTGCACAGATGAGTTATTCATATATACTCCAGATTTACAACACTACATATTATACTATTACACATTACTCTATTATCTTAAGAACTATGCTATATCTATGTATACTATAATAAATATATCTCCATCAATACATTGTGTGTTATATATCATTCCATTTTATCAGTATAAGTACATTGTTTTAATACTAGCGATTATTACTACCATAGGAGTACCGCTCCTAAGGTATGCATATCACAATCTACTTTAATGAGCATAGTTAATACCGGTGATTAGTCCCAACATGTTTGTACTGCCCTCAAGGTATGCATATAATGATCTACTTTTAATGAGTATATAGTTAATGTAGTACTCCCCTCCCAGGGTATATATAGAGAGGAGTTTTAACCATGAGTGATCAGATATCATCTTAGTACTATTGCATAGCTCACTATGGAGATATTAAGGGATTACGCAAATGTATTGATCAATATGGCTAATACAAATGAGATATGTATAATACTACGTTGCGAAGGTTTGCTTAAAGATTCTGATCTACTTCTTATCAGATCTAACACAACACGATTCGATAAAACGAAGCTTTTGTTAACAACGTTGTATACTGGGAAGAGTTACAAGGGTACAGCATTATTTCTAAAGTATTTGCAAAGGGAGTACGAGAATGTTGCTAACACAATTCCAGAGCTTGTAGGTGGTAGCCGTACAAGTCTTGCTATTAATACAGCATTAACACTCAGTGTTATGTGCATAAATGGGGACGTAACCATTCAGCTGACAGATAATAAGGTAAGTAAATATATATATATATACTCAGTTATACTACTATTGATATGTATTCTTAGCTTGGTTATAACCTTATTCTCATTGGTTCAGGATGATGTCCTTAAGGGAGAGTTGACAGTATCATTACCCTTGCAACAGTTTGTGAACATGATGTACTATATACCCGCTTTAGCGTTTGACGAAATCGATGCAACTGTACATCTGGGGTGTTTTTACTACTTGGTTAAAGAAGGATGTACAACAGCAGTATGCAGGACTACTAATAGTACTACGAAGGAAGAACATGTGTCCTTAACTTCTGAGGATTTACAGACTATTAATATGTTGTTAGAACATATTGAACATGCTGTGCCAGAAATGACTCTTCTAACACCTTACTTTTGCTACATATAGTTATAAACTGTAATGACAGATAACTACAACACGGCTACCCATTCATAATGTTAACCATTAAGTAAACTATTATTATATATTATATATATATATATATACGCAAGAATTTACGATAACACATGACTGTTCATTATAATGTTTAATACATCGTCAACTACTACATGTTACATTAACAATTGAGGCTGTATAATAAAGATTACGCTCACACAGTTGTTTGTTCATCTCATACATTCATGATATAACCGTTTAACAGAGCACGACTGTGCAACAGTTGCATATTAAGGTTAACAATTAATAATAGCGTACTACGGTTACAATATATACATTAATAACACTGTTCTTTAAGCACGATTTGTAACAATGCTACATATTAATAGGCTCTTAACTGTACTACAGTTGTAATGTATGCATATATGAAGTTACCAAGTAATCATTACTGCAGTTGTGATATAATATATGTTTAATAACAGTTCTTCAAGCACAGCTGTGCACGCATATATTTACCAGTTATCATTACTACAGATGCAAATTAATAAGACAGTTTCTCACTGTTACTGCTGCAACAGTTGTAATATAACGTTACCAATTAAGCTCTAAAAGGTGTGCAATGACAAACATACCTGTCGGAGAGGACATTACATGTGTATCAGAGATGTTAACATATAATACTATAGGTGAAACTACTACTGTTACAATATAACATTATCAGTCTGAGGATGTTAATATATATAGTATCTCATAATAATCAAGTTGATTACAAGTCATCATGTATATATACATATCTGTCAGAGAGATGACCTTACTATAACAGTTAATATTATCACGTGTACATATAATACTATGCTATAGGCGAACTACTACTGTTACAATATAACATTGTCTCATGTTCATATCTGTCTGAGGATGTTCGTACAATAGTATCTCATAATAATCAGGCTGATTACAAGCCATCATGTACAGTAGATACTTTGAGGCTATTGTATACCTACACAGGTGTACCCTGGCCAGCATACCCTCGTAACTTAGCTCTGTACGACTGGGGTGATCCGTCATTCTTGGTGTCAGTGTAGGTCAGCTTGACTTTAACATCAGTGGCGGATCCAGCAGTCGTTACGCTTGTAAGAGGTGTGGTGTTCGAACTGCAAGCAGTGACATCATGAGTGGTGGGGGCACCTTGATGAGCATCGGGGGTACATAGTAGTTCAGTAACTGCACTACCAACATTGGTCGAGTCTTCGCATGAACTACAACAAGAGTGAACATCATATAAATAGAGCGATAACACATACGTTGTTTAGCTGCTGTTATCTGTACTGAAAGTAATGCTGTATAGAATATGTGCGGTAGTTCGTTGTCGTTATCTGTCGCTATATACATGTAGATAGAATACATACAGTAAACTCGTCAATAGTATACAGTGGCCGTAATATTACACTATATACCTGCTATTATCCGTATAGATAGTAATATAGCATGAATGTAGCTCCTCTGTGGTGTGAATATACAACGGACCTACTGTATACATGTAGATGGAATACATACAGTAAACTCGTCAATAGTATACAGTGGTCATAATATTACATTATATACTTGCTATTATCCGTATAGATCGTAATATATGGTATGAATGTAGCTCATCTATGGCGCGAATATACAACGGACATGCTGTATACATGCAACAGGCTCACAAATGGTATGAATAATATTATAAATGTATACCTGCTGCTATCTGATGTTGCGCTATTCCGACGCAGCCTGTTGCGCGCTCCTGTGAGAGTGTGACGAGCCATGCTGACGACGCCTGTCAGTACTGCTGTACCAGCTGCGGGGTCTCTCTGCAGGATAGATAAATAGTACTGTTATTACAGCAACAATGAATGCATATTACCAGATACTTTAACAGTAGAATAACCAAATCGTGCAGGTTGACAGATATGTATATAATGCACAATCATGAAAGCGTGGCCATATACTTTCAGCTGCAACAACGAAGTTGCACATTATCATATTCTTTAGCAATAGAATAACAACATCGTAGACTGTATATAATGTTAAGAATGGATAATCGTAATAAATATCATACTACTACTATATAATGCTGTTAAGAATGTACAACCATGAAAGTGTACCTGTAATATAAGTACCAAACTACTATATATATGCAGTATACTATATACAATAATGACATACCTTGTAGATCCAAACACCAACACAAGTTAATATAGCCATTAACAAAACCACGGAGACTGTAGGTATAACAATCTCTAATGTGTTAGAATTGTGAACCACTCTATTGCGGTATCCGAGGTTGTGGGTTCCAAGTCCAGGGTTCTGCATCTCCTTGATAGCTGTGCACGTGCAAACAACCTGCGCTGATACGTCGTGGGTAGGCGGTGTGTGTAAATTGCAATAACGGGTCCCAGTCATATCTATGAATGACAGCAGACTGTATTCCATAGACGAGAATTCCTCTGTTGGCACATGATCCAGCGATGGTGTTGTAGTACAGTCTGCTCTAATACGGCGACCATCATCCACAACTTTACACAAACATAAGCGGTTCGCGCATATGTAGCGATATCCGTCGGCACTCAATATTAACGCTATTACTGTGAGAAGGTAGAAAGGTGATCTGAGCAAGTTTTCCATGTTTCTCCTCGGACTGTTCAGAACAGAGTGAATAGAACTTCCAAATTGTAAGGGTTCATTATGTAATTACCCTCTGCGATTTTATTATGCAGGGTGGTGTCAACCACTTAGGTAATATGGGGTTGTTATAAACACTGAGATGCTAACTGTTTAAACAGTACTACAATAGACCATTGTGTGTGAAACAATAGTCTAGCTGTCTATCATAGTATATCATGTAGGATTATTGCTAATAATATTTTACCAATTACATATTAGACTAGTAAATTGAGGGGCTACACTGTATTATAATTGTGTGCGTATAGCGCGGAATCTGTATGGCACTATGTACTAATACATTGGAATATAAGAGGGGATTAGCATATATACCAACAATGCTGGTATATAGCAATAATAGACAGACTACATATACATTATGATCAAATATACTTTATTATATACTATGTGTAACAAATACATATAATGAGACAATGGGCGAGTGTATTGTTATACGTATGTCAATATATAGTACATAGCAATATTCGTCAGACTACATAGATATATTATCATCAAAAAACTTGTTATATGCTTGTGTGTATACTATCAGATCAAAACTCAATAGGAGCAAAACACTGAATTGAATGAACAAGGTACAGCTGTCCATGGAACAGGACCCCTACAATCCAAAAGGTGGCAGCACCAAGCAAGAAGGAGGGATAGCCACCTACTGACAAACTCAATGGACAAATTTTTCACTCGTGCATTGTTATAAAATTCATGTATGTCTAATTGAGATCTCGGTATTTACTACTTTAATATAAATTTCCCACTATACCAAATTATAAGGTGTAGACACTGTTTAAATTTACTATCAGCATCTCGAGTATTTATATAGCAGACCAACCTCCAATCATGTGTGATTAAACCCAGGTGCTAATGACTTTTGGTCACTTGGTTAATGATGCATTTTTGGCCTAGCTATTAGGGGTGAGTGTGTGACTTTCTGGCCATTGAATCTACCATTAAGTGGGTATACAACCATTTTGGGGGATCAGATTTGAATGTATAAATGTCCAGAAACTGTGCAATGAAACTGCTATTAATTAGTTTCTAGCTGAAGATAGCTAATCAGAGAGTAGGATTGATGGAATCAGAAATCAATCATTGTATGTGTGTAGTGTATTAGATGTTCAAGAATTGTGTGTTGAATTTATGATACCAAATTAATGATTAGTTGAAAACAATGTAATCAAGATTCAAATTGATGGAATTTAACATCAATTTTTGTAGGAATATTGAACTTTAGAAGTTGTATGGTTATCTTTGAAAATACATATTGAAAACTTATAACCAAGCTTGTTTCTCCATGTGTTTCAAATAACCACCAATGTAACTGCATATGAATAATGCAACAAAACCTTAAGAACAGGCAAGCGAGAATAATTACCCCCGTGCATGACTAGATAGAAGGAAGATTAAGGATATTTGCAAAGACCCTTGGCAGAGTTCAAAATCTGTGCAGTTACTATAACTGATGAGGGACACCTGCATATAGACTGGTACCAATTAGATCTATTCATGCAGAAACAGTTATCAAGGTATTGATACAGAAGCAACAGACAAATTTCTGTGGCTTCCAGACTAGCCGGTAGCTAAGCTGAACAATTAAACTAGAACCACTAATTTATCATTGCTAAGTACCTGGACCACACCTTGGTTCTAAACCTGAAATCAAAAGCACACCTAGACCGGTACAAGAACAGCTGAAGTCTTATGACATTACAATCATCTATTTTGCCAGTGTATACATTAAATATAGATGTGATTTTGTATGATTTAGATAACGTATAACAATAGCATTCAGACAACTCATAAACGTTAAATTGGTAGAAACCGTTTGAAGGTGTGATCCATCAGTCAATGTTGTATATGTATATGCACCAAAACGATCCAAAGACGTATAGGATCCATACAATATAATACCTCTAGTAGCGGTCACGTGTCTAAGGTTAACATATAGAACGTTGAAACAACTGGTCTTAAAAGATCATAATATAGAACATTGCAGTACATCGTAACTAATATTTATTAGATGTTAATTTTAACTGTTAGTTGTATACATATCAGTTACCGTAAGGTAAGGTATTGTATGTGTCTCTACCTATAACTCGTTTGTCAAACACTTTTCTGAATACTTTACTAACAGATCTATTGTACACTATACCTCTGTGTTTAACACAGGATATTTGATTGTTCGGTGGAAGCCTAAGTGATGTCATCTGACCAAATACTATCTGTTTCATACATTCAAAATCTATAATTGTGTCATTTGTGTAGTTAAACGTAATTCCTTTGATTTTCCGTACAATAACATCGGTGTTTAACTTGTAGGAGTAGCTCTTAGGTCCTGTTGATAGAAACGTTTTTATGTAAGCACCTGATTGTAATTCATCTGTTAAGTCTCCTAACAAGTCGCCTGTCTCAACAACTGCTTCACCATTGCGTTCAACAAATATGACTGAGTCTGTGTCATAATATAAAGTGTTGCGCCCTGTTTTATTTAATACTTGCAATAAATGTAGACGAGCCAATGATGTTGTAAATATACCAATAATCTCATTGGTAAACGTTGATTCCTCTTCAAAGGTCTCAGTATTTTTAACATCTACCACGACATAATCCTCAGGATTAAATGAAAATTCATTATACACTTTGTTGGATCATTCTTCATTTGCCTGTATTCTGTAATAGACTTCATGTAAATAGATTTAGGTAAGTTTTGTCGTTGTACAAATTTTCCCCACACACTGTTGAGAAACAATTAACAGATTGTCCTTAAAGAAGGATTGTGTGCAATGGAATCTTTATCAAGCATGATACCTTGTTCCTTATCGTAATATGCAATGTAATGATCTTTATCAGCATCTGTAGTTACCCATTGAGGATAACCTGAAGCCTGTTGCTTCTGTTTAAGAAACATTTTAACATAGTCTGTGAAAATACTGCCAAAAACGTCATCCTGTGTAGTGGTAGGAAAATGATATACTTCATATATCGTCACTAGTATGTAACCCTGTTTAATAGCCTCTTTTAACTCTGGCATTGTCCATGTACCAAAAAGAGCTCTTTGAGCATCATTGCATGTACATACAGCCTGTGTTTCACGTGAGGAGCATGTACCACATAAAGGAAACTTCAGTTTACCTTTACATCGAACGGGTAGAACAGGTATGTACAAACCTCATGGTGGTAGGATTCGTACCTGAGCTAGACCATAATAGGATTGTATTGTGCAATCAAAAGTAGCTGGATCCTTAAGTACTGTAGCGTGACACGTAGGATAAACTCCACACATCGTGATATAAGGATATAAACTAGTTACGTCATAATAACGTATCCTCTCGCCATCCTGTATCTCATAATATAGAGTTGTGGGTTCAACCCTCCCTCCTGTAAAACTGTCGTGGATTTGCAAAGGTTTTACAGTATCGCATGTGTTAATGAATTGTCTCATGAGCGAGTTAGTTCCAAGGAGTTTATCATAGTGACACTCCCATATTGAGATAATCTTGTAACCTAGTTGTTCGATCTCAGCTAGACGTTCTAAAGTTCTGTCATAGAGCGCCTTCAATGTCATACGTGTACGAGGGTCTCGTACGTGTCTGTCTTGTAGACATGACTGTCCATGGAAACGGCATCCTAGGTATTCATAAACCGTTTTGCTGTCTATATGTATACCATCGACAAAGTACCATGTTCCAGGTATGCAGAATTCACCGCCATTCCTAGCATGTTGTATATGTCTACCTTCAGAGTGCCTTATCCATTCTAACCATAATGATGACTTTTGGCTGGCATTATGGTGTTTACCATACCCTTGTGCAGGTATCTGAGGTATAGGTGACTTAACAAACATTGATGTAGCTATAATGTCAGGATTAATGATGTCACCATTAAAATACCATGTATCACGTCTTAACACTGCTTCCCCTGACCTGCCATCTGTTAAGGTTACATTATGCACTTCATACAACATTAGCTGCCTGATTACCTGCATAGCACAAGATGCCAAGGTAGCATGAGCAAATGGATCTACACCTGGAACACTGGAGTCTGCTATATGTGTAACAGATTGTATAAGCGTTCTAAAATTAGTGCATGCCTCTCTCAAAATTGTAACATCTGAACGTGTATAGTCTAACATTTCTTGCTGGAAATTAAATGTCTTACCACTTTGTTCATTGTATCATGTGAAGAATTCTGTTCTATCTGCTGTGGACATAAAATCAACACCATATAATATGGGTCAAACATTGGCCCAACGTAGTTTTGATTGACTAGAGTGTTTGCTAGGTGAGGAAAGTCCCCCTTTTTAAGTTCGCCGCGCAAACCTAATGCTTTAGGTAAGTTCTTTAAACGCATTGGGAGAAAATTCAAGCTATCTATAAATCTGATGTTCACACCTTGGTTTATACTCATCAACATGATCTTAGTCCCAGAGAATATAATTTCAGGGAAGATGCCATTATCAACACAGTATCCAAGTATAAAATGGGCATCGAAGGCCTTAGCATTATGAGCTATTACTGTTACACCTTTATGTTGGGGTGTTAACAGCCATTTACAAAATGCGTCTGTTGTATTTGGCGCAAGAGCGCCAGAAATAACTAGCATACAAGCCACAAGGGCAAAGTAATGAGCAACTGAATAAGAAAACCCCGGTAGAGAAACCAATCAGATAGATCAGATAACTAAGTGAGAAGTTAGAAGGTGACAGCTGAGCGATAGGTAGTAAGAATAGCTAGGCAAGGTGGTAGGGAAAAAGCACACCGCACAGAAAGGGCGATTAAGGCCAAAGAGAGTAAACTGATTAGCAAGAAATAAGAAAGTTATAGAAGAACTAAGAAAAAACATTAGACTATTACTGAAACAGAGCACTTATGAACAAACCTGGGAATTAAACGTTGGAATTAGAAAGGGAATTAAGCACTAGAAAAAAAAAAAATAATAAAATAAATAAATAATTTTTTTTTTTTTCAAAGCTAGACAAGGGAAATACTAGATATGGAGAGTGCAATGAATATAACCACAGCCTCGGGGCCTAATATTACAGCGACATTACCTAGACAAAGAGACATAGAATATTTCACGTCAAACGACCCGAAAGAAGCGGAATTAGCGATAGCTAGTACATTTGGGGAAACTATAGCAAGTTGTTTCTCATCGAGTGCCAACGCACATTGGAATGCAGTTGACACAAGCTTTATTAACCCAATACACAGAATAATTTTTGAAAGAACTTCGCATAGAAAGATAGAGGCAGGGGAAGCTGCGAAGATACTAGCCACTGCTTATGCAGCCAAATTCATAAAGGGCCAAGATGTGAGAAAAGCTTTGGCCATGAGTTGGGAAGTACTAATTGGTATGAAACCACCAATGGGGGGCTTTACTCAAGGAGATCATGACACTTTCCACAGAAACTTTGCAGGGCCAACACTAGCATCAGGAGATAGTGATAGACTATGGAAGATAGCTAGTAAAACACACATGCTGGCTCAAAGAGAAATGAATATACCGAACTTAACTAATTTGATGAGAAATGCATTCAGAAACCAATTTGGATTTGACCCAGACGACCGACATGTTCCACAGCAGACTCCGAAGAAAATTACAGGGACCGCAGCCATCTCAACAGGGGGCCGTTTGAGAACACCTCAACTGGTATGAACAGAGGACCACCGGGGAGGGCGCCGCACCAACGCCGCCCACTGGCCCTACAGCAACTGGGATGCCTCACAACCCAGCAACAACCAACCAAGCGACAACCGCCAGAAGTAGCCTCCAGGGATACATCCAGACGACAGAACCAACAATGAAGTACAATAGACAATTACCCAATGCACCCATAACAAAGAATACAGAAAAATTAAAATCACCCCTAAAAAATAAACAATCCCATGTATCTGGATCTCCGGACCTAAAAGATCCACATGACCCTCCCTTTAAGCCTGGTGCACATCCCTCAGGCGCTACACCAAAATTGTATAATTTCAAGAATGTTGTTTCAGCCATAAAAAGTCTCCAGGCATCGCTTGGCGGCCCGCTAGCCACATCGACCCCCGCTCATCAGACCAAAGCGCAGTCACATGAGGCCCCCTACCTTGACCAAAACATGCAAACCCCAGAAGGGTCTTCCCCTTTGGTAACAGGGGGGCCAGGGCAAAGGAGGGCAACAAAAACTCATGAAAAAGATGAGTCTAAGAAACCGAAGGATGAGATGATACAAGCATACACGGCAGCGGAGCCGGGACCAGGTGTACCTAGATATCAACCCATGCCGCCTATACCACCCCGCCCTACCACCAGCGACCCGACGCTGGTGATCCAACCTCAATCTCAGCTGGCTACCCTATCAGCACCCTATGGACCCACAGCATACAGCAAACCCGACATTCCTCAGAACAGTGCAGCATCGGGGAGTGACCAAGCAGGGGGGAATGATCTACTAGCCGAGGAGGGCCAACATATTAATCAGTTCATGACAAAGCCCATGATGGAAGCCCAAAATGACCAAATAATTGGCCTGGCTTGTGACCCAGGGGGCATACCCACAGAAGTCAACAACTCACTTTTGCCTATTTCCAGAGCTAACTATCAGCCCACACAGAGCCCACCCAGGGCAGAGGCAGCGATTCAAAGGCTGATGACAACGTTGAGACCCAGCCAGGAGCCGAATGAACGCCATGTGAGGACCACAGATCACCAAGCAAGTATGATGGAACAATACCAGACTAACCCATGTAACGGGAATGCCCCACCAGATCGGACTAACAATAGTGATCTGATCCAATTCCACGATGTTCCACCTGTGACTCAAGTTGGGCGATCAATGCATACACAAACTAGCCCCATGGTGGACGAGAGCCAAGCGGCGTATGGACGAAATATGTCAAATTCAAGCTGGGGACAGTCAACGGTAAACGCTGCTTATGGCAAAACAGAAGCTGCTAGTATGGAATCAGGAAAGAAACGCCAGGAAGGTCACACGCCCTGACCTCACCAAGGTCACCCAATTCTTCCCCAAATCATATGATGGTGAAGGTAGCGAGGGTCGAGCCAAGGGGCATTGGTTACTGTTTGAAGATTTCTTAGAGTATCATGTTATTGAGGATGATGAAACAGCAATTAACTTCTTTAAGAAGGCGCTGTCAGGTGAAGCTAGAAATTGGTTTGCAGGGCTAATGGGGTGTGAAACATTAGGGGAACTAAAAGAGGAGTTCCTAAATCGGTTTGCAGGCGGATTGGGATCGAGGCATACCGCTAGCCAGAGTTTCTATGACCTCAAGAGAAAGGACAATGAATCTTGGAATGAAGTGGTACAAAGAATTATGGAATTGAATAGAGTATTGGGGTACAATGAATCGGCGCTGGTGGATAAATTGATGAAGGTAACACCAGCTGCCATAAGATTGAGAATAAAAGAACGGGGAGCCTCTAAATTTAAGGAAGTTGTTGAAATGTTGAAATTTTATGACAGGGAGGGCGAGGACGAAACCAAAGGTCACCTATTGGCTGGCAAGGCCACCACCCGCAAAGCAATAAGCCACATAAACGTGCAGCCAGTGACACAACAGCTAAACCAACAGTTGCAGGGGATGTATGGAATAAACGAAGAAACTGGTAATTCATGGCAAGATGCCAGGTATGAGAATAAAGGAGGTACCCAACCAAGGCCACCACAGAATAAGCCCAACTACCAGCACCCACAACATGACAACAATCCAATGACGCCACAATGGGACAACCCTCATGGTCCACCACGCTCAACCTATATGAGAGATGTCAGATGCTACTCATGCCGCGAGTTGGGACATTTCGCCAGGACCTGCACACACAAGCCTATGCCGCAGGGACGTCACCCACAGAGTAACTATAGTCAGGACTACAGGGTGACCAGCCACGGCAACCAGGGAAATTACCCTCCACCACAGCCGAGGGGACCACCCACTAGCTATAGACAGCAGGGCATGAGACCTCAAAACCGGCCACCTAGCCAACACCAAGGGGGACCAGCAACCGGGGAATCATATTATCATAGAGGAGACTATCAGGATCAGCCGCATTTTTAGAAAGGGGATCAGAGTGTAAAGTGCCAACTGATACCCCTAATTCTGAGATAGGCACTAATGAGATAAACCCCATGGGATTTGAATCAGAAGATAGAAGAGTGAAATTTAATGAAAATGTGGCAGTTAGGGAAATTTTAGCAGCCCCAGTAGATTGGGAGAATGACATGGCTATAGAAGTAGGATCTATGAATGATGCAGTTTTTTCAATGGGTGATGGCATGGAGAAAGTCAGGGTGATATTTGACACAGGGGCAATTAGGACACTCATGTCAAGTGACACCGTGGCCGAGAGCAAATATCTCTCAGAACTACCCAAAGAAGAAACAGAGCCGATGGTGTTTGTGGCTGGCGATGATGGAGAATTGCACTCGAATTATGTAATCAGAGTGCACCTCACGTCGCCACAAGGCGTCATGCTGAGCCTGCCAGTGCACGTGGCGACTAATATGACACGTGACCTAATCCTGGTGGGAAATGACGTAATGACACAGGTGGCGGCTGTGGTAAACGTGGGATTAAAACAAGTGGTGATACATAGGCCTGTCTATAGAATAGTGGCCATGAATGATTGCTCAATGAAGAATTGTGACAGGTACGTAGTGCTGGCGCATGTGAAACGTCCCTACACTAACATGCCCAGTACTGAAGTATTTATGCTCAACCCAATAAAAAATCTCAGTGGAGTCATAAAGAGCAACACAATAACATTTGTGGGTAATGTAGGCCTTGTACTCTGTGAGAACTTAAATGAACAAGAAATAGAAATAAAGAAGGGAATGACGCTAGCTTATCTTGAATCAGTGGGGACGGTATTTATTGGCAGTGATACTGCAGGATGCCCAGAAGGTAGGGAAAAGCTAATCCCTGCAGGAAGCGCCGCACTGCTGAAACTGATTACGAAGGTGGCTGGACAACCCAAACAGGGCCCTCAGCCAGACCACCGATCAAAAGGTGTACTAAGCATGCCTAGCGAAGAACTTGAGAGACAGGGCATAGGGTCCATGGTGCAGAATGTGCAATCTAGCGAGCTCATGGCAGTAAGGTCAGAGAACTTGAGACTTTACCCATGGCTGGAACCCGACGATGAAAGAGCCGATAAAACAAGAATGGAACTAATCAGCGAATCACTGCAATTCACGGACTCCATGCTGGATGAGAAAGAAAGAAATCAAGTGAAAACAATGGTGAGGAATCATGCCGACGCATTCGCATGTTATGACGAAGTGGGGCTATTGAAGGGCTACAAAGCAAGCATCCAGGTGACGGATGACTTCAAGCCATTCATACTGCGCCCGTACCCCGTGTCACCATCACTCATCAAAGCCATGACAAGCGAGGTAAAGAAGTTGATGCTGCATAACATAGTGGAGCAGGGAAAAGCCATTTGCTACTCGCCAGTGTTTGTCCGAGAAAAGCCCAATACCACCAAAGTGCGACTTATATTGGACGGACGACACATTAATTCTATGTCCGAGTCAAAGCACCACCCCCTCCTCACAAAACCTGAGCTCCACACCAAACTGGCTTGCCTGGGAAACGTGAAGTATATCACGGCGATGGACATATCACAAGCATTTTACTCGATCGAATTGGACGAAAAAAGCAAACAATTGTATGGACTGTCTTTCTACTCATTATCCCAAAGCTACCGTTTATCAAGAATAGCCATGGGAGCCAAACCCTCTTTATCGCTCTGGAGTGAAGCTTTGGTGCAAGTCCTGCAAGGGCTCAAGTGGGGAGACAATGTAGCCTTTTACGCTGACGACGTATATGTTTTTACAGAGACCTTCGAAGAACACTTGGCCGCCCTGGAGGAGGTGCTGAGCCGTATCGAAGACCATGTTTGAAGCTAAATCTCAAAAAGACACAATGGTCAGCTAAGTCTACTACAATATTGGGTTTCAATTATGTAGTAGAAGGCGGAGGACTGAAGGTAGAAGTGCCAAATAGCAAACGACAAGCGGCCGAGAAATTTAAAGAGCCAACGTCCAGAAAAGGGGTTAGAAAACTTTTGGGTTTTGCTACATTCCTGGCCTCTCACTTGCCAAATTTTCAGAGAATAGCCGGTCCCCTATATGACCTAACTAGTAGTAAGGTCAAGTTCACTTGGGGAGACAAAGAACAAACGGCATTTGACGAGATTAAAGCATTACTAGTCAGCCCCGAGGTCTTGAAAGTACCAGTGTGTGGGTTCGATTTCGTGCTGAGAGTGGACGCATCACATGAGGGGATTGGTTGTGTCCTATCACAGGTAGCGCCAGGCGATGACATAGGTTCAAAGTCAGAAAGGATAATCTCCTTTCAAGCAAAAAGGTTACAAAATCTTCCCAAAATTAGCTCATCAGCTGAGCTCGAATTGACGGGCATTTATGTGGCCATCTCCATGTATAGGCACTATTTGAGTGGGGAAACATTCAAGGTAATCACCGACTCAAGCGGAGCTATAGGGATAATCCGACCCACTACTCAACAATCCAAAGCCACACCCAACTTAACCATCAAGCTGCTAGAACGACTCTCGCCTTTCAATTTCACAATTGAACATAGATCAGGTAAATCTTTGATTGATAGTGCCGATTTCTTGTCTAGAGAAGTAGTGCCAAGTGTGACAGAGATAGATTTGACTATTCCCTTGCCAAGGGAAGATGACATTTGGGAAGGCCTATGGAGAGGAGAGGAATCACTAATTGGAGGAATATTTGAATCAAATGAAAACGAACCAGAACCTAGGTATGGGCTGAGACAAAGAAGCAAGTTACAGAAGCCAGCCAGGTTCCAAGATGGAGGTCCTGATGAGGTGACACTGAATGAACACGACATGAAAGAAAATGTCGAAAGCGAGACAGAAGAAAGAAAGAGCACACCAGGTGAACACCATGAAGTAAATGAAGACAGCGTAGCCGATGAACCATGCCCAGACCCCATCCCAATTGATCCAGATGAGAGCGAAGCTGAACCACAAACGAATACGACACCAGAGGGCAGCAGCACCCAGGAGGGGAGCCAAAACCCATATTGGCCGCAAGGGGAGCCACTGGTCCACATGGACGACACCGGAAGGTTCATCATTACTCTAGACGACATAACAAAGTTACCTGAGGAAGAAATCAGGCCAGGTAAATTTGTATGGTCAGATATAGTGAAGAGTGAGATAAAAATCAAACACTTGCCCAACCAATCAAGTATAGACAATTACTTTGATAGGATATCACAGGCCTGTGACCAAGGACTGCTATTGCCCCTGTCAAAAAGAGACCTGATAAGAAATCAGAGATTATCAGTGACTTACGGGGGTCTGTATAATTTCTTGCACAACAGAGTATTACCTTCAGAGCAAAGGTGCAGCAAGAAAATTTTGGCTATGAGCGAAACTTTCGCATTAGTTCATGACGTGTTGGTTCATATCTCAGAGAAAGACGAAGATCAATTAGTGGTGAGGCCAGTATTGGATGAGAGCGACACATTCAAAGTGGTCACTAGGTCACACCTTGACCTCAAAAGTCACCACATTGGAATGCAACGGTTGTACACAATGCTAAGAACCCAAGTCTATGGCACCAAACTGTATCAAATAATTAAGGATGTGGTAGGGAACTGTCCAATTTGCATCCAGAAGTCACCCGGACCGGGGGATTGTGTGGGTTTTGATTTTTCAGAAGATCCTACTTTAGAAAGTAGAGGGCCAATGGATATAGTGTACATCGATTTGAAGTACATGCCAACCGCAGCAGATGGGTACAAATACATTGTAGTATTAGCTGACGATTTCTCACGTTACGTCATGGCTGAGCCAATCAAAAATCGAACAAGCAATGAGATTTTGAATGTAATACTACGATATGTTGCTATTGTGGGCTCACCTAAGACACTGGTGGCTGATCAAGACGGGAGCATGAGTGGGAAACAATTCGAAGCGGCATGCAAATTACTTGACATAAATTTAAGATTTGTGCCAAATTTTTGCCATTTCTTCTCATTCGCTGAAAGGGCCATCGGGTCCATACAGCAGAGATTAGTAACCCTTACGGCCGAGGACTGTGAACAATATTGGGTGAATGGTGTTTATTTTGCAGGCTGGGCCACAAATAACATGACCACCTCAGAGGGCATTATCCATTTGAACTTTTCTATGGTCGCAAACATAACTACAAAACCGACCTGAAGGACCTTGACGTACAGCCAGTGGTTAAAACGCCTGATGGGTATGGTGATTACCTCAAAATGATCCATAAAAGGATGGATGAACTAAGGGGTGTAGTGAACAGCCACAAAAGCAGCCAGAGAAAAATGAGCGCCAGGAGAGTCAGAAACAGGTCGGCCAAGACAACCAGTATCTCTGAAGGGCAATTCTGCTAGATTTGGGCACCACAATATAAGTCCAAAATTTTCCTGAGCAGGAAAATATCATTTTACTACATAGGCCCTCTGGTTTGTACAAAGGTCCTACCTGATCAGTTCATAGTAGTAAGCACTTTGAAAAATGAACTAATCACTCAACCGATACACATTAGAAGAGTCAGAGTGGCTAAAATTAGAGTGAGGGAACACTTTGCTGAAACGATTTGGCAGCTTTTATCCTTTGTGGAAAATCTACCAAACATTACCAAAGAGGAGATCGCTGATCAACTAGGCCCCCTACAGGAGCTGGCCGATGGCCTTCGCCTCCAAGAGCATGATGAGCTCCCGCGCACATGCGCCATCCCAAGCCCTGAGGTCATGGACGACGCCTCTTGGGACTTGGCTAATGAGATTCTGACCATAGAACCTCATCTGGGATATGAAGGGGTGGAGGAAATATGATTGATGTGCTTAGTTAGTGAGTGTATGGATTTTTAGATTATAGTGAGTGATCAATAGTGTGACCTTGAGGCCGCCTGACAAAGGGACTTAATATGAGTCAGCGGCATTACTAAGAATATTTATGTTAATGAAAGTACATAAGGGCAGAGTCACCCGCGCTAGGCTGATTTCGGTCTGTGGGGACTATGCGAACAGAGTAAAACACTAAGAGTAGAGAAACCATGATGGGGAAATTATTATTGACATTCCTCGCGGTCGCAATAGCCCAGTCGAGGGGAGCAAACCTGAACTGTAAACCTAGGAAGCTAATTCCTACCATAATCAGGGCAGCACAAGTCTACCCTATGCAGCCTGGTGAGCCGAATTACGAAGGTAAAGTGACGCATTTGAACTTATCGATAAAGACTATAAACACTAGCCTCATAATCAATGATGTGATAGAAAGATACGCCATGGTGAACACTATTTTTATGAATTGGGTAGAAATAAGCGAATTAAAAGTAACTCAAGCGATTGACACTAAATTAGAGTACCTAACAGGATTATTCATAGATAACATAATTAAAGTACCTGATACCATCATATCGTGCCTAAAGCAACTAGCAATTAAAACTAGACAAATAGAGATAAGCAATATAGGCCGCCTTCACAAAATACCCTGGATAACGTTAATTGCACCACTCACGAGAAGAATAAACCAGCGGCTTTTTAATAATTCATGCATGATAAAGTCGTTTGACCTGGACGCAAGGTCACTGGTATATATAAATAGATACATGATGGGGGGATGCAGGGAGCTGGAATACCTCCTGCTCAGGGCACCGCTAATCACACAAATTGTGGGACCGATGTATATAAGCAATGCAGTTATGAAGATAATTAGACTAAAAGTGAACCAGTTGGATCCCCACACTTCAATGTCAGAAATATTTTGCCCAATCAGGGGCAATAGATGTGAGATACAGACCATGAGCATTTTGTCTGAAGGTGACATCCCTTACAAACTCTTAGGTACCCGCATGTTTATTAAGAAAATAGACATCACACGGTCTAACCTGAATAAAATGAGCCTATTTGACCAAAAATGCGCGACAGAAATTATGGACGTAGGGGGGATGATAAGACTGGATAGACTGCACACACATGGTTATGCGATTTTCCCACAACTAGGCCAAGGGTTGAGCATTAAGGTAGGCGTTAAAAATTTAATAGTGCAAAAATCTTGTTTCGAGAGACTCACCATACTCAATCATGTAGACTGCATGTTTCTACACAACTTGGAGATTACAAATAGTCAGCTAGTGTACATTGACGACATTAAGGATTATAACTTGAGAGTAATAGAAAGGATAGATTTCAGCAACAATTACTTGTATAATGTGAATATTGACATAGCCAGATGCACAAACTTATCAATGTTAAATCTTGCCAACAATAAAATAAGTATTTTTTCCATTTCGCTGCCAGAGAGAGCTAATTTCACACTATTTGCGCAGAATAATTACTTAATAGAGATAGAATTCAACTCACTACCTTCAAAGTTAATTTTTGTTGGCCATCATAACAATCTGCAAGACATGGGGTTTTTGAAAACGATGAATAATGTCGTACTACAGACCAACCTTAATCACAACAAGATTAACTCATGGTCAGCACTAGTACAAACAAAACTAAAGACAAACTCATCTATTGACCTCAGAAATAACCCGTTGACATGCGATGAAATTTTGATATGCATGGCGATAGAACAACAGGTGAAAATTTACGCAGCAGGTTGCGCCAAATGTGAGGGCTCACAAAACCCACCAACCCTTTTACCAGATATCACTACCACTAAAGATGATTTAATTACTACAGGTCAGGAAGAAGCAGAAAGTGTGTGGGACCTCTTTGATTTTTAACCCAGGGCAGGGACTCAGCGCGGTGTTGATTGAAGGTATGAGCATGTATCTAGAATTAATTGTAGGTTTGGCCGTGTTAAGCACGATTAGAGCAGAGGACTTGCTAATCCCTGAGTATGGAACAGTCTTGGAGGAGCAAGGGAACATTCACCTCAGCCCCCATGTTCTGACACTAAATTTCCTCGTGAGCTTTAATGACTATGAATGGCCCGAAGTTAGAATCCCACGCGCTTTAAACATTACCTGCCATGAAAGTTCAAGCGAATTCATTAAGCAAGTATGTAGACAGCAACTCCCCTCCCTAGCATCAATGGTTGACAGATATGACATGTGGAGAGAGGAGATCATGGGGTTAAAAAATGAGTTAATTATGCAACATGTGAGAGTGTCTGTTGACTCTAGGAGAACCAAACGGTTCCCTTGGGCAATAGTGGCATCAGGAGCCAGCTGGCTCATAGGGCAAGGTATCAACCAATTCTTTGCCTACAAGAGAGACAAAGACATAAAGAAAGGCCTAAAAATATTAAGTGACAGGCAGAATAATTTGCAGAACAACATCAATTCAGTTAAGGGTCAATTTGCACATTACATGACAATAGACTTAAAACAAAAACAACACTCTGATCAGATGGTCAGACAGTTGCGGTCAGACTTAACTGGAACCCAAAAGAACATGAATCAACTAAGAACTGTACTGGAAAGTTTAGTGTCATCAGTCAATGCCAAAACAGACACCATCCCAGTGCTTTCAAAACTGAATCAGATACAGAGCGAGCTGGGGATAGCGGCCCTGCACGACATGCCAGTGGTAGCCAATGCTCTGCGGCAAATGCTAGAGGGCCGTGCGCGATGGACACCAAGGCATCCTAAGACACCGAATCCTCCCATACGTAACCTTAGCAGGAGCTTTTGACCAGGCGCGCACTGATGTAAAAAGATGGCATGAAGGACATGACTTGATTTTTGACAAAGCAGAAGACTTGTACCTGTTCAGTCGATCCGCACTAGCAGTTAGCCACGATTGATTAGTGATCCAAGTCCCTGTCGAAGTCATAAAGACAAACAATAAACCCATGTCATTTTTCAGGGCACTTTCAATACCGATTCCAATGACTCAGAATATTTCACTATCAACCAAGTGGAGCCCACTAATTACTCACTACGGTATCTCTAATGATTACGTAATGCCAGTTAACCCGGCTCAGCTCGCTCAATGCCACATTATACCCTCGAACCCTAGTATAACTGTATGCCCTACTTCTATCCCAGTGGTGGAAAGGAAAAACAAAACGTGTATAGAGCAAATAATTATGAGAAAAATCGATGAAAAATCCCATTTAGATTGCGACTTTAGAGTACGCCAAGCTAAATTCACATTGCCAGAATTAATTGAAACAAAAAATAAACTAATGGTCTACGGCTTGTCTAATAATGTTCAACTTTGGTGCAATGGCCAGGACGTACCTGTCAACATTGACACACATAACGCAGCAGTCATTAACCGAAGCTCGATGTGCAACTGCATCCTGGTCGACCATGATTTCCACATAAAAGGCCCATTCTGTAATACAACCTCCACCAAAGTAGTCCTATCAAGAATTAATAACCCGTTGACTAGTTTAATTATAGACAACATTAAGAATATGTTGAATGACAGCAATGACCAACCGCTGTCTTGGTCTAACAGTGCCTTAGATAAGTTCATTTCCAGCGCATTGTCTGAGAATTTCCCAGGAAATACATTACTGGAATCAAGCATCAACGACTCCCCACTAGAACAGTTTGAACTAGAGACTAAAGAAATATTAGAAAGTTTGAAACCAACAAGAGCAAATGAAATCTCATATGATAACTTAGACAAATTGTTTGTACCAAAATCCTGGCCATTAGCTTTGTCTTTCACACTCTCTATGTTGGGTACTTTGGAATGTTTCCTATCACTATGGACCGCCCACAAGCACGCCACAACTTCAAATTTAGTCACAGCCAGCATGTTGGCTGGACAATTTCAGCCTTCATTTGCTGCAGGGAGCCAAGTATGCCGAAGCCAGACCAGTGATCTGCTATGGCAAGCGGCAGGCACGGCTGTTATAGCCATAACCCTGGGGATTATTTACAAAATCTCAATGAAAATTTGGAACACCCTGGCAGGGCCTAGAATCCCATTGGTGACGCAAATCAACAAGATAGGTCACCCTAAATTGTCAATACTGCTCATAATGAACTCTGGGAGAGAGAGGATAGCTATAAAGGTGGCTACGCTCCATGCCCTCGTCCACGAGGTACACTTTGTAGGTGAATTAATGCCATCAGTAATTAACATCAGAGGATCAATTATGACCACTGTGCTGACATTTTGTTTCACGCCAAATGGCTTTGCATCATTGCAATGCGGCGAAACCAGACTTCCCCTGCCAGAGACAGTATCAATCCAGTGGAGAGACGTGCACAAACTTAGGCGCATAACTAAACAGCAACAACGAGTTTGCGCAATGCTACTAGACGACTATGGAGTATGCTACCCCCTGCCAGGCAGGTCAAATATGGGTGAGATCCAAAGTCTGAAGGACTTTGAGGTTTAGAAGCACGAAATGCAATAAAAGAAGACAACAATAAGCTGATTTATAGAGAGTAAAGCATGCCCGTAAAAGTTTAATATCAAAAATAGAAACGGCTAGCTATCCCCAAAAATAGGGCATCCATTAAGGCACATAGAGTATATCATTTTAATAGTGACAAGGACGGAACTAAAAATACAAGTATGGCATATAATATGAAAACATCAGGTTAAAAACATTAGTCAGTCACAACTTTCCTGAGATCAGAATTAATCAGATATTTAAACTTGATATTTATCTTCAGTTACAATAGCTAAAGTCTAACAAATTAGACGCTGCAAATGACAGAATTACAAAGACAATGGCACCCCAGGGGGGCGGCCTAGCACAGCTGAGCTACCCACCCTGGGTCGGTTACATAACAATAGCAACTGGAGGCAGAAATAGTCGATGGTGAAAGTCAGTATAAAATGAAGCATAATGCCCAAGTGGTGAGTGTATAATGTTCATCTCCTTCATATACAATGTAAAGTCAGTAAAAAAAGCTAAAAAACTACAGATGAGTGGTGCGTAGTGACGACACACATGATCAACAATTGATGGGGATGACTTAATGAGATGATTATGATGTAGACGAGGTATGTAGATTAAAATATAAAAGTCATTTTTCCTGGGATATAACAGAGTAAATAAGGCTAACTAGAACAAGTCCGTGTCCAAGGGCATGATCGGGGGCAGTAGCAAATTCGTTCTCGTCTTCTGGAGTAAAAGGGGTGGCCGGTTCCGATAGTCGTAGGGAGCACAGTCAGCATCTTGGAAGCCTGGGAATGACACATGTCACTCACACCAGTCCGAACAATTCTATAACGACAACAGGCAACCCATTAGTATAATTCAGTTGATAACTAACCATGGTATACACATTTATAAAAAGGAAGGAATATATATACACTGACGGCATAGCAAGAACAAACTTACCAAACAGCGTCCCGAGGGAGTGCTTGGGCGCGCCCCTGTAGCTGAGCCCTCCTAATGTAGAAACGGTTATAAAGATGGATCTCCCAATCTGTCATCCGATAAGGTAAAGCCCAGACAACTAGTCCCAAAAAGGCAGCCAGCCAGGGCTGATAGTTGCCCACGAATATGATGGCCAAACAGACCAGTGCACCAATAGTCATAAGCCCAGGCATCTTGGTCGTTCCGCGATTACAGAGTGAATGTGCGCAGCAGGACACCATCACGTCTTTTATATAAGGACATCTGGCGGCACAACCCTTATAGAAATAAACACCACGTACTGTGGAGATAGTGGCTGTCTGAAATTAAAACGTGAATCATAACTAAGACAGGTAAAATACACGTAATGAGATTTATATAGACCATTACTCGCACTAATACTATATATATAGCCACTGCCACGTAATGTTTTAGTCAGGCCAACAATTAGTACACGTGGGGCATCTTAAGCAATTGAGGTGGCTATACGGTACACATGAATTACCCTAACATTGAATGTGCTTTGTAATTCCTAGGTGAAGACTGAGACGAAGCAACCAGCAGAAAAAAAAACCAATATAAATTGAAATATAGTCTAATTATGGCTCAGGTCAACGGAACTGATGTCGGGAACTGGGGCCCAGCCATGGACCGCTCCGACATATGGCATTTCTTTAAAACATTTTGTATTGAAACAGAATCCGCCACCCCCATGATGACATCGAAATGCTGTCAACGGCATGCCCATATAGCGACATCATGACGCATAAGAATTATATCCTTGAGGTTATACCAAAAGATGATTTGACAGCAGATGATGGCCTAAAACAATTCTGGATGATGTGTCGCCATTTCCTGGCTGAAATGGACAAGATTGGCACTGAACCAACACCTATCCCCACCAGAATTACTAACAATGATGCCAGAGCAATGATCGAGATATGCGCAAAGGATTTGAGAGAAGCACTCATCAATCCGGACTGGTGATCAATATTATATCAATTGAAATTCTCTCCTACTGATACAATTAATGAAATAAAAACAACATGTCGGAAATCGAAACCTGAGCCAGCGTTTTACATTACCCAGTTTTTTTTTACAAAATTTCAGTCATAATAACTTACGTAACAAACGCCTTCTCCAGGCAGATCACAAACTCCGGTCACGTCATCAGCAATACAGGAATATCCTGAAAATCAAATAGAGTCAATTAATTAATGTTCAACTAATATGAAATTACTTTTCAGAAGAAAGCACAAGTACAATAGTCCAATAGGCAGTGAAATCGGTTACTCTGACAAGTAAACGATGACAGGCCGTGGAATTTATGGACTCCCCACCCCATTTTAACTATAAATATCAGTGTGAAATATGCCACTGACACTTTACCTATATTAAACATGAAGCTGTCAAAATTGTTAAGTGGATTGCGATGGGATATAACATACACTTATTAAAAATTAAAAAGAAATACTCACCATGTGCCATGGGAACCCACGCAAACAGAAAATAGTAGAGAACGAAAAACACAGCCATGTTCACAGAAGTCGCGCAACCGAATGAAGCTTAGTTATCTCACTAGATAACGGGCCGATGTTCAAAAATTCTTAGAATAGGGGGGCAAGGTTATGGTAGAGGGAGGCAACACACTCGCCCCGTCCAATTGGTATCAGATGATAAATGGTCATGATTGTGAATTTGGATTTGTGGATCCAAGTTAACTATTTAAGAAATGTACAATGGATGTTGCATAGTATAAGTTTACTAGCTTTGACCTAATGACATCCCACACCCCCTCGAATAAGCAATGGAACAACCCAAATTTTAGATGGAAAGATATAGAAATATTTATCAAGTGAACTCTAAAATTGTCTTAACATATAGACCGAAAGGGCCATTAACCTCAAGTCACACCCGCACAGGGAGCGTCAGCACCAAGCAAAGATTGCCGCCTAAAAAACCCCGACTCGACCCCGTGTGACCCCAAGGAGACACCGGAGCCAAGAGGGTGGGAAGAGAATACCACAGCGACCCCAGCGAGCGTTTGGGGCACTAACAACAGCAGGCGACACATAGCGGATTTTACCGCGTGCAAAGCCAACAGAAGCGGAACCAGATGAGTCGTTAGGGGACGTAACAGTCACCGTACTCGAATGGACACACCGCTAGAATGGAACCTAAAAAGATATGAAGGCAGAGCGAAAACGAAGACATGTGCACAGTACGACAGGTGATTAATGGCCGTCAATAACACATAACGTAGGTTTATAAAAATTTCGGATTGCTGCCAGGAAGACAGCAAACTCAAAATTTTCAGGGGAGTACAGGGGATGTCATGTAGACTGCATAGCTGACCAATTAAGGTAATAAATGTAATAAATGGTATAAAGTAATTAATGAATTACATCATATACTATCAGATCAAAACTCAATAGGAGCAAAACACTGAATTGAATGAACAAGGTACAGCTGTCCATGGAACAGGACCCCTACAATCCAAGAGGTGGCAGCACCAAGCAAGAAGGAGGGATAGCCACCTACTGACAAACTCAATGGACAAATGACCAGCCAAATGAAGACCCAGATGACCACACAACAGAATTATAAATAGAGAGACCTAAGGATCTGCTATTATTGTGAATGATATATATATGTATGTAGATATTTAGAAACAATAGACAAAAACCTGTATTAATTTGAAATATAAATGTAAACAGAGTCCACATGAGCAAGGACACTGGAAAATGAATGAGTTGTGAATATTATACAAATAGGAATTAGATAAAGAATAAACAATCATGATGAGAGAGGAAAAGTAAGTAGAATTAACCAATTAATAAGAAAAGGAACTAGGATGATGAGATGAATAAAAACCACCAAGCCTTAGCAAATAGAACACTATTTAGGCAGGAATTGATGAACTATAGAAACACACTAGGCAGGCTATGAACTATAGAGAGCTACCTGACAAAACCTGAAGCCAAGTAAGGAATAGTTGTGGGAATAGCTGAGACTCTAGCCTAGAGGGAATGCTAAGCTAGCAGAGACACACTAGAATAGAGGGGAGGAGGGGCATTTAACACAGTCAGAAACTGGCACCAGGGTGTACCCCAGTATAGGAACCCTGGCCAGAGTTTGCATAAAAGCAGAGGACAACTGATGGTTCTTGGTCAGAGCAATTTTTGTGGATCCTGAACCAGGTTGATCAGAGCAGACTGTGGAAGATTCAACACCTCAAAGTCAGCAAGTCATAGGGAGCCTGCAGTGTTTCAGCCTAACTGAGTCCTGTCAAATCCTTTAGGATAAAGTAAGTGCAGTTTTCTTTTCAACTACAAGTCTGATAAGTTAGTGCATTTGGTGAATCAATATTGAGTTTGTTTAAAGTGTTTTGTCTTGGATAGGAGTAGCAATAGGCTAGGTCCTTACCATAAATGTGTAAGGAACAATTAGTTTAGTGGCTACTTACGTCAATGAATTATTTCAAGAAGGTTTAGAGCATAGGAATTCTGAGACCTTGCTGTAAACATATGGGGGACAATCTATATTGATGCCTTTGTAATAGGAAATTATCTTAAGAAAGTATAGTTCGAGTGCTAAGGCTTTGTCGGTGTGTGTGAGGAACATTAGTTGAACTCCTAAGAAAGTTTGGAGTATTGTTTCAGGAAGGTACGGCCTTGTCATACACATACGAAAGATAATTGTTAGCTAAACTGTTACAACCAGGTACATTCTTCTAAGACAGTATGACTCTGGGAGATCAAGGCTTTGCCGTATGTTTATAGGGAATAATAAGTATATATCATTGATGGAAAAAGGGCCTTGTTTCAATAGAGTGCAGCCAACTACTGGGGCTCTGTTACATGTTTTTGGGGGAAAGACACTAGTGTATTTTTCACTCGTGCATTGTTATAAAATTCATGTATGTCTAATTGAGATCTCGGTATTTACTACTTTAATATAAATTTCCCACTATACAAAATTATAAGGTGTAGACACTGTTTAAATTTACTATCAGCATCTCGAGTATTTATATAGCAGACCAACCTCCAATCATGTGTGATTAAACCCAGGTGCTAATGACTTTTGGTCACTTGGTTAATGATGCATTTTTGGCCTAGCTATTAGGGGTGAGTGTGTGACTTTCTGGCCATTGAATCTACCATTAAGTGGGTATACAACCATTTTGGGGGATCAGATTTGAATGTATAAATGTCCAGAAACTGTGCAATGAAACTGCTATTAATTAGTTTCTAGCTGAAGATAGCTAATCAGAGAGTAGGATTGATGGAATCAGAAATCAATCATTGTATGTGTGTAGTGTATTAGATGTTCAAGAATTGTGTGTTGAATTTATGATACCAAATTAATGATTAGTTGAAAACAATGTAATCAAGATTCAAATTGATGGAATTTAACATCAATTTTTGTAGGAATATTGAACTTTAGAAGTTGTATGGTTATCTTTGAAAATACATATTGAAAACTTATAACCAAGCTTGTTTCTCCATGTGTTTCAAATAACCACCAATGTAACTGCATATGAATAATGCAACAAAACCTTAAGAACAGGCAAGCGAGAATAATTACCCCCGTGCATGACTAGATAGAAGGAAGATTAAGGATATTTGCAAAGACCCTTGGCAGAGTTCAAAATCTGTGCAGTTACTATAACTGATGAGGGACACCTGCATATAGACTGGTACCAATTAGATCTATTCATGCAGAAACAGTTATCAAGGTATTGATACAGAAGCAACAGACAAATTTCTGTGGCTTCCAGACTAGCCGGTAGCTAAGCTGAACAATTAAACTAGAACCACTAATTTATCATTGCTAAGTACCTGGACCACACCTTGGTTCTAAACCTGAAATCAAAAGCATACCTAGACCGGTACAAGAACAGCTGAAGTCTTATGACATTACAATCATCCATTTTGCCAGTGTATACATTAAATATAGATGTGATTTTGTATGATTTAGATAACGTATAACAATAGCATTCAGACAACTCATAAACGTTAAATTGGTAGAAACCGTTTGAAGGTGTGATCCATCAGTCAATGTTGTATATGTATATGCACCAAAACGATCCAAAGACGTATAGGATCCATACAATATAATACCTCTAGTAGCGGTCACGTGTCTAAGGTTAACATATAGAACGTTGAAACAACTGGTCTTAAAAGATCATAATATAGAACATTGCAGTACATCGTAACTAATATTTATTAGATGTTAATTTTAACTGTTAGTTGTATACATATCAGTTACCGTAAGGTAAGGTATTGTATGTGTCTCTACCTATAACTCGTTTGTCAAACACTTTTCTGAATACTTTACTAACAGATCTATTGTACACTATACCTCTGTGTTTAACACAGGATATTTGATTGTTCGGTGGAAGCCTAAGTGATGTCATCTGACCAAATACTATCTGTTTCATACATTCAAAATCTATAATTGTGTCATTTGTGTAGTTAAACGTAATTCCTTTGATTTTCCGTACAATAACATCGGTGTTTAACTTGTAGGAGTAGCTCTTAGGTCCTGTTGATAGAAACGTTTTTATGTAAGTACCTGATTGTAATTCATCTGTTAAGTCTCCTAACAAGTCGCCTGTCTCAACAACTGCTTCACCATTGCGTTCAACAAATATGACTGAGTCTGTGTCATAATATAAAGTGTTGCGCCCTGTTTTATTTAATACTTGCAATGTAGACGAGCCAATGATGTTGTAAATATACCAATAATCTCATTGGTAAACGTTGATTCCTCTTCAAAGGTCTCAGTATTTGTAACATCTACCACGACATAATCCTCAGGATTAAATAAAAATTCATTATACACTTTGTTGGATCATTCTTCATTTGCCTGTATTCTGTAATAAATTTCATGTAAATAGATTTAGGTAAGTTTTGTCGTTGTACAAATTTTCCCCACACACTGTTGAGAAACAATTTACAGATTGTCCTTAAAGAAGGATTGTGTGCAATGGAATCTTTATCAAGCATGATACCTTGTTCCTTATCGTAATATGCAATGTAATGATCTTTATCAGCATCTGTAGTTACCCATTGAGGATAACCTGAAGCCTGTTGCTTCTGTTTAAGAAACATTTTAACATAGTCTGTGAAAATACTGCCAAAAACGTCATCCTGTGTAGTGGTAGGAAAATGATATACTTCATATATCGTCACTAGTATGTAACCCTGTTTAATAGCCTCTTTTAACTCTGGTGTTGTCCATGTACCAAAAAGAGCTCTTTGAGCATCATTGCATGTACATACAGCCTGTGTTTCACGTGAGGAGCATGTACCGCATAAAGGAAACTTCAGTTTACCTTTACATCGAACGGGTAGAACAGGTATGTACAAACCTCATGGTGGTAGGATTCGTACCTGAGCTAGACCATAATAGGATTGTAGTGTGTAATCAAAAGTAGCTGGATCCTTAAGTACTGTAGCGTGACACGTAGGATAAACTCCACACATCGTGATATAAGGATATAAACTAGTTACGTCATAATAACGTATCCTCTCGCCATCCTGTATCTCATAATATAGAGTTGTGGGTTCAACCCTCCCTCCTGTAAAACTGTCGCGGATTTGCAAAGGTTTTACAGTATCGCATGTGTTAATGAATTGTCTCATGAGCGAGTTAGTTCCAAGGAGTTTATCATAGTGACACTCCCATATTGAGATAATCTTGTAACCTAGTTGTTCGATCTCAGCTAGACGTTCTAAAGTTCTGTCATAGAGCGCCTTCAATGTCATACGTGTACGAGGGTCTCGTACGTGTCTGTCTTGTAGACATGTGTGTCCATGGAAACGGCATCCTAGGTATTCATAAACCGTTTTGCTGTCTATATGTATACCATCGACAAAGTACCGTGTTCCAGGTATGCGGAATTCACCGCCATTCCTAGCATGTTGTATATGTCTACCTTCAGAGTGGCTTATCCATTCTAACCATAATGATGACTTTTGGCTGGCATTATGGTGTTTACCATACCCTTGTGCAGGTATCTGAGGTATAGGTGACTTAACAAACATTGATGTAGCTATAATGTCAGGATTAATGATGTCACCATTAAAATACCATGTATCACGTCTTAACACTGCTTCCCCTGACCTGCCATCTATTAAGGTTACATTATGCACTTCATACAACATTAGCTGCCTGATTACCTGCATAGCACAAGATGCCAAGGTAGCATGAGCAAATGGATCTACACCTGGAACACTGGAGTCTGCTATATGTGTAACAGATTGTATAAGCGTTCTAAAATTAGTGCATGCCTCTCTCAAAATTGTAACATCTGAACGTGTATAGTCTAACATTTCTTGCTGGAAATTAAATGTCTTACCACTTTGTTCATTGTATCATGTGAAGAATTCTGTTCTATCTGCTGTGGACATAAAATCAACACCATAATAATATGGGTCAAACATTGGCCCAACGTAGTTTTGATTGACTAGAGTGTTTGCTAGGTGAGGAAAGTCCCCCTTTTTAAGTTCGCCGCGCAAACCTAATGCTTTAGGTAAGTTCTTTAAACGCATTGGGAGAAAATTCAAGCTATCCATAAATCTGATGTTCACACCTTGGTTTATACTCATCAACATGATCTTAGTCCCAGAGAATATAATTTCAGGGAAGATGCCATTATCAACACAGTATCCAAGTATAAAATGGGCATCGAAGGCCTTAGCATTATGAGCTATTACTGTTACACCTTTATGTTGGGGTGTTAACAGCCATTTACAAAATGCGTCTGTTGTATTTGGACCTCTGAATATATTTTTCCTCATACCACATGTGCCATGTTGACATAGCTCTCTAACAAAGTTTTTTGCTGAAGCGTCTTTAACAGTGCAAATGTTACATCTATCACCGCAGTTAACACACTTGGACTGCGGTGTGAACTCATGATCTTTGCATACATCACACACTGATTGGCAAACCAAAAAGTTAGGAACATGTCTTTGCAATCCGCAATATGATCTCTTGCAGTTTATACATTTACGACATAGCGTGCACAGATATGTTGAGGTACACTTACCACAACCATCACGTCGTTTGTTCTTGTAACCGCGATCACAATTAATGATAGTGTCTTGACATGTTTCGAAATCATAATAAAGAAATCTGCCTGATGACATCTTAGGCTTCTTTATTCTGTAATAGCATAAATGGTTGCCTAGGACATACTCGCAACAGCATGTACACATCCATTCGCCACATGTATGTAACTGTTTGGCTCTTTTTAAAGTATCCAATGTTACAAAACATTTTGTACATCTGTAGTACTGATTGCATAGGGATGGTTGATCCTTACCTTTAAGTGCACCTGTGCTATACTGTCGTTGTTCTTTATGTCTCTGATAGCATGAAGTATTACGACATGTCAAGTTGCAATCTGGACAATCTATCGAATTATTGTCAAACATACAATACTCTGAACAGCATGTACTACTGCATCCTGTACTACTGCATCCTTGTAAGTCATTGTTGAATTTTGCTTTATATGTTACTTCTTCAATACCGAATTTCCTCGATATTCTTTCCTTCACAGGTTGAATAATGTATGGTTTTGTATCATTACTAGCCCCCTCTGGCCTAATCCTTTTTGCTGGTATGTCAGCCATTAATATATAGGCTGTTAGGTAACAATAACCATCTGAATATTACTCTTGCAGCATTATATCCTTTACATAAAGTGTTGAATAGTTAATTCTTCAACCTTTTATATACACAACAAAAACAATGGTTCTTCACATTGTCACACTTATCACGTACTACTGGTATCCAGCGGGGCTCATCAGTCATGCAGAGAGGTACGGTTAGCCCCTCGGGCACCCTTTTGGTGGCCCGCCGTCCATACATATCAGCCACACTAGCAGCAGCTCCACCTAGTGGCCGCCGTCATGAGTACCACTAGCACCGCCTGTCGCAGGCCACAGGAAGCTACGTTTTATACTAGCCCTCTTACTACTATTATAATCTAATATATATCAATCTATCTAATCAATCTCAATCTAATCTATCTTATCAATTTATGTAATCAAATCAAATCAATCTAATCTATCTAATCTATCAATCTAATCCAATCTATCAATCTCTTTCACGTTCCAAAACTAACTGTAAATGATTTTACAATGGTAAATTAAATGTTTAGTCAGTAAAACCATTTTTCAGCAGTGCCCTTCAAATTTTTACAAAGATAAAAACACATAAATGAAAATCTGTACCAAAATGAATTATCAAATAAATGCATTGAAGCATAAAACGTGTAAGATTAACTTTAACAGCAACAATACTGGTGAGATATTTTGATGTGACCAGGTAAAACAGTCCAGAGTTTATGTTATTGGATTAACAGAGCATGGCATCAAGACACAGCTAGGCCCCTGAAGTTGTCATGTAATGCAAGCAATGTTTTCAAAGCCACAACATGATGAAGTGGTTATTTTGCTTAGCAGTGAGCTAGGGTCCAGGATCTGAAGCCTTAGTACACTCCAGATAAAGTTAAATGAAGATGGAGTCCAAAGTAAAGTTGAATGGTTTATTGCATAGTCATATTAAACTGTTCCCCACAAAGTCCAACGAATTACATATTGAAATGTTCTATGTGAGATCAGCCTTCACTCAAGAATACATTCATGAATTTTTAAATAGCCATGCAGAAATGTCCTGCCTCTCTCTCTCTCTCTCTCTCTCTCTCTCTCTCTCTCTCTCTCTCTCTCTCTCTCTCTCTCTCTCTCTCTCTCTCTCTCTCTCTCTCTCTCTCTCTGCAGAGGAGGGCCCAGTGCAGATTAAATACTTGGCCTAAAGTGGCCAGGCTGGCCTGTGGCAGGAGCAGCTGTGGCAATTTCCTAGGATTGTTATACTTTTATGTAATAATTTTTATAAAGGATTCAAGGAGCATTAATGAATGAGTGAGCATCTTGTAGGGGAGCATGTATGACAATGCATAAATTATATTATTGATAAGTACACCACTTTTAATTCTAAATGCATCTTAATTTTTAAATATATTTACAGGCCTTATATATTATAATTCTTAAATTGTCAAAGTAGCCTTCAGGAAAATCCTGTACATGTCTTCTATATATCTCATTTTAACAAAATTGCTTATATTTCATTTTTGTGCTAGGTAAGTGGAAGTAGGCTGACTTCCATTTTGCCAAGCATGAGGGCTTTGTTTAAACACCCAGTGAAACTGAGTAAAATATCAGGTGCAATACTTGAATACTACAGATTACATTAAAAATTCCTTCATACTCATGAATAATTAAATATTGTTAACCAATAATATTACCTAAACATAAAATTTTATTCACTGCAAGTTACATCAGTTTCTTCAACACAATGACTTGATTATAGAGGGCGCCACAAGTACATTTTAATTACAACAAATGGCTGAAAGTATAATGTTTTAATATTATAGTCCATGGAAATAAATTTACCTAATAATCTGACAGCATCCCTTTAGAGTTCAATATAATTTTTAAAATTTAAATTAATGTCAATTCTAGTTTGCATTTAATACCATTATTTTTTTCATCGAAATATTAGCTATATTTTTTATGGTTGTCACAAACCATTATCTGCCACATCATATATGATTTCCCTTATTAGTTTCAGTTGACACTTAAAGTTTGTGAAATTGAAGAACCTATAACTTTGCATGGACAAACTAAAGGCCCTTTCACACATAGCCGGATCAGACGCCGGAGCGTCCTGGAGGACAACTCCGGAATACCCCTGCATACTCCGGGGAAAGCCGTATAGACATCGTGTTCATGTCTGGGATTGTCCGGCATTGTCCGGCATTGTCCGGTAACACCGTGGGACTCAGGCAAAAAAATTAAACATGTTTAATTTTTCATGCCGGAGATCCCGGAATATTTCAATCAGTGTTGATCCGTGTAGATCCGTGTAGACTCCCAGTAGACTCCGTCGATCTCCGGGGACCTCCGTATTGACACCGGAATACATCGTGTGATCTCCGGCTAAGTCCGGCGTCAACCGGGCGTGAAAAGTACGTGCCGGAGAGCACAAGGAGCAACGCGGTTCCACACGAGTGAACAAGGACCAACACGGAGTCAAAACGGAGTGAACAGGGAATGCGGGTTACATGTCATTTGCTTGACCCGGTTAACCCCGTTAAGTACACGGTGTCACACGAGGTCAATGCGGAGAGGCCGGAGTGAACAAGGTGTCAAGACGGTGTTAATTAAACTGACACGGAGTGAGTACGGATGCCTGAGTATATATACAATCGCCGTCTTTGGAGAAGCATCATTCCACCGCCCGCCGTTCATCGTTGATCATCGAATTAATTGATTTATCGACCACTTCTTCTGGATATTACCTTCTGGATTGCTGCTGCTGCTGCTGCTGCTACTACTGCCGTTTCTTGAATTAACCACCATGCCACCTAGGAGAGGAAAGGGGAGGCCTGGCAAGAAGACTGTTGTGCAAGAGGAACCTGCACTTGCTGCTGTTGAAGAAGATGCAGGCAGTAATACCTCATCAAGACCGCAAAGTCCGCAAGGCATGCCAGATTTACCTGGGCCAGTTGTACCTGCTGAACCTGCAGTACCTCCTACTGCAGCTCCAACCCCACCTGCAGCAAAAGCGAAGAGGCAGAAGAAGGAAGCCCTGAACCTGACAGAAGACCAGGAACAAGATGTGGCCGACTGGTACCATTCCCAGGAGATGTTGTATAACCGGCGGCTTGCTCAATACAAGCGGACAGACATCAAATCGCGAATAATAGACCAGAAGGCGAAGGAGCTGGGTTGTACTGCACAGCAGCTGAAGACTTGGATTGACTCAATGTGCACTTCAGTTGGGAAGCTGACGTATCCAAGCAAGAAGCCTTCTGGTGGGGCCGCCAGAATCCTGACAGACAGGGACAACTGGATCATGGAGAATTTCGGCTACCTCGAACGCCACATCAAGAGGGTTGATGCTGGGAAAAGAAAGAAAGGTGGGCAGCTTTCCCAGAGCTTATCAGCCAAAACTCCATCCAGCAGCAACAGACCTACCACTGAGGATGACACGTCTGAAGCTGAGGAGGTCATTGTGGATAGTTCGGATGATGGTGGCAGGGATTCGGATACCAGCAGGTCCAAGGGTGGGCCTTACAAGGGCAGCAGCAGGAGGAAGATGGGGGCCCCTCCTCCAAGCAAGAAGACGTCCAGACTTCATCACGAGCCTCGTCATCATCATGACTGTGATTCATCCAGCCTTGCAGCTAGTGGAGATGGAATTGCTACACAAGCTGTCACTCAAGTAAGTATACTGATTCAGTTGCCATGATAATCAAGATAATCGTATTGTAATGTTGCAGTTTAAAGTTCTAATTGTAATCTTGCAGTTTAAAGTTGTAATTGTAATCTTGCATTTTAAAGTTGTAGCTTTTCCATAGTAGAAAGTGGTAGCTTTGTTTCTTGGCACTTCCAGTGTTCACTGTATGGTGATGTATCTTTTCAGTACATTGTCAATAATGCACATGCTATTGCAGTTGCCATGTGACTTACTCTAATGTTGTGTTGTTTCCTATTTCCAGCTGATTGAAAAAGCCACCGATCTGCAGCGGGACATGCACAGCAAGTTGAGTCAGCCGACGGACTCAGGCAGCTTGTCCAAGAGGGTGTTCACGGACATGATCTACCATGAGGTGATGCAGATGGACACAGACACTTGGTGGGATTACCAGGCCCAAACCTTACAGAACCTGATGCAGTTTAAGCAGGCGTATCGTCGCAAGCGCCAGCAGCAAAAGCAGCAGCAACAGCAACTGCAACAGCAACAGCAGTATCATCAGTTTCTGCCTCCTGTCCCTCAGCAGCAGCATCAGTTCGTCCTCCCTGCTCCTGCTACTACAGCCAGTTTATCCGGCCCTGCTGCGCAGATGTTCTCTCATCATCAGCATTCTTCCAGCCCTGCTGCCTAGATGTTCACCCAGCATTCTTCCAGCTCTGCTGCCCAGATGTTCGCACAGCATTCTTCCAGCCCTGCTGCCCAGATGTTCCCTCATCATCAGCATTCTTCCAGCCCTGCTGCCCAGATGTTCGCTCCTCCTCTGTCCGGCCCTTCGCCCCAGGCTCTCGTGTCGTCTGCCCCTTCTTCGTCTGTGCCTGCATCGATCCCCCCTCCTGCGACATCTTCTACGATAATCAGCCAGGCCTGGTTGACTTCAGGTCCTTCGCACGGTCGTCCTTCCATGTCACCACAGGATTGCAGCACGCCTCAGGATGTTTCTCTCACCAGCTACTTGTTGAACACTAGTGTGGGGGGGATGGTTGGTGGTGATGACCATAACTCCTCCTTTTCGGTGCCCACACCTACAACTACCACAACCGAGTAATGTTGACCTGGAAATGAACAATGAACTTTAATGAAATGAACAATGAACTGTTATTACTTATGTTTTCATGTGAACTGTATACCAATGAACTTTAATGTAATGAACAATGAACTTTTACTTATGTTTTCATGTAAACTGTATTACATGACAATAATTAAATGATGTGTATTTTTTGCACTTGTGTGCTGCAGAAGTCTGAAGTTTGCTATTAATTAAATGTTAAAACTTACATCATTCGTGTTGTTTTCAAATCTTGTCTTGCTGCCATGGTACACTCCCAGCTTCTGAGTTCACGTAGCTGACCAAGTATTGCCGCATTTCCTTGGCTGCTCTGTTGGTGTTGCCTCTGAACACATGTCCCATGTCTGGTAGATTGGCAGCATTCTCCCTCCATGCACCTGGGATGATCTCATGGATGTCGGCATTTTCCTGGTCCACAGCATTCACTTGAGCAGTTGGATACCTCACCCTCAGTAGGTTGTGCAACACACAGCAAGCAAGAGTTATGGTATACACTCTGTCAGGGCATTGTTGTGAGGAGACACCTGAACCTGGCAGCCAAAAGTCCAAATGCATTCTCTACCACCCGTCTAGCTCTAGAAAGTCTGTAGTTGAAGATTCTGTCTTCCATGCTCATGTTCCTCTGAGGCAGAGGCTTCATCATCCAAGTCTGCAGTCCAAAGGCATCATCCCCAACTATGAAGTAAGGCACTGGTTGGTCATCATTAGGCAGGTTATCTGGTTCAGGTAATCCAATGTTCCCACTTTGTAGCGCTTCCTTCAATTCTGTCTGACTAAACACTCCAGCAACTGAGCCTGATCCACTGGCACCAATGTCAACGTAGAGGAACTTGTATTCAGCATCAACTACAGCCAGTAGGACAATAGAGAAAAATCCCTTGTAGTTGTAGAACAGGGATCCAGACTTCTTTGGACATGTGATGGCAACGTGCTTGCCATCAATGGCGCCGACACAGTGGGGGAAGTTCCATCTGTTGTAGAATCCATTGGCAACTTCTTTCCAGGCTTCTGGGGTTACAGGACAACGCATCACTTCTGCTGAGTACTCGTCTATGATGGCCTGGCAGACTTCGATGACAAATATAGAAATGGTATTAAAGGCTACCCTAAATCCATACTGCAGAGACTTGTAGCTGTTGCCCGTACCCAGGTAGTGCAAGGTAATAGCCAGTTTCAATCCAGGTTCAAGGGCCCTCCTCCAAAAGGTATCCTGCTTTGTAATCCTAGGTCCCACTCTGGCAAGAACTTCATGGAATAAGTCAGGCTCCATCCTCATGAAATTCTTGAAGCCACCCACATCTTCTGCAGTCAATTCAGCCATCAGTTTTTCATACTGCCCATAAAGACGTCTTCTTAGCAGCCAAGGTCGCACCCACATTTGCCTTCTTCTTCGTCTTGGTGCAGCAGCAGCATTTTCTAATAGTTCATCTTCATCAGTTGATGTTGTGGCCCTCACTGCATCATCTTGCAGTTTGTGTTCTTCTTGCAGAATTATATCATTAGCAGCAGTCAATAGCTGGACTTGCATGTCCATGCACTTCAAATCCAATTCCACCCTGTCGTAGTGTGATAAAGACATATCCAATTTTTCTGTAGTAGCAGCAACAGCTTTGCAGTATGTTTAACCGTGCTCCTCCGCGTTTTATCCGTACATATCCATGTAGCGCCCGTACACATCTGTGTCATGACCGTGTTGCTCCTTGTTGCCTCCGTCTGGCCTTCGTGTCCACACCGCCCAATTATTTCGTTTGTTGACATTTCTAACTTTTTCGCCTGGACCGCCCTGGATTTAACGAAATTTCATTCCGGGACGCTCCGGCGTCTGATCCGGCTATGTGTGAAAGGGCCTTAAGCAGTTGCTTGACTTCCTGTTGACAAACACACAACTGAGGCCAATAGTTTCGGACGCTTCAAAATACATTTGCACAATGTTCAGGCCGGTATATAAATAAAGTTATGGATCAGAAGGAAGAATTAACCTCCTCATCCATATGTTTGGCTGGTGGGAATAGAGTGAAAGCAGTCCGGCTATTTTATATATTTTTTTATAATTTGAACATGTATGTATATGCATGGCCAGTGTCCCAATGTACCCCATGTCCCAAAGGGAACATATCCCAACAGAATTAAAACTTAACAATACATTAAAATCTATAGGCCTATAGTTCAAATAGAATGACACAAAAGTCATAAATTTATGAGTTATGAATATTAAATAGGCCTATTAAACTTTGTATGTTGAACTTGCATTTCAAAATTACACTGCTAAATAAGAAAATTAGGACTAGGCTGCAGAATGAAAATATTAATTTATACACAAAATCATCATGTTGCTATGGCTGGGAGTGTTGGCAACATTCATGCAAATTTTACATGGGGAAAAAATCGAATACTAGACGACTCACCGCTCGGTCGGCTCACCGCCCCTACGACTTAGTTGACTCACCGCCCCTTCAAAATAATTCACCGCTCATCACAAAAACTCACCGCCGCGGCCCTGAATACAAAAAAAAACAACGCCGCGGCCGTAAATACCCAAAAAAAAAACAACGCCTTGGCCGTGGATGTGTAAAACTTTTGTTATGATAATAAATATTCATTCAAAAGATACTTCTTTGTTATGTTTTCTTTATGTAAGAAATTCAATCAAAGGGGTATTTAAGCCACTAATTGCAACTCAAGTGTCAAGTCATGTCCTGTGTAATTTTTTTCGATTACAAGATACTTCTTCAATCACAGGGGTTTTTTAAGCCACCAATTGCAACTCAAAGTCAATTGCAATAAAAAAACCGAGGTTAACTCCTTTCATTTAGGTATTCTTTTGTTTCCTGTAGTGAACACTTTGTTATGGGGTACTAAAAATAGAGCAACTAATTACTATTAAAAGTTGATAAAGAATGACACTCAGGTATAAAACTGGATGGGATGCTGTCCTTGGTATCATTTGCTATTGTTTTTTTTATAAAAATGTCTAAATGAGTAATGTTGATATGCACTAATAAGAACTAGTTAGATCCGTTTATTAGATCCGCATCTTCTGCTATAGTCTGCTTATAACCTGATTCTGCGATCCGCAGTCTACGGCATGTTTGGATTAAGAAGAGAATACACAAAAGTGTCTAATGTTAATATGAACTAATAAGAACTAAATAAGAACTAAAGGGACGGTGAGTTTTTTGTGAGGAGCGGTGAATTATTTTGAAGGGGCGGTGAGTCAACTAAGACGTAGGGGCGGTGAGCCGACCGAGCGGTGAGCCGTCCTGTACCCAAAAAATCCACTCTCATGTATACACATAATGAAACAACATTCCTTGGCACACAAAATATTGATACAATATATCAGTGCACATCTATTTTACTGAATTTGCAACTCTTTAAACTGCCTTATCAGCTTATTATACAAGCAAATAAAAAAATATGTAAAACAAGCGAAGTGCCAGTGTCATACAGCTGCACACGAATATTTTTACATGGTTCACACGTGTACACATTACGGTTGCAAGTTTCAATTAATGATTAAAAATTGTATGCTTCTGCTTTTGTAATTAAGTGCTCTGTTTCACCATGCCATTGTGGGGCTCAAACCTGGTTACTGGTCAGCACGTTAACCACTAGGCCACGGCTCCTTTTTTACGTTGCAAAAAAATGTCAGACATTCATAGCATTAGTGGGTAAAGTCATAGATGGTATGAGATTGTTGGTCCTGTCGTCTAAGGTGAATGTCATCAATTGGTCGAGTCGTCAAAAAAAAAGTTGACCCGTCTAAAGAGCTGGTTCACTCGTCAAAAATGTTGGTTAACTCGTCAAAATGAGTCAAGTCGACAATAATCCTGGTTTATTGGTCAACAGATAGCTGTTGCAACTTAACACTAGGTGACGCTACCGGCGACATGTGGCGCCATCGAGTGTTAATTTTATTTTATTATAAACAATATCTTAGCTGCATACCATCAAATTTTCTTTATTGTGGAAAGTGGTAATGTAATTATATCATTGCTCTGTATATTACAATCTAATTAGTAATAAATAATAAACAAATATATAAAGTAATATATCATATTTACTAAAGGAATATAGACATTTAATTGTGATGACATTACAGACAAATTTAGAGCTTGACATTGGCAGATAAATTTAGATCTTGGAAATTCTGCGTAAGAGCTGTTCAATGTCAATTTCTCCCTCCTCAAAGTCCTGCCAGGCACCCAAAAGTTCTTGGTCTCTTGCTCTGGCAAAGTGGTTTTGTCTCCTGGACAATTTGTGATCCAATACAAGATCTCTCCTTATTGTGGCTTAGAATATTTCGTCTGTATATATACAGGCTGGGGGTAAGGCAAATTGTAATTGAGAAATAAAAGAAGTCAAAGGAAACACAATGCCATGGTATATTTTGCTTTATTGTTTATTAATCCCCTTTGATAATTACAATTAAGTCACCTGCCATGTTGAGGTGTTCTAGGTAGAGTTGTGAAGTGTCACATGCCTTGTTGAGGTGTTCAAGTGTCAAGTACAATTAATAACATTGCAATTAACTAATCAAAGCTTTAATCGTGAATTTTTATTTTTTGACGACTTTACTAGGCCTTTGGACGGCTTTACTAGGCCTTTGGACGGCTTAACTATTTTTAGTACGACGGGACCAATTGACGGCGGGACCTTTTGACGGCATGACTGTAGACCATGGTGATTGTTGGTCCTGTCGTCTAAGGTGAATGTCATCAATTGGTCGAGTCGTCAAAAAAAAAGTTGACCCGTCTAAAGAGCTGGTTCACTCGTCAAAAATGTTGGTTAACTCGTCAAAATGAGTCAAGTCGACAATAATCCTGGTTTATTGGTCAACAGATAGCTGTTGCAACTTAACACTAGGTGACGCTACCGGCGACATGTGGCGCCATCGAGTGTTAATTTTATTTTATTATAAACAATATCTTAGCTGCATACCATCAAATTTTCTTTATTGTGGAAAGTGGTAATGTAATTATATCATTGCTCTGTATATTACAATCTAATTAGTAATAAATAATAAACAAATATATAAAGTAATATATCATATTTACTAAAGGAATATAGACATTTAATTGTGATGACATTACAGACAAATTTAGAGCTTGACATTGGCAGATAAATTTAGATCTTGGAAATTCTGCGTAAGAGCTGTTCAATGTCAATTTCTCCCTCCTCAAAGTCCTGCCAGGCACCCAAAAGTTCTTGGTCTCTTGCTCTGGCAAAGTGGTTTTGTCTCCTGGACAATTTGTGATCCAATACAAGATCTCTCCTTATTGTGGCTTAGAATATTTCGTCTGTATATATACAGGCTGGGGGTAAGGCAAATTGTAATTGAGAAATAAAAGAAGTCAAAGGAAACACAATGCCATGGTATATTTTGCTTTATTGTTTATTAATCCCCTTTGATAATTACAATTAAGTCACCTGCCATGTTGAGGTGTTCTAGGTAGAGTTGTGAAGTGTCACATGCCTTGTTGAGGTGTTCAAGTGTCAAGTACAATTAATAACATTGCAATTAACTAATCAAAGCTTTAATCGTGATTTTATTTTTTGATGACTTTACTAGGCCTTTGGACGGCTTTACTAGGCCTTTGGACGGCTTAACTATTTTTAGTACGACGGGACCAATTGACGGCGGGACCTTTTGACGGCATGACTGTAGACCATGGTATGACCATTCATCTATGGTATGACCATAGAGTTCTATGGTATGACATAGTATTTATGAAAAAAAAATTGTCATAATTTGCCCTTTTGTCATTGGTATATATCATGATATGTATATATGTATAAAACTACTTATGCAATAAATGTGTTTAATTAATTTGCCGAGCAAAGCTGCTCCAGCAGCTAATATGTTTTCTGGCGTCGTGCGCGGAGCACGCGGCATTTGAGTTGTTTAGTCAGATGCAACAAGCAGTCGCGCATGCGCATTGAAATAGAACGACAACGTGGTCAGACGTAGGTGAGCATTTTGAAGACATTTTTTAGTAAATGTCAGTCGTAAAGCTATTGTTTTTATTTGGCAATTGTGTTATTATATGTGGCACTGAATTGTGGTGCTCCTTGAGATGTCAGTCAGTGAGTCATGCGGTGATGTCAAGTAGATTGATTCTATGTACAGGATTCGAGATCGAGCACGTGTTGTTTGGCTTTCACTAGTTTTAGTTCTGTCAACTTCTGATCATCAAATAGATTAAATTTAAAGTTGCTCACTGTTCAGTGACTGTCAGAGATCACCTAAGGTTAAGGTAATAAAGAAGATTCAGCTGAATACGATAAAATTCACTTGCTGAATTCTGCAAGTGAATTTTATCGTGTACTTTAAATTGTTCGTTGATCAATGAAAAGGGGCAGGGGTCTTTTAAGTAATTTCGGGGAGCTGGTGAGTCTGCCCCCTTCAAGTTCCACAAAACCTGACTATATAGTTCCATTAAACTTCATAATCTTTCACATATGATCACTTGTAGTGAATGGTGAACGATTGCCAGTCAAGCTGGTGACATGCCAACTCGACGACAGTTAACATGGCCACTAGGCCTACCAACTCAGTGCCATAAAATCGGTACACTTCAACTCAATGTCAATATTCTAAAAGGAAGGGGCGTTGGGTGCCAGCAAAAAAAGTTTGTATCCAATAATTTTTTGTTTAAAAATGTTGGGCCAATAGTTCGGGGAGTTTTTAATTTTATTTATTTTTTTCCCCTATGTATGATCCAGTATCGAGGAAAATTTAGTGTCAAATGTCAATTTTATATCAGATTCCTTTAAAAAAATGATGGCGGGCCTTGTGAAGTTGAGTCGGTCGGAAATAAGAAACCATTTTTTTCAGTCAGCCTAATGTGTTACCTGGCCGCCCTTCCCCCTCCATAGCAGTGTCAGGTACCAACCAATCTTCGTAAATATTCGGAGTAGAGAAATGTTAAGGACATATTTTGATTCCTGCCATTGGCGCAGATCCATTCGTATGTGCAATACTGTAGATGCCAGATTAGTCGAGTAAATTACACAAACAGGTATTGTATGTGTTGTCGGGTTTTAAACCGTATGTTTGTCGCCGGGTCATCACTGTCCCATGTATTCCCAAAACAGTTGTCACCTACATGGATGTGATAGGCAGTTTAGTCGCCGGGTCGATTTGTCGCCAGGTGCACACCTGGAACCAGTAAAGAGATTTTTGCAAGCCATGAACAAGATGAATTTGCATTGTAACCTCTCTGTAACGGTCAAACCTGAATTAATGAAAAACATTGTTCTCTTTGTGTACAAGTACTGTTGTACTAAAATATTGATTTTTTTTGCAGGACATAACACAATGAAGCTCAAAGCAGCCAAACCGGTTGTCAAAGCAAAGAAAGGCCAGGAGATGAGCACAGATGATTTTTTAGCAGCTGGCTTAGATGAAAACAGCGACGATTCAGAAATTGAAGATGAAAAACAGCAAGAATCTGAGGATGAAAATGTTGCAATGGCCAGGTACAGTGATATGCTTCATTTTAATTTTCTGTAATAATCTGGTGTTAGGTTAGGTTTTGATGAAGAAGATGCTTTAACAAGCGGTATTATTGGCCTGTTAACTGGCGTAGTGATTGTCCAGTTCAAAAAGTTTTACGCCAATTTAGCATAGCTTCCTTGATAGTATGCAGCCCTTTTGTGGAATAAAATCATGTGTTGTAACCGAACTAAATACTAATTTATGTCTGAAAGTTTGAAAACATAATATGTTCTTAGTAATTACATAACTTATTAGCTTGCTAACACTACATAACTACTGCATGATTTTATTGCTGTTTTAATGTGTACAATTTTATTTACTTTTCAGTCCAAAGAAGCATAAAATGTCTCTGGAGAAATTAAAGCAGTCTGATCCCGAGTTCTACGAATACCTAAAGAATCGGGACCAGGAACTGCTTGAATTTGAGTCATCAGAGGGAGAGAGTGAAGATGATGATAGTGATGGTGATGATGATGCTGGCACTAAATTCCATAAACTTCCGGAAAAATTAGAGGTGAATATGTATGCATTGCTTGTAAAATGTCTAATACTGCCCAGGCTATTCCAATATTATAATGGTAGGTACCTTAGGACTGCTAATAAAAAAAAGAGGTATTAATGTGAATTCTGTAATTAATACACTGTACATCAATTTTAGGATTCTTATCTAAAACAATTCCCAAGTTCAGTCTCCAACATTGAGTATGACCGTATCAGTTATCTACTTACTTTTTACCGGTCAGTGAACAGCTTTATAGCTTATGTTTTGTTTGTCTTTCGCCTCCGACTATAAGGAAAGTTTTATCTTATCTTAGCCTAAGCTTTTTGTAATTTTAGTGTTAGTTGACTCCTGTACAACTGTAAAATGCCATTTATAGCCAAAGGTGTTTTTTTCTTCTATCCTTTAATACAGGCGCATTGGTTTGTTTTCTTACATTATATGTATTCATTTGTTCCTTAGGTCGCATCCGATGAGGAAGAATCTGATGAAGATGAAGATGAAGAAGAGATAAGTGCAACGAAGAAAAGTAAAAAAGGGAAGATGCTCATCAAAATGAAGATGGTGGAACGATGGTCACGGCTTCTGAGGGTACTTATTCTTTAAGACTTCTACTTGTAGTCCTAGTTTTGTATTATCGCTCCAACCACTTAATCATATAGTGGAGTTAAAGTAAATCTGAAGACATGACATTTCACATGGAATGTCCACGGTCATATAATGGTTATCAGGGGGCTTAGTTTGAGGGTGTCAAAGACACCTTTCCATTGCGAAAGATCCACTTTTGTAATGCAAAATGTGTAATTTTCAAATCACTCAACACAAACATCTCTCGCTCTCCACCAGAATGTTGAAACCTCCAAGAAATGTATGTGATGTCGGTGTGTTCATTTATTTGCAGGAAAAACACTCTGTTGAAGTACTAAAGGAAACAGTTCAGGCATTCAGATCTGTTGTTTACAGAGACAGCGCAGAAGATGTTGCTTTGCAGTACAAAATTGACAGTACGGAAGGTGGGTGATAAGAATTTAAGATTTCTTTTGATTGTAGTTAAAGGGTGTGAGTTGAAAAGAAGTAAGTCAAATAATTCTAAAATCGGCTTTGTAGCATATCTTTTAGATGGCCTAGGGCTGTTCCGTGTACAGTGTGGGCAGATAGGATGATTTTTGAAAAAGAGGGGGATGGTTGACAAATATTTTATTAATGTCTTGATTTAAAAAAAGTTGTGGTGGGTCTTCACAAAACAAGAAGAGGGGCGGGGGATCGGAAAATTGTGCTGTCCTCCCCCACCCCACTTTAAAACAGAATAGTATTTTCAGTTGTTTAATTTTGGAAAACTATTGAATTGGTTTGACTATAGAAACTGGTGGTTTTTATGATGTTAATTGAAATAACCTCTTCCCAAAGGCAAAATTATGCCGCTGTTGGGAAGATTTACACATGTGAAAGAAATTGTATAAAATAAGGACAGGTGTTAAAATGTGAAATATGTTAATTACAATTTGGATTTGTTATTCTGAATTTTACATATGTAACAATTGTGTATGAGGATGAATGTATTTCATGGTGGAACTATCGGTTAATACTTCATTTTTGTTTCCAGTGTTCAATGCAGTGGTACGTCTGTGCTTGGTAGATATGCCAGTCATGCTCGCCTCGCACCTGAAGATAACCAAAAACAAAGATCCCAACAGTCCTGTAGTGGCATCTAAATGTCCCGGATGGGGTAAAGTCAAGCAGTTTGTGCGGACCTATCTTACAGATCTGCTGCAGGTAAGAGTTGGTCCAGTTGTCATGGTTATACAAGTTTTATTAAAATTTGGAACAAGTGAACATAACTTATGTCATTAAAATCATATGTGCATCAGGCATAAATGTTGCCGGTTTTGGATATATATCATTGAGATATGTATGAATTTAATTAGGAAATTTGAACATGGATAAGATATTGATTTAAAAATACAATTGTACAACAGTTAGTAGTTTTATGCCTTAGTTAATCAATGGTCATTCATTAGGATGAATGGCGAATGTTTAGCAAGAGATGTTATAAGTGTGTACACATGGTCGTCTTTAGTCTTGAAGATTAATTCTTGTCGAGGACCGAAGTGAATAAATATGATGCTGTACATGTTGACAATATATTGAGGCTTTTAGAAAGTCATTGTTAACCCTCCATTTAGATGATAAAAGGGCATGGACGCATTAACAACACGGGCTGATTACACAATGCTTTTATTTGGATTTGCTGATAAAAAGATAGCATTGTTTATTGTCCATAACAAAATAACATTACAATGTACAGATGATAGAAAGATGTATAGATGATAGAAAGAAATAACAGGTAGGGAAGATGCTCGAGGCATTTGTAATGATTTTCATTCAGAGATTTGTTTGCATGATTATAAAACTTGCTGGTATAGCTCAGAAATAAATGCAAGCAATTCCAGCAGATTCACTGTATATTAGTGTAAGTTTGAATATCAGAAGACTGCCATGCACGATGCTGTTTGAAAGTTATTAATGATATTTAACTAATGTTTACCAATTGCAATTTACAGATGATGAAAGATTTGAGCGAACCTGCAATCCTCAATGTCACATTGAAGCACGTCACTCAGATGATCATTTACGTTGTGTGCTTTCCCAAGGTCTATAAGTTGATGTTGAAGGTAAGAAATTGATGATGTAATTTTGCACTTATAAGAGAAATCATATTTTCTTGGTAATTTTATGTGTACCTTACTTTCGAGAAATTGCAGATTTTGTAAGGTAATCAATGACTCCGACTCAGATGCACATTTATTCACATCACATAAATATCATTAATTATTTCTGTGTGTTGGGACTCCCTAAAGATCATTATCACTGTCAGAGAACCAGCCTTGCTGAGGGGGCACCAGCACACTTTATTTGTAATGATTTGCAGTTTGGTTAACTCTATGAATTACTTGCAGAAATTAATCAGCATTTGGAGTTCAGGGGAAGAAACATCAAGAGTGTTGGCTTTTATCAGTATCATGAAACTTGCTCGCAGTACACATTTGAAGAATATGGACACATTCGTTAAGGTATTGCTATACATTTGACATAAGAAATAGACCTCTTTAAGTTTGTCATGCCTGTATTTGCTGTTAAATATGCATTGTATGTTACCTTTTCAGAAAATGTACATAGAATATGTAAAGAATTGTAAATTCACTTCTCCGACGACGCTACCCCAAATCAACTTCATGCAGCGCTCCCTGGTGGAAATTCTAGCATTAGATCTATATCTCACTTATCAACATGCATTTGTTTACATTCGACAACTTGCTATTCATCTCAGAAATGCCATGACAAACAAGAAAAAGGTGAGTGTCATATTATCGCAAAATATGGCGTTAACACTAATTTTACTAGTAAGTTTTTTTTTAACTATTAGGGTCTGTTGTACTAGATAAATTTAACTTCTAGTATCAAGAGTTGTTCAATTTGTTGATGGAAAGATGTTGTAATTATTGACATCTTAATACGAGAAAGCAATTTCTTTGTAATACTATGTTGACTTTATTGAGGGGGAGTGACATTACCAGAGGGGACAAAGCAGCTAAAGCACAATTAGATGACATAATTAGATTGTGAAACAAAAATGACGTAACCAGGGATTGAAATTTGACGTAAGCGCATGCAAATGCTGTTTCGCGTGTGCACTTACTCATGCACGCATCAATTAGTGATGGTGTGAGTTATTTAGTTTCAGAGAATAGCACTCAGACTTCAGTAGGCTACACACCTATCTACTCCTGTGATGATGTTAGAATTTGATTGCAATTTAACTCTGGTCCCTGGTGGTACTTCGCTTCCAAAGAAATAAATGTAATATAAGTATGTCATATTTTTAATTTTTTTGCGTTATTTCTCCAGGAAACCTGTCAAGCTGTGTACAACTGGCAATACGTTCATTCCTTAGGCTTGTGGACGAGGATGCTGAGTATGCTGCACCCATGTGAGATGCTCCAACCATTGATATATCCCCTCACACAGACGATCATAGGCACAATCAAGTATGTCTCATCTTGTCCTAAGTCTTGATGTATGCTTATAGGTTGTGTCATTTTTTTCTCCAGGAAATATGTCTAGTTGTGTACATTTAATTGCTGTCATGCTAGTTTATTCTTTGGTCTACCAAGGTGTCATGCTGGTGGTTATGTTGTCTATTCTGCACATATAGCCAGTAAAGATTCTCATATAAAACAACTCGCCAAATGTCTCGCACACCCAGCCACTTATGACCTATAGCCTTCGATTCAAACTAGCTCAATATTGTACAAGGAATACAAAACTGCCGAGAATAAGATATTATACGCTGTGTGCAAAGCAATCTAAAGCAGCGAACATTGGACTAATTTGTTCGCTCAGCAATACGTTGCACGTGTGTAGCGATCTTGCAGAGAGTTATTTTGCAGTAACATCTTTTCCAACCAATGAAGCCAGAATGCTATTTGGAAGTTCTATATATATAAACTATGATTGACATAAATAAGTTTCATATGATATTGCAATATGAGCAGAACAAAAGACCTTTATTATCACTTTATCAGATTAATGCGTGTGTAACACACTTTAAAGACCTCACATTCATTGAATTAAGGCAAAAGTAACTTTTTTTTTGCCGTAGATTTTGCAATACATGTGCGACTCTGTCAAATGTAAGATTAATGGGCCCAAGTTTTGCATACAACTGCACCACGGAACGTAACAGCCAATTATAGCTGCCTGGCCCAATAATTAGCATCCACACCTAAGAAGCTCTAATTTTATTAAGCACATTTGTTTGTAGGAGTTTGAGATTTTTTAAAATAGTTTGTTGTTTTTTTCACTCACAGGAGTTGTATTTGATACTTGAACCAATTCCGTAATTATTTTGGGGAAATTATCATTCGCATATTTTATCAATGACTTTCTTACCTTGCAGATTAACCCCAACAGCTAGGTATTATCCACTGCGTTTCCACTGTGTACGTCTTCTGAACATGTTATCAGCATCAACAAATACTTTCATCCCTACTCTTCCGTTTCTGTTAGAGGTATGTTATTTATAGCACATTCTATGTGTAAGTGTATTTTTGAGTTGCATCGTATAGTACTTTTCTCATTAAAGTAAATTTACTTTCATGTTGTATTTTCTCGTAGGTTTTTGAATTGACGGACTTCAACAAGAAGCACAAGAACATCAGTTTCAAACCAATAGACTTTTCATGTATTTTGAAACTGTCCAAGAAACAACTAGAAGAGAAATCATTCAGAGTGAGTATTCTGACAAAAAGATATATTTGTGCTGAAGTTTATATTTGCACTTTTTATTGATTACCGGGTTTATTATTTACAGGATGGTTTGATAGACCAAATATACGAACACTTAATGGACAGTCTTCACTACAATGCCCACACTGTCAGTTTTCCAGAGTTAACATTGCCACTCGTAATTCAGGTATTTTGCCATCTTTTCTTGAAGTTACATCATCCAGCAAAAATGACTGCACTCCTATTCAAAACCACCATTATATTCCGCAAATGACTGCTCTCAGTTTATTGTAGCTAAGGTGTTCATTACCACCTGATATGAAAGTTATCTTGATTAATGTAATAAAATGAAAAACTAAGTGACCAATGAGATGAGATTGAAGTTGCTGAACAGTTTGGAAGTTCATACAAAATATTTAGGATGCTTTGTGTAGCTACTAAAAGTAGGGAAATGTTTCTGGTTTGCCTGTACGTTCTTGTTTTTGCGTGCTGCGAGTCTGAAATACTGAAAAAGAGTTCTGAGTAATGATCATTGCTTGCAGTTGAAGCAATTCCTGAAGACCTGCAAAGTTGCAAATTACACAAAACAGATGAAACAGGTACTGGACAGAGTTCAAGAAACGGCGAAGATTATCACATTGAGAAGAAAATCTGCTAGTCTGGAGTTAACCAACATCAAAGCAATGGTCAGTATTGTTTGTTTGATTAATGACCAGAGAACTTTTGAAAATAGCCAGAATATGTTTGAGTTTAGTGCAGATTGCTTTCTTTTTCTTGGAAGATTTTAATATATTAACCATTCAGGGGTGAGACAAAATTACTAATTTGGAGGTTAGAATGATGTCATTATTGCACTATTTTGGTCTCTGACAGCTTGTAATACAATGCTTTTGAATACGTAACCTAAGTGTTGTGTTATTGGTTTATTAACCATCATTGACATTCTTTGAGTGTCCCATTCAATCAAGAATCTGTTGTAGAATGCCTGGGAACAGAGAAGCAAGGAAGAAGGCACTCCTCTTGGTAAATACTACACTTCATGGCGAAAGTTGCGAGACAGAGAAATAACCCATGAAATTGCTGGAAAAGAAAGGGTAAGTCATATTTTATTTTGGTTTGGTTGTAATCTCTTCACTCGTGTCATATTTCTACGAATGCCATATAGACTCAAAGACTCAACAAACTAATTTAGTTGCCATAATTCAATATAATTGTACAATCTGCAATAATAATGTTGTGTATTTACTGTCGCCCAAAATTTATTATAGATCAGCGAGGATGGAATGCCAAGAATTGAAAGAAACAGAGGTCCACGTCAAGCGACAGAAGATGATCGAAAAGAATTTGCAGAACTTTTCGAGTCAGATTCTGACGATGAGGATGATGAAACAAGGTATATTGATTGCTTTTGATTATTTTTTAAAATTTTACATCTACATAATTTTTGCAGTCAATGCCATAGACTCCCTAATAAATAGAAGAGGCTAGCTGTAGTCCCACAAAGATTATAATCAGTTCAAGAATACTCCTTCCGAAACTGTTCACAAGTGTGTGACTTTTTTAAAATTATATTGAGCCATGATATTGTTGATGCATCATATTCTACGCGGAGAATCTTATTTCAAATTTTTTACTTAATGTATGATACAATGATACATTTCAGATTTCTGTTGAAAGAAGAGCGACCTAAAAAGAAAAGGAAAAAGGAGGAAAGTGACTCTGAAGATGATTACAGGTGTGTTATGTTCACTTGATTTACTTGCGTGATTTCATTGCTGTTCTCTGAACAACATTATTACTCAGAAGCTGTGTAAACAAGGGTTGTCATCTACTAACCCTGACGATCCCACAATCCTTTGCAGATGGCTTATAAATGTCAAATCTTTGTTTACGTAATCTTTGCAATGAAAGGTTTGCTTGAGTCAGTTGATATTTCTGTTCCAGCGACTTGGATGATGAGGATCTAGAAATGTTGAATAAATCTGCAAGTGAAGAGGATGATGATGAGGATGATGATGAGGATGATGATGAAGAAGATGAAGAAGATGAAGTAGATGAAGAAGAAGAAGAAGATAAAGAAAATGAAGACGATAAGCAAGAAAGCTCCGAGGAGGAAGATGATCAGGAAGACATTGTTGTAGATTTTAAAATGTCAGATTTGGATTCTGATTAGGAAATAATGCTATTTAATAATTAGCCAATTAGTAACTCAATGAGAAGTTTGTTATTTTGTATAAACACTGTATGTACATGTACATCTATTTATACAACATTTTGTGTTGTTTATTCAAGTGGAGGACAAGCGGAATTTTACTGGGTCAGTCCAGAAAAACTGTGAATGTCATTCGAGTGATGAAATGCAATATTGGCCTGACTAGTTTAGAATGTGATTGTCAAACGGTTTGAATCCTACAGCCTGTGAATTTCATCAAAGTTTTGGCATGCCAATATTGACATGCCATATTGGCATGACCAGCTTGGAGCATGTTTGTCAGTTTTTACGGCTTGTGAATTTCATCCAAGTATTATTATGCCATGTCGTATGACCGTATCAGAGTAAAAATGTCAAAAGGTTCAGTCTTACAGCCTGTGAGTTTCATTAAAGTTGAATGCTATATTAGCAAGACTAGATCAGTAATGGCATAAAAGATCAGAATGTGATTGTCAAAACCTTCGATCTTGCCACCTGTGATATTCATTGAAGTATATATATATATATATATATTAAAGTGCCATATTAACATGACTAGATCACAACATGATTGTTCCAAGGTTGCAAAATATGTCTTATTAACCCGGATGGCTAAGCTTGTGATTGGTAGGTTTTAATCATGCAGCCAGTGAATTTTATAGTGTAATGCTATACTACTGTTAATGTTCCATGACTAGATCAGATCATGTTCGTCTAAAGGTTTCAGTCTTACAACCTGCAAATTTCATGAAGTGGTTATGCATCCTTCGTCTCATTGCCATGGTCTCTGCCTGTCCTAATTAGCCCAACTGGTGCAGAAATACAGGACGTTAAGCCCTAATCACACGCACACACGAAGTAGTTATGCCACATTACATTAATAAGGATAAATGTCGCCTGCTTATGAGCCAGTGTCAGAGAATTACTGACCTTCAGGCTGATTAAGCTTCCTTAGACTGAAACATGAACAGAGCAGTCATATTTTGCGTGTTGGCCACTACCCAGCATAATGTGCCAATCACACCCAGAATAAGGGTGGCCCAATGAACCCACCCCACACACCCCCCCCCCCCCTATCAAGGACCCATGAAAATTTTAACCTTGGAGCTGGCATAGCCGGGGGATCCAGGGCCAGGTCAGCAGCTGACTGCTCCATTGCACCTAACAACTCCTTAAGAGGAACCCCGTCTTCTGAAGTGTGGACTGGCAACAGGCTAGGTAAGTTAATTGTCTGGAGGCTGCACTGTTGAGAGGCGTTCCTGCTGGATAGATTACAATTGCAACATACTAATGCATTCAAATGTAAATAAAATAGATCTTTAATTTGATAAGGTTACGATTCTGTTTAATTGATGCGGCTCCTGGAGCAGCTGAGGAGTAGCTCGTCACCCACCTGGACAGCCTAGAGACCTGTGAGGTATGTGACCTTGCGCATGTCCCAGACATCCTGGTCCAAACCGCCATAATAAATGGTAGAAAGATTGGATTTCCTGACCTCTATATTAGTTGGAAGTGGCAGTGACGTGTGGTTTTGTGGGAATGACATGTACCGGTTGACCATGGCATCGGTTAGGGTTACATTAGTCCCCTGGAAAGTCCCATACCTGGATTTCTTTGTAGCATGCACAGGTTTCCACGTGATGACTATCTCCAAGAGCCTGCAATTTTGACCTTAGATCAGAATGTAATTATCAAATGGTTTGAATCTTACAGCCTGTGAATTTCATCAAAGTATTGATATGCTGATATTGACATGCCATATTGGCATTACCAGATCAGAGCATAATTGTCAAAAGGCTCAATCTTACAGCCTGTGTGTTTCATCGAAGTGTAACGCTACGTTAGCATGACTAGATAAGATAATGTTTGTCAAGAGGTTTCAATCTTACAACCTGTGAATTTCATCTGATGTGGTCATTCTGCATTACATTAATTAGGATAAACTATCTCATGCTTATGAATGGAATATGGAGGGCAACTGGGGGCAAAGTTGTTAGTTTGGCAGGCTGCAAGTACGTAATTATGGGTCTCTGTGGAGTACAAAAGTGCTGTCATTGATTACAAGACGCATATCCCAGTAATTAAGTTAAGACAGACAGACAAAGACATTTATTTACACAAAGAGACACACATTTCATATACAGACATTGTTTGAAACATACATAGAAAAATAGACAAATAAACAAGTAAAGAAATATTTAAAATGTATTTTTTTCTATGTGTGGGAGGCCTCTCTAAGGTCTTAAGACCGCTATCGAGAGGCCACCCAGGCGTTTAAAGGTAGGCTGAAATCTCCTGAGTCACCGATTACAATTTATCAAATAAATAAAATATTTTAAGAATAATAATAGTAACAATAATGATAATAGAAATGACTGGACAGAAACAATGATGAACAAAATACTAAATGAAATTCACATGCTATTGTTACAAGCATTTTCTATTTAGAACCTGATTAAATGAAATTCACATGCCATGTTGGAAGTTACTGAAATGAAATTCACATGCTACTTTTACAAGCATTTTCTGTGCATTTTCTGTGCAGTGAATGACTTTTGGTTCATCACTTCCAAATAAAAAGTACACTGGATATCTTAGAACCCTATAAAATAAGATGAACTGCAGAAAATTAGTCATTAAAATTCACAAAAGGGATATAATGAGTGGAACGCAGGCATTTATGAAGCAAAGCTCACCCTGAAGAGGACTGACAAATGTAACAATTCTTATCAAGCAATTTTCTTTATAATGGTTTAGATAGTCATTCTTGATATATTTTGTGAATCCAGAGAGACTGTGGGTGTAAATTTTGTTTATGATAAGCGGAATACTATTATTAAAAGCCATGGGAATTATATAATGAATGCCATGTTTGGCAAATTCATGCCTAACTCGGGGAATATGGAATGCATTGGCAGATCTGGTGTTGTGTCGATGAATGTTTCTATTTTTTACAAATATGTTGTCTTGAAAGTAAGCGGGTACCAATTTGTTCTCTAATTTGTAACAAAATTTTAATTCTTGAAGGTTACATAGATCATTAACTTTCAGAAGGCTTAGATACTTAAAAATTGGTTCTGTGTGAGCATTGTATTTCGCACCCATTATGATTCTGACAGCTTTCTTTTGAAACTTTACAACTGAATTAATCTTTGATTTCCAACAAAGAATCCCATAATTGAGATATGGCATGAATAAGCTATAATATAAAGTGAGAAGGATATCCTTTGAGATAAAATTTTTCATTTTTAACATTATTCCTATAATTTTAGACATTTTCAAGGATATCTTATGAATATGCGACTTCCAACTAAGATGTTTATCTATTGTAATTCCTAGATAGTTAAAAGAATCCACAAAGTCTATAATTGTACCATTTATCATAATATTTGGATAATTCACATTTTTGCGTACAGTATGAAAAAGCATGGCCTTTGTCTTGGAAGAATTTAATGATAATTTATTAAGTTTTAGCCACAGAGAGATATTTTCAAGTTCTGTATCTATATTTCTATCCCTGTTTTGACCTGCACTGTCAAAGGCACTTAAAGTTGCAGATAATGCTGTATCATCAGCATATATGATGGGTTTAAAGATAGGGCTAGCCAAATTAAGATCATTTATATATATTATGAAAAGTAATGGTCCTAAAATTGATCCCTGAGGGACACCTGTTTTAATTGGTAATAATTCAGAACTGATATTGTCCATATAGATATATTGCTTTCGATTAAATAAGTAATTTGTAATCAGCTTTAATGACTTGTCTTTCACACCATAGTAACATAATTTATGAAGAAGGATATTGTGATCAATTGTGTCAAAGGCCTTAGATAAATCAAGGAAAATAGCCAGAGGTACTTCTTTGTTATCCATACTATTGATGATTCTGTTAGTAATTTCTAATGCTGCCAATTCAGTTGAATGTGAACTCCTAAAGCCATATTGTTTATCATAAAATAAATTGAATCTTGAGAAGTAGGAGACCAATTGTGAATGCATAACTCTTTCAAGTATCTTTGACAGGCTGGGCAAAACAGAGATTGGCCTGTAGTTTTCAAATAAGTAATCTTCATTTGTCTTAAACAAGGGAATTACTTTGGCTATTTTGAGCCTGTCCGGAAAAATTCCATTTTCTATTGCTTGGTTTATTATCAAAGTTAAAGGAACCAGAATTCCATTTTTTATTAATTTCAGCAATTTATTAGAAATTCCATCAATACCACTACTGCTCTTTGGTTTTAAGGTTTCAATTATTTTGGACACATATTCTTGACTGACTTTTTCAAAAGAAAAAGTATGACTATTTGGCGACAGTAGATAATCTGTAAATGATTTATTCAGGGGGACAGTAATATTTTCTGCAAGACAAGACCCTACTTTCGTAAAATATTCATTAAATTTATCAACAATTATTTGCTTATTTGTAATATGAGTACCATTTACAAGGAATGAACTTGGAAAGTCTTTCTTTTTTTGGCTTTTGTTTAGTGTAGTTTTAATTGTATTCCAAGTTTTCTTTATATAGCGTCACGGAATTTACTAAAACATGATTCATAATACGACTTTTTGGCTGTTCTTATTAAGGTTCTTAATAATTTGTTATAGTTTGATAGATTAGTTTTCAATGTTTGGTACAAAGTTATGTTGTTTTTAGTTTCCATTAATCGTTTGTAAAGTCTGTCCCTGAACTTTATAGAAGATAGTATACCCTGGGTAATCCATTTGTTCAGTTTATGTTTATGTTTGTCAAATTTGACAATCTTAACAGGAATATGTTTTTTATAAGCTTGTTGAATAATCTGGTCAAGTACATCATAGTTAATGTTTGGATTTTTGTTTACGTTCTGATCAAATTTATCAGAGGTGCAATTAGCTGTAATTTCATTCATAAAGTTTTTATATGCCCGTTCGCTTCTCGACCAAGTTTTTATATATTTATAAGAACATCTATTAATTCTCAAATAATCTAATGATATAAAACGAGGTAAATGATCAGATATGTTCACCAGTAAGATTCCAGCTGTAGTAGAAGAAAAGTTGTTTGAAAGTTTAACCAATATGTTATCTATGAGGGTCTTACTGTGATTAGTTATTCTAGTAGGGTAGGTAATTTTAGGAATAAATCCATTAGCTAACATGCTTTCAAAATAATCGTTAAAGATATTCCTCTCTTTTATTTTAAGAAGGTCAATATTAAAATCACCTGTTATTGCGACATCTTTATTATTTTGCTGAAGATTATGTAGTATCTGGTCAAGTTCACTTACGAAAGTATTATAGTTCTCTATATTGTCTCTGGGAGGTCTATATATATTTCCTATTATTACTGTTTTGTTAGAACATTGATTCAAAGATTCATTTAAGTCAATTTCAAGAAAGATTCCATCCCAAATATTTGAATGACTACAAATGGGAAGTATTTTATATCGGAAATCTTCTTTTAAATATATAGCCACACCACCATGTTGACTTGAGGACTTTCCTTTTGAAATAAGATTATATCCATTCAACTGCAGAAGAGAAAGATCAGACTCATCAGATAACCAGGTCTCTTGGATACAAACTGCACTGAAATCTGATTTACAAATTGCTTCAATATAAATTTTCAGTTCATTAAACTTTGCATTTAAAGACTGCACATTCAAAGATATTGTTTTGAAAGTATTAGGAACACTTGATAATATTTCTTGCAATCCTTCATTACTATAGTAGGGCGAGCATTGAAAACTGAAGGTGCTTCATCTTCATTATCGTATATTTCCTCATTTACCAAATCTAATAAACTATAATTTGTTTCTGTCATGAGTAAATATCCTGATGGAGCATTTCCACTTTACAAAACACAGCACTGTTAAAGTGCATGTTAAAGAAACCTTGATAGGTCATTAAACATTTCTTGAATGGCGATACGAGTTTCATATAATGTAGAACATTTTTTTCAAATTCAATAGCAAGATGTGGTTTTGAAGATGAATAGAAATTGTGTTGATTAATGGTAATTGTGTGGCACTCAGGAGATTCCAGCATTGTTTGAATTGAACATATGGCATAGGTGATCATAGACAACAGGTCAGAACTGGATTACATTTTGCTGGATATATTAATTTAAGTTAGGATTAGTAATACTCAAGTCTCATTGTTACCGAAGTTAGAACACACAGTAGTTAATAACACAAATAAACAGATCAACAAATACAAACAGCAGATATAATTAGAACAAAATAACATAGATAAATTGATTTGGACCATTGTCAGGTATACAAAACAAGTAAATTTACTCAGTCATTTAACAAATCAACCCAATGTATCACGGACCTCAGTCAAAATGCGACCCATATAATTGTCACCTCTCCAGGTTGAGTGGTCACTCACAGTGCGGGAACTGAGCCTTTGACCTATGCCAAAGAAGGGGTCAATTGTAGCTTCTCCTAGAGTTCGAGAACCTGTGAGCAGTAGAGCATCTTTTGCATTTTGATTTTGCTCAAATTTGGCAAGATTAGCTTTGAACATAATATCATGCATCTTGTTACGCCAAGGGTCTTTCATGAAGTTTTTGATATTTTTTCCAAGTTTCATTTGTTCAAAAGTGTCATTTTCTTCAAGAATTTTGTGTGCACTGTCTTGGTCATTGAAGAGGATTGCTTTAGAATGTTGTATATATTGCTCAGTGGAATTAAAGGTCTGCCCTGCTACTCTTATGTTGCAGGGAAACAAGTTACTCAGGACAGCATTTTTGGAGGCAAATACCACTGTTTCCGATGTAGTGATAATTGATGATTTACTAGGATGTAGGTGGTTTGGAATGTCTTGTAAGTTGTCCACGGTGTATTGTTTTTTGTTAAGAAACAAACGGTCAAGTCTTCAGGAAGAAGATTTAATGAGTGGAGATCTTCTAGCAGCTTGGAAGTAGGGTAGCAGTTTGTTACGATTTTCTCTAACAGTTTGAGGAAGATCTTCATTAATCCACACTTTGGTACCTTTGAAACCAAAACGATTTTGCCATATTAAGTCCCTCTGTTTGTAACGATTGAATCTAGCAACAATAGGCCTAGGTTTTGTGTTTGAAGCGGATTTTGGTCTAACTCTGTGAACTCTCTCAAACTCTAGTTGCTCCTTAATATTCTGACTCAAATATTTAAGCAAAACAGTTTTAAGAGTCTCCTCACATTGTGCCCAAGTTTCACCATCTTTTTCCTCTATGCCCTCAAATAATAAATTGTTTCTTCTGGACTGGGCCTCAAGATAATCAGTTCGTTTCTTGAGATTTCGAATTTCCTGCGTTAATTGTGTATGTGACACCTTCAGCTCAGCATTTTCTCTTTTAATAGAATTCAGCTCAGTAGTGGTTAATTCTAATTTAGAAGAAAGGAATTCAACTGTCTTGGTTAAACCATTCAGTGTATCATTATTGTCTTTAACCGTTGATTGAATAAGAGCCAACTTATCTGTGATGCTATTCAGCCATTGTGGTTGTTGCTTGGGTGGGTCAATCTGAGATGATTCTGACATGTTGAAAAAATGTTCAAGTAGAATAACTCCATGAAAAGTTTTAACCAGTCCACTGAAAGTTATGATCCAGCCTCAGGGAGTTGTATTGTTTGTATCCAACCAAAAATATGTAACCATGGACTTAACCAATTGCACTATTCCAGCAAAATGTGCTCAGCAAAATTACAGCACTGCTGCCATGTCAGCCATATTTAATCCATTGTCTGAGTTAACCGCTAACATAATGAAAATATCACTCAGTCAGCATAACCCAGCAGGTATGTTCAAACTGGCCACTACTAAATTGCAGTGTAGCGTGAAGCTGAAATGCATTTACATGGGGTTGCCAGCAATAATGCCAGAGCTTGCTTTCTGTGAAGGTTGTTACATCATTGAAAAACCGTGAAAAGTGACCTTGAGTATTTACCTCATTTATTCCTTTAATCTTAGTCACCAGATGGCAGTTTGACACCAGCCACAGTGTCAGATGATTTTCCTGCTGTCAGGCGTGGTGTTGAAATTAATACCCTTACCCAAATTTTGTAAGGGCGGGGGCCTAGCTCAGAGGTAGCGCTCTGGGCTTCCAACTATAGGGTTAGGTCACCTGTTCAGGGTGGGGGCGTAGCTCAGAGGTAGCGCTCTGGGCTTCCAACCGCTGGGTCCCGGGTTCGATTCCCGGTCGAGCCTAAGTTGGATGGCTGTTTCATCCTTCGTCTCATTGCCATGGTCTCTGCCTGTCCTAATTAGCCCAACTGGTGCAGAAATACAGGACGTAAAGCCATAATCACCCACCCCACCCTCAGGTCACCTGTTCACGTTCAGGTACTTGCTGAGGGCGGGGGCTTAGCTCAGAGGTAGCGCTCTGGGCTTCCAACTGCTGGGTCCCGGGTTCGATTCCCGGTCGAGCCTAAGTTGGATGGCTGTTTCATCCTTCGTCTCATTGCCATGGTCTCAGCCTGTCCTAATTAGCCCAACTGGTGCAGAAATACAGGACGTAAAGCCCTAATCACACACACACATCAAGGTAAGGACACACAATATTATACACAGTATCATATAATTAGTATGAAAATCAATTTGCTACATAGGAAGTATAATTCTTTATTTAAACATCATTTTTAGATCAATACTTTAAAATAGTTTTCGAGTATACTAAATTATCTTTACTAAAAAAAAGCAACTGGCGCACTCTATTTTACCTTTATTGGCATGTCGTTCCCTCTCCATCTTGTGGTTTGTAAAGAGGTCAGATATGTCAGACTGCTGTTCTATTACAAGGTCCCAGATTTCTTTCCTTTTCGTGCAAATAAACCTTTCAAGCTGTGCGAAATGCATGGTTTTTTGTTCCTTCCACTCTCCTTCTAAGTCATGGTTTTCCTTTGCATGGCCCTCGAGCAGGTTTTGATATCTTGGAATTGTTTAGCAAACTCCATTCTTAGTTCTGCCTCCTGGCTCCTGTGTAGCTCCCAACAGTTCAGTGGATTGCCTTCCCATTATCATCTTTGGTGCTTCTGCCATTCTGAAAGTAAAATTATTCTTATTCATCTCAAGTACACTATCACATATTTGCAGGGCCTTAACATAGGACTGCACTGGCAATGTTGTTGGGTATGTGTTAAAATAAAAACTTCAATATACAAGGCCTAAATAAATTTTGATCTGCACGAGATGTTTTTGTTACTCTAGAAGTAAACAACTTCAGGTATCAAGGCACAGTGAAGATATCTACAAAAGAAGGTGCTATTAAAAAAACAATAAACATTGAACTCAGATAAAAATGTAGTTTTAGTTTGGCACACTGATGGCACTGCAATGCAATTCTTCCATGGCATCATCAAGATTTTAGAAAGGGAAATTTTGTCAGGAAGTTGTTCACATTTTTGCTTTTTATAATGCAGCATGATGAATGAAATTACCATGTGCAATATTGTTTCCAAAGTGTATTGTAATCTACATGATCACAGAGAGTGTTAGACAACCTTTGCTAGGTAAAATTTTGCCATTGGTGCAATTTTGCCAAAATTTCAGCTTCCTATTCCAACTAGAAGACAGTGCTTTTGAGCCGTACAATATTTTGATATTAGCAAAAGATATTAACAAATAATGCAATTTGTGGAACAGACCTTTACTCCAAAAACATGAACTTCCAATGAAAGTACAACAAAATCATTGCAGATATTTTTTTAAACAAAGTTTCTTGGACACTTGTCAAAGTAAAATTCTCAGCAGGAGGAATTCAGTTTTCCAGAACAGCAGCAATAACAGATTTCTTTGTTGTTTGCGTGGGAGTAGCTTTCTGGTTCGCTTCAACAACTTGAAGGAGAAATTGCTTTTCTTCCTCATCATTGGTGATGAGACGGTTGTATTCTTCAAAGACCTTTACACCTCGCTCAGCTGTGTCATTGACAACCCTCAATTTTTTGACTCGCTCCTTGCCCTGCAGATAATCCTTGTTTGTGTTCCAGGAATTCGGGGGAAGTCTTTAAAACGACTCCCTAATATTCAGCTGATACAAAATCTTCATGGTTCGCTTGCTTGCTAGATCTCCCAAACTTGTCTCTCTTGCAAGAATTGTTGGATCACCCCTTACATGGTGTATCCCAGGTTCTCTGGTCATGGCCTTCACTATCTTAGCTTTCTCAGTTACAGGAACTCTTATCGGAGAAAAGTGCAAGGCCCACAAGCTCATCTGATAAGTACCATAAATGGTGCTCCAAGACTTTAATTGCAGCAGTGGCAATCTCGCCATCAGCCCATAATGCCAAATCACCAGCAGGTGCCTCAGCTACAAGGGGGGCTTCTATCAACACTTTGGTGTAAAGAAGTTCACCAAACTGCACAAATCGCTGCAGTTGACGTTGTTCTTTTTTCGTCAAATTGGACACGTCTTGCTGATCACGAAAGATATTTTGATGGCATATAGCAGCTTAGCCATCCATCGCGCATGGTGAACAGGCCCTGGTGTCCTCCAGTGAATGTTTTCAGATTGGCCTCCCAACACAACCGTTGTCAGCTCCACCAGTTCTTGGTAATCATCTCTGATGAGCATTTCCTGGCCAGTCACATCTTTCAGAATAGCTTGTGTTGATTTAACAAAGCACTGAACTTCATCATTCAACTCCACACAGATGCCTCATAGGACATTCAAGACTTACACATTTACACCTTTTAGTCAATGAACCGGCCCCGGTATGCCAGAGTTGTCGGTGCCCCCTAACAATCCAACATATTTTATTAGATTGCATCCACTTACAACGCATTAGAAGACCTCTGTTTCAAGCTACTACCTTACAACATCTCTTTACTAGATATCCAACCCAGACAATTATTGATTTTTTATATGCTTCTGGTTTCTACTACCAAATATAGATAATTAATCTTAACCTAGAGAGCCTCTACATAGCCCACTCAGGTGCTGATGAGGTGTTAAACAATAACTCACACACACACACACATCATTCAACTCCAAAGGCTGAAAATTGTTATGGTTGAAATTCATCCAACTTGAACCTTTTAAAAAGTGGAATTTCTGGTGTAGTAGGGCAGATAACATCATTTTGTTAGAGGAATCGTGCAAATGATGATACAAGCAACAAACTTGGCACACTTGTTCTCCAAGTGATACTAATCAAATCTGCCTGATTGGCCAATTGAAAATTCAAGATGGCGGCCATTTATCAAGATGGCCGCTAAATTAGCCGCCTGAAGTTCATGTTTCGCTTAGAAGTATTTGTAGTTTTTCGATTTGCATGATCTAAGTGTTCAAGGTTATTCAGAGGTACCATGCCACTGGTCCTACAGCTGCTACTGTTCACATATGCAGCTGCAGAGTGATGTATGCAGCTGCAGAGTGATGTGCAGGGGAGCTCTGACTGAAAGCACTTGCATCTTCCTTTGCAACCTTTACAGGAACACTTCGTCAGTTCCCGACAGCTCGCTGCAATAGGGGGTAGTGTTGTCCAACATATCTGCCATGTCTCTCCTTTCTGTGTCCACCCCGATTCAGCCGGACTGCTCGTGTCTGGATTGGAGATGGTTGCCTGGCCCCAGATGATCCCAGCCTGATAGGCTGCACGCTTTGCATGTTCTCTGAGGGCTGCCTGTGTTGGTGGAATTGAGTTGTACGGCCTCTGCTTGCGGGCAAAGAGATCTAGTCTTGCTTCGTCCACACCAGTAGCTGTGCTTGATCTGTTGTACATGAGGACAACGAATCTCTCTAGCCTCTGCAGGTCAAGATCACGAATCAATGTTGGATGCTGGCTGAGATTAGATTTTTTTGCTTTCCCACGGAAGGCAGACACGACGTCACAGCCAGTGAACGCATGGAAGTATGGGATCCCTCTAGTTTTCTCAAGCCCTATTGCAGAAACTACCTCATGGACTGGAATCCATCGCATCTTGGCTCCTTGGCCAATGGCAATCCACATTTTCTCAAGACCTAGTTCCTGTAAGGACGGCAGTACAGATATTGCTATGACTAGCACGTCTGTGTCATTAGCTTTAATGATAATAGACTTGCTCCCATCAGTCGTTGCATCTCTGGCGTGTACAAATATCCGACTGTCAGCTTCTTCATGAGAACATGAGGACACAGCATCCAGAGACTTCCTTGTGTTGCTAATGGCATCTTCTCCTTTTGTGACGATGACTGTGCTTGTCGTCTCTGCTTCACACATCTTTTCTGCAAGGAAGTGAAACAGCTCAGTTTTGTTGCTGGCATCACGAAGGAAGCTTTGCCAGCTACCTGGTGTCTTACTAGTTCCTGTCACCCTTCTTCTGATTCCTTGCCCCCTTTTCGACCTCGTCTCGGATTTCAGACTTGAAGGCTATGTCCACCCGCTCGTACCTGGCACCATAGGATTCTACCTTTGGGATGATCTCTGCTTTAGCATAGTCATCAAAAGTCTTTGAACTCCGTGGAGGTAAGGCATTGATAAGTGCTGATCCATCAATGATGATTGCATCTCCCTTTGGTTCTCTGTCGGAGATGTTCACTTGCGCTTCAAGAATTTCAACCAGCTGTGACTTCTGACACGTATGAAGCTTGCCGGTGTCACTGAGAGATGCAGGGTGTGACTGATTCTGGTGCTTGAAGAATTCTTGCAAGTCAAACTGCCTGTTCTGGCACGAGATGAACAGTCGCGAGAATAACTGACAGTCGTCTTTCAGGACTTTTTCCTTAGAAATTCCCTTAGCCTGCTCTTGTTTGAAGAAAGAAACAAGGTTTTTCTTGAGTGGATTATAGAAAAGACTTTCACCTTCATTCTCTAGCCTGTCCATGAATGATTGGAACTGCTCTTTGCCCCGCCGGTGATGTGTTGCTACCATTTCGGCTCGAGATGGGTCTGCAATGTTCTTTGTGTCTAGCACCAGCAGGTCGGCTGATTCTTCTTGGAATAGATTGCCAATCTCCTGCATCACGGCAGAGAGTGATTTCACATTTTCAAGAAAGATTTCTGGGCACTCAGTGTCTGCTCGTGATGTCTGCTGCTGTAGGTGGCATCTTTCATACCAGACATGGCCTCGTATCCAGCTACTAGACGACTAACTTCGGGTCCAGCGACCATCCACCTACAAAGTGCTGACGGGTCTTCTGTCAACCCAATTGCTCCTCCGTCACCTTTGATCACTGCATTATTCTGCTCGTGTGCTTGGTCGATCGCCAGAGCAGAATATTCTCTTCTTGACTTGTGAATGATGAAGTTCCCTTTGTGAAACTCCCTGGCCACATCTAGATGTTGTTGCTCAAGTGACATCATATCTCGGAAGTGAATTGGGATCCATCGCGCATAGTTGACATTGTTATTCACAAAGAAGTAAGGCACCAGTTCTGAAAGTGCTTCACGGTACAAGTTGAAGTCTCTTTCTCTGAATGAGCGCATCAGGGTGAATATGGTGAGCTCCATGTCCAGCACCAGCTCCAGAACTGGAAATGCGGACTCTCATTTTTCCGTTGTTTACACCAATCCTCAATGGTTATATCTGATATGCTAGACTCTTCAGAGCGGTAATCATGGTATGCCTTCATCAGTTTGTACAAGCTGCATGCAGTGATCTGGTGTGCTTGTCTTGTCCTGGTGACACTGGATGCAGACGGGTAAGAGTCTGCTGTATCAGATGAGGCCACTTCTGCTTCCACAATGGCACTGGTCCAGCCACTGTCCCGTAGTAATGTTCCTATTGATCTCAGTGCAGCCATTTCTACATGAAGTCCACCGAACATGATCCCACACTTGTCCTCTCCATATTCGGGCCACTGCCATTGTATTTGTTTTCCCAGAGCATACAACGGTTGGTCAGCAGCAATGACCGGTGTCTGCCTTGGGTTCAGGAAAGCCACTGTATCACGGACCTTCGCCATGGCATGCTTGATCGTTGCAACAGAGTGAGCCTGATCTACAGAGGCATCATCGCTGAAATGCTCACTTCAAATGGAGAGCTCCTTTTCTGCATTGCATGGTGGGCTGACCATGTGATGCTGACTGCATCAGCCACATTCTCAGTGAGGAAGACTTCCTCCAACCAAGAATATTCTTCTTTCAAGTGTGAGCAGATCGACTCGGTTGCTGGTAAAGATTGGTTTGCTACTGGAGGAGGATTGGGTTTTTTCGTGATGTATGCTGGTCGAATATTGGTGTATGCTTCTGGAAGCTCTGGGACTTTCTTAACCTTTATTTCTGACTCTAGTTTGAGTGACAAAAGGCGGCTCACGGTCCTTGGAATGCCTGTGGACATTTGTTCCTTGTGTTTGGCAAAGCAGTTGTACTGTAAGAGTTGTGATATAGAAAGGTCAGATTTCGATGCTCCATGCTGGAGTTGGGACTTGATGGCAGCACCATGTTCGATCATGCATACAAATTGCAGCAGTGATGGTGGTACAGCCTGTTCTAGGTCTGTGTCGTTAAAGGTGCTGCTGAAATTTGACTTTTGATTGAGCATGTCTCGTCTTATTATTCCAGCAGCTTTCGCTAGATGAATCGCGTCACCGTATTTGGATGCTTGTGAGAGGATTGAGCCTACATCATTTTCAAAAGCCAGCAGAACATCTCGTCCTTGGCGATGAGCTTGCAGCTTGGGAATGTGAAAAAGCAACTGGTCCTCGAGTCGAGTAGGATGAACATCAGGCGATTCAACACCAAGCTGCTCCAGCCTCTGCTTGTAAAGCATGGTCAAATTAGCAAGCTTGAAAATGTGTGGATCTCTACTATCACTGGCATTTTTCATCTCAGTAATGTAGGTGACTAGTTCGGAGAAAGCAATTGGATATGCTTCCTTCCAGTGCTCCTGTGCTTTTTCTTGCTCCTGCACCTTTAGGTAGGCTCGTTCTCGGTTATACAATGCCATCAAGCAAGCAGGGTGATATTTCACTTCTTGTGCTATGACATCTCCTACACTTAGTTTGGCAAGAAGTTTTCCATCACTGAGTGTTGTTGCACATTCGTTTATTCTGTTATTCACTTGCATTGTCATTGCTTCTCTAAGCTCCCCTCCTTTTTGGCAAAAGAAACATTCTTGTATTTTAGCTTCTTGGCCCTTTCGTGGGATCTTACTTTTACCGCCCTCATCACTAGTACCTGCAGGGGTTGATCTTTTTTCAGCTCTCTGTAACTTTGTGTTGTTAAATAGAACCCTACAACTCCCATGATATCGTGCCTTCTTTTGTCTCAAGGTTTCATCTATCCCACCACCTTCGTCAAGTCTTGCAGGGTCTAGCTTGATTGGTAGTGCATTGAGTGAGTGAAACAGGAATATTCTTTGCCAAGTTCATATATCCATAATCGCCTCTTCTGGCAGGATTGGCCTGGGGAGACTTCAGATCTTCTTTCTTAACCTCTTGACATAGGCAACACTTGGTCCAGTCAGTGTTCCAAGATTTTCCAGTAGAACTCGCGTCCGTGGTTAGTATGACGTTTAGGGTCGAGGGTTTATCCTTTTACTACCCTGTACATGTATAATAGACACTTTCCTGTATGGGATACAACTAGGTTCTTGCACCGTGCCCTACATCTAGTCCAATCGTTCATCCAGTGTCATAAGTCCAGTGCGATCTGTACACCATCCAGATAACTAAAACCCCTATCCTTGGCTCGGCTCTCCCGCGCTGGCACATCCTGTCCATTCAGGTGCGGCTGCCTAACTGATCCGGGGTTGATTAGGCAGCATTTGGGACACTAGTAGGTTGTTGCAGTATGATGCCCTACATAGCTGACACTGAACCCCATGCTGAGTTTCACAGCAGTGATGTCACCAATGTGCCTTGGTAGTGCCCTAGTTTAGCCCGCGAGCCAACGCGGTTTACCAGGGTGTGGCTGATGCAGCATCCTCTTGGAGCCATAGATGAGAGTTGGGCCAGTGGTGAGGACCAGTGCCAGTAGTCCATCCAATGGATGTGGCTGACTGCTGAAACAAAGGTACTACCTCTAACACTACACCCCTACACCCCATAGTCAAGCAAATGTATGAAAATCCTAAACAAATGTGCAAAGTGAGAAAAATATGTGTTGGCGTGCTTTATAAACAGGAAAATCAACTTCAGCAGGCTTGCAAACATAGGAATTCACACCTAGATCATGCAAATCGGGCAACTACAAATACTTTTAAGCAAAATGTGAACTTCGGGCGGCTAATTTGGCGGCCATCTTGAAAAATGGCCACCATCTTGGATTTTCAATTGGCCAATCGGGCAGATTTGATTAGTATTACTTGGAGAACAAGTGTGCCAAGTTTGATGCTTGTATCATCCTTTGCACGCTTTTTCTGTTATCTCCTAGACTAGTGAGCTTGAGGGGCCAAAACACAGGAAAACACCTTCGCAAGAATTATTTCCATAACATGATGACGACAGGCCAACCAAAGTAGCTCTCTGCCAAGCATATTCTCAATATGGGTGCACACTCCATTGATACAACCAGTATTAACTGATGTGGTGTCAAAGCTCATTGCGGCGGAGGCCTAGCTCAGAGGTAGCGCACTGGGCTTCCAACCGCTGGGTCCCGGGTTCGATTCCCGGTCGAGCCTAAGTTGGATGGTTGTTTCATCCTTCGTCTCATTGCCATGATCTCTGCCTGTCCTAATTAGCCCAATTGGTGCAGAAATACAGGACGTAAAGCCCTAATCACCCACCCACCCAAAGCTCATTGCACCTAGAGAGCCGCTACATAGCCCACTCAGGTGCTGATGAGGCGTTAAACAGTAACACACACACACAAAGCTCATTGCATGGACTTTGTCCACCAGGTTCCATTGGACCAGAAGATTGTAAACAGCTTCAGCTTCATCTTCTGCCTTTCCGGATGATAACTTGGGCACACCAAGAAGCTTATCTACTCCATCTCCAGATACCAGCACTGGCAGGCGGTCAACTTTTCCTATTCGAGCAATTTCAGACAGAATCTTGCCATCCCAGTGTATCACCAAAGGATATTCTTCGTCACATTGCCATGGTCTCTGCCTGTCCTAATTAGCCCAACTGGTGCAGATATACAGGTTGACCCAAAAAAAAAGTTTACACTTGCATAAATAAAACTTCAACACCATGGATATCAGCTCCCAATGAGAATTTAATCACAAACTATACAGCATTGGAAAGAGCAAATACTGGACATTTTATTTCTCAATGTGTCCTCCCCTGAGAGTCACAACTTCCTGCAGACGCCTGCGGAACGCTTGACAGGTCTTCTTGATGTAGGATGCTGTCATCTTGTCCCAAGATCTCACAATAGACTTCCTCAAGGCTGGCACTGAAGGGTGGGGCTTCTTACAGGCACTGTCCTCCAGAGTTGCCCATATACTAAAATCCAGTGGATTGAGATCCGGACTCTGGGGTGGCCACATATCTTTGGTCCACAATTCCTGCAGATTGGCATCTAACCATTCCTGGGTTCTTCTGGAAGTGTGGGAAGGGGCACCATCTTGCTGGAATACGTAATTCCCTTCAGGGTAGTTGGCCTGGATCCATGGCTTGACTTTATCCTTCAGAATGTCCAGATATCTATCTGTATTGATGCGCACACCCGAAGAAATGAAAACTGGAGGCATCTTCTTGCCATCTGAGGACACCAGCCCGAAAACCATGACTGAAGCTGGATGTTTTGAGGTGTTGGCATACTTCACATTGTCAGGAACATCTGTAGGATCAGCCCCAATCCATCGATCATTTCTGCGGTTTGATATGGCATCCACAGTGAAGATCTTTTCATCTGAGAACAAGATGACACGACCTGCCGCTGCATGCTTGACATTCTTCAACAATGCCTTGGACCGGATGACCCTACTTTACCGCTGAGCCTCAGTAAGCAGTGGTACCTTCACCCTGACTCGCACCAAGCTCAGATGCCATCTTCCTCATGGACCTCACAGGATGGGACTTGATGCGTCGTCTAACCTTGTTAATCAGGGTTTTGGTCCGTGCCGACCGGGGCCGACCAGATCCAGGCTTTCTTGAGTCTGTTCCAGTATCTTCTAACTTCTTTTTGATTTTGTAGACCGCACATCTTGATATTCCCAGCTGTATTGCAACCTCAGAAGGAGACAGACCGGCACGCAGTAATTCAGGTACAGCTCGAGTTTTCTTCATTTTCACAGCAAGCACATGTAGTTGAGTGAAGAGAGATTAGCAACTGGATTAAGAGACCTTAAGCAATCACTGAAGCGTGAAACCAAGTTAAAGCAACCTTAATTGGCTATTATACAAACAATCAACTGAGTGAAAACTTTTTTTTGGGTCACCCTGTACAGGATGTAAAGCCCTAATCACACACACACAAGGTGTTCTGTTGAATTCTGTGAGAATGTTTGTGTTATCCTTCCATGCATGATTAAGCATGTCACAGAGGACTCAAAAAAGTATTGGGACACCTTAAGAATTAAGTCTTAATTGATTGCTTGACACTAATCTGCTATCATGCTTGAGGTTAAACCATTATTTTTAGGTCCAGGCTATCAAACTGAGTTGGCAGTTTAGTGTTAATATATTAAAATTATTAGACAATCAAGTCATTTGTGAAAGGATGCCAAGGAAACAATTGTGTTCAAAAAAGAAAAACACAATAAGTCTGGAAAATGATGGCATTAGCAACATCTTTAAATTGTTGAGATTTGCTAAAACCACTGTGCATGATGTCCTAGAGAAGTTCAAGGAAACTGCCAGCACAGCCAACCTTTCGAAATCAGGGCGTCAATTCCCGGTCGGGCCTATGTTGGATGGCTGTTTCATCCTTCGTCTCATTGCCATGGTCCCTGCCTGTCCTAATTAGCCCATCAGGTGCAGAAATACAGGACGTAAAGCCCTAATCCACTCACCCACCAAGGCTAGAATTCGCAAGGGCACATGTTGATAAAGGGGCGGGGGCCTAGCTCAGAGGTAACGCTCTAGGCTTCCAACCACTGGGTCCCGGGTTCGATTCCCGGTCGAGCCTAAGTTGGATGGCTGTTTCATCCTTTGTCTCATTGCCATGGTCTCTGCCTGTCCTAATTAGCCCAACTGGTGGAGAAATACAGGACGTAAAGCCCCAATCACCCACCCACCACATGTTGATAAACCCACATCTTACTGGGAAAAGGTCCTGTGGACACCTGAAACTAACACTGGAATATGGAAGCATGGACACAGAAGTTTTCAAGATGGCAGTCATAGTCGATTGAGAGAAATTCAACAGCTGCTATATTCAAAGCTACTAACACTCTGATACCCAATTGGCCAAAAAAACTGCAAGTTAGTATTTCAAGAGTGTCAACAGACTCAACAGAATCTATAAAAAATATTGAAAGTTGTTTATAAAACTGTCCAAAATTATTTCAGGCATTTTTAGAGCGGTGAATAATCAGCAGTAAAAACTTCAATGAGACTATATTGTCAGCAACCAGCAATACTACAGAATAGTACATCACTGGACACTTACTTTTCAAATCTTGGAATATAGGATCCTGGATGGTTAAGACACATTCATGTTGATATTATGTAAAAAATTTATATACAAAGGGTGTTAGTAAGATATTTGGTATAATATATACTTACATCAATGAAGATATGAATATTTTCAATATTTTCTTTATACAGTTGTAAATTTAGTTTTTGTTTTTCATGGTGTTAAATTTATCAATAAATGCATAAACCTTCCATTATGTGCATTTCACATTACATTTGTGAAATGCCAAGAATAGACCATTTGAGTATTACAATATTCACAGCCAACATTATGCCTATTATTAAGTAAGATTTGACACTTTAATACTTTTTTCTGTGGTATTCATTCCTTGTGTAATGGATGTAATGTTTAAAAGTCTAATGAACACTTGTACGAATAAATTTGTTTAAGAACAAAACTCTGATTCCTTGAATTTGAAGAATGCACACTATTACATAGATGGAACTGCTTTAAACTTAGGTTGGTTGTGGGTTCGATTCCCACCGAATGTTTATTGAGACGTTTGCGTTGGTGAACTGACCTGGTTGAGCTGTTCCTTTCTATTGACTTCTTGTGTCCCAAAATGAAAAAATTTAAGCAAATATGACCTTGCATACCAAAATTACTAATTACTCTGTTATATTGTAAAATATTTGCAATACTATTTCGTAAACTAGTCTTTTGTGGGTATCTCCAATCTGAAAGCCATGTGCAAAGTTGTATATTAACCTGAGTGACACACTTTAATATCAGCTAGTCAGATCTTCTATACTTCTAGTACTTTTCATATTCATTAAAATAAATAAATAAACTTAATTATTCAGGTGATTGCCTGCGCGAGTGACAAGGCATCGACTAATCAGGCCCTGTACCGAATGCACTCGCAATCAAGTGATGCCGTATATGCAACAATTAATCCCTATTGTGACGAAGTCAGGCCCCTGTTTTTCATTTCGGACCCACCCCATCTGATTAAAACTTTACGGAACAATTTGGAAAGTTCAAAGTCAGGGGGCAGCAGATGCCTTTGGGTAAGGTCACTTTATAATGGTGAAACTTAAAAAAGGAATGAAACTATATACATATGACTCTAGTTAATTTCTTGTCATTTCGGCCTAAACAGAAACTACTTTAATTCACAGAACAAACAAGACCTCCTGTGGAGCCACATATGGAAAGTGTACCAACAGGATGCAAATGCAGAGCTGAGGTTAACAAAACTACGCACTGCGCATGTGCGACTCACTCCACCGTCTCGAATGAGTGTCCGACTAGCAGCTCAGGTAAACTATGAAAGAAATATGCATGAACTTAGAATTGCCAAATGTGAAACTTAATGCTGTTTTGCCATTTAATCAGTATCATTTTGACAATCAAGATATTACCTTCACTTATATGCCCAGGTTCTCAGTACCAAAGTTGGTCGTGCCCTGCAGCGCTTCGGCCCAGAGATGTCAGAGACTGCCAAGTTTGTACTGATTTGTGACAGATTTTTCGATTGCCTCAATGGCAAGTATGACAATGAGGACTTGGCAACCAAGAAGCAGGACAGAGCAGCTTACATGTATGTATGTAAAGTTTATTTTGAGTGGTATTCAATCATACAAGTTGTGAAACTTCTGCACGACTATTAAAAAAAATAAAGATAAAATTCAAATATTCATTTGTTTCAACAATCAAAATGTCTTGGACTGCTTTGCCGTCGGATGTTGATGATATTGTGTAGTCAAGATCAGTTGTTATCTGAAAATAATCAGGAAATATGGGTGTAGCGGCAGTTTACTTAATGCAGTCAATGTCACATGTGAGCAGCCACTTATTCACAGCTGATTTGAAAGTGTTGAGTGATTGACTATTTTTTATTGATACTGGAATTCTATTCCATAGTTTAGCCCCATAGTATCTAATACTGTTTTTGCCAAAGCGCACTGTATTGTATTGTGGCAGAGTAAATTTGTCATTGTCTCTCATGTCATATTGTGATTCTTGTATGCAAAATAATTCACTTACATAACTTGGTGCAATGCCCTTTCTAACTTTGTACATTAGCATTGCTGTGTTTTTGACACATTTCCTATACACATTGAGTTGTTTTTCTTGATGACAAATGTCTACATAGCTTTCATGACACTTGTTTGTAGCGAATCGGATTGCCCTTTTATTAGTTCTCTCCAGTTTTTCTACATTGATCTTGTTAGTGAGCATCCATACTACCGAGCAGTGATTAAAATTACTATTAATGTCACTATTGTATATTGTCATCTTGCTATCTTTGTCAAGATAATGTTTTATTCGTTTAAGTGCATTTATTTGTTTCCCTGCTTGGCTGCATATTTCATCAGTGTGTCTATTAAACTTAAGATTCTTATCGAGTTCCACACCTAGTATGTGTATTGAGTCAGAGCTTGTGATATCTACATAGCAGTGGATGATGAAAGATACAATGTAATAATTATACTTTATAAAAGCTCTTGAGAAAAAGTATACTGCATACAATGAATTACCCAGCGTCAGAATCAAATCTACATTGTTTACTGAAAATACAGTAATTTTGCAAATGCTTGAATATTTATCTTGATATACATAATGCAATTGTTCACTTTCAGTTCTTGCAAGATTTTCTCCAGTACTTGAAAATGTGGAGGACTACAGTTCAGCAAAGAGAAGGGTTTTCCAAAGCTGAGAAGGAAAAAATGTTCCTGTCCTCACAAACATTTCAGGGGATTGAAACCACACAGGTATCATTTAAAGTAGAGTCCAAAACAACATCTACTTCTCAAGTATACATATTCCTTTAAAAGTGCTACCAGGTTCCTAGAGATTTTAATATTGTGTGCAGTTAATGCAATACAATTTTAATTCCTGTGCTTAATGGTGGCACACATATTCATGTAAAATAATGTAAATTCCTTACTTCCTCTTCCCAGTTGGATAATTGATTGAAGTTATACTTTATCTGATATTAAACACTCTATCAACATTCTTGTACTAGATCATAAATTTTCCATTCTAATATTATTTACCAGTTTACTTAGCAAATGTAAACCTTGACTCATAATCATAGGAACAAGATTGTACATGCTGATCTATGTTTCAACTCCACAACTTAAATTTTTCAGTGCATGGCTTCACAGGTGCAGTAAAGTACCTAATAGAACATGGTGTCAACCCAATTCATGCCAATGTGTTCTGTCAAGACCCTCTTGAGAACAGGTTTGGAAGACATCGTGGTCTTGGGGTTCGCAGTAGGAATCCCTCCCTGAAGGAGTTTGGGTTAGTATGTGCCATAAAGATATTTTGCAATTTAATTTATTTTTGCTATTATGAGCATGATGTCTTTTCCATGAGCACATTGGATGGTCAACTCTTTACATTTTACTTGTAGGCACCAGGAAACAAAACTGCATATGCAGAGATCCCTGGCATTTACATTTTCAGCAAAGGGCAACATTGCAGCTGAAACAAAGCAGCCAATTGAAGTTGACAATGAGCCACTCCCTAAAATCAGACGGCACTAACTTCTAGGTTTCAGCTACTGTTCAGACTGATTTCACCAAGCTGGTGTTCACTCTGAAATGGAGACATTTTTATTACTATGTTATTCAGCTTCTTAAACATAAGTGACACAACAGTGTTCATTTTTGGCTTGGAAAATAGAACAGCAGGCGACTCTGGGATAAAATGTTTAATATGTCAATTATAAGCATGTTAAGGTATACAGTATGGATGGATTTAGTATATGCATTGACAATAGGTAACAATACACATGAATTATATTGTGAATGACCTAGGTATAACAATAATCCGAATACAGGTAAGGGTAATATATATGCACAATAGAACATGAAGATGAATTACGTAAATAGTACTAGTGTTTGACTGTGTTAATGCACACAATATAACATGAATATTAAAATAAGTAATACTAGCAAATGTTTGACTAGCTATAAGAAGTGAAGCATAAACGTGGTAAGCTAAGACAGTATGGACAATACAGAGTCACAATGTAGAGTTACAATACAGTCACAATACAGAGTCTTCATAATTAAATCATTTTGGGTCCAAAGTCCCACAGCAACATGACAGGCATGTTGATGGATCCCAAAATCTTGTTTTATTGCATTAGCAACACCATTACTGGCATTAGTTCATATTACTGGATTTACCTAACAATAATAATTTTTTACATTTCATGTTTAATACTGATATGAGTGTTATTACAGGTACTTTAACCAGAAGTACCAGGTACTCCGCAAGCAACATTCATTGTGAACCATTTAGACATTAAGTAACTAGTGCAAAACAAAACTGTTTTCTATAGCAATATAGCAACTGTAATTAAGATTCATTACTCCAGAATATATGTATATATGTTACGAATACATGTGGAGGGCGGAGGCCTAGCTCAGAGGTAGCGCTCTGGGCTTCCAACCGCTGGGTCCCGGGTTCGATTCCCGGTCGAGCCTAAGTTGGATGGCTGTTTCATCCTTCGTCTCATTGCCATGGTCTCTGCCTGTCCTAATTAGCCCAATTGGTGCAGAAATACAGTACGTAAAGCCCTAATCACCCACGAATACATGTGGTTACCTTGAAAAGTAAAAAATGTTCATTCACTGATAACTTGACATTTGCTACAATGTGTGAAAGTGAAATAAAGAATATTCGAAGATAAAAAATTGGCTGATGATGACTTTACAAAAATACCTTTTTTGTTACAAAATAAAAAAGGAAGACTTTTTCAATTGCTATTTTTCTGACCATGGTAGCGGGAGGATCGGCTGACTATAGTTGGCTGAATAATACAGTTAGTTTCATTAAAAATGGCCTGTCAAATTTAACCTGGAAAGCTAACTTCTGCTATATGATTCAACCTGCCACTGAACAGACCCAAAAGTATACACAGCATCTGGTACATAAGTCGCGAGTTGCAAATTTGCCATTTCTTGTTGAACAGATGTATGTACATACTCATGATATCTTACATAAATTTCTTACATTTACCAAGGTTATTATTTTTCAGTGGTGGTAGGTGTAATACATTATAAATTGTAAGAGTAAAAAGCAGCAAACTATTTGTCTGCATTACATAGTATTGGGAGGGCGGGGGCCTAGCTCAGAGGTAGCGCTCTGGGCTTCCAACCGCTGGGTCCCGGGTTCGATTCCCGGTCGAGCCTAAGTTGGATGGCTGTTTCATCCTTCGTCTCATTGCCATGGTCTCTGCCTGTCCTAATTAGCCCAACTGGTGCAGAAATACAGGACGTAAAGCCCTAATCACCCACCCCACCCACATAGTATTGGGAAGGCAAAAGCTGACAAATGTGAAAGTAGATATATAGAGCCAGGAATAGATAGATTGGTACAGCAGTCAAGTGTCGACCATATCTTATAGAACTAACTGTATTACGATGAATCACGCAAAGCTGTAATTACAATGAATCGCGCAAAGCCTTGTTTTTGACAATTTTCACTTGCCTTACTTGTTGGTCACGAATGCATCTTGTAATATCAAGAACAGGTTTTGAGCAAAATATTTACTCCATTACAGTGACATGCTGCACAAATTTCTCGTGGGGCAAAGTGAGACCACCACGATTAATAATAGAGATCCAACTATAGTCAGCAGATCCTCCAACCAACTCACTCTCCTCACAAGACAACTGACTAACAATGTCAGGATAGGAATTCCTTAATTTAAAAAGCAAGTACCCAGCAATATAAGTCACAACCGCATGTTCATCTCCTGTGAGACCTGCTGGAGTGTCAATGGATAGCCCCCTTTTCTGAGCCCGTCTAAGTGCAGTCATCGTAGTTGGCGGCTGTCAAATAGCTGAGAAGAACTGCACCAAGCTGTTAGATACTTGTGAAAATTTGCCCACATCAAAGTTTCTCTGTTCATTGTTTTGCAGCAATCACTGATCCATGAAAGTTCCTTTGTGAGGTCTTCCACTGTAAAATTATACAGTATAGCTTGGATAAATCAGTTTATCCAAGAGTATAGTTATCCATTTTTATTCAATATGCTTCTATTTATTATATTAATACATTTTATTCTTACTACCTATTTTGCACTTTTACATATTGTATAATTATTGAGTGCCGTCTCAATAAACATCAATCTATCTTTCAAATTGATAATGAAATTTAAAAATTATGACTTTAGCAACATAATTTACTTACTGGAAACAGTCTTCAAAGCATCCTTCAGTGTTGTAACTTCAACAAGAGGATTCTGAAACAACTCTGATACCACTCTTCCCAATAAATCGGGGTTGACGAGTAACTGACTCTCCTGCAAAAAAACAAATATGTCATATGAAACAATAACAAGAAATACATGTAGAGTCACACACTTTTCAAGTATTTGGTTCATGCGGGTTAATTAGTACTTAGCCTAAACCCAAACCAATTGGACTCAGCAGTGATCTGTCGTAAAGTGTTTCGGAACTATAAGCATTAACTTTAAATACAATGTAAACACAACTGAGGTTCAGATTGCACAACAAAGTCCAATGAAGGATTTGATTCTGCTTCAAAATTAACCTCCTGAAAAAAAAAACATTACATTAATATTCATATCAAATTATAAACATGGTTAGAATTACATCTCATTAATTGCCATACATTTTTAACTAAATTTTCTCAAAAGAACACTTTTTGAAAAACATTAACGTTACATTCATATGATAATAAGTTAATTGATTATATAAATATTGAACTCTTCATAGCTCTTTTTTTTCAGTCATATATATTTTTGCTTTCTTTCTTAAACTTTTAATATATAATTATACAGTGTCATGTAAATAATTATGCATATTGTATGCTTAATATACATGCATACATAGAAAAGATAATTTATAGGATCCAGTGTGTCATTCCCGCCCTATTAATATTATAAGGAGTAGAGTCAAAACGGCCAACGACCATAAAGGCCACTCCCCATAATGGCCAATCGACCAAAACGGCCAATTACCAGGACGGCAAACTCAATATATCTTTTAATTATTCATATATATATATATTGTGTTGAGTTGTAGTTTGCAATTTAGCTTATTTTTCCTTATTATTACATGCTTTCTTGGTTTTATGTTGCAATATATAATTTATGGAAAGTAACATAACAAACACACACCAATTTTTCTATGTAAAGTATTTACAATAGCCCCGAAGTTACACATATATCAAGTACGCCGCATTCCCTTATCAGCTGCTTATTTGTGCCACATCAATCAAACTTAAGATCTGCCTCCTACAGTGACATAAACTTATTATTGTCTATAGAGTACCAAATGAAGTATTATGTTCTGTATGATCAAGCATGAATTGAAACTTTGAATTTCAACTGATTCCTGTTTATTATGCATATTAGCTCATATTAAAGAGGAAGATTGTCTATAATTTGTTTTGATCATGGATGGAACATGTGATAACAATTTTAATTCCAGTTGGATTATTTTCAGTCACATTTATATGGGGAATACTTTTAGGTAGGTGGGAATATGACATTTATTTTCATTTGATAAACGGGCTAGATGTATATAGTATACAGGTTTTAGAAGAAGATAGATGAATGAAAAACATATATCCTACAAATAAAGCTGCAAATAGTACAATTGGCCGTTTTAGTAGGTGGCCTTTTTATCCTTTGGCCGTCTTGGTATGGTGGCCGTTTTTGCGATTGGCCGTCCCGCTACTTGCACAGTTGCACCAACGATTCAGTTCTATGCTGAATTGCAATTATATCACTAGACACTTACTGATATTTACTGCAGTCAATTTACACTGTATTACAGGCCTTTATTAAGGCTTTAATTGATCATTCACTGCTTGATTTGGCACCATCAGCTCACTACGCCAGGAGGTGACGGACGCTGACTTGAACTTTAATCCGTTTTAATCAATCATTATCTCATTAAAACTTTCAAGACATATAGAGTGGAGTTTTAAAACACTTACTGATAACACAGCAGACAATTCTAACAGAAGTGTAGATGTCGAACCTTCGCTCCAAGCACCAGCGCTTGCCATGCTTGTGTGTTGTTGACAAACCGCCGACAAACGACGTTTTTTGTCACTCCCGCTGGAGCGCTGCTGTGCGGATCAACATATTTCATTCGATAGCGCAAGCGCGTATTCCTGGGTTTTATCTCTGATATAATATTAACATTCCAATAACTGGTATTGGCATGATTAATGCAACAGTTTCGTATTCCTTTATGTTCAACAATACCCCATTAACGTGTTTGAAGAAGGGTAGATGATAATTTCTACAAAGTTCCAGGATCAAAAGGTGTACTTAAAAGTTGTTTTCTGTATATGGGATTCTGGTCCAATTTGTCGTCCATTGCCTTTAGCTCTTCCATCGTTGACAACTTTTCCACAGTTAACCCTAACCCTGACGACCAGCCAATGTCTGTAGCAGACTAAGCTGCTCTTTTTGCATGGCTTCTAACTGGTGAAATTTTCGAAATACATAACCTCTGAAAGCTTTGAAAGAAACTAATTGGAAGCCATGAATTAAACAACCAAAGGATGATACCAGAAGACAATAATTTCATATCTGGTTTGTGATTTGTAATTACAATTGTTACTTTTTAGTCTGGTCAAATGCATCATTGATTTTTATTTGGTCTATGCTTGGGCAAGTCAATAATGTATTAATTAAAAAAAGTTTATTTTTGGACATATTGATTACAAAATCTTTACATACTGAATACAAAATCTTTACATATCAGTCTCATTGCTGGATGGAGGTTCTGCCTTTGATTTATTTGGATCAAGATCTGTCACAGCTGGAGTAAATAACATAATAGAATAACAGCTGCAATATAGATATATTTTATGTAAGTATATATTTAAAACAACAATTGCCTGTTAAAAACGTTCTTTTAAGTGTATCAAATACCTGTATCGGTGCGAGACCCAATCCTCTTTTCTGTGTCTTGATTTTTGCTTTCCGCATGGTTAACTTGCCTTGAAGGCTTAACATTTTTATCAACAGTGTCTCTAAGATCCAGAGAAAGTAAAATGAACACAAGAAAACCTGTAAATATATTGCAGTAGGATCCTTGTGTGATACAAAGAAGAGAAAAAAAAAAAAACATCAAGATATGTCTATAATTTCTAATGTCTAGTCTCAATGCTGATGGGTCTGAAGCTTAGTCAGCTTATATGACCAGCTGCCAGAGGCAGAGGTAATGATGAGATGATAAGGCTTGTAGAGCGCACCATGTTACACATTTACCCCGGGCGGGGGCCTAGCTCAGAGGTAGCGCTCTGGGCTTCCAACCGCTGGGTCCTGGGTTCGATTCCCAGTCGAGCCCAAGTTGGATGGCTGTTTCCTCCTTCGTCTCATTGCCATGGTCTCTGCCTGTCCTAATTAGCCCAACTGGTGCAGAAATACAGGACGTAAAGCCCTAAATCCACCCACCCACACATTTACCCCATGGGTGGGGTATTTTAATTGCCTCAACATAGACACCAAGTACAAGGTACACCCGTTTCTACTTTGCCAAAATTTTAAATACAATTATTTATTCTAACAAATTGAAATCTGTTAGTCAACAGTGGTCAAGTAGCTACTGAACCTTTTGTATGTGTGTCCTTTTATACCATAATGATATACTTTACTCATTAGTATTTGATGATCAACTGTGTCAAATGCCTTTTTTATGTCTAGATATATAACAACTTGATAACCTTGGGATCTTAGATGTTCTTATTAAGTATTTCCATCTTCACGAATACAAAGACATTGTATTCTGCTGGATTCCTGGACACGCTGGCATTGAAGGTAATGAAAAAGCAGACCTGGCAGCAAAATGGCTCTTACAAAAGAGATAACTGTTTTCACTATTCCATACACTGATTTTAAAATGACTATAAAATCTTTTATCATGTCTTGCTGGCAAAGACAATGGAATGAATGTAGTAACAACAAGTTACATTCAATTTTACCTTGCATTCAAAATAAAATACTTAGTGGTTCAATACTCGCAAAGATCAAGGAATATATCACAGATGCCTCATAGGACATTCAAGACTTACACATTTACACCTTTTAGTCAATGACCGGCACCGGTATGCCAGAGTTGTTGGTGCCCCCTTACAATCAAACATTTTATTAGATTGCATCCAATTACAACGCATTAGAAGACCTTTGTTTCAAGCTACTACCTTACATCTCTTTACCAGATATCCAACGCAGACAATTACTGATTTTTTACATGCTTCTGGTTTCTACTACCAAATATAGATAATCAATCTTAACCTAGAGAGCCTCTACATAGCCCACTCAGGTGCTGATGAGGCATTAAACAATAACACACACACACACACACACACCAGATATCCAACGCAGACCATTATTGATTTTTTACATGCTTCTGGTTTCTACTACCAAATATAGATAATCTTAACCTAGAGAGCCTCTGCATAGCCCACTCAGGTGCTGATGAGGCGTTAAACAATAACACACACACATCATTGAAAAAGAGGCTGTTTTGGCTGGAATGAGAGGTGAAACTCCGTTCACTGTCTGAGTTTCACCCGACCATGTGTTGTTCACCTTATGGAAGTAGGTCCTGCCTGCAGCACTGGTGACCTGTGCATTCTAGAAGTACATACCACCCATATGAGCATTATAGAGACCTATTTCTTGACATTTATGTGTTTAATTAATCTTTTACAGCTGTGTGACTTTTTTTATTCTTCTGAAATATGCTTCTTGGGTATGTTTTGACCACAAATGGCATTTATATGTTAAAATGGAGCAAAATAGAGTTCAGATTTAGAATTCTTGAGCACCCCCTCAAATTGATTTAGTATGTCCTTGTCTAGATCTGTGCCAAATTTCATTCTTGTAGACAAATCTGCGCAATCCTTTCCCTAAGGGCCTGGACTAAAAATGGTCAGCCAGCACTCTGGCTCTCATGAGGACCATGATGCAATAATAAAGGGATTTCTGGTTCATTACCTGATTAAGATCAAGCCGACAATCTGGCATACTTGAGAAAACGTCAGTCAAAAATATTTATGATAATTAAATCTGTATATGATTATAAAAACATATACATTATAAAACCATTAAAATATTGTAAATATTAAATACAATACCTAAAAACCCTATCATGTCATTGAGATCATGTATTGGATACAATACTGTCCTATTAATTCCGTTATTTCTACACCAACTCTCACAATGTCTAACATATTCATGATCACCATACTAAAGCTCAATAGATGTTATATAACTCCAATCAAACTAATAAAACTTATAAAAAAATGAATCTTTGTGGTAATACCTTTTCTTTGCAATACTACACCTATATTCAAATAACACTGTGATAAGAATGTCAAGCACTGTGCCAGTTAACCTAAATTAAACAGAAACAACAAACCTATCAGTTTCTGTCTTTAGTGTCGGATAACTAGTTGATTTTACAGTGTACGTCATAACTCACTTTTCTCTATAAAAGTTCGATACTGGCCATCAGATGGCAGTCAACCTTAAAAAAAGGAAAAGGCCAACGCAGACAAATAATGATTTTTTACATGCTTCTGGTTTCTATCACCAAATATAGAAAAATAATCTTAACCTAGAGAGCCTCTACATAGCCCACTCAGGTGCTGATGAGGCGTTAAACAATAACATGCACACACACACACACACCACACTGCTTAAGTTGTCAAATGCCTTTACAGACTACTGTTAACCACTCTAATCTCTACATAGTTGCTGATGGGGAGTTAAACATATGTACACATGCAGACATTGTTTTGTATGGTTGCCTTGACATGCATTTAGTACAACACAAATAGTTTTAAGGATGTATGGCTTTTGTTGTCTTTTCAAATTTATTCTCTCATTGATTGTATTCTAAAATAAACGGATTTGCTAGTTTATGTATGCTTTTAGTAGTTTGCTTCATTTTCAGTCAATACAACAGCTGCTTTTGAATTTTTGGTAGTTTTACTGTTCATTTTCTATTTTAAATTCAATGACAGGAGAAAATAATTCACTTCTTAACTGATTTCAATATAACTTTCTGGATGTAGCAAAGATAGAATGTTCTCTTGGGAGCCATGTTTGTTATGGAAAAAGTGCTGAAACTACACAAATATTTTCTGTTATGTAAACTACTTATAACACTTCATAACATCATATTTTGCTTAGGGTGACGAAAATACTAGATATCGATTTATAGATATACATTTTATTGTATTAAAAGTCACACCAACACTAACAACCACTTTTATAGCATAGTCACCTCTTGTAAACGGTCACTTTGACTCTCTCAGACTTTTGTGTTACTTATAAATAGTATGCCAAAGAACCTGGTATAAAGTTCCCCATTACACACTGAAATGTTTACCTGAATTTTAAATCGCAATGGGTCACGGTTTACACTTTTTCTTTGGGGTAGAATCAAGGCAGTGCTCAATGCACAAAAAACAAGCCACACTCGTCCTGCATGACATTCGTTTTGTTGCTTCAAAGCTAGCTAAGATATGGACTCCCTTATTCGTAAGTACAGACTTATGATGTTCCTTTCTACACCTAGTATTCTCCTGTACACTTGTTAGTGATACTTATATGTCAATACCATAGTAAGACGTCTCATTGCCATAGTCCCTGCCTGCTGCCTGTCCTAATTAGCCCAACTGGTGCAGAAATACAGGAAGTAAAGCCCTAATCACACACACACACACACAATAGTAAGACTAGATGACCTTGAAGATCATTAAATTCAACTACCCTATCCCCTACACTTACGGGAGAAGGTTCGTCCCCTGCCTTGAAGAAGCAATACAAGGATTACATTGTATATTGAAAAGTATTCAAGGCAAAGCTCTCATCACTTGTGTTTTAAAAAAATCTATTTTGAATATTTAGTAATACATAGATATTCAACCAGCTGTGGCAAGTTACTTGAGTGTTTTAATGATGTTGCACTGGATTTAACGACATTCTGTCACTTAAAAGACATTGCCTCAATGAAAATGATGGAAACAGGTACTGTTGTAAGCTAGGTGTATTGTCTTTTGGTTTTATGCTATTTTGATGTTTTATATTCAGCAATTATCCTATCAAGCACAATAACAATTGTTAGTTTTTAATTGTTTAATTTGAGTGTTTTTTATCTTTCAGATAGAAGATTTGGCATCTTTTGTTTGGTTGTAATAACGTGTGTTCTGTTTTATGAGACCTGCAATGTTATGTTCTCCTCAAGCAAAGTATTTAAAATTCCAAATGCGATACAAACGCCTTTTTCTGCAAGAAATGATGCCAAACTGTCATTGGAAGAACTTGTTGAGTTTCACAGCAAGAAAAAAACTATATTAATTTCCCTTGTTGACACAGGATACATGGAAATGGCTCTCAATCTGTGGGAAACTTCATTTAAGAAATTCAGCATCACTAACTATATATTTATATGCATTACTAAGGAATCCTGTGATTTTCTAAGGCAGTACAGTTTGATTACATATCTTTACAATGAGACTCAATTAAGTGGAGAAGCCAGTTACTATGGGACTGATACGTACATCAAGAAAACGCTTCTAAAAACTAAGTTGTCAGAGTATCTCCTGAACCTTGGCTACAATACATTGATTGTTGATTTGGATATAGTGTTCTTTCAAAATCCTCTTCCGTATTTTTCTGGTAACAACTGGGATATCATAACTCAGATTGATTCTAACAATGAAGTAAACACAGGTTTCATATGGTTAAAATCAATGGCTCCTGCAAAAGAACTACGGAGACAAGTGCTTAATTTGTCCTTAAGAGACGATGAAAGCGAGCAAAAAATAACGAACAAAGTCATAAAAAAGATGACAAAGATGAAACAGTTAAGTGTGAAGCATTTAGAGATTAATAAGTTTTGTGTTGGCTGTAGTTACTTTGACAACAGACAATTTGCTGGCGATGAACCAAAGACAAAATGTGTTATTGTACACAGCACATGCCTATCTGGATATGACAACAAGGTATACAGGTTTAAGGAAATGCATTTATGGGCAGTTGACATAGATGGATACTATAGCAGCCTCGATAGGAAGTATTTGATGTACACAAATGCTCAGTGTCACCAGCAAAACTGTGATGAGTATAAAGTTTTACAACTTTGTATTACAATTGCTAAACAATTAAATAGGACTGTAATTTTGCCTGAATTTCATTGCGAGTCAGGGAAGTGTAATTTTCTGCAAAAGTTTGGTAACATGCAGCGGTTGGAATCTAACTTTAGTGGTTTGTATCGTGAGCACACATTTTTGTCACATCCAAAAGTCCCTGAGACTGTGAAAACATCAAGATCTCCCTTGATTACTATTAGCTTTTCATCGAAAAAAACCAGTGATATTAAGGAATTTCAAATTGTTATTGATCCTGTTGTGTCAGGCAAGGAACTACCTAAAACTATAGCACATGAACTCGAAAACATGGAGTTAATGATGTATCATGTACTTCAGTTGCAGCTTAGGACATCCCCCTCCTGAGTTTCAGAACTGATGTCTAAAATCAAAAGAGGGTTTAGTTCAGTTAAGTTCATTTTTATTTCACAAATCATCACGTGGAAGAAAACGAAAGCGATTATAAGTATGATTGTGATAATGAGAAGGGTTGTGTATTCGAAGACATTGTTGTATCGCTTATGGAATACACAACCCAAGTCTTAGAGGAACATTGGCAGATATTTACTAGGATTATTTACTTGAAATTTTACAAAAAGACTTATAAAGCTGGGTTGTTTTAATACTGTTGACCATCACTAATAATCAACAACTGGAAAACAAAAGTGGTGAATAAAAGAAAATTTCTGGGAGTACTTCTTGACTCCAAATTGTCTTTCATTCCGCATATCAAAGCACTAAAAGCAAAGTGCCTGAAATCAATGAATCTCCTTAAATAGTGAGCAAATATAATTGGGGTGGGGACACAACGGTCCTCCTTCGTCTCCATCGTGCAATCACTCGTACTCGACTTGATTATGGTTCTGTGGTATATGGCTCTGCCAAGCCATCTTCGTCTGAACCTGAAAAAAACATTCACTATATGTTCCTTATATATTCCTCCACCCTTTAACCTTACAGCCAGTGATTTGCATAACCTTTACAATCAACTTCCTGAACCGCGTCTTATCCTAAGAGATTTTAACAGCCATAACCAATTGTGGTTATATAGTGATCCTATGAATTATCGACCAATAGCCTAAACCAGTTGTCTGTGTAAGACAATGGAATGAATTGTTACTGATAGACTGGTTTGTTTCCTGGAGTCCAACCAGCTTATTACAGAGTTCCAATCTGGCTTTCGCCGTCACAGGAGCACATTAGATCGCCCTCGCAGGTCCTGGGCCTCCACGCGGCGAGGGTGGAAACACTTGGGGTGAAGTCCTCTATCCCCAGTGGCTAAAACAGGTCAGTGCGCATTGCACAAGCTGCTCCAGCTATATAAAGCAGATTGGACCTCCTTCCAAAAGCACTGCTTAGAAACAATTACTATGTCGCATTATAGAAATTGTAATAGTCTCGTTGAAGATTTTACTGATGATATTACTGATATAGCCAATAGAACAATACCGATGACAAAAAATAATTCTAAACGTAGTGCAAGACCCTGGGTTGATGACGAAGTAAGAGAAGCTATTAAAAACCATAAGAGAGCCCTCAGAATTTTTAAATCACAGCCGACCATCAGCAATCTGAATAATTTTAAGTGCCTGAAAGCCAAAGCGCATAGAATTGTCAGGCAAAAAAAACGTAGTTGCTGGAGAGACTATGTCTCCAGACTCACTGAAAGAACTAGCAATAAAGTCTGGAAATTGATTGAGAAGATTGAACAAAAGAACCTAGCTTCACATGTAAGCATTCTAGAAGTGAATGGAGAACATCTCTCCTCACCAGAACAAATATCAAACGGGTTAGGAGAACAGTTTGCGTACAACTCCTCGTCAGAGAACTATATGAGAGAATTCCAATGTTATAAGGCTCAAGCTGAGAGATTAACCCTAAATATACAGTCTGATAATAGCGAAGATTATAACTCCTACATCACCTTAGAAGAACTTCAGAAGGCCATCTCAAAAGCGACTGACTCTGCAACAGGCCCAGATAATATACATTATCAAATCTTAAAACACCTACCTCAATCCTCTTTAAAACTATTACTCTATATCTTCAATCAAATTTGGGAGAAGGGATGTCTTCCATCCCTGTGGAAACAAGCCACGGTCATCCCAATTCCCAAGCCGGGGAAGGATCATAGTGATCCTATGAATTATTGACCAATAGCCTTAACCAGTTGTCTGTGTAAGACAATGGAATGAATTGTTACTGATAGACTGGTTTGGTTCCTGGAGTCCAACCAGCTTATTACAGAGTCCCAATCTGGATTTCGCCGTCACAGGAGCACATCAGATCATTTGGTCAGACTGGAAACTTATGTTAGAGATGTTTTCATTAACAGAGAACACGTAGTAGCCATATTCTTTGACCTAGAAAAAGCTTATGACACTACATGGAAGTATGGAATAATGAAAGATCTCCATGACTTAGGGCTTCGAGGTCGCCTTCCAGTTTTCATCAGATCCTTCCTACAGGATCGCTTCTTTAAGGTCCGAGTGGGATCAACGATGTCAAGCTCCTACTCTCAGGAGAATGGAGTCCCTCAGGGTAGTATTCTCTTGCCCACCCTCTTTAACGTCAAAATCAACAGTATAGTAAATTCCATCTCATGTCATCCCTATATGTTGATGATTTCCTCATTGCATACTGTTCCAGATATATGCCAACTATAGAACGACAACTGCAATTAAATTTGAATAGGATTCAAAAATGGTCACTTGAAAATGGCTTCAAGTTCTCTAAGCAGAAGACTGTTTGTATGCCTTTCCGTCACGATCAAACCATCCAGATCAATCACTAATAATCGACAACTGTCAAATAAAAGTGGTGAATGAAACAAAATTTTTGGGTGTACTTCTTGACTCCAAACTGTCTTTCATTCCGCATATCAAAGCACTGAAAGCAAAGTGCCTGAAATCAATGAACCTCCTCAAAATAGTGAGCAAATATAATTGGGGTGGGGACACAACGGTCCTCCTTCGTCTCTATCGTGCAATCACTCTTTCGACTTGATTATGGTTCTGTGGTATAAGAGCTTTTTGTACATCTCCTGTAGAGAGCTTATATGTACTGGCAGGGGAACCTCCACTTTCCCTTCGTCGTATCAAGTTATCCATGCAATACATACTAAAAGTAGCTTCAACTCCAACAAATCCAACATATGATGTAATATTTCATCCAAAGTACATGCATCATTATGAATCTCGTTCAAACGCCATTCGACCACTGGGAAAACGCATGAAATTCTATCTTGAGGCTGCAAAAATTGATACTACAATCATTGCCGAGATGGAAGTACCACCCATTCCGCCATGGATTCTCCCAGTCCCGAAAGTTATACTGGATTTGGCAGAGCTTAAGAAAAGCGAAATCAATCCGGTAGACTATCAAACCCTATTTTATAGTATAAGGTTTAAATACGAATCGTACAACTTTCTATACACAGATGGCTCAAAAATGGAAAGACAAGTAGGCTGTGCAGTCACTTCTTATAAAACCATTATAGCTGAATGTCATCTTCCAGATCATTGCTCAATATACACTGCAGAATTAACAGCTATTTACTTTGTCTTAAAGAACATCGAGGACTCAGAATCAGATCGTTATGTTATCTGTTCTGATTCCAAAATCTGCTCTGCAAGCAATACAAAATAAACAACTTGATAACCCTGGGATCTTAAATGTTCTTATTAAGTATTTCCATCTTCACAAAAACAAAGACATTGTATTCTGCTGGATTCCGGGACACGCTGGCATTGAAGAGAATGAAAAAGCAGACCTGGCAGCAAAAAGGGCTCTTACAAAAGAGATAACTGATTTTACCATTCCATACACTGATTTTAAAATGACTAATGATTCAGCAGTCATTTCAATATTAACAAGTTTAAAAATTATATTTCAGGTTCAGCCTGCTTCTGTACCTCAAATGGTGTTTGTAAACCCAAAACCAAACCCAAAAAGAAAACCACTCATGACTGAGATTGCAGGTGGGTTTTACCTCATTTAATGAATAATAGTAAAATAAAAACAATTCTCACTTTTTCATAGTGTAAGGTAACACAAGTTTATTATACCAAGCTGAATACTTATATGACCAATTTCATATTTTACAGAAAAATTAAGGTGGAGACGAGAGATATAAAGCAACTACAGAGTCTGAAAGATTTGCCAATATCTTGTTTGGTGAAAAATCCAAGCTAGACAGTTGATACAGAAATGGGGAAAGTGCCAGTTGGCAGTGGTCTCTCTGCACATGTAAGTGATCATTGTGATTTAGCAAAATATCACCATCTAATGCATGGTGGCATAAAATTGGTCAAGAATGAGCAAACAAACCAAATTTGGTCAATCGAAGTCATCATGGACACTAGAATTCTTCCACTTATTTTTTTAAAAGTCTTGATTCTCCGGATTGCTCTCACCACATGCACACGATGTCTGGCTATTTTCTTTGTGAAAAGAGCATCCTCATTCATTTGGAAGCCTTGTCTGGCAAATGGTGGAATGTTAAGAACAAGCTTACATGCAGAAACTTCTCCTTCAATATCAAGGGCGGGGGCCTAGCTCAGAGGTAGTGCTCTGGGCTTCCAACTGCTAGGTCCCAGGTTCGATTCCCGGTCGAGCCTAAGTTGGATGGCTGTTTCCTCCTTCGTCTCATTGCCATGGTCTCTGCCTGTCCTAATTAGCCCAACTGGTGCAGAAATACAGGACATAAAGCCCTAAATCCACCACCCACCCACCTTCAATATCAAACCCTTTGTCAGCCATCACTCCATCACCTTCATGCAAATAACCCAGTTCCACCATGTTCTTAAGAGTGGCTTTGAAACCGCATTACCTGAAAATTTCTTTGTCAGATATAGATCCACTGAACGACATTGAACTGAACACTAGAGATCCACATGGGTCTACAGCAACCAATGCCTTCAAAGTGTTTCCTGCTTTATATTCACTGTATGTTTGTGACTGGGCTTTCAGTGATGAGGGTTTCTGAATTCTAAGTTCAGTGCAATCCACAATAATGAATGTGTTAGGGAAATCTTGTTTGTAATCTTCAAGCATTTTTTCATAGCATCTCTTGCTGGCCAAAAACTGACTTCACCAAATCGTAGTAACATGTAATTTATCCAAGTATTAAATATCACACTGGCTATTTGGAAGGTTATGCCACAACGGTATGCAAAATCTTGGAAATCAAGGTTGTGTCTCAGTTTACACAATGTTAAGAATAACTGCTCTCTAAGAGACGGATGTGATACCTTCGATGGATTGCCTTTTGTATTATAAGTAAATGGCACTGATCCAGCCTGTGGTACTAAGAAATTGTAGATGGCCTCAAGAGATACTCTATTAAATGCCGTGTAGTACTGTATTGTGTTGTCATCTGTGATGATGATTTTCAATGGAGAAGGTCGTAGTTCGCATCTTCTGAAGTTCTGTGTTTAGCACTTGAACTTCTTTGAGTTGAGCTTGTACTTGAACTTGTTCCTGTTGACTCACTGACAAATCTCGCTTCAGTATCTCATTCTCTGCAGCTTAGGCCATAAATTGTATTGGAGCAATCCCTGAAATGAAATACTTGCATTGATTACTTTGGCTACGTCATGCAACTGATAGTTTATTTCATTATATATACAGGTTGAATTCGTCAATGCTCCTGAAAGGAAGTCAACAACTGCCAATTGTGGAAATTTGGCATTTCCAAAAGCAGCGATAGTTACAACAGAAGACTGTGATGAAATGGACATGACTTTAGGCAGCTGTCTGCAACTCGAGGAAACTAGGGGTCAAGGAAACAATCCCAGATGGGCAGCTGAGCGGAAAGGGAGACTCACTTTTTCAAATTTTGGAAGAATCCTGAAACGACAGCAGATAACACCGACATTCATACAGTCCATTGTCAATCCAAAAAAATTCAGCTCAGCTGCAACATCATGTGGGCAAGCCAATGAAAAGACAGCAATTCAACAGTTTGTGAAAAACTGTGTTCCTTTTCTAGGTACGTGTACTCAATCTACTCTTGTTTCTATGCTCAAACACAGCACCATGTACGCCAAGCAGGTATCACTTTTCTGTGACTAATTCAGATCTATTTTATTTTAAGTGCAAGCCCTGATAGTAAAGCCTGGAAGTGAAATGTCCCTACTCTGCTAGGAACATGAGTATTTCTGAAGCACGTTCTACAGTGAAAGGCTTTTGTCTTGAAATAGTGAATGACAAACCATTTTTTTAAAAAAGTCATGACTATTATTTCCAAGTACAGGGACAACAGGTGACTCGACGGCTTCCAGGGGTGACTTGACGGATTCTACGAGTAACTCAACGGCTTCTACGAGTAACTCGAAGTGTATGTCACCTGGTCTAATTCTAAAATATAACGACAGGAAATTTGGCAAGTTAAAACTACTAGCCGTCAGCTTACCCGTACAACACGTCGAGTCTCTCCTGGAATTTGAAGTTTTTCTCGTACATTTACCAAAAATGTATGAATATAATTAATATTAAAAAAGGAGAAATTGGCCTCCTACCATGAAAATAATAAAAATAATGAAACTACTGCACTTCTGAACAAGAAAAAACTACGGCTGTTCTGAACCAAAAAAAAAATACGGTACTTCTGAACAAGAAAAACTACGACACTTCTGAAAAAAGAAAAATGCGGCAAGTCTGAACGAAAAAAAAATATATACATTTAGCTGATCCGGAGAGTAATAATTATTTAAATGAAAGAGCATTTTTCAAAATTTAAAGTTTATAAAGCCATAGGGATTATCCTATCAAACTTTAGGGCATTTCATGCTATATAGGGAAAAAAGAAAAATGCGGCAAGTCTGAACGAAAAAAAAATATATACATTTAGCTGATCCGGAGAGTAATAATTATTTAAATGAAAGAGCATTTTTCAAAATTTAAAGTTTATAAAGCCATAGGGATTATCCTATCAAACTTTAGGGCATTTCATGCTATATAGGGAATCACGTCGAATCGTCGAATCACTCCTACAACTCGTCAACTTACCCCTAGTACCCCTCAACAAGCCATCTGGTTTCCACGATTAAAATTAGGAACGGATAATTCACCGACTTCAACGGGTAATCCGATGAATTGTACGGGTTTATGACAGTTTTTGGACACCCGGAAGTTTCCCACGGGCATGCCAAGCATGGCATACCCGGCTACCAGCTCCAAAACTCCCGGGTTGGCCCCGAGTCCCAGGAGTGACTCGATGGGTATCGGCGGGTATCGGGTTGGAGCAGGGAAGCGCGTTGCTTAACCATTATGTAATACTACGGGTTCACTACGGCAAAACCGGCTATGTGAGATGGGGGCTTAAGCCAGCTGTAAGCAATAGAGCCTAACAGATCGTTCAAGCCGTTTGAAATTTTTGCTGAGAACTTATAATATTAATTACATGTCATCAAAATTTTTCTAAAACTGAAGTGCTATAGACTAATTTAGGTGTCAGCTTTCAGAAAACATTAACATTTTGTGATTACAATATATTTAAATGCATTTTACGGCAGATACGCCTCTATGGTCTCCTAAATTTCCTTGTTAGTGTAGTGTTGGGGCTTTAATTCATTTGGTGACAAAAAAATCATTCCTCTTTTAATAAAGGCCTCCAAAATATGAAGTTATAATGCATTTGACCCATGAAAGTTCCAGTATTGACTTCACTTATGTTTTCACCTGGGACATTACATGCAGATTCCCTGCAAGTTACCATATGATATGATGCAAAGGCCAGCAGAGGCGTATCTGTGGATCATTTTGTCATGGCATTAAGATAACCCAAAATCAAAATGATTTTCAGCTGGGTGGCCATGTGGGTAAAGTACTTGAGAGCTCTTTTGAATACCAACCTTGGCAAGCACTTTAATGAGTCAAAACTCCCAGATGAGAATAACCATTGAAATCAGAGATGCCTTAAAAATTCAATTAAAATTTAATATTGAAGTGTTGTCAGGAAGAAAGATGCAAAACAGTTCGCTACATTGACTAAAATTAAAGAATACAAAGGGCTGATTCAGTGAAATTGGGCACAACCATTCTGGATCTCTTGGACAAATGGCTATGAGGCAAAGGATAAAACAGTATCTAACATAATATTATTTGCTCAATTGGGTATTGAACTCAGGACCCAGAGGTTGGCTTGCAAGTTAACGACAAACAAAGAAGATAATATGTCAGACAGATAGTAGACTGACAAGTTAATTTAAAGATATCACTGAAGGAAATCTTTTTTATAAACAGTTACCATTTATTCAAACTTTTTTGACAATTTTCAAATGGAAAACAAATTACAATCAATTTCTATTCTCATAGTATTACTGATGCCGAGAATTAATTTCAAAATTATCACAAATCAAAAATGTCAACAAATTCAATTGAAAAAACCTTTTCACTATCCCAAGTTTTTTTTGTGTTTTTTATTTATTTTATTTTTTTAAATTGTTAAAACTTTGTGAGTCGTCAGTTGTTTTTCTTCTGCTGATGAGTTTCAATCTTTCTTTAGCAGTCATATCAGAAAAATAGGTAATTTAATTCTTAGAAAAAGGTAAATTTTTTTTTAAGTTTCTGGAAGATGCTGGCATTAGGATTTCTTTTTCAAGCAGTTTCATCAAATCATTGTGTTTCTCCTTCGAGATAACACACTTTCTGTTGTTTTTTGACAGTTTCAATTCAGGATTTTTACCTCTTTGTTTCTCAATTAGATTGAAAGTTTTATATGTGGGGTCTGAATGGAAGTATTTAAATTTCACCAAGAATGGTTTCTCCTTACTAACTGAAAATTCGTTGATATGTAACACAGACAACATACAGACGTTTCACTCCCATTGAAACCTATAGTGCCACTGACCTAGATAGCGACATCTAGTGGGTGGTGTGGAGCAGGCTGAGGCAGGGTGTTAATATATATGGGGAAAAGATATCAAAAGACAGCTGTTACATGTCATTCATGACCAATGATCAAGTATGACAACCACAACCACTGGGGGAGGGGGGATTAATAATTATGCTCAAAATATTTAAACATAAATATGCATACACAACATTATTATGATATAATTATCCATGAACTATCACTTGGGTTGACAATAACTTGATATAGTCAGTGAAACAACTACAAGTATTCTAAGCACTAATGACAATTAAAGTTCATATACTCTTCTTTTCTAATAAATTATGTTATTCCTTCCTGAGGTATGAAATACAGTTTCTTTCAATGAGATTATATATATGCAATGACATATATTTCTGCTATCTTCAGCTGTTTACATTTGCATTTTGTATAGGTTTCAAATCCAGTTTGTAAAGAAACTAAAGGCTGTAATAAATGACTTTATCACAACCAAGAAAATAAAAGTTAGACGTTTAAATTTGGTATTTTAATCATGATAGTAGGTCTGTGGTTGAGCTGCCTTTGATTCACCTTAGAATACAGTCATAATGAGCTGCTATTAGTGAGTTAACTGCCATATGTAATATATAACCACCATATACTAAATACATAATGAACTTGTTACTATGAACATATCTGCTCTAAATCTGTGCATTAAAGAAATGGCTCTTTTTTATTTTAGGAAATACAATATATTCAAGATTCAAGAATATATTCTTGGGTTGATCAGGAGATACATAAGAATGTGTCATACAATTAATAATTTCTAAAATCCAGATCAGAAATGTAAATGACGCTCTATTATTATGATAAGCCATGATGTAGAAGAGTATATACATACAATTATAGTAAGAAATTTAATATTGAATGGTTCAAATTATGAAAGTTATGAAAGATAAAAAGAATAATTCAAATTATAAGTTATGAAAAATTATGAAAGATAAAAAGAATAATTCAAATTATGAGAGTTATGAAAAATAAAAAGATTGCACATAATAAATTATGTTCATGGGTAAATAATATATATATATATACATACATATGTTGAGTTTAGAGTCCCATGACAGATTTTATACCAACTATCAGAAATAAGAATATCCCCCTTATGCTTAAATTTTCACAAGGTTATCTCAGTAGTGCTTTTCGCAAATATATTATACCATATTTTCAAATTATCATTATTATGCATATAATTATTTACGTATTCCAATAAAGTCTCTTGTATCGCTGGCCAGCAATTAACTTTTTGTGGGGTCTCCAATGCGCTTAGAAAAAGTACGTTGAACCTCTCATATATAAGACAAATAAACAGAGTCTGAGTCTAGTCTAAAAAATAGCTCATTTTTTGCTAACCCCCCCCCCCCCCCACCCACATATCTGTAGATAGATTTCAACGGCATCTGATTTATGACCATTCTTCAACCTATCACTGATGTTGCTGTGAAGCTATTGCATCATCTCAGAAAACCAAATCTTAGCATGTTTTTGAGATTCTGATTACCATACAGATATAATCAAGCAGTATTAAGTTAATTAACAAGCTTTGAATAAGTTTATTATGTTCAGATATGCATGGATTGCAGTTGAATTAAATTAAAATTTCTATTTGCACTATTAAAATAGTTTTAATCATTTAACTCTTACATTAATTCTTTGCTTTTCAATGAAAGGGAAGAATTAAAAGAAAACTGTATTTCAGATTGTTCACATGTATGATTGACAGTTTGAAATGGACAGTCAACATAATTTGTTTTTTCAATTAACAAAAGCTAAAAACTCATCTTATTTTCTCTAACAAGTTTGGAAATCTGTATCCTTTCAACTTCAAAATTGTTACAAATCAATAGCAATACATTCCAAGGCTGGAACTGTTGGTCTCAACATATCCTTGCTTCAGGAAAGACAGACTGAATAACCTACTAGGTTAAATTTGTTTGCTACAAGTCGTAAATATTACAAGGGTTATATGGTTTAGAGTGAACTGAGGTTGAATGAAAATGTTAGGGGTTGACAAACATTCCCTACAGTCCCTGCCAGCCTTTTGATCTTGGATCCTCTGCTCTCTGATTTATGCTTGACTTGACAGATAAATAACTATTATGTGCTGCTACAGACTATACAGTGCAGCTGGAAACTGTGTTTTAAATCTATAAACCTCTGGTTATGGCGAATTTGTAATATTCATCACATGTTTTTGCAAGATTTAGTGTTTTCATGCTTGTATATCACATACAAATGATACAACAGCCCTGCCTGCTCCACACCAGCCCAAAGAGGGCAGCACCTGTCAGTTGAATGGCGGGAAATGGGAGTGAAACATCTGTATGTTGTCTGTGTATGTAACCAGCGAACCTTGTTGCCCTCCCCATCAGTTGAGAAATTTTTCAAAGAAGATGACATCAAATGAAAATCAAAGAACATTGATCTATCCATTGGAATAACTCTGTATGGACTCTTTGTTCGCCTGGCTGTCTGAATCAGAGTGAAATATTGTTCAGGGACAAATATTTGTATACCCTTTTTTGCCCTTTCAATGCTTGCATGAACACTGTCATTTTCATTTTGGGAATGACCAGATTCGAAAAATCTATGAGCGATAGATACTATTTCCAAAGTCAGCATACAATACACAAGCATGGTACCTAAGAAAATAGCGGTTCCTGTTTTGTCCAGAACATTTGTCTGAAAATAATTCAAACACTGTATTTCCAGATGCTGCTTTTTGTTTGATGTAATGATACATGCAAGATGCTATATCTGATGCTCCACGCCCCCCCCCCCCCTCAATTTCGCTCCACATGTAGCACCCAACATCATTGTCAGCCAAATCAAACGCTGTTAAGTTATAGCAGCTTAGCTTTCTGGAATAGAACATTGACCCAATGTCAGCATGCGGTAATTCAAGGACATGCTCAAGGTCAAAGCAAGCAGCACTGATATGCTTTGATTTCCTTGCATTTTGTTTAATGCGTTCTTCGATCTCTCTGATTTTGGTCTTGTTCTCAATATGCCTGTCGTAAGCTGGTTTTTGTTTTTGTTTCTCAGTTTCTGTAAGGTTACCATATGAAGTGCAAAAGTCAGACTGATCTTTCAAGAGTACATGAAAGGTCAAGTTAAATTCGTAATTGAAAATATTACGGTATGTATGTTCAGATAGTGGCTGGTAATTTGTGCCGAACATTGTTTTGGCTGCATCTATGTAGAGATCATACATTTTCCTAACAGAAAGATCTGATGATAGATACTGTTTTTCACTGTGAGAGCAACAGTAGTGGGACGGTAACACAGGAAAACAATTTATGTGATATCTGATAAAGACTTTGTTCATTAGTGACATGATGTCCCCTATCATCTTGCCTCACTATGCCATTCACACTCATTGTGATAGAGTTTCGTGCAAATTTTTCAGAAATTCCAAAAATGTCAAGATAGAATTTTTTGCAAACCTGAATCCTGCTTTCATTAACATTTAGAAAGTAATTTATCGTCTTTCCTCTTCTACTTTTACCCCCTGTTGTATTTGTTTTCACTGCTTAAACCTCTAAACATTTGGCAACAAACTGCCGTTACTGTTGTATATTGCCAATTTCCCAAAAAGCCTCGAATAACTTAGTTTGAGTCTGATAACTTATTTTGTCATGCCATTTCCTTTTGCATTTGTTATTGCAGCCCTTTTTCATTTGCCTTGCACTTTGCACTTTCCTTTTGCTGTCTTTGTACTCTTTGCCACTATTCCTTGTTTGCTTTCTTACTGATTTTTTCCATTCGCTTACCCTTTTCTTACGCTTTCTAGTCCTTTTTGCCAGAATGACTTCTGACTCATTACCTGTGTTTGTAGATTGTCATATGTAAGAGAGAGATTGCAAACACAATGGCTCATCATCTGAATCACTGAATGTGACATCATGACAATCTGTTTCTCTGCTTTGATTGGCATCAAACTCATTTTCACTACCCGAGGATGATTCTGGGGCATAATCTTGATCGCCCACTTCATCGTCAGATTCTGGCTGGTCAGAATCAGAAGAATTATATTCCTTTTCTGATTCTCTTTCAACAACATCGTCATGTGCCATGACTTGAATGGCGGGATACGTTGCAGGGACAGCAAGGTCATAGTGTTCATTATTGTGAACCGCGAGATAAGAATAGTACAGGAAACTTTCTCTGCTGTTATTTACTGAAATGTGAATGACTTGATCATTGGAACTGTAGATAACTACATTCATATCGAAGAGACTAGCTACAACTCTTGGCACTAAATCAGATACTTTTAGATTCCACTGACCACTCTTTTCCAGTTTGCTAACCTCTTGAATGTATTGATCATTGAATGCCTGACCACCTTCTAAATCATCAAATTGAAAGAACCCGATATATTCAGCATGATTGACACTAAGTTCATCAGTGACCATTAGTCACAGCTCATCAATACCGAAGTTCTTTTTTCAATTGCATAATAGTTGCTACAAAAAAGCAATTTCCGTCTCCTGGTACTGTTATAGACTTCATGCCATGCTGAACAAGAAGTGCATCTAATGCTTTCCTGTGCATCTAACTTTCCTTCGTTGTTGATAGCTTCCATTAAGCTGCTTATCATGGGAACATCAAGATCATCAGCCTGTTACAGAAGTAAACTAAAGCCCCTGTCACACTGGGCGACTTAGCCGTAGTGAACCCGTAGTATTACGCAATTGTTACGCAACGTGCTACCCGGCTCCAACCCGGCGGCTACAAAATGGATACCCGACGATACCCGGCAAGCAACCTAGGACCCGTGGCCAAGCCGGGAAACCCGGCCCCGGTAGCCGGTTGTGCCATGCTTGCGGAAATCTCCCGGGTGTCAAAAAAATTAAAAATACCTGTGGGTGCTGGCAGGTGACCCGTAGACGCCGGCGGGTGACCCGTAGAAGCCGGCGGGTGACCCGTAGAAGCCGGCGGGTGACCCGTAGAAGCCGGCGGTTTATCTGTTACCCGTAGTAAAGCCGGCGGCTTCTTGAGGGGTTCTACGGGTCACCTGGCGGCTTCCACGGTTAACCCGCCGGCTTTTTGGCTACCAGCGTCAGCGTAGGCAGGGACAGGGGGTTGTATATATTTTTTAAAAGGCTGCTGCTCCTCTAATATTAGTCCGATTTTCGTCAAATAAAGACTGAATTGTAGTATATTTCATACTGATTTCGGATCGTGAATAGACTAAATATTAAGCGAGATATATGTCTGAGAAGGCAGGTAGGCGGCAAACAGTGGTGCTCCCTGAAGCGTCCGCACCCGGACTGTATCAATGCAGGCAGAGCTGAGCGCTTCTTTAAAAAGCTGCTGCTCCCTTAATATTACTCAGATTTTCGTGATATAAGACTCAATTGTAGAATATTTCATACTGAATCCATACATGTTTTCGGATCAAATATTAAGCGAGATATTCTATATTATATGATAAGCAAATAAATCTATCTGTCTCTCTAAACTAAATATCTACATTTTTGCCCAGTATACCTGATTAGTTTTCCTCACCTTATCTATTGTATACTGCCATGATGCAAGATGTACAAAGGGTGCTGGACTGATGCTGGACTGATGCTTTTCTCTTTGGCATTTTCAAAGTGTACTGTCAAATAGTTTTGACCATCTGATATACAATGTTTGGATTAGCTTTATTGCAATTCATTTCTACTCATTCTGCCAACTGCCATGACCGTTATGTCAATTGCTATTAGCATTTTGAATGATACAAAGAATGGGTGTAGAGAATACAGCAAATGCTCAATACCTGTGTCAATTGCCTAATTGCCTAAATTGGGGTTCTTTGACCTGTCATGGTTTGTTCAAAGATGACACAGTAATATGACATTGTCTTGATTGTCATTCACAATTACAAAAAGATGTAATTGCTTTCATTAATTAAAAACAATGTATTTTATTGTAATTACCAGGCAATGATTATATTTGTATATTGGTATTTTTTTTATACATGTGAACATTCTTATCTTTTTGTGTTAATTTGAATCTTATTGTGATATTTTGATCAGTATTTGTGTAAATTTTTGTAACATTTAAATCTAATATTGATATTGTAATTAGTATTTGTGATGTGATCTGTGATTTTATTTGCTATCTTTTATGTACTTATATAAACCAAATATTAAGCTAGATATTCTATATTATATAATAAGCATCTAAATCTATCTGTCTCTCTAAACTATCTGTCTATCTACATATCCGATTTTCGTCAAATAAAGACTGAATTATTCAGGGAAATGTGTAGAATTTATATAATAGTTAAGGTGGGGAAAGTTAATGGAGTATACCAGGCACAAACAAGAATATTCTTGTTAATAAAGTTAGTAATACTTCATGGAAACACTTGGGGTGAAGTCCTCTATCCCCAGTGGCTAAAACAGGACAGTGCGCATTGCACAAGCTGCTTCAGCTATCCAACGCAGACACTTATTGATTTTTTGCATGCTTCTGGTTTCTACTACCAACTATGGATGATCAATCTTACCCTAGAGAGCCTCTACATAGCCCACTCAGGTGCTGATGAGGCGTTAAACAATAACACTACCTACCTACTATTATGGTTCTGTGGTATATGGCTCTGCCAGACCATCTTATCTAAAATGCCTGAATTCTGTTCATCATCAAGGGTTGCGACTAAGCTTAAGAGCTTTTCGTACATCTCCTGTAGAGAGCTTATATGTACTGGCAGGGGAACCTCCACTCTCCCTTCGTCGTATCAAGTTGTCCATGCAATACATACTCAAAGTAGCATCAACTCCAACAAATCCAACATGCATCATTATGAATCTCGTTCAAAAGCCATTTGACCACTGGGATTACGGATGAAATTCTATCTTGATGCTGCAAAAATTGATACTACAATCATTACTGAAACGGAAGTACCACCAACTCCGCCATGGATTCTCCCAGTCCCTTAAGTTATACTGGACTTGGCAGAGCTTAAGAAAAGCGAAACCAAACCTGTAGACTATCAAAACCTATTTTATACTATAAGGTTTAAATATGATTCATAGAAATTTCAAAACACAGATGACTCAAAAATGGAAAGAGGAGTAGGCTGTGCAGTCACCTCTTATAAAACCGTTATAGCTGAATGTCATCTTCCAGACCACTGCTCAATATACACTGCAGAATTAACGACTATTTACCTTTCCTTAAAAAACATCGAGGACTCAGAATCAAATCATTATGTTATCTGTTCTGATTCCAAATCTGCTCTTCAAGCAATCCAAAATAAACAACTTGATAACCCTGGGATCTTAGATGTCCTTATTAAGTATTTTCATCTTCACGTATACAAAGACATTGTATTCTGCTGGATTCTTGGACACGCTGGCATTGAAGGGAATGAAAAAGCAGACCTGGCAGCAAAAAGTGCTCTTACAAAAGAGATAACTGATTTTACTATCCCATACACTGATTTTAAAATGACTATAAAATCTTTTATCATGTCTTGCTGGCAAAGACAATGGAATGAATGTTATAACAACAAATTGCATTAAATCTTACCTTGCATTCAAAATAAAATACCTAGTAGGTTCAATACTCGCAAAGATCAAGGAATATATCACAGATGCCTCCCTCATAGGACATTCAAGACTTACGCATTTACACCTTTTAGTCAATGAACCGGCACCGGTATGCCAGAGTTGTCGGTGCCCCCTAACAATCAAACATATTTTATTAGATTGCACCCACTTACAACGCATTAGAAGACCTTTGCTTCAAGCTACTACCTTACAACATCTCTTTACCAGATATCCAACACAGACACTTATTGATTTTTTACATGCTTCTGGTTTCTACTGCCAAATATAGATAATCAATCTTAACCTAGAGAGCCTCTACATAGCCCACTCAGGTGCTGATGAGGCGTTAAACAATAACACACACACACACACTCTTGGGAGCCATGTTTGTTATGGAAATAGTGCTGAAACTACTTATAACACTTCATAACATCATATTTTGCTTAGGGTGACAAAAATACTAGATATCGGTTTATAGATATACATTTTGTTGTATTAAACGTCACACCAACGCTAACAACCACTTTTATAGCTTAGTCACCAGTTGTAAACAGTCACTTTGACTCTCTCAGACTTTTGTGTTACTTATAAATAGTATACCAAGGATCCTGGTATAAAGTTCCCCATTACACACTGAAATCTTTACCTGAATTTTAAATCGCAATGGGTCACGGTTTACATTATTTCTTTGGGGTGGATCGAGACAGTGCTCAATGCACAAAAAACAACCACACTCGTCCTGCATGACATTCGTTTTGTTGCTTCAAAGCTAGCTAAGATATGGACTCCCTTATTCGTAGGTACAGACTTATGATGTTCCTTTCTACACCTAGTATTCTCCTGTACACTTGTTAGTGATATTTATATATCCATACCATAGTAAGACGTTCATGACCTTGAAGGTTAAAGCATCATTAAATTCAAATACCCTACGCCCTACACTTACTGGAGAAGGTTTGTCCCCTGCCTTGAAGAAGCAATACAAGGATTACATTGTATATTGAAAAGTATTCAAGGCAAAGCTCTCATCACTTGTGTTTTAAAAAAATCTATTTTGAATATTTAGTAATACATAGATATTCAACCAGCTGTGGCAAGTTACTTGAGTGTTTTAATGATGTTGCACTGGATTTAACGACATTCTGTCACTTAAAAGACATTGCCTCAATGAAAATGATGGAAACAGGTACTGTTGTAAGCTAGGTGTATTGTCTTTTGGTTTTATGCTATTTTGATGTTTTATATTCAGCAATTATCCTATCAAGCACAATAACAATTGTTAGTTTTTAAATGTTTAATTTCAGTGTTTTTTATCTTTCAGGTGGAAGATTTGGCATCTTTTGTTTGGTTGTAGTAACGTGTGTTCTATTTTATGAGACCTGCAATGTTATGTTCTCCTTAAGCAAAGTATTTACAATTCCAAATACGATAGAAACGCCTTTTTCTACAAGAAATGATGCCAAAATGTCATTGGAAGAACTTGTTGAGTTTCACAGCAAGAAAAAAACGATATTAATTTCCCTTGTTGACACAGGATACATGGAAATGGCTCTCAATCTGTGGGAAACTTCATTTAAGAAATTCAGCATCACTAACTATATATTTATATGCATTACTAAGGAATCCTGTGATTTTCTAAGGCAGTACAGTTTGATTACGTATTTTTACAATCAGACTCAATTAAGTGGAGATGCCAGTTACTATGGGACTGATACGTACATCAAGAAAACGCTTCTAAAAACTAAGTTGTCAGAGTATCTCCTGAACCTTGGCTACAATACATTGATTGTTGATTTGGATATAGTGTTCTTTAAAAATCCTCTTCCGTATTTTTCTGGTAACAACTGGGATATCATAACTCAGATTGATTCTAACAATGTAGTAAACACAGGTTTCATATGGTTAAAGTCAATGGCTCCTGCAAAAGAACTACGGAGACAAGTGCTTAATTTGTCCTTAAGTGACGATGAAAGCGAGCAAAAAATAACGAACAAAGTCATAAAAAAGATGACAAAGATGAAACAGTTAAGTGTGAAGCATTTAGAGATTAATAAGTTTTGTGTTGGCTGTGGGTACTTTGGACGCAGACAATTTGCTGGGGATGAACCAAAGACAACATGTGTTATGGTTCACAGCACATGCCTAGCTGGATATGACAACAAGGTATACAGGTTTAAGGAAATGCATTTATGGGCAGTTGACATAGATGGATACTATAGCAGCCTCGATAGGAAGTATTTGATGTACACAAATGCTCAGTGTCACCAGAAAAACTGTGATGAGTATGAAGTTTTACAACTTTGTATTACAATTGCTAAACAATTAAATAGGACTGTCATTTTGCCTGAGTTTCATTGCGAGTCAGGGAAGTGTAATTTTCTGCGAAAGTTTGGTAACATGCAGCGGTTGGAACCTAACTTTAGTGGTTTGTATCGTGAGCACACATTTTTGTCACATCCAAAAGTCCCTGAGACTGTGAAAACATCAAGATCTCCCTTGATTACTATTAGATTTTCATCGAAAAAAACCAGTGATATTAAGGAATTTCAAATTGTTATTGATCCTGTTGTGTCAGGCAAGGAACTACCTAAAACTATAGCACATGAACTCGAAAACATGGAGTTAATGATGTATCATGTACTTCAGTTGCAGCTTAGGACATCCCCCTCCTGAGTTTCAGAACTGATGTCTAAAATCAAAAGAGGGTTTAGTTCAGTTAAGTTCATTTTTATTTCACAAATCATCACGCGGAAGAAAACAAAAGCGATTATGAATATGATTGTGATGATGAGTGGGGTTGTGTATTCGAAGACATTGTTGTATCGCTTATGGAATACACAACCCGGGTCTTAGAGGAACATTGGCAGATATTTACTAGGATTAATTACTTGAAATTTTACAAAAAGACTTATAAAGCTGGGTTGTTTTAATACTTTTGACAAATATAAGGGTTCCTAATGAATCAAAATTCTTCATAAAGATTAAAGAAATAATTATATATGTATATAACAAATCCAGGGAGGCTGTGAGTATTGACTTTATCTAATATAGCTGGTGGTGAGGTATTCATAGTGAAGGGCAATCTATATTTAATAGCGCAAAGGGAAAGAGTCTATACTTTGGTATTCTAAGGTTTCTATCTAGGCGTGTATTATGATTGTCTGTTGAACACAGCAGACAAGAGTTTGTAAATAAATTTGCATCCCTGGAGCTTATCAGTTACATTCAAGAGATTGAATGATTTAAAAATAGGGTCAGTATGGGCATTGTGTACTTTGCATTAACTATTAATCTTACAGATATTTTTTAAAGTTTCAATATCTTTTCTGATTAAGTTCTCCACAAAAGTATCCCATAATTTAAAGGAGGCAGTATTAAACAAGTGTTAAGCAATTTTAGAATATTACTAGGAATATGGTTCTGGAAATGTTTTTAGATATCATGGTTAAGTGTGGTTTCCAATTTAAATGAGAGTCTTAAGACAATACCAAGGTAATTAAAAGTTTCAACAAACTCTACTGGAAAGTCATTGAAGTAGAGATTTGGTGGGTTAGTATGATTTCGATTAATATGAAACAATATAGCTTTCGTTTTATTGGCATTTATTGAAAGTTTATTTACTTTAAACCAATTATGTATGTCTGTAAGTTAACTATTGATGAGATCAGCAGAACTACCAAATAATTGTAAAGTTGCATTTAAAACTGTATCATCTGCATATATATGGTAGGTTTAAAGTGATTACAGCAATTAACTAAATCAATTGTATAAATTATAGATAACAGAGGGCCCAATATGGAGCCTTGGGGAACACCTATCTTAAGAGGTAGTCCACTGAATACCAAATACTCCTTATTGTGCATATGAATGGATTGCTGTTAATACAGGGTTCCTGCAGGTTTACCTTCATCAGAAGTAAGACCTTTGTAAGACATAATAATACCATGCGCACATAAAAAATCAATAGTAAGTTACACCATTATTTTTAATTTTGTCGTCGAAAATAATTAGGATATTGGCTATTAAACAATAAAATAAATGCAGTTCTTGTGTATTTAAAGAAAGTTTATAATTTCTTTGAATATTACAATGTGGATGTTAATATCTAAGTACATTTGCCTCAAAATAGGATAATGTAAGACAAAATAAGACTTAATACTGGCCTTACTTTTTACAATTGTCAGAATATAATGATAGTACTGCGTAACAGGCTATGTAGGCCAAGTGGCAATCGTTTTGGTTCATCGCACTCACTATATAAGCACTCAAAAAATAATATTTTCCCAAATTTTGTAAAACACGTCTGAGATATGTCATTGTGACTATCAAAACTGTGGCGTGATCAGCCTTTTTAAGCTACTCATTGTTTTGTCAACTTTCACTATTAACTGAAATAATATTATGGTGCAAGCAATGCCAAATTTACTGATTGTACCTTCTGTATTGAGTAAAGTTTAAAAAGTGCTAATTTTAGCATTCATTGCTTGACAAAAACTAAATCACTTAACAGTGCTAATTGCTCACTTACAAGAGTGAAACCTAATTTTTTGGAATAACAAATTTGTGGACAATGCTGAATAACCTGTTTAGAATTTTAGATTCATGCAAGCTTGTCATCCCTTATGCTTAAAAATAATAGAGAAACTCATTCATGAAATTCAGCTGAAGTCTGCTAACATGACTCCACTTTGCGGTAATAGCAAATAATGAACACTTTAAATTTTAAAATCTAACCTATAGCAATTATAATGTGTAAGAATTACTTTACAAACTTAATGCAGATTTCTTGCGTAGTTTCAAGTTTTGCATCATATCAGCTCAAACCAGTTTATCATAATTAAGCAACAATGCTAGCTGTAATTTAGCTATAGTAATATTGGATTTGTTTCACTTTCTGTAAAATATTAAAAAAATCGAATCTGGATTGGAAAAAAAATTGTGTTTTGCCAACCTTGTAAATAGTATGTATAAGATATTGTAAGTTATCACATATTATTTTTGAGAAAACCGGAAATTTCCATGTGATAACTTATTATATCCTATGGCTTTTCGGTCTTCAGCCCCACAAAACATAAGTATAAACATTATTCCTATTATCATAATGAATTTCTTACAATCCTGACAGATGCCCAATCAGTGAAAGTTTAATTCCTTTACTTTTAACAATATTTTGCACAATGGTTCAAATGATATGGGTCCTGGCCACATCATGTAATTGAATACATTTTTAAATAGATTTTTACAACTGATTTCAGTCAGTTTCTCTGAACCAGTAACAAATTCCTTTGCCCATTGGGGCGGTCCCTTCCCCTTTAGGTACTTGTTTTTAAATATATATATTCTTTTTTCTTCTATGAAAAGAATTTTCTTTTACAAACATTGCTTTATATGATTACAACTGCATGATAAACAGGAAATTGCCATGTGATAACTTATATCCTATGGCTTTTCGGTCTTCAGGCACACAATATCAGATATTAAAAAATATCTATGGGTCGCTGCTCTGTCATGTTAAATTAATGTAGATGTGTATAAAAATTGGTACTTAAATTTACTGTGGATATGCTTTCCCTGTCATATGTAATAATGCCTTATTTCTGGTACTGCCTGTCATTGTTGTATCAAATTATCAAGTTATTCCATGAATTTATTGTGATATTCTTTTCCTTTGTAAACATTTTCTAAGCATCTAGGGACAAATGTTTATAGGTCACAGATAAGCCGTGTGGGCTGTACATATTAATTGTTTCTTTTATTATAATTGTTTTATTTGTTATTGTAAATGTGTGAAGTATGTCCATGGGACTTAATAAAGAATTTACATAGATACATTCTACGACTTTTCAAAGGAAATGTCTTGATACCAATGATACCTGGTGGTAGACGGAATCAAGGAGAAAAGTTTGAGAAAACTCTTGCATAACACTATATAGTTAAATGTAATTTATTCGTAATTCGAATTGACATATTTACAACTGCATTAATTATTATTAATGGTTTTCATTTCTTCTTGTATTTTCATTTATATATATATATTTTTTTCTTTTGGTATTTTTCATTTTACTTTTTTTTTTAAGGGGAAATATGCCAATGGCATCTGCCCGCCATGTACATACCTCAATTATTTGTATATGGAAATACATTTGATTTGATAAATTGCCTGATTTGGGGTGGGGCACTTACTTTCAAGAGCAACTCCACCTGATGCAAACGGTCTTTCGTTTCTGATAGCTATTTACACCGCTGAATCACTGTGGTTTCTGATCGATTATTGAATTTTTGCATGCTTCTGGTTTCTACTACCAAATACAGATAATTAATTTTAACCTAGAGAGCCTCTACATAGCCCTATCAGGTGCTGATGAGGCGTTCAACAATAACACACACATTTCTGATTAATCCAAACTTCAATCCACTTCTAAAATAGTTTTGTCTTAAACATTTTTGATATCTTTTTTGCCTGTTATACGTAAGTGTAACATTCATTTTAACATTTATGGTCATACGACTTAGCATCTGCCTCCAATACGAGTCAATTGATTTTCAGATCAAGTTAAATTTATAATGTAAATGACATGATATTGTGAATTTTTCCATATGCATTGTGGTTTTTTTTATATTGATAAAAGATATATGCTAGTGTTTAACATTATTGGCTCACGTTATTGATTAACACTGTAGTAGTCGGATAAAATTTCATATTTTGGATGAATCTATCACTTTGTTATGAACATAACGTATTAACGTTTCAGAATATCGAAATAGATAATAATTATGTTGCCTGATCATAGTTACGTATTGCATTATTGTTACATGGTTTATGGTTTTCAGTGTGATTCCTGTATCTCACATATTTTGTGTCAATAAAAGTCCATAAGACTATGTACTTTCTGATTCATGCAGCTTTATTGGCCTACAGTTACTGAAGCCTATGTGCCACAGTTGCATCATTGTTTGTAGCTTATCTCTAAGACGGAGTCCAGCTGGACTCACAATTCAGGTATTCAAAGATTAACGCTGGTGACCAAAATCAAAGTGCTAATGTTACTTTATTATCTCCTAGCTTGTCAGCTCCACCCCACACATGGGAATTTAGGTTCTACTGCTGCTGAGGTGGACCCCATGTGATCCTCCCCTCAGAAATGTTGAAATGGCATCAGATTATACTTCTGCTGGTGATACTTAATCACCTCAGGCAAATCCCAGCTCTGAAGATCAAGACATGAGTGAAAATCTGATGATAAACACAACCAGGATAATACCCTAAAACTACTTGTTGGTGGGTCATTCCATGTCAAATCAAAAGGTGTATATGTGGTATGTGGTCCTACAGAAATCTGTCAAAGTTTAGCAACTTATTGAACTGAAATTGATATTTTTAACTTTTGCCATACAGCTATGATTCTTTAAAAATGTTTGACTTTTATCCTGGTGTATCTTAGCAAAAGTAAAACAAGGCTGACATTCTGTTTCGTTTGTGAGTTTTATAACAGTGATTTTTTTTTTATTGAAATTTTGTAATTTTTTACCACATTTGAAATGGGCGGAGGCCTAGCTCAGAGGTAGCGCACTGGGCTTCCAACCGCTGGGTCCCGGGTTCGATTCCCGGTCGAGCCTAAGTTGGATGGCTGTTTCATCCTTCGTCTCATTGCCATGGTCTCTGCCTGTCCTAATTAGCCCAATTGGTGCAGAAATACAGGACGTAAAGCCCTAATCACCCACCCCCACCCACCACATTTGAAATTACTTGATTGGCTAATTCAATGTGCCTTGATTCTGCAAAAATTTATACTACAATCATTGCCGAGTCGGAAGTACCACCATGGATTCTCCCAGTCCGCAAAGAGGGCAGGGGCCTAGCTCAGAGGTAGCGCTCCCGGTCGAGCCTAAGTTGGATGGTTGTTTCATTCTTCATCTCATTGCCATGGTCCCTGCCAGTCCTAATTAGCCCAACTGGTGCAGAAATACAGGACGTAAAACCCCACCCAGTCCCCGAAGTAAGGCGGGGGCCTAGCTCAGAGGTAGCGCTCTGGGCTACCAACCGCTGGGTCCCGGGTTCAATTCCCGGTCGAGCCTTAGTTGGATGGCTGTTTCATCCTTCGTCTCATTGCCATGGTCCCTGCCTGTCCTAATTAGCCCATCAGGTGCAGAAATACAGGATGTAAAGCCCTAATTAGGGATTACGGATGAAATCGTATCTTGATGCTGCAAAAATTGATACTACAATCATTGCCGAGACGGAAGTACCACCCATTCTGCCATGGATTCTCCCAGTCCCCAAAGTTATACTGGATTTGGCAGAGCTTAAGAAAAGCGAAACCAATCCTGTAGACTATCAAAACCTATTTTATACTATAAGGTTTAGATACGAATCGTAAAAATTTCTATACACAGATGGCTCAAAAATGGAAAGACGAGTAGGCTGTGCAGTCACCTCTTATAAAACCGTTATAGCTGAATGTCGTCTTCCAGATCACTGCTCAATATACACTGCAGAATTAACAGCTATTTACCTTGCCTTAAAAAACAATCAAATAATTATGTTATCTGTTCTGATTCCAAATCTGCTCTTCAAGCAATCCAAAATAAACAACTTGATAACCCTAGGATCTTAAATGTTCTTATTAAGTATTTCCATCTTCACGAAAACAAAGACATTGTATTCTGCTGGATTCCTGGACACGCTGGCATTGAAGGGAATGAAAAAGCAGACCTGGCAGCAAAAAGGGCTCTTACAAAAGAGATAACTGATTTCACTATTCCATACACTGATTTTAAAATGACTACAAAATCGTTTATCATGTCTTCCTGGCAAAGACAATGGAATGAATGTAGTAACAACAAGTTGCATTCAATTTTACCTTGCATTCAAAATAAAATACCTAGTAGGTTCAATACTCGCAAAGATCAAGGAATATATCACAGATGCCTCATAGGACATTCAAGACTTACACATTTACACCTTTTAGTCAATGCCAGAGTTGTCGGTGCCCCCTTACAATCAAACATTTTATTAGATTGCATCCAATTACAACGCATTAGAAGACCTTTGTTTCAAGCTACTACCTTACAAAATCTCTTTACAAGATATCCAACGCAGACAATTATTGATTTTTTACATGCTTCTGGTTTCTACCACCAAATATAGATAATTAATCTTAACCTAGAGAGCCTCTACATAGCCCACTCAGGTGCTGACGAGGCGTTAAACAATAACACACACACAATTCAATGTGCCACCAGCCACTCTGAACCAGGAGACATTTTAATAACCACAATAGGGAAAGGAAGAATTATATTCTACTATCTAACTTTTAATGCTATCTGTATCTGTAAGAATTTGCCAAGAGCAAAGTTAAGGTCAATATTCTTAGTTTGTAATATTTGTAAAAATTGTTCATTTGGGTCAAGAATAGTATAGCCTTCTACGCATTTACAAGCAATTTGGAATATCTCATTTCTGGATTGCTACGCACTACAATGTATTGCTGACCGTGAAAATTAGTTCCATGTTCACCCATTATATTGCTTTAAACAAGCTTATTATATCCTTATTCCGGCGTTTTTTTATTCTTTGTATGGAATTAAACATCTTTGAATGGAGAATCATAGGTCAAAAGAGGCTGGGTTAGTTGTGTAGGACATTTGGCGAGTTGCTCTCAATTAGATTTTATAGACCCTCGCTGTACTCAGCAATTTAATATTACTATAGATGGCACAAGGGGTCGACTTGTAGACAGTGTTAAATGTTAATAGTTACGAGTAAATATCCTGACAAACAAAATACTCTTGAAAGGTATAGTAAGTAAAGAAGTGTGTCAAGATGTAACGGGTGCAACAATGATTTGTGTCATGGAGTATCAGCCATGTATGAACTCCTGCATTTTGTGAAATGCATGAGGAAAGTCGCTTGTCAAAATATAACAGGCACAATGTCAGTAATAACAGGCAAAATGTCAAATGATGATGGGGGACCAAAATTCCCCCAATACCCAAGTTTATATTCATCTTCCATACATACTTGGAGTCTTACTCCATTAGTTACTTCATGAATTCCACCGTGACGTAATTACCGTTCAGACAGAAATTTTGCAAATAATGTATTATTTTAATTGAAAAGTGGTACTTGATTGGACTAAAACTATTTCTATTTGGAAACTATCCATGTATACAGCTATACAGTACTGGTACCGGGCCTACTGATTCAATGCATATATGGTCATCTCCTTTGTATCACAAATTGCTGAGACATTTGTTTCTGAAGCAAACCGGTTTATTCACAACATACTTACATACTCTGCAATCGTATGTTTAATTTATGAGGAAACTCTCATGAAATGTTTTTTTTTTAAATACAAATAGTGTGATTTGTAAAAACAGTGATTGTCTGGATGGGACTGGTTTGAATTAAAACAATTAATTATGTATACACGTATATAATATTTAAAATATAAACACAGCCAAGGTAAAATGTGATTGCACATATTATAGATACTTATCAAAGAATCACGCACAAAAGTCACATTTGAAGCTTCCCCCCTCAAAAGCAGTGCCTGCCTCATGCGCCCATTCCCCACACTGCTCACACTGGATCCATCGTTCGCCTGGTACAGACTGCAGGTACCATTCATAACAAATAAAACATTGAACGTTTTCAACCCCATCATCTTTCTTTTTCATCTTTGTCTTCTGCCCTTTTGCAGTTTTGTTGATCTTTTTATCTTCATTTGTTCCTTTCTTTGCTGACTTTTTCTTTGCAGTCTTGGTGGCATTGTGGGTCTTTGCATTTCGTTTCTTTCGAATGGACTTAGCAGCACTGGAGGTGGAAGGAACTGCAGGATCAACTACGACAGACGCTGGAACAACAGACACTTGAGGATCAACTACGACAGACGCTGGAGGATCAACTACGAAAGACGCTGGAACAACAGACGCTGGAGGATCAACTACGAAAGGCGCTGGAACAACAGACACTGGAGGATCAACTACAACAGACGCTGGAGGATCAACTACAACAGACGCTGGAATAACAGATGCTGGAGGATGAACTACGACAGACGCTGGAGGATCAACTACGACAGACGCTGGAACAACAGACGCTGGAGGATCAACTACGAAAGACGCTGGAACAACAGACACTGGAGGATCAACTACAAAAGATGCTGGAACAACAGACACTGGAGGATCAACTACAACAGACGCTGGAGGATCAACTACAACAGACGCTGGAATAACAGATGCTGGAGGATGAACTACGACAGACTCTGGAACAACAGACACTGGAGGATCAACTACAACAGACGCTGGAATAACAGATGCTGGAGGATGAACTACGACAGACGCTGGAACAACAGACGCTGGAGGATCAACTACGACAGACGCTGGAACAACAGACACTGGAGGATCAACTACAACAGACGCTGGAATAACAGATGCTGGAGGATGAACTACGACAGACGCTGGAACAACAGACGCTGGAGGATCAACTACGACACGCTGGAACAACAGACGCTGGAGGATCAACTTCAACAGATGCTGGAATAACAGATGTTGGAGGATGAACTACGACAGACGCTGGAACAACAGACGCTGGAGGATCAACTACGACAGACGCTGGAACAACAGACACTGGAGGATCAACTACAACAGACGCTGGAGTAACAGATGCTGGAGGATGAACTACGACAGACGCTGGAACAACAGACGCTGGAGGATCAACTACAACAGACGCTGGAATAACAGATGCTGGAGGATGAACTACGACCGACGCTGGAACAACAGACGCTGGAGGATCAACAACGACCGACGCTGGAACAACAGACGCTGGAGGATCAACTACGACAGACTCTGGAACAACAGACACTGGAGGATCAACTACAACAGACGCTGGAATAACATGCTGGAGGATGAACTACGACAGAGGCTGGAACAACAGACGCTGGAGGATCAACTACGACAGACGCTGGAACAACAGACACTGGAGGATCAACTACAACAGACGCTGGAATAACAGATGCTGGAGGATGAACTACGACAAACGCTGGAACAACAGACGCTGGAGGATCAACTACGACAGACGCTGGAACAACAGACACTGGAGGATCAACTACGACAGACGCTGGAGGATCAACAACAGGGTGAACTTCTACAGGAACTGGAGAACCAACTACAACTGGAACAGAGAGGTCAACTTCAATTGCTCTGTAAACATCTGCTAGGTTGTGGTATCGGCACCAGATTGGTTTGCCATCAGTTGTTATATTGCGCGTGTTGCTAATCCCTGGAATTGGAGGAGCCACTGACCACAGATTTTGCAATTCTAAAGCCTCAGAGGTTTCAGTTATGTCATACTGACAGAGAAGTGTGGTTTTCAGATTGCTATTTTGTAATGCATGCATTAATTCCTCAGCATTCTTGACAATACGTTTTCTTGTCCAAACTTGGTTTGCAATATGCCATTTTGCCCTCCCGTCCAGTGCATCATTTGGCCCCTTGCCATGGGCCGTGGCAAAAAAGGACCAAGTGAAATTCAAATAAACAAAGAGCAGACCCAGAAATGTGAAAATGTACCGATTCTTATATTGCGACGCAGGGCCATCTGTCCAAATATGAACCACTTTTACCTCAGGGAACTGACTTTTAATGTACTGTAACATCTCATACGTTAAAACCGTGCTGCAATGAATCTGATACAATCACTCCAGATGTGGTCTGCTGTCTGTGATATACCATAACTGTATAAATCGTGATGCCATGCTGATGCCAGTGGGTCGACTGGACTTCATTCTGAAAAAACAATAGCAATAAGCATAAGAACATTTTTAGAATGATTATATATATAAATAAACTCTTTTGGCTTGTTTTCCTGATGTCTTTTCAATACTTACATGAAACATGACTGTGTGGAGGCCAAACTACATGAAATAAAATGACAGGTTTAACAAGCAGCATTAAAACAGTCTGTCAAAACAAACACTTTGAACAATTTAAAAGTTTAATGCAACTGTTCAGAGAGTACTTGATAAAGACAATTACAACAGATGACTGGATGACTAGACAAAAAAATACCAATGCAGAATGGGTTTGTGACGTTTTGCGCTTGTGAGAATTAATACACCAATTATGATCAAGCATCCAACATCATTTGAGAGTAGGCCTACTCACAATAAATTAGCTGAATTTACCTGATACTTGACAGAATAGTTCTCTGTGAAATCCATTTGCAGAAGGGCTGTCTGTCCTTGGTCATTCTGAGCCTCATTTTTGTCATTGATGTAAGCGGAACTCTGCTGGTCTTTAATGAAGATATGCCAAACAAATTGTGGGGTCTTTGCCACCAGTTCCTCAATGACGTTTGCTACTAATGTCCAATGCATTATTGCACTAAATTAATAATTTATATAATAAATAATAATTTATATCCCGCAAATAAGCCCTCTATTTTAATTCAATTTAAATTTTTTTAATGCAATTTAAACTATTGCAGCATTGATTTATAAGGATCTTTTGTTTGTCTATCTGTTCTACCTCACTCTGAAATTTTGCCATGGTGATGACGTAGCCATGGTGATGACGTCACCATTTCAAAATCAGACAGTCAACCAACGATTCAATCAAAAATAGCGCAGCGTCCACAATTTGTCTGAAAAATTAATGCCACCTATTGTATAAATTAGGTGAAGATCGTAGCTTTCAGAATATGTTTTAATTTTTTAAATCGGATAAATAGTGATGAAGTTATTAAATGAAACGTATGAGCAAGTCACATCGGCAGAATTGCGTGCACTCGCTGCTTATATATATAGCGCGGCCGAGGACGTTAGTGGGAGCACCACAACAAAAATATGATTGATACACAATAATTTGTCTTTCCGAAGTTTTCCCCTTGCCTAAATTTTATCTATCTATCTATCTATATGTCTATCTATCCATCTATCCATCTATCTATCTACTAGTCAGCCACAAAATGTGTTCATGGTATGCTTTCTTGGGAGGATTTGGTGGCCTTGAAAAAGGCCAGGAGTTTTTGTGGCCGGGAGTTTTGGTGGCCTTGAAAAGGGGTTATTGCGGGATATAAATTATTAATTTAGTGCAATAAAGACTTTTATTTTAGAAGGGCCAAAGTGTGATAGAAAAAGATGGGAAGGGCACTTTCTTTTTTGTTACTAGTCAGCCACAAAATGTGTTCATGGTATGCTCTCTTGGGAGGATTTGGTGGCCTTGAAAAAGGCCAGGAGTTTTTGTGGCCGGGAGTTTTGGTGGCCTTGAAAAGGGGTTATTGCGGGATATAAATTATTAATTTAGTGCAATAAAGACTTGTAATTTAGAAGGGCCAAAGTGTGATAGAAAAAGATGGGAAGGGCACTTCCTTTTTTGTTACTAGTCAGCCACAAAATGTGTTCATGGTATGCTCTCTTGGGAGGATTTGGTGGCCTTTGAAAAAGGCCAGGTTTTTTTTTTGCTGCCATCTCACTTCAAATCTTGTCTCCTTGCCAGGGGACACTTCCTGATGAATTGAAGTAATTAACTAAGTACTGTTTGTGTTCCTTGGCTATCCTGGTGGAAAAGTTTCCTCTCGCAGGTGCCCCAATGTCATGCATGTTGCCAATCTCCCTCCAGCTCCCAGGGACAACATCATGTGTGTCAGGTGCCTCCTGATCCATCACTCGAGTGTCATTTGGTGAAGGGTATCTCTTCCTGATCAGGTTGTGGAGGCAACAGCAAGCCAGTACAGTTGAAGTCACTTTGTCTGGTGTTTGTGGCATGGTGGTCAGGAGACATCTGAATCTGTTGGCCAAAAGACCAAATGCATTCTCTACAACTCTTCTTCCTCGGGACAATCTGTAATTGTAGATACGTTGTGGCCTTGTGAGACCCCTCTGTGGCATGGGCTTCATCAACCAGGTCCTGAGGGGGAAAGCTTCATCTCCCACAATGAAGTACGGCACGTCTCTGTCACCATTTGGTAGAGCTTCAGGAGGAGGTATCCCAAGACTTCCATCTTCCAAGGCTTTTCTCAAGTCAGTTCTGGCAAACACACCTCCATCAGAGCCTGCACCATTGGAGCCAATGTCCACGTAGAGAAATTGATAGTTAGCATCCACAAGAGCCATCAGGACAATGGAGAAGAAGCCCTTGTAGTTGTAGTACTCAGAACCTGAATTTGGAGGACACTTGATAGCCACATGTTTCCCATCTAATGCTCCAACACAATGAGGCAAGTTCCACCGCGAGGCAAAGAGGTCGGCAACTTCCTTCCAATCTTCTGGAGTAATGGGACAGGAGAGAAGTTCATCACTGTAAACTTGGATGATGGCCTCACAAACTGCAGGGACAAAATTACAAATGGTATTTCCAGCCACTCTGAAGCCATACTGCAGTGACATATAGCTGTTCCCTGTTGCTATGTACCTCAAGGTGATGGCAAGCTTTAGACCAGGTTCTAAAGCTTTTCTCCAGAAAGTATCTTCCTTTTCTATGAGGGGTCCAACTTTTTCAAGCAACTCACTGAACAAGGCTGGATCAACTCTCATGAAGTTCTTGAAGGATGCCACATCTTCATTCTCCAATTCCTTCATTAACTTCTCATACTGGCCATACATTGGTCTTCTAAGGAGCCAAGGTCTTGTCCAATAACTTTTCTTCTTTGCCTTTCTTTTCTTTTTCTTCAACATTTTGTGAAGCAGCAATGCCACTGCTAAATTGGTATTTACCATAGTAAATAGCATAAAGTCCTTCTCCCTCTCCATGGTCAATGTATTCACTCCTGTGAAGACTACTGCCAAATGTGCTCAGAATACACAAGAGTTTATTGGTATATATAGAGGAGTACTTGCTCGGTGAGTGGTTGGGGTGTATTTGCAGAGTACTCGTGTTCACTCTCCTTCAATCCTATTCACACGGCCACAACACTGGGTATACACTTGAATTAATCGGCGAGCAATCACCGTGTAATCGGCGAGCAATCGGCGAGCAATCGGCGATAATTCGTTTTGTAGGCATAAAATGACCAAGAGTGACCAGGAGTAAAGCCGATTGACTTGCTTGCCAGCGATCGGCATCACTCTGCATCGTCACTCGGCTATGTGAGATAGTGGCTTAACTGTAAAGTAAGTATATGCCTAGAGGTAAGTTTCTAATTAAAACAGTAATCGGTTTTTTTAGCACTTAATTACCTGGTTTGAAATTCATGGAATCACATTGCAAGAAAAAATAGTGTATATATATATAAACATTTTGAGTCCACTGTGTGTGTGTGTGTGTGTGTGTGTGTGTGTGTGTGTGTGTGTGTGTGTGTGTGTATTAGAATTAACACAATTTGTCTACAAAGGTTTTTCGTTTATTTTTTTATGCAGTTTTTACTGTTTCAATTGAACTGCTCATCATGAATAACTCTCCAGTTTGTGTTTTGTAACCATTGCATTCTTTATTTTTTTTGGAAATGTCAAACCATTATGGGGGGATGTAACATAACAAATTCATGACAGTAAAATCATCACATTATGAAGAATATTTCAATCTCTCAAACCTTGTTATCAATTTAAATTCCGCTTGTCATTGAAACTATATGATAACATACTAAATGAAAATAGTTACCTTTAGTTATTCCATGGAGCTTTAAACTCATTCGTAGAATAATAAAAATACACTATATAAAATAACAATTTATTTCAACAACAAAGACTGTACAATATGATGCCAGGGAGGTTTTTAATCATCTTTACATGAATGTACAATTCTTGCCATGCAGGGACTATACCATTAAATGTACAGCTTACATGTGTTTTATTAGATTTTCTATAATGCTTACATTTATTTACGTGATCCTTTTGCCATACTGTATAAAATGCAGTTATTTAAAAGCCCCAAACTGAACCAAAGGTTCGTATAATCATAAATGCCATTGCCTACCATCGTTATAGTGATTATTGATCCTCATTTAAACAAGAGTTCATTTTTTGTTGCAATATCTTTGCCTTGTTGCTTCTTTCTGCAATTGAAAATGTAAATATTAAGCACAACCTGAAACATCTTACACTATAAATGTTCGGTGATATTAACTTTTACTGTATAATTGTGACCAGGACCAGAACAAAATTACTTTGTTTTAAGATAATATGAAATCAATAGGAACCAACTATGTACAAGGTACGCTCGCCTGCCTCTTTGAAGCACTGCAAGTTCAACATCCAAACTAGATGTCATGCGTATGAGACGTTGAATTATTGATCACTTATACACCGTGTCTTTGCTGAGGAAAGTAGTAGACCCCACCTGAGGGGTAAATGTGTAATATTGGTGGACTCCCCTCTCTCACCTCATCAATCAACCCTCTTGAGCGGCCAGAGGGCTGCAATTTTCATACCTATACATGTACAGCTGTATAGGCATTTTGGCCCAATTGTTTGGATGCTATGCTGATCATAACCAGACATGTGCATGTCAAATGCTGTCAGCCAGGTATAAAATACCGTATGGCACCTGGCCCAAAGAATTATTTACTAACGCCGCAGATGTGGGAAGGCTTGTTGAGCCTAACATGTTTAGTAAGGAGCAATATCTTGCACTACTGACCCTTGTCCGACATGTTGCTTCAAAACTTGCAAAACTATGGAGAAAACTTCATTTATAGGTACAAGCTTTTGATTTTCTCTTACATTTTTATTCTCCTTTACACTAACTGACCTTATTATATAACCTTACCACAGTCAGACGTTAATGACCTTAATAGGTTAAAACGTTGTTGACTTCAACTACCCTTTACCCCCTATGAAAGCTCTGACCTCCTCGTGGAAAGGTATACTTTAAATTTGCCAATCTACTGTGTCCAGCAAAAGTGGGTGCACACCCCAAGGTATCTGGCATTTTACCATTTCCTACCAAATTGGACATATACTAAAGAAAACTTTTATTTGACCCTCAATAGTATATTGCATTTTGTTATTGTAATACTAATGGACATGGCAACCAAGTAATGTGTGTTTACACTGCGAACATTAATTTGAATACACACTTTACAGTCAATTATATAGACTTTGAAAGTGAAACTGTCATGTGAATATAGACTCACACTCACATGACGTCATCTGGACTTTGTTGCCTAGTCTATGAAATTGGCTGTGAGCCTCCCACAAGACTTTCGATAAGCATCGTGCATTGACTTTTATCACAAAAAGCTGCTTGTGTGAGTTAAATTGTTGAAGTCTCAGAAACAGCAAATGAGTATATGTAATTGTACTGGTGTACTGTCTGTTAAACCACTAAAGCAACCATTTAAATTACACCCTTGGTAGCCTGTTCAAATGAGAGCCTTTCTCAAATCCCCGGGAGAGTGCGGATGAACCTGCCATCCAACTTAGGTTCGACTGGGAATCGAACCCGAGACCCAGTGGTTGGAAGCCCAGCAGGATACCACTAAGCTAGGTTCCCATCCTGCACCTGGTTGGAGTGAAACAGTAGTTCACCATGATCATTCCCCTCATTGTCTTGGCACCTGCCTGTCCTGATCAGCACTATCTGGTGCAGAAGTATTGGACTCAAAGCTGACCCACCAAAACGACCATTAGTGCCATGTGCGAATCCAAAACCTTATACACTAGGCCACTGCACCCACAAAATGTATAAGTTTGGCATATGTTGAAGAAAAATACTATTCCTAACTGTTACAATAATGCCTTGAAGGTTCTATAAAAAGGTTTGATAAAAAAACCCAAGAGGGTTGAAAGGAAGCTATTCCACATGGTAAATAAAATTGTGTGGCGAGTTGCAAATTAGGTGTTCTTACCTGAACCAGCTTTCTTATTTTAGCAATAGCTTCCTTTTCATCTTCCGAACATATAGCATCGCTCAACCTCATGCCATTTTTCTTCATCTGTCGATAATCATAATCGTAGTCATCATCATCTGCAAAGAGAAAGCACCAAATGCAGTATTCATTAAAATTGAGCACATTCATTTTCTTTATGATTTAGCACTGCCATAGACTGATCAGATGTTCACAGTACCGTGCACTAAATGAGTATCACCAAAAATATCTAGAAGTATGTATGATAGTAGTAGTATAATCTTAAAAATATTTACTTGATTTGTAGAAGTTGGAAATATAGTGAAATTTTAACAGGGAATTAAATAAAAAATATTTGAGATTAATTATCATACTTTTTTTTATAGATATTGTGGCTGTCTACCAGTTGACCCCTTGCGCCATCTATAGTGATGGTAAATTGCCGAGCACAGCGAGGGTCTACACAATCTAATTTTGAACGTTTGACCTATGGTCATCGATTCAAACTTGCTCAATATTAGTACATCGCCTTTAAAGGGTTCAGTGACTGAATTGAAATCTCTTTGTCACTCTGTGAGATTGTTCATAAGTTTGGATGAAAACATTTTACAATGAAGCACAGGCGCCCTCCAGCAGCGGCTATCATCGTTTATGTACAATTTAGATGGCTAAATATATATTTTATTATTTCCAGTTTCCACTACGCAATCTCCTGAATTAGCACCTTGGCTAGGCCCTGGACTTTCTAGGGCCTGTTTAATGATGGTCAAGAAAGTTTGTCACATCTTTTTAGTCATTGTTATTGTCAGGGAGGGCTGCGATGTGATAATGCTGCAGAGCCGCTGTGTCAGAATGGACAGAAAGTAAAGATCTGACAAGTTGCCCTGATTGTACCCTTTCTAAAATGGGCTGGATTGATTTCTGTTGGTTGATATTAGAATTTTGTTGAGATATTTTGTTTACCACTTTGCATCGATTAATATAACAACCAACAATTAGATACAGTTCTTTGAAGCCTTTGAAATTTCAAAGTCTCCTCATGACAAGGGTGGTAACATTACGAGCGAAGACCTCAAACCCCAGTGGCCAACACTAGGCTCTGTGCAATGCACACTCTAGTTATGCTCGTCTAACTATCCTGCACCAAAACTAAGATGTTATGAATTAGATGGTTGGAAAGTCTTAAAATGTAATAAAACGTGACAGCTTATAGCAGTACTGATGCAAAGAAATTATGATTCTCAGGATAACAAAAAAATATTTTTTCTGTTGACAGTTTCAGGGACCATCCAGTCTCCTTGCTCAGAACCGTTTTCAGCGTGCCCTGCCGTGTTTTTGACAGCTCTGACTTTCTGTCAGCAGGAAATATAACTTTTTTGATGCAGACTAAGTCAATTATAATTCATACATAGGATATAACCTGGATGACTAAAATAAAATATCACCAATTTTTTGTACTGACCTGAGTAATAGACTGAAGCCTTGGATGCTCGTTTTCCTGATGAACCAGCACTACCCCAGCCTGTAAATTCAATCAGATATATGATGGATAATTAAATTGAAGTCATTTATTTGTTGCAACTTTGCATCTTAGTTTACCCTGCAATACTATTACTCATCAACACATGTTCTTGTATGTTAGACTGCTATTGCTCTCCCTAGCACTCCTACACCTACATAGCTCTAGCAGAAATGTGTATGGATCATCTGGGTTATAATGTCGAGCTTTACCTCCTGTATTTCTGCACCTGATTGGCTAATAAGGACAGGCAGGGACCATGGCAATGAGATGATGGATGAAACAGCCATCCAACTTAGGCTCGACGGGAAATTGAACCCAGGACCCAGTGGTTGGAAGCCCAGCATGCTACCACTTAGCTAGGTCCCCACCCCCCTAATTATTTACACGTACATCAATTATTACTCCAAAACTTAACTACACACATTCATACATTTCTTTTGATTCTTAATGATAGCATGATGGAACTATCAATTGAATAATATGTACATTATTATATTTTGCAACATAATCCAAAGTTACTGATACTCTGTTAGTGGCTGACCAATACTTTATTGTACACTAGTTACTTTAAAAAACTTGTCAAAAATATCGCTCAAACGTGAGTCGGCAACAACAGGAAGCGTTCCTTTTCCGGATATGAATCATAAACTTCGCAACAATGAAAACCCTGGGCCTCATGGCATCACTGTTCTAAGACCTCCAACCCGAGTGGCTAAAACAGGGTTCTGCACAATGCACAATCAAATAATGCCTGTCTTGCTGTCTCTTATTGCTCCTAAAACATATCATTAAATATTTGCTCAATGTCATGCCAGATGATGTATTGTTTTGACTAGAAAATAACTCATTATGTATATGACAGGCTTGTGACTTTTTTGGATTTGCCAGATACTATATCCTATGAATGTTCAAAAACATTAAATAATGAGTCTAATATTTATAATTTCCATGGTTTTAAATTGTATATATAAAAAAAGACAGTTAAGGCTTATACTCATGCACATTTAATAGGCCTACAAATCAAAATTTTCTTCCACATTACATTCAATACATTTATAACTGTACTTGTCTCTAAAGCGGCATGTCATTAAGCTTTTGGGAATAGTGGCTTTATTCACTAAATTCAATAAAAGCAGTAAGTTTAATACAATACTGCTCAAGGAACAGTCAAGTATGGCTATGTTGCACTCACTACCTAAAGTTGCAACAAGGTGAACATACACTCTTTTAAAGGGGAACTAACACCTTCAACACTTTACCTCTCAGATATTAGCTTGGGTCCATTGAAACACATCCCCGCTATACATAACTTGTATATATGCACTGGTAATGGAATATACTGCATTTTTTAGCTCCGTTTTGTGAACTACGGAGGCCGCCATTTTTTAAATTCCCAGTGTTTTGCACTGACCGGAAATACGTCACTGTTGCACTATAGATCTCGGCATTGCAATTCAAGTGGTGAGAACAACTGTCAACAACAGTTTAAGATACAGTTAATTGCACTTTCAGAGCAGTTCTTACTGAGTGTCAAGTAATTGCCAATAAACTATTCGACAATGCAATTAGAGAATTTATTAGACCAAATTAAATAAAACAAACAAAAGCAGCAAATTACAAGGAACTACAATAAGCAGTAAAAAAATAAAATAAAAAAAGGTCAAAATACAAAATTTTTTTGGTCAGGAGACATTCACTAATAAAGTTCTTATTTTAAAAAACGCTGACTAGGATGCCCCCTTAAACTCATATTTAAAAAAAATAATAAAATTATTTAATAAAATAAAAATAAGAAATAAAAACATTTATTATAAATAACAAGATCTAAATATAAGAAATAATGATGGGATGAAAATGAAATTATGGCAAACAAATTGCAAATTTAATAAAAAGTTTACAACAGGGATCAGTTCTTAATTGAGATTGTGACATTAAATATATTTCGTGTATGAATGTACTGGGTGGCACTGGGACTCACAGATTTCAAAGCAGCCAGCAGAATTGACAATATAAAATTATCAGTGAAACAGCTATCAATTATCCTGCTATGTAATACAACTACTGAATGTTTGGATAACTGAGTACTTATTAAATACATTTTTAGTAATTTAGAGCAGTTTACATTTTATTAGATTTCAGCATTGTATGCATACACGAAAAATGTATTATGTTGCCAAATAAATCTATAGATCTATCATTCGTCCACTGTTTATTAGTGAAGCTTAAAAAAAAAAATAGTGTATTGGACAAAGTTTTGTTGAAAATGAGTTTTTGATATTATATTTTATTTTAAACTGGTAGGCCTATATTAAATGTATCTAGCAATGCAACCAACATACAATTGAAATAAGCACAATATGGTAATTAATATATTAATCTTGGTAAAGGAGATGATGCCTATAAAACATCCCCACTAACACTATATATACACTAAATATAGATACTACGAAATATATTTATACTATAAATAATACTGCACACTGTCCCTAAATATCATGTAACACATATTTTATTTACAAAGCAAAGCAGTATTCCAATTCTGTTCTCTTGCAAAAATATGGTCAGAAATATAGTGATACAAAATATTATTTGCCCATGCCTATATACCTATTCTTAGATACAAATTGCAATCAATGCAATAATTATGCAGTTTTTCCAAAATTGCAATTAACACCCTTTATTTTGTTGTGCTGTCTGTTCTTGTTATAATTGCAATGAACAGTGTAAGGGCTTGTAATCAACAGGATTGAATTGATTCATATGGCTGATTCCTGAATGCATATATGGCCTAGCTGTTCTTGACTTAGTACATAAGTGACGTCACTATTTTGCGTGCCGTGTGCAATAATGGCGGCCCCCAGCATGTCGGCGGATGGTGCAAATTGCATTTTTAATTGGCTTGAAATCATATCAAACCATAGTTTAAGACATTTCCTTTCACTGCAATGTATTATTTAACATCTAATTGAACTTTTGAAATTAATTTACAAACTTCCATTAGTTCCCCTTTAAGCACCGTTCACACTATCACGAGTAAGTGAGAAGAGTGACCATGGACGTCCAAGACAGACTTACAATTGCTCGATGTGTGCCTCTGTTAATCACGTATAAATTATTTCGTCAAGCATTCGCATCTGCCAAAGTTTAAAACATGTTTAAAGATTTTTGCCCCTTCCACGGATATTCACGAGTGGTTTTGAGTGACTACGAGTGTTCTACGGATTAGCACGAGTATCCGTACAACATTGCTTGGCAAGTGAATTACGTATGAACAAGGATAAGTATTATTTAAAATTTTTGTCATCCGTGCTCACTCGCCATCCTCACTAGTGACAGAGTGAATGCCCTTGTAGAAAAGATTGTCTGTTTCAGACAAACGATTGTTTAGCCGGTGTCCATTCAAATTTTATTTTAAATTCCACTAGGATATTGTTTGTCTTCAGACAATGGTGGTATAGTTCAAACAATGATGTTGGTTAGCATACACAATTCAATGTCTAAGGCCAAATAATATCTTAGCTAAACAATCATTTGTCTGTTTCTAAGAGTGTAGCCATAGTATGCAATAGTCAGCTCAACTAAAATCCCAGTCAGAGATTTATTATCACAATACAATAATACAGTAGCTGTAGCTGTATTCTATGATTTGGTTTAATGTCAGGTGGCAGGGTGTTTCAACAATGCACTACAGTTAGTTTCATAAAATATGGTCTACTCTAGACAGCTGTAGCTATTCCTGGCTGTAGCTATAACTGGCTAATACCAGCTGCTTCTGTCTACTCCTAGCTTATAGTCATCTTACACCAAAAAAATATAAACCTTGGTAATATGTTTGAAATTTATCTATTGCATCATAAATATGTTTGTGCAGTAGACATGCATCTTTTCAACATAAAATGACAAATTGCTAATTCTCAGCTTATTCACCAAATGGTGCTTCATGTACTTTTAGATACGGCTTTGAGTAGCCAGCTATAGCGAGACAGTTCCATTTATTGGCAGGTAGCACCGTATAGCCGAAGTTGTCTAGCTTTGTCTAGGTTTAATTCGACAGGCCGTTTTTAATGGAACTAACTAGCTTCGTCCGGCTTTACAAATCTACTTTGAGAAGTTCTGATTCAAGATAATTCTGGTTCATTCGTTAAGTTAAAATCTGAACAATTACTTGAAAGTTCAGAAGATTAAGCTGTCTAATCTGTCAGTAAAAAAAGGCTATTTCTTTTTATCATTCTAGACTCTACCAATAAAAGTAGATGAACTTTTAGCTATTGGACATTTAGATCAAAATCACAGATAAATTAATTACTTACCTAAAGATTGTGTCAACTGTGAGTGACAAGGATGAGGAAAAAAAGCAAAAAGCAGCATGACACAAACTGTGAGGTAGACAACCCAGAGGCGCATTATAAGACCTGCAAAGAAAAAGAGAGTTAATTGATATAATTAAAGATAAGCCCAACTGTCTAATTGGTATAAAATGAAATTTGACAATGCTCAATAACAAATTACTGTTTTATTTGCTGTTTTGCCATAATAAAATGATGGTGTTCCTCAAACAGTCTGGCACCATAATGGTGACAGAGTTTGGACAAAATAACGTTGAAAAACATTTAGATCATCATTATTGTAATTGTGTGTGAATATCAGCAATATACCTATGATAATAAAACAAGATGTAAGGCAAATTTTGTAAAAAAAAAAATTGAAAGGGAAAGGTAATTTTAACTAAGATAATAATCAATATTGATTGAGTCCAGAATAAATAATCACCTCCCCCCAAAAACATTTTTTTGTCTTTGCACATTCTTCAGCTTTGATCAATTAAATTAATAATCATTAAGTGAAAGTCCTGGTTTTGATCCCAGGCCTGGGCACTCTTCATGAGCTGCTTCCCAGCTGGATGTCAATCGCATGAGACTTAAAAGTGGAGGTGTCTATGCTGAGGCAAGTCAAAAACCCCACCCATGAGTAAATGTGCTACATGGTGGGGACTCCAAGCCTTATCTCATCATTACGTCTGCCTCTGGCAACTCGTCATATAAGCTGACTTTGAGACATTTGCAAAATGGAAGGTTGACATAATGTAAGATAAAGATTGCAAACGTGAGCATCAATGGTGGCTATGGCGTATAGATAGACATTGCAGATTCTGCTGAATAGCATAGATCTCAGTAAAAAATATTTACTCCTTCTTTCAGTGTTCTCAACCCAGAAAGTACTTTAATGTAGATGTCTGCAGACAGCAAGTGAATGGTCATTATGTTTTCAGCTTTCAATTAATAACCATGAACCATATTATGGCGCCAGGCTGCTTAAGTGACAGAATACCAATGGGGAATATGCAAAATGTACTAAATTATTTATGTTAACTTTCGCCTAGCTATGACCTGTGATATAAGATTGAAATTCTTAATTTGTATGACGCGCCTTTAATGCAAACATTCTTAGGTGATGTAAAGAATGTGGTAAACTTGCTAGATAAGTGAGTTGGTTAAAACTTGTTTGTATATAATAGAATTGAGGTTAAAACAAAGAATAAAATATATAAATTTCATACAACATGCCCGCCAACTAATTTAGAATGTAACCCTATGTAAGTGACACCCTATTTAAAAACTGACAACAGTTTTGTACAAATGAAAAGAGATAGTATGCAATAGAATGCTAAAGAAATAACGTATAATTGTCAAATATAATGAATGCATGAAGGACATAATAAAACCTTCAAAACATCACTTTTAAAATATGTGTTAGAATAAAATCCACACACAGAAATCATGACAAAATGTATCTTACCTGAAGTAATAACCCTCTGAGAAATACCGCCTAATTGAACGATCTAATCCACTGGGGTAAAGTATTACACATCCTCCAATCACAGGCCTTTATTTTCCACGGCGCGGCCAAGGAGTCACGTGACAGCTGGGAACAATACATTAATAATTGAAAACTAGTCTATTGATTGATTGTTGGACCCCTGACCTGCTAGTTGTGACGTTGTGGAAGTCATATTTTGAAAGTCTGTCAGGAAAGTGTGGGAGGAACTTGGTCCCTAGATAGAAATGAAACAAGGAAAGAAAAGGAAATATGGGGTGCTAGAAAAAATGATAAAACCAATCACTATTCACTAGTTTAGTAAGATGTTTTACTTTGGAGCTACCCATAAATACATACATGCAACAACAGCTAGTGGTCAGGTACCATTAGTTATAATGTAGACATTGGCCTACCCTATCAATATATAATTTTTTGCCATATATGACTATGTAAAATTCATTCGTTCACTATCCATAAAGCACAGAGAATGCGCAAGTAAAGCTACAAACAAGGATTTGGAAAAAAAGCAGTGTAAGCCAGAAATATAGAAGCACCCAATCACAAGAAGTCAAGAACTGAGTGAAGTAAATTTGAGCTCAGAGGATGGAGACCTTAGTTAAGATCAGTATCTAAAACCAAGCTTCTCAGGAACCCAATTGGTGACTATTCATCAGTGATGATGAGGAGTAACACGACCTGGATGCTACCCTAAAGCTACTCGCTGATTATAACCAGACATGTGAATGCTAAATGTTGTCAGCACAGATCTGAAATGCCATGGGGGACCTGGCCCAAAGAAATATTTATTAATGGGGTGGGGGCCTAGCTCAGTGGTAGCGCACTGGGCTTCCAACCACCGGGTCCCGGGTTCCATTCGTATAGGGTTCGATTCCCGGTCGAGCCTAAGTTGGATGGCTGTTAATGACCTTACAGGTTAAAACATTAACTTATGATTACCCTATACCCAATACCCCTTCCCACAAACTTATCTATAAAGTTACTATAGTTGTCATTCACAGAGAAATCAAGATAAAAATAATAGCCCAATGAAAACTTTTACTTGAAGAATGTATGACACCAGTGGATTGAATAGGATTACCAAGCATATTAGGTGTATATCTAAAAGATCAAGTTTTGCAAATACGGTGTGCAAACCTGGCTGCGTAATGCAGTTAACATAGAGCTCTTTTATTTGACGAACCCCACGGCAAATCTTCATATGTTTTTAAAAAGAATTTTGTTTGTTCTTAATTAAACGATGGCCAGTCATGAAATTCTTCAATAATCCATGTGTAACAAGAAGTAGAGAAGAGACGCATCCAATTGCCGTACTCTCTTATTTTGCCAATTAGTCACGTACACCTCCAAGATGGGATAAATCTCTAGTTCATGCAAGATGCAACAATTTATACCCAAGAGATATACTCAGAAGTTTTAGAAAATGAACTAGGATTAACAATATATGACTTCCAAAAAGTGTCTTATTTGTGTGATTTTATTTTACAACTAGTTTTGTGATTTTCTATTGCCACAATTATTACCAACTCTTCCTTTTGCAGTTTTGAATTTTGTACTCGTCTGTATATACAGTCACATGCAGCAATTGTTCAGATGCTGTTCAAATATATGGTTAGTACATGATATTCATGATAAATTCAGAATAATACTATAGAATCCAATGTCACCTTGAGACAAATCTGTTTGCTACAGTTACAGTTTGCAAGAAATTCAAAAAGTGTCTGAATAATTGTGGTGTGACTATCCCTTCAGAATGTTCCTAACTGGTGACCTGACCACGTGAATAAACTTTAAGTAAAATAAACTAATATTTAAAAAATGTTGACTGTGCCCAGATTTATTTACTCTGCAAACAAATCTTTGACGTATGACGAAAGTGCAAAAAAAAAAAGAAGAAAAAATTCTAACACTTCAGCCCCGAAACTCTGACTGTTTTGGGTCGGGTGGGAGGGTGTTTTTCAGTAAAATTAGAATTTGAACCTCTCAATATAGAAGGCGGGGGCCTAACTCAGTGGTAGCGCTCTGGCCTTCCAAACGCTGGGTCCCGAGTTCGATTCCCGGTCGAGCCTAAGTTGGATGGCTTTTTCATCCATCATCTCATTGCCGTGGTCTCTGCCTGGCCTAATTAGCCCAATAGGTGCAGAAATACAGGACGTAAAGCCCTAATCACCCACCCACTATCAATATAGACTTATGAATTTTATGGCCTTTTGGCTAATGCTAAATACGATGATGAACTTACAATCTAGATGCATTATCGTCGAATTATTTATAAATTTTCATCCTCATTTTAGTGTCGAGCCTTTTAAGATAAATTGATGCATTATAAAATTTAAGTGTAGTTCTTTGTTGAAGTGTGTTGTTAGGTGTTGCAACATACAAGAGAGAAAAAAGGTGTAGAGATTTATTATATATTCCATGACATTTTAGTCTAAAAAATCTGTCACTTTTAGAGGAAAGTGTTGTGTCTCAGACATGGTCATTAGTCATAACAGCTGCGCGAGCAGCCTAACCGGAAGCTGTACTTGGTGAGGTGACGTCATGGAAACAAGAATGACACGTGACCTTGTGTTCAGCTTGTCAACTCATCATATCTGACGGAAAATTAAATCTAATATTCAAAATAACTGGCTAATTGTACCCCCATAACTAGCAAAAGTGACACCTGATTAATTAATGGGAGTAGTCTGTCTCATTTGTTACAGTGAAAGGTCATGCAGTACTTTGAGATGAACACCTTCATTCATATGTATTAGTAAGGTGGTCTTAATTACGAGGAAAAATTACAGTAAAAACTTTATACCACCTCGCCATTAAGACACCAAATACTGTGGAACCCCACGATTAAGACTACCTTTGGCTTGGTGCTAATTTTACTTTAGATAGATACTTTATTTTCATCGAAATTTAAACATACATGGTTATTAAGATATTTCATTATGACACAAATATTTCGATGAGGGGGATGCACAAGAGTTTCGTGGAAACTATGTTTATTTGTGCATCCCCGTAATATTATTATACTAAATAATTAACAAAAGTTATATATAATAATAAAAATAGTAAAAAAAATTATCTAAATATAGTTTATTACATGTAAATTTAAAAAAGACATAAATGATATAAAGAGAAGAAGACTGGTCTTCTCCTAGTTCTAACATCAAACGTTGCCAGGTATGCATTTGTGTAATACTTGACCTCAGCAGCATGTTTATCATGCACAATGTATACATGTAATTGATACTAAACATGACATATACATGCAATGCAATATTTTATTCATTATCACCTCATGTAGTAGAATTAGTATTGACATTGATTTTTATTTTGCCGTAAAAAAGGCTTTAAATATATAGTGCCTTGTAAAACTAATGGCACTCTTCTCCACAGAACATGGCCAGAACTCAACAAGACTTGCATAATGTTTCTGGGTATGAATGGGAATGCACTGTTTCTATAATAACTTGAAAATTAACGTGCTTTAAATATTAAAAAAGATGATATATTTTATTTAAAGTCGTATGTAAGAACAAGTAACATAAGCAGAAGCTTTTGATCGACTAGAATAAAACGATATGAAAAAAACATAGGTGAGCTTGCAAAAGTAATGATGAGAAGTTTTAAAGGGAACTTCTGTGTTTTTGCTTTGCGCAACATTGCATAATTGGTTGTGCCCAATACTGCTGGTTGATTATAAACACCTGTCAAGTGACTATTTAAGGCTGTCAAGTAACTATTTAAGGCTGTCAAGTGACTATTTAAGGCAAACTTGATTTAATAATACACTGTGTGTCGTCAACTCACAGCCCAGCGACCTTATTATGGACATTCTATGCTAGTCTACCTAGTCAAACAAAATGATTGGTTAAAGTATGTAGCAGATAGGCTGAGTATAGACTTAGGAAATCTTCTCTTTAAGATAGGAGAGGAATGGATAAATATTTTTTTAGTTTAGGTAATTTTTCGGAATTGCCTGCTTGTCAGAACAAGAATTGTGTAAACTCAGCACATTACCATCCAATTATTCCACAATTTCATTGTAAGACCTTTAATACCAATTGATTAATTTACTTTAGATGAGCTAACGAGCATAACATGTACATAATTCGGTCACTGGGCTGTGAGGTGACGACTCACAGTATGTCAAATTTGATTAATCGGAATTAATCCAATTTACACCCAGATTAAAGTCATTAGATGAACCAATTCTCAACAGAAGGGCTAAGGAGCACCCTGAAATGTTGCAGAAACTGATACTCAACAAATACCAGTGAGGATTTGTTGATAATTAAATCAGCTAACGCTTGTACATATCATGCATTCTGGAGAGACTTGCTCCCCCAAACAGTTGCTGAACATCAAAACAGTCCGCGGGGCTCAATCTCTGATACCAACTCCCTGTAATAACAGAGAAAGCCCTGTAAAAAAATTTCCTTAAAAAAAAAATTGGACCCTCACCATTAAATGCTGTTGCAGTTTCGAGCAGGAGTATGGGTGTGGACAAAGAGAACATCATATGTCTTGTACCTATGAATGAGGAAGTTTTCTCCATAGTTTCACAAGTTTTGCCTTCGCTGTTTAGCTACATCCAAGAACATCAGCGAAAAGACCTAATGCTGCAGCGATCTTTTGTTTTCTTTTCACTCAAGGTTTCACTTTTAGCAAATTACCCCCAATAAAAAACACCTGTAATGAACAGTTTAATGCTGAAATAACCCACTCAAATATTATGCAGAGTACAAACCCTTCTGAAATGAAAAGGTTTAGGAATGTCTCTGTTATTAATTACAATAAATTTGTAAAGCAGAGACGGGAACAGGAAGCAAAAAATAATTGCAATCGATGGCTATATTGCCAAATTTGCACAAAGCAAAGAACTCTTAAGCGACGGATTCTGGCGGCAAAAAGGGTTCTACAGGTGACTCGGCGGGTGACTCGGCGGGTCACTAGGCGGGTTCTACGGGCCTAGGAGTAAGCCGACGGGTAGTAGGAGTAATCCGCCGAGTTCCACGGGTAACCCGCCGGCTTTTTGCTACCAGCGTCAGCGTAGGCAGGGAGGAGGGGGGGTTGTATATACTTTAAAAGGCTGCTGCTCCTCTAATACTAGTCCGATTTTCGTCAAATAAAGACTGAATTAGATTGGGCCCGAGAAGCGTGTTACGTAATACTACGAGTTGACTACGGCAAACTCGGCTATGCGGGAACGGGATACCATAGTCACACTCTAAGAACTAGTGTTTAATAGAACTGAATAATTATTGTCACCCTAATCGTTTCAGTGATAAAATATAGGCTGCAAAGCAGCAAACCCACTGGCTTCAATAAGGCATAGCGTTTCATGAAATGTCCAGCCAATTTCATATGCACTTTTTAAAAATCAGCACATGATATGCACCCCTCCCCAATTTATTCCTATTATAATTATATTTTTTCTGAAAAAACATAACATACCCTCACAAATAATTTGTTTAGTGATATTTAGAGACCAACTTGAAAACCTTTAAATATAGATAAGCAGTTCTATTATTTCATGTTGTTGATCTTGTTAGAGAAGCTTTGAAAATTTGATCCCTTAAACAACGTATATGGTTCCTTAGGAATATGCTGTTGAAGAAACCCAAGCAGTTGCCCATAGATGGCTGGATAGTTCAAGTCAAATATGTAATATACAGCTAAAATTTCCACAAGAGCATCAAATACCTGAGTGGACTGGCATTTCAAGATAGCACCTTCTGCTTCAATGTATATTGCTTTGATGTAATCTCCAAATCTGAGAGAAGGTGGGTCTGGATCGGTAACTTGCAACACCTTGTGCAGTTCTGCCTCATGAATGTCAATGTGATCAACCTGCAAATGAGATGGAACAACTGAACATCTATTTTTATCGTTCAGAACAAGTGGAACACTGTTTAGAATGACTCAACGAAATTAAAACACACACTTTTCTGAATACAATTATCAGCCCAAGGTAATTTTAGGCATGCATTAACAAGTTTAATTTGGCTGAGATAGCAACAGTCAAAGCCAATTGTTGACTCATCATAGGATCATTTATATAATAAATAGTACCAGCATACAGCAAATAATTGCCACATAAATATATAAATGTTTCAACCTTTACCTGTATGACTTTCATTATGGATTTGGATTTCACTCCTTTTCCAAAAACAATTGCCAACTTCTTCTCAAAGGCAAGAGCCACATCAAGGGGTGAAGATTCCTGGAAGTGTATTTTATTTGCTCATGAAACACAGACTGCCTTTTTGTATTGACACAGCTCTAGAGAGAAAGTTCATATCTCGAACAAAACTTGATGGCTTGAACAGAGCTGGTATAAAACATGTCAAATGTATGTAGTCTGTCATTAAACAGTTTAATTTTCTTTATAGCCTATCTGCTCCAGCTTTGTTATTTTACTGAAGAAAAGGTTACTGTCACTGAGAATTTTATCTTTGGCATCGCCATCTGTCCCATAATCTGAAACAAATCCAACAGCTGCATTAAGGAACAGTGACAATAATGCAGTAAAATTGCTGGTATTATAAATAATTTCAGCGGCAGTAGATATGTGGAATTACAGCAGACGCACTTACAAAGCTTCCTTCCGTGAGGCATGGGAAGGCCCCAAAATCTCCGCCACAGATTTGCCCCGGAACCACATTCGTCTGTTGGGTCTGGTGTTGGCCATTAAGAAATAAGAACAAAAATAATTACAGTTGTCTATCTATGAAATGAGAGGCGCTGTGATGCAAGCAGAAGTAAATGGTCTGTGATGAACTGCAAATAACTGCAATAAAAACAAACAAGAAAAGTCAAGTGTAATTACCAAGGTCTGATTTTTAAATAGTAATAACTGCATATTTTGTAACTAGGGTGAGGCCCTTGATAGCGGCAGTATTTCTGCCTTATAGTACCACTCCCAAAGACATATTTCCATATGTATTTTACAATAAATTATTCCCAGTTCTGTTAAAATATACATACTATGGTGGAGATGTTTCCCAATTGAAAATCGTTGTGCTTTATAGATATGCGACATGCAACATTTTGCTGAGGGTTTGCTGCTGTGCAGCTTTTGTTTTAGCATTAATCTACAGCAATTTGGCAAGGGTTTGCATGTGCTGCTGTAAATTTGAGGCTTGGTATCATCATTATTTCTGCTTATAAAGACAATAAAAATACATTTTGCATTAAATCCCATTACTATGCAAACATACATATAATGTATTACATAATTTAGTGCTGTATATATTGATATATATTGGCATTTATTCTACTCTGCTGATTCTCTTTTAAATGTCACCACTTCTTACCTGTTCCTTGCTGACTCAAAAGCTGTCTTTTAAGGATAAGATTAACCCATTTAAGTACCATTGCACAACAGTTCATTAAGTCAGACACTCACTGAACTTCATGGTTCGTCGGCTTCTTAAATCAGTAGTCTGGCAATAAAAACACTAATACCATTCGAGACCCTCCTCAGCCAATCAGAAGGCAGTATTCGCTGGCGATAAAATCAGTTATCAGCTCAAGCAGGCTGATAATATTTTCCGCTTCAGTGATCACCAGGGAGTGATAACTATGTCAAAAACTGAAGGATTTGTGACAACTAAGGCAAACAATAAACAATCTTATTAGTAACAGCTATGTAATTGAAAACAAACGGCAACATTTAACACTATTAAAACTGCTTTATTATTACATAAAAACACCTCAATATAAGACCACCTCACAATTAAGCCCACCTCACTATTAAGACCACTTCATTATCAAAACCGCATCACTACCATAAGAATACCTCGATATAAGGAAATTTCACAATTAAGACCACCTCAATATAAATTCATCTCACAATTAAGACCACTTCACTACTATACAAACACCTGAATAAAAAACCACCTCACAATTAAGACTATCAAGAATACCTTAATACAAGACCACCTCTCAATCAAGACCACCTCACTCTACTAATGAGACACTTCAATATTAAAACCACTTCAGTATCAAAATTTAAGAACACCGCAATATAAGACATTGTCACAATAAAGACAACTCATTAGTAAGACCAACTCATGATTAAGCCCACCTCAAGAATAAATGCACCTCATTCTTAAAACCAATTCATTATGAAGACTACCTGTTAAAACCACATCACTAAGACTGCCTCATGGAGACCACCTCACTATTAAAAGCAGGAGGCTGATTCAGGCATATCACACCTCATCATTTAGTCACTAAATTTGGAAAAAACTTGACCATTGTATTTAAATTACTATTAATTCTGTCATTAAGACCACTCAAATTTGCATCAAATGGGCAGGTTTTACATCTGTTCAAAGTTTCATAACAGCAGGAATTTGATAATTATAGTTAGATTATATTTCTATGATTTTGAAAAAGAAATTGATCTACATACCTGACCATTCAATAATTTTGTGAAAAATAAGATCCATGTGCAGTACTATTGCTTCTGATACACTCATTGCAAACAAAACCTATTTTGTTTAAAATCAACAAACAACTAACAACAATCAATTCTAAGATGGATTAAGTTTCTGTTTAAATTTGTTTTAAATTGTTTACTCTCATAGTATTAGTGAGTTATTGCCCTTGGGAGGCTGATTCAGGCTTATCACACTCGAGCGCTCATGCGCTCTCGTGTGATAAATCCTGAATCAGCCTCCTGCGGGGCAATAACTATCACTTAAGTGATTCTCACAGATGTTTATATTTTAGAAAATCAAAAACACTGGAGTTTATTATATATTCCATCACTATGCACAATATCATAATGCATATTTATATAATGTATCACTGGAAAAAAGAAACCATCATGCCATTTAGGACTCATATATCATGGAATTATTGATATTTTCAATACTTTTATGCTTTATAGAAATTAAGGGGTTAATTGGCTTTATTACAATTTTTCTAAGTTCTATAAACACGTCAACATGTTTTTGATGCAACCCTTAAATGTCTATTTCCAAACACTTAAGTGGCTATCAACACATTCGTGTTCATTAAACAACACAGCAACGTGTTTTTAACAGACACTTGTATTTAGAGTGCAGACATAATCGACCTTAATAGGTTCTAGCGTCATTAACTTCAACTACCCTATACCCCTACACCCTTTGCCATTCAAGATCAACTTATTATACATAAGTCTATATTTCCCTTTGTATTTTTTCATTTTGCTTGCTTTATTAAAAATAGGGCACGAGAAGCGTCACCTATTGTCTATTAGATTTTATACCACTGTTTGCCTTCCACAGCCAATCAGAAGCCTGGATTACAGTGGGATATATCACATGTACTAAGAACAGCAGGGAGGACATGGTCACGCTTATATGAGCACATGTTGTGGCAAAACTTAACAAGCAAACACTTAACAAGCAAACAAATGTCTTGCAAAATAGGCAACATCTTATGCAACTGATCCTCATAAACCCTTGTTTTCTTCAACATGGGATTATTGCGAGGCTAACGCCTCGCAATAACTCCCATGTCGAAGAAAACGCGGGCATTATCTATTACCTGACCCTTTACAAATGGACCAACTCTGGATTTTACTGATCAACATCCTGACATCATATGATTGACAGTCTATCTTGTTATGCAGCAAGCCTTGGTCCTCGCCATAGGTTTCTGCAATGCCCTGGAACACCAGCTTTTGTTCTCTGAGAGAATCTCAGTTTAATAAAGCTGGTGGTTTTCAACTTCGAGAAGTTGCACTTTGATATCTTGATTTTCACACTTAAGAAAAACAACTCGTTCCTTAATTCACAAATTGTCATCCTCATGTTACTAATTGTAATCTCGCACTCTGCTTCGACTCAAGGTCACACTATCCTTCATTTGCTTGAAGGGGGCTTCACAGGGCAGCATCATCCGCTGGCATTTGTAACTTTATGCTGCACATGAATGGCTTCTTGGGATCAGGAGACACGCCTATAGAATTTTCAGATAATTGCCAAGTAAGTAGAGACCCTAACCACCATTATTGTATATACAGTTGCGGTCACAAATTTGTATACACCTGAACAGAAACCAGTAACCATTAATAAAGTGTATTTAATCTGTCACTACAACGACCATTTTTCTCAAATATATTACTAAAAATCCAAGAGCCTTTTCATTCTGCAAACCACCTTCTGACACTGCTATTATACACTAATTTCAATTTTTTAAATTTATCTTGGCCTGTAACACCTCAGTTTGTCAATGGTAAACGGAATAGGTGATTGACTTTTTGGCCTTTTTTAAAAAGTCAAGACTCCAGAGGAATCAAAATCAAACATTTGAAGAGGAATATGTTATTCAAAATAAAATTATATATGTTTATCGCATTTCTGAATCTTTCAATTTGACCTACTTTATCAGAATTCTTGTTAAAGCCAAACTTTGCAATTTTAAAAATTCAAACTTTTAAATAGTACTCTGCAATTATAACAATTCAATTCAATCATTTGAATACATTTTGAAAAGAAGCTATTAGGAAACAGTCATAGGTACGATACCAGTTACACTTGCATGGTATATCTTGATTATATTGCTTGCTGCTTAGCAAATAGAGTCTTTTCACTAAACAGCCCTGAATTCAGCAAGACATAAGTCTTTCCTCTCCTCTTATTACTCATTTTGCATTTCAGACACAGTAGGCAATAACTAACTGATTCCATAAATATAACTTTCTCAGCAAAATAACAAACATCAACTAAATGATAAAGTGTCAAATATACATTAAAATGCACTAAAAATACTGCTGCTAGGATGCACTTTGCTTCAGCCAATCACAGCCAAGGGCGGGAATTTTTTTCAGCCAATAGAATTTCAGTATTCTATTTTAGCCACCTGGTTGAAATACAGATAACCTTCCGTGGAAATCCACTGTTGGAGGCCCTGGGGCACCCAATTCAGAAATGAAAGACAAAATTCATGATGTCATCATCACGGGGTCACAGTGGAACTGACCAATGATTACGTTATTTTGTTAAATAAGAGGAGCTCAATGCTATTTCATGGGAAACGTGAGGGTGAAAAGGCTGCTCTAGAACTTACCATATTCACATAGAACAGAGAAACTATTGATCCGTCTTCTGAACCAAGAATCACACTATGTTTGCTCTTCACATCCCTTATCTAAGAAGCTGGTATCATTAGAAATATGGTTCTTTACTGGTGCTGGGCCCAATATGTTTATCCTGTAATCAGGGGTAATATCGGTCATCGGAGGTTTACTGTCCGCACCGGGGAGATGATGATGATGATGATTTTTATTCAGGCCCAAACAGTTTGCAAAATGAAATATATAAAAATGTGTATAAAGATTATGGGTGCCTTTGGGAGACTTTAAGACAGTCGTGTCGCCTTTGCGGAGCCACCCAGTGGAGATTCCAGTCTGATACTAATTTAAATAGTTATTGGAAAATTTGTTTTATTTTATTATGAGAAATTACCACAAACATTGCTGAATGTTACAGTGAGTTGAATAATAATAATTGTATTATTTTCCGTTTGGCATGCTTTTTAAAAGTAAAAAGTCTTTTTTTTTATTTACAAGGCTAATTGGTTCACACGGTTAAGATAAAAAGAAAATTAAAATAAGATAACATTTTATTTAACGTCGAATTTGATGCAATAAAACAAACAACATAAGCTGTGAAGCCTTTAGCCGACAGGTAGAAGTAAACACCAGCCCCAGCTTCATTTTCTGAGCAGACTCTGAATTGATACCTCTCCTGCTCAGTTTCTTTGTTGCTTCTAACTCTACAGGATTCCAGGCCAACTCGCATAATGTCTTTGTGACATTGCTGGCTGTTAATCTGATCGCAGGTCCTGGACGGTCTGCAGTTGTTGTACACTGAAAAAAAAAATCAAAATAAATCAGGGTTTTTAAAATTGTGGTCGCCTAAAAGACTACACTGCAAGTAATTATCTTTATTGTAATGTATACATATTTATACACAATTTACATTTGTATGATAGATCAAAAATAATCAGGCAGCCTGTCACCCTGCAGGCGTATTTTAAATTATCCCCAAATAATTAGAAAAATATGATAATTTTCCTTTTGTCATCTACAATTCAGCAAATATTAGAATTATACATTTCATGCACACCACTTGATGATATAAATATTCTTAGAGATATTTCATATTTAAACAAACCATTTATGATTAAAGAACAGCAATCTATGAGACAAGCAATGGGTTTTCATAAGTGGCCATGTTTGAGCTGGGGAATCCCCTGTCACTTACCTGTCATATTCATGAATAATTTGAATGCACTTTACACTTACCCTATTAATCTAGTAAATATCAGACACAGTTAACTATTAGAATTAGAGTGTAGATAACCATGAAATATATACTGCCTTTGAAATTAAGTTTAAAATTTGATTTCAATAAAAAAAATTTGCAAAATCTACTTTTTCTTATGTTGGGTGTACTTTTTATAGATATAATACAGTTTGTCTCATTTGTGTATTGTCTTAGCCTTTCTTAAACTACATCATCTTATATTGACAATATTTTGGCTAATATTATATGGGTAACAAGTCTAGTTAATGAATTAAAAAACATGGAATATTATGTAAAGTGCAACATCTCTATCAGTATGCTGTACAGTTGTATGTGAAATTTTACACCAGGGTTTAGTGACTCGCCCCTGCTACGACCTCAACCCCATATTAATTGCCATTCACACATCCCAATAGTACCACAAATTCACCCTATAGATGCACCCCTGATAGATGCAGTACCTACTGTCAAAACATTTTCAAAAGTAGTGAAAGGGAGGCAGTGATTCAGTGGGAGTCTAAAGATGAGAAGGGGAAAAGTACAGACTGACCCTTTATCTCCAAAAAGAGAAAAATTACTTCACCTGGTGTACAACCAAAAACGTGAAATTTCAAGCATTTTGTGCTTTAATTCTTTCAGGTAATGAAACATTCTAGGGGTTCTGTAGTGTTGGCATAAATGCCTAAAGGCCAGTGATATAACATTCACTGTGTTGAAACTAGGGGGTTTGTCTAACTGTTCCCCACTCTCCCCTACCTGTTAAATGTGCTTTGTTACTTAGTTTCTCTGAAATGAATGCCTAGTGAATTAAAAAAAAAAAAAAGCCCTAACCATGCTTTTTCTGAGTGATACGGTATTCTTGACCCTACTGTCTTTGGCACAGTAATACATATTTCACACAAATAGCTCTCTCGCCGGAGACCTATCTTTAGAATGTGTCGGACGAAAGTAATTTGCAAGGACAAATGGCGGAAGTGACGACATTGCTGCCTTCTACCGGCTAACGGGAAAATTAACTACGACAATCAGTTCCTTCCGGCGCGTTCTTGAAGTCTAAATAGATCGGAATAAACTGCGTAGTATTTTGTAAGTAGGGCAAACATAGTTCCACAGTTGAGCCGCTGATACAGTGTAATATTGACATTTGATAATTACAGTGTATTGGTACTTGATATTTTGATATTGTCTGAATACATTTTATTTAACGTTTTCAATTTATGCCCTGGTTTTGTCTTTAGTAGTCCTTTCTTGTCACTTATTTGCTGTTCAGGGTGGTTTATGGAAACTCTTGCTAGACTAGAGAGATTTCTATCCACCAGATGGCCATGGCCTTCATGTGCTGCCACCTGTTGTTGAAAGAAGACATCAAAACATCTGTGTTAAATTCTAATGGGTTCATTGGGTTGTACGAGGTTATCCTATGGTAACGTCAATTGTATTGCATTGTATTTTAAATATATGTATTGTTTTGTCTATGCTACTGCTCTGTAATAAACTTTATTTAAACTAGCTTATAACCAGCTGGCAGAGTTACACATAATGATGAGATGATAAGGCACGAAGCCTACGCATGATGTGACTCGTTTACCTATAGGTTGGGTCTTTTACTTGCCCCAGTATAGTCAGCAAGCTCAAGGCACCACCAACTTTTAAACAACGCGACCAAAATTGAGATCAATCTTGTTATAAATACCTGGGTTTCGAACCCACAACTTTAAAGAAGCTGATCAGTGTTTCAACCACTAAACCACAAAATACTGGACTGCAAGGTGTAATCTCAGATTCCAGGACTCGATGTCTGCTAGATAAGTCATATTTCTGCACATTTGATGTCCTGGTATTTGCAGTTTTTCGTTTATTGAATTGCTTTGAGATACTTGATTTTTTTAAGCATAACTGTAACTTGAACGGAAAAACATTTTTATTCATTGGACTTTTAAGTTATTCATGGTGTATTTTGGGATGAAAATTATTTAATACCCTTAATGGAATTTCCTGGGCCATCTCGTGGTAAGGGTAGTAACACTGGCAAACACAAGTATTAGTTTTATCCCTCATAGTCGGGAGTTAACTAACATTTTCGTTGGTTATATCCTGGAGGCGGAGGGATATAACCAACAGAAATGTTGACGATAAGGGATATAACTAACTTATACTCCATTAGGCATATTTACTAATTTGTTTGATCGTTTGTTTTGTTTTAATGCCTTTATTACGCAAAACAAGTTCAGTTTGCACTCAGGAGGGAGTTAACTAACCATTTCGTTGGTTAATGCCAGCTCAGAACAATTGGAAAACAGTCTAAGTGGAGTATAACATTGGTTAGACAGACACACACTGGTGATTTAATGGTTAAGTGATAGATAATGACTGCGTTTGAGTGAATATGCAATTTATCCAAGGCTTTAGCCGAGGATTAATTGCATATTCACGAAAACAAGGTCATTATCTAACTTATGCCACTTGTTTTTTTTTGTTTGTAGTTGTTTGATTAAGACTTTTGTTTGGTTATTATATAAGATGTTAATTTGATTGTTGTGTTTTGTTTCATTGTTTTACTACAACTTGTAGCCAGTCAAGTGTGACCATATTCTTCCAGGTATATGCAATTTATGCCGCTGGAATCTTGGCCTCTGATTGGATGAAAAAGGCAAACAGTGGTATAAGATATTTTCCAACTAGCTTCTCTGAATGTCCTAGATTTGAATTTTAGCGCAGGCGTTCTTCAGTTATGCCTGTCTGACTTTTCCTAACAACTTACAGATCTGGACATATATGACTGACCGTACTGGTAATAACCTATTCTTAAATATGATAAAACTTCTGTAACAAAGTCTCCCATTCATTACATTTGTTCATATTAGAATTACAGCAGTTGGTGATGAGTGGATTAGGTTTTACGTCCTGTATTTCTGCACCTGATGGGCTGATTAGGACAGGTAGGGACCATTGCAATGAGATGATGGATGAAACAGCCATCCAACTTAGGCTCGATTGGGAATTGAACCCAGGACCCAGCGGTTGGAAGCCCAGCGTGCTACCACTGAGCTAGGCCCCCACCCCTAAAGGGCCTAAATTACAGCAGTTAACTTTCCAATCAATATTCATGTTTTTAGTTGGTTGTTTGGCTGTTTTGGATGGTTTTAAAATGGTGAAATCAGAGAGCCAGTGAGCAGCTTGGTCATTTCTGTGTATAATTAATCTCATCAAAAAAGTCCTTTATATTCTATCTGATTTTGGTAGAGTTTCAACCAGTAGTTGATGTGACTTGTGTGTGCCAAGAAATTTCAAGTTTGACTTGTTCCATCCTTCTCCTCGTTGCCGTGGCACCCGCCTGTCTTAATTATCCCACTTGGTGCAGAAATACAGTGTAGTTCACAAGTTATTGCAACTCGGGTCACTATCAATGGTCAAAAGTGTCAAAATAAGTTTGGTGTGACTGGTAAAATATGCTGCCTAACTACAGCCTGCACCTCAAACAGTTTGGTGAAAGGAACATTCCTTTAAGGGCTATTATGGTCTTAATTTTTAAGTTCTTTAAGGTTTTAAAGTCCGTGAAGTTAACATATATATATATCATAAATGTATGACATTGTAAATTAAATAAACCAGGCATTTATGAAAAGAAAAGATTGCCAAAACCTTCATTAGAAATAAAGGAAAATTTATTGCAAAGAACAGAGGGAAATGTGGAAATGGTAGTGAACTGCATACCAGATCGCATAATTGAAATGTCTATATTTATAGAACATGACATGTGTAGACATCAGATATGCAGATTTCAAGGATATGAAAATGGATTCATTGGTGATTTATTTCTGTTAGGTACTGAGTAAAATATTATGAGCAAAATAAATAAGCAACCATAGACTATGAGATAAGAAAGATTTACACTTTTTTTATTTGACAGTTTCATTGGATATTTGACAAACAACAAAAATATAGCGAGGGGTCCATTTTCTCATGAGGGGGGTCATACTTTTTCAGAGTTCGGCTAGTTTACAGTGTTTTGAGGCTGCAGAAGAAATAGTACTGTCGTCAAGGTTACGTAACTGATGACGTCATAAACGGAGGTACTAGCTAAGAAACGAAAGCGAGGCAGAACAATGCAGTGGTTGTTTTTGTTGAAACAGACGAAAACTAGATTTTTAGAAGAAGCGTGTGTTTATTCTTTGTACAGTCCCTGCATGGCGAAATTTCTCTTCTGTACATGATCAGGTCGGTGTAGATTCAGCTAGGCGGGTGTGACCTTTCGACCTTGGGAAAGATGCACCTGAAAAAATATATGCAGTCTGTTAAGTAAACGTGATGGGCTTCAGGGCGAACTGAAGTCTTAGGGCTTTTTGGTAGCGAGGCTTAAATCCAGATGACGTCATGCGAATCAAGGATTCCCATTGGCTGAGGAATGGATTGCCTTGACCAATGGGAAGACTTTTTGGTTTCACATGATGTCCTCTGGAGTTTCCAAGTATGTGAGTTCAGCTGTAAATTGTTGCAACTCCTTTCCAATGTTTTTGGTGTACATTTTTTGACGGACAAGTTGAACCTGATTTACAGTAGATTCCATAGACTTGGAAACTAAACTCTTGAAAGGAGGATAATTTCAAATAAAAGCGTTATTCTTAATTTTACTCTTGCAAAATTATGTCACATAACTGCATATCAAAAAAGTTTCTTTGAAGTTCTGCAAACTGCATATTATGTTAGTATTAATATATTCTTTAAGATCTTAAAACTGAATAACATAGTATAGTATAGATTTAAGACTTTAGAAGTTTCCGAACATTTTAAAGGAGAATTATTAATAACTGCACATGATATATATCACAGTTCCAATATATACAATACATGTATCTATATAAATATATTATTTTTTAATTCTTAATGAGCTATATCTCAGCTGGATGTCGATAGTATAATATGTTAAATTAGTGATCTGTTCTCTGAGTGTATGCTTAGGCAAGTAAAAGACCCACCAATGGGGTAAATTGTAAGATGAGTTGGACTCTTATTTGGAGCTTATCATCTCATCATTACATCTTAAGTTTCAGACCAGTATTATTGAGACAACACAATACAGTATCTTCTTGAAAAGAACTTTTTTCTTCACACAGGGACCCTGAATTGAGAAGAATAGGTTTTTTCGTATGCCTTGAAAAGTAAACAAGCCTCTAATTGAAATAAGAGATTCTAGCTCCCTAGCCCCAAGGAGTTGTAGAACGCTCTCTGGGATAATAAATATCCAGAGGAACAGTTTGAGACTTCTATTTTAGGTACGTATGAATTAAACCTCCATGCAGTCTATCAAAGGTAAGAATGCCATATAACCAAAGAAACTCTACCAAATATTAAAACCACCAATTTTAAATATATATATGGCACTTAAGCCATAATTATAGCTCCAAATTCTGAACTTAAACCCAGAATTTATTTATTATTTATCATCTATAGAACATAAGCCAAGTGGAGACCCTCTTCTGAGAGGCCATTATAGTTACACATAGATGCTAATTTACAAAATAATAACTATACATGTAATTTTAAGAAGGGAACTAATTAAGACCATCTCGATGTTAAAACCACTTACGTTGTTAATAAATGATCTAAATTATGTAATTCGATCCACTAAATTAATTTATAATAAGAATGGCTCATGTTGTCTATCTTTCTTTTATTTATTTTTTTTTTGTTACTCTATTTCTTTCCTAGTTTTTCCTTGCTGACTTTCATTCATAGAACTTTCTACTCCTATTATTTCTTTCTTTTTTAACTTCTTTCTTTATTTCTTTCTTTCACTGTTTGCCCTATCTTGCTTTCTCTTCAAGGCTAGTAGTTTCTTGTGCTGTGGTTTAGGCTGCGCTTGGGGACTATTTGTCATCGCGGAAAGATCCTAGCACTGAGAGAGGAAACTGTTAATACAGGCTCATGAATTTCAATGATCAGGTATTACCATAGCAACAAAGCTGCCCTACTTGGGAGGATCATGGGATAATTGATGTAACCTTGTGAATAAACATTCCTAAGAGACAATACCGACTTGTTAAGTCTCGTGTAGCTAATGAATAAAAAGTTAGGACTAAAATAAACTGAACCTGGTGGATTAATGAAATATTATGGTAGATAGTGTCGAATGGTAGGTACAGTAAATGAACCAAAAATATATTTTTTTTTTTTGCAAATGGCCGTTTTGGTTAATTAGTATTTTTTCAGAGTTATCTAATAATGGCTGAATTGTTCATATTTGACAAACAATATGTATGACGGAAATGCTATGAAAATTGGAACTGGATCTAGTCTAAAATGTACTGAAATTTATCAAATTAGTCTTACACTACAACTTTTATTACATTTATTTATTATTTATCGATTAATTATGTCTTAATTGATATTCTTTTAGTTTGTAACTTACCTAATGTTTTTTGCTTTCTTCCTCCATTTTCTGTTGCATGCATTCGTTGATTCTCAAAGCTTCAGCCTGAAAAAATAAGTTACAAGAACAATGTATACAGTTTATCCCACCCTGCATGTGAAGTTGTGAATACCAGTTTTTTTTCTATGGGAAAATGGTATAGGGCAAACGCAATGATGAGATAGTAAAGTTCTATTAGCCTTTTAATATTGTCTTGGAAAGGTGGTCACACCAGCATTACAAATGGGTTGGCTAAATTGGCCTTAACAGTGAGGTAGTCTTTATGTCAAGATGCGTTTTATTCGACCTGCCAATGTAGAAGGGGGGGGGGGGGGTTTGAGATCGCATACAATATCAGATTTTGCGCAAATAATCGGATTTCGCAAGGAACAAAATATTGCGGGAAACAATATTTCCTGTGGAAACTAAGTTATATTTTTGACGTCAATCACAATTTTCTGTGAATCTGCCTTATTTTTTAAGGTATCTCTTCACAAAATCAGAACATGTGGGGCAAAAAAAAAAAGAGCGAAAACAATACAAAATGTCAAAGGTACATAGACATTATGTGGATTTCCATAGACAGATGACAACTGCAAAATCCTCTGAACAAAAAAAACTAGCTGAATCTGTCATTGTCAGTGAAGACGAAAGTCATTCTCTGTAGAGTATAATTTGATTAGGGTGGGGTAATTCTCTTGCCAGGTGCAGAGGTCCACAGAACTGCCAATTTGTGGGCCTATATTTGAAGGGACTTCCAGCTCAGAGTATGGACACTTTTGACGTATATCCATTAGTGGATCAGTCCATTATAAGCTAGTAGGGGGCATAGGGATAGTTAAAAATGTATGCACCCACTAGAATTCTTTTTGGTTGATGGTTTTAGCTGCTACAGTGGCAGGTAAATCAATGCAAGTTGTAGCAACATTGGGCTGGTGAGAAACATCTATAGCCTGATTTTCCATCTTTTTTCTTTTCAATAAAATATACCCAAAAATACTGCAACATTGTTTCTAAACCATGCTGCCAGTTCTGGCATTGAACTGAGAGCACCAAGGGAAAATTTACAGACAATATAAATTTAACCATTGAAAAACCACCTGCCAATATTGCTCTTTCCATCATGTCCATTTAAAATGCTTTACACAACTCATAAAATAGCTTCATGGCGGATGTTTTTCTTTGTCCCTTTAGATGGTTTACTTTCAAAGAAATGATCATAAATATTCCTGAACTTTATTGCGTTTAACAGCAGATGTTTCAAACAATGTGCTGAATCAGATTATTTTATCTGACCAAATATTTCATGTATATTTACCTATTTGCACAAGAAAATGGTTCTTAAAGAGGGTTTTATGTTTATTTTTCAATGTTTTTAGGCAGTTGTGGCAGGCAGTGAAGAAAATACATTAGAAATATCAATGGATAATGCCATACTTTATGTTCAAATGTTATACTATTTCAATAGTATTGTGTTGCTCATTCACTTTAGCAACTTGTAATATTGATATTGGACCAATAAAAAGAATCTACAAACAGTTAAAACATACGTATTTAACTATAACTGGGTCTTTTTCCTGCCTTCACATAGATCCCATTCACAAGGCACCAGAGTCTATGAATTATGTTTACAGCTAATTTCATATTTGGAAACTATACTCCAGAGGAGGAGTCCTGGATTCACATGACGTCCTCTGGAGTTCAGTTTCCAAGTCTATGAAATCTGCCATAAGTCACTCATGTCTCTGGGATAAAGGCATAACTGTAATGTGTGCATTGCGCAGAGCCCTGTATTGGCCACTTGGGTTTGAGGTCTTCACCCACAGGTTACCAGTCTTACCATGAGCAGGTCCATGACTTTAAAGGTGCACTGTCTGTCAAATTTTCACACTAAAATAATGATATAAATCTATACTGCCTTCTTGTCTCATGATATTATTCACCATTACATACCCACTTTTGCCCAACAATTTAGTTTTAATTTACATGCCATCAAAAACTCAATATGTAAACAAACCCAGTGATGACATCACAATACTGAACAATGGTGATGATGTCATTTCCATTGTGTTTCCAATGTTTTAGTCTGGATTTTCTCTCAATGTATAATTTATTTTTTAGTTATTTATGTCTGATAAAATCATTAATTCACACAAATTTAGTGTGCCTTGATTAATAAAAGTAATTTTCAACCGTTTGATAGCATCTTAGAAAATTGCCAATTTGACAGACAGTGCAAAAGGCCTGCTGGAAGAGCCATCGATGCACACTGTGCTGTGTCAGAAAAGGACCTAAACTCATGATTGATTTCAAAACTACCAATCCTTTGACCACTCATCCCTTCTACTTAAAAAGCTAGTAAGCGACAATTGCAATAACAATTTAATAGTCTTATTCGCAATAATTCTGAGACATGGATTACTACCCATTGTCCGTGGCTCTTGTTCATTTGTTTGTCTGCATAAATGAAACGTCTTATGTAAACGGTAGGAAATTACTATCGAATTACTATCGCCCTAGCAACCAAAATGTTTGAGGGTAATGCACTTGTCATAATCAATGGCAGCGCTCCTCTACACCAGCTGAATAAACAGTTTGAATGTTGTAGAGCCTCATTTTGTGTTTATATCTGTAACATAAAATGTGTATAAAACTTGGTTTGCAAAAAGAATGTTTGTTAAGAATATTTGATGTGCGTTTTACGCATTGTCAGGTTTAAATTTTCATATAGACTGACAATAAATGTATTGAACGTAAAAATAGCTACGTTAATTTTTGACAAACTTTGTTAACAAATTGTATGAGAGTATTTTAATATTAGTGAATCATCAAATCTGCAGTATCCACAGGAAAGCTGAGTACATCCCTCACTAGTATCACAAAAATATTCAGTTACAATGTATTTCAGAATATCAGGGCCGTAGCCAGAGGCTGAAATCAGATGAGGCGAACTCCGTAATAGTTGAAAAAAATAGAAAAATTGACCAGACAAGGTGGTGGCCATTGCAATACCCTAGGCAATATATATGGCCAAAGGTTATAAAACCTGTTGTTTTCAGTGTACCAATGGTCATGCTGGCCATCTGGATAGCATTCAAACCCAGGCCAGCATCGTTTCTATATCGGCCACCGTTGGTACAACATCGCCGACATCGTGCCAATGTGGACACAATTTGGAATGCTATCTGTGTACGGCCCTGACAATATCCTTTCATTTTTCAATGCTATGACACAAGCACTGTAATACCCGGATGTGGAACCAACCAACCCTAAATTAATTATTAGTTAACAGCAAACGAATGAAAAAAAATATGAGAAAATCTTGATACCTGTATAGCCCGGTAAACGTTGAAGATAGCATCAGGGTCGAAATCGCCACACTCTCCCCTCTTTCCCCAGCCAAGGGCTGCTCTTTTGCCATTACCCCACTTGCCGGGCAGCGAGAAAGAGAATTGGGCATCGGATGTGTGTGCCTGGTAGGCAATCACAATGCAGGCAACGAGAAGAACTAACCAGGCCCTCATGCTGTGCAGGTCAACAAATGTAGCTCACCACGTCTGAAATTGAATTGGAAACAATTGTCATGAGCGAGAAATAGCAGTTTTTGTGTAATACATGTATTTGTATAATATTGATGTCAATGTGTCACTGCTACTGGTCTAGAAGTTTAGTCGACTTTTATGACCAGCTGCCAGAAGCAGATGTAATGATGAGATGATAAGACTTAGAATCCACACCATGTAATACATTTTCCCCATTGGTGGATTTTTTTACTTGCCTCAGCATAGACACTGAGTACAAGGCACCTCCAATTGAACGTCTTGGGTGATCAACATCCAGCTCTGATGCAGCTCATGAAGAGTGCCCAGACTGGGAATCGAACCCTGAACCTTCAGCAGAGCTGGCTAATGTGGAATTTTTAACAAACAGATACATGCGTCTTTAATCTACCTTTGTTGAATATTTCACTGGTCTTAAAGGTAAACTTGTATTATTAATGAGGCATTGCACGGTGCCTCCCATTTAAAACTACCAATCTTGTCTGTATACACCCTACTATTTATGACCACCTCGTTAATGAAATCAGTCAAATTTGCTCATCGAGTACATTTTAAATAAATTGATAAAACAGTTGTAAAATATGAAAAGTATGTTTGCAAATATTTAAAATATATGCTTAGCATAACATGGAAGGTCCTTTGGATGCCAGAGTTTTGGCCATATGTTACTTAAATCAAGTTTCTTGGCAACGTTTGGTCATTAAATCTATATGAATTTCACAGGTGTTACCAAGTAAGATAAGGCTGTTTCATCCATCATCTCATTGCCATGGTCCCTGCCTGTCCTAATTAGCCCATCAGGTGCAGAAACACAGGAGGTAAAGCCCTAATCCACCCACCCACCACCAGTAAGATAAACCCCAGCAACCTAGTTCAGACTTTATACCCCAGAGAGCTGGTTATCTGTACCCTACATAATACAGACTTTGGATTACACCAACAATAGTTTAAATGTGCAAGCAGTTGACGTATGTGTCAATAGGTCTTGTGGTCTGTTAAATATTTCATGTAGTGTTAACATAAGGTGACATTTCTAACATTATGGAAGATCCTTAACACACTATACCAGCGAGGGGTCTTAAGAAAGCTTTGAGGAGCTTTTGTGAACTGACATTTTCAGCATGTATGGAATATATATATCCATAATTCTTACATCTAAAATGAATGCATACCCATGCATGGTTGTCATATGGCATTCATGCAACTGCCTGCATTTTCCTACATTTCAATATTTTTTGGAACTTTTTGTGGTTTCTTAAGCATTTTTGTTTTTCATTTTTAGTCTTGCAAAACGTGTTTTATAGTGTCTTACAATTGTTTGAAACAATGAAACCTCGCCATAAGATAGACAGATAGATAGACAGATGGATAGATAGATAGATAGGTAGATAATCACATGTATACAATAATGAATTATTTAACATAAATATCATATTTATATCGGCTGGGAGCATTGTATTATTTATTGACCTTAATAGTTCGGTTTTCATTTAAGTGGGCCTAAATCTAGTGGCCACAATAGCGAAGTGCCCTTAATAATGAGGTAGTCTTAAAATTTCGATCTGTTTATCACCTTTGATGCAAATTTAACTAAGTTGCCTTAAAGTGTTCAAAGAGGTCGTAATAGTGAGATGGTCTTAATCTTGAGGTAATGTATAGAAGAAATTTAAGAGCACAGTTTGGTGTCGTGGTCCTAATAGTGGGGTGGTTAAGAAATCATTCGCTGTAATGTTCGTTGTTAATTTTCCTAAATCGTGAAAGTAAGTTCACGTTCTTATGCAATGTATTTGTAGATTACGTGAGTTAAAAATAGTGTCGCTTCTTAAAATAGAAGAAATGGATCAGAAATTAGGAGAAAGATAATATTTTAAGAGCAAAAAAAATAAATAAAAATGGAAATGAGTTATTTAAAGATGCAAAAATTTCGCGAGACAAGATAAAGTCAGGAATTATGCAGTAGGACAAAAACTATTTGATACAAATATCAATGATAGGAAAAAAGAAAGAAAGAAAATAATAATAATATATTTAGGCACAAAAACAGTGAAATGAAATTACCCTATCCATATAGCACTGTGTCTCAACAATGTTTACAGTGAAGTAAGCACAGTTGGAAAGATACATAATTATGGTTTTGAAATGAACATCAAATGTATCAAAACTAATCAGTTTCTATGTTTAAAAAGCCAAATATATGTCAAAAATTACTGTTGATAATCAGGCAAATGAATAAGGAATTGATGTATAATCTTAATCCAACCATAAAGAAATAAACGTCTTCAATACAATATCCAAAGAAAACTTGTACTCCACAAAAAGCTCAAATTCAGTCTGAGAATATTCCCAGCACCTCAGCAATAAAGTACAAAGACAATTTTCTCCCAAAAGGGCATAACTAAAGATCTTGACCCCAGAAGAATGTGTAGAACTGTCTTTTGAAGGCTAAATGGGAAGAAAAGTTGGGTCTAGAGACTTTACCTGATGGACTGTGCAAGCATTTGGGCAATTTTAGACTTTGATTGATGAGTGACATTCCAAAACGGGACTTTTCGTGATTCATTTTAGCGTGAATGTGCTGTCAGTTAGCAGTTCTGTGTGACAAATTACTACTGTCTTTGAGATGGGCTGTTTATGTGAACTCTATGCACTGGCTGTACTAAAATAATTTTGCCAAAAAATGTAAAAAAGAAATGTGATAAATGAAAAAGACATATTTTGTATCTTGAGAAATATTTCTGTAGTGAATAAAAACTGTAAGCATACTAGGACCCCGCCATTAGACCACTTTACTATTAAACATAAATGGTAGCCATATATCACCTACAATTGTTATCACCATTTTAGATTAACTTAATCTTTTTACAAATACATGTAGGCCTATATTTTTTTATTCTCTACTGAATGAACATATAAAAGATTCATTTCTTTTGCTATATTATTTGTATCAATATTAGATAAATAACTATAATTTTTTTTTAATTTTTAATTTTCTTTTTATAACTGCACACATTCAGATACTTTTCTTTAAGACTTTTGCCATATATTTTTACTTCCATTTTATTTATTCCAGTCTCTTGAGAAATACTTTTACTACATCTTATGTTTTTCTATACTGTAACTTTTCTTTCTAAGTTTTTTCCCCGTTGCCTGCCTTTATATTAAGGATAAATCAAAGAAACGTGGAAGTTTTTTTTTTGTTTTTTTTCCGTTTTTCTTATGTTTTGTTTTTCGTAGCTTTTTTTACTGCTGTTCTGTTTTTCTAAGGGTCATATAAGTCTACAATAAGACCACCTTACTATTAAGAGCACTTAACTATTAAGACTACATCAAAACTGTATTCAACCTAGCTATTAAAAATCACCTCAATATGTCTATATTGTTTTTTTACTTCGCTATTAAGAACACTTCGCTATGGAGGCCAGTAGGTTATGCAATAGTGGTCTTAATGGCGAGGTTTTGTTTTAAAGCGGAACCTGTATCGTTTACCTCACAACTAAGGCCAAATGTACACTAATCCATATTCTTACAAATTGAATTTTACCTCACTATAAAGACCACCTCGCTAATACGGTCAATGAGTTATGCAAAAGGTGGTCATAATGGCGAGGTCCCATTGTACAGCGGAGCCCTGATATAAGATTACCTAATAACTGCAACTACCCCAAAATGAATGCCAGCATCAACCAAGAAAAACTATGTGAGACTTTTTGAAAATGTTTACATAATGATGGAAAATATTAATATAAGTTTTTCTAATGTTTGGAGATATACAAGAAATATTAGCGTTCTATGCCAGTTACTTTGTCTAAATATACAAATTGTTAGTTTATAAAACTCTGTTTTAGCAGCGGTAGTTTTTAGCATACGTAAAAATAATAAAAATAAATTTAGACGGTCCTTAGTAAATTATAATTTCTGTAAATTAGTTAAAAAATGTATAATCAAAATTAAATGTCCAGAAAAGTAATTTAATATATATATATATATATATATATATATATATATATATATATATATATATATTCTTTATCACTTCAATGTAATTTTGAAAAACGGAATTTAGATTTCCAATAATATTTTAAAAATCATAAAATGCTACATAAATAAAGTATTGGATTATAAAGCCAGAATAATTATTGCATAATGTCCTCAATATTAATTGCAAATTTATATAACTGGTTGCGTAATTCTTGGGTAATATCCTATTGAATATTAAATAGTTGGTTAAATTCAATTACAAGTCTTATCATATTCCTCAATAAAGATATATAAAGATAGAATAAAGATATTTAAAATTTGAAAGAAAACATAGTACAGTAAAAAGTTTCAGAAACTGTAAATATTCTCAAATGCAAAATAAGTGAAATGAATGGAAAAAACTAAAATAGTGAATTTCAACATGTTAAGAAAAAGATAAATTATTGAGAAAAAAGAAGAAGCTAAATTTGATAAAATAAAAAGTAATCACACTAATTTGAAGACCATCTCACTATTACGGCCACAATAATAAAATTCTGAAGCTATTCCCGCAGCTCAATTTTACTTTTAAAAGATACCTCATTTTTAAGACTATTGCCTAAATTTGAGACTTGCTGTGAACTACCATGGAGTGTACAGTGACACCATGCTTCTACGAAGTCCTCAAATTGACGATGGATAGTCAGATATGAAACTCGTATAGCAGAATAGTCTGTCTATAAGTGACCAACTTCAGTCAGTATTTTGTCTAGTGAAACTCGTGTGTAAGTTAATACACGAAACTTAGTGAAATAAAGTTTGTTTAAATCTGGATTTAAAAATATGAAATACAAGTTCAATAAAAGTTCTTTTCTAACTTACTTACAAACTATAATATCAGTTGTTTATGCAAAAATGAATTACCAACATATAATACAAATGCAATATATGCTGGGGCAAGTAAGAAACCCCACCCATACGGTAAATGTGTAGTATGGTGTAGAGTACTGTGGACTCCAAGCAGCCTTATCAGCTCATCATAACATCTGCTTGCGCTGGTCATATAAGCTGATCAAGCTTCAGTACCAGTAGCGTTTAGACAATACAATGCAATAATACATGACCAAATTAATACAATTCATTATAAAAGTTTGAAAATCGCACTAACCTGAGAAACTGAGTAGAAGTGATCTCTTGGCAGTTCTGAGTTGGAGCTTGGAGAAGGTCTCCTTTTATGGAGATAGAACGCTACGTCCTGGCCAATGGGACGCTGGTGACGTCACGAAGGTGGGTGGAGCGTTTTGGGGGGCGGGGGAGGGGGGGGGGGTTATACGCGATGCGGGATTAGGATGTACAGTTCCACAACATTTACGAAATGCTCTGGATTGTCTGTGTGTTAATGCAGGAAGCTGATTGGTTTAAAAAGAAACAATGGCACCTGTACAAACAATAGGTCACCCGGAAACGTCACGTGACGATTGTCTTTAATAATAGATGCCAAGAAACAGATTGGCCTTAAACACAGGATATGGGGCGAGGTTTAAGAGTAGGGAAAAAATAAGTGTTAATTTATTTTATATAAAATAGAAAAAACAGCTGATGCATTCCCTATTCTTTACAGTGAAACCTCTTTTTGAGACCATCTTACCATTAAGACCATTACAAATTCAAAGTATAATTCAATTTTACAGTAACATTTTATTTCATGACACTTTTAAAGTCAAGACCACCTCACTATTAAGACAACCGCGCCATAAGGCCAACAAGCCAACACTTCTATGACCACTGACTCTTCATTTAAGACAGCTTTAATTATAAGTCAAAATTGTACCAAGAGTGGTCCCAATAGCGAAGTTTCACTTTATGACAATAGTTGTGAAAAATTAGGCCCTCATATATATATATATATATATATATATATATATATATATATATATATATATATATGTCTAATAACAGCAAAAGAACAAACATCAAAGCAAGCCAAATTGTCATGCAACAAAGGAATAGCTTATCCTAACTGCCGCAGTTGTGCCCTGCACAGCAGTTTGTAGTACTAAGCAACCTCAACATTAAAAGACAAATGTGATTGTATTTTCTGGCGAGGTGGTCTTAATAGCGAGGTAAATACATGCACAATATTGAGTTGTCCTAATAGTGAAGTGGTTTAATAGTGAGGTGGTCTTTATAGTGAGGTGGTTTTTATAGTGAGGTGGTCTTTAATAGTGAGGTGGTTTTAATATTGACGTGGTCTTTAATAGTGACGTGGTTTTAATAGTGAGGTGGTTTTAATAGTGACATGGTCTTTAAAAGTGACGTGGTTTTAATAGTGAGGTGGTCATTATAGTGAGGTGGTTTTTATAGTGAGGTGGTCTTTAATAGTGAGGTGGTTTTAATATTGACAGGGTCTTTAATAGTGATGTGGTTTTAATAGTGAGGTGGTTTTAATAGTGACATGGTCTTTAAAAGTGAGGTGGTTTTTATAGTGAGGTAGTCTTTAATAGTGAGGTAGTTTTAATAGTGAGGTGGTCTTTAATAGTGACGTGGTTTTAATAGTGAGGTGGTCTTTAATAGTGACGTGGTTTTAATATTGACAGGGTCTTTAATAGTGATGTGGTTTTAATAGTGAGGTGGTCTTTAATAGTGAGGTGGTTTTAATATTGACAGGGTCTTTAATAGTGATGTGGTTTTAATAGTGAGGTGGTTTTAATAGTGACATGGTCTTTAAAAGTGAGGTGGTTTTAATAGTGAGGTAGTCTTTAATAGTGAGGTGGTCTTTAATAGTGACGTGGTTTTAATAGTGAGATGGTCTTTAATAGTGACGTGGTTTTAATAGTGAGGTGGTTTTTAAAAGTGACGTGGTTTTAATAGTGAGGTGGTCTTTAATAGTGAGGTGGTTTTAATAGTGAGGTGGTCTTTAATAGTGAGGTGGTTTTAATAGTGAGGTGGTCTTAAATAGTGACATGGTTTTAATAGTGAGGTGGTCTTTAATAGTGACGTGGTTTTAATAGTGAGGTGGTCTTTTATAGTGACGTGGTTTTAATAGTGAGGTGGTCTTTAATAGTGACGTGGTTTTAATAGTGAGGTGGTCTTTAATAGTGACGTGGTTTTAATAGTGAGGTGGTCTTTAATAGTGAGGTGGTTTTAATAGTGAGGTGGTCTTAAATAGTGACATGGTTTTAATAGTGAGGTGGTCTTTAATATTGACGTGGTTTTAATAGTGAGGTAGACTGAATGTTATGGTTGGGCCCCAAAGTAGACCTATCTCTGCTATTCAGCCAGTCCTTCTGAACTGTCCTAATTCAATTTTGTGTTGACATACACACAAAATGAAATCAAGTCAATTATAAGTATCCAATTGCAATTCAGTAAAATATGCATAACATCTTTTCATCCTCCCTTTGTCTGGCACCATATTTCTTATTGTGTATGCACATTTGTGTGATTGCATGAATTCATTCAATCAATTGATAAAATAAGTTTGGAATAGCCATATGTTTAAATTCTATTAAATTTAAAAGTAAGTTTTTTTATGTATTTATTCATTTCTTTTAACTCCCATGGATGGGAAAAGGTGAGATACAGCTAACAGATAAAATACATGTAAATTTTTTTAAAAAGTGAGCGAGCATTTTTGACAATAAAAACAATACCATGAACAGGTTCTAAAAAAATTATATCATAAATAGACTAGAAAAGAGCATTTATTTCAAGAGTCCACAATTCTACTGAGCACTGCATTTTGGGAGAACATATACTCATGAATATGGTTGAAAAGTAATAAATATGCATATTCATGCATGCTGTTGATAGTTGAACTCTGAGGTGTTAATTGCCCCCCCCCCCCCCCAATTATGGTCCTTTGGTCATTACGTAAGCTTGTGGCGAGACAGTGATTCGACCTTTGATCCCTGATCTAATTTCTCAAAAGTATCAGCACACTGCATATAGCCTTGGACTTGTAATACCTTGGAGAAATTAGGTCTAATTTCTCCAAAGTAATACAGGTTCAGTTCTTACTCCGAATGCAATTGTGTGTTATGTAAAAATAATTGCACCTTTATTTCTTCTTCATGCGGCTCGGTTTATCGTTTAATGGTCAACATCAATTGATCTGGGTTAATGTGGCCTACTTTTTTAAATAGGCTTTATAACCCTAATATGTTAATGCCGGAGCGTGATAGCCAAAACGAGATCTATGTGAAAATATTGCAATAATAACATTCATTTTATTCGCACAAAATTGTACAAGAAAAGTTGAAAAGTTATATGAAAATTTTGCAGTTTGAGTTAATACGTTGAAATTAAATAGATTAAAGATTTTATATCGTCCATCGTAAAATTTGGCAAATGAAAAGAACCTTCCAAACATTTTGTTAGGTCTCTTATTTGCTGCGCTCTATTATTGTCAATAACTGATTTTGGTCTCTGACCTCTGAACTGCAATTTCCTTCTCAGACGACATTCAGGATATTGCCATTGCTTTGAAATTTCATGGAAATTTCTGTCTATAATGCCATGTTTAGCGACATTACATATCAATTTTACTGTAGAATTTTCATTGTCAGCAACAGACCAGTACAATGGTGGATACATTTTTGTACACTCTAAATGGAGGCTGAATCGTACTTATGGATACTAGTGACGTCAGTGAAGGAATTAAGAAAATCTAGTTATCAGAAGCAAAGTTTTTTAAGGAATTTATTGTCTTACAGATTTTAACCACCCGCAGATTCGCAGTGCATTGAATTAGTGCGGGCGCGGACGTTTGCGGGAGCACCACAACATAATTTGCAATTGAATAAATTCAAGGAATATCGCCAAATTGCCAAAAATGCCTCAAGAAACAGCCACCATGAGCATGTAACCCACATGGTAGATGCAAAACTCCAAACAAGAGCAACATCCCTGCATTGAAGGTCAACAAAGCAGCACCTGAAGGTCAACAATGCTTTAGGAAGAGATTTCAGAAGTACTTTCAAAAATATAATAATAAGCAAAATAACACAAACATTTTGGACTAGTTTATATTACACTAGAAATACGGCGGTATTTTGATGAGTCGCCACGTCTGATTGGTTGAACGTGAAAATAATGATTTTTTTTTTATTCCAATCTTCGACCAGTTTCATAGTTGTGTACAAGTTATTATACAAAAAAATAAAATTTTTGATCATAGTGTGGAAGTGGTCGAGAACAAGGATGCAATTTTCAGGCAAGGTTTTCTTAGTGTATTAGCACCTGATTGGTCTAGTGATTATGGGAGTACGTGAAAAACATGGTGTGGAAGCCGTCTATCATCTCATCATTACGTCTGCTTCTGACAGCTGGTCACATAATCTGACTCTTCAGACCAGTAAGCATGGAGACATTGACAGTTTGGCACATTTAACTGCAGCACAAATTCCTATTGTGAACGCAATGGATATCTATTCTTTATAGTAAGATAAATAGATAAATTCCTAAATCCAATAGTTAAATTACGATTAAGTCAACTTAAAGTTGCACTGTCTGTCAAATTTGCAATTTTCTAAACTATCAAACAGTTCAAAATTACCTTTATTAATCAAGGCACACTAAATTTGTGTGAATTAATGATTTTATAAGACATTAATTACTTAAAAATGAATTATACATTGAGAGAAAATCCAGACCAAAACATTGAAAACACAATGGAAATGACATCATCACTCATTCTTCAGTATTGAGTTTTTGATGGCATGAAAAACTAATATTTATTATTTATTGTAAACTAAAACTAAATTGTTGCGCTAAAGTGGGTATGTAATGGTGAAAAATATCATGAGACAAGAAGGCAGTATTGATTTATATCATTATTTTAATGTGCAAATTTGACAGACAGTGCACCTTTAAGTGATCTAAATTTTGAGGTGGACTTAAAACTGGTGGTAAGTAGCCTTAAGGCTTAAGGTTATTTTACAGCACTTAGCAGAATGTGGGCCATATATTAATGTCAATGTATCAATGCTTGTGGGTCTGAAGTATATTCAGCTAATTTGACCAACTGCCGTAAGGGCAGACGTAATGATGAGATGATAAGTAAAATGAAACCGCACAATAAATACAAGCCAATATTGATCCCTCCTATACAAGACGACCGTGTCCCTAGAGTGAAAATCATTAAAAACAAAATTCTGAAACAAGACCATCTCGATACTAAGACCACTTCAGTGATTCATGGGGGTGGTCTTAATTGCGGGAGTTCGCTGTTCATGAAAATGATGGAATTTTTACCAAAGAAAAACTCCCTTTCATTCGTTCTTTAACCACCATTTTTGCAAATATTTCAATAAAAATGCTTTCTCTCTTTCACAAACTCTTTAATCAATTAATGAGCTTTGCAAATTACGTAACAACATCTAAAACAATTGTTTCCCCTTAATTCATCTCCGATACTTAAGGTCAATGTCTCCTTAAATTAACTTCAAGGGAGTAAAGTACAAAATTGTTACTCGATATTTGTCTCATTCGAAAGAGAATTTTTTTTACTAACAATAAAGCCCATTAAAAGGATTCATACTAGCTCAAAGGAATTTTATTGTGTTTAATCGAATTATTTGAAATAGAAGAAGTCACAGCTGATGAATCTGTTCAAATAATAGAAAGGAGAAAAATTATTTATTGCAGCATATTTCAACATATCAATCAATCAATCAACACCGTACCATTTGCTTTATTGCTTGTGATTAGGCTATTTGCTTTTCGCAGCTGGGTGGCCTAATGGTTAAGGCATCTGCAAATTCCACATTAACCAGCTGCTCCCAGGTTCAAATCCCAGACCGGACACTCTTCATGAGCTACATCCCTGCTGGACGTCAGTCACATGGGAGGTTAAATTGGAGGCGCCTTCTAAAGACTCCATCCATAAGGTAAATGTGTAATGTGTTGTGGACTCTAAACCTTGTCATTTCATCATTACATCTGCCTGCAGCATGTTATAGTTGACTAAGTTAAAACTTTTTGGCAGAATAGTGGATTTTCATGGAACATCTCTGTATTTCCACCAGGTGGCTAAAACAGAATACTGCAATTCTATTGGCTGAAAAAGTTCCCGCCCTTGGCTGAGATTGGCTGAAGCAAAGTGCATCCAAGTAGCAGTATTTTTAGTGCATTTTAATTTATATTTGACACTTTATCATTTAGTTGTTTTTTGTTATTTTTTTGAGAAAGTACCTACTGTGTCTGAAAAGCAAAATGAGTAATAAGAGGAGAGGAAAGACTTATGTCTTGCTGAATTCAAGGCTGCTAAGTGAAAAGACTCTATTACATATTACATAAGACCTCCCGAACAGTTATTTAATAAAAAAAAACGAATTTGTCATGTTTAAATGAGCCTAGATACCTCTTTATAAGCTTTACATGTAACCTATCTCTTTTGAAAATGACACATCTTGCCAATAGCGCAAGACACTCGTCTCATAAGAGAGACCAAACGATTTTAGCACAAAAGAGAGATGCATTAGGTTTATTCCGAGGAATTTCATTGAGATTTACGACCGATTGAGTAAAATGCCAGAGTGTTATGTAGGCTTGTTGCGGACGAAACAATGGCGCCAAACTTCCGTTCTTTTCATTTGAGGAGCAGACGATCTCTTTTGCGCGCGGAACACAGCGATAATCTGGCGCTGTGAATGAGTTACAGGGCACCCGGCGCAGTAATCTGTCGCTAAAGGACACCCCTTTGTGTGACGTAGTTTAAGGAAAACCTGCTTCCCCCGTGAATGCCATATTTGCATAATTAATGATCTGGCCATGATACTCTCCAAAAAGAAAAATAGGCCTATATAGAAAAATAACAGCAAGTATTTTATCTTGCTCCATTTTGTTAAATTCCTGGATTTTATTAATTGTCATGACTTCAACAGTTTGTGAATGTAGCCAATGGTCACAGTGCTTTCTCCCTAATAGAGATCCTGGGTTCGAATTTACAGAAATGCTGACTGAGAAACACAAAGTACGCAGATATACTATAATTAATAACAATGGTAATCTTTTTTTCTGGGCATCCATTAAATTTACATTGGTTTTGAAATAAGTTCCTAATTTGAGTTCCTAATTCTACATACATAATCAGGTCCCATGTATGGCTTATTTGATAAGGTCGATGATAACTTTGCCAATTAGAGTATAGTCTTGCATTTTTGTTTCATGAAAAAATATATACATTACAGTTAGGATGATAGAAAATATAGCTTGTTTGCCAAATTTATTTGAGGCATAAATTTATGATTATTCAATTATACATATTGTTGCAACTATTAATCTACAATAAACTTTGTTTCGCTCAAGCTCTACCATAGAATATGTGCTTTTAATTTTAAAGTCTGTTATTTCATCAGTTCGTCTGCCAGTGACAACTGCTGTTGAATTAGCACCTGCTTTAACAAGATTGATACTTCTAGAAATAATTGCTTAACAGTTCGTTAATATTAATGGTTTATATAACTCTTAAGTCAGCATTAACTTAATTAAGTATGGGTTTTGAAGATCTATAATTAGAATTACTTAAGATCTATAATTAGAATTACTTAACTCTCTTCAATCAAACCATTGTTGGGTAATGTCACAATTAGTTTATCACTATCATGATTAATATTGGAGTCAACTTCGACTATTATATAATATTGCAAAATGAGAAAGGCCTTAGAATTAAAACCACCTCAATATTACGACCATTGTTTTGTTCCATTGTAATCCTCCATTAGACATGAATACTTTTTAATGGAATGACTGCGAAATATTTCTTTCATTTTTAAGTACTTAAGGGTTCTGGACATTTAACCGGCAACATTTATTTTACTGAAAATTAAAAGAATGCATTTCTTTTGACTTAGAACATTGTATTACGGTATACTGTAGAGAAATTACGCTTTATTTTGAAAGCACAAGAGGGCAAAAAATCAATTATTGATTCAGTTGTCTTGACTAAAGACTAATTGCCAAATTATCATCAGAAAGATTTTTGAGTTTTTTGCCGCGGGCGAATCACAAATTGTACAGAAAATTGATATGCATTTAAGTGCACCATCCCATAGAAAAACGGGGTCAATAAAATTGCATTGCCCATCTCTAGTGACTCCATGATATAAGCTAGCTAGACCACCTCACCATCAAAAACCAAACAACCATAAAGACCAAATTTAGTTTTATTGTAGACTTGTACTCACCAGAAATCTTTGTGAATTCAATATTGTATCATAATGTAAATTGAAAGAAGTTGCAGATGTTGAATGCATCTGATGGTATACTTCATGATAATGAACAGTATTAACTGCAGTAATATATGTAAATAGTGGTACTGTACACATGTGATATATGTATATATATATATATATATATATATATTTAACCAATGTGTGTAGATAAAAATTAATGCTCAAGAAATACCTCATTGTGATTATAATAATTACCTGCTATGGTTAAGCAACTGGGACCATGTATGTGTAGATAATCTATTGATAATGTATACCTTTAACTTTTATACCATGTATATATATATATATATTGAATATAGGAATAGTGAGTAGAAGTAGACTTAGTACATGTTTTTTTCTGTGATTTTGACAAAGTTATCATGTATGATATCACTGTGTCAATAAAGGCATATATATAGATATTACTATTATTTTTTTTTTTGTTTTTTTTTTCATTTATTTCGGGTGGTAACTTGATCTTCTTAAATATACTTTATGGCAGCCCATAAACTCAAGTTGCCATAATGTTAGTATCTTACGCTGAGCCAACTTGAAACAACTTAAAACAACATGATGAATGACTTCCAAAGTTGGCATATAACCATGTGGCAGCTGTTTTTTTAAGAAACCTAAAATCCTCCACAATGTTCTTGATATACATATTCTTACCATATTCTATCTGTTCTTTGTTTCATACTATATTTAAAGACTTGCAGGTGTTTCTCCCAGAAAGTAGTACATGTAAATTTAGGTTAAATCAACATTAAATTTTGATATGGTATTTAATAATGAATGAATCTGGTTGATATTATGAAGTACAAAAAAGTGGGTACGCCATAGGATAGGATAGGATAGGTTCTTGGTTGATTATTGGCAGAGCGAAAGTCGGCCTTATCTACCCCATCTGTTGGAAGTTTTCACTTGCCTCAACATAGCCCTGAGTATAAGGCACTTCCCTGCTACAACAAGGGTGGCCCCTAAAAAAATCACCATGTTTTCAAGTGATATTCTCAAAATGATTGCCAGAACATCTTGGCAATAAAAATATTTGATATTATGCAACACTTTCTCACGTGATGATAACCATGGACTCCCAAAAAAATTAAGCAACAAAATATCTGCACAACATTTGGATTATTATGCTTACTAACATTAGGTCAATGTATACGACAAACATTATTTTCACACTATAGAAGTATAGACCCTAGAAAAGCCTGCCAAATAATATAAATGATATAACCAAACATAATTATCGAAATAATCATGCGAATTACATTATAAAATATTGCAGTAAGATCCCTACAGAAATTTTGGTCATTTTTAGAGGTATAATTAATGCAAGTCACGTAAAATATATTCGAAAATTTGTTGTGTATCTATCTATCTATCTATCATCTATCTATCTTTATATCTATCTATCTATCATCTATCTACCTTTATATCTATCAATGCATCTATCTATCCATCTTTCTATCTATCCATCCATCTATCTATCCATCCATCTATCCATCTATCTATCTATCTATCCATCCATCTATCTACCTATCTATCCATCTATCTATCTATATATCTATCTATCTATCCATCCATCTATCTATCCATCTATCTATCTATCTATCTGTGCATGTACCTATCTATCTATCTATCTATCTATCTGTGCATGTACCTTGCAAACTGTGTAGGCCTATAGCAGTAATAATTTACCAAAACCCTGAAAATCCGTAACCATTAGACCAACGAAGCCTAGGTGAAGGGACCGTCAATTGAATTGAGAAAATGACTCAGTCTCTGACTTAATGCGGAAATGTCTTTGTTTTAGTCATCCGCATGTCAATGTTAATGCAGGGACGTGGGCATTATTCATAATTAGCCAATTTGTCAATTAAGGTGACTGAGCACTTCCTTCACATGGTATGACCTTCATCTGACAAAGGTCAAAGAAATTCGGTTGACAGAGACTACCGTTGTCTTTGACACCTATTGGCACATTGTACAGTGTCTTGCAAAAGTATATGCTCTGCAAATGGCCAAATATTTTCAATAATAAGAATAGTCTCAAAGTGAACATTTGGTGACGTTGATTTATGTGGGATTTTGAAATTACTCAACATTTTGGTTATAGTGGTAACTGATTGGGAGACGTTTTTACTTTAATTAGTATACTATTATTATGGCTCTCACTCATGGAATCTATTGCCTAATGAATTGAAAATAAATGTAGATTTGAGTTTTCAAAAGCTTTTACACACATGGGAGGAGGGGGGGGGGGGGCTGCAGTATTCGCAAACTGTGATTGTTTTTATTTTGTCTTATTTGTTGTTTTATTATTGTTTTAGTATAGTTTTAGTCACATGATAGCCTTTGTGCTAGTGTTTATTGTTATTTTATTATGACTTTGAATTTGTTATTACTATTTATTTATTTTATTATAGTAATGTTTGTAATATGCCGAATTTTATTTATTATATTTTATTGTTTCGTTCCTTTGTCTATGTCTCAATGCTACTGGGTCTGAAGCTTAGCCAGCTTGCATGACCAGCTGTCAGAGGCACATGTAATGATGAAACGATAAAAGCTTGCAATCCACAACATGTCACACACTTATCCCATGGGTGGGGTTTTTCACTTGCCCCAGCATAGACACCCCAGAAAACGTTCCAAACCGGGACAGCATCATTTCAACATTGACTGCCATCAGCCTGCAGGAAAACACATTGGCACCGCCAGAATATCTGGTTCAGGATTCAAATCCAAGACCTCCAGCAATGCCAGTCAGTGTAGAATTGGCAGATGCCTTAACCACTAGGCCACACAGGTGCCTATACCTACAAGAACACCTCATTTTTATGACCACATAACAGGCGGGGGCCTAGCTCAGAGGTAGCACTCTGGGCTTCCAACCGCTGGGTACCGGGTTCGAGCCGAAGTTGGATGGCTGTTTCATCCTTCATCTCACTGCCATGGTCTCTGCCAGTCCTATTAGCCCAACTGGTGCAGAACTACAAGACGTAAAGCCCTAAACACCCCACCACCCACCCCCACGACCACATAACAATTATGTAATATTTGCTCTTAAGGTGGACTTCATTTATAGGTTTCATATTAAATGTGCTATACACTACATTTACCTATAGCTATAAATGTATGCTTGAAATATATCTATTTTCAGCATTTATCTATATACAATAGTTCAATCTCCTAACTCAAACGTTTTATGTTATGTGTGTTTCATTCCAATATTAAATCAGAGCTTTATGATTTATTTTATTGCTTAGGCTATAACATTTTTTTCTATCCTACCAATAAAGAATATTAAGCTTTGTAATATACCTGGATATTATTAATTGTCAATATCTAAATTGGGTATAATTTTATTTATTGTCAATATCTAGATTGGGTAAAATCTGTACCCTTCTCCGAGTTCCTTTTTTGCCCTTTTAGCAGACATAAGTGGTTTTACTTGTTGGGGGTAAGGTGCCACCCTGTCTTAAGTAAACGGGGCAATATTTCACCCAATAAAATGCATAATAAATAGCTGTACACAAAGGCTAACCATTGGTATTGGTAAGAAACCTATAGACTGAAAGTTCAGCCCAATATCTTTCACTGCTGATAATGTGATGAGATTATTGTACTAGTGTTGCAAAGGAAGAGAAAATATGTGGGTGAGAATCATAGTATTATTTGTAGATATAGTTCGACCTTTATGGTACCCTCAGCAAACTGGCCAGACCGAATCTTTTTGTACACTTGAACTGAACACAGTTCATTTCCATTTCAGGGTGGGGGCCTAGCTCAGAGGTAGCGCTCTGGGCTTCCAACCGCTGGGTCCCGGGTTCAATTCCCGGTTGAGCCTAAGTTGGATGGCTGTTTCATCCTTCGTCTCATTGCCATGGTCTCTGCCTGTCCTAATTAGCCCAACTGGTGCAGAAATACAGGACGTAAAGCTCTAATCACACATACACACACACACATTTCAATTTCCATATATTTTCTCTTTTAGAAATAATCAGCATTCTTTATACTCCGAAAACCATTCTAATTATTTTCCTTCATCTTTATTAATTTCATAGATTCATTTGACTCAAGAGTAAGGAAGCTTTTGGAACCCACTGTACTTCTCTAATGATGATATTCGGCTCAGTAGAAACCCTAGATAAGAAGAATGCTGTTCGTAACTGCTAAATTATAAATGTGACATATGATATGCTGCAAATGCCCTGCTGTTAACCTATACTAGTTATACTGTGGCCTCAGAATCAATGAGGTGGGGGCCTAGCTCAGTGGTAGCTGGCTGGGCTTCCAACCACTGGGTCCCGGGTTCAATTCCCAGTCTAGCCTAAGTTGGATGGCTGTTTCATCCTTAATCTCATTGCCATGGTCCCTGCCGTCCTAATTAGCCCATCAGGTGCATAAATACAGGACGTAAAGCCCTACTACACCCACCCACACCCTCTGAATCAACAAGAATTCAATATGTTTTTTTAATCATAATAAAGTTTAATTTAGGCCTGTCAATCCTTACCGATTATTAGCAAATTTAGTGAATACAGATAATGCTAAAATGTTGCCTATTAAAGTTGTGGTCAAGGAAGGGGTTGCTTTTGAAAGACTAAACATTTCATTTTGAGAAATACTGTGCCATAGCCAGACTCAATTATTATAGTTTGTGCATTGTGTGGTGCCTCAAGTGCTGGCCACTGGGATTTATTGTTTTCTTTGAAGGCCCTTCACACACAGCATAAGTATGCAGTATATCTGATAAATACATTTAAGTTCAGAAAAAGCTTGCAAGAATACCCAGCTAGCTCAACAAGTACTTCTTAAGTACAATGCATACACCATATTGTCTCACAAGTTATATATGGGGCGGGAGCTTAGCTCAGTGGTAGCGCGCTGGGCTTCCAACCACTGGGGACCGTATAGGGTTCAATTCCCGGTCAAGCCTATGTTGGATGGCTGTTTCATCCCTCGTCTCATTGCCATGGTGCAGAAATACAGTAAAGCCCTAATCCACCACCACCACTCACAAGTTATATAGATAAGCTAGACCACTAAAAAACGCCAGTAAGCCAAACAATCGAACTATATAGCTGTCTACTGGAAGCTATAACTAATGTATTTCATCACAGCAAAAATATCAAACTTTGGTCCAATCTTAGGCCATATCATGGCTGATTCAATTGCAGGATATATTTAAGTTATAGTTCCTGCCACATTTATAGATAAGTAGTTTTCTAATAGCTGGTGTCTCCAGCACAGTATGGCGAACTCGATCCGGCTTGTTGTAGCTTTTAGCTGGTGAACATACTTAATAAAGTGGGCCAATTTTTTTTTAATCGAGAGAGCTTTATGTTACTTTTATTTGGATTTTTTTTTTCCAATTATTTACGGCAACGAAAAACTCACTAAATATGATTTTTCATTCCTCAATTTTTGTCTTTTATCAGCACTTTTGAAATTCTTTTCTTCCCATACTGATTTTAGTTCTTCTTTTTTCTTTGTGCAGTTTGTCACCTTGGCAGTGTAATCAAGCACACCCCTTTGGACTAATACAGTTTAGGTAAGTTGCCTTTCGAATTTGTTTTATGAAATATCGCTAAGGGGGCATTATGACTTAATACGGGGTTGCCATGGTGACAAGACTGTGTATGTCAGGGGCAATTCGTTAGCCCCACCACAGGTAGCGCACTGAGTGACGCCTTTTTGTGTATGGATTGAATAACCCGGATGTAGAGTAGGAATATGATGACGTCATCATGCCCTTTCTAAAAGTGGGAGATCCGTAGAAGATTTAGAGTTTCAAAAAGACATCAGTCAATTCTATTGCGCAGTAATATTTCACCAGAAAAAGCAGCTTTAGCCTGTCTACCAGGGACTCCTTTCATGGACTAGTCTGCATCGCGGAGTGATCTGGTCTTGTTTATTCAGGGTCTCTTTGCCGACAGCCCCACAGAGGTCGCTGCCAGTCAACAACAGAAGAAACGATCAACATGACATTGATAACTCAACAACATACAACTGTAGTGGGGTTGTAAGCTACCTATAGGCTTTTTGGGTGCGATTGTAACAATGCTTCTACACTATGATCCTCTTTGTTTATAAACATTCTAAGACTTATAATTGTGAGAAATGTAACAAAAATGGCAGATTAATTTTAAAAGAGGCGGATATTTATTGTTTAACAACATAGTTCTATTCTTTATGCGTGTGTACTGTTTTTACAGATTTTCTAAATTTTGGAGATCTGTCCCTTTGACAATGTATTGCCTAATTGCCTATTCTGAAAGAAGAAACATAGGTCCCTACGCCCGGATAAATTAATCACCGCATCCTTGTGACTGCCTCAGGCAGTGAGTCATAATCCTACAGGCTGATTAAGCGGCTGAATGGTGGTGAAAAATATAAGTGAAATATAACTTACAATTAAAATTGAAAATATGTTGCATATAGGCCTATGTTGCAATTGGGATGTTTCATATATGTTGCAATTGGGGTGTTGCATACATGTTGCAATTGGGGTGTGAAATTAAACAATAATATTGATAAACCTGATCTATATCTTTCCCGATCTGGCAACACCGTGTAAACATTGGGCCAACATACTTCAACCACATTAGGCCAATTTAGAATGTCATCGTGGATGATCTAGGTACACCATTATTGTTATGTATTATTATAGGATTCTAAATTAACGTCTACTTTATTAAGGTAATATACCTATATTTATGTACAAATCCTGGAACAGCATGAAATGGAGAGAACTTTTAGTAAAAGGTCAAAACAAAAATCCTGACTGAATGCTTAATATGACTATTTGTAGTCACTGTGATAATTATTCTTACACAATGTCAAAATAGCATGTTTATGCTGCCGCACATGTGACATTGTAGAAAATAAACTTCAGTTTTAAAATCGTTATCTCAGAAAAAGTGTTTGAAGTAAAACTAAGTTGTAAGAGCTTCGGATAGTTTAGCAAACAAGCACTTCAGAATTACAGATAGGTGGAAAATTTTTTTTTTTTTTTTTTATAAAAGCATGAAACTTTCACCTTTAGAGAACCATATTTGGATATGGACCCCATTGGAATTTAACTTAGTTTCAGAATGGAAGCCATTTTGAAATATGTCCAACGAAAATTCAGAAAATGCTTTAGAGAAAGTAGGGCACATTATGTTGCCTGTGGTCACGATATATTGTGATTTACATGAAATGGCTTGTTAAAAACTTCAGAATGTTTCAGATATATCCTTTTAGTCTATTTATTGCCTTATCTTTCCTCTACACATAAGCCGAATATAGTACACGTGGATGACCCTCCCAGGTTGAAAAATGAAAGTAGAATAGCTAATGCTTCCTTTTCCTTCTGCTATGTAGTTGCTAAGTCCTGCATGAAAAGCATGATAAAACTGAGTTTGTAGTATCTCCAAAATGTTTAATTGCAGCAAATGTAGTAGCAATGTATGCTACAATCGCTGTGGTAGTAGTTAGCCTAGTTTGTAATTGCAAAGCAAATGAAATTGGTTGACCACAAATCCAGAATATAGTACTCACTTAGAGCATACAGATCGAAAGAAATGTGGTTGTGCCAGGATGTTAATTCAAAGCGAAAGAACGTTGGTGCTGGTTATGGAAGTCTTGACAGGGCCTAGCTCAGAGGCAGCGCCCTGGGCTTCCAACCGCTGGGTCCCGGGTTCGATTACCGGTCAAGCCTAAGTTGGATGGCTGTTTCATCCTTCGTCTCATTGCCATGGTCCCTGCCTGTCCTAATTAGCCCATCAGGTGCAGAAATACAGGACGTAAAGCCCTAATCACACATACACACATGGAAGTCTTGACCATCAGCTGACAGAGCTTTTAGAAATTAATTTCATACCCATGGGACTTTGTCCAGGTTAGATGATAGCACTTGCATTAAGAACTCTTGTAAAGAACAATGCTTCCTGGCACAGAACAGGTAGAATGTGATGACTTGTACCTGGATAACATGTTAGATCGATCTGATGTCTAACCAATATAGGCCGACGTCGGCCAATGCCAAGCTGACATGGCATATTAGCTGAGAAACTTTTCTGTATAAATCAAGACAAGTATACTTGCAACTCAAATCAGTCTCCTAGGAAGATCAACAAGTTTCTGTCATTTTGAGAAAAGAGGCAACTATACCATGATTCCATGTTTCAACTAGTAGCAAATACCAGTGGCATGATTGTACACAGGTTGTCTGGTTGTCGATAGTGGCAAGAAGATTGCTGCACTTCCCATATCTATCTGTCTATCTGTCTACTTTCCATTTACCTTCCATCTATCTATCTATCTATCTATCTATCTATCTATCTATCTATCCATCTATCCATCCATCTATCTATATATCTGTCTGTCTATCTATCTATCCATCTATCTATCTATCTATCTTTCTTTCTATCCATCTATCTATCGATCTATATATATGTCTATCTATCTACCTACCTATCTATATATCTAACTATCTATCTATCTACCTTCCATCTATCTATCTAACTATCTATCTATCTATCTATCTATCTATCTATCTATCTATCTATCTATCTATCTATCTATCTATCTATCTACCTACCTATCTACCTATCTGGTTAGGTTTGTACAATACCATGGAGTGGTGGTCTGTTTATACGTTGATCACTTACATAGAAGACATTAAATATGTGCCTCCAATACCTTGCCTTTTTTCAAACTTTCTCCAGATGCAATCTACAAGTCATCTCTGTGCCAACGCCAGAAAAACATCTCTACTATACCTGTGTATCATGGGATGCTTCTTTGCTTAGAAGCATGTAAATGTGTATTAGTCAACAGTATGTTCAGTTTGGGTTTGTTAATCGGTTATGACCATGTTTTGGCTTTATCTACATGTACAACACTAGGAAATAGTGGATTTTCATGGAAAGTTCCCTATATTTCCACCAGGTGGCTATGACAGAATACTGCAATTCTATTGGCTGAAAAAGTCCCCCCCCCCCTTGGCTGTGAATGGCTGAAGCAAAGTGCATCCTAGCAGCAGTATTTTTAGTGCCTTTTAATGTATATTTGACACCTTATCATTTAGTTGATTTTTGTTATTTTTCTGAGAAAGTTATATTTATGGAATCAGTTAGTTATTACCTACTGTGTCTGAAAAGCAAAGTCAGTAATAAGAGGAGAGGAAAGAGTGAAAAGATTCTATGGGAAATGCTGTCTGGGAACTTCACAAGAGGGACTGTGTACTCCAAGATAGTTTTGCAATTGTTCTGAGTGGGCAATAACCAACAAAAATGTAAGTTAACTCCCTACTGAGGGCAAACTGTACTTTAATTGTGTAATTTAAGCAGTTAAAGTAATCAAACAATCAAACGACGTGTTAAATATGTTTAATGGAGTATAGGTAAAAGTTATATCCCTCATAGTCGGGAGTTAACTAACATTTATGTTGGTATATCCCTCCTCCTTTGGGGTTGGGATATAACCAACATAAATGTTAGTTAACTCCTTACTATGCTGGATATAACTTTTACTTATTAATAGCTGTCACAACACCGGCATTTTGCTGTATCAGTACTGGAGATAGTGCCAAGAACATCAAGATATAGTTCTACCAAAGATTGCAAATTTTTACTTGAATTCTACACTAAAAGTTTCTCCTGTTTTACATTGCTCTTGTTTTGATATCAAATAAATAGACATGTGGACAATGAATAGTTCTTTTTCAGAGAAATTATCACTGTCTGGAAAATTTTTACACTAAAAAAACGTATGTACCTGCCATCCATTTCAACTGGTGGGTACATTATTGAATGGAGACAAACCAGGCCTTTTGACTGTACAAAAAAATATCAACACACTTCTAAGTGCACGCATAACAGATTTAATTGAGCCATGGACAATAACCAAAGAAACTACCATCCGTTATGAAATTTACTATCATCCGCAGAGATATACAACCACAAATTTCTGGTCCCAATGGCCCATATTGTTTTAAAACCTATGTACAAAATGTTATTACTGCTCTGGAGGCTGATGCGCTCATTCTAGAAGGAGCTGTAATACATATGCTCAACCCGATGTCTTGCTAGAAACCTTTTTTGATTATTAAGAGGCGTTTTGCCTTTTATAATAAATCTAGTCACAGTAAAACAATTAGTAATGCACTGCTATTGTGCAGCATAAGTCTTCAGCCCCAGACTCTCTGATGGAATTAAAACTCAAAGCAGTGCCAAAAATAATCTCTCCAAAGCATTATGAGGCAAGTATGCTGTGCCCATTACGGTGGCCCAAAAATTAAAAAGTTTAAATTTCATATCGCACATCTCCCATTTGACCAAGTTTCATAAAAAAATAACAACGTGAAAATTTCATGACAATCCCGCAAATGCAAAGTTGCATCAATCTTAATCAATCAAGTGCACTTGTGGTCTCCCAAGACCATCGGAAGATGAGTTGATGATGATATTTGATATTGCATTCTCATGACCTCTGGGCCCAATTATTTTTATAACTGCGCTGCTCCAGACTACAACAAAATCTTTCCTGATTTGAAATAAAATAATGCTGACTGATTCCCCATGGGCCCAATACAGCAATAATAAGCAATGTTCATCCAGTTTTAGTTAAACATGAGCTGACAGGAAATTTTGACATTGTTATGTGCTGTTAATTTACATACTCCCATGCAGCTACACTGCCCACAAGCCCCACTCAGGCCACTATAATTTATCCAACCCAGTTCTAATGACCAGCCAATCAGATCTCCAGCGTAGAGTTTGGAGGATTTTGCTACGCAGTAATATATGCAGGGTGCCCCAGATGTCTTAGCCAGCCTGACCAATGAGGCCATATGTTTGGGTAAAAGGAATTTTCAAAATAACAGGTTTAAATGTTAAATATCATGGAGCCACCAGAACACTCCATGGATGGCCAATGTTCTCAATATCTTCAAAAAATAATGACTAAGTCATAATCCCAATATAGGCCAAGAGTCAGTTATAACACTAGCTAGCTAGCTAGCCTGATTGATTGATTGATTGATTGAGATAGATAGATAGATAGATAGATAGATAGATAGATAGATAGATAGATAGATAGATAGATAGATAGATAGATAGATAGATAGATAGATAGATAGGTAGGTAGGTAGGTAGGTAGGTAGATAGAGCTAAAATAATGACAAAATCTAGCCAGAAAAAAGTCATTAGAGTTTACCACAAACTCAATCTAGCCAGTTGACCACAACCCTTTGACAGTGCAGTCATTGTTTATAACATCAACATGTGTTAGCTGGCTTGTCAGGAGGTGGGGCCAGATCTTAGTGGTTATGAATATGCATCACTTGACCTAGTATAGTTGTTTGAGGGTGCCGTGTTGTCAAGGCTTTGATTTGTCAGGGTGTTAATTTATAACTTGAATTGATAAAGATAATGCATAAAAATACTAATAAAATAAAATGCACTAAATGACCCCTAAATAATACATTTTTGCCAAGCCCTTTGAAGTCTGCTCAAAGTGAGATTTGTGATGTCATTATCTATTGTTTGATGACTCACATCGTTGTGTGTAATGATTAGTGGTAGCTTGTGACCTCACGAATACAAGATAAAATGGCTGAGCAGAGGTCATTCAGTGCAGTACTTTTAAAGACAATTCAACTATATTTTAGGACCTATAAAATCCTGGAATTCCTCTTATTTGGTTTGCAATGAGCATCTGGCTTAGGAACATACTTATTGCATCAAATATATAAATTGAAACAAAAGTGTCACCTGACTTTTAAGCACAGGCTTTACTTCAGTACAATGAATGTGAAAGTATATTGTTCACAAAATCGAACCAAACAGTGTTGACTCGTGACTAACTGGTTTTTAGTGACACTGATTGGCAGAAGTTTGAAGGGATGCTCAACAGCATGGGATAGTAGCAGGTAGTAATTTTCACATTTTTAGTGAGGACTTTCTAGAATTAAAAAATTGAAAAATGGGGGGCATGCTTACTTTGGTATACCATAGCGAGTACCAAAATAGTATCCGGGCATTATAATTTAAGCATATTTAAAGATAGTTTTAGTTATGTAATATCTAATTCCCGACATGTATAAAGTATTGAGAAATAACAAGTCATTAACATTTATGTGTTAATTAACATTTCAGAATCATTTATGTGAGCAGTTACTGAGCATCTATCAACAGAAATAACGAAAAATGGTTGCCATTTTGTAAAATGGCTGTCTTTTTGTAAAATGGCTGCCATTTTAATAGTAGCTCAGATTCCAATGGGCTCCATATCCAAAAATGAGCCAAATATGGTTTTCTGAAGGTCCTGAAAGTTTCATTCGTTTATTACAATTTGAAGATCTGCCCCACTGCTGTGGGATGGGTTTCAAGAATACCAACACATTTCAGGAGTTGGAACTGCACTAATGAAAGACTCGCAAGGAAAATTAAATGACTCGAAAAATAAACATTGAAATTCACTCCACTTTCGAAAAGTTTGGAATGTCAGATTGCGTAGATGATGATGGCAGCAGTCAGTATGAATATTTTATTTAGCCACAGGCAATAAGATAAACTTATGCGACAAACTACCCTGTATATTTCAATGCTACTGATCTGAAGGTTAATCAGCCAGCTGTCCGAGGCAGGCGTAAGGATGACATGGTTAGCTTGGTGTCTACATCAGGAGTTCTTTTACTTGCCCCAGCATAGACACCGAGTACAAGCACCTCCAATTTAACGTCTCATGCGATCGACACCCAGCTGGGATGTATTTATAGCAAATGGAAAAGGTCCTACTGACAACCTCCTTTGTCCAAGGTCATGAGTGCATTGTACTTGATGTCTATGCTGTTGCAAAAACAGCCCCACCCATGGGGTAAATGTGTAACATAGCACGGAATCCAACATTAATCATATCATCATTATGTCTGTCTTTGACGGCTGGTCATATAACTTAATTAATCTTGGAACGGTTGGAAGTTTGTGTTAGTGTCAGCATACTAAATTTGCACTTAGTTTTTATGTTTTTTTTCTCTTCCATCTTGTATTGTTTTAACAAAAACTTTTTTTGGGGGGTGTAAATTTGGTTCTTTGTCAGTGTCCACTTGCACCCTGTACATGCCATGAGGGTAGGCTAAACCCCAATGGGGCATGACAGAATGATGGCAATTAAACATGAAATGAAACACCATGCAAAATTTGTGGAAGGATTTCTTTTTTTAGAGGTTGCAAACCCTGCAAATGAGGTGATCGATTGATCGATTGATCGATTGATTGATTGATTGATTGATTGATTGATGCCGAGGTGGTCTTAGTAGTGAGATGTCATACTGTTAATATATATAAACCCAACTGTAACATTCTGTTGTAATTTGCCTTTTATTGAGACTACCTCGCCATTAGGACCAAATGATTATACACCAGGATAAAATGTACACCAAGGGTTGTCTTAATGGTCCAATGGGATCACCTGACTGTTAGGACCCCACTCTAAGATCACCTCACTATTAAGATTACCCATGTTTATTTATTGTATTTTGCCTCACTTTTATGACAACATCGCCATTTAGGCCATTAAGACTAATTAGACCTAGGATGGTCTTAATAGCGAGATTGCACAGTATGGCAAATATATATATCCCATAATATTTTCCTATACTACTATTTAGAGTTGTGAAAGTTACATATATATATGAAACCTAGATCTAGATCTCACTTATTTACTTGATTGTACATTTGATTTACATCTTGTTTTTCATTGTCTAGAAATTTACTTAAACACTTTTTGTTCTCTACCAACATCTTTATATTTACTTTTCATTGTGTTACTTAACACATTTTGTCTTCTTATACTTGTAAATTCTATGTCAACTTAATTTTACTCATTAAACATAATTAACAACCCAAAAAACTTGTTTGTTTGCTTGTTTGAAAAATATATATGAAACTGGTTTTTTGTACAGTGTCACAACTATGCATTTTAAAAATCTTGGATTACAGCAAGGATATTCAATTTGCCCTGTGACTGATTTGCCAAATTTCTGGAGAGTTGATTTCCTGTCAAAATTGGAAAGAGGGGGATATTTCTGTCATCAGAAACCCATTGGGAATAAATGAAAAAGTGAAAAACGTTCGCTGTAAGTAGGTGTGCCAAGTGTTCCGCATTTCAGCCCCTTTCCCATACTCCCACGTCAACATAAATAATACTTTTAACGGGCTTTCAACCCCTGGGTCCCGGGTTCGTTTCCCGGTAGAGCCTAAGTTGGATGGCTGTTTCATCCTCCGTCTCATTGCCATGGTCTCTGCCTGTCCTAATTAGCCCAACTGGTGCAGAAATACAGGACGTAAAACCCTAATCACACACACACACACACACACACATAATACTTTTAACAACTTCTAAAGAATAAATCTGACTTATGATATAACCTAAACACGTTCAATGCAATCTACGTATTCCAGATTTATTGACAATACTATCATTATTACATGTACATAATCATAATTATACACACAGATCCATCTGGCATATATATGTGAGTTTTATCAATGAGAAAATGACAATTTTACTTTAATCATAACTAATCAAACACAATATAGCTTTGTAATTATCACATGTTATGTATCACAGTGCAATTCTCATTAGGTCACTGATGATTGACATTTGGTCAAATATAAATTCCACAAAAGTCTAATTTATGTTTTTATTTAAACAATGCAGTATTAAGATAATTAATAAAAAAATAAATAAAGGAAAAATACAAAGAAAGAAAGAAAAAAAATAATACGATGCCAGTTATGGGATGGATTTAGAATTTGACAGTGTATTGCATGGTGAAATTTTTGTTATAGCTTTCAGTACAGCCATAGCCACATACTGTTTCAATTAGTGGTGTGGTAGGTGAAGTCAGGCTCTAGCCCAGTCTAGTTAGTACATGACTGAAAATATTATATGCATTTTACTATCCCCGGTATACCTTACCACTTAACTAAAACAATCCATGAAATTGACTGTGGTTAACTTTATAGTATACTATAGTACTGTACCTCCTGTTCAATGATTTGTTAAATAGTGAGCACTGAATTTTAAATTTGGCAAGTGCACAACGATCTCCATCCATTTTCAGCTAATATTCTTCGATGATTCATCTTAATCAACACTGGGATAAACACCTAACAAATTGCAAACAACAAAATAAGTCACAAAGTATTCGTTTTGTTGTTTGAAATTTGTTGAATTCAAGTCACAAAGTACTCAAAATTCAGCTCGTTTTATCTCCTGGTAACAAACAGAAAGTCTTAATTCGCATATTGACAACGCACTGATGCTAGCTGGACGGCGCCTGTGATTGACTACCATTGATATCAATGAGATGATTGTGCAAAATTTGAAATGGCTATCTAGCGAAAATAATGTGCCTTTAACACGCGTGGAGAAGTTTTACTGTAGCGTTTGTCAAATGAACATGACCATGAGGTCACCTTGCCCCTCTGGGCCCTACAAAATCTGAAAAATCGTCTCAGTGAAAATCATGGTTATCATTGAGATATTTTGTTGAGAGAAATTTTTTTAAATAACCTAGCAACTCAAAGTGTTCGGCATGCATTGTCGTTAATATGTTGATGAAATAACGTACATCCACACTGTTCAAAAACATTTTTATGCAATTTTACCAAATTGCAGCCTATATCTGGGTTAACCTTGCTATCCTATATCTCACTGGTCCGATTATATAAAGCAACAAAACAGCCACAAAAAGACCAACCAAGTTGGGTGTTTGTTTATCCACTAGAGACAGAACAACACAGAAGCACACATAGACAGCCATCAGCTCAAAAGGCCAACCCTCCTAGCATCTCAATGCCAGAAAAGTTCCACTTGTGTTTGCATTGCAAGCGGAATGTGTTGTCATGGCACGATGGCAAAACTGGGTCTTACTAGCCCCAGATAAATCCAATGTCAAGCAGGCAAACTTGTACAAAATTCTTCATCTTGTCTTTTCTTTTGCTTTATTACATTCCTATCCTGTGTTGTCTTGTCTAATTGTCACTTATATTATTACATTATTTTATATTATTTTGTCTTATCTTGTCTAATCTTGTCTAATCTTGTCTACTCTTATCTACTCTTGTCTACACTTGTCTACACTTGTCTACTCTTGTCAACACTTGTCTAAACTTGTCTACTCTCGTCTACACTTGTCAACACTTGTCTACTCTTGTCTACTCTTGTCAACACTTGTCTACTCTTGTCTACACTTGTCTACTCTTGTCAACTCTTGTCTACTCTTATCTACTTATTTACTCTTATCTTATCTACTGGATCTGACGCTTTGTCAGCTTATGTGACCATGCAGCTGCCAGAGGCAGACGTGATAATGAGATGATGAGGCTTGGAGTTCACACCACGGTTCACATTTACCCCCATGGATGGGGTCTTTTACTTGCCTCAGAAAAGACACAGAGTACAAGGCATCTCCAATTTCACATCCCATGCCTTCAATATCCAGCTAGGATGTAGCCTATGAAGTTGGAATTGATATCTTATCTTATCTTATCTTATCTTATCTTATCTTATCTTATCTTATCTTATCTTATCTGATTTTATCTGATCTTATCTGATCTTATCTGATCTTATCTTGTTTAGTCTAACTAGCTCTTTCTTTCTTATCTGACGAACTGTCACATGCAATTGCAAAAGAATTATGACAGTAAAAGAAAATATATTAACTCTAAATATAAAACCCTTTAATATGACACCACAAAATTATATCTCATGTGTGTTTGTTTGCCTTGGATTTTCTTTACCAAGCTGAAGAACATTTATCGTTTGACAAACTGAATGGAGACTGTTTTCTTCATATTATGATGAAACTTATCAATAAACCATTGTGTATAAGAAAGAAAAAGACAAAATAAGGTGCTGTGTTTGTGTAAAGAGATCCGCAAGGTGAATGTAAGTTTTCTACCGTGGACATTGATCTTAATATTTCCATTGTGACAAAATTCACCAAAGAAACAACAATTGTTCAGGTAGGTTTGTCTTTCATATTGATACCATGTTTAAACCGAAGAATGGCGATCATTACAGGAAGTTGGTCACAGGGACACATATTGTAGGTTTGATGGATGGATGGATGGATGGATGTATGGATGGATAGATGGATGGATGAATTGATTGATGGATCGATCGATATACATTGTGTCAAAGTTTTCATATTTCCATTGGATGATGAAGAGTGTTTCCATTGAAGACGCAGTGTAAATTAAATGCTTATGGTGGTTGGCATTTTGTAACGACAGTGGCCTATATGGAAACGACGCTGGGCCGATTTGCTATCTGGGGTGTACATTTTCAAAATGTTATCCGCAATATTTCTGACAATTCATGTGGCTGATACAAATTTAATTGCATTATATTTATTTTATCAAGAAAACTGGACTCCCATTATATCTATATCTGTAATGTAGAGGCCTATATATTCGTAAAAATGAGGTAACAAGTCAGTCACCCACACAGTTTGTTTTCATGAAAGTCATGATCATTTTCTGATGAGTTTGTTGAAGGCCTTGATTACCTATGTGGTAAATATGCTGAGAGGGGTGAAGGGCACTCGATCGGGCGATATTGTACGAACAACATATATTATCGCCCATGCACAAAAAGGGGTTTGCACAGAGGAAGAGCTCTCGTTGCTCCTAGATAGCTTCTGTTGCGCTCTCCACACAAAGAGGCATGAAAAGGAGCGGATGTGTATCTTAGCCCTCCAGAGATTGGGCGGGAAAACACAGAAGAGCAGACGAGATGTGCTGCACGAACTTGTGCCGTTTCTGCAGAGGACGAAATGACTGTCTACTATTTATTGTGTACAACAGAAGCCAGTGTCGTCCTCCAACACAAACGGCTACAACAAACACGGCTATTTGCCAAGATCTTCCAATTGCACGTTTGGGACATCATAAAATGATTATGCGTTAGGCCATCAAACCTCATTAGGTGAAGATTATCTTGCAATGTCGACCATTGTGTATTATTCGGGTCATAAGTAAACATCCTTATGCCTCAAAAGTAAAAATATGTCACATAAAAGCCTTTTGATAGGAACATCTTGAAAAACAATTTACCTTGGAATTTTGGCTTGCAAAATCTAGTATTTTGGTAATTTAAGAATACATATGTATTATAAGCTTTCTTCCTTGTATTTGCAATCAGAGTGTTATAAACTATATTATCCAGTTTATCCCATGTGGGAATGACATTTGAAGAAACCCCTCCTATTGTTTCAAATTGCTGTATCTTAATAATTATTATCCTCTGGTGTCCTTTTCACCCCTACATGGCCAAATGTGCCACATGCATTTTCCGTGCGTTTGGATATCAATGACATTCATATAATTCAGTGTAGGCCCATGTTTGTTTTGATTTCTCTGCATAATTTGTTCTGTGAAATCACTTTCACAATAAAGATGAATATTGCTTAAATGCTTACATTACATGGCCAATTGTGCCACATGCGTTTTCCATGCGTTTGGATAAACGCATGGAAAATGCAAGGTTTTTGCCTCATCATAATTAGCTAAAAACCATGCGTTTTTCATGCATTTATCCTTCTCATGGAAAACGTGAGTGGCACATTTGGCCATGTGGGGGGGGGGGGGGGGGGGACAAAACTACATTTTTCCTCAAAACCTTCATGAAAAAGTATGCTCACATTTATGAAAGTCACAAATACAAAAGGATTTGTACATCAGAGGTTGCTCCAGCCTGCTACTGGCACTTTTATATAAGTAATATTATTACATTTTAGCGATAATGCGGTTTGCAATATTTTGACTGTGTGCATCGATATGAAAGTAACCATCACATTACTAGATTCAGGAGATCATAAGCTTTAATATGAATACCAACATAACTACATTGTGCACACGTTCGGAAGTCCGTCAAAATAAATTACTGTCAAACTTTATTTCGTAGGCCCTCATATGACAATTCTTTATACTGGTACGTAGATTATAGATTTTGGCCCTTGAAATATGAGCCTAATTCATTTATAAATCTGAAAATAAAAGCATTGACCATCAGCAGTCCCTGTACCTCATAATCATATTTCCAACACCGCTGATAAATGAACTTTGCAATAAACCGAATAATGTGGGTCGGTTTATTCATACTATAGTATGAAAGCTCTTGACATGAGGAATTTATCCTACATAGCCATACAATCGAAATTGATAAAGACCGTGGGCCATTGATAATGTGTAAAATTGCTTAATTCTACTTGTCATATATCGTTCAGTAGCAGGCTGGAAATGCTGCAAAAAAACATTACAACGCCTGATTCTTGATTCTCGTGCAAATGGGAAAAACTTTAGTTGGTTACACTATGGTTTTGCATTTTGTCTCCTCCCCCCCCCCCTTCTACTTACGTCAGCAAATGTATTCTAGGTATTGCCGTTGTATTTCGTACTAAAAACCTGTGCATACATTCTCTTTTTTAAGATGCTATTGATATAATATGCATTTGTAAATCCCATGTGACTCATGTATACAAAATATATGTATTTGTAAAACACTTCATTATCTGGCTAATTCAATAAAATTGTTTCAGTGATAATAAGGAAATGGCAAAAAACATTTTCCTTAAATGTGTTGGCAATGTTTTTGTAAAAGGACAAGAAAATATTACACAAATAATACCAAAACATATGAATTTGGGGTCAATGATAAGAAGATATGAGTCCTGTTACCAAAACATTTTTATTTTTTATTTTTGCTGATATTTAATGTCTAGTACAATGTACAGTAACTGAGGAGGGTATTATCGACAGGGTGGGTATTTTCGACACTCACATTAAAATGTTAACAATTTATTTTCTTTTTTTCTTAACAAACTAAGTGTCGAAAATACCCGCCCTGTCGGTAATACCCTCCTTTAGGGTAGTGAGATGTTTTTCTTAAATACTACATGTTAATATGACTTGACTCTTTCCAAAATAAAAAATACCTAAGTCTCTTTCGTCTTCTTCTTCTTCTTCTTCTTAAGAACATTTTTGGCAGTGTAGCTTTTAATCTAGCTTTGAAATTGGCCTTGTCCAGTGTTTTGACGTATTGCTTAATGCACTTCACCTCAAAAGTAGCCAGAAAAACTGGCCACTTTGAGATAATGAGTCTGGTGAGCTGTGAGGTTGTTTTCTGTGCAAAAGCAGTTCATCATTCTGACAAACTACTTTAGCAAGCAGTTCTCATGATCTGTGGCTATGTGCCTATGCATCCAAAGACTTTGCAGCTTACAGGAACACCTGTGGTTGACCAAGAAGGGATCATTATGCAGAAGTGAAGGTCATGCTAAAGCCCTTTTAATGACAAGCTTCATTAACATTCAGTAACAACGAATTACACATAATTTAACCTCCTCCAGTTTCCACATTTGCTTTGTGGAGGTGGCTGTTTAAGCTAAAAAAAATAAAATAACATGGCAATAGGGGTACATCGCATGAGAATTTATGGAAAATATTGACCAGCTGCTAGAGTCAGACGTGATGATGAGAAGATAAGGTAATAAGGATTGGAGTCCACACCATGTTACACATTTTCCCAATGGGTGGGTCTTTTACTTGTCTCAGCATTGACACTGAGTAAAAGGCACCTCAAACCCGGGACCTTGAGCAGAGCTGACAAGCTGCTCCAATAACTTAGGCATAGACCTATATTAGAAGGACCAGACCGGGATTATCTTTTCTCAGGTAATTGTAATATCTTGGGGCAATTAGACAAGGAAGGAACACTGAGGTACATCAAAGGTAGAATCACTGTCTCGCCACAAGCTTAATGACCAAAGAACCTGCCCGTAATTGAGGGGGGGGGGGGGCAATGTGCAACAACAAGCATGATATATACATATTTATTAGTTTTCATGCACATTCATTTATATTCCATATACGATATGCATATTTTGATTATTCTCAGCACAAAAGAACTAATAAACACATACTGAGTATGGCATTTGGTGGACAACAATCTTATGGATAATACACTTAAATTTTAATTCACTCAGATGCATAGTTATTAAGTAATTGCTGTGTTAATGCCAATAAAGTGTGTGGTGTTTATCTTGATATTTAGTAGACATGCCACAGCAAGCCGTGAATATAGCTTATATCATTTTGTAGGCCAGAATTTTTGCTTTCATGTTAGCATAATTTGATTGTGTAGGTATGTTTTGGTTTTTTATAATGGCAATGTAAAAAAAAAAACAGTCATCTTTATTTTATTATAACCATATCTCTACAAAAAATCTTTTGATTTTGACAAGAGTAGTTTCTAATTGTAGACCACAAAACTTGCTTTTAGGTGGGAATAAAATAAAAACATTTAATTTGGTAAATAACTACATAGACGAATGTCTGCTTGGGAGAGTTCCTGTTAATGAGTAGGAGATTCATCTCTGAGGGCCACTGCCTCCCCTCATCGCTGATTGTACATGATAGGGCTTTTGTTGCCTAATATTAATTGCATAATATGAGGATTTCGAGGTAAAACTTCACCTTAGATCTGTAAAATCTCAGGAAATACCGACTTTCACTAGGGCATGCTCATGTTGCAAATTCCGAGTGTCTCCCCCCCCCCCCCTCCCACCTGGTCTAATTTCTCCAAGGTAATATCAAATGTTGAAAAGCCTTTGTATGGTATATTGTGATGCTAAACTTGGGTAGAAATATATAGCATTATTAAATACTAATAGGTTTAATATTGGTATGGGAGTTTGGCAGGGAGATCCCCCCCCCCCCCACCATCACAGACTATTTGGCCTCTTTATGAATGGTTTAGTAGATTTGATTCAAGATAATTAAATGATGATACACATATATATGTGGGTTTGGTGTCATTTACTTCACTTTAATATTAAAAGTTTGAACATTTGGGTCAATTATTGTCAAATTTATCTCTAATAAGTTCAGTAACATTGAGGCAATAAGTCAATGCAGTACACCACAGATTAGACTAATTTGTTTATTGCTTCCATGATGATATGCTTGAATTATGGAATTTAATTTACCTAGTAATATACTTTATACCAAAACTTAAATTGTTGTACATGCACAAATTGTACATGTGAGCAACAGTTTATGCAGTCTAATGATGTTCCAATAATTATGCACACGCACGATACAATCTTCAAGCATGTTTGCCATCAAAAGCTGTGACACTTGTTGAAACACCTGGGACTGACGTTTGAACTGGTAAATTGTCCCATATCAATAGATATATATAGTGAGATTTGTTCAATTGGCGATTGTAAAGCAAAACCTTCAGAATGGGACTTGCATCCGTTGCACTGATTGCTTCACTGGCTTTCATCATCCAGGTATTTATATTTTGCCCTTTCATCTTATATGATAATATTTACCAGCTAAATACAGTGTATTATACTTGTTGTATTAAATGCTAGGTACACTGCCGATCAGTGAGGCATCCAAGTACATCTGATGGACCTGTTTCCATCACTCCAGTCAGTTTAAGATCAACTGATAGACCAGCTTTCCTAACCACTGGCAGTCCAAGTTCATCTGATGGACCAGTATTCACCATGCCAGGCAGTTTAAGTTCATCTGATGGACCTGCCTTCTCAACCACTCGTGGCCCAAGATCTGATGAACCAGCTTTCTTCACTACTGGCAGTCGTAGTTCATCTGATGGACCAGTTTTCACCACTCCAGGCAGTTTAAGATCATCTGAAGCACCATCTTTCTCAACCACTGGTAGCTCAAGATATGGTGGACTAGCTTTCTCCACTACTGGTGGTCCAAGTTCATCTGATGGACCAGTATTCACCACTCCAGGCAGTTCTAGATCATCTGATGAACAAGCTTTCTCCACTACTGGCAGTCCAAGTTCATCTGATGGACCAGTTTTCACCACTACTGGCAGTTCGAGATCATCTGATGAACCAGCTTTCTCCACTACTGGCAGTCCAAGTTCATCTGATAAACCAGTTTTCACCACTACTGGCAGTCCAAGTTCATCTGATGGACCAGTTTTCACCACTACTGGCAGTTCGAGATCATCTGATGAACAAGCTTTCTCCACTACTGGCAGTCCAAGTTCATCTGATGGACCAGTTTTCACCACTACTGGCAGTCCAAGTTCATCTGATGGACCAGTTTTCACCACTACTGGCAGTCCAAGTTCATCTGATGGACCAGTATTCACCACTCCAGGCAGTTCGAGATCATCTGATGAACAAGCTTTCTCCACTACTGGCAGTCCAAGTTCATCTGATGGACCAGTTTTCACCACTACTGGCAGTCCAAGTTCATCTGATGGACCGGTTTTCAACACTACTGGTTGTTCAAGTTCATCTGATGGACCAGTTTTCACCACTCCAGGCAGTTCGAGATCATCTGATGAACCAGCTTTCTCCACTACTGGCAGTCCAAGTTCATCTGATGGACCAGTTTTCACCACTACTGGCAGTCCAAGTTCATCTGATGGACCGGTTTTCAACACTACTGGTGGTTCAAGTTCATCTGATGGACCAGTTTTCACCACTCCAGTCAGTTTAAGATCATCTGATGGACCAATATTCACCACTCCAGGCATTTCGAGATCATCTGATGAACCAGCTTTCTCCACTACTGGCAGTCCAATTTCATCTGATGGACCAGTTTTCATCACTACTGGCAGTTCGAGATCATCTGATGAACCAGCTTTCACCACTCCAGGCAGTTCGAGATCATCTGCTGAACAAGCTTTCACCACCCCTGGCAGTCCAAGGCCATAATCCTACAGACAGAACTTCACAACTTTCTCTGCCGCCTGTAATTATCTAAAAGAACCAATCATGCCAACTCTATTCAACCAGCATTGCAAATTTCTATTTTGTTAAATAAGTAAAACAAGTAATTGCACCTTGTTAGTGATTGCTTCTATCTTCAAAAATGAATTAATGATTCAAATACCTTTTAGGTATGTCACCATGATTTAGTGTTATTAATGTTAATAAATGAATATAGTAAAAATGAAAAGTTGTATTCTCGTTCAAAATTACTTCCAATATCAGACTTAGACGACCGTTCAAAAACATCTTATTAATTACCAGAATTAACAAAAGAGAACAAAAATCAATGTAGTTTTCACAGAGTAACAGCTAAGGGAATTTACATATTTCAGCTGAATTTATTATTAGACTTTATTTATTTAGTAAATACAAACCTTGAAGGTTTATTTTGCATAAAATTATACCCAACATCATTATGTGGCATAACATTGTTGCTGAATTTCATATCTATTCCTTAGGATCATTGCCATAGCCCATATGTAATTTTTGGACATAGAAATGATAATATTAGTTGTAAATTAATTAAGGGAACATTCTATTGTGTCGATAATTCTAGCAAACTGAATACTCCTGATTGTGCATAAAATCTTTGAAACAGAACAATTAAATGGCAGGAAAAGGATAGACTTTTTATGCTCACTTGGCTTTACTCTGAACGGAATGGATTGCTGTTAATACAGGGTTCCGCAGGTTTACCTTCATAAGAAGTAAGATCTTTGTAAGACATAATAATATCATGCACACATGAAAATAAGACCACTAATATGGTAATTTACACCAATATTTTTAATTTCATCATCCAAAAAACAATCAGGGCAATGGCTAGCAATAAAATACACACTATATTAACACTCAAGAAATAATATTTTTGTAAAACATAGCCAATATATGTCAATGTGGCTATCACAAGGCACCACTAGGCCATATAGAGTTACTGTATAAAATTTCATGAGGGTAAATTCATTAGTGTTAGAGTTCAGCTTGAGAAACGAAAGGGTGTGTTAGAGTTCTGCTCTGGAAATGAAAGTGTAATGCCTGCCCTCCTGCCTGTCGGACGAACACTTAACAATTTTAATGATGACTGTGTGATATGTGGGATTCGCTGAGAGTTTAGCTGCAGCGCAGCCTATGTTTGTACTCAAACACCAGAAATCTGATTACACGGTAATTCACATTGCCTCAATAGCACAGAGCATTTTGCACCTACAATTTAACAAATAGAACGTTGTAGTTTATTGTCACATTCAAACATCATATTAGATCATATAAACTGTTGACTAGTAGTAGTAGTAAAAGTAATAGTTATATCCTGAGTAGGAGGGAGTTGTTGGTTATATCCAAACGCTGAAGGTGGAGGGATTTAAGCAACAACAATGATTTTATTAGAGTGACGTGTGCATGAGTATTACAATTCAAATACATTTATATTATACAGTTTTTTTACACACATAACTGAGGTGGGTCTAGCTGAGTGATAGCGCGCTAGTCTTCCTACTGGGTCCTGGGTTTAATTCCTAGCAAGCCATAGCTACTGCCTGTCCTAATTAGCCCAACAGGTACAGAAATGCAGGACGTAAAGCCCTAATCCACCTAATCCACCTGATCCACCAGCCTTTTCGAGTGATTTAGCATCCCTTAAAATTGATTAAAATGAAAAATAACTCCAATTACACTGGTGATATGTGAATTATAGCCGTTCAAAAAGTTTATTTGGCAAAAAATCATAGTGCGGACCTTTTTATTTCGTCATGGCAGCATTCAGTGGTCATGCCCTGTACTTCTTGGTTTTCATTTTAATATTTCTTACTGCTGGTGGAGTTAAATTAAATTACATAAGTAATTTTTTAGGAGGATTCAACCAATAAAGAATTGGGTGAAGAGTTTGCTATTCCACCAGAGGTCGCATCTGTGCAATACTTGTGGTGTCACCTGTACCAACTTGAGATCCCATAAGCTATCTCATCTATGAGACACAGAGTGTACTATGCAGAACTGTTTTGCATGTTAGAACAAAAGCACAAATAATAACAAGAAACAAAAAATTTGCCTTTGAAATAAATAAAAAAATTCTGTTTCACTTGTTTAATAATCAAAAATAAATTATACTTATATGTACCTACTTATATATGTACCTACCAAATTTAGTTTTTTAAAGTTAGCTTAATTGGAAAAATTATTGAAAGAGCTTCACGGTCGCGATCCTATAGAAGGTAGGTAGGTAGGTAGGTAGGTAGGTAGCTGGCAGCTGGCATCACAATTAATTAATCAAAAGCCAACTTGAAGCAGCTGGCATCACAAAGAATTGCTCTACCTACAGTTAGTTTCATAAAATACGGTTGACTCTGGACAGCTGTATCGAACTATTCCTGACTGTAGCTATAACTGACTAAAACCAACTGCTTCTGTCTACTCCTAGCTTATAGTCGAATTACACAAAAAAAATATTTATAAAGCTTGGTAAATGTATGACATTTATCTGATATGGTGCTGCATGTACTTTTAGATCCGGCTTTGAGTAGCCAGCTATAGCCAAACAGTTCTGGTTAGGAGCAGGTAGCATCATATGGCAGAAGTTGTCTGGCTTTGTCTATTTGGCCGTTTTAAATGAAACCTATTAACACCAGAGGACTCTTCATCATAGCAACAAAATGACACCAGAGGTCTCTGACCAGTCTTCACATCCAAGTGTAGTTTACGATCTCACGGTTAGGGTGGGGGCCTAGCCCAGAGGTAGCATAGGGTTCGATTCCCGGTCGAGCCTAAGTTGGATGGCTGTTTCATCCTTTGTCTCATTGCCATGGTCTCTGCCTGTCCTAATTAGCCCAAGGCATTTGGTTTTATTTTGCATAGAAAATTTATGATTTTTTTAATGATTGATTGATTGATTGATTGATTGATTGATTGATTGATTAATTGATTGATTGATTGATTGATTGATTGATTGATTGATTGATTATCTCCTTTGAACATAATATACACATTTCAAATCAGTGACATATTAGTGTCCAGTAAACAACTGTACGTATTTATTGTGGCTTTAAGTATAATGATGCTTTAATAATGGCTTTAAGTATAATGATGCTTTGCTTTTTCTTACCAGTCAGTCAAATAAACTTGAAATTAACTGAATAAAAACAGAGAAACTGTAACACATCATTTTGAACCACCCTGTGGAAAACTGACAAATCCACATTTGAAGCAACTGGCATCGCATAGAATTCTTCTACTTGTGCTGGCAGAGGGCGCTGTACTCCCGCAGACCAATGACACTAGAGGTCTCTTGTCCAGTCTTCATGTCCACACTTCATCCCAGCATAAAAGGTAATAACATAGGAAGGTAAGGGGATATCACAAAATAATGTGACTGTAATATTACAAGGTAATGCTATTATAACCTTCAGAAATGCATCAGATATCTCGGAAGAATGTTAGCAACATAATGTTACCAATTACACATTAAGGGTAACATAACAAAGCCGATCATAGGCCCAACATTACTTGGTTACGAAATATTACTTGGTTACATAAAAATTAAGATAATATACAATACAAGCCAGAATAATTTATGATCTACTTATATTTCAATCATAATATCTCATTGTGATTATCTGTATATATCTTTTGTTTTTGTTATTTTACCAGTTGACTGAAGCAGAATGGTTGCTATGGAAACGTCAATAGCAAAAAAACTAACCTTTTTAACTCTACAACACCCGGATTTTGAAGGTTCCCAGGTATTATCTTTCAAATGAGAGGCATACATCATGAGCAACATTGCAGCTGGATGTCATTCGGATTGGACGTTAAATTGGTGGTCCCTTGTAATAGGTGTTTGTGTTGAGGCAAGTGAAATGCCTCACCCATGGGGTAAATATGTAACATGGGTGGACTCCTCTCTTTCATCTCATCAATCAACCTTCGATAGTGGCAAGAACTTGCATTAGAGGGCTGCATTTCCCATATCGATCTATCTATCTTTCTTTCTATCTATCTAACTATCTATTTATCTATCTATCTATTTATTTATCTATCTATCTTTCTTTTTTTTTCTATCTATCTAAGAGGCAAACGAGCTTTGCCTTAAAGGGCTGCACTCACGATACTAATCTTTAGAATTAAAAAGAAACTGCCTAGCTGAATTGGATTTAAAGTCTTTAAGAAGATAGCACCAATTTCGCTGTAGAGATTTCTTCTGGACATTCGTCTTTCTTTCACTGTAAGTCGCTAAAATCAATCACGGGCCACAGAACAGTCAAGATCAATCACTGTGACATTCACTGTATTATACAAAAATCTATCAAGTCTCTCAACGATTTTTTTTTTACAAAGTTTTTCACTCTCCTCCACTATACTAGTTTTTCCGTCCTTTCTCTATAAACCAAGAAGTATTACCATTGGCAAGTGGCTGGGGGAAACAAAATTGAGCAAAATGTGAAGTGACAGGCCCAGTGGATTCAGAGAGCTTAATGCTCGGGTTCGGAGCTAATGAAGTGTGAGCTGGGGGCTGTACTGGATCTTATCACGTTTCTGGCTAAATGGCTTCTCATAATTCCAGTAGGTCAAGCTCTGGTCAAATCGGCTACACTGGTAGTCAAGCGAACAGGAACGGACAAGGACGTGGTCAAAGAAGCTGTGTGCTCCAAGCCATGGCTTTTATGTGGCATCATCCAAAGTGATCTAGGCGCATGAGAATCACCGACTGTGAATCACCTCTGTGATTGAGATTAAATGTATGTCTTAATGTCTCAATGCAGGTCTGAAGCTTGGCTAGCTTATATGACCAGACGTAATGATGAGATGATAAGGGTGGGATTCCACACCATGTTAATTTTACAGATTTAGTGCAGTATAGCTAACCCAAATGTATGCCCATATTTGGCGTCCATAATATTTCATTATTATGAGCAATTTTTAAGTTCTAGCACATATATATAGTATTTTTTTGGGTGAGTGGGGGTTCGTCGCTTATTGAATTCAAGAATTATGGCAACGAGGCTTGATCGCTAAATATAGTCACTGTAAGTAAAGCTTTATTTAAAGTCGATAAAATTTTACAATAAACAACATAAGCACAAGTGCTTGTAATCGACACATGAAAGATGAGTATTTACAAAATGAAATGAAGTATTTCAAATGACATATGTAAACAATGGTGTATAAAATCATTGTGTGTATAAGTTAAATATCACAGAACACAGATCAAGCATGCACCACATTTACATGCAGGTTTCCATGACTGGACATTACTTTTAAAATCAGGTAAACTTAATTCTTTAAACACAGGAGGTAATTTATTGTAAAGCATGGCACCATTGTACTTAAAAGACCTAAAACTAAACATTACAGTATTGAACTTAGGCTAGACTAGACTACTATTTCTTAAATTGTGTCTTGAATCTCTCCAAGTTGTCATTAACAAAACATGCCTGCAAAACAAGTAAGGACAGAGATAATGTTCAGGATCTGTTGTTACATGAGGCATATTCTCCTTGACATCAGAATCTGTCCTATGAGTGGGTTTATAACCTATTTCTGGATGGGTTCAATCACGATGTATTTCTTTGATAATTATCTCGACTGACAACTGACACATTCATTTGGGTCCGCTATACTGCACTTTTTCCACTTTTTCTTGCTCCAGCATAGACACCCAATACACGGAACCACCAATCTTTCATGTGATCATTATATCTAGCTACTATAGAAAGGTCTTCATCTTGGAATTAGATACCCTTTCACATCTAATGTCATTTCTTGTGACACCATGCCTCTATGATCCATGTGCATGACCTCATGCTGACTAGAGTGACATGTCAAGAACAGATTCCAAGAATTCCACATTTTAGTCGATGCTAGTATAACCTCATAAGACATCATAGAGATAAAAAAAAACCATTATAACAATTACGCTCCCCATTCTTGGTTCAAATATGACAGGTTTACGGTTTTTTTTGTGGGAGTTGGTCCTAACAGATAAAGGTAAAATACTGTGTGGAATTCACAATGTCAGCCTTAACGGTGGTCTTAATAGGGTGGTGGTGGTGGATTAGGGCTTTACGTCCTGTATTTCTGCACCTAATGGGCTTATTAGGACAGGTGGGGACCATGGCAATGAGACGAAGGATGAAACAGCCATCCAACATAGGCTCGACCGGAAATTGAACCCGGGACCCACCTGGTTAAAAGCCCAGCTCTACCACTGAGCTAGGCCCCCACCCTTGGTCTTAATAGGGAGGTGGTCTTGTAGTAGGGTATGTTCAAATGTACTGGTTATGCACTGAACAAATATCAACAACTGGAATCACCTACAGACTGAGAAATTAGTGATGTCTAAATAATGAACTTAAAAGGGAACTTATTTTTTTCATTTTTAACTGAATTAAATTAAATTGATTGTTGACATGGTGGTTTGTTTAAAACTCACACCATAAGAATTTTACTTACATGGGTGGGTGCTCGGGTGAACAGGTTTTACGTCCCACATTGATGAAGGAAAAAAAAGGTGTTATGTAGAACCCAATTGGGTTTTTCAGCTTGTCACAAATACAGAAGAACCCATTACCATGGTATTTCAAAAGGACCTTGTGGTTTTTGAGATACCTTTAATATAGTTAATTTTTGTGTTATTCAAAAATAAAATAGGGAGACTCCTGCAAAATAAGAAAACAGCCAAGCCACAGGTTGGAATGGAATCCAAGCCTATTGATTACAGGCCAGCTAACATAAACTATAAATAGAACTGCTGCTTTATTATGATCCTTCAATCACCACTAGGAACAATGGCATCTGTGGTGTAACAGTTGGCATACCTGCTCTCTGTTTGGGCACCCGGAGTTTGAGACTCACTCCTTCTCAATTTTTCTAGACTGAAGCCAAGCTTGACATCTCTGAAGATCTTTTCAAAACTGAAATACCTCTGAGGCATTTCTTTAGGGCTTGGTGGAGAACAGCTCTAAAAAGCTTCACTAAACCTTTGTTTCTTGGAGTGCAGATTCGAACCCCACTTCCAGTGTCTGGCAGCCCAACGCACTACCACTGAGCTAGGCCCCACACCACTTTACTAATACAGGTATGACTTTAGATTTGACATGCGTATAGGTATGCATATACATATATGGAGAAAGTAAGTAAACAAAATGTATTTACATACATACAGTTTCTGGTGCTGCAAGCATCAAGATTTGACAAAACGCAGAAGTTGACACAGGAAAAACAATTTCTGTTCGTATGGCATCTATTATGCTCCATTCAAATGCTTTGCAGGTAGAAATTTGCTGCACAGGGGGAAAAAACTGATGAAGAATTTTGATTACATCAGCAGAAAATCTCGGATAAAATCTGGAAAAGAAAACTGGATAAAATCGGAGAAAAACTCAAATAAAACCAGAAGAGGATCGTCTATAGAACAATATGACAGAAAATAAATCTGAAGAAAATTTTCTAAAGGCCTTGAAAATTAATTACGGATAAATATGAAGAACTTCCTTGATAACACTCAGTTAAGAAAATCGTTAAATAATCCCAAGAAAATCTGGGATAAAACCTGAAGAAAATACCTATTGAAATTGGTAGAAATTTTATGGATGAAATCAAAAGGATGACCAGAATGCCACTAGATCAGTTAGAAAACTGCACTGCCTGTTAAAATATTACCACACTGAAATCTGTTACCTGTATGGTTGAACTGAAAACTTTTACTTACAAAACTCTGCACAAAAGTTCGACATGAGGATAAGATGCCATCATATATGACAGAAACAAGTGCAAAATCAGAGACTTTAGTACAATCTTCGTGCACAGAGTCCCACCCCACTTTAATGATGCACACAGTGTGACTCAAGCCTTAAGACCACCAAACTATTAGGACACTTTTACACACAAATAGTATTGTACCTTAAGACCCACCTCCTCATTATGATCCGCCCGGGGCCTAGCTCAGAGGTAGCGCTCTGGGCTTCCAACCACTTGGTCCCGGTCGAGCCTAAGTTGGATGTCTGTTTCATCCTTCATCTCACTGCCATGGTCCCTGCATGTCCTAATTAGCCGAACTGGTGCAGAAATACAGGACGTAAAGCCCTAATCACCCACCCACCTCCACATCACGATCTCATCACAACGAAGACCATTGTTTACCAAATCATATTCTAGCCATTGTATTTACAATAATTTACAATAATTTCAGTTTATTGGTGGGGTAAAATCGAATAAATGCATAATTTTATTTCTATTTTGAATTGTGATATTGCTGCATATTGTAGTGGTGGGTGGATTAGGGCTTTATATCCTGTATTTCTGCACCTGTTTGGCTAATTAGGACCGGCAGGGACCATATGGCAATGAGATGAAGGATGAAACAGACATCCAACTTAGGCTAGACCGGGAATTGAACTGGACCAAGTGGTTGGAAGCCCTGCATGCTACCACTGAGCTAGGCCCAACATCCCTGTATTGCAAGCTTGCTGCATAGTGTAAAAAAATACTATTTTCTGTATTAGATGCTCTCAAAATGACGTTATTTTGCAGTCATATTATTTAAGCCTCTCATGAATATGCATGTCTAATCACAAGTTTGGAAATATATTCATTAATTGTTGTAGTTTGAAAATTAAATCATCGATTACTGCAGTTTGTAAGTAAAATTTAAAACAATATTTTAATTAATCATTATACTATAGTATATAGGCCTACAAGATATGGAAAGTTCTCAATTTTGTTGGAACTGTCACAAAAATTTTTGCAGTGACGACCACTTTGTAGAGTCCTGAGACTGCTGTTCTGTTGCAAAAATATTCCATGATTAAGATCACGAGATATTAAGACCACTTCAGTGATTGTCAACGTTAGTCTTAAGCGGGTTTCACTGTATTTTACATATATTGACAATATATGCATAACATTGCATGTCAATCCATTAGCTTTCTACACAGCTACCTGTGTGTACTTATACATTTTAAGTGAAGCTAACAAACTTTTTTTCCTTTTTTCGTCGAGTTTCAATCGTTCCATCGCCTGACTTTTACATGTAGATCCGCAGATGCTTTTGCATTTAATGTTTGCTGGGACTGTTGGTGCCGAGTTTTACAGTCACTTACTGTGGTGTCATGTTGAGGCAATGAGAGTAGGGAGGAAGGAAGAGGAAGGAAGAGGAAGGAAGAGGAAGGAAGAGGAAGAGGAAGGACGAGGAAGAAACAGGAAAGAAGGAGAAGGAAGAGAGAGGGAGGAAGAGCAAGGAAGGAAGAGGAAAAAAGAGGAAGAAAGAGGAAAGAAGGAAGAGGAAGGAAGAGGAAAAGGAAGGAAGGAAGGAAGGAATAGGAAGGAAGGAATAGGAAGGAATAGGAAGGAAGGAAGAGGGAGGAAGGAAGGAGGAAATGGGGAGAAACAGTGAAGAAGGAACAGGGCAGGATGGAGGAGGGGAAAAGAGGGAGTGAGGAATAGGAAGGTAGTGGGAAGGAGAAAGGGGCAGGGAGAGAGAAAGAGGGAGAGTGAGAAAGAGGGAGGAGGAAGAGAGGAAGAAAGAGAGAATGTGGGAGGGAACGTGGGAAAGCAAGAGGCAGTAAAACTTCTCACTTTTTATGTCACAAACATTAGACTATATGTATTCTATATGGCAACTAAACTGTGGACATATAATATATTTGACCCATAGTTCAATTGAATATCCTCTTCTCTTAAGTTTAATCTCTGAAACAATTAACCTGGCGTCGCCTTTATTTCCATTTTTACTTTTTCAGTTTGTCACTGTCACAGATAAACGACAGAAATATTGAGATATGACCACCCTCAATTTCTAGACATTAATATCCTACATTTCCTGCAGGACAAAAAACTTTTATTCCAATAGTTCATATATTCATGTGCGTGTTTTTAAAAAGTTTCTTTTTATGCAAGCAAGCATCATCTGTGACACACCTTTGTTCGTTCGCATGTGAAGCTAAGTAAAATATATCCCTGTAGAAAATAAGATTGTCGATGTACATGGAATAAACACATCAATAATCCAATTATGGAATGACATCGACGATAAAATGCCTAATAAAGACATAACATGAGGCACAGGCAACTTTATGTTCTGTTAACACCCCGCCCCATCAATCCACTCCAGCACCTCATGCATCATTGCAACCAATGTGAGTTCATCCCGAGTGAAAGCTGCCAATATTGTCAGTAAATAACATCTTTTGGTTTAATATACACCACATTACAAATATGACCACTGGAGCATGTACAGTGTACACAGTGGTCAAAATGGCTTGCTGTGCTTATAATAAAAATTATACTCCACTTAGACTGTTTTCCTATTGTTCTGAGCGGGCAACAACCAACGAAAAGGTTAGTTAACTCCCTCATGAGTGCTAACTGAACTTGTTATGCGTATTAAAGGCATTACAACAAACGACCAATCAAAAAAATGAGTAAATATGCCTAATGGAGTATAAGTTAGTTCATAGTCGGGAGTTAACTAACATTTTTGTTGGTTATATTCCTCCGCGTTACTCAGTATTGGGAAAGCAAAAGGTGGGAAAAAACCAATTGCAGATACAGGCAAACCAAATATGTGTTTTACTAGAATTACTAGAATTAAAAACTGAGAGTCATGAGACTTGGGACTCCGCAAGTTAAACGGCGTTTTAGAGCATGCAAACCTTCTATCTCCTTACCATGTCTGGTTGAAAAAGCAACTCAATGCCGTAAAAATGATATATCATGAAACTAATGAAAAGAGACATTGTAATTACTCAACATTTTGGTGACATTGAACTTTGTCTAAAGCTATTCATTGCTGCAAAATGAAATAATATTTGACAAATGAAAGATGTTTAATTGTAAACCAACATATTTTTTTAAGCTACTCAGTGTTGCAAAATGAAATAATATTTAAATAATGAAAGACGTTTAATTGTAAACCAACATTTTGGTGACAATGAACATTAGTTTAAGCTACTCATTGCTGCAAAATGAAATAATATTTGACAAATGAAAGACGTTTAATTGTAAACCAACATTTTGGTGACAATGAACATTGTTTTTAGTTATTCGATGCTACAAAATGAAATACTATGACTAATGAAAATAGGTTGTTTAATTACTCAACATTTTGGTGACATTGAACATTGTCTAAAGCTATTCATTGCTGCAAAATGAAATAATATTTGAATAATGAAAGATGTTTAATTGTAAACCAACATTTTGGTGACAATGAACATTGTTTTAAGTTATTCGATGCTACAAAATGAAATACTATTTGACTAATGAAAAGAGGTTGTTTAATTGCTTAACATTTTGGTCATTTTGGTGATACCAATTCAGGGTGTACTCACATTTGTCACATAGGCATACTACTCTACTGGCCATTACCCTGCAACAGCGCACTCTCGGCTGCCAGGCTTGCCAAAGCACCTAACATCGAATGTCTCTTGCAGCGGCGTTAGCGCCACAGATCTTCATCAATGGCTGCACCTTGGGCTCGACTTGCTGCCATTTTTCACTCTCTCAAGGGACTGCTAGTGTCACGCCTATGTGCTTCTTGTAAGCATAAATCCCAGGCAGATAATCCTTCACTCATACAGATTGCAGTCACTTTCCCCCGGCTAGCTTGTAATCAATAGCATATTGTTGCAATCTCATTTATCACTCTATAAATGCTCGGCTAGTGGGCAAATGTAACAAATTTCCTGCTCGACGATCTCTCGTGGGGTATATATCATGTGTTTTACTTTATGGCTTTTTGGGTTTTTTTTCGTAAGGTCCATTAACCTGATATTGCTGTATCTTGGGAAAGTGCAGAACACTGTTGAAACTAGCTGTAATTTACAGAATAGTAATTACAGTGTTTAGTGGCATATATCATGCATGCGTTTTACTTTATGGCTTTCCTTCGTAAGGTGATATTGCTCCGCCTAGAGATTGTGTTGTATGCAGTTGAAATTACTGAAACTTTGACAGAAAATTACTGGGATTTTACTGCTGGTGGGCAATGCTGCAGTGACAAAATGCATGCTCAACGATCTCTAGTGGAGTATATATCATGTGTTGTATTTTACGGTTTCTTCGTAAGGTCTTTTAACGTGATTTAGCTGCATCTTGCGATATTACTGTTAAAACTGCTGTAATTTACAGATATTAATTACAGTGATTTGTTTTTTAGTCGATTAATTTTTGCTTTAATTTCCACATGGAATTTGGAATTTTGATTCATCTTTTATGGTGATGGCAGTGTTTCAGATTTGATCTTCATCAATATCAGTTTACACTTTATTTTCCCGTCGGCAAAGGTCGCAGTGGAGCTGGCACAGTGACACTCAAGTGACAGGAAGTGCGCCATGACTCGTGAAGATGTTAACACTTGTATAAAATGTAGATTTATCATTCAACTAGATGCTCGGCTTGTGGGCAAATGTGAAAAATTACCTGCTCGACGATCTCTCGTGGGGTATATATCGTGTGTTTTACTTTATGGTTTTTTTTTCATAAGGTGTAATAACTTAATATTGCTGTATCTTGGGACAGTGCAGAACACTGTTAAAATTGTTGTAACTCACAGTAAATCACTGGTAATTCATGATAATAGTAACAAATTTCCTGCTCGGCAATCTCTCTTGGGGTGTGTATATCACATGTTTTACTATAGTAAGGTTTATTGACTTGATATTTCTGTACCTTGTGAATGATCTCAAGCTTGGTGACTGTCCTGAATCAGGAGAAAACTTTGCCTAAAATGTTATATATTTTTAATGTACCTAAATAGTGATATACACTTATGACTAGTTCTTTGAGACAGTGCTGTATGTAAAACTTGCTGTAATTTAAATTATTGTATGCAGGACAAACTCGTCAAAAAACTTATGAAGGTGGTAATAATCTGATATTGCCGTGCCTTAAGTATGTACAAATGTGTTTTTTTAGCTACAGTCGACCAATTTATATATGAATATTTGCATTTTATGTTGTTCAAAATAAGATAGCAATAAACTATAATTAAATAGAACTTAATTTAACTGAATGGAAGTAAACTATCCAGCAAAGATGAGGATTTGCTATATAAACAGATTCAGCTAACGTCTAATGTCCATTTGCTATATAAACAGATTCAGCTAACGTCCAATGTCCATTTCAAAGTCACAAGTGGCTCCACTCAACACAATGACCACTGTCCAGCGTATGCACTGGTATGTTCAGACAACCAGCTGCTGGCTGGACTGGACAGTGGTCATTTGAAACTGTGGCAATTTACGTCCATAAGTGACAGTGTTGGATGCCCTGGCCCCCAATTGGCTGAGTAGGTTCCATTTAAGGCAGTTTCCTTGCCAACAAAAATGTAAGAGTTTCTGGGCACCACGGAGAATTTACACACACTACGAGGGTGATATATATCTCCAGGTAGAGTTAAAAGTATACTAGTGCTGACCAAGCATTTTAGCTTTTACTCTGTGATAAGTTACACTGCTTTCTTTTATTATTGACTTTATATATATTTGAATACATGCAATATGAACCCACCACCAAATAATTATAAAGAACATCTCGATAATAATACGATTTTGTTTGGTCCCAAATCTAGACTGAATCAAAATGAACGAGAAAGCTAGAGTTTCATTTCATCTTGAAGGATTTCCTTGAAAATTGGAAATTACATTTTTACAATGAAATAGATTGATAGATAGATAGGTAGATAGAAAGATAGATATATAGGTAGATAGATAGATAGATATATAGGTAGATAGATAGATAGATGGATAGATAGATAGATCATACGATAGACAGTGTCTTTTCTCATAAATTTCATTTACAAAGTTACAAAATATGCTAATAATAGGCTCTTAGAAACAATATTCATTTATCATTAGGCAAATGGTTTCAGAAACATTACGATTAAAACTACTGCTATACTACAATATACTATTCTATACTATACGATATTCAAATATAATATATTATACTACAGCAGTTATTAGAGCGGAAGAAGGGGAAAGCGGGGAACAATGAGACACTTTGTTGTCTTTCAATCATAACAAAAATTCTAAAACCAGGACGTCAAATAGTTGTGCATACTTTCCAGTAGTTTCAGGTTCCTACCTTGTGTAAGATTAGAGTTATCTAACACAATGTCAATTAAAGTCATTTGTCATTTGTCTTATTGTTGGGGTACTGTGAGACACGCCTAAGGGGTAGTTTAACCTGATAGTACAAAAAAAAAAAGCAAAATGTATCCAAATTCCCCTATCTTAAGCAATAAGTTCCTGTAGATAGATATTGATTCAGTGCTACTTGTCTGAAGCTGAGCAGGGTAATTATGCGAAGTCCACACAATGTTTTGCGTATACCTTGTTCCTGACATAGACACTGAGTACATGGTACCACCAATGCAACATGTCATGGAACCGAAATTCAGCTACTGCCCTGAATTAGCAGTCTCACCCTGCCCCACTTTTGTCTCACTCATATTTTGTCTCACTCTTCCGCATGCTGTTTCCATTTTGAACTTGCTTGTCACCTTCTGAGGTCCACATTGCAGGAGTTTGTTCTTTTTACTCCAGTTGTTTATTAATATGTGGAATTAAAGACCAATTTCCAAGGTTTGGCACAATACTAGCTGATTCCTCTATCTCCAAATATTGGAGAATAAGACTAAAAACTTGTGGTAAAATAATTATTATGTTGTGTTGTTCCAAATCCCGTAATAACAGGTAATAACAGGCAATGTTATAAACTTCAACGTGTTGGAACTAGGGGGTTTGTCTCACTGTGTCTCCATGTTCCCCCATCTCACTGTTCCCCCATCTCTCTGTTCCCCCGTCTCACTGTTCCCCGTGTCTCACTGTTCCCCATGTCCCACTATTCCCCATGTCTCACTGTTCCCCTTGAATCACTGTTCCCCGTGTCTCACTGTTCCCCATGTCCCACTGTTCCCCCTGTCTTATTGTTCCCCCTGTCTCACTGTTCCCCGTGTCTCACTGTTCCCCGTGTCTCACTGTTCCCCCTGTCTCACTGTTCCCCCTGTCTCACTGTTCCCCGTGTCTCACTGTTCCCCGTGTCTCACTGTTCCCCCTGTCTTATTGTTCCCCTGTCTCACTGTTCCCCCTGTCTCACTGTTCCCCGTGTCTCACTGTTCCCCATGTCCCACTGTTCCCCCTGTCTTATTGTTCCCCCTGTCTCACTGTTCCCCATGTCTCACTGTTCCCCGTGTCTCACTGTTCCCCGTGTCTCACTGTTCCCCCTGTCTCACTGTTCCCCGTGTCTCACTGTTCCCCGTGTCTCACTGTTCCCCCTGTCTCACTGTTCCCCGTGTCTCACTGTTCCCCCTGTCTCACTGTTCCCCGTGTCTCACTGTTCCCCCTTGTCTCACTGTTCCCCCTGTCTCACTGTTCCCCGTGTCTCACTGTTCCCCCTGTCTCACTGTTCCCCGTGTCTCACTGTTCCCCGTGTCTCACTGTTCCCCATGTCCCTCTGTTCCTCGTGTCTCACTGTTCCCCGTGTCTCACTGTTCCCCATGTCCCACTGTTCCCCCTGTCTTATTGTTCCCCTGTCTCACTGTTCCCCGTGTCTCACTGTTCCCCGTGTCTCACTGTTCCCCGTGTCTCACTGTTCCCCGTGTCCCACTGTTCCCCCTGTCTTATTGTTCCCCCTGTCTCACTGTTCCCCTTGTCTCACTGTTCCCCGTGTCTCACTGTTCCCCGTGTCTCACTGTTCCCCACTCTCCCTTATTGTATCGGCAAACACATTAAGAATGCTTCTGGAACTCTGCAATGTAACCAATGATCGATCTGTATCTGATAATTCAAGCAAATACTGAACAATATCATCTATAATTCAAGAGTGTTAGTATAACCAATTTCAGGTCTTGCCTTTCATGTTTGCAAACATTGATTCTGTCTGTTTTTACACTTTGTTTGTCACAGGTTGTAATGTGTATGCTTGTGTGCGCAAAAATTGCACAGGTAAAAAAAAATAAAAAATAAAATACAACACTTTGACAATACACAGGAACCAAGTCCTTTCTAATGTGCAGTTCCGTGGTAAATAATTAAAAGTTTTTAATGAGTACTCAGGCAAAAATACACAAATTTCTGCTAAGTTAACAGGATGTGGTATAATGATTTATTGATTAAAATGCTTGAGTGAAGGCTTTGTGGCACATCAAGCAGAAAAAGTTCTATATTTTAGATGCTGTCAGACTGATGAGATTACAAAAAGACATACCTTTGTACATGCTTACCTCATAGGTGGGGGGTCTTACCTTGGTGTAGACACCTGGATATTTCAATTGCCTCCATGCTTCTAGTCTGTGGAATAGTTGGTTAAAATGGCAGCAACTGAGTGGCCAGCTCGAGATCTGCTGAAGGTCCTAGGTTCTTCATGAGCTATATTCCGGCTGGATGTCGATCGCATGAGATGCTAAATTGGAGGTGCCTTGTACTCGGTGTCTATGCCGAGGCAAGAAGGATCCCTGAGACACTGAGATTTGACTAGACTTGATAATGAGATATTAGGGCTTAGATTCCACACCAAGTTAGGTTGGGAATTTTAAATGCCCATCACGGAAACCAAAAACAAGACACTTCTCCAAGACATTTCCAGTTGCAAATCAGCTTTACAATAGCGACCAGGTTGGGATTCAAACCTAAAACCTGCAGCTAAGCTGGCCAATACCTGAACCACTAGCCCACATACTGCTGTAAAGCAGGTTATGCTTATGTGTGTGTTTATCATGCATTATGCTAAAGAATATTACATTTTAATGTCTACCAACAAATGAACAATGAAGTGTTCCTTGTGGTACCCCGAGACTGATAACTTATTTCTTAAAGGTGTTTTCCAGAACTGTCTTATCTTATCTGATCTGATCTGAACTGATCTGATCTGATCTGATCTTATCTGATCTTATCTTATCTTATCTGATCGATCTAATCTTATCTTACCTGATCTTATCTGATCTCGTCTGATCTTGTCTTATCTTATCTTGTCTTATCTTATCTTATCTTATCCCATCTTATCTTATCTTATCTTATCTTATCTTATCTTACGCTTGTATCATTTCTTATTGATCTCTGATTCAATCCGTATTCATGTCTATTATTTTTTGTAGGTACATACGATGTATTATAAACGAGACACTATTACTATTTTTAATTATCGCGATATGATTCTCCATTACCAGTAATTGAAATACAATAAACATTATGAAAGGTGCATTGAAAAAAAAAATGAATATACCAAATTTGATTAAACCGAAACATGTCTACTGAGACAAAACATGAAAGATAAGAATTTTTCATTAAATTCCATGTAGAATACTTCATATCTTTCTTTAAGATGAGCTGAAATGATATTCTACACATAAAAGATTCACAATAGCCTGCTGCGTTTTGGTGGAGCCTTTAAGTCAAATAGGAGAGTTCTTTGCATTCCATTTTTATTTCTAATTCCTTCACAGACACCCTTTTCCATTTTCAGAGCCATTACAGATACTATATATATATATGCTTTTATTGACACAGTAATATCATACATGATACATTTGTCAAAAATAACAGATAAAAACATGTACTAAGTCTACTTCTACTCACTATTTCTATATTCAATATATAAAAGTTAAAGGTATACATTATCAATAGATACTGTTCCCATATTTCATGCAATACATGCTGTTTTCATGTGCCATGCGGCCATGTCACTCGCATCACATGCTGCTTGACGCTAGCTACACTTGGCGACCCTCAATTTGACTCAGAGCTCAAGCAGCGCTGTGATTGGCCGGGCCATGAGACAGTCAAGCTGCAATGGCCAAGCTTTTAGTCGCCTGTCTCCTAAAACTCTTGTTTACTGCGGGTCTCAATGGAGACAGCGACACATATAGGAAACAATGTAAACCTGTGAATCTTCATCACCTACCGAGCGATTTAGAAGGGATCATTAGCAGGCCATAGCAGTAAGATAGTAAAAGCTTGAAAACGGCCTAGTATCCGACCACGCTGATATGGGATATCAAGTTTTAAGGATTCTGCTATCAGTGGAGGCAGAGTTATCTTAATGCGCGCAGCTAGGGCTTCCCAAGATGTAGTGCTGATCAGAAAGACACGAATGGTGAGTAGGTCACTGGTGTTTTTAATGTTGGTTTTTAATGTTGGTCAGAGAACAGTGAAATTCACAATTATGGTAACTCAGATCACTTCGATTTTAAGACAAGTGCGCTCTATCCAAAATTTGTTATCACGATATAAATTTCATGAATTAAAACTACCCGATTTTGAGACCACCTCGATATTAAGACCACTTTGTTAATCTAAAATGTGTAATTACAATGGAAAAAGTTATATGATTAAGACCAATGTCAAAACTACCTCCATTCCAAAACATTTCTACTTTCAAAAATAATTCCAACGTCATAAGTTCTGGACTACTTTATGCAGAGGCAAGTAAAAGACCCCACCTGTGGGGTAAATGTGCAACATGGTGTGGACTCCAAGCCGTATGCTCTCTGCTCTTAATGATGGGTGATGGGAGTCCTCTGAGTAGGTTTCTCTATAAAAGCCTTAAAATACTATGTTTGTATACAATATGTGGTTCTCATAAAATATGCCTGAGTCAGAGGTTGTCATCTTCTCCCTTTATTTGTATTACTGAGGTATGTCACTAGCTGTTGTATTTTTTCCTCAGTCATCTTAAAGGCAGCGACCTTAAATAGAAAAGCCTTGTACACCAGCAGAGAGCTTATACAAGTTTATACATGTACATATTGACAACGATTTTACAGCTTTATCCCTACTCTACGAAATAATATAATTTTGTCTCCAATCACGAAATTGCATAATAAAGCATTATTTTTGAAAACATACCTTCCTACCATCTCCTCTATCTAAGAATGTTTCATGCTTCATATGTTTATTCACATTTTATTTTTTCTCCGTGTCTAAAGTATCGTATGCATGTGTGTCACTTTCTATGTAAATTTTTTTTTTCTGTATTTCCATATGTATGTAATTATATATGTATATATTTTTGCTTCATTTTTTTTCTTTTTTAGAAATGTAACTTCCTTAATATGCTAACCATATTTCTTTAGTAATACTTTTTTTTATCTTTGTTAGCTGGCCTCCACAACAGCTTATTAATGGCTTTGGAGGACTCCTGCCAAGACCCTGCTTTTTTAATGTTGAATGCTTGTTTTAATTTATTATCTGGGCTTGCAAATAAATGCAAATTTCTCTCTCTTATCATCTCATCATTACCTCGGCCTCTGGCAGATTGTCAAATAAGCTGACTAAGCTTCAGACCTATCAATATACAGCATGAAACATTCTTCGATAGGCCTATTAAAGGTGCACTGTCTGTCAAATTTGCACATTAAAATAATGATATAAATCAATACTGCTTTCTTGTCTCATGATATTTTTCACCATTATTTTGCACAACAATTTAGTTTTAATTTACAATAAATAATATAAATATTAGTTTTTCATGCCATCAAAAACTCAATATGTAAACAAACCCAGTGATGACGTCACAATACTGAACAATGGTGATGATGTCATTTCCATTGTGTTTCCAATGTTTTGGTCTGGATTTTCTCTCAATGTATAATTTATTTTTAAGTAATTAATGTCTTATAACATCATTAATTCACACAAATTTAGTGTGCTTTGATTAATAAAGGTAATTTTCAACTGTTTGATAGCGTCTTAGAAAATTGCAAATTTGACAGACAGTGCAACTTTAAGATATTGAAACGAATTCAACGATACTTAAAGGCATGATTTCACTGTACGATCAAATCATGTCTGCTTAATAATTATGTTAATTAATAATGTAGAATTAAAACGTTTTGTATTTATTTGTTGTGGTGGCTCTGTTGTCTGAACCATTATCAGCTTATAGGTCGAGCTTAACAATTTTACATAAGGCTTGAAACTGACATCTTGTTGCATGTTTGCCCAATGGCTGGGGTCGTTTATTTACCTCTGAATGGTCACATTGTATTTGCTGAAATTCAATCGATTTTCAAGTTGGTCATGATTATTGGTTACAATAGAACCTAAAATTATCACGATTTAACCATCTATAATTTATTTGTCTTCCTGTTAAGACATTCTCAGCAATATAAAGATAAAACTTAATCAGTTTCTGAGAAATCAAAATATTTAGTTAGTTTTAGTATTTTCAAGTTTAATAACCAATGGCCTCTTTAACATGTTGTTTTCTGATGTTTTCATAATTTTGGCCAACATCACCTGTGGATTAATGGCCATCATAAGTCATAAAACCCCTATATGAATAAAGAGGGTAAATAAACATATGGAACAGTGTGCTGAAGTAGGGAGATTTTACTCTATTGTCCATTAACTCAATTTTTTACCCTGGAAAACCTCAACTAAAAATTCTATCAAAATATTCTAAATATGATGAAATAACTTATAAACAAATAAGTGTATACTAACCCAAAATAAAAATAAAAGTGTAGCTAACCTTAAATTCTACAGAACATCGCTAAGAATGTTATCAAAGGTAATAAAATTAGGATGGGAAAACCTAGTTTACTTTAAAAGGCTCTTTAATTTGTCTTACATGTAATTGTTTGAGTAGTCTAACATCTGAGCTCTATTGTGTTTGCTATAAGTATTTAATCCAGACAATTCTAGATGCCAATTTTCTAGCCTTAACAGTAAGATGCCCTTAATATTAAGGTAAATATAATGCCAAGAAATCAATACTATAGGAAAACCACTCGAGTCACTGATCTGTTTGACAGATCAGACAAAGTGGGAAAGTAGAGCCTTCCGAGTTTGATCTGTCAAAAAGATCAGTGACAAGTTGTGTTTATTCCGCAATTAATTTAAGCCATTAGGAACTTACATTTTTGAAAGCGGATGAAAATTGACGAAGTTATTGAGTAGTACAATTTATTAAATGTCGTTTTTGATCAGAGTCAAAATAATACATACAATTTAAAATACAATCATGACAAAATAATGATTCAAGCAAATTGCTTCTGTACGACCTATTCTACAAAACAATATAGTAAAAAGAAGATTTCAAATAAAGTAAAATAAAGAGAGCATCTAAGATTTTGTTACATGGCTCTACAGTTTCAGCAACAAGGTTAAATACAGTGTCTTTGGAATGTAGCACCAGTGTTGATTGAATAACATGCATGAACGTTATTCTGTGTGGTATGGAACCCAGATCACCCAGCCCGTATCACCCGATGTTTCGTGTGATATGGCTGCTAGGGATTGCCCTGTACTTACTGACCTTTGCTGAACTTGTTTTATGTAGCGAAGAGCCAGAGGGAATTTCAGAGAATTACCAATACGATTTTTGTAGGTGATTTATCGGTCCATCAATATCTTGATTGATCAACATGTTTGACGCCCTGTGGGACTCCAAAGTATTGCGCCACCCACATTTCAACTGATTCAGACTTTCAACGCAGAGTTAGGGTGGGCGAAAATTATTATGCAAACCTGAAATTTTTTCAGCACAAAAATAATATTTGCAATCATAAACTAAAACTGCCAATTATGCCCATGTTTGGAGTCAGCTAGAATACCATTTTTTATGCAAATGTTTACTATTTTATGAATGACAATATTTATGCATCTTTATATGTTAGTAATGGTAATAAACATGACTGAAAAATGAATACACGTGTAATTTTTGTGCTGAAAACTTATAAACTTTTGAACCCCGCGTTTAAAGACAACCACCCTATTAAGACACTGTTTTAATACGAGCACAGAATTATGACTAATTACATTATTGGCGCTATATACATGTACCTCACTATTAAGACCATTTCACCATTAAGACCACTTGACCATTGAGGAGACCAAACTGTTTTCATGTCTTTCTTGCTATTCAATTTATCTCGCTATTAAGACCACCTCACCATAGCAAATTTGTACAAGCGGTGGTTGTACACCAGGAAAATTTTACTGTATTCTCATTGTTACTTTAGACATAGTTTAATGCAATTAGTTGTTCTGACACCATCTAATGATAAGTATACTCCTACATTTGTTCAGTCTTTTACTAGCTAGACTAATAGGGTGGGGGCCTAGCTCAGTGATAGCATTCTGGGCTTCCAACCACTGGGTTCCAGGTTTAATTCCCGGTCGAGCCTAAGTTGGCTGGCTGTTTCATCCTCTATCTCATTGCCATGGTCCCTGCCTGTCCTAATTAGCCCATCAGGTGCAGAAATACAGGATGTAAAGCCTTAATCCACCCACCCACTTTCAAGCTAGACTAAGCTAAACCACTACATGTATCTAAACCAACTATGTCTATCTATAGAAAACTATTACTTAAGAACCTTGATATTTATTTAAAGAGAAATATGCATGAAATATAGAAATGATTATCACAATGATTATACAGTTTATTTGAGGTTCATGTGAATCAACTATCTCCAGCCAGGTACGGCTAGCTGTAGCTTGTTTTAGCTTCAGATAGTTTTTCCTGGTTCTGGGTAGCTACTATTAGCTATAGTTGAGCATTCTTTATTAGGTATGAGTACTATGGTATGCTATAGTATATCAATTTACTTAACACTATTATAGTGCATTTGAAAAGAAAGAAAACTTTCCAATTCAATTTTGCTCTATTTATGATATTGATTATTTTCATTAATTAGTATTCACCTCACACTTTATTGCAAACAATAATTATGAGTAATATAAAGATAATAAGCATTTAATTGCAGTCATTAAACATTCATTTCAAATTCTAGCAACATTGCATTGTGAATTTAGATGATAATCAGTTTTGCAACAGCCATTGTGTGCGTGCCTTGCATGTCTGCAACACTGACAACATAACTGCAGGAGATATTGACATAGACGATTTTATCGGTCGCAACAGATGTCAATATTTCTGTAGCAATTGACAGTTGTTGATTTTTAGAAGACATGAAAGAAGAAGTGTGAAAGTGTGGTTAAATTAAGTGGAATTGTTTGTCACGGTATTGTAACTAACAGTGAAACTACAAGTTACGAAATATCGAAGAATTTCTAACAGAACACTAGACTTCGATTTTGTTATATCTTCCAATGCATAGTCGAGGTATAGCCTAGCTGCAGGCTTTTGCCTATTAGTAATCATAATTGACTTGGTAGGTATTATTAAATATAAGATAATTACATTTTTACTTATGATTATGTTGGCAATTACTACGACTGAGCAAAAATGTCTAATGTCCATGTTTATATCTCAATGCTACTGGGTCTGAAGCTAAGTTAGCTTATATTATAACCAGCTGCCAGAGGCAGACGTAATGATGAGATGATAATTTAGTAGTAACCTTGTCAGCTCAATGGCTGTTCTAAATGTTTCTAGTGTCAGATTTGACCATAGTGAGCAATTTTTGCAAAGTAGACGACATTTCTATTTTCTGTTTGGTCTGTTAAGATGATGAAATTTGCGAGTAATTCATTACTGCCACAATACGGATATTCATACACTCTTTTCACGCGACAGCCATGTTTGCATTTTTGCCTCATTGACCTCGCTTTGCACTCAGCTTAAGTATTGTGACGTCATCAGTAGACAATGGCCGTGGTGAGGTCAAAGAGTGCAAGAACAATGGAGAAGTAATGATGTCATATAATATGACGTAGTCAAAATGAGGTAAATGAGGCAAAAATGCCAACATGGCTGCTGAGTGAAGAGGGTGTATTTCAAATCAGCTTTATTTTCATTAGTCACTTTATTTTTCATTTTGTAGCAATGACTACCTTTAATTAGGCAATGGTCAGTGTTCACATCAGCTAACCATCCTCATATTTATTCCACAGTAAGACGTTATTATTACTGAACTTATTAGCATTCTCTGATACTCATATACCACATTTTGTCCAATACTGTAAACGAAATGTATAGGATATTTTCCCCTTTTGTTTCCACAAAGAGATACAAAAACAGCATTTTGGCTAATGTTATCTTGCAGTCTGCCATTGTAACCAAACCCCCACTTTTCTGCCCCATCTATATGCAAATCCCAGTCTTTATATGATCGTAAATATTCATTTGGATTTCTCCTCCAATCTGCTCATAGTCCTTAATTCTTATGATCCATGTGTTGTCAGATTGACCTCTTGATACAGTTCAGTCTCATTCTTATGGACACACTTTTGTAGGGAAACACTGTATAATAAAAAAAAAAGAGAACATAGGAAGATATTGATTGACTGATTGACTGATTGATTGATTGATTCATTCATTCATTCATTCATTCATTCATTCATTCATTTATTTATTTATTCATTTCTTAATTGATTAATGGATTGATTCATTTATTCATTGATTCATTCATTGATTGATTGATTCATTCATTCATTCATTCACTCATTCATCCATGACAAAATGCATTCTCTTAGATTGATAACTGTAGTTGCAAAGTATATAAATCCAATTGATGGCTCATGGCCGATTCAATACATCGAATCACATCAGATCAATTTTATTTATTTTTTTATTCATTATGGATATGTGTGTGTGTACAACGTAATTGTAATGACAGATGCCTAATTCGTGTATATGTATTCATAAAAGGTAGTTCGATTCATTTATTGAAATATGGGTGAGAAGTGATCATGTATGATCAAAAACAAGAACGAGTATCTGTTTTGAAAGAGCAAAAAAAAAACACTTATAACTCGCCCATGCTTTGCGACAATTTATTTTTAGTTGTGTTTACAATTTCTAGTCTGCCTATTGAATTGAAAATCTAACTTGGCCTATCCTAGATTTTAGTCTAACATAAAATCTGAATTATAAAGGTTCGTAAAAGCAATGATGTTCAAATTGTGAACTCATGCTGTGAACTCATATGCCCAAATTAATTAGTCAAATATTAAGTCACACAGTCTGAATGATTGATTGCTGAATTGGTAGGTTGACTTAAATCTTAAACAAACAGCACTTTATTAATTAGGAAATGGTCCACTATAGACAGCTGTATCAATCTCTTCCTGGCTGTAGTTATAACTGGCTAAAGCCAGCTGCTTCTGTCTACTCCTAGCTTATAGTCGGCTTACACCTACCACCACTGAAAAAAATATAAACTGGTAAACCCAAGTAATTTATCTAATATATCATAAGTATGTATGTACAATAGACATGCATTCTCTTTTCAACAACAACAAAACACAAATATTCGTAACTTGCAACTTATGCACCAAATGGTGCTGCATGTACTTTTAGATCCGATTTTGAGTAGCCAGCTATAGCCAGACAGTTCCATTTGGTGGCAAGTAGCATCGTATAGCTGAAGTTGTCTGGCTTTATCTAGGTCCAATTTGACAGGCCTTTTTTAATCCAACTAACTGTAGGTCATACCACACACTACACAGTGATTGCTCATCTGCTTATGTTCCTACCATCACTTAATGTTCATGAGGACTGGAATATATCCATATATGAAATCCTAAAAGCTACTCTGTCATGTGGTCATGAGAACCATCATTCTCTGCCAAATTATAACATGATGGATTGTGACAGTGGGCTTGAATAATCCTACTCTCCAAAGTAACTGCCTAAGGACTATCCCAGGCATCAATCGTTGGGTATGAGTGCTCTGTGAATGACTGCTGACAGCTCCCATTTACATCATAAATGTCCAAATCCAGTTAGCCACTTGTAAGTCAAATGTTACTTGGATTTTTTTTTTTTTTGCATGATTGTGATGGTACTACTGACGGTTTTGGAGGATTCTGTATTGTGGGTCACTGAAAGCCTGTGCTGTGTACACTGTCCATACTCCTATAGATAATAGAAACGTATAATGGTGAGTGTGACATTCCAAATAGCTATGTATGTCATTTTTATGATGGTCCAATACAAACCAATAATGTCAAAATTACATAAAGCATCGTATTGCAGTATTATTGTAGTATACACCATTTTTTTCTAATGCTTTATAATTGTCTAATGTTATTCATGCCATTTTTAATTTTTTCCTTATCATGTTTTTTTGTGTTTTTTCCATTTGTTTTTTTTTCCATCGCTTAATTGATCTTTTCATTTCTGTAATATACTCCTTCCCTAAAATGGCATGTATCTTGCCTTTGGGAGGAGAAATTTCTATCAAATTTCTATCAATCAAAATTGTAAACTAACAGTGGATCATAAGAAATGTATGCAACCAAACTTAGCATAATTCTAAAGTAATTGTTGAGTGTACCTTTTTGGAAGATGGTCAGTATATGTTCAATCATGAATTCTTCTTTTTCTACGATGCAACAGTCATGGCCAGCCAATAAACGATAATTTATGCTTTGGGGAGGTAAAGGTGTTGTCCAAATGATGGCATTGTACACTGCGTATGCACCAAATTACCAAATTACCAAAAAATGATCTGACTACTGCTGTTAATTTTGTCCAACCTTTGTTTTCTAATCCAATTCAATTTATTTGACCAATTCGATGAAAAAGAATGAATTATGTTTATCATACAGTGTATATAAATATCACTAATAGCTTGCAATGACATTAAAATAATAGTATATATAATAATAATAATGATATGTTTATTTGTATAGCGCTAAAATCTAAAAATAAAAATAGCTCTAAGTGCTTTACATTTGATAAAATATAATAAATAAAGATGTAGTTAAAATATAAATATAAATAGAGTGTACAGGTATTAAAAATACTTAAACAAAATGTAATTTAAAATAAATATATGAATGTTTAACCACTAGACTTATAGCGCTTTCCCGAAACCAAATACTAGCAGGAATCCGTTGAATGTGTTATCTGTGCCACCAAACACTGTCTCCACTAAAACTGTCAAAGCGAGAGAGCCTCATGCTTGAACAGTTCTAATAATGTCTTTCAGTGCAATGCTCTGATTCAGGCGAGAGGAATAAATTGTACTGGTTGGGAGAGCAAGCAATAGCCCTGGACCAGCAGGCTGTTATAAATAGGGGTTCATCCGAACTGATTATTTCACTGCACCGGAAGTGAAGAGCTACCATAGAAATAGGAGTCCAAACCAACAAAGAGTCAACAAAATGAGTAATGTTAGTCATTGTGAGATTGTGGGATAGTCAGTCTGATTAGTTGTTGTAATATAAATGCTGTACAAAGCTGATGATTTTAATCATTTTGACAACATACTGGATGCTTGGCCGTTAAAGAATGTGCCAAAAATAAAGCCTTATATGGGAGGCTGTACATAGTGTAGGATTGATGTGTCAATATCCACCGCCTGTGTATACGTATGCTATACATGGTTGCATTGAACCAAGTATATAATTCTGGTTACACACAGTGTAAAGATACATTGTACCCAAAAAAATATTCTACGCCTCCAATGACCACTGCAAATGTGTTTAGTCATAACATACAGTTAGTTTCATTAAAATCGGCCCGTCAAATTGAAACTAGACAAAGCTGTCTTAGCTTAGCAGCTGGCTTAAGCATGTTTAGACCACAGCCAGGTACAGGTCGCTACAGACAGCTAGAATCCACCGTATTTTATGAAACTAACTGTAATCCATATATTGTCAAATATGTTCAGTAATAACTTCTTTTTTTAATATGACGATTTTAAGCTGATTTAATTCTATGAAAAATTAAGTCACTAATAATATGAGATCTATAGGGAAATCTCACAACATGGTGTTGTTCATACAATCATTTCGTGTTTCTGTTTATTTAGCTGATGCTTGTGTGACCATTTTGGATTAGTTAAACAGTGCTGAACGATGCTTGCTAAATTCCATTTGTGTTTTGACGGCAATACCATCATCTACATTTTACTTCTCCCAAAGAAATTAAGATTTTCTGCAAATATTGGTATAACACGGAAAACGGAAATGGTATTTTACTTAAAGTAGAACAAACCATTAGCCAGTGACAGCTACTGACGTTTTCCACAGAGCTTGGCCCCCTTTTTTACTTTGACACTTAAATTAAAATTCGAATTTGCCTTTCAAAACACAGCCAATTTAATATCTCACGTCTGCGATTTTGGAGATTTCTAAATTAACTTGATAACCTTTCATTTGAGAATAAATTATTGGAAGCTGAAATCACGTTGACCTAGGAGTTATGATAAGCTTCTGTTAGTGAGAAATCTTGAGCCACTAATATCTGATAGCTTGTTTTATTTCTTAAACAACAAAGCACTGGATTTTCTTCATGATAATTCAAATTTGTTTTGCTTCAGTTTCATTGTAGTTCTGCTTTACCCTATTGCACTTGCTGAGTGCCCTATCCAAGAAATATATTTACAGTATGACATATACTCTGTTTACAGTATGACATATACAGGTATCCCTGAATTGTGTCTGAATGAAATTACTAATGAAAAGATGTTAGGAATTTTATCTCAGCAAAGTTTACTGTAAAACAACATCACAGTTGCAGATGTAATCTCTGCACCGGAAGTGAAGAGCTACCATAGAAATAGGAGTCCACACCAACAAAGAGTCAACAAAATGAGTTATGTTAGTCATTGTGGGATTGTGGGATAGTCAGTCTGATTAGTTGTTGTAATATAAATGCTGTACAAAGCTGATGATCTTAATTATTTTGACAACATACTGGTTGCTTGGCCGTTAAAGAATGTGCCAAAAATAAAGCCTTATATGAGAGGCTGTATATAGTGTAGGATTGATGTGTCAATATCCACCGCCTGTGTATACGTATGCTGTTCATTGTTGCATTGAACCAAGTATATGATTCTGGTGACACACCGTGTAAAGATACATTGTATCCAACTAAATTTGCTACACCTCCAATGACTACTGCCAATGGGTTTAGTCATAACATAGTTAGTTTCATTAAAATCGGCCCGTCAAATTGAAACTAGACAAAGCTGTCTTAGCTGGCTATACTCAAAACCGGATCTTAAAGTACACATTTATGATATATTCGAATAATTTCTTACATTTACCAAGGTTTATATTTATCTGGTGATAGAATTAAACCCAGTTATTAGCTATAGAAGTGGACAGAAGCAGCTGGCTTTAGCATGTTTAGACCACAGCAGGTACAGGTCGCTACAGACAGCTGGAGTCGACCAAATTTTATGAAACTAACTGTAATCCATATATTGTCAAATGTGTTCAGTGATAACTTCAGTGATAACTTCTTTTTTTAATATGACAAATTTAAGCTGATTTAATTCTATGAAAAACTAAGTCACTAATAATATGAAATCTATAGGGAAATCTCACAACATGGTGTTGTTCATACAATCATTTTGTGTTTCTGTTTATGTAGCTGATGCTTGTGTGACCATTTTGGATTAGGTAAACAGTGCTGAACGACGCTTGCTCAATTCCATTTGCGTTTTGTCAGCATAACCATCATCTTAATTGTACTTTTCCCAAAGAAATTAAGATTTTCTGCAAATATTGGTATAACACGGAAAACTGAAATGGTATTTTACTTAAAGTAGAACAAACCATTAGCCAGTGACAGCAACTGACGTTTTCCAATGATGCCACAGAGTTTGGTTGTCTTGTTTAACTTTGTCGCTTAAATTAGAATTAGAATTTGTCTTTGTACACACAGCCAATTTAATATCTCACGCGAGCGATTTTGGAGATTTCTTAATTAACTTGATAACCTTTCATTTTGAGAATAAAATTATTGGAAGCTGAAATCACGTTGACCTAAAAGTTATGATAAGCTTCTGTTTGTGAGAAATCTTGAGCCACTAATATCTGATACCTGGTTTTATATCTTAAACAACAAAGCACTGGATTTTCTTCATGATAATTCAAATTTATTGTGCTTCAGTTTCATTGTAGTTCTGCTTCACCCTATTGCACTTGCTGAGTGCCCTATCCAAGAAATATATTTACAGTATGACATATCCAGGTATCCCTGAATTGTGTCTGAATGAAATTACTAATGAAAAGATGTTATGAAGTTTTATCTCAGCAATGTTAAACAACATCACAGTTGCAGATGTAATCTCTCAATGTCGATCTCTACTTAATGATCAGCTACCAGAGACAAACACAATGATGAGATGATAAAACTTTGAGTCCCCAACATGTTACACATTTACATCATAAAGGGTATCTTTTACTTGCCTCAGCATAAACACTGAGTGCATGGTACCTCCAATTTAACATCTCATGCGATCAACATCCAGCTGAGATGCAGCTCATGAAAAGAGTGCCTGGGCCAGGTCAGGGGTTGAATCCTGGTCCTTGAGCAGATGCCTTAACCACTAGGCCACCTAGCTGCTGATGTTTTACATTATCACTGACTTAAAAAGCCAAGAAACCCATGTTATGTTTGAACTTAAACATCCGCAGGAAATTATACCAAACATGCAATTTAAACGGCATTCCTAAAAATCATATTTGATGGATAGGAGTTTTTCTCACAAACCTGGAAGATTCTTTAAATCAATGGAATGGTAGCTAGACCTGAAGATTCCATCGCGTGACTCTGAAAAAAGGCTTCAAAAAGGCTTAGAATGGCTTAAGGACATATGCATGAAATATCAAAGATAATGAGAGAAAAGACCTCTCCTTGCGTCACCCCAACGTCAGCTGGTTGACAATGACGCATTCCCCTTGAATTATTTAAAGAGTGTTGAGATTAAGCCTTTTATGTGGTTTATCCAATTTCTATTGAGAATGTTCATTCCTAAAGAATTGTTGCAGTAGGAAAATATTATATATGTGGCCAACTGAATATTTTAAAGTTTAGAATCTTCAAGAAAATTTTGATATGGACCCATCCTCACCTTCGTCTTATTAATCAACCATTGGTAGAGCAAGAAATAGAAGTTTGAGTGCTGTGCTATCAAAATCTTAGTTTTACTCCATAAGGAATGATTTATTGAATGCTCGGTTGAGTGAACATTATTCTCTGTGTTAAATCTCAGTTGGATGTCAAACGCGTGAGACGTTAAACTGGTGGTGCCTTGGACTTGGTGTCTACACTAAGGCAAGTAAAAGACCTCACCCATTTGGGTATTCTATGCCTTATCATCGTATTATTTTCTGGCAACTGTTCACATAAGCTGATCAAGCTTCAGACCAGCACTCTAAACCCGGCTCGTTGTGATGGCTTAAATGATTAAGGTTGAAATAGCAAGTTCCATGGTAATCAGCTGAGTCAGTTATATAGCTTAAGTCAACTCAACAAAGGACAGTTGTTAAGTTAAAACAACTTAAGTAATTCAATCTATTGTTAAATTGTCAGCATCTTGGATATGACTAGTATCAAATAGTCACCCATGAGTCAAGTACTGGTTAGCTCAGTTGGTTAAACATCTGTCTTCTGATCAAGGGGAATTGGGTTCAAATAATTTTAATGGAATCTTGTTAGTTTAACATTTAAATAAATTGTATGTGTGTGTGATTAGGGCTTTACGTCCTGTATTTCTGCACCAGTTGGGCTAATTATGACAGGTAGGGACCATGGCAATGAGAAGAAGGATGAAATAGCCATCCAACTTCGGCTCGACTGGGAATTGAACCCGACCCAGCGGTTGGAAGCCCAGAGCGCTACCTCTGAGCTAGGCCCCCACCCTTTTAGATAAGTTGTAAGATTGTTTTTCTGAAAAATATATTTTTGGCTTGAAACGTCAAACAATGTTAGACAGAGATACAAAACAGTACAATTTTGGCAACCACTTTTAAAGGCTGTCACTATAAATATCTCGTGACAGTTAAGTGACTGCTCTCAACAGTGATTGCCTTGTGTGCAACCTACCAACACGTTCTTGTGAGATTAACATGCCAAGCTAGCTCAGTTGGTTGAATGCTTGCTATGTGAAGCTGATGTTCTGGGACCTGGGTTCAAGTCCACTCCAGACCAATATTTTACTCCAAGGTGAAAAAAGTATCCTAGTTTACCTAAATGTGTGTTGATCTATAAAAATTCATAACACTACTTTTGGTGACTGTCATAATCATTAATATAGTACACGAAAATGAAGGCATAAAGAGAGTTCTACCTCAGTAATCCTCAAATATTTATATGAATTACATAGTAATCTTGTATCATTTAATTAAAGTGACTTTAATATCCCAGCTTATTTATTTTGCTTGATTATGCGAAGACGAGGCAACCTTGCTTCCATGTGACTGACTGGTGTAGTGGTTAGGGTGTAGGACTGTTATGCTTAGGTTCAGTAGGTAGGTAGGATGTAGGTTCAAACCCAGCTCCGGACCATCATGAATGAAGGCAGTTCTTTTTACGGGTCATCATTATTGCAGCTTTAATTGCTCAGAGCTACAATAACCAATATTGATTGAGTTCTAACCTTTCATTGTTCACAATTTAAGTCAGCTCTACTTCAATTAAGTCATCCTTGTTATCATAACACAAACCATTTAATTTGAATTTCCAATAGGCCTTAATTTTAATAAGCTGACTTGACTAAATCATCCTGCTGCAGCACAACTTGACCGGGCTTAGAATTAGAGCTTAGAATTTTGGTTTCAAAAACTTTCCAATAAAACCAAATCGAGTGAAATCATCGAAACAATATATACAATACAATTCATTCTTTATTTATTGTCTAAAGTCAACATAACATGTTCGTGTTGACTTTAAACAATGAAAAAGAAATGAATTGGTTGTAACAATTTTAAAGCCCATCATTTTTGATGCGAGTTCAATGTTTTAAATCAATACATCAATTGATTTATCATTTGAACATCACCATCCAAGATATCAATCTCTTTCATGTAGAAAACACAATTTCAAGCCATGCATATCCATTCAATGTATGGATATATATTCATGATCTTATTGACTCAGCCATTCTTACAAGTATCTGTTTACAAACGTCAATAATCACATTGTGCAATGTTCCCATTTGATGGGTCACTGGATTGGATCATATTCCTTTAGGGTGGTGCCCTCCTCCATAAATCGAATCATGCAGATGATGCAAAATGATATTATTCAGAAGCCATTTTGTCAATTTGTGTGCATGTAGTAATATGTCTCAGTTTCCGTTCCATGCAATATGCCATTAGCATGTATTACACGTGCATTATCTGATTTATATGCTCTGCTTGTGTTTCAGCTGATGCTGCTGCTGCTGCTGAACTGATGGACACCTTAAAAGCATGAGGAAGATGCTGCAAGGCAGATTGAGCTTTGATGTACATCACCTGATCATGAAGGACACTTTTTACTGTGTCATGTTAGCTGCTCTGGTTTTTAGCACCACCGAGACGAAACCAGGGGTTCTAAGAGACACTGAGGTGACAGAGTGTCATTTTCAAGGTCAGACTTTAAAGAAAGGTCAAACCGTCACCTCTAATTGCACCAATTGCACTTGTATAGGAGGTGCGATGAATTGCAATCAAATGGAGTGCCACAAGGATCCAGAATGTATCCTATACGAGACAATGCCAGGATCATGCTGTCCTGTATGCGTGGAATATGGGTGTAATTACAACGGAATAGGGTACCCAAGAGGGGCTAGGATACCAGCCCCCAAATGCCATTTCTGTTTTTGCCCCTGGAAAGGGGGTAAAAAGGGCAACCCTGTTTGTAGTAAAGTCCAATGCCCTTCTGCTCATTGCGTTGATGGCACAGTCCCAGTTGGGAAATGTTGCCCTGCCTGCCCTAATGGTAAGTCACTCAAAACGTGTTATTTTCACCATACAACAATTTGCATCACTGTTAAAAAGGTCTGTAGACCACCTGTTTGCCAGCTGTCTGTAAATTGCTTTTGCACTTGCTTGTTGTTTTGTTGCATTGCCGATTGCTTTAGGTGTTTTTTGCAGTATCAACTGCATACACGAAATCCCACCATTAAGACCAACCAACTAATATTAGACTCGCCAGGATTTCAAGAGAAGTACTCCTTAAAATAAACTTTCAGTCTTTTAAAAACTAAATTTAGCTAGATCACCATTTAGCCAATTTGCTACCTACATGTACCACTAAATCAAACTAACTAGAAACTCAGTTTCAAACTTCTACATGCAATAGCAGTAAAGTAATCAGTGTGCAAAGTTGGACGAAAATGCATTTGCGAAAAAACGTATACATTTAATTAAATTTCAAAGGGCTGTATTTCAAAAACGGTTGCAGATATGGACCTAAAATTTGAGATTTGCCCAATAGTCTAGTAGATGTCCACCTCTGAATTTTTTCAGACAATTCTGAGAGGGTGACTTGGGAAATTCCTGAAAAATTGGTTGATTTCATATGGAATGAGCTGTAGCTGTCCTGTGAAAACTGAAGTATAGATACTCCATAATGAATAAATATTTCAAAATGACAACTTCAATAGGACCAAAACAATGGTTGCAAAGTAGTTGCACTGTAACTTTTGTCTCTTTATGCCCCCTACTTTGTAATGACATTTTTGTAGAAAGGAAACCATGCAGCTTACATTATGCGCCAGATTGTGATATACACTGCTTCTAGGAATTCTTTTAGCAGCATAAACTGGGGTTGTCTGGTTTATGCACTCCTGTCTCGTTGTATTTTGCATCAGCAGGCACGTTTTCAGTGTTTGCTGAGCATGATTATGACGCTTGTTTTTGCCATCCTTTTGTCTCTTTTGGATTATATGGATTATGCTTCGAAATCACTAGGATAAACTGCATGCCTACTATGCAAATGCCTGGTCTCCGCAAAGTTTCTATCCAAGAACCCTCATGATGCAGTGCATCTCAAATGAGAGGCCTCAATATAAGACCACCTTGATATTACAGCAGAAAATGAACTCCAGATGACACGGGTGGGTGGGCGGATAAGGGCTTTATGTCCTGTATTTCTGCACCTGATGGGCTAATTAGGTCAAGCAGGGACCATGGCAATCAGATAAAGGATGAAACAGCCATCCAACTTAGGCTCGACCGGGAACTCTAGATGACATCACATCAATCCAGGACTCCCATTGGCTGAGGGACTGCCTAGGCCAATGGGAGTCCTGGATTCACATGACGTCCTCTAGACTTTAGTTTCCAAGAAATCTGCTTAAAGTACACTACTTTGGTTCCAAAATTGTGGTTAACCTGTAAAGCTTTGCAGAATTAGGCAAGTCTCAATATGAAGACCACTTCAGTGATGTTATGAATTTTGGACCAGAACGATGTTGGTCTATCTTAATTCAATGTGCCACAATCCATTTATATACTTAGATTCTACCATTTTATGAAAAAGAAAAGTGCCATCTCGTTCCTGTTTCGACCAACTATAAGGTGAAAATTCTAATAACGAAAATATTATTGTAAAACCAAATCCAATGATTCAAAGCAGCAAAGTATGTGAAGGTCATTTTGATCAATATTAGTTCATATTACATAAAGAATATTTATCTCACTGCATGGGTACATGTGAAAGGTGGTTCTAAGCAATATATAGCGAAACAAAAGCTTTCCAACAGTTTTTTCAGATTCATCTGTATTTCCAACAACATGTAGTTGTTTGCACTTCTACTCTTTACACAAATTGTCACTCATCATTTCTGTTTTTCAGGCTCCAACTGTTGGATGGGAGACTTACTCATAGCCCGTGGAGAGGAAATTTGGATTTCCCCTTGTCGTTCATGCGCATGTCAACAGGAAGTGGGAAATGGCTACGTCGAGCTGAAAGCCAAATGCTCATGGCGATTCGAGCAGAAAACTTGTCCTTATGGGAAATGATTTCAATTTTTCCAAATATTCTCTTGGGTTTCTGACTTCGGTTCCGAAGCGCTTGTTTAATCGATTTGAGATTCCTCGGCGGTGTCATTTCGGCAAGCGGCCAATGAGGTTGCTGTTTACTTTAGTGACAAAACTGCCAGTTTTTGTGGGAGATTGATGCGGTGTTTGTCTCCCCACGTTTCTGTGTGTTCTCTTTTTTGCAGCTTAAGTGAAATATTTATGATTCGGCAAGCGCACTAGAGTAATTAACAGTTGGATGAGGATTACGCGTTATCGGTGACAATAAAATGATTTTTGCACTAATGCTTCAGTGATTTATCACTCCAAATCCATGTGAATGCGCTTTCTTTTATGCGGTTTGAGGTAATAATTTTCACTGGTTGTTAAAGTAGGTGGATGAAAATTAATTTGTTAAATCCTGTGTCATCATTAACAAATCTACATTCCAATATTCCAATTGTGCCACAATAGATTATTAGTTGATTCAACTTGGTGCATCTCAAATAATGAATTAAAATAGTTATGAATACAGTCTAAAAGGGTATTTCATGCTTAATAGTTTTTTTGTTTTTTTTTCTTATTCCGAGGAAGCGAAGTGCTTTTCTAGATTTGTCAGGTATATGTACAATTTTACTGTCCAAAAATAAAGTTTTAGAGTGAACTTAATGAGTGTTGCTTATTACATCTATCAATCAGGAGATGAAGGGTAATTGACAAAACAAGTGTTTTAGTAACCATCCTGAAGTCATTCCGTTATTTATTTGTTTAAATTGTACATTTTTACGCCTTAATATGCAAGGTAAATTTGAATGCTGTTATGGGTACTGAGATTTGAAGGATTTTAGAAAACTAGTAATTTTACTGAGTGTTGCCATTTTGCAAACCATCTTTATAATATCTAATGTCTCAATGCTACTGGGTCTGAAGCCTAGTCAGCTAATATGACCAGCTGCCAGAATCAGACATAATGATGATGTGATAAGGCTTGGGAGTCCACACCATGTTACACATTTACCCCATGGGTGGGGTCTTTTAGTTGTCTCAGTATAGACACTGAGTATAAGGCACGTCCAATTTAACGTATCTTGTGATAACATCCAGCTGGGATGTAGCTCATGAAGAGTGCCCGAGTCTGGGATCGAACCTGGGTCCCAGGACCTTCAGCAGAGCTGGCCAATGTGGAATTGGCAGATGCCTTAACCATTATGTCACCCAGCAGCTTCCTAATCTTTTAATCTGTAAGAGCAAGATACATTTTGAAGTTTGTATTCTTTGATGACCTTAAAAACCTACTCTTTGGGTCACAAATGTAATTTCTAAATTGTATATGTGCTGGATTGTACAATAAAAACAATTACATTTCTTGCAAAATCAATGTGTGGTTTTTCCCACTAGTACCAGGGGCATGACTCTTCCACTTTCAAAGCTCTGCAAACCCTTTGCTGGGGCTAAAATTAGGAGTCCCAGCTGCGAGTAAATTTAGAAGGGTCCATTTTGGGGCTCGTAATGGGTCCAGTACTGCACTTTAGTAGATTGACCTCTCTTCCACAAATGTGGAATGGTCACTTGTAATACTTACTTTTGAAACTAACACGAAATTACTGCCACATTACCGACACTTAAGGGTGTTCTAGCAATTGACTCAATAACAGTGGGTACTCTCCTTTTAAGGACTACCAATGTGTTCAAGTACGTATTTAGTTTGACCTAATTGTGTTTATGGGCATCTGGAGTGAGCATTTATGCAGCAGATTTTGCGATGAAAGTGACTTTTGAATTGACTTCTTAAAAGGAGTTAAACAAGGAACACTAGTTTTTCTGGTTATTTCATGCATGATTTTTCATGCAATGTTTCGTGACGTACACTAACCAATAATTGCATTTAATTGTGTCATTATCACTGATCGGAAGCTTCGATAGCTACTATAAGTCCAGAGGCAGACATAATGATGAGATTTTAAGGCTAGGAGTTCAATTCATATTAAACGTGTACTATATCCCATGGTTGGAGTCTTTTACTTGCCCCTGCATAGACACTACTGGGATATAGCACGTGAAATGTTCCCAAGCTTTTAAGTCCATTCCTGAAGGCATTCTCATAACATTGTTTGTTTCTGTGTGTATGATTTAGTTTAGTTTTTAAAAGCAGAAGTTCTGCAAGAATATCCATATTCATATAATCTAGGATTTCAGCTTATTAAGGAACCTATAGAAACCTAATTCTTTAATGTGTTGAGTTTTGAAGTTACCATAGCAATCAATCATGTCAAACCAGCTATTTCGGCTGATGAGTACATTCAATGTCAAATATTCTCAAATATCCATTCAGCTTTTTTCTACCAACCTTCATTACTCAGATATTCTTATGAATGGGTGTATTCAACAGTTAAGTTGCCATGGAAACCAGAATCAAAAGATTCACTCTTCTGCCATGGAGCAGGCATCCAATGCTATCCAAAGGGCCTCGTTTTGGTTTCAGTCCTGTTGTTTTTATTGTTTGAGCAGTTTTTTTTATAACAATCGGTGGAGATTTTAAGGAGATTGGGTCCACACAAAGAAGCATGTGGCAAGGATCTGGGTGATTCTGAAGTCGATAACTTTGATGTTTGTCCGGAAAGCAATTTCAGACATCAGGCATTGTGCCATTCCAAACTCTAGGCGCAGTTCAATGTTATTGATCAGAATTAAAGCTCAGATGGAGCCCTTCAGAATATGAGTCAACGGATTGATGTGGCTCGAATTGTGTTTAAGCTGCCCTATTGTATTCCCCTGGGAAGCACTGTTTACTCAGAAAGAGCCAGTTTAAAAGCCTTTTTATGGAAAATGCATTGATGGCAGAAGTTAAATTCTTGATGATGATTGATATGAATATTGAAATCATAACTCCATAAATTTTATGGGTAATTGCTCACATCTCTGCTCGTATTTCTAATGTTAAAATAATGTTCTGTAGAATTTTGAATCAAAGTATAGTTTAAAACGGTGTTCATCACTGATGTAATTTCTAAGCATGGGCTTTCATATTATTTCCAATTTGCATTTAATTTTCTAATTTATTTGGCTATGCTTTGAAATGTGTTCCTCTAGGCATTTTCATCAGATTATTTTATGTGAGATGTCTTTCTGCTAGGCCGCTTATCACACTTTCTGTCTTTGTGACAATTGACCTCAGAACTATCCTTCCTTTATTTTTTCCATTTCATCCTATTATTTTATTTCTATTTATCCATATTAATCCCTCTTTTCCCCTAGTGTTTATTATTATCCGTTATGTCGATTAAAGATAAATTCAATTTAAATGTATCTTTTCTGTCTCGATTGAGTCTGTCAGCAATGTCTGCCTGACTGTCTATCTTTGCCTCTCTACCCAGTCTATCTTTCCAAACACTTTCATTCTGTCTCTGTTTCTCCCCCCCCCCCCCTCTTACTCCTCCCCCTCTTACTCCCCCCCCCTCCCTTCATCTGACTCTCCCCTGCTGCATGTAACACAACTGTGTTCAGATGGAGTTGCATACAAAGTTCACTTTAACATCCAAGCCGGTCGTGTAGAAACTTTCTGTGTAGTATTGATTTCAAAGATTCTGAAGGCGTTAGTGTAGTATTTTGAAAAGTGTGAGCATTTCTGTTCCGTATTAAAGACTGTTCAGTGACTCCCTTTTCCTTCAATTTGGCATAACTGTGTTTATGACCAGCTAAAATGGATATTGTCTAATGCTAATTATATTCCTACTGAGTTCAAACTGAACTTGTTTTGCGAAATAAAGCAGTAAAAACAAACAATCAGACAAATTAGTAAGTGTGCCTAATAGAGGCTTCGGGATATAACCAACAAAAATGTTAGTTAACTCCCGACCATGAGGGATATAACCATTCACTAATGCCACAAAGGGGAAAAGGTGAAAATTTTGTGGTGATACTCATTAGGAATTTATTCAATGTGGCTGAATAAAACTAATACCAAAAACATCCCCTGATCTGATACAAGATTACGTTTCTTTAATCAATTTTGATAAAGCAAGTTTCTCTATTTACCAGTGCCCTTTCCTTGAATTAGAAAATTCTGTCATACAATTGCCATGGCATACTAGAACATTTCTTTGGACCATTATATCAGTATTCACGATAGACAAAGGTCACTGGTCATCATGCAAGAATCACACACAATGCTTGCTACGAATTCGATATTCACTTCACGATTGGCTGATCTCAGTTCAATGGTTATACTATTGATAACTTGACCTACAGAGCGTGCTTGGGTTTAGTGTCCAATCGATGGTTTGACCAGTGCTAGTCATAACGGGTTGCTATGTTGAGCCAAGTAAAAGACCCCCACTCAAGGAGTGAATGTGTGACATGGTGTGGACGCCAAGCTTTAGCATCTCATAGTTACGTCTGCCTGCAACAACTGGGGGTATAAGCTACTCAGTCTGCGAACTTGGTTAGTTTCATTAGAGACGGCCTGTCAAATTAAACCTGGACAACTTTTGCGATGCCACTGAACAGAACTGTCTGGCTATAGCTGGCTACTCATAGCTGGATCTAAAAGTAAATGCTGCACTATTTGGTTCAAAAGTCGAGAGTTATGCATATTTGTAATCTTTTGTTGATATTAATAATTTATTAGATAAAAAATATTACATTTTCCAAGGTTTACATTTTTAGTGGTGGTAGTTTAAGCCGACTATAAGGAAGAAGTAGACATAGCAGATTGCTTTAGCCAGTAACAGTTACAGCCAGGAATAGGTCGCTACAGCTGACTAGAGTCGACCATATTTCATGACACAATACTTAGGTCACTCTGTTTAAATAAAGTTTTAATTGGCAAACAAGTTCTTGAATTGCGTATGTTTGGTTATTTAGAATGTCGGAGAGGTCAACCCCCAAAAGTCTTGACGAAATAAACAAAAAGTGTAGTGGTGTTTATCAAATACAGACTCTTTAAAATTGGATTTGTCAGTACAGAAGCATTAAAAAAACCAATACAGTTGATAAATATTCAGTCTTAATATGGCGGTTTTATACTTTTTATACTTTTATTTCATTTTTATGGCGCTGGACTCTTTTTGATTTTCTTTTTGCCTACTTTTTTTGTATTGATGTGCCTATAATGTGCGAATAAAGATATTATATAAATACAGCAGAAACAACAGTGTGGTGTAAAAATGCCAATCTTAATTGTAAAGTAGTGCTAATAGCGGGGTAAATAGATATAAAGAAGTTTTCACATATTTATTGACTTCCATGGCTAAAGAATGCATAAAATGAACATCAATTAAACTCAGTTATTTTGAAATTATTTCACAGTTCCTATCTATCTATCTACCTATATATCTATCTATCTATCTATCTATCTATCTATCTATCTATCTCTCTATCTATATATATATATAACTATCTATCTATCTTCCTATCTATCTATCTATCTTACTATCTTACTATCTTCCTATCTATCTATCTATCTATCTATCTTTCTAACTTTCTATCTATCTATCTTTCTATCTTTCTTTCTATCTATCTATCTATCTATCTCTCTACCTATATATCTATTATCTATATCTATCTATCTATCTATCTATCTACCTATATATCTATTATCTATATCTATCTGTGTATCTATCTATCTATCTATCTCTCTATCTATCTTTCTATCTGCCAATCTATCTATCTACCTATCTATTTTCCTATCTCTCTATCTATCTATCTATCTATCTATCTGTTATCTATCTATCTATCTAACTTTTTTCACAGTACCAAATGGTTCGTTGTTAAAGGTTCTGACTTTAGTCATGAACCAGAAGTGTGACCTCCATGTCAAGACCAACCGGAAGTGCCAGCCTGAATTATTTTAGGCCCATCACCATGACAACTGAGAAAGCAGTCACTCTGGCATTCCGTTTGCTGTCCTGTTGCAGGGGGGAATAAAAGCTGGGTTATCTCATTTCCACATAAATGGACAGTTTTGGCTTTTTCCGGGGTGCTGAGGTCACAAAACGGCGATCAGTTGGTCCCAATGAGTTCCTCTGTGAAAGGGCCTCATGTAAAGTAAAACCAGCGATTCGCAATAAAGTGTTTTCTTTTTTGCCTCTTTTTTTCTGTTTTGTCCTCTGAAGCCGGTTTTATTTATATTCAATGCCGGCCAGACGGTTTTTAGTCAATAGGTATTAATGGAATACTCCCTACACAAAAGAATGAAAGAATAAATAACTAAAGGATATAAAAGAAGAGGGAAATTGTAAAAAATAAATCAATATAATGAATGGAGAGAAAACAAACAACATAGAATCATCGTAGACAGACAGACAGAACTATATCTAGCTTGACAGACAGACAGACAGACAGACAGCTAGTAAGATAAGATAAGATAAGATTAGATTAGATTAGATTAGATGAGATTAGATTAGATAAGAGATAAGACAAGTTAAGATAAGATGAGATGAGATGAGATAAGAAATAAGAGATAAGATAAAATAAGATAAGATGAGATGAGATTAGATAAGAGATGAGATAAGATAAAATAAGATAAGATAAGATTTATGTTGCAAGATAAGATAAGACTTAAAGCTACTCAACTAACTCAACTAATGTCTCCAGTTACCAAGGGCCGACGTAATGATGAGATGATATGCTATGAAGCTCTAAGAAGTAAGTGCATGTAGGATTAGGATAGTAGTGCAATCTTATACTATTTACTTAAGTACTGCTAACAAGGTCAATCGCTGACATGAGAGAGTAGGGGTCCACCCATGTTACACATTTACTCCAAGGGTGGGAGTTTTACTTGCACCAGCAACGCCAGTATAGTACAAGGCGCCACCAGTCGCAATGCCATGCAAAAGACAACTGAGATATAGTTAGTTTTGAAAGACTGCCTGGGCTGTTAATTGAACCCTGAACATCCTTTAACGGAGTTGAACAGCAACAAAATACTGAAACAGACAACAGAAATCTCAGAATATAAAGTATATTCATATTTATTTGATATGTAGATCTTTACCAGAAGTGTAATTGCATATTGTAGTGCATTACTCATTCTTAGTAATTGCTTGCAATTTTAATCAGTAGTATGATCGTGTTTGCACATTTAGCTATGAAGCTTTGGTTTGGGTATAGTGTTGTATACATTTCGATATTTATTTCCACTCCTAGGATGGCAATTAAGGGTTTTGAAATACTTAAAAGTAGTACAGGTAATACAAGTAGTGTGCTTGTGAGGTGCAAAGTACGTAGAAGTGAAATAAGTGAGAGCAAAGATAGACAGATGGAAAATACAAAACAGTGAAATACCTGTCTTGATGCAAGACGCTTGATCACACCTTTCCACAGGAGAGGATCTTGTGGAATTCGGGGCAGCAAGGATCCCAGTGGGGGAGCAAGCAATTTGACAGTGTAGAAAGGTGATATTAATCTTAAGATAACAATAGGTCAAGTCCCTGTACATAAAAGGTTAAAACGGATGAATATTAAAGAACCACACGTGCAAAGTGATTGACCTACTTCCACGGCCTATCTCGCCATGTTTTAATATCCACTAGACCCTCGTCTAGACGCAGCCTGAAGGTCAGGACCTAGACTATTGAGATTTGTTGAAATTTTGCACATAAATGTTATTCGACCAAGCACATGTAGGAACTTGGACCCAGCAACTGAGTTCAGACGTCTACTATATTTTCATTTGATGTAAAAGTATACATAGGGCATGATTCAGAGACCTGATAATGCTACTTACATTCGTGCAGGAAAATGGGTCGGGGTGGGGGATAGAAGAAAATAAAGAAGAGGAAATAAATAACAAAAACAGAGAGAAAAATTTCAGAAACGAGACAGACAAATAAAATATACACAAGCACACAAAAAAAAACTACAGTTTCATGGTACCTGATCTAAACACTTGAAATGTCTGTGGGAAAGGATTCCACAGAATCTTTCCATTTTAAAGAGTAAAATAATTGGGAAAGGATAACATAAAATGTGGGATGGGGACAAAGGTGCTTCTGTTCTATTTACCCCCTCCTCTAACTTGGGAAGGGTAGTCGAATACTTTCTTCTATGTGTCCTTACTTCGGTCAACCAGGACAAGAGCTTTTAAGAGGCACCAGTCTCAACTACAATCAGTCAGCCATAAAGTATAACGATAAAGAATTCTCATATCATTATCCTTGTACCAGTACAAATTGCATATTGAGAACTAATGCCATTGTAATTGCAATCGGCATATATATTTGTTTTTCTCCAAAAACACCAGAACATCTGGCCAGGAAACATGTATGTCTTGTTCATTCAAGAATGCTACATGGCCAAATGTACCGCATGCGTTTTCCATGCGTTTGGATAAACGCATTGAAAAAGCATGGTTTTCACCTCATTATGAATAGACAAACACCATGCGTTTTCCATGCGTTTATCCTCTCATGGAAAACACACATGGCACATTTGGCCATGTACTCTGCAAGTTATTTAGGAGTATCATTATCATGTATACAGTACAACTATACTACTGGAATCTATCAAGAACTAGTGTACAGCCCTGAATTTTCTCATACACCAATATCTCCAGCAGAACTTATGCTCTATTCAATAAATTAGTCTGTATCGTACCAAGGAAAGATCCTATCAATCTCTCAAAATTTCTGGAGCTTTCAACCATATCTCACTACTATTTATACTCTACTGTGAATAATCCGGAGATAGGATCAAACCTACATGATCCAGTCCATAGTCTTGATTTGTCCCTAACTGAAAAGAAAAGGGGGCTTGTCTTCTTCAGTTTACAATATTGGCATTAAGAATAAGAAGCTTTAGATGAATAATACATTGAAATGAGGAAGATGATACTTTAGATTTTGAAACAGAATTTCTAACAAAACATGAGGATCTTTATCCATCGAAAGAAGGTGTGGCTTCACAGTAGAGTAGCCTTTTGTAATGTTTAGAGTTTAGCCACAACTATCCCAAAGATCTCATCCTATATTTCTGGGAAATGAACTTTCAGAAGATGCCACATATATTATGTTAATTATGACCAAATATGGAGGAGCTCTGTGTGCTAGTGCTCAAAGCCACACCAGCCTCCACTGACCTACTATTCACATGCAATTCTCTTTATTATCAGAATCAAGACACCTCATAGTTACTGATTAAAATCACATTAGTGTGGTTGAATGGATCAAAGGTGTCAACTGACTTGAGAATTTGACACTTAGTGTCAAGAGTAAATTGCACGACTGGATAATGAGCTAAACCAGTGAAGTAGTATGTTTGCAAAACAAAAGCAATGAAAGCATAATTCGGCAATTTTGCTAAATTGGGTTTTCAAAGGCGCGTGATATTGATATCAACATATCCAAAAGCCTGTGAAAATATATTTAGAACTTTTTATCGACATGCAATTATTTTGTTGTCTTTTTGTAAACAACTAAAAAACAAAATTTAACAATACAAATAAAATTTACCATACAGATTTAATACATATTTCACAGACATTTGAAAAAGACATGACAAATACGTCAGACAGAACCTACCAAACAAAATTCTGAATAAGATACTGTCACAAAAAATAATACAATTAACACAAAAAAAAACATTCTCCAAGACATGTTAATAGAAAAAGAAAAGAAAGAAAAACACACTGATAGAAAAAGATGTCACAAAACCAGTGCTTTTGAACTTCCTTCAAAGACAGAGAAAATTATCTGAGACAGGAAGACCAAAAAGTGGGGATCGAAGGGGGGGGGGATGGCTAAAGACACCAGGATCAAGAACAAAGAGCACCCGTCTGTTAAGGCGATCCCTTAACACCGCCAGGGCAAAAAGGTCACATGTAGCTTGTCCTGGGCTGCAGCCCATTCTCTGATAATTGAGAACTCGTGTTTAGGTTTGGTATGTTGGCCTGTTTTAGTATTTAGAAAGAATAAGGTAGAGATTTATCATTCATAGAATATTTTCTCATTTTATGGTATTGTATTGTCAAGAAAGTATAAGTAAATAATTTATCTTTTGGTAAATATTCCTGATAATTTTTTTTTTTTTTATATAGGCCTAAGATAGATAGAGATAAGATAAGATAAGATAAGATAAGATAAGATAAAAATAAGATAAAAATAAGATAAGATAGAACTGAGAAAAAAATTATATCTAGGTTCGACTGTACCTATAAAGAATGGATGTGGAGATATAAATAAAAATAAAAATAATTATCTTTTAATGTAATATTCAGGATATCCGCGTGTATTGTATGTGATTGTACATGGTCAAATGAACTTTTACAAAGTACATAATGCACTCATTTCAAATAGTTATAATCATATGACTAATACAACATCCTTTAAATATAACTGTTATTGACCTGAGAGAGGTCGATTTTATTTTTAAGCAATGAGCATATTCAGTTTAAATTGAAACCGGTATATTTCAGGCGATTAAACTCACACTGACCGAAATAAGCTGGTTATTGACCTGGATTTTATTTTTGTGTCACAAATACGTGTTTTGATGATTTAAGTATTTAAGTTTAAGTGAGAGTTCATCATTGGCAGTTTTAAGGCAGGGTTGTCAACTTCATTTTAAGGCTTGTGAACACCATTGGAATATTTTTACATTAAAATGGAATCGATTTCTCTGGAAGGAAAAACAGCAATTATCACAGGGGCCAACTCAGGAATTGGCAAGGAGGTTGCCCGTGAACTTGCTAAGATAGGTAAATAGTCAATTGACATGTTTTATTGATCATAAACATTCATATTAATATATATATACATAGAAAGAAGTTATAACTGAATATATAAACTTGTTGCATGGTTGAATACATTCATTAATATGCAGTGGGAAATTTTGATATTAGTATTTTATTATTATTATGTTTATTCGTACTATGACAATCATGTACAAAGAATTTAAGGTATGAAAATACTTTAAATTTAGACTTACAACTTTTGATATGATTTTATATTTACAATGATGAATCTTGAAATTATACAAAACATTTGATATGATTATTGATGCTTTGGTTTTTAATTAATTATCTGTAGTTTTGCATGCTTGAATAGTGTAGTTTTTTTGTGTGCTTGTGTATATTTTATTTGTCTGTCTCGTTTCTCAATTTGCTCTCTCTGTTTTTGTTATTTATTTCCTCTTCTTTATTTTCTTCTATCCCCCTCCCCTCAAATTTGCAGTGTGAGTGTGATGACATGTCACTAAATACACAACAAACACCGACCCATTTTCCTGCACGAATGTAAGTAATATCATCAGGTCTCTGAATCATGCCCTATGTATAATTTTACATCAAATGAAAATATAGAAGACGTCTGAACTCAGTTGCTAGGTCCAAGTTCCTACATAGTTCCTTCATAGTTCCTAGATAGTTCCCAGATAGTTCCTACATAGTTCTTAGTTCCTAGATAGGTTATACATGTTACTTAGTTCCTAGATAGTTCATACTTAGTTCATGTACTTAGTTCATGTACTTAGTTCTAAGTTACTTCCTAGCTATAGTACCTAGTTCCGACATAGTTCCTAGTTAGTTCCTAGACACTTCCTTAATAACTAGTCTAGATATCACTCAAAAGTTAGACATTTATGTCATATTTTCCATCGTAAAAGAACATTCTCTGACATACAAATGTCTATGAACTGGATAGTACGGTGACTGGGAGGGGACATGGACTTTTTTTTTAATCTCCTGCCAACGAGATAATATCTCGTTCTAACGAGATAACATCTTGTCCCAACGAAAAACTATCTTGTCCAAACGAGAACAACTTAGTTTTTAGTTAGCACAAGATACTATATTATTTCATTACGAGATGTTATTTCGTTAGAATGAGATATTATTTCATTCAAACGAGATAGTATCTCGTTTTAACTAGATAGTTTCTCGTTAAAACCAAATAATATCTAGCTAGAAGGAGATAGTATCTCGTTAGAACGATTTACTTTCTCGTTAGAACACTTTACTTTCTCGATTAAATGAGATATTATCTCGTTGTAACGAGATGTAAAAAAAAATGTCGACTTCCCCTCCCAGCCACCGTAGGATAGTTATCTTTGCATTAACAATTAATGTTTGGTAGACGTCAGTTGCTAAGTGAATAGGCCATCCAATGAATAGACCATCATCTACATGTGGTCGCTGTATACAGGTGAACGTTGTGGCAGGTCTGATTAAGACAAAAGCAAAAGCCATCACAATGATAACACTAACTCACCGGCATACAGGTTTTTGACAAACGACAAAGCTGTCTTTGTAATAAGCTTCTGGTAAATTGCTGGCATCCTTGCCTGTGTTTCCTGCATGCCAGTTTCCTTGTGAGTGTTTTTCTTACAGAAGAGCTTGCTTTGTTACAAATAGACTCATGCTGAAGGCTTTTTCTTTCTGATCTAGCAAATGTAGCGCAAATGATATATTGTTACCAGCATGATGCCATCCTATGTAGGGTCCTGTTTTTCATTCATGTAATCTGACAGTGTCCTACATAATACACAGATGTGCTTTAATCAGAATAATTGCAAGGATACATGATATTTACATGTGAGTGTGATTACAAAAGTTGGTCATGCATGTATGGGAACACATTAGGGTTGCCTATTGAGGGTAGGGTGGGGGTCTAGCTCAGTGGTAGCATGCTAGGCCTCCAACCACTGGGTCCAAGGTTCGACTCCGGTCGAGCCTAAGTTGGATGGCTGTTTCATCCATCATCTCATTGTCATTGTCCCCGCCTGTCATAATTAGCCCATCAGGTGCAGAAATTCAGGATGTAAAGCCCTACTCTACCCACCAGCACCGATTCAGGGTAGCCCCCCCCCCCCCCCCAAAAAAAAGATACTTATTGCAACTACTTACAACAATATAAGGGAAATCCTTTGATTTTTATTTAAAAAATAGTAGCTTTTTACAACTATACTTACATAAAAGTAAAAATATAACATTGAACAAAAATGTCTAATTCAAAAATGGTTATCAACAACAATAATAACAACAAATTCATAACAATTAATTAAATATATAATATTATATATGGGAGATATAAGTACCGATTTAAAGTCTTACTATCATAATTCCATACCCGCAATATCATAAATTTACAGCTGTAGTTGTTGAGGTAATAATGGATCATAATAGAGAAACGTTGATTAACTCAACAACAACTGAATGCTGTGATTTCAGCTGCAAGCAATACTCAACCATACATAAATACCGTACAGTTCGATCCTAAACAAATGTCCCTTCAGCCCTTATAGTAGTGGAAATTAGGTTTTGCACACCAGATACTCATCCTAATCAAAGTTGTTTATATGACCCCCCCCCCCCCTCAAAAAAAAAGAGTTGGTAATCATCTATGCTGAGGCAAACTAGAGCAATCTAATTGGATAAATTTCCACGTAGAAACTTCATAGAAACTGTGTACATATTAGAAATATGGTGAAAAATGAAATATTTATCAGAATTAAATATCAAAATTGTTTAGATAAACAGTTCTCTTCTGCAAATATATATTTTTTAATTTGTATTCAATAGTTGTGCAGAAACTATTTTCCACTACTGCAAATGGGGTTGTCTTAATAGTGATGTGGTCTTAGAGTAGAAGCCCAGGACTTCTGAAACCTAATCAGCCTTAAGGCCAACTAATTCTTCACTGATTGTCCAAAGTTTTGCAGCGAGTTCAGGATCAGTTGCGTGAGGTTTTGCAGGTTTTTCTCGGCATCCACTGCAATTAGAAAAACACAAGTCAGAGGACATTGTAGACTGCCAATGAGGAAAACTTCTAAGGACAAATTCTTGGGACACATTTGCACGAAACATTTGCATTCGGTGCTGTTTGGTTTCACAGAGAATCTCCGGCCTGTGCTGTTTCTTCAGTGCTGTAAATGAACTGAGTGGAATTTCTTTTTTCGTAACAACACCACTATTCACTGCTGTAAAAATTCAGAACAAGTTAAAAATTGTAATCCGAAAGTACAGAGTTGTCTAAGATCTGATTGAGTAAAATTATTATTATTTTATTTTTGGAAGGGGGGGGGGAGGTAATTATTTTCATATAGTGCACTGCACTCTGTTAGGTGGACGTATAATTATCAATTTAGCATCACCAGTGTTTATTGATTTTGCAATCTCATGTGATAAAATCATTAAGCTTGTATAAAAAGTATGATAGAATTAATTGGATATTTAATAAAAAATACTGACCAGGTGACTGTATGCAAATGATAAAAGATCAAATGATAATATACAGTTGGGCCTAAAAGTTTGTGTACGTGTATCTTAGCAGAATACAGTTCATTTCTATTTCTAAATTTGTTGTCATAAATAAACAATTCTAACAAAAATTCCTTTATTTCTATCAAATCATTTAACTTTTTTGCACTTGGATTAATTTATATGAACAATTTCATTATTTCATGCATTTTAACGTCTACACCTGAACCAGTAACATGATAGATATAAATTGACAAGACAGCTAGACAGACAGCTAGACAGATAGCTAGACAGATAGCTAGACAGTCAGCTAGGCAGACAGCTGGACAAACAGCTAGACAGACAGCTAGGCAGACAGACAGATAAAGACATTGATTTACTCAAAAAGACACAATTCATATACAAACATTAATTGAAACAAACGTGGACAAATACACGCACAAATACATTTAAAAATAAAACGACACTACAAGTAAAGGGATAGTGTTTAGTAGATAATATTATTCTCTGTGTGTGAGAGGCCTCTCTAAGGTCTTATTAAAGCCCCGGTCTCACATAGCCGGTTTTGCCGTAGTGAACCCGTAGTATTCCATAACGTTTATGCAACAGCTTCTACGGGTTCTACGGGTAATCCGCCGACTTTTTGGACACCCGGGAGTTTGCCACGGGTGAGCCATGCAAGCATGGCTCTTTCGGCTACCGGGCCCGAGTTTCCCGGCTTGGCCACGAGTCCCAGGTGTTACCCGACGGGTATCGCCGGGTATCCATGGGTAGCCGTCGGTTTGGAGCCGGGAAGCGCGTTACGTAACCGTTATGTAATACTACGGGTTCACTACGGGAAAACCGGCTATGTGAGACCGGGGCTTGAAGATCAGACAAATGACAACTTACTTGTAGTATTTTCCTGAGTCTGTAGCTAGTTTAGGATCAATACAACAGTACAAAGTGGTCCTAGATCCTTGGTCGGGGGATTTAGCCAAGAAAGGACAGAGGCAATAGATGATGTTGATGAGGCTGCATCTCCCCATCCTACTGGCAATATTTGTCTTGACAAACCCTGGGTGCAGGGCATAAGCAGTTACCCCTGTACCTGTAAAATTAAATTCACATTTACATAAATAATTTATAGGAGGATTATCTCCTCAAGCATGGATATAAGTCTAAGTTTTTTGTTTTTTGTTTTTTTTAACTTACAACAAACATAAAATATTAGGAGAGATATATATATATGTCACTTTCAGTCTCAGTTAACCGTGCTCACTTGGATACTGTCAGATCCCAAGTGAAAAGTTTCTGTTATTGATATCCATCTTTTAGTCTCTGAACTACTAGGCGATGAAAGGTTTGCATGCTGTCTAGATTGCAGTATTTATATTTGGTCTCTCTTTAGCTGCATACACTTGTTTTTTGGTGTTATTTTTCACCTTTTGCTTTCATAATACTGTGTAACGCACCAGACAAATGTCACCTTTTTCTAAATCTATCAGAAGTACATTGTGTTAAACAGTTCACTTCAGATGGCATTCATAACAGTTGAAGAGCACTCTGCAGCTAAATTTTGCTACTGTCAGATTTAGCAAAGGTTATCCACAGTTGGCCACTATAAACATGCAACTGTAGCCAATAGCCTTTTTTAAGCAAATAAGCCAAGACTGCATACCAGGAGCTTTGCAAGCCTTGATAACATGCACTGAGTTTGGTATTTCAAAGAGCTACAAGTCTTTGTAAATTTGGATATGGAAATTCAGCAATGAAGCTTGCACCATTTACAAAGACCAATATCAAGAGTTAAAGAATGTGCAAAATTGTACTGACTAAAAGCTATGTTGTACTTACACATGGTTCTTAATAAAGATTTTAAAATCTATAAATTGATATTTTGAATTTGCTTTTGATGCATTCGCCTCATGAGTGGGGCTTTTTTCTGACCAAGCATAGTTACTGGTTTACCAGAGACACTGTAGAAGGTTTTTAACTCATACATAATCCAGAAGAAGAAGAAGTCCACCCCTTTAAAAAGTGCCAATACATTCACTAGAAACTAATTGTTCATAATTCAGTTTATGGCCAGCTGGGGGATCATCATCTAAGGCTAATCAATGCTATAAAGGGAAAACAAAGTGACCAATGAAATAAAATTGTGTGGAATTATACATTTGGGATGTCAGCGATAGGTAGGTAACGTAGGTAGGTAGGTAGGTGGTAAGGCAGTTAGGTAGGTAGGTGGGTGGGTAAGGCAGGTAGGTACAGTTAGTTCCATTAAAACAACCTGTCAAATTTTGCCTAGACAACTTCTGCCATACAATGCTACCTGCCACTAAACGGAACTGTCTGGCTATAGCTGGCTCCTCAAGTCGGATCTAAAAGTACATGCAACACCATTTGGTGCATAAGTAAAGAGTTACGCATATATGTAATTTTTTGTTGAAAAGATGCATGTCTATGTTACATGCATAAATATGATATATTAGATACATTTCTGACATATACCAAGGTTTATATTTTTTCAGTGGTGGTAGGTGTAAGCCGACTATAAGCTAGGAGTAGACAGAAGCGGCTGGCTTTAGCCAGTTACAGTTTTAGCCAGGAATAGGTTGCTACAACTGCCTAGAGTCAACCTTATTTTTTGAAAATAGCCATAGCTAGGTAAGGCAGGTGGGCGTAGGGTATTGGGTGTTGTCAGAATTTAAGGTTCTAGCAGATGTTCATCTCAGTGGCTGGTTGTTTAAAGTTCCCTTTCCATTTCTCTCACCTTTGAGCCTATTTGCCAGTTCCACTGTGAACAAAATGTTGGCAGTTTTGCTTCTGCTGACTGCTGTAAAACTTGACCAGTCTTGTGTCGACTGAAAATCATCAAAATCTATAGGTCCATACATGTGACCTGTAACAAATTAATCACAGCTATTAAACCATTGTATACACTAAATAAACTTATTCAAAAGAGGCACAGTGTTTATTATGTAAGTTGTATTGATGATTGTATATTGAAGTAATATGGAGTTTTAGACATTTAAACTATGTCTAGAATTGCTGTTACCACAGCTATTTTTCCATAACAGGTTAATCAATTTTAACTAACAAATCAATCAGTCTTGATCATTTTCATGTGTTTGATTGGCCAAAATGACTATCATTTTACATGACCTTGCCTAAGACTAATTAACTTGTTAGAAAACAAATGTCAAGCCTAATAACTTGTTTGTAAAGAAAGAATAGCTATGTGGGCCAGTTGTTCCAGACACTGTCAAAAACCCAGAATCTTATACAGAAGATTTGCAGTTTAAAAACACCTCAAAACTGCCTTAATGTTGGACTTTATAGCTTTAAAGCCAATTTGAGAACAAGCTCAATTGATGGTGCCCCAAAACGAGCAATCACCCCCAAGATTCTACCCCAGGCAATGCTTCACAAGACAATCAAACATTTTAATTACCTTCCGCAGCCACATTGACAATCCGGGATGGAGCACTCGCTTTCAGTTTGTCCAAAAGAAGATTCGTCAAGAGAAAATGACCTGAAGACAAGAAATGGAGCTGAAAATTGTTGGCTGCCATGACAACCGGAAGTTTGATTACTTCCGGCAAGAGGAAGCTATTTTTAGTTGTTAGTCTTGTGAAATTGTGACTGTACTTAAAGCGACTTAGAGAGAATGTCACTACAATTCTAGCTTTTTCTTTGAAATGTTCCAGAAGAACACAGCATAATGTTCAAAAACGTCAGGTTTACTTCGATTGTATTGTCAATTAAAAATATACAATACGAAAAAAATTCAAATAAACAAACAAATGGAAAAAGTGCAGTATAGCGGACCCAGATTTATGACCATATTTAACGAGCCTCATTGCAAGGCCTATGACGTCAAAAAGCTTGAAAGCAATGTATGATGTCACAAACTAAGTAGTTATGATGGCGGTTTTCCTATTCACGGTAGAGACAGAGTTTATTTTTTACTTTTTCATGGGGGCTGCTGCCCCCAGTCCCCCGCTATTCTACACCAAACGTTATTTTAATTTTGCTAGAACTTCAAACTTGTGAATTATTTTATAAAATTAAATTTTTTTAACATATGTTTAATGGACACCAAATTAGGGCATAAATTTGGGTCCGCTATACTGCACTAAACCCTAACAAATAAACAAAATATCAGCTTGATGTAATATTGTACTAATAGTGGATGGTGATGAGTCCAATATTAAGTTTTGTGGGATGAGGAAAATTATATGGTTAATGATGACTCAGTGCCCAGTGAGCATTAATCGGCCCAATGTTGGCATAATGTTGGCATGCTGTCACTTCATGCGCTAAGAATTACTTACCTAAATGGTTGACCCCCATGTGTGCTTCAAAGCCTTCCTCAGTCTCTTCTCTGGTTGGGGTATAAACTGCAGCATTGTTGACCAGGATATCCAGACGGTCTTGCTCTATAATTAATATTAACAAGATTTTATAGATTAATAAACAAATCGTGTAATAAATCTGTTAGGAACAGTGTAGAAAGGCATGACAATTGAACCATGGACAGGTCACATAGTTTTGCAGAAAAACAATATAATTGACTGATGAATTAAATGCGGATGCACTGAAAGAAATCCTTTATATAATATTTATATAGATGTGTAAATCACTTCATATTATGTAATATCATATACTTATAATATTTTCAGATATATGTCAATAAGAATGATATGTAAATCCCATCCATAAGAGCATCTGTTCTGATGGCCACCTCACAATTAAGAATACCGGATTATGGACCCAAAAATGTTCTTCCCATGCTGTAAAACATGTTATTTTGACCATGCTGGCCCCATATGTTGCTTGCACTTTTTCTGGGACATGATTGAAAAAATAAAACACAATTTGAAATGCCTTAATTTGCAAACCCTCAATACAGAAAACCTCACCATAAAGATTCCATCTCAGTTTCAGTCAACCTCAGTATTAAGACCAAATCATGATTGAGATTACATAATACAAAATTAGTAAATATATATATATATTTGTAATTGACAGTACTTGGAAAGTCCAATAGCAGAAGCAATCAATTCATAGATTCTTATTTCAATCTATCTGTCTATCTATCTATCTATCTATCTATCTATCTATCTATCTATCTATTTATTTATCTATCAATCTGTCTATCTGTCTATCTATCTATCTATCTATGCACTTACCAGCACTGAATTTCTCTGCGAATTCCCTGACAGACTGTAGAGAATTGAGGTCCAGTTTCATGCAAATTATTTGTTCATCTTTGATGCTGTCATCTTCCAGAATGTCTGATTTGGCAGCCAAAGCTTTTTCTTCACTGCGACAAGCCATAATCACTTTACATCCTAAAATAGATTTGAAAATAAAGGATATATTAAATCGTGTTGATTTATTTCTGGAAAATAAAGAGATAGATATTTCCACATTTATTCTTTAATAACAAAAATACATAAATATTTATTGTAGAATTTATTCATTTTAATATAAAGGACATTTAGATAAAAATTAGCGATCAAGGTTAACAAAAATAAAAGACATTAGTATATCAAATATTTGATAAATAAATAAAAATTAAAATCACAATAAATCAAGCTTTGATTTTTTTTAAATAAAGGAGATAAATATTTCCAGGTTAATTTCTTGAAAACAAAGTACACAAATATTTTACGATTTATTTATTTGAAGATAAAGGACATAAATAAATCAAAATAAAGGACATATCAAATTCAAGATAATAATTAATTTAAATGAAGGATATAGATATATTTCTAAAAACTTGTGTGAATATATCAAGTTCACGAAGCAAATGTATATATCAGACCTATACCTCTCCTAGCTAGACCAGCGACAGTGGGTTTGCCTATTCCTGTATTGGCTCCTGTGACGATTGCCGTTTTTCCTTCAAGTGTAATTTCCATGGTTGCTTTCAATTACTGCAAACAAGTGCATATATATATATATATATATATACATAGTCAAATCAATCAATCAATCAATCAGTCAATAAGTCAGTCGGTTAAAAATTAATCTTATCTTACCAATCAAATTATCCATTATCTTATCTTATGTTATCTTATTAAATGTTATCTTACTAAATCTTATCTTATTAAATCTTATCTTGTCTTATCTCATCTTCAAAACAAGACTTGTCTTATCTTATCTTATTAAATCTTATCTTACCTTGTCTTATTTTATCTTCAAAACAAGACTTGTCTTATGTTAACTTATCTTATCTTATCTTTACGGTGAGGATGCTGTTCGAAAAGTGGATGCTATTGATTATTTGGGTTTGAAAATTGATCAAAACCTACTTTGGCATGATTATGTTAACAAATTGTGTAAAGACCTCAATACTAAATTATACATGTTATCAAGAATGAAGTGTTATGTACCCTATAAATCCCTTATTCAAGTTTACCAAGCCTCTATTCAAACCAAGATTGATTATGCCATCACTGTGTGGGGCTATACCAGTAAATGTAACATTGATAAAATTCAACATATGCAGAATAGAGCAGCTAGAATCATATGTAACAACTATGATTTTATTAATACCAGAGGAATATCACTAGTCAGACGATTGAATTTTTTAAATGTTTCACAGAGACGTGATTACTTTATGTCAGTCTTAGTTTTTAAATCTATTCATGGGCTGGCTCCCCATTATTTATGTGATGACATCACTATGCAAAAGGAAGTCTCCAGTTGCAATACGAGAAATTTTAATGAAAATGATGTACATATACCATATACTAATTCTCTTTTTAGCAGCAATGCTTTTACTGTTAGAGGTCCCATTATATGGCACGATCTTCCCAGTGATGTCAAATGTTGTGATAACATTAATGTTTTTAAAGCCAAATGTAAAGCCTATTTTATCAATGTTTTGTACTAATCAACTGCATACCAGTCCTTTTAATTACTTTATTTTTATTATTCTATTTTTAACTCTTTAAATGTCAATATCAGGGCCGTATTGAAAAACAGTTTTTATACTGAATATGTTACCCTGTATAAATATATTTTATAAATAAATAAATCTTATTTTATCAACAAAGCAAATTGATGAAAACATACATGTGCATGTATATGCAGTAAATAATTGTATTATTCATATTGACATGTTTAATGCATATGTATAATATTATGACATGTCGAATAGTCTACAATATATAGACCCTATATAAGTTATACTATTATTATTACCTTATATAAAATATGTTGCACATGTATATTGATTTAATATGCATACATATTTCCTGCAGTAAAGATAGGAAAATTAATATATAATCCTTCCTTACATTCAATACTGTTTCCAACAGGTGTATCTTCATATGTATGTGAACAAATATTATACCAGCTAAAACTGTGCAGTTGCTTTTATATTTTATACTGCAGGCAAGCCTCTGTAAAGTTGCATCATACTGCGTTATAAATTAGCATAACATATTAAATTGCCTCTTATATAGTCTAAAAATAGCAATGTTACTCCCTGTCACATAAATGTTAGTCATAGCTTTACGTGTAAAACTCTTATTGATGCATGCACTGCAGCTACACCTGGGGTATTTTCAATGACCTAAAAGCACTCAGGTGCAAAAAGTATGTTTCTACTATAGTTTTGCAAAGCACTGTAGCGTAGAGACTTGTCAGAGCCCAAAATATCTAAAAATAAAACTTAGTAATACACATTTGCATATGTGTGGGCAATTATACTAAAGAATGACGTGTCTATGGAAAAAATCATTTATATTGTTAGTTATTTTGTGTTTTTATCAATAATATTAGGTGTAATATTTTGTATAACTATCAATAAGAAATATTTTTAAATCTTCACCTTTAATTTCCAGGCATTCGTGTTTGAATATGATATAAATGAAACGAGTAATTTCATTAACATCTAATATCTGCCTTTAAAACCTTAAAAAATGAAGAAAAAACTAATAATTGAAACATATTCATTTAAAGAAACTGCATATTAATATAAAAATATCATCACATGTGTCTTCAAATTAAAGAGAGAAAAAGGACTACAATAGAGTGGGAGAAAAAGGACTAAACAAATAGAGAGAGAGAAAAAGGACTAAACAAAGAGAGAAAAAGGACTAAAAAAAGAGAGAAAAAGGACTAAACAAATAGAGAGAGAAAAAAAGGACTAAACAAAGAGAGAGAAAAAAGACTAAACAAAACAAAGAGAGAGAGAAAAGACTAAACAAATAGAGAGAGAGAAAAAGGACTAAGCAAATAGAGAGAAAAAAGACTAAACAAAACAAAGAGAGAGAGAAAAGACTAAACAAATAGAGAGAGAGTAAAAGAACTAAACAAATAGAGAGAGAGAAAAAGGACTAAAACAAATAGAGAGAGAGAAAAAGGACTAAAACAAATAGAGAGAGAGAAAAATGACTAAACAAATAGAGAGAAAAGGGACTAAAAAAAATAGAGTAAAAGGACTAAACAAATAGAGAGAGAAAAAGGACTAAACAAATAGAGAGAGAAAAGGGACTAAACAAAGAGAGAAAGAGAAAAAGGACTGGATTATTGCTGACTACTAACAAAGCACATTAGAAAATTATACATATATGATTTATTATAGTCTTATCATTCTGCAGGCTTCAGAACTGGTAATATATTATATATTTGTGTTCTTTTATTTTCAGGGTGCCGTGTGATTTTGGCTTGCAGAGAAGAATCGTCTGCTTTGGCGGCCATTGATGAAATTGAAGAAGATCCGGACATTGGTCAAAACAAACTGGTCTTTTATCAGCTATCACTGGAATCTCTGGACAGCATTAAATCTTTCACTGAAGTTTTCCTCCGAAGTGAGTCCTATAGTTTAACAACATTTTTACATACACTTGAGCCAAAAGTTTACGTAAACTTGAGCACAATGCATGTCCCCATTTTCTCTTTTACTTAATTTTCTCAAAGGTTTCCATTACCATCTTCCATTATTTTATTAACAATTTCATTTATGACATCTTGCTAAATAGTGTGTAGTAAACTTTTTAGCCCGACTGTAGTTGTTTATTTATCTATTTATGTATTTATTCGTCTATTCAGTCATATTCATAATATTTATTTATTTGTTAAAATATTTATCTATTTGACGTCTCAATGTATGAGCTTAGCCAGCTTACAAGACGAGCTGCCAGAGGCAGAGATAATGATGAGATCATAAGGGTCGGAGTCCACACCATGTTAAACATTTATCAATTTTTATATAAATATATATATATATATATGTTTTTTTTTGTTTTTTTTTTCATATTCATCCGTTTATTCATTCATTATTTCGCTTCCTAATTCGTTTACTTATCTATTTGTTACAATTCTTTGCTTTATTAATTTTAATTGTCAGTTTGTTTACTTTTTGTCATTTATTGTTCAATGCTACTGGTCTAAAGCTGACTGGCAGCATGCAGTTACCTTACCGAAATCAAAACACATCGAATAGGGCTGCATTGCACCCACTTTGGCTGGATATTTTATGCATTGACCCCACTGAAATACAGATTCCTCATCTCTGCAGACTATTAACATAATGGTTATGCAATTTACTGTGTCGATTACATGGTGGATTCATTGACCAGGGTATGCATAAATAATACATTGGCTATTCTGTTTACTTAGCCCAGTTGGCAGAGGTCTCAACACTATCCAAATACCTCATCCATTGAAACCCCCCAATTAAGATCACCCTATATTAAGAATACCTTGATTATAAGACCACCCTTATTAGCACCAGACCTGTTATTAAAAATCATAATTTTTATTAAAGGTTAAAAATTAAGGCCAACTCAATGACAGTGTTCAATGACTCAGTGCTACTGGGTCTGAAGCTTAGTCAGCTTATATGACCAGCTGCCAGAGGCAGACGTGATGATGAGGTGATAAGGCTCGGAGTCCACACCTCATATACCAACAATATCACACTGTTTGTCATCACCTGACAGCCCAGCGACCTAACTATATACACGTTTTGCTCATTTACCCAACTAAAGTAAATTAATCTATTTCTCTTATAGTCTATAGTGTATGGTATTACAGGTCTAACAATGAAATTACAGAATAATTAGAAATTCATGTGCTGAGTTTACGCAATTCTTGTTCTGACAAGCAGGCAATTCACAAAAATTGCATTAACAAAAAAAATAGGAATCCATTTCAGTTGTATTTTTAAGAGAAGATTTCTTAAGTAAATTCGCTGGGCTGTGAGGTGACTACACACACAGTGACTATGTTGATTTGTACAGTCAGTAATTATGGTAATAGTGCGTTCAATTTCCACATTACTGTACCAGCCAGAATTAAAGTATACATTACCTGTTTTAATTCTGGCTGGTACAGTGATGCGGAAATTGTGGTATGGTACATATATAGTTACAGTATATACTCACAGATAAATGGTCATTTCTGAATTAACATACCTTGTTGGATTCTATTAAAAGGTGAAATGATGAAATGAGTCGTGGTTTTAAACAGAAACAGGGCGTGTGCATGGTGCGCTCTTTTCTGCATGTGACTGCACCTGTTAATTTATTTCCTGCATCAGTTGATCATGAGCTGCAGAATCATTGCCTACAAGCCCACGTGAGGGTGACTGTTGGGATAGATAGATAGACAGATAGACAGATAAACAGACAGGCAGACAGACAGATAGACAGATAGATAGACATATAAATAGATAGATAGGTAGATAGAATAGACAGATAAACAGATAGATAGATGGATAGATAGATAGACAGATAAACAGATAAACAGATAGATAGATGGATAGATAGATAGATAGATAGATAGATAGATAGATATGTGCAGCCTTCTCTATTAGGGCAAGAGAAACTTAGTGAATGTACATAAGTAAATGTAATAAATTTATAAACAGGTGTTTTCCGCTCACTTGCACCTAAAGTTCATAGCAAGCTCTGAATAAATGGCTTTTGATTTCTCCTTAAAGCCATGCATCGTTGGGTTATTCCGGAGGCCTGGTGAATGGCTGAGAAGGCACAAGCATCAAATTTGTTATACTGAGGCTGGGCGAGCATATTTTTTCATTGATAATATTATGTATGATGGTGCCTTCTTTGAAGTGCTTTCCAAGTAATTTTCAGAGTTTTAAATATTTTCTTTTTTCAATTCTGGAAAAAGTTGTGCTGCCGAGTACTGACAAATAACAGAATGTTAGGGATATAGTGCCCACAAAAATGTGGGGGTATGTTGACAGCCCGAACCTAGTTACTGATAGAATTTTTGAATTGATAAAAGGGTAAACGCAGTAGTTATAATCGGGTAACTATTTTTAAATGTCAAATTGGTATTGGAAAATCCAAAAATGTCTGAATAAATTATTTTGTGATAGTATCTTAAGAGTGTCAGTTGGAGCCCCACGATTAATCCAGGAACATCATCTTGTGTGCAACTTTCCTGCACTCTAACAGTAAGCTAAAGAGCAGCTGCCCACCAGCCAAGTGCTAGTAGACGAGCTAGTTGTGTACCGAGATCGTAATACTATAATCATTTGTCAGTTCTGAGGCCTTAATATGATAAGGACATAAATCAATAGTAACTGAATGTTTCTCAGGTATGAATAAGTTGAAATATAGAACTGCTCTACCTACAGTTAGTTTCATTAAAAACGGCCTGTAAAATTGAACCTAGACAAAGCTAGACAACTTTTGCTATACGATGCTACCTGCCACTAAACGGAACTGTCTGGCTATAGCTGGCTACTCAAAGCCGGATCTAAGAGTGCATTTTTTTTTTTTTGGTGCACAAATTGAGAGTTACGCCACATAGTTGCCATTATTTGGAAAGAAGTATATTATATGACAATTAAAGTGTGATATATGCATTTAAGGTGCAGAAGTATACCATACCCAAAGGAGGCACCATCTTACATACATATATAAGATACCGTAATCTGGGGTGATAAGGGACGATAGGGTGACAAAGGACACAAACCCAGAAAGTTTTTAATGACGTCATAGAGGTGCTTTTTTGTGTCCTTTGTCACCCCTTCGTCTCTTATCACCCCAGATCACGGTATATTAGATACATTTCTTACATTTACCAAGGTTAAACTTTTTTCAGTAGTGGTAGGTGTAGCCGACTATGAGCTAGGAGTAGACAGAAGCAGCTGGCTTTAGCCAGTTATAACTACAGCCAGGAACAGGTTGCTACAGCTGTCTATAGTCGACCATATTTTCATGAAACTAACTGTAGGCTTTGTTAATGATTCATAATAATTAATTTTAGAAAATAAAGGTTCGTCCTTTCCTTTTCTTAGAGGAATCAAGGCTGGACCTTCTTGTGAACAATGCAGGGATTTACTCAAATCGAAGAAGACAAACTTTGGACAGGTTTGAAATGATGATGGGTGTCAATTATATTGGTAAATTATTCAATAATTACTTTTAATTGATCTCAGACACTTAATACCAAAACTGGACGTCAAATATTTATTTTTTTTTAAGATAAACCATCAGTTTTAACAATACAAAATTCTGTAAGAGCAGTGTAAAAATTAATTATTTTATAACGAATTCTTTTTTGTTAACACCTGTATGAATTACGACAATAACACACTAATTCCAGAAATATAATATGATAATAATGTAGAAATTATTCACGTATAATTAAAACACATATTGAAGACAAATCAAATTTTGATTTCCATTCAATATGTATATTTTATTTTAATTAGGTCATTATTATCTCACTGAATTGCTGATGGAAAAATTAAAAGAAGGGGATTCATCTAGAATTATTAATGTCGTTTGCAAGGTAGGTCTGCAGTGGCAATTTTTTTTTTATTAAATGTAAAATTGCTACTGGTCTTTGTTTTTACAGCTTGTTATAGACAATTATTTTTGTGTATTTTACTGTAATTAACTATTTTCTAATTATCTATACAAGATTTTCATATAATTAGCCTGTCATCAAAACTATTGGTACCTATTCTATCATTACAGGCATCCTCAAAAAGCAATGTTGATCTTGATGACTTCAATTCCCAAAAGAACTGGAAATCAATGAGAACATTTGGCAGGAGCAAGGCAGCCCTGGTCCACTTCACTATTGGGTTGTCCATTGAATATGCAGGTGTATATTTTTGTAATGATATTTGAATTTGAACTTTATTATGTTGTTCGTGGATTGTGATAGGCCACTCTGCTTAAGTTCAGTACGGTAAGTTAAGTCATGTACTAAATACTATCAACGAAAAAAGAAGAAGAAATATATATTAATCAATCAATTGTGTTGAATATAAGATACAGAATGGTCCTAAACATATGTAAATAACCACAGTAGAGGGTTAAACTCTTAGAAACTATATCCACAAGTGACAACTCAAAAAGCTTTATGAATAGAGGCCCACCTCGAATAGAGGCCCACCTTGAATAAAGGCCCTGCTGATGCTCTCTACAAAAATAAAAGGGAGGGCTTCTATTTGAGTAAATACGGTAGTATGACATTTTAAAACATTGATAAATAATTTCTTATTGCAATCAAGGATAATGATATTAGATCCGTCATTCAGTATTGGCAAATTTCGGTATTCATGCAGTAGACCTAAAGTTCTGTAACAGTTTAGAGAATATTGTCTAAAGCTACCACAAGCAATGTTGCAAAACAAAAAGGGTATGGGTATGGTGTTTATGAGTCTCATCATTGCTCATGGCCCAGATGGGTCATATACATGTGTCCTGCTAGGTAAATGGACAGTTAGGTATAGTAAGCACTAGGTGAAGGGAGAGATAGGTGTTGGTAGAGTTAGGTGTTGGGTATGCTAGGTATAGGGAGAACTAGAAGCACAACCTTAGTGCGAGAGGGAGGGATAGCTAGACATTGTGGATTGTGCACTGTATGTGCAGAGCGTTTTGGCTCATTGTGTTAAAACCTTTGCCATGAGAAAGCCTAGGACTTTTAGGACTGCGAAAAGTGATGTAAATAAAGAAAGGAGTGTGTGGTGGATGGATTCTGCACCTATTGGGCTAATTAGGACAGGCAGGGACCATGGCAATGAGATGAAGGATGAAACAGCCATCCAACTTAGGCTCAACCGGGAATCGAAGCCGGGACCTAGTGGTCCGATAAGCAATAAATTCATTGTAAGGTACCCTATTAAAATTGCAAGATTTCTATTTATGACATAGGAAGTGGAGTGACAGCCCTATCTGTAGACCCAGGACCCACAAAGACAAAGTTTTTCAAAAGAACCACAGGCTGTGACAAATGTTGCATGGGTTGTAGTGCAAAAACTTCTCACAAGAGGGCATCTGATGTCGTTTACTGCTGCATTGAGCCCACTCTAGAGGAAAAATCTGGCAAAGCTTTCAGGTAAGACAGCGAAGAGATGCCATGGTCTAGTGGGTAAGGTGTTCACCCGCTAGTGCAAGGTTGTGGGTTCATAAATAAGGTGATTTGCCAGTTGAGAAAGGCTCATGTTTGAACTGGACTGCAGGCCCACCTCGAATAGAGGCCCACCTTGAATAAAGGCCCTGCTGATGCTCTCCACAAAAATAAAAGGGAGGGCTTCTATTTGAGTAAATACGATAGTATGACATTTTAAAACATTGATAATAACTTCTTACTGCAATCAAGGATAACGATATTCACAAGTGATATAATATTGTATGTCAGGGGACATCTCAAAGATTCGATAATGCTTGGGTGTCCCCTAGATTTCAACAAAAATATTTCCTGATTAAGCTTAGTAATTTTAAGGCTGTGTCTTAATGATCTATTATTTGCAGAAATCGCAATGAAGTGCCTCTCAAAGAGTCAGAGTTCAACCAGGAAAAGGCAAAGAATATGTGGATTGCAACAAGAAAAATGCTGAACTTGGAAGTGAATGATTGAAATGTCGACTTCCACCATGTATTTTTTTTCTGTATCAGAATCTAAATCCTTATATATGCTATATCAGATTTCTTATAGATTCGATATAGATACTGTCATCAGATAAAAGGATTTTGTCCAGTCTTGTGAAGATTGGCTGTGACATCACTGATGTTTGTGTACATTTAGCTATGGGTTGATCACGTTTGTCTTCCTTGACTAATATTGTGCAACTTTGAATCGAGGACCAGTGGCTGGGTTAATTGTGCCAAGGTATTTATTAAATCTTAACAGTCCCCCCTCTAACATCAATGGACTCACCACATGTTTGTTACCCTCGGACCCTGGGGCGGAGGATGGTGTTAGTCTGATTTCCGGAAATTGGCATGGTTCATTTTGGTCCTAGGGGTGAAAGCTTATGAATGTTTTCCACAGCTAAAGGCCTAGCAGCCCAACAAAAGCTTAATATCTACCCACATTATTCCATTCCTATGAAAACTAATGTGATTTGAAATAACTATGCTGCTTTTGTCACTCCATTGCAGGCCTCTGGCTCTGATTGGCCATGAGTGACACACCCACACTCTTGATTCTCCATAAAGGGAATGAAATGACCACACACACTGTCACTGCTCTCTCACTCTTTCTTAAATCAAACATTGCTCTTTATGTTTCTGATAGCTGATGACACTGTAATAATAGCAGGAAACTTTTTTTACATGAAAATTAACAAGCAAAGGTTTCTTTTTATTATTACTAATAATATAGGTATAGGTGCAAGTGGTCGATTTGCAGACAGTTGTGGGTAGCTCGGCAAGAGTAGAGAGGATCTTTCAAACACTGCAATTTTGTGCAAATGGACATATATAACTATGGAAAAGTAAATTGTATAGCAATTTCGGCAATATAGACAGAGACACAATTTATATGCACTATACTAAATGATTGTAATATTTGACATGACATGATACCTTGTCAATATCTTTTACCTGCAACTAATACCCTCTAGTCTATACAAAATACATCAGTTCTGATACAGGTCTCTTTTTTAAAGAGAGCTTTGCTTGTTAAGTAATTAACATGATGTTTATTGTTGTAAAAACGTTATATACTCAAATATATTAATTTTGTACATTTGTTGTTCAAGCTTGGAATATACTCAAGTCATTTTTCTTTACTAATTAGGTTTTATGTACTTCCAAAATAATTGTTTTATATGTTTTCTAAGAAATAATATGTAACCTTTAGATTTAGCTGATATATGTGAAAATGTTATAATATAGATTTTCAACAGATTTTATGTTTAAGAACTTCATATATATATTTTTTATATAAAATTGTACTTACATATGTATATATCATATATACACTGCCCTCCAAAACTTTGGAAAGTATAGGACAGCACAATAGTTTGCATAATATTGCGATTTTCTCAATCATTTCTCATATCATCAACCCATTGCCAAAGAGTTCCCAGTTTGTGTCAGCCCTTAAAAATTGATCAATATAATCAACACTTTAGTTTCACTTCTGCTAAGAATGAAGTCCTTTCGATAATACAACTTATTATATTCATATTTTTCATAATCATTTTGTATAGTTTTTATTCCACCTGGATATAATAGCTTGTAAAATTAAATTATATTACAATGGGATTAGTTGTAAAGTCTTTTGTTTTCTTTTACCAGTTCCATCTACAGAAAAATTGGTTTTGTAATATTTCTTGGTGAATATCCAGTTTATAAAGACCAATATAAGTGTTAGATGCCACTGGTTGCCTCAGGGTGGAAAAAATACATGTATTTGTGACCTTGGAGAAATTAGACCAGGAGGGAACACGAGATATATCAAAGGTAGAATCAGTGTCTCGCCACAAGCTTTATGACCAAAGGACCCGCCCTTAATTGGGGGGCAATTGTGCAACAACAAGCATGGAATATACATATTTATCAGTTTTCCAGCATATTCATTTACATTGCATGATATACATAATTTGGTTATTAGGAGCACGCAAGCACTAAAAAAAACACATACTGAGTATGACATTAAGGTGAACAACAACCTTATGGATAATACACTAAAATAATAATTCACTCAGATGCATCGTTGTTAAGTAATTGCTGTGTTAATGCCAATAAGGTGTGTTGTGTTTATCTTGATATTTAGCAGACATGCCGCAGCAAGTCGTGAATGTACGTTATATCATTTTGTTGACCAGAATATTTACTTTCATCTTAGCATAATTTGATTGTGTGGGTATTTGTTGGTTTTTTATAATGGCAATATGAAAGAACATTCTTAAATCAGTCATCTTTATTTTCTTATAACCATATCTCTATCAAAAATGGTTTGATTTTCACGGGAAAAGTCTCTAATTGTAGACCACAAAACTGGCTTTTATGTGGGAATAAAATAACTCCATCGATGAATATATTATTTCTGCTGAGGAGAGTTCCTTTTAATGGGCAGGAGATTAAACTCCTAGGACTACTCCTTTTCCCAGCCAGCGCGACTGATTGTAGGCCTACATGAAAGAACTTTTATTGCCCTGGTGCTTAATTGCTAAATATGAGGATTTCAAAGTCCAAATCCGCGAAAACCTGTGAAATCTGATTAAATACAGACTTTTATTAGAGCATGCTCATGTTGCAAATTCCGAGTGACCTCTCCTGGTCTAATTTTATCCAAGATATGACTTAGACCCCACCCTGAAAGTGTTTAAGCTCATTCCATGCAGTGGATAAAGCAGGACCCAACTGTTCACATACTACACTTAGCAAAATACAGTACACTGATATTTGATAAAGACCTTCACAATCTGGACATATGTTCCAAAATGTTACTATATGCTCTTCAGAAAGGATGTTGAAGCACTTTCCACAGAATCTAGTTGTCCTTCTGGATGCAAATGCCTTGGTAAGGCCCTCTCGTGTACCAAACCATCCAGCCTAAACATTTTCCTTTTTCTTTATTTTATTTGAATGACAAGTAATTTAGATAACGTACCCTATAACATTATCAATTGACCATTTCTGAATTTTGAAAATCACATTATAGGCCTCCACTGGCTTCTCTTTTATTTATTATCAATTAAAACCATGGAAACTATGCTTGGAATTTTTTTCTTTGAAATATGGATTTAATTTGTTAGCAGGGAATCGGAAGCGTAATTATTGCATTATCATATTATTGTTATAATTACATTGAATCGCTTTTCAATTTCCATATGATACCGAGAACATGATGTCACAGTTGTGTTTGCATAAATTTCATTCTTCATTTCCTAAAGAAACATAACAATACTCAAGCCAAACAAGCTAGCATTGTAAATACCTATCTGGCATAATGAAGCTTAATCAAAAGTTTAGCAGTTAAGTTTGTTTGACCAAATCCAGCATAAATTAAGTTTGCTGTTTCTAATAGCAAGTGTTGCAGATTACAGAATTGACCTGTAAAACCCTAATGAGGTCACGGATGAAGAAGAAAAGACGAAGCTTTCCCACAAAGCAAGACTTAAGTCAATTTTTACGATTCTTATAATTCCGAAGTGTCACTTCAGAGTTTTACACGGAATGTTCAACAGAAGCTAGCCCTTGAATGAACACGACCAGGATACATAGCTGTACATTAAACACACCCTTTTTTCTTTTTTTTTTGCACCAACATGATATTTTAACCCTTTTTACATTTAACCCTCCAACCACTGGCATCACAAAATGAGGCATTAAGCTTAATATTTTTTGAAATGAAACTATAGTCTCACCATGAGTACAAAGTGATCACAAGAGTAGAACAGCAAGTTTCATATTTACCAATATGTTCCTAATTAGGAATATCAGCTGCGCCATAAAATTTACTCAAATTTAGTGTGAAACCAGCTGCCTTGTACTTGGTGTCTATGCTGAGGTAGGAAAAAGACCCTGCCCATGGGGTAAATGTGTAACATGGTGTGGACTCTAAGCCTTATCATCTCATCATTACATCTGCCTCTGGCTGCTGGTCATATAAGCTGGAAAGCATGACACCCAGTAGCATTGAGACAGTGACATTCACATGCAGTTCAACTGACCAGTATGACAACAAATGTATTTATGTCTGTAGCTGGCTGTGCCTAGAACTCAGTTTTGACTGACAACAAAGTCACCGGGTCAGGTTGGAATTGTCATTTATTGTAATGACGGAAAAGATGACATCAGGTGGTAACTGATAATACTTAGATTTATGTGTCAGTCAAAAGGTGGGGGAAGTTAACCGGCCACAGTTCGAGCAGAACACCCCACCTGACAGGCACAGCCAGCAGAGAAAAGGAAAAAAGGGGGAGGCTCAGCACCAGCTGACAGCCTCTGGCATAAATGGGGGAGACCGGAAGATTTCGCTGGAATATAGCTCTGGCCCAGCGCCTGCTGACAGCACGGAGATAGGCCCAGCACCAGCTGACAGCCTTGGATAAAAAGGTAGTAATGTAAAAGACATAAGAGGGGCTCAGCACCAGCTGGCCGCCCTGTAATGGTGATGGACGGGAAGGTCTGGGCCCAGGCCCTGCTGACCGCCCGAGCAAGTAAAAAAGGGAAGGAAAAGGCCACTACTGACTGGACGTGTTGGTGAACGGAGATGCCTCTGGACGGGAAGTGGACAAACTGTCTATGCAGATATAGCACTGGAAAGCCAGAGAATGCCAGCGGCCCATCTGCTGAATTTGTGTTGCCGTGAAACCCTGGGAGGCCGCAAAGGTAGCTGGGCCGATGCGGAAGCTGTGACCTTTGTAAATGGTAGGGTCATAGCCAGCCGACCTTAAGAGGGTGGCAAGGTGGGAGGCCAGAAATGACTTTGTAAGGGGCCCAGGAAGTGGGGGCACAGGTGGTGGGGGGGGGCAGTTGGCAAAATGCCCTAACTAGCAAGGTTGGTCAACACATTTTGGGTCACTTCAGAGCGGAGTGCTGACAATGTCGCCTGGTCGAGGTGTTGAGATGACAGTGCTGAGATGACCTGTTGTGTGGCTGTGGGACATCCAGTTGTGGTGGTGAGGACGGACACGGTCTGGTTGTGGGCTCGTCCGTATGAGCAGATCTTGTGGCTGGACAAGCTGGGGCAGGCGTCCGGTCCGCGACATCGCTAAGGCCGCTTGGTTGGTCTCCCATGTCTGGTGGGGGCATCTGCAACAGACAGAAAAAAACAGCACAAAACAGGCAATATTCGAAAAGTAAGACAGCGGTTCTCGTGTCCTGTAACTGGGAGGCACATACTGCCAAATGCAGAAAACAAAGGGGGGACAACCAGCTCGTACACACAACCAGACCCTGAAATATACTAGAGACTGGAAAATGACCAGCTCGTCCTTGCATACTCAGAGTAAAGAAAGGTACAGAGAGTGCCAACCCCGGCCAATAACTATTCCCACAAATAAAATACAAAAAAGGCCCATAGATAGGGTGACAGCCTGACGGGTGCCAAATAATGGCAAGCTACCCAACACCAGAAACAGAGAAGTATGAATAACTAGTAAAAGGGCAGAAAAGGCACACGAGGGGCAGAGAAAGGTCCCAGACTGCATGGCAACAGCAAATTGAAAATGAAAGTGCCAATAAGTAAGAGGTACAACAAGTACTGACCTTGTCACTACTGATTTTACAGATGTGCGGCTACGGAAGTTAAGAGCAGCACCCCGAATGCTACGGGCCAACTTTTTGCACCCAGAATGGCTCAGATTGATCCCGTCCGAGGCAAAAAGCAAGGCAGCGTCTTGCCAGAAGCCTAGGTGAGTCCAGAAGTGAAGCCGTGGGAGGTCGATGGCCCTCAGCAGAGTGTTGGTGAGGATGAGCTTGTCCGTATAGGCCTGCGTCCGAACGCGGGGGCTGGGGCATTGCAGGAGTTGGCCCCAGTAAACGTGACTTGTAGGGGGGCACTTGGCAAGGATAGCAGTACCAAGTTGACGGTCGTGGTGGACGATTTCTGCCAAGGTACGGGGGGAAGCCAAATCGTTTTCGCCCAGTGGGCTCTAGACAAAGTCAAACCACGAACCCCATGAAAAACAATGCGAGTCCACGCCAGAATCGCGAGACAACATCTCCAGATAGTCCCTTAAGCGCCGAACAAAGGAGTGTCCAATGACCAGAACGACACAGCAGGAGCGTGGCATGGAATGGCAAAGAAAGGAATCCAAAAAATGGGAGAATAGGTCCAAAAACTAGTTCGATTTTAGTCAGTTTTGATGTGATGGCGTTCGTAAACAGAACTGATGCGCAAGCGCGGATCGAAGTGCCACAACGCCATAAATAGATTTTCCGCTTGAAATCTTCATAAGGTGAAGGTCTTGATGGCCAAGTCATTAGGATCTGGCCTAGCAACAGTACATGGCCAAATGTGCAATGTGCTTTTTCCATGAGAAGGATAAACACATGGAAAACACATGGTTTTTAGCTAATAGCAAAATTGGCCATGTAGCCATGCCTGGCCCACAACTAAACCCAGGACCCTCTGCAGAGCTCCGTGAGCTTCTGTGTTGCTACATTACAAACCAAAATAAAGTATAACGATACGTTTATTCCAACCATAACAAATCTTACAATATATGTATTGTATAAATCAAAATAAATTCTATAAGGTTTTGGAGACAGACACTTTGGCATACAGCCGCTAGCATGTCTGTCACCAGAGGATTTCATTTCAAAGGTACATTTTGACATTTGTAATACATGGTGATGTAGGGATTTGACACAAAAGATAATCCATCCAACTGAGACAACATAGACAGTGATCAGAGGGAAATTTCATTATTTCAAAAACCTTTTATTTATTTATTTTTGTATAGGTAGCCAGTTTTTTTGTGAGAGACTGATGAGTGGAAGTTGGTAAAGTTTAAGTTAAACAAGATGTTCGGCTGAATTAGAAAAGCCTGCAGAAATCTTGTAAATGAAATAACTAATCAAAATAATTTCACCATTATAAAATATTGCAGTAAATTTCCCACTACATTTTTTTGGTATAATTTTAATAAATATTTTCCCCCAACATAACAAACGATATGTTGAAAACTTTTTGTAATTTGTCTCATGCTTTGCTTTATAAATAAGGCTGGCTGCAAACCTTATGCATATACATACATACAACATGGCACTTAAGTATTTTTGGCACTTACAAGATAAAAATTCCCTGCCACCATTTATAAAGGAAATATGTAAAGACATCATCAAAATACACCTAAGTCACATATGGAGCTAGTAAATACATAGGTAATTACATAAAAACTTAATACATTTAATATAATACTTATTTTTGGCACATTGATATGATAATATGATAATCCACCCCACCTATCATTCATAAAAAAATACAATACTCTCTCAATTACAAGCATCACAGCCCACAAGTGTATTTGTACATATGAAATGATATGTATTAACTAGACACAATCAAACATGAATCAAAACATCCTTAAGTTTTAAGATTTCTGCTGCACAATTGCAATCAACAGAGGTTGTAAACTTTCAAGTGCAATTGTGCGGCAATGAACGACAAATAAGAAAGTTCAGATTGACTACTCCAACCACCGTCTTGTAAAATCTCTCCAATAGGATTCCTTCAGAGCAAAATTTAGTGGTCCATAAGGGCAAGGCTGTTGCAATTTAAATTGATTGAAACAATTTGGTCTGAAATGAAGTGTTTTCGATGGTGGTCACGGTGGCCTTAAAGTGAATTCTTGTAGAATCATGTAAATATTACAGTGTCAGGTCCACCATGCGCATAGTGTGATTTGACAATTTTAGTGAAAATTCTCCAGTAGGACTAGCATTTGGACAAAACTTCAATTTGGTACAATTTATTAAATTGGGCTCACATACTATGTTTGGCTTTTTTCCAGTTTGCCACTCTGGATATGTTAGCAATGTGAGTAGGTGGTCCTACGGATGAGATGGTTATATGGTACTACTCTAACATCAAATTCAAGTCTTGTTACATTTGAATAACATCATTAACAGTACAAATATATCAAGTTTTGGTAAATTCAAATAGCATCAGTTACATTACGAATATATCAAGTTATCTTAAATTCTAATAGCATCATTTACGTGACAAATATAGCATCATTTACATAACAATCAAGTTTTGGTACATTAAAATAACATCATTTACATTACAAATATATCAAGTTTTGGTAAAGTCTAATAGCATCATTTACATGACAAATATATCAAGTTTTGGTAAAGTCTAATAGCATCATTTACATTATAAATATATCAAGTTTTGGTAAATTCGAATAGCATCATTTACTGTACAAATATATCAAGTTTCAGGACACATTCTGTCCAAAAGCAAATCAGAACCTTTCTTGGAGCTTTTGTAGATTCTGGGCACTCTTGTGGAAATTCTTGTGGTAACTTCATAGTTTATAGTGTCTAAGTTGTTGGCAATTCCTGTAGCAGAAGTTTCTGAGTCAAAATCATTTGTTATCAATGTGAAGACCTCTATTTCCGATGGTTCGCCGGACAGTTTAACGGTAACGGCATCCATTGATACTCTTCCGACTATTGGACATTTTTCGCCTACAATAATTTCATAAAAAAACATATCGTAAAATACTAAACTCAGTGTACAGGTTACACTCAAGTGACATTACAGCTCCTTGCATAATACTATTGTTACTATACCATAATAAATAGATAGATAGATAGATAGATAGATAGATAGATAGATAGATAGATAGATAGTTAGATAGATTGGATTGGATTGAGGGATTGATAGATTGGCTGCCTGAATTGATTTAAAGTTTAATAAGTGCTTCCAGTAGTTCTCTAATTTCTGGAAATTATCAATAGGTCTGAAATTTGATTTGAAAAATTGATCATCAATACCTGTTGAATCCCTGACAACAGTTCCTCTGTTGCTAAGCAACCTGAAATAACCATCAGCGTAACCAAAAGGAATGGTTCCAATCCATTCCGCACTTTTAGTTTCGTACGTTGTCCCATAACCGACTTTTCTTCCCTGAGCGAGTTCTTTGACTAATGTAGCAGTTCCCTTGACTTTTCCAATTGGTATGAAGCCTTTTTTGGCAAAATCTGCAATGTCAGCACCTGCAAAAGCATTACCACAATAAATTTGACATTTTTTACTATTATTACATTATTACATGACATATATATGAGAACAATTAGTAAACAGTATCTAAATTGTAATAACCAAAAATGTTCTTGCATTCTTTTTTCCAAGCTTGAGAAGTTGAGATAAATATTAAAAAAGTATACTTTTCACACTTAGGGCACATAATTAGTCAGGGTATGAAATAAATAAGCACTGAAAATATCTATAATTATTGCAATTGATGTCACCTAAATGTTAATGATACATAGTTAGGTAAAATACATTTGCAACAACAACTTCTAAAAAACTTTCTTTTTTTTTACTCCCTCCCTCTTAAATATTTTTTAAGCATAGCTTAATGTTTAGGCATGGCTGTAACTGACCTGGGGGCAAGCCGTAGATGCTAATTCCTGGTCTGACCATATCAAGTTCTGTGCCTACCCCGGTAACTATTCCTCCTGAGTTTGACGCATGGAACAGCATCGACTTGTCTTTTCTGTAATGGCAAAAGTTATTAACAAATATCGATCCTATTGTGTCAGTTATCACCTTAAGCCATCTACCTGAAGCCACCACTATCTACTTGAAGTCTTAAGACTCATAACTATCTCCTAAGTGACGAGGCATTTTCAGGAATTTGCACAGTATGAAATTTGCTTTTTGGCAGGCACTAAACCATCAAGAGAAATTCAGAAAATGAGCCATGTAAATAGTGAAGTGAACAACACACCTGTAAGGTTCAATGGCCTTGTAAAAGGTATCCATTTGCGATTTTGTGAATTCAACATTTTCAAAATCTGCAAAATGTGTGTAGATGCCTTCGCAGGGGACGCTGAGATCTTCACAAAGCTGGAAAAGAAATTGGAGATTATTATTTATGGGAAATGTAACAAATGCAATATGTAACATTGATTAATTTATATAATATTATATACATATATATAAGGAATTTTAAGGCTAAATTTCAAAAGCGTTAGATTAGCCCTAAACCATTATTGACAATTGACTTTACCTCATATATTCCATGTATTCACAAATAGTAGAAATCATATCATCAAAATCTGAGATAGGTCATACTTTGGCTTCATCTGGCCTGTGCATGGCTTTCTGCATCTTCCCGATGTCAAGGTGACTCTTGCGTCGCTCGAGCGGAACAAAGAGTGACACCTTTACCTGTAAGGCCGTAATAATTTGCAACTGCTGCCATCTATAAGATGCCAACGGAGAGCCTTGCTAATGATTTGAAAGGCTTTTTATCGTGCACAAACTTCAACCAATCAGAATGGTAATGAACAACCACACAAAATTAAGCCATTGGAGTCAAAATGTCGCTGTGCCAGCTCCACAGTGACTTTCGCCAGCGGGACAATGTAATTGGTTGTCTCAGAGAAAGCCAAATAATAAATAAACATTCTCATGACCATGGTACCTTTAAATACATGCCATTATTAGAAATCCAACTCAATTGTTTTACCTTCATCAAGACTGGTAGCTGTTCTGGCTGACACCCGTTCCTCGACATTCCCGAGTCGACTTTGATATGTATTGATCCTTCTTGGGGTATTTCGCCAAGGTTGTTCATTTCATTACGGTTTACCTCCATCACTCCATTGATAAACTCTGATTGTTTTTTGTAAGATTTCTTTGGATTGTTCACTACTGCTTGAGCTATACCTTTGACGGCTTCATTACGGTTTACGTCTATTACTCCCTTGATAAACTTTGATTGTTTTTTGTAAGATTTCTTTGGATTGTTCTCTTTTGCTTGAGCCATACCTTTGATGGCTTCTGCTGAACTAACAGTAGGAATGAGGTCATAACTAAGGCACTTTTCAGCTTCCCAGGACAGCAAGTTGCCTGAAAATATAAAAAAAGGCCATGGCGTCTACAATTCAATTCAATTCATTATCATGCTATGATGACACGGTGGGCTGACGCAAAACTGTGAATATGCCCTAACCACCATACCATCGTATTGTGTTTTGTTGCAGTCCAGCGGGTCTGAATATATAAGACGGGACTGGCTCATGCTGAAACTGTTTCATGCTTACGATTTCCAGCTGATATTATGCTCATAAACAATGCTTGGGTATTCAGGGCCAAGAATCCAACCAAAGACCTTCTGCGGATCTGTTGGTGACGGGTGGATTAGGGCTTTACGTCCTGTATTTTTGCACCTGATGGGCTTATTTTTGACAGGTAGGGACCATGGCAATGAGATTGTGGATGAAACAGCCATCCAACTTAGGTCCGACCGGGAATTTAACCCAGGACCCTTGGGTTTTAAGCCTAGTGTGTTACCATTGCAAGAGCTGGGCCCCCACACCTCAGTAGATCTGGTCAATGTAGTAACTTGCTAATGCCTTAACCATCACATTCCTGTTTAGTGCAATTACTTTATCATCCCTTAAACAATAATCAAACTACTTTTTAAATCCTTTTTGCAATAATTCAATACATTAAACTCACCCATCAAGTGTATCGGTCCCTGGATGCCTGCCTTTCTAAGCTGCATCCCCTCTTCTACCGACGCAACCCCGAGCCTTTCGACTCCGATTTCTTTCAAGTGATGAGACAACTGCACTGCTCCATGCCCATAACCATTGCCTTTTACCATGGCACATATTCCTGCAACCAATTGAGAAAGAATAGACTATGCATGAATTGCTTGACGTTAAGTGTATTGAGCTCAAGTGTATTAAACTTTTAGGCCCAACTGAAAAATTGACTTAGGATTTTTTCTTTCTTTTGTGAAATGCAGTGTCAAAGTACCATAAACCTCTTCTGCATATGCTTAGCTGTTAAATAGGCCCAAAGAAAACAATGCTAAATCTTGTCTTGATCAAAGGCTTTTCTTTAAAACTAGGTATAGGCCTAATAATTACATAGGTTATTTCTAAAAATAAAAATTTTTAAAAGAAATAAAAGTAAGTTTAGTTAAAACTTATTCAGTGCGATATTGTGATATTCTCTGCAATTTAAATTTGGAATTTGAAATAATTTGTCAGGAATAACAAAATTGATTTATATGACAAATTATAAAAATAAATCCTTTAAAAATAAAAGATTCTACCAACCTGCATTCTTGTTCTTACAACATTTGCGGATAGCAGATATATTCTGAGTCAAAGAATCCAAGTCGATTTCAAACCACACCGGTCTTCCAGTCAGCTCAAAAATCTCTGTTATCGAGGACATATTTTCCTTATTAGAGGAGACTCCTCTGAAAAAAATGAAGACAATAACCCTATCATATTTGAATTAGATGGAGAAACATTTTTGACGATTCCCATTTGAATACTGTTTTTTTTTGTTTTTGTTTTTTTATAAACAAAGTGACACTGATAGTTGAACCTGTTACAGTAGTCAACCATTCCACATTTCATATCGTTTGTTTGTTTCTTTTCTCGCCTTTCAAAAGATTTTCGTAATTTTGCCATCAAGTTTTGAGACCAACGGCAGCCAAAAAGGTTAGTCATGTTTAATAGAAATACACCCCTGGTGGCGTAGGTTGCCACTCATTGAACAGCTCAGAACGAGGCTGAATGGCAGGTCACATGACCTCATATAGTTAGTGACCTCATAGAGTTAGTGACCTTTGAACTTCGAACTGGGAGACATTAGTGCGGGTTATTGATTCTTTGCTTTTTAGATTTTTGTTGTTCGACAACAAACACAATCCTTCTAATGTAAGAGCCTCCGCAGTTTGGGAGTTCGGCACGCAAATGAACAACATACCAAAAATCTGTCATGTGTTCAGAAAATTCTCATTCGATCACTGATTCAGTAGTAACTTTGAATAATATTCATATTTGAGAATCCAAGATACCATAGGCGTAGGAGGCACCTTTCTTTGGGGGGGGGGGGGGGGCAAAGGTCATCTTGCCCGAATTTTAAGGCTTTTATTAGCACCCTTATGCCCGAATTTTTCAACTTTTTTCCCGAATTTTTGGCTTTCCTGGACACTGCCCCCCCCCCCCCCCCCAACCTCCTACGCCTAGATGCAAGATACAACTATTGATTACTATATATATATATATATATCATTGTTCTACAACTCGAGTAGTATGTCTATATGATGTTAAAATGAAAATTGATCTTTAAGTTGGGGTGTCGTCCGACGTCTATAAAAATAGAAAAACTACTGAAACCTATCACATGTGAACGACATCAATTTTCTAGAGTTTCTTGCTTAAAAACAAATTTACACACCCACATACTGACAAAAGGCCCTTTTCTCACATATTACCGAAAATCTTGGGCGCCATAAAGTGACAAAAAGGAAAAAATTATTAAACCCATAGATCTGCTACAAAACTTTAATTTATAATGTAGAATTCAACTGTGGAAATAAAATGTGCTATCTTTTAGGCAAAAAACTATATCTATAGATATATATCTACATATATATTTAGGCCTATTCAGGCCGGAATTTGAGCAATCAGAGGCATATATTTTCAAAAATTTATGAGATTTCAGTTTAAAATTGCATGTTAGATAAACAGAAAAGTGTTTACATGAAAACTGATTTTAGATTCTTAGGAAGTTAGGTTAGCTCCGTACACAGGCGCCCTCCAGCAGATAAATATATATATATTGACATGTATAGCAGCTTTGGGTGTTCTGGAAGTAGACCTACCTGTGGTATTTCTGTTCCAGATCGATGTTTTTTGTATAGTTCGCGACTGAATTGAATATATAGGCCTATAGTTTTGTGCAATATATATACATTTGGTTTCTCACAATATTTTACTATATATATAGCTAGCTGAGCCTCTGCTGCTGCCCTTGTATTAGTCCTCGGTATTTATTATTTACTGTTAATATTTATTTTAGGCCGCTAATTATGCTGCCCTGCATCCTGGTTCCATATTCCTTCGTCACATAATATGCTAGGGGCTCTATTTATAAGTAGATTTTCAGCGCCATGCCGTTTTATATTTTGATATGAGACTAGGCGATAAGTCAATGGAATTCTGATGAGAGGAGCAGGGTTTTACCTCTTTTAATCTTTCTTTTTATTCCGGTAAACTCCGCACTTTGCCCAGGCATCCTGCTAGTGTCATATTTATAAACGAATCAGTTATATCACAAAATGGCATGAAATAGCATTGCTTGCTAGCTTCTTCATTATTTTCTATCGATGCAATGGCTTTGGAGAAAATCAGAGGATGGATTAGGTAACTCATTTTTGTGGATTGTATTTTTTTGAAACAACCTTTTTTTTTTTGGAAAAATTAGTTATTCAAAAACTGTTTACCTCTAATCCAACACCCTATCTAAAACTCTCTCTGTTGAGGTGTTCAATTTGATATGTCCTCGTGACTTATCTTCCAATAAAACCCGCAAAAAAATAGCATAAACCTTCATAAATTAGCTTAAATTTAGCAGAGATGCATATTGCCTGGGATCTTGTCACTGTACTCGGATTAGGTATAAGTTAACCATGCAGGTTTGCCTTAGCAAAAAAAATGTTTATTTTTACAAGAAAATAATGATTAGACACTCTAAGTTAACCAACCTTCTATATATCCCTAGACCAGTGTTTGCAAACTTCACTTCAGTTCTGAAGATTCTTAAGTTTTAATGTTAGTTAATCCTGTTGTGGTTGGTTATATCTATCACTGTTGTTGCACACAGATTTTACCAATTCACAATCTTCCATAAAAATTGACACATCCAAAAACTTATTCCCCTTCTTTTACTATTATTCCCCATGAAAAAGGCCTTTAAATTAATTGATTAGTTCAGTGAATGAGTTCAGTTCTCACCTGCCACTTAATACTTTGAAACAAACTGAAAATGTTGGCAGACAACAGTTAAACTGTCATGCTCCTTTCTTTGTTCCTGGAACTCAAGACTAAAGACTCAAGACAACTGTAAACACAAACAATCAAGATCACAACAAGGATCAAAACTGTGTCATGTTTGAGTCTATGCAAAATGCAGTGTGTCAAAATGGAAACTTTGTGCCATTTATACAGTGAACATAGAAATTTGAAGGGTTTTGCAGCATCATTTGCAGAATTTGTTAATTTTAGCAGATTACCCATTCCAGAATCTAGTGTGTTTACTGGTGATCCAGAAATTCAGTCACAGGCTTGATTGAAAATCGCAAAGAACCGCCTAAGATGTAACAACATGTAGGTCAAACTATATCTCATTGTTCACTCAAGACAGCTCATGTAGTAAAAGTACCGTGATTGTTCCAGTGTTTGTCTCACATGTTGATGATCCCAGATAAGAAAACCTTGTATATGCTATGCTTGATACTCAGTCTGATACTCAGTCTGATACTCAGTCTGATACTCAGTCTGATACTCAGTCTGATACTCAGTCTGATACTCAGTCTGATACTCAGTCTGATACTCAGTCTGATACTCAGTCTGATACTCAGTCTGATACTCAGTCTGATACTCAGTCTGATACTCAGTCTGATACTCAGTCTGATACTTGCTTCATTGCAGACACAACAGAGTCTTTTCGCTGAATAGCCCTGAATTCAGCAGGACATAAGTCTTTCCTCTCTTCTTCTTACTCATTTTGCTTTTCACATATAGTAGGTCATAACTAACTGATTCCATAAATATAACTTTCTCAGAAAAATAACAAAACATCAACTAAATGATAAAATGTCAATATACATTAAAATGCACTAAAAATACTGCTGCTAGGATGCACTTTGCTTCAGCCAATCACAGCCAAGGGCGGGAATTTTTTCAGCCAATAGAATTTCAGTATTCTGTTTTAGCCACCTGGTGGAAATACAGAGAACCTTCTGTGCAAATCCACTATTGTTGCTTCACAGGGTATTCAAGTTACAAGCAAAACTTTCTGTTTGTCTACAATGACATCTGAAAGTGTAACTTTGAGTAGTAGAAGGGTTACTGGTTTATCCATCCGCGGGTATGATTGTCCCAATAGGATTGCATTGCCTGCTGCATATACCAGACATCATCCCTGCCATGCGTGATAGCATCCCTTCTCGAGATGACTGCATCTTGGCCGCATCTGCAACCTATAGCAATATGCCTGAGAGCAACTGTGAAGTTGGACTTTTAATAGGATACAATTGTCGTCCGAGAGCTGTATTGCCAAGAAATACATCTGTCATAGCTCATGTTGACAATGGCCCATTCGCTCAGAAAACGCATTTAGGTCGGAGTATTGTTGGTTTGGCGAGTGGTGCAAATGAAGAATTTGATGCTGGACAGCACATTTGTTCGTCAGTGTCTGGATCCAGAATAGTCTTGCGCACCATAGCCAAAGAAATAGTCAACAAAGGTGAGCTTTCTCATATTCTCGGTAAAGAGCAACATGAATTTAAATTTGCCAATTGTATCCGATAAAGGTCTGTCACAGGGAGACTTACAATTTTTTACCCTCATACAAAAGGAAATTTGCATAACAGAAAATGGACAGTATCAGATGCCTCTGCCTTTCAGTGATCCTGATGTTAAGTTGGAAAATAACAGAGATTAGGCAGTCTTGTGAAGCGATTAAAGCAAGACAGTGAGCACCACAAGCACTATGTCACCTTCATGGATGACCTTTTTGCAAATGGTTACACAGAGGAATTACCATAAGCAGAAATGGGGAAACACACTCCTCGCTATTACGGATGCTAGTGTTATTTTTAAGAAAAAATGCTTGAATGACTACATGGCCAATTGTGCCACGTGCGTTTTCAATGCGTTTGGATAAACGCATGGAAAACGCATGGTTTTTGCTTCATTATAATTAGCTAAAAACCATGCGTTTTCCATGCGTTTATCCTTCTAATGGATAATGCACGTGGCACATTTGGCCATGTACCTTCTCACTGGATCTGACTTATTACTTGGATTCTTTGCAGATTTCATAAGGAGAGAATTGCCATAACCTGCGAAATCAAGGGGATGTTTCAGCAATTCCAGGGTCAGCCCAGAGCATAAAAACTATCTTAGATGCCTCTTGTTTGAAAAGGGTGATTTCAATAGTGAGCCAGTCACTTACAGAAACACTTCATCTGTCCGGAACTTTATCTAGCCCAGCTGTAGCCAATTTGGGGCTCAATAAAGCTGAGGGTAAGGATCAACTTGGATCTTCAGTACTCAATTTCATTCATCGTAATTTCTACATGGACGATGGGCAAACATCAGTGCCAACCAAAAAGTATTAAACTGTGCTCGAAAAGCAGACTTACCTTGCCTAAATTTGTGAGCAACGGTCATTAAAGAGATCAAAAATTAATTCAAAGCCAGTAGAGCGCATTGGGTGTGAAGTGGTCTATACAGTCAGAAGCATTTAGATTTAGAGTCACAGTCAATGAGTATGCTCTCACAAGGTTTGATCTCACCTGTTGTTCTGCAGGGAAAGCTCATCCTGCAAGCGACAAACAAATTGGACTGGGATGCTCCTTTTCCGGATGAAAATTGTGGACGTTGGAAACGATGGCTGTTCAAGCTTCCCAATTTAGAGTCAATTGTGGTTGATCGATGTTACAAACCTGCTGATTTTGAAGAAATAAGTTCATCATTTTTCTGATGCTTACACCACTGACTATGGTCAGTGTTCGTATTTGAGATTGATAGATAGTCAGAGCAGGATTCACTGTTGCTTACTTATGTCTAAAGCTGTTGTTGCACCATTGATTTTCAACCACTGTGATTGAGACATTAAACATAGAGCTATAGTATGAAAATAATTACTCATCACTTTTGGACTGACAGCAAGATAACTAGTGCTTGGCTTTGTGTCAAATGAAGCAAAAAGATTTCATGTCTATATAACTAATACGGTTCAACAAATGTGTGACCGTGTAGATTATTTAGGGCCTTTTTATATCAAAAGAGGTTCACCACGAGCTCAAAAGATAAGGAGTGCCTTGTGTCAGGTGCTGTGCATATTGAAACAACCAGTACACTTGAAACAGATGCATTCATCAATGCTCTTAGACTCTTCATGAGCATAAAGAGGCCCCATTAGAAAACTTCAATGTGATCGAGGCACAAATCTACTTGGAGGAATAAAGCAATTGAAAGAAGCTATGGATGGAAGAGCATGACTATAATAAGTACCTTAAGTTGTCCAGGGTGCAAGATGAATACCTGGTACAAGAGTTAGAAGGAGCAGGGGTGTACAAGGTCGCAACCCACGTATCCCAAACAAAGAGTTAGCAAGTATTGAGTCAAAGGTGGCTCACATTGAGACCTAAAGCCAGCTAGGCATGGCTTGTGCAATATTGCAGTCATGGATGTTACAGTATATTACATCCCAACTTGACAAACTAGATAAGGTGTTACTGAAATGTGTGCAACGTGAGGATTATAAAGCTGTCAGAGATCAAGTAGATTTAAAAGCATTGCATGATGTCACAGTTCTGGCTCAGGATGCGGCCCTAGACTCTCTGGATCTGCAAGCCAGGGAGGCTGCAGCAGCCAAGTGAGTCCGAAGATCCCTGTGGGTGGATCAAACCCGCTGGGCATCCAGCTTAAAGAGCTCCATCAAGCGTTTCCCCAAATTTGGCCATGGCTCCCTATGTAATCCCAACTTAAAGGATAAACTTAAGTCGTACTGAGTGACCGGCAAGACACTTGAGGCATCGAAAATAGTAGATAAAAAGAGAAGGCCTGGTAATGCACTCATGAGAGGTAGGGGATCATCCCCAATGGGACCCCCTCAAAAACAAATGAGAGTTCGACAGGTTGGCAGATTGGAGGCAAAACTCCCAGGGCGAATAGAGTTCGTTCAGAATCTTCCCTATTCCCCAGTAAAAGCAAAGGTTGTGAACATAGGACACATGCAAGTCCTACTGAAAGAAGTTTCAGACTTGTTATTCAAGAATGCAATCGAGCCAGTTCCTCAGGACGAGGAACAAGGCAGCTTCTATTTGACCTTTTTCGAAGTGCCAAAAAAGTAAGGGGAACTGAGACCCATTTTGAACCTGAAACCACTAAACAAGTTTATCAGTAAAAAGCCCTTCAAAATGGACACTCTCTAACTGTCATGAAAGTACAACCCCAGAATTGGGTAGTGGCATTAGATTTAAAAGACGCATACCTACACATTCTGATTTACAAGCAAGACAGAATTAATGGTGCTTACATGGCTTTTACCTCTGTTCCCACCGATATTAAATCTCCCTCTGGATCAAGTTCCATTGAACTTGCCTGGTCATTCTGAATGCCCTCTTTTCCTGCACCATTGATCTTTATTTTATTGAATAATTTCTCTCTTAATTGAGAATAATAAGATGTTGACTTAAGTTTTTCCACAAAACTCTCTGTCAACTCATTATGTAATTGTGTTTCATTATCTTTATCCAAGGAAACCTCCAATAATTTTAAATCAATAAGGATTGATCTATCATCCTGCCATGTTACACCACATGCTTTCAATGACTGATAAAGCAAGCATTGTGTTTTTATATGATATTTATATATATATATATATAATTTTATTTGTACATATTGTAAAAGGCAGGCCTTTTGCTCTTTAATGTAAACTAAATAATGATTCATAAATTTAATATGTGTAATGTTCAGAGCTATGGAAGTGGTGGCTGCAGATGGCCATCACTGATTGCAGTCTCATCTGAACAATGTGTGGGTCATTAGTGGAGGCTGGGGATCCATCAATGTACTATGGCCAGCTGGCTAGATTGTACTCCTCTGCTTGATCTTGATCCTGGTGGCCGAAATGGGATCAAGGGTGGTTGGATCTTCCTGGCCTAATGACAGTGCAGTCTCCTGGGGTATGGAGTTAATGAGGAGAGAAGGGTGTGGGTCTGATTGCCTGCTACCTGTCCTGTGTGACCAAGTAAACTCATGGGTATGAGTTAATGCATGAATGAGTTTGACCATTGTATGGCAGGAGAGGTAATGGATGACTGGCTTTGGGTGCACAGTTGTGGGGGGTGTGCTTGGCCACAGATGAAAGGGATTGATTAGTGATTGTGATTGTTACCCCCTCCATTAGGGAGGGCTCTTTGTGTATTGAAATGATATAAATAATATACATGGAAAGTATCTGATCAGTTTGGTTTTGACCAACATGCAGAGCAGACCAGCTTGACACAACTTACTGTTTGAGTTATCATTTATGATGGGACTATGAACTACTGGAAGGAGACATACTATGTCACTAACTACACTGAGGATTTTACAACATGTAACAGTACACGTAAATTATATGTAAAAAAAAATTTAATTCAATTTATGGAAAGGGCCATCTTGCACTTTTCAGTACATAAGAGTTTTATTGAGTTTTATTCCTTTCATGAATATCTTCCATGTTGGATAATCCAAGTTCATTGCAGCAAAACTGCAGATTTTCTCTAAATATAGACATTGAACAGTTCAATGCAGCCCTCATCACATAGCTCACTGCACTGGTTGGATGGTTCATAACTGCAGCGGCAAATGTCATAAAACGGGAGATAAACATATGCTTCCCACATAGAGAACTGGATAGAGCAGCCAAAATCCCACAGTGTGTTCGGTAAGGGAGCCGCCACACTACCCTCAAAGACTTTCTCCATACAACAAACAGTTTGTCAATTTTCTTGAATGGAAGCAACATACACCCATAAAAACTTGAACAGTAGGTGCTAAATAATCCAGCCTGTACCGAGGAGGCTAGCTTGCCAAATTTGCCACAAAACATATTAAACTGTTTGTAGAAGGAGGCTATTACTCCTTCCACATCATCTTTATGAAGGTCAGCATACAGTCTATGTCCAAGATGAACCACACTTGATGCATTAGTCATCAAATTGCCAAACACACTAATGGAAACATTTTCAGACATTATGGAACTAAATACTATAAATTGACTTTTCATGCCATTGATCTGTAAGTGATAACTAACAGAGTAATCCTGACATATATCCAGCATTTTTGCTAATCCAAGCTTAGTTGGCGACAGCAGAACAATGTCATCAGCATACACAATGCATCCAACAAAGAAAGGGCCCACATAACATCCATGGCCACTATTTCTCAATTGTTTAATTAACACATCAATGTAAATTCCTAAGAGGAGAGGGGAAATCACCCCTCCATGCTTCACCCCATTCTTAACAGTGAATGTTTCTGATAGATTCCCATTCCATCTTATTCGAAGTTTTTATATATCTATCTGATATATATATATGCTGAACTCCTTTAGAAACCCTAAATTTAACATTGCTAGATGTTGACCAAAACTGTATACTTGTATGTATTTTAAATCGCACCTACAAGTGATGCTATTTCTTGATTTGACGGTGACCTGGTCCTGTCCTTTCCTCCGGTACAGTCATCAGACCGGACTTTCTCCACCATGTAACATAGTTAGCTTTTTGTCCACAGGGAATAGGAAAGGGGTTGTTGCTCGCTTCTTGTGATGAGCTTGACCACTCTTCTTGCCTATCTCTCAAGGCTATCTGCCCTGATGTGCTCTCTGTATTTTCCCTTCTGATTTTCCTCATTTACTTAGTTTTATTTATATTTATTCCCAAGGGTTTGAGGGTACTTTCTGTGTTGCATGTTAGCTCAGCACTAAACTAATCTTCCTCCTAAGGTTTATTCACTGAACTAAACTTCCTCCTAGGGACTATTAACTGAACTAACCCTGCTAGGTACATGACTATGATACACTACCAGTTCAAAGTACTCCCCTTCAGCCTAACATCATCGCCAGGAGTGTTAACGGAAGTACTCTCTAGCAGCACTAGCGAGGTTAGAGGGTATCCATGTGTTCCCATATTTAGACGACTGGATTACCAAATACATTCAGGTGGATTTATTAGTCCCCAAGCTTCAACGGTTGGTTCAGCTCCTAAAGGAAGAAGGGTTGATCATAAAGAAATCCCATTTGACTCCCTCCCAAGATTTAGTTTTTATAGGGGTCAGGTTAACAGCACAGAACAAAGTAGCCTAAAGTCTGTTGGAATGCCTGAACATGATCCAAATCGGTGTTCCAGTGCCAGCCAGACTTTTTCTGAGGCTCCTGGGTTTAATGGCATTAATGATTCCAATGGTAAAGTTCTGCAGATGGTTCGTACGACCAATTCAGTTATACCCGCTCGCTCTTTGGAGAATGAGCTCCAGAGACCTAGAAGCCCTAGTACCGATAAAGAGTCACCTCTTAGAACACCTAGAATGGTGGAAAGAAGAAATGAATTTGTAACGGGGCATGCCATTGAATCCTCCTGAAGTTCAGGAGGTGATCATGACAGATGCCTCATCCTTCCTAGGATGGGGGAGGGGCCACTTTGGCAAGATAAATGTGCAGGGAACATGGGACAATCAAGAGTTGGGGCTCCATAACAATGTTCTAGAATTAGAAGCAGTAGTAAGAACGCTGAGACAATTCCAATACTGGCTAACAGGCAAGGTAATACTGGTGAGATGCGACAACTACACCGTCGTAACTTACATCAACAGGCAAGGGGGCACAAAATCTCCCCAGCTCTGTATGCAAGTGTGGAATCTGCTTGAGTGAGCCATAGAGCAGAACATAACGCTGATAACAGAACATCTACCGGGGATTCAGAACACGAGGGCAGATCGCCTCAGTCGTATGATAGCATCCCCTCTGGAATGGCAATTGAGGCCTCAAATAGCATATCAGATCTTCCACATTTTAAACAAGCCAACCATAGACCACTTTGCAACAGAACTGTCAGTTCCCAACTTACTGTTCATGCTATCAGGAAGCTCGTGACTGGACGGACATGTATGGCTATGCCTTCCCTTCAATCTGTCTGATCCCAGCTGTGCTGGAGAGAATACAGAAATATAGTTGCACCATCCTGCTGATAGCACCACTGCGGCCCAGACAGTCCTGGTTCTCTCAACTTCTGGATCTCAATATAGAGAATCCAGTGGTGTTACCGAACCGACCACCATCCCTGCCCAGACAAAATCCAATTAGGTGTATTGAAGCAGATTGCCATGCCTTACTGGCAGAAGGCTTCTCAGAGGAAGCGGTCAATACAATGCAATGTTCAGTCAGGGAATCCTCAGCCCAGTTGTATAACAGACTGTGGGTGATTTATGAGCGTTGGTGCGAGATTTGGCAAGTGCATCCTCGCACATCGTCTCTAAGTCAGGTTTTGGCCTTTCTACAGTCCCTTCTGAATAAGGGTCTAGCATATCGATCTATTGGGGTTTACAGATCGGCAATATCTAAATTTCATGTTAAGGTTATAAAAGCTGCACACATAGCATCAGGCAAATCCTGAGGGGGGGGGGGGGGGGGGGTTCATTCGGTATCACTCCACACGAGCTCAAGCCTCCACCTGGGCGATCTTTGAAGGAGTCCCTATTGAGCACGTCCTAAAAGCAGCAGACTGAAAAATGCCAGTCCACATTCATCAAGCATTATGCGCATTATGAGCTATGAAAGGGTCACCAAAGACAGGTGGCTAGTAAAGTGCTTATTAAGCAGGTAAACAACTCATTGTTGCAATGCACAAATGGTCTGGTTACACAAAGTTAGTGCATGGTTGCCCGAATGCTAGGGCTACAGTCTTGAAAGCACATTTAGGGCTATGGACACACACCCAACACTTGCGATGCACAAAATCAGTATGAATTTCTCGTATTTGCATTACCTACTCATAACACATCAGCCCGGCTGGTAAACCTTAACTGTATCCTTTGCAGGACCATCCGGTGTGTGTGTGTGTGTGTGATCAGGGCTTTACCTCCTGTATTTCTGCACCAGTTGGGCCAATTAGGACAGGCAGAGACCATGGCAATGTGACGAAGGTGGAAACAGCCATCCAACTTAGGCTCAACTGGGAATCGAACCCGGGACCAAGCGCCGCCAGCGGTTGGAAGCCCAGAGCGCTACCTCTGAGCTAGGCTCCCGCCCTCGGACCATCCGGTGACATGCTATTCGGTGATGCATGTCTCAGGAAGAAGGCACCAACCCATTCAGTAAGAACGAGCTTAAAATGGTAAGCACCTCAAATGTCCTGGAAAACTAATCCAGTATACCAACGCCAGAAAACTAGTATGAAGCATATCTTCTTCTAAGCAGTGAGCCTCGTGAGGTAGGAGTAGTATGGTGTGTTCACTCTAATACTGCTGCTTTTGAAAAATAATTATTTGTGGTGGGTGGCGAAAACACGAACATTCGCTAATTGCCTTTTCGCTAATTGCTTTTGGGGTGAAATGGGGTAAATTGGGACTGCTTTTGTGCTGATTGCTTTTGGGGTGAATTGGGGTGAATTGAAAACAATTCAATGGATACAATGACAAACACAATTTGTTGTGGACACAATTCTTTGAAGTAATTCTAAACTACAGGAGAGTTTGCATGTGGTTAATTGCTATCGAAAGGGGTGCATATAAAAACTGCGCAAACCATAGACATCCATTCTCTTCAAGCACTCACAAGCTCTACATATTCTGCAATGACTGACCAACCTAAGTTTGACCATCAGTGCAGTACTGATAAATATTTCTGATGGATCAGATTTAGAAAAACTCAAGGATCAACTGAATGATTTAGATTTAGATCAATTTATTTTCATAATTTATAAATAGTATAAATAATTGAAGTGAGAAAATGCAATTATGATGGTCACCCCTCAAGCCAGCAGAACTAGCACTTAAGAGGGGACACCAATGAAATGGGAGATGAGATGAGTGATATGAAATGGAGGAAATGGGATGAGGGTGATTATGTACTGGTGCTCAAATAACTATAGAATATGTTAAGGACAAATTATGTTTGGCAGATAAAGCAATTTCTTATGATACATATATCGCTGTATGACTACAGGAAATGGTTTTTTGTAATTTTGGAAAATTGTCTGAAGCTGTTGGTGAAAATTTTGTCTTATAAAACGTTTAGTGTAGTATTGAAAGTTTGTGGAATTCATATCTAATTGACTTTTTAATGAAGGAATGTTTGAAAACAGGTAATTGATAGTTATTTGTTCCTCGAGTTAGATAATTATGGGTCTCAGAATTATTGATAAAAATATTGTTGTAGAAATAGATCGGTAACATATTATGTTCTAACCTGTGACAAAACTTCAACTCACTCAGTGTACACAGGTCCTGTAATTTAAGAAGCCCCAAATGTTTAAATATAGGATTGGTATGGGCATTGTATTTTGATATGCTAATTGTTCTTACTACCCTTTTCTGTAATTTAAATATCGATTCACTGCAAGATCCCCACAAAAGAAGCCCATAATTCAATTAAGGTAAAAACATGGTAATTAATGTATATTTTGGTAGCATGTGTCTTAATTTATTTAATACCGCTGTGACTTTAGATAATTTGTTTCGAATGTGGTTGATATGTGAGTTCCAAGAGAGATGCTGGTCTATAATAATTCCTAAAAAATTAAATTCACTGAGGTACTCAACATTAGTATTTTCAATTCTTATAACAGGAGGTTGCACTATTCTCTGATGAGTATGGAAGACCATGGCCTTAGTCTTGTTTATGTTAAGAGATAATTTGTTAAGTTTGAGCCAATTACTAACTTTATTTAGTTCTTCATTTGTTATTTTCTTGCATGGGGCCAGTGCCAAATGTGCCCAAGGTTGCAGAGAGGGTAGTGTCATCAGCATATACTATTGGATAAAAAAGATTACTAACAAGTGAAATATCATTAATATAGATAAGAAAGAGAAGTGGACCTAGAATTGAACCTTGTGGTATGCCTGTAGTTATCAATAGGGGCTCGGATGTAGTGTTAGCTATCTCTGTGTATTGGGTTCTATTATGTAAATAACTTTCAAACAATTTGAAATGAATTAGATCTAACAGCGTATATAACTAAAGACAGGCCATCCACTAAATGAAAATTAGTTCTAATAACTAACGTTAGATTCTATATTACTTCAACAGACTTCCCTTAAGGACATGGTGAATTACCAGGTTATATCACAAACAGCAAATCTATTATATCCCTCACACATAGTTTTAATAAAAAGAAATATAAAGACAACCTTTATCTATTCAGATGCTTAGCATATCATAAACACAGAGATTTGTACAGAAACAACAGAGATTTCGAAGAAAAAGTACAAAACTACTACCAAGAATTTGCTACTTTTTGTGAACAAGATTTTGAAGAGGAATTGACCTGCAGTTAACTCCAGATTTTGAGAAATTTTTTCAGTTATATGTCAACATATTTTATTTACTACACGAAGATAAAACTACAGACCCCATATTTAAATCAGCTCATTGATACACCAATGCTATGAATTTGAATCGTTACGAGTATCACTTATCATATATCACTGATATTAATCGATATTGTAGTAAATATCAATGCTGAAACTGTGAAAAACATTTCAAAACGTTCTCCCTCTGTAAAAGACACAGCCAAACGTGCACATTAGCAATGAAATTTGGAAAATACATCCCCAAAAATAAACAATTTTAGGAATATTTCATAGTTTACATCTTGTTCAGAATGGTTCAAGAATAATTCCCAACCAAAGTTCTGCAAACTAACAGAGAAAACCTTCACTGGGTGTTCCAATAAACCCACTGAATGAAAAACAGAGAAATGCGTTTGGCATAAGCTGCAAAGAGCTACATCTTGAAAAAAATACCAAGATTAAAAATTTTCTCGAGCTTATAATGGTGTTGATAAATTCTACAGAGCTATAAGAAAAGGCAACAAACATATAATAACGAGAAAACAAATCAAAGAATTCCTATAAAGTCTGGAGTATTACACATTACTGAGACAAATCAACACAAATTTTGTGAGAAATCGAGTCATTTGGATCCAGTTCACATCCCACAGTATGATAAAGATAATTACAGCTATTTTTACATCTTAGCTTGGATAGACTGTTTTAGTAAAGTTGCACAAACAGTAGCTTTGAAAAGTTTGAAATCGCAAAATTTTGTTCCAGCCTTACAAGGTTTGTTGGCAAAGTTCGGTAAGTTCACCAACTGCTCTTACCATGGTCCTCAATTTATATCTCACGCAACACAAAACGTATTTAAGATACCAGGGATAAATCATTGAGAGATTCTGCAAGATGTTAAAAATGTTACTGATTACATATAAGTACTACTCATATATGCTAGCACAAAATACACACAAATAGTTTGATCAGTTGCAAAAAGTAACAAATCCATATACCATTCCTATCACAACAGTATTAAACAGACTCCATTTTCAATTAAAACATCAGATGAATACGAAATATGGAAACAAGTATACGAAACAGAATGACCAGATAAGATACAAACCAATTTTTTGCTTTAATATACATTGTGTGGATTCTGCCGACTCCTCTCTGTCTCTCATTTCTTTCAATGGTTTTTCACAAAATTCAGTTAGGGGCCCTCAGCATTTGATGAATTTTGTAGTACATAGCATTTTATCATTGCTGATAGAATTATAAGAGACATCAAACCACTCTTTGTAGAGAAAGACCTGAAGTAACTTAAATGGTCACTTCCAAGAAAACGAGTTACAGAAAGTGACAATTGATGATGCTCAGACTTACCTCATCTATCACTATTACACTACTACATACCACTGCAAAACACTACATAGACCACTGTAAACATATGTCCTAGTTTGATGACCTAGTCTGTGAACGTGTGTAATAATTGAGAAGTTATTATTCTTAACCATGTCATTGTTTGTGGTGTATGCCTCTAATGAATATCTTTACTTACAACAAACCTAATGAATTATGGTGCAACTAGATAGAAATATCATCCTCGGTGCAGAATCTATATATGAGTGAATGCCCTGAAATCTTGGTGATACTTCAAAGGTTCATACTGCGCTTCACTGCCTTCCAAATGACCGATTAATGATGGTGTAATAAGACCCAAGTTTTACAACTCCCCCTCACTGCTTCCACTGGAAAACAATGGAAAGGGGTGCTAAATATGTATTCATATTCAACAAAATGCTTATCATTCCTCTGCACACAATATAAACTTGACATTTTTTCCCTTCATTGCTTTTCAGACTTAAATTTTATGTCTGTAGGCATGTGCACATCTGGTAAAAATTAGGCATCTTTGAAGGTCTGTATCACCGTTCGACAACTTACCATGCATAATAACCAGCATGAAGTCAACATTTTCAGCTTTTCAATGGATATCATCTGATCTATGGCTCAGTATGGTTTCATGAGTTTTCACAAGATTAAGATAACATATTTTGCAAAATATTTGTTCTAATCTGACTAATCTTAGTCCGTAACCTTCTTAATATTAGGGCAAGAAATTCGGTAAAATCACTTTTAGAATTGTGATGCCAAGGATGTACAACAAGACATGAAAAAAACCTGGAATTTCGGGTGTTAATTGCTGCTGATGCAGGGCATCGCTGATGAGGGGTGTGCTCACTAAAGCACAGTGTGAACATCAAAAGAATCAAGATATTTAAGACAGCAGCAGGGGTTCTTTGGCCAGCTCTGGGCGAATTTAACTTTCCCTAATTCACCTAATAAAGGATATTGTTTTATTACTTTCAAAGTGTCCAATCCTTCTGTAGTTCATCCAAGGTGAAATTGTGTACTGTACGTAGATCATTTCACTGCAACCCTTTTGTTTTTAGTCACTTTCATACTAGCGAGATAGGATTCTTTTTAAACAACATTTCTCTACCAGCTAATCAAAGTCCAAGTCTCATTACTTAGATGTACAGGGTGCGCCATAAAAACTTGCACAAGGCATCTCTACTTTCGGGATAGCTCTAGGTTACTCAAATGCTTCTGAAGTCTTTTAAAGTTTTGCCACATTTAGTTAGGGGTATAAGCAATTGGTCATTGTGATATTTTTGATCTTATAATGTTAGGCAATATCAGTATCTGAGTTATTGAGAGGGTGAATGCTGCAGGGCTTGTTCTGAGTGATACACACCACAGAAGTCAAATTTCTGTCTGCTTGCATGGTGTCTCTAGTTGCAGAAAGTTTACAAATTAGATATTTCCAAGTTACTACACCTCTGAAGCCATAGAAAATATAATATTTGCACAGAATCCTCCTTCAATGTTTTTTTATATGTGCATATATATATCAAGGTATTAGATGATAAGAAGGTTGGTTCCCGTTTTGATTCAGCAAGGTCATGAAATTAAAACAGAGAAATATAATGGCATTCCAGAGGGACTTGAGATGAGTGACATAATCTAATGCTTATATTGCAAAAGCCGAGGTGAAAATCACCTGAAGGTGTGATAAGTGTGCATGTGCTATATTTAGATCCATATTATCTATAATTCTTCAGGAAAAACGAAAATATATTTATAAAGATAATTTAGGACTATTATTACTTTCGTGTGTATGATTGCAGCTGCATGCGATTACAGTCAATTGAGGTAATAACAAAAGAGGTAGCAGTAGCTGCTTGTGCAAGTTTTTATGGCGCACCCTGTACGGCGGACTGTAGAGTGTGAATCCTGATTCTGTCATTTCTTTTCATATATATATAATTTTTATTGACAGTAAAATATCATCCATGATATATATGTCATAAATAAAATAAAGAACAGAAAATACAGGAATACAGAAAATACAGTAATGTTCAAATAAAATTTGTAAACTAGATAAGCATATGTTATACTAGTAACGCGGTTCCGGCCCCCAGACTTAATTTTTAATTTTTTATAATGTTTATAGTAACATCTATGTATGTATACTGTACATTGTCAGAAGATGGAGAACATATAACTCACATATCAATATCAATTAAGAATTTTCCCAAGCACCTCATTAGCTCAGATTCCTTTGAGCTCATGATAGATCTAAATTTATTGGTGTCATTCATTATGTCAAAATCATATATGTAAACTCTAGCTAGATCAAACAGTCATAGGCAAAGTGGTGTGTTATTTGGACATATTATTAATGAGTGTATCTCATCCTCAACTTCATTTAAGTTACATTTCGTATATAGTCTCTCTTCTACAGGTATTAATGGTCTTTCATGTCTACCTGTTTCTATACGAAGGTTATGGGAACTGGTTCTGAATCTAGCTATTTTATTATGAGTTTTTCTACCCGAGTTTAACAGAAGGTATTGTTCAATTCTATAATCTGATTTGACGAGTTTATATGTTCTAAGTTTTGGTTGCTGAATAGAGTCATATATTTTTGCCAATAGGTATTCTTGCGTTTTGGTGTATATGTTTACTGCAAATGTTCTAGCAATTGTATTCAAGTCCTCAATTTGTACAAATTCAGTAATAATTTGTTTAACTTTTCTTAGCCAACTACTCTGACCTGAACTTAGTACATTTTCATGAATATTTAAACATTTTTTAAGTATACAGCTATCAGGTTGGCGTTTCAGTTTTAGCCAGTAGTTTACCATTCTAACCTGTTGTCTGACATGCAATGGAAATCTTCCAGTTTCACCATAAGCTGCCAATGTTGGTGTTTGTCTTCGGATTCCTAGCATATTTTTAAGATATCCTGTTTGTATTTTTTCTATATCATCAATTGGCTTCACATTAGTCCAAATTTCACAATTATATTCAAGAATAGGCAAAATATACGTATCAAACATTTTCATTGCTAGTTTTGAGGTTATATATCCTAAAGAATGTTTAGTGTCTCCTTGAAGCGCAAACAATGCTTTCTGGGCCTGAGTTGCAAGGTATTTTCCCATTTTACTGTGAATATTACGTTTGTTGGTCAATATATGTCCCAGGTATTTAAAGGTTTCTACATTTTCAATTAATTTTTCATTATAACAACACTGATGCTGTGAATTCATAGAGGGTACACAGTATTCTGATACATCTAGGAAATAGAGAAACTTTGAAGAGTTGCTTCCAAACTCACATACAGGAACAACCAAACTAGAACTTATATTTTCTAAACCACTTGAAAACTTCATAGTGGTCTATTTACGGAAATTTAAAGGGCTGCTGACCATTGATGTTGCACACAACATCACTATACAATGAATACTTCAGAAATATGTAACATGTTTGCAGCCATTACCTGAGTTTGGTGGAGTTTTATCTTGCTAACAATATTCCATTAATCAAATATAACAGTAAAGCTATATTGAATATTGATGAGGCAGAAAGTCCTGGCACACACTAGGTTACTTAATTTGTAAATAATCAAACTTGTGAATTATTTTATTCTTTGGGTAGGAGTCAGAAAACTATCATTCTTATTGGTCATAATTTTCCAATAAAAAAAATTGGAAATACGTGTACAATGAACAAACTCCAGAAGAAAATTTATTTTTCAAAAACTTAGACAGTCACTGGTGTGATTTATATCCGCGAAAAGTTTTTTACATATGTTTCAAATAGTTGGAACTTATACCCCAAAAATAGTTAAAATCTCGAAAATTCATCATCATGCTGCTGTTGCTGCTTCTGCTGCAGCTGCTTCCACTGCTTCTGTTGTGAAGACACTATGATAGGAGGAAGGTTGTATTTCCTATTCCACTATTATTATTTCTGCTGTAAAGATTACTTTCACTATTATGATGGTAAGTGTAAAAAATACTCAGATAGTTTGTCATGAAAAGCATATTACTGGAGAAACTCTAGTATTGATCATTATGTGTAAATTTCTGATAAATACCTCAAAAGTACCACCAGGCTGTTGTCCAGCTTGGTTGTTGTACTACAGCAGTTTACGAGGGGTATCGCTGACTGATTCTTCAGAACATCGATTGGAGACCGATTGGAGACCGATCAAAAAAGTAGATAAGGCAATGTTCATGTCATTAATCCCACGTTAGGAGCCTCAGTTTACCCTTATTTGGCACATGTTTAACCCACAACCTCATGAATCTGTGCAATGCTGTATTCTCCTAGATTTCTATATGTTGGTTAATGACCTCACACCATGTTGGGCCTGTGGTTTCACCCTGTCCTAATCTAACTTTTTAATTGTCTTTAATAGGTGTTCTGATGCTTCAGTTCTTCTTTGAGTGAACTGGTTGATAGCGGGATGTTGATTGTTTAGGTTGCAGTGAATTCATGTTCAAGTGATTGTTGGCCGACTTCCCAGGTGTCATCAACATACTTACCCCAGTAACAAGGAGGACAGTGAAAACTTCTGAAAGCATTCTGTTGTAAATTACAACATTGGAATCTCTTGGGAGCTCATAGTTTTCTCTATTTTTGGTGATAAACTGGTTTTAAGATATCAAAAGGGCAGTGATCTGCTTAATGGTGAGTGGTGTACTTTCCTGTACCAACTATCCCTAAAGACACCAGACAATTCACCTCCTTCTTGCAAAGTCAAAGAGATAGCAAAATATCACCCAGAGTCAACACAACCTTTTTTTAATATGGTCTCCAAATTTTTAGACTCTTCAAAATTCTATATGGATTCTATTCTGCTGCAACCTATTGCAGCCCCACTCAATCACCTGCACAGCTGAATGGTACCTACCACCAGAAGACTGTTTATCCCTGATAACTTGCCCATCCCTTATATTGCTTGAAGTATAATGGTGTAATTGTCTCGTCTTAATGCCCCAAGAGCTTGTCATTCTTCTTTAGTTATGTTACATTTGAGTACCTTGGCAAAGTTGATACATGTGCATTGTGACCTGAACATTTTGGAAGATCTTTAGATGCAGCCTAACGTCTGAGTTGCTGGCATCTTTACCCCTAATATGGATAAGTCAGATAATTTGACCAACCATCTTTTGTATTTTTAGTTAACCACTTTTAAATATGCAATTACCCTTATAAGCATTTGACCCATCAGAAAACAGAAAACATGTCTTTGTTGTTTTTAGTTTACAATGTGTTCTTCTATCATCATCTGTGCTACATACCTAACAGGGGAAAAATACATGCAAAACATGAAAACTGCTGACCAATGAATAATCCAATAGGTGGTTGGAGAAATGGGATTTATGTGCAAAGCTGAATTGTCTCTGGAGAATGCATACCTTTCATAGAAACTCAGAATTAAGTTAAATCTGAAAATCTTTACAAGTTATGGCATATCCTGGTACATAGTTGAAGGGTTGAAGGAAACTCCTGGACACCATTTCTCATCAAATGCTATTTTGTGTGGTTGTTCAGTCAGGACAAGAAAAGTTAAAGTTGTTTATTTTCACAGTTTGATCTATCTCTATTAGTGTTATATATGTAGATGCGTGTATTCACTACTGAAGCTGTAAGAAGTTTCCAGTTCATCAAGATGGATTGAATGATCAAGTGATTGATTGATTCATGTGACCATGATGAACTTTAGGCCATACCAAATTTCGACAAGGTGGTCCCATCTGAGCAAAAGCTTCCCAAACGTTGTGGATGGGGACCAAAACAAACACTGAAAAATCAGAGCAACTGAACTACTCCTTACGCTGGTTCACCCCCAGTATATGATTTCAGCCTTTCATATAGGTAATTCGGAACTAATTTGGCTGTATCTTGAGAACCGTTCAATCTACAAGGTTGTAACACCATTCAAAGTGCGGAATGGTCATATTTGGTAGGTCAACAATGTACCTCCAGTGTAAATATTTTTTAAGATACCTGCTCGTTTTGGTCACTTTTTGCATTAGGGTGCATCAGTTGGCCCAAACTTTCCCAGAATCTGAAGTCGATGTCATATCTTAGGAGGTATAGGCCCATAAGCATGTGGAAAACAAAATTTCAGCTGAAAATTCTAATTGGAACAGTTACCTCCGAGGGGTTCTTTATTTGCAGCATTACTGTCAATGGATATTCTGTTGAAAAATGCCATATCTCCAACTATTTTAGTTATATTTTGGCTCAGATCAGGCAACTTTGTCGAAATTTGGTATGACCTAATGAACTTCCAATGGTTTCTGAGCGCAATAAACAGAACAACTGAAAAGCAATTTTCTCCCTATTCACAGCCCTGAAGCTAAGCCAGTGGATCTGATCTGATGATAAAATGGACAGCTAAATGCATATTTCTAACAACTACATTTTTTTCTTTCCTAAATAGTTGTGTCCATTTGCACACAAGTTACTTTTTAAGGTCATTCAAATCAAATACTTCATTTTTTAAATTAAAAGTTGGAGTGATTGGTCGTTATGATTCCGGTTGTCAAACAAGCTTAGTCATTAGGAAGCCTTTTTTCTGTAATTTAAAAAAATAAATAAATAAAATTATTATTATGATATTGAAGACTGAACCACAGAAATTATGCATTGCAGCATTTGTCATCATTCTAGCATATTTCACTCATTTCCCCATCCTCAAATATGTATATTTTGATCCATCATTTGCCACCCTATGTCAATTAGGTACAACGTTATGACAAAATTACAAGACCTACTTAGTCACACACCTATTTACCACTAGAGGGCCAGGACAAGGATACCTTTTCCAATGCAATGTAGGTTGGTTCTTGTTGTGGAAAAAAGATCTCTGGTTAATCTATGTAAGTGGGTATTAAATAACCTCAGCAGCCGTAAATCTCCAGACGACGCATCACCAAACACAGTTTGTTCATCTTATTTTTATCTCCAATACCATAATCAGGAAAATGTACACCAAGCACCAGGTATTTCCACTTGACTCTAGCCAGTTTTGCAGTTCGCTTTGATGTGTTGGATATCAGTCATATTTTTTGTTGGAATAAACCTGTAACTTAAACTTTAAACTGAAATCTGCTGTTGATCTTTTGTCAGACAAGGCTTGTGGTTCTTGAAATTTGAACAATGGTCAACTTGCCAAATATATGAGCAAGAACACTTACAGTATGATGTTGTGTTGATCAGACACAAATGTGGTCATATTGCAGTTTCCATTAGTTACACATTAAAACAAAATACACCATTCATGCCATCCTATGTCAATTAGATACAGAGTTATGTCAAAACTATTGTTTCAGAGTCGGCCATGTTTGATATAAGCTGTCTTGGGAAAGATAGAAAAAAAGTTGAACCAATTTTGTCCACAGATTAAAAGAAGAATTTGGTTCCAAAAAAGTACCCTAAAATTAGGAAACAATATACAATGCCTACATAACTGTTTTGTACGCTGCAAATTCAAGAATACCTATAAAAAAAACTAGACAGGATTCTATACAACTTTTATAGAAGAAAATGTCGAAATTGGGTTTTGTCAGGGAGAAAAAAACGCTGCTTTTGAAAGGGCAATTAGCTTATTTTCACTATGACCTGAAATCAAATCACGATAACTTTGAAACCAGGATATTAAACATGATTTCCCACTATAAAGTTGCACAGAAAAGTTCTTTTTACTAGCAATTACCAGAAGTAGTTTCTTTTTACTACATTTTTCTGAAACAGCAACCTACAAAATCATGTTTTTAGAAAAATAACACTTGTACGAAGAACTATTTAGTAGCAACAGTAGATTATTAATAAACGACAAGTTTAGTTTGAAGAATAAAGTATCCTATTTGTATCAGTAAATCGAGGTTTATACGTTTCTTCATCATTTGTATTTCAAAATATTCAAAGTTTGGGCATAATTGAATCATGGATTTGAATCTGTTATCATTTGCTTTGAGGCAAGCAGTTCTTTCACTATCTACATACTCGATTTGCGTGTGATTTAGTTTGTTCATAATTGTTGATCCGTAAGCAGAGTTTCCAATTATTTTGTTGAGATCTGCAATTATAGATAGGTCTTTATCTTTATCTCCTGTGCGTCTTGCATTACTTACTTCATCAACAAATTTTTGAAAGCACTTCATTCTGTTATATTCCACTACTTGATAAACTTTGGTTACTTCCATACCGTGTTCAAGATACCACTTTAATAAAGGAGTTGCAAACATGATCTTTCTAGCTTTCATCCCACCAATTAATAATTTTCTCGGCGTTGTACTCATTCCAAAACGTCTAGCGTGATTTTGTATATGTTCTCCTATGTCATCGACTTTTACTTCGCTTGTACAAAAAATTAGGGACATTTCCGAGAAGTATTCCTCTGGAGAAATATCTTTCTTGAAATCTTCGCTCCATTCTTTTGGGATGCTGATATCGACTTCTACAATACCAAAAAGGGAATTATCTTTAACTCCTTGTAAAATCTCTTCCTCACTGAGACTTTTGTTGTTTTTTTTTGAAAAAATTGAATGTTCTTTCTTCAATGAACTTTCTAAGTTCGTCAGAGTCTTTTATCATCTGTGTAAAAATTGAAATTCCCATATCTCTTAAACATTATAACCCAATTTTCTGTAATAATTATTTCTTTGCAATCTCCTTTTATTTCCAGCAGGAGCTTTATCTTTCCAATCTTGAGACTTCATGTTATTAGTCAATGGACAGTTATCTGTGTGGAAATGGTTATAGCAGCCGTCATATTGGAAAATAGAATTCGTTTCTGGAGAGTAACCATCCGCTAAGAAGCGTCCATCTCTTTTCTCTTTCACTTCATTTCTCTTGTGGAATATTTTAATATTTCTTTTCTGACTTATATAATCTATCCAGTGAAACATGTTATCGTATTTATCTCTCAAATCCGGTTTAAATTGCGATTATCTATCTCTTTTAACAAACGATCCAATAGGAAACTCTTGATCAAATGCCCATAAATAGAGGGCATTTGCATCATTGCCCACTATTTTTTTACAAAGTTTTGTTTTATTCCTAATTTTACTAATATTATGCTCAGAATATCTAGAAAACACGATGGAAGGCCCTCCAACTAAATTAGATAACAGTGAGAAGTAAATTTCGGAACTATTTTTGTCAAACAAAGAAAAGTATTCACCTCCATCCCTAGCACTCTTAAAAACTAGTTGTCTAGCAATACCTGGTACAGAAATAGTTGATTTAAAAATATTGATGTTCTTATCTCGGTAGAAATTTTGTAATTTTACTGCAGCCTTTACAAATGGTGTTACATCTAGATTATTGTACCACACAAGAAAATCTTTAAAACATTTCATGTCGTTTTCATGCCATATTTTCTTGAGGTTATCATATTCTTCTTGAGAATCAAGTACATTGCGACCTAAAAGAGTGGAATAGAAGGCTTCAAAGGGAGGGAGAGAAGTATGACTAAGTTTATCCACACCATCAAAAAATTCATATGGAAAATATCCTTTTTGCTCTGGTATTTTAAACGCTTTAAGGAAAGATGAATAGCTACTTCCTGGAGCTAGATAATTCAAAACATCTAAAAACTTAAAATTTTCATTTGCTAAACAACTATACAAATTATTTTTCTTTACAACAAAAACATTTTGTGATTCGTGTAAGTCAAGGTGTTTAGCAATACTACTTTTGATTAAATTCAATCACCCCTTTTTACACCCCTCCCTTCTGCCTGGGGTTTCACCACGATCACATTTCAATCTATTGTTGTATAGAGTTTCATTTCTAACAGATTATCTGTTTTGATTGATTATCAATTCACCCCAATTCACCCCAATTCACCCCAAAAGCAATTAGCGAATGTTCGCATTTTCGCCACCCACTGCAAATAATTATTTTTCAAAAGCAACAGTATTAGAGTGAACACACCATACTACTGGTAGGGAACACAAATTCTTTACACTCATACAAATTCGACTTGTGTGTACCAAGGTGAGGAACACAAATTATTAGAAATGCAGTAAAATTAAAGGATGATGAAAAGCTAAAGAAACTATATTATACTATTTATATCCATCCCACCACAGGGATAGCTCTGGAAGTCTATCCAATGTTTACTAATTGAGGGCTCAGGTAAGTATGAATGAATAAGAACACAAGATTACCCGGTAATCGATTCTGGAAGTGAAATACTTACCTGACCTTTCCCCACCCTCCCTCCATGGTTGAAGTGCAGAACTGCATATGCATGCTCGGTCACGTTGCTGCCCGTCGGAGGGAGGGGTCCGTAAACGATTATGTGGGGAGAAAGCAGTGGGAGAGCGAAGTTATTGTGGACTAAGGTAAGTATTTCACTTCAAGAATCTTGAAACTATTATTCATAAACCATGAAAAATATATTAATAATAATAATAATAATACATGATTTACTTATTAGCGTTAGTTTCAGAAAATTTCTGCTCACCAGTGCTTGTTAGTGACTGCCAAAACTTATGGATTTAGATAATTATTGTGAACAAGCGAGTTTTGAGTCTATTCTTGAAGGTTTCGTTTTCATTGATATTTCTTATATCAGGTGGCAGATTGCTCCACTGTTTAGGTGCGACACTACAAACAGATCTTTTTTCATAATTAGTTCTGACACGGGTAGACCAAAAAAGGTTCTGATGGTTACTTCTCAAGTTACAGTTATGTGCCTTATGCTCCAATAAATCAGCAATGTACAGCTGTGGGTGATTTGTTGTTGAGTGCTTTTATGTCATATTCAGCACCTTCAATTCTATCCTGGCCTTTATGGGTAGCCAGTGAAGCTCCTTTCTTACATGTGATATTCTATCATATTTTTTCAACCATTCAATGAGCCGGGCCGATGAATTTTGCGCATCCTGTAGCTTGTCCAGTAACCTTTCGCTTATGCCAGACAGTCGTGCATTTCCATATTGAAAAAACATGTCTAAGAATTTATTCAAGAACACATAAAATCCTTCAGCCGTTCTCAGAGTAATGTTGAAGAGCGCTGTAATGGCCAACTTAAAAACTTGGATGGAATAATTTTAGTATTATAGCATTGTAATTTCCTTAGGTGAAACAAAAATTTTATACGGACTATAGTATAATATGTATAGATGCTTAACTACATTTGTTAAAGAGGTTTTCTTTATGATGCTTGTGTGCTATGTAGGAATTCACTGAGGCTTTTTTGCTGCAGCGCAGCCTATGTTTTGTCATACAAAACAGTTTTTGATTCCATTAGGATGATACAAAATGTATTTGGTGTGCGAAAACGTATTTGCACTGTATATTCATATTGTATGTCAACATTCCCATCTCATATTGTATATCACTTCATATTGTTTACCATGTTGATAACAGTCAAGAGTACATCATGTATATATATATATATCTTATGCTTAGTGTTTAGTATTGTTATTGAACCTGAATTGTTGTGCTAAAACTATTTGTTGGTGCTTTTTTAAACAGTATTATTACTATTATTTGTTTAGTTCAGGTGCTTTAGAATTTCTTAGACAGACTATGTAGTGTTGATTAGTATTAGTCATAATATAGCTCTACTTATTTCATTATTTTAACTGTTGATCCATGTATTTCTATTATCTTTTTATTTTTTGCCATTTATCATCTTGTCATGCTGACACATGTATCAATTTGATATTTAGCTGTCAATAAAAATCTATATATATTTGTGTATTAATTATCTCATTCGCATCTATGAATCATATTTTCGTATTCCACAAACAATTGCCTCATATTTTAAACCGCATTTATGTGATAAAGCATTCAAATTCATAATTACATACATACAACAGCTGTTCACCTTTCTAAAATTCTCTTGAAGCAGATTATTTTATCTACGAAAACATTAAATGTATATAGGTAAATATGACCTCATATCATATCTTATATAGAAGCAATTCTTTATTCATATACTGAAATATGAAAGGAATATTCCATTCAGTCCTTGTTACATTGTAAATAGTGTTGTGTAACTTCTATGTATTGTTAAGCAAACATACCTGCTTCAAATGTAAATTTATCTAGTGAACATGCAGAACCAGCTTGTTCTATATTGGCTCATAATTTTATTTTTCAATAGGTAGGATTTCTAAAATAAAATTAATTTGTTTCAACAGCTTGTTTTATACAAACGCATCACATTGTTTCGATTTTATTTTTCTAACAAACTGAAAATGTTGTTATTTGTTTATTTCTGTTTGTTCAAGTACCTTAATTGTGTCTATGTTTTTTTTAATAAAAATACAAAAAAAAGTTCACACACCCCAACTAACTTGATAAATACATCTCCAATAATTCAGTTACAAACACAGAGATTTATGGCATGCATCTATCTATCTATTTATCTATAGATCTATCTATTTATCTATTTATCTATTTGTCCATTTATCTATGTATCTATCTATCTATCTATCTATCTATCTATCTATGTAAAAACTATCTATTTATCTATTTTTCTATCTATCTATCTATTTATCTATAGATCTATCTATTTATCTATTTATCTATTTGTCCATTTATCTATGTATCTATCTATCTATCTATCTATCTATGCAAATTGATCTTCAATTGTGGTTAAAATCGAAATTGGTTTCCATGGCAATTTACAATACAAACTGGTATTTTAAATAAGTACTGAATTAGCCTACTGAAAATACTAAATCAAATTAACCTACCTATAGCCTAGGAGTGTAGAAGTCTGGCAAATATCTAACCATCTATGAGACAGGCAATATGAAGTAATAAAAAGCTCCTATTCCATTTACATCTTTCCTCATTACGTCAGATCAATTAACAATTCTAATCAGGAAATTAATGACAATATCACGTTCCAAATTTCCTCGGGCTATTAGCCCAACAAATAGTTTCATAGTTCCAACAGCTACAAAACATGTTTTAGACCTTATAAACGCATCAAATTATTGGCAATATATGATTAGGTCTTTAAAAATTCTTACCTAACCAACCATCACATAATCCATCGAGTGTACATTTGTATTTATGTTAGGTAGACAACTTTAATTACGCACATTAGTACCATTTGTCTGTTAAATTATAGGCCTACAGTAACTGTATTTTCAGGTTTAGGGAGTTACGACTATATTTCAATCTACAATGATACTTTTGAAAGCATTAATTAGGCCAAGGCCTATTTCTGTATTATAAGGGCAAAGCTTTCAATCATCATGCTAAATCGTGTAATAGTAATTGTGATTATATATAGGCCAATATCATATATCAAGCTAATTATATCTAGTAACAGTGATTGTGAACATCGTTTGTTTACATTGATAAGACCATAAAGCCTAACACTAGTGAACTCACCTTGAGATCTTCAACAATATATTGAGAATACCTAGTTCGTTCTAGTTCGTTCTTGTCGGGTAATACAACCTCTTTGCAGCACCTCCTTGAAAATGTAGGCCAAGAGAGCGAATGGCCAAAGATCAAAATACCAGCTCTCTAGAGTTGTTTACAACATCTCGAGGTAGTTTCTCAAGGTTGCTGCGTAACTTTCCATAAACATGAATGAAAAATACTCGAAAAAATCCCTCATATTGTTTGTAAATCTTTGCTTGTAATTTACTGGTGATATTCAGCCCAATTTCTTGTTAGTAAAATATTGTTGGGCTTATTTTTGCGAAATAAAGTTTCCTTGCAGACGATTTTGGTTCGGCAGCAGCAGGTCGCAGCAGTGGCGTTACAGCAGCAGCAGCAGCAGCAGCTGCAGACACCACGTGCGTTTATAAATAGACGCATGCTGTCACATATAGAGCTTCCATTTAACTGTTAGTTTTAGTCAATTGTTTAAATAGTAACATCGTAACAATTAACAGCCGGTTAGTTTGTGCGCAAGTACATGAACATATAGATATTTTTTAAATAAATATAATAAGTGTGACTGCATAATAAAAATGCAACTTTAATGTTCTTGTAATACTTTTTTGGGAGGGGGAATTAATATACTGGGTAACCAGGGCCGTAGCCTGCAACTGCCCCCCCCCCCCCCCCCCAATAGAATTTACCAAATATAGTATAATTCATGGTTAGTGAACATCAGAACATCGGAAATTTGACCTTAGACCTAACTGCCCCACTAGATTTTTTCTAGGCTACGGCCCTGGTAACATACTGAATCTGATAATAGGGTAAAGTTGGGTGATATGGGCAGCAGTAAAATATGGGCACCTCGCAGTAACTGAAAGCCATCAGGGGTACATGCTCACACCTGGTGGAAGTATATTCAAGGTCCACCAATTCTCAGAGCAGTCTTAAATGCAAGGTGTAGTGTTTAGTCCAGCAACAATATTGGTAACTCCAAGCAAGAAGACAACACCTGTATAATCATGATAATGGCTGATAGAACAGACTGACTCGTTTATTCACCAGAGGACTCATAGCATCAGTACAGTGACAATCCTCTAGGGGGCCGGTTATTCTTGTGATGCCACACAAGGTCATTAATACTTATTGTCAAGCAAAACTATCATGTAAGGAGTGAAACATTAAAAAAACTGCAAATGTGGATAACACTATTTAAGCGTACTGTTCTGATTTATACCACAAAATTTTTTTACATAACTTTTGTGTAAGATTATAAAGTGTGCAAAATAAATAAATAAAGGGCCCATACATGTTTAACAGCACTACTAAATGTGCTGATATTAAACATTTATCTTGCCCATATTAAACTTCTGCATTTATAGTAGATATTAACATAGTTCAATATGGGCATTTTAGTGCTCATATTTCTGAATGAGGTTCCCATAAAAACACCAAGTGCTATGGTTTAATATGGGCACTTTTTATTATTTTTTTTCTAAACCATACAATCTCAAAACTATTATAGATATGCATATTATATGAATTATGCATTTTCCTTATTTAACTTTCATCACAGCATTAGGCAGACAAAAGTATGCCCATATTACCCAACTTCACCCTATATTCTGGCACATATGTCTCTCTGTGTGTCTATGAAATTCATTCATTAATACATTTTCTGTTTTTAACTTATTGCTTCAATCTGTTACTTTGATGCCTAATTCAAGTATATTTATTCATGCAAAATTTAGCAAGTTGACAAGCAACTCTTAACAGTTTATTGTTAATGGTTATAGGTTCAATTTTAACAGTTAAACTGTATACAGTTAACTGTTCCAGTCAACTGGCAGGATGCCCTACTGTCACCTTGTGGGAGTTCCATGGAACTTTTTTTTTTCGTTTTGACATACTTATTATTATGTTTATTCACACTCGGAAGTACAACCAGCCATTGGGACTGGAAATCAAAAAGTTACGAAATTGAGTTAAGGAAAGTCCATATACAATAGATGAAACGACATAAAGGTTAACATTTGGACTTGGTAAAATTTAAGAAATATAAAAGTCGTGTAATGCACAGCACATATTAGAGTTCATTGATTTCACATTTGGCTAGTCCACAGTTCATTTCTCCATGACTGCATTGCAGCAACTCCTTGATAACTCCTGCTCTTACTCTGGCTTCCTGTGAGGTACATCTCTCTTGGCAATCCAAATGTATAATACTTTGAAACTTGAACAGATCTGATCTGACTCCCCTTTGCAAATCTAGTCCACATCTTTCCAGACAATAAAAGCAATTCCTTGCAAATATAGAGTTTGAAAGACTTAGAGTATTTCTCATAATGTATCTCACCAATGGAAAACTGTGGTTAAGACATACCACAGCAAACTTAGTGAATCTTACAAACATATGGTCTGAGCAGAGAGAGCCAGTCAGGCATGGTAATAGCTGACAGTGTGTTCTAAATGGGACATTCCATAGTCGTGGAATGCTCTTGCGATATGTGATGTGTAGCTTCTGTAGACTATGTAGATTGCACAACTGAATCCCATAAAAAGAGGTACAGTATGATTTAAAGAGATTATTCCTGACAGTAGGCGGAACACATGCAAATCTTGAGAGAAACAAGTTCAATTGTTTTTGAAATGATTTCACCACACTGTCTAAGTCACTTTCGCTGGGATCTGAATAAACATAATGTCCCAAGTGCAGTGCACAAGACTTGCTAGTGATTGTACTGCCACCAATGCTAATCTGAATTGGTGTATTGTCCTTTGAGGCATTGAAGGTAATAAGTTGACTTTTTGCCCCATTGAATTTAACCTTGAAGCTTTCAGAGAAGTCCTCGCAACTTTTAACCATGGCTTTAAGACCGCTTAGAGAGGGTGACAACAGGCAAACATCATCTGCTTAAGCCAGTACGCCACAAAAGTATGGACCAATATAACATCCTTCTCCAGACTTCTGCAAGTTATACACTAAGCCATCGACATAATTGCCAAATAAAGTTGGCGATAAAATGCCTCCCTGCTGGACACCATTCCTGGCGTCAAAAGGTTGTGATGTAAAGTTATTCTTTGGTTTAATATTTATATTGGTTGGTCATGTGACCTGCTATGTCGGCTATTATGGTAACAAGGACAGTAACAGGATAGACATTAAATTAAACATCATGCAATATCTGAAAGGGAAATGGTGTTATTTTCCATTCCATTTTGTAATTTTGGATTACATTAACAATGGCTTTAGAGCTTTTTTCTATGATAGATAGTTTCCTTATAAACTTGGTAATAGGAAGGACAAAACAAAAGGTCAACCCATGCCATTACAAACCCTTTTCATAAATATTGGAAACACATTTCCAATTATGTAAGATAAGCAGACATCCTGAAGTCCCCCACATCAGTGCTATCATCTCTTGAAAAGTGCACAAACCTAACAATATTAGATTTTTATTAGTTTTTCATCTAGCAGCATTTTAATACCATGATAACAGGACATTGATTCTGTGGACAAACTTAAACAAAGGATTATGTTACTGGAAGTGCAAATATTTCAACTTCTCCTGACTTTATCTATGTAAATATTATAAAATGGTTTTTAACTTACATTCAATGAGAAGGGCTGTTTCTTCAATGTAATCATCGTGACTTTAATTGAAGACATGAAGTTCTGTTCGTCAAAAATTGAGCTATACATGAACTGCCATATTATAAAACCAGTTTGCATGTTATATAATCACATTTGAAAGATGAGGGACGGGGATCTAGCTATGGGATCCCTTAGGTTTTTGACTCATAGGTAATATACATGATGTACTCTTGACTGTTATTAACATGTAAACAATATGAAGTGATATACAATATGAGATGGGAATATTGATATACAATATGAAGTGACATACAATAGTAGATATTTACAAATATACAAATGTACAAAGTCATACACACACATGGAAGCAGTTTCGTCAATGTGCCGCCAGCCACTCAGTTCCAGGAGACAGTATAATTACTATTTATATGAAACATATATATTCTACTGTCTAATTTTAATGCTACCTGTAGAAATTTACCAAGAGCAAAGTTAAGGTAAGTGTTCTTGGTTGTTAATATTAGTAAGAATTGTTCAGTTGGATAAAGCCCTCGACCCATTTACAAGCAATTTTGAATAAGTTTAAGCGGATATCATTCCATTTTTTACACCTCATTAAACAATGAAACTCATCTCCTACTTGGTTCAGATTGCATTTTTCAAAATATTTTCATCTGCAGGAACATAAGGATGTTTGTGTCTGCCAAATTCAATATTAAGGTTGTGTGAGCCTAGTCTAAAACCTGCTTTATTACAATAGACGGATTTGGGTAGGGTATAATTAAGATAGGGCTCTATTCGAATATCATTCTTGAAGGTTTTGTAAGTTCTGAGTTTTGGGTTTAGCATACTATCATTTATCTCAGTGAGCATCTTAGTATGAGCCTTTTCAAACAAGGATAAAATGTGCTTGTTTATTCTGGAATTGGCAGAATCTGTATCTAGAGTTTCTGTGACTTTATAAAGTCTTGTAAGCCAGCAAGGAAAACCTCTTTGATGTAACTTAGTCTGAATGTCATAGCAGCTACGCAAGACCAAGGGGCATGTATTTGACCTTAGCCTGCCTAAAAATTTGATTGCTGAGGCATGTTGTCTGACTATCAGTGGAAATCTACATGTATCAGCCAGAATGGCAAGTGTTGAAGTTTGACACCTAACACTGAGCAGGCTTTTAAGGAAACAAACTTGTATTTTCTCGAGAGCTTCAATTTGCTTCTCTCGGAATCATATTTCACTATTGTATTCAAGTATTGGTAATATATATGTGTCAAAAATTTTGATGCTCAATTTGCTGGTAGATAGCCAACTGTAGACTTTGTCTTTTCTTTAAGAGCATACATCGCTTTTTTTGCTTGAGTTGTCAAATGCTCATACATTACTTTGTGTATGTTGCTAGAATTACTAATTACATGACCCAAATATTTTTATGAATTAACTATATCTAATTTCTCATTTTCAATAATGAAATCATGATTATCTTGGCCTGTACATTTGCCAGATTTATGAAAGATCATAACTTTGCTCTTCTGAGAGTTAATTATTAGATGCCACTTTCGTAGATGAGTGTATGTTGTCCCATATATTGTTACTCCACAGGTCTGGTCTAGGTATTCACACATGTCTGATAAATACAGATTCAATAGCTTGGGACTGACTATCCCAGCTTGGAGAACGCCATGGGTAATATCAATCCCTAATTCATCATGCCATCGAACCGTATTATTTTTACAAGCTTTCCGCCATAGCCTTTTTTTTATCATTTTATAATACAGGAATGATCGGTTGACAAAGTCAAAAGCTTTTGAAAAGTCTATAAATAGGGTTTTACGCATTGATTTATGGTAAGATATGATTGTGTCTAATATGAATAAATTATCACTAGTTCTGCAACCCTTACTAAAACCAAATTGATTAGGATCTACAATGTCTGTAGCTTCACTTTGGAAGACTAATCTCTTATTTAAAATGGCTTCAAATATTTTACCCATACGTGCCATTAGATATATATATAGATTTTATTGACATGTAAAATATCATAAGTGATACATATGTCATTCAGTTAAAAGATAACATGAAAGAGACATTAATGTAAATACAGAAAGCAATAAAATTTCAATAATCAAGGTTCCAGCCACCAAGTTAACTATTAATACGTGTTTAAAATCCACATACACAATAAAAAAAAATACAAGCCGCTAATAAAAACATTTCACTCTTAAAGTCCAAAACATGACAAGCACATCATAACTAATAAACTAATAAACTAAATTAATAACTGTGTGGATACAGGAGATGGTTTTCTCTACATATCGGCTTGAAGGAGAAACTTTCCTAAACTATTTAATAACTCAGGTTCCTTGTTTGTCATTATTGCTGTAAACTTAGTTATATCATCTAGAGACAAGAAGTTGTTAATAAATTTAGTTGCATTCAAAAAAAGGTTAACACGGTGTTGCTCATTACCAGGACAGACTATCAAACAGTGAATTTCATCTTCTACAAAGTTTAACGTACACTTTTCACATATTCTATTTGGTGCGGGAATTATTGGTTTATGGTGTCGACCTGTTTCAATCTTCAGGCTATGTGAACTTGTCCTAAATCTAGCTATTTTAGTTAACACTTTGCGAATTTGTTGCAATTCAAGATAAGGTTCTATTCTACAATCAGTTTTAAATAGTTTATATGTCCTAAGTTTTGGTTGTTGTGAACTGTCATTTATTGCATTTATAAGTCGCTCATGTTCGGCTTCATAGAGTCTTAGTTTCACTGTGTTAGAGATATTATCAATGTCAAAGTTTCTGAGGTTACTAATATCATATTCAATGTTGCAGTTATTTAATACATGACAAACTTTACTGAACCAGTTATTTCCATTTACTGCATTCACATAAATTTCCTTCTGAAAATTTAAACATTTCTTAAGTAAACTGTCATCAGGTGCTCTTTCCAATCTTATCCAGTAATTCACCATTCTAATTTTCTGTCTGACATGCAATGGGGATCTACCTGTTTCACCATAGACTGCTAAAGATGGTGTTTGTTTTCTAACTCCTAATATTTTTTTAAGATATGCAAGTTGCAAATTTTCTAATTCAGGCATAGATTTTTCACTTGTCCATATTTCACTATTGTACTCCAGGATAGGTAAAATATAGGTATCAAACATTCGAAGAGATAGCATGGGATTGATTTTTCCTAATGCTTGTTTTGAATCACCTTGCAGTGCAAAGAGCACTTTATGAGCTTGTGTTGAGAGGTATTCCGTCATCTTGCTATGTATTCTACGCTTATTAGTAAGCATATGGCCAAGATATTTGAAGCTGTCAACATTTACTAGTTTTTCACCATTACAGAAGAAGGTGCTTATTGCTTTGTTACCAATCTGCATCACTTTGGTTTTACTAACATTTACAATAAGGTGCCATTTTTTACAGTAATTATGAAGTGAATTTATACTATTTTGCATGCAATTAGGAGAATCAGCTACAAGTGCGATGTCATCGGCATACAATATATGTGTAAGAGTAAAATCACCTAATGTTATTCCATCTGATTTTTCAAGATGATCGGGTAGATCTGACATAAATTCATTGAATAATTTTGGGCTGAGGATTCCACCTTGTAATACCCCACATTTGCTGTCAATAGAACCACCGGTATTACCACCTTGATTTACTCTTGCTTTTGCCTTATCATACATACTGATGATAACCTTGAGCATTTTGTCACCAATATTCTGCTGCATCAATTTGTAGTACAAAGCATTTCTATTAATGTAATCGAATGCTTTAGTAAAATCAACAAAGCACAAGTATACAGGTTTTCGCATTGCTTGTTGGTAACTTATAACTGTGTCAAGAACAGAGACACAGTCAGTAGTGCTTGACCCAGGGGTGAACCCAAACTGACAAGGATCATCAAGATTTAGAGCCTCATTTTTAAAGTATAATCTGCTATTTAGGATTGAGTCAAAAATCTTACCCATTACTACATTTACAGTTATTTTTCTATAGTTATCAGGATCTGTGCGGTAACCTTTTTTATGTAGAGCATTAATAAGCCCTTCTGACCACTGAGATGGGTATTCACCTTTATCAAAAATGTGGTTGAATACAGCACAAAATGGTGTTATAAGATTTTCACCAGCATATTTATAGAATTCTGCGGGTATCCCATCAATGCCAGCCGCTTTATTATTTTTGAGTCTCCTGAAATGCAGGGCGACCTCTTCTTCAGTTATTACATTATCACAAATATGAGTAGATAGTTCACTACTGCAGCTATAACCGGAATTTTGCACAGCATTAACTATGTGTGCCATATTTTCAGTGTCAAAATAGTCACGCTCTGGTGGAAGCGATTGTTGTTTAAAGTAGTTATGAAAGGTATCTAAGTCTGGGCAGTTATCTTGGATTTTTCCAACAGATTTTAATTTATTCCAATACTTCCAGCAATCTGCTTGATTTTTACCCATGAGAGTTTGCATTTCCTTTCTATTATTTCCTTGAAATTTTCTTTTTTTCTTTTGAGTTACTCGTTTGTAATATCTGTGCATAATACCATATTGCATTTTATTTTGATCCAGGGCTAAATCATTCTGTTTAGCAAAGTCATTCAAAGATTTTCTGAGATTTTTACACTCACTATCAAACCATTTATTAGTAGGAAAAGTGCTTTTTGCAGATTTAGATTTCTTTTTCTCAAACGTTGGCCGTATTCTATCATTTAAGTATTGGTATACAGTATCTATGACCACATCTGTATCATAGTCTGACTCAATATCACAGCATAGCTTATACAGTGTGTTCTTGGCATTTTCACTGTCAAAATTAGAGAGGTATTCTTCAGTTTTACTCTTGTCAAATACATAATTGAATGTTCTGGTCTGCCGACTATTTTTAGTGTGTTTATTTTTTTTTTTGGTACTTTGGGAAAGTTAAAAGAAAAGCTAAGTGGAGTATGGTCAGACTCAGTAAGCTTATCATTTATAACAAACTCATGAAGGCAATTATACGCTGGTTCACTACAAAGGAAATAGTCAGCAACACTTTGTCCCATAGGAGTATGACAGGTAAATCGATCGGTTATACTTTCATCAAAGAATCCATTCATTATTCTAATACTGCTTGCCCTACATAAGTTAATGAGATCCTTTCCAAAGGCATTTACCTTCTTATCTCTACACAGTCTGTGCCTAAGGGACTATTTGTGTTGCATTGTAGTTGCAACACGAGATACAGTGCCTAAGTCAGAGATGAGAGAAGAATTTTTTCCATTTACAGGTTCTTCAAAATCATTCATATCACCTGTCCGGCTATTAAAATCACAGTGCTGGAAAGGTTAGAGCTGCAGATTAAACACTGTAAAGTTATGAAAAGATAAACAAAGCGTGAGAGTCAGTTTGCGATAGTTATCAGGTTCACTATAACTACCTTTTTAATGCAGGGGTTGAATTATTCCCTCAGACCATTTGTTTGGGTAAACTCCCTTTTCCCAAATGTAGTTGAACAATACTGTAAGAGGCTGAAGTAAGTAGTCATATAAATATTTGTAAAAATCATTACTAATTCTATCTATTCCAGGGGCCTTAGTTCAGTCTGTACCTCACTCATTGTTATAGGGTGATCAGTCATGTAGGTACTAGGATTAGTGAGACTGTTGTTAAAGTTTACCATGAACTCTTCTACATATTTGAGGAATTGCATATCAAATGGAGAAGTATACTCACTAGGTGGGGCTTGCACACTTGCAAAGTATTTTTCAAAACAGTCAAGAGATATATATCATTGGCAATTGAGAAACTATTATTTTTATGTAATCTATCCCAGTAGTTCCAGTAGTCACATGGGTTATTTATATCCAATTCACAGAGCTCATTTATATATCAAATTATTATGAGGCAAGGTTTGAAAACAGGATATTATTTTAACTGAAATACTTTTTTATACTTAATTTTTTTGTTCAGTTTTAGAATGAATAAATCAAGGCAACCCAACCAATTTATATTTATCTTTTCATAACTTTAGTGTTTAATCTGCAGCTCTAACCTCTCCAGCACCATCTCTTCCAAATGCTTGGTGTTACTTTCTAGTCGATTGATCATGCTGTCCACAAGATTAGGCATCTGTCCACCATTGATTTTACCAATCATACATAATATGGTGGAGAATGATAGTCTCTTCTTTTCGTCTTGATCCCAGCATTGACACATCATGTCAAGCCAAGCTCTCTCAATAATGAACCATAACATACGGAGAAGATTTGTTTCAATTAATCTGAATTTCCAAAGGAATCTTTCTAATGAACTGAATAATGCCTATTCACAGATCAATACTTATGCTTTGACAATGGTTTAATACAATATGTGAAAAATGTGTTTGTATATGACAGTGAAATAAATCCTGCAGGTCACAAACCAATTGTGACAGTTATTAATTCTCACCCTGGACGTATTATTGTGAAACCGCAGACAACACAGAAAAACAACAGGATCTTATGGCACAAAGTCAATGACCAGCACTTGGCCTTTTACCTACAGACAATTAATACTTTACTAGGCCAGAATGGATTATGTGATGTATCTAAATGCAGAGACCTACAGTGCACTAGTGAGGATCATCATACAAAGATCGATGAATGGTGTGAATGTCTTGTCAATACCTGTCTGCAAGCTGGACAATGTTTTCCTGCTGAGAAAAAAAGCCACAAGAAAGTTATGCCTGGATGGACATCGATGGTTAAACCTTATAGACAGGAATCTCTTCTCTGGTTTGACCTATGGAAGCAAGCAGGCAGACCAACACAAGGAACATCATATAGAAATATGATAGAAAGTAAGAGACAGTATAATTATGCTGTCAGGTGTTTCAAGAAGAAAGAAAGAAACACAGTGTACAAAAAAATGGCATCAGCAATCAAGGAAAACCAGTCTAGAGACTTCTTTCGGGAAGTTAAAAGAGTAAACCAATCTAAACCATGTACAACCATAAGTATCAACAATGAAACAGAACCGCATAGAATAGCAGCAATTTTTGCAAACAGAGATTGATGACACAATTATACAGAAACTGCGATGATGATGCAGTTATTAGCCAAGAAATGGTGTACAAAGCTGTCCTTAAATTAAAAGAAGGGAAATCAGATGGCGATGTTGGACTGATGTCCAACCATATCATACATGCAACTGACTTTTTTAATCATCACTTTGCTCAGCTAGCAACAGCCATTCTTATACATGGTGATCAGCTAAGGAATGTGATTTCTAGTACTCTCAGTTCCATTCCAAAAGAATGTCGCGCCAACCTTTGCTCAGATGGAAACTACAGGGGAATTGCACTCTCCTTCTCTTTTGGCAGACTTTTAGATTTGATTATCCTGGAGCGTAACTGCACAAAGCTGTTGACCTCGGACAGACAATTTGCATTCAAAAGCAAAATGGGGACAACTATGTGTTCCCTGGTAGTGAAGGAGATTGTACAATACTACTTCAACGATGGATCAACAGTAGTTGGGTGTTTCCTGGATGCTACGAAAGCATTCGACCAGGTAAAGTACGATAAACTGTTTTCCCTGCTTCTTAAGAGGAATTTTAGTGCAATAGACTTGCGTGAATTGAAGAATTTGTATACCCGGCAGACCTCTCGGACCATTTGGAATGATGCTTTATCTCAACCATTTTCCTCAACAAATGGCATAAGACAAGGTGCAATTGCATCACCAATTTTGTATACCATGTATATGGATGAGTTGCTCTTTCGCCTACAGAATAAAGGTTCTGGTTGTTGGATAGGACACCAATACGTAGGCTCTATATATGCTATGCAGACGACCTCGCATTACTAAGCCCCAGCTTACATGGATTACAGGAAATGATAAACGAGTGCCAAGACTATGCTCTGGAATATGGGATGGAATACAATCCCAAAAAAAGTGCATGCACATTCTTCTCTAAAAAGAAAGTAGACCATATTCCAAACAGGATTACTCTGATAAATGCAACTATACCCTGGGTGTCTCAAGTAAAACACCTGGGTAATATCTTGCAGCATGATCTCTCAGAAAAATCTGAAATATCACAAAAAAGGGAGATCTACAAGGACGGGTGAATACCCTTCTTGCAAATGTTGGTGACGCACCTGAGAAAGTTATCCTGAAATTATTTGCATCACAATGCTGCCACTTCTATGGAAGCCAAGCTTGGAACTATTCCGATAAAAACGTACAAGAATTCCACACTATGTGGAACAGGTGTCTCCGGAGGCTCCTGGATGTACCATTCAGAACCCATGTACGATATCTTCCCCATTTGGCCAACATGGCACACTCAATCTCACAGGTTTACGCAAGGTTTGCAAAGATTAAAAATTCCATGCTAAACTCTACTAATTCATTTGTGAGATATCTGGCAAGGTATGGAATACACAACTGCCAAGCTATTATTGGCAAGAACATGAAGCGAATAAGTGAAATGACACAAAAAAAAACACAGAAGAAATATTGACAAACAGGAATGCGAGGGAACTTGTTATTTATTCATGCACTCTCTGTGACATGATAACTGTGAGAACTATTCAGGAATTAAGAAGGAGCAACATCACACAATGGCATGATGAAGAAAAGAAGGATTTCAATTTAGCATTTGGACACTCTCTATAATACTTTAAACTTCTTTGATAATCTTGATTAAATAAATAGATATATATATATAATTTCTGTCGGTTCTACAATAGTCAAATCATTGGCGTATGGATCATCCTGAAGAATTACCTCCTGAGTTAGGATGGCAAATAAATACACATCTCCTTTCTGGGTCCCTTGCAAAAAAGTTTTGGATTTGCAAAGTAGTTCAGGTGCTGTCCACATTAGGTTCCAGGAACTCCATTATTCTCTTCCAAGGTTTTTAGTTTTCTGCTTGATGCAGTTCATACCATAGTCAGATATTTGACAAGACCATCGGCTGTTAACCACGCAGTTGGTACTCGTCAGATGTCCGTAAAAATCTGTTAGGATTATTAGCATTTCTATGTGACATAAATGCTGGATGCTTCATTGAAAACCAAGCCAAAAATCAGAACTTATTTGGGTAGTACAATTATATGACAATTCAAAAACAGTTAATTTACTTCTTTTATACAACACATAAGGTATCATCCCTTCTACAGAATATTTACAAAAAACAACAAGGTGGGAGGCTGTTGTTCTTTGGGCCAAGGTCCATATAAAAAGTCATATAAGATACACTGCACATGATATTGTAGGTAAACTTTAAGAATGACATGGTGGTGATCAAGAAACTCGATGACAAACCTGTAAACATCACAGACAGAAGAGTTCTTACGGAGATGAAGGTCATGAAATATATTAAACATGAAAATGTTAATTCCTTTATTGGCATATGCCTTGAGCAGTCTCATTCTTGTTTTTTTGTGCCCAAAGAGGAAACCTGTATGATGTCCTCCATAATATTAATATGAATCTGTACTGGGACTTTGGTAACAGGACGTGACTCAAGGGATGAAATACTTCCACAGCACTCCAATCTTTTAACATCAATTAAGAAATTATTTTACTTGATATAAAGACTATTAGTCAGGGAGCAACTACAATGAAATAGAAAGCTGTGGGACTTTTGTGATGAAATTATAAGCTGTATACCATTTTGTTTAGCAGAACTTCAGCTTGAGGATTTGAATAAAGTAATGTTGAAAAATTAATTTCGCCCTTTATTTCAACCTTCCACAATAACTTCATTTACATATAACAAGAAAAAAAACCCATACAGAAAGTCAATAACCATTTATCAATAGCTCTTACATTGACAATTTATGTGCAATTGACAGATTGTGCAATAATTACCAGGGCTCTTACTCAGCAGTTTTATGAGCTTCATATAATTGAACTGCATACACAGATTTTGATCTTTTCAACCCAAGAAATCATCTTAAAATGTTGGTTATTGTGTCATAAGAAAATACCTATGTGATTATATTATACCTCTTATAGTATATAGTTCTTGGTCACACTGATGTATTCATGACTATTGCATAATATAGGTTTGTAGAATTAGCTGGAATATATCATATAAGTGGCTAAAAAAGCAAAGTGATGGTTTGGGAACCATGGGGATTCCTCCGCAGTTGAGATACACTAAAGATAATGCTAAGAATAGCATGCTTAACCAAAGTCAGAATTGCACAATACTAAACTTCAGTGAATAATGTAGAACAATCCCAGGCCTTAAACTTCAAGGATGGGTGGGTGAGACACGTTTTACATCCCATATTGTTTCACTAGATAGGACAGGCAGGTGCCAAGGCAATGAGGTGAATGATGAAGCAACCCAGGTAGCATGCTAGGCTGCCAACCACTGAGCTAAGCCCCTGCTCTTCTTAAAATTTAAGTCTGCCAACTTTAAGTATGCAGCAGAAGTGATCCTTCCCTTTGATCAGGTTTCCTGAGCCCATGCCACCAAAAGGCAGCTGTCAAATGTCACAACACAATCCCAAAGCAGCTTCAGTTCTGTTTTTATGCTTAAAAAAAGAGTGCAATGATTGCAAACTGACCCATCTTAAGGACAATAGCAGTGGCCTAATTTTCTTGGGAGGAGTCACAATAATGGACATGAAAGTCACTTTGAGACATGTCAACACTCCATGGATTATGCACACCCAAGGTGGCTTGGCTGGTATTACCCAGAACCCTTCTAAAAGGAGCAAGTGGAGACAGGAGCTTGTCTTCAGGAGAGCTGAGTATTTATACGATGCTGGTATGGAAATATGAATGCACTGGCTTGATTCCCATGGGGCCTTGCAATGCTGAGGTGACTGTTCGACCTCCAAGGACGTCCTTGCCTTCAAGTAGCTGAGGTAAAAGGCAGCACAGCATGCAGTCGACATTGCTAAACAGTAGTCTCTTATTTTACTCAGTGAACTGCAATAGGAACATATGAAGTGGATAATTAGTTTTCTTCTTCAGGCTTTATTCCCAATTTAAGTGAAGTCGCCAGCATGAATCCTGCTCCTCTCACTTTTGTCCCCTGCGTCCTCCTCTATGCAGTCCTCCCAACTTTCTCTTTGGTCTTCCCCATCACTCTCTTTCCTATGTAGTGCTCGTCTCTCCTTCACAATGCTCCAAACCCCCTCCTTCCCTCAGATGACTACTCAAGTATTCTACCTCTAATTCCTTCCTCTCGGCATCGTTTTGTACCTTGTCCATCAGGGTCACTCTTGTAGACCATCTCAACATCTTCATCTCTGCCACATTAAGTTTCTTCTCCAGTTGTTTTGTGAGTTTTATTTATTGGCCATGATAAATGCAGAAACTTTGGGCATTGGCTAAGGATCTAAGGACAAGCCCTACACCACTCAAACCATACTAAAGGATGGCCAAGCTGTCTAATCCCCTGAAAGTTAAAAAATTCTAGTGAGTCTGTCTTTGAAATCATACCATGACAATCCTGGACTTTTAACTATCAAAGGCTTACCTAGTGACAAGCTTTTGATATTGTTTTTAAGTGGCATGTGTCAAGCAATCTCAATAGACCCTTAAAATATTGTACAGGTTTTATTGTGTATGGACTGCTTTTGATTTGAAGGATGAATCAGGAGGGATCCTGAATGTAACCTGAATGTAAATTTTCTATTTTTCAGCTAATTAGCAAGCAGTGATTGATCTGATACAGTTGGGGTAGCTCATGCAATAGCATGCTTCCCTGCATTGTTCAATATGAATCATTATATCGTCTCAGGTGTTCACCCAAACTTTGCCATTCCTGTAGCTGTGAAGTGAGGCGACCTATGATTGCAAGTCAGAAAATTTCACTGTGGTTCAATTGGAAGATCCTGAATAAAGTTTATGTTAAGAGATTCATGCTGATGTCTGAAAGGGTTTCAGTATCAGTACTTTCTAAAGTTTCTAACACCAGTGTGCACTGCTCATTACAACTCTCGAGGATTAGTGATTTGTTAGCCTAAGAACTGCTCACCTGAGTCTTGCAAATGTAACACCATCTGATAATGATGTTCCTAAACTTGACTGACATCTATTTATTGAGATCAGCACTTTCTCAAATAAAGTTGGCATCATTACATTGATTCCTTATATTTTCCGACCTCAATTAAATATATTTAACTTCAACCATAACTCTACCAAAAGGGTAGGCACAAAATGGTATATAGCTGAGGGATTTCAAAAATATATATGACCATTATCATAAAGTGTACTTTCAAATTTCAGACTTTGAAATGTAGTTGTAAGTATAGGTTCAGTCAAGTAGCCAACAATGAAAAATGTATCGTTTTCATGTCACACTATAATGCTAATATATTAATTAGCTTCATAGATTCCCATGGCCATTTAAAAAGCACCAACTGAGTGGCTGCCAGCCGATGGTTTTGTCAAGTAACTGACTATGGAATGCATCACATCAAGCTAAGAGCCAGAAATCCCATGGGGAAAAACAGAGTCCTGAAGATTGCTGTGGATAGCACCTGAATTACTTCGCAAATCTAAAACTCATTTGCAAAGGAGATGTTTATTCATTTGCCTTAATAACTCAGGAGGTAGTTCTCCAGGATGATATACACGCTAATCATGACATGGCAATTCTTGAATCAGGACAAATTATAAAAAGAGTAAAGGCAAAAGACCACCTCTCAGGCCTTATCTGGAAGCAGGTAGTTGTTTTTCACTGTTTATTCTGGAGTAATGTTTTCTAAAAAGCAAAAATAAGAAAGAAATTAAACAAATTATAACATTGGGATTCAACCACCACTAATCTTTATTTAACAAGATTAACCGAAATAAATCTTATCCGTACATTGTGATTCATTAAGAGAGCTGCAGTTCTGCTTGGCAAGACCTGATTGTTCAATGCTGGGATGAAGACGAAAAGAAGAGACTATCATTCTCCACCATATTATGTATGATTGGTAAATCAATGGTGGACAGATGCCTAGTCTTGTGGACAGCATGATCAATTGAATAGAAAATCTTACCAAGCATTTGGATTGTGATAGAAAGGTTAGAGCTATTCATGTCGATCAACGGATAAACACTCTTATTGTATCAGAATAAAATAAAATAAAACTTGGTTGGGTTGCCTTCATTTATTCTTACCTGAATACAAATAAAGTATAAAAAAAAAGTAAAATAATTTAGTCAAATAAGATCCTGTTTTCAAGCAATGTGAGCCACATCTGTATCACATGGATCTAAACATTTGTATTTCTTAATTCGGATGGGTTACTATGGGTATATTAAATGGACCAGATCATGACAATACATAATAGATTTATCTTATCATCCTTTTGTCTTATACAGAAGCAAGGAATTAGTAGATGTAAAAGTGAAAATGAAGATATTGATCTGCTTCCATGATCTGTTGCTAAAAAGCTAAAAAATGGCATAATAGTTGCCCCTTAAGGGGGGTTCTCACATAGCCGATTTTCCCGGAGAAGCCTAACTGTCGTAAAATTATGCAAAACCCCATTTTGATGACTTCACCATGGTTGTTGGAAGCAAAAAGGGGCGGTGCTCAAGGCTACGGGTGACTTGGCGGCAGCGAAGAGTGAATCATGGACACCTGGCGGATCAGACGTAGGATACGTACAAAACCCGACGGATGATGCCCGGTCTGATGCCGGGTGAGCCACGAGTAAATCACGTTTACGATGGGAGACTCCACAGCATCTACGTACGACCTGCGGGCTTGTATGTGTGAGGGGTGTATCAAGCACATGTCAATCACGACTGTGAGGGTTACAATTAAATGAACGACCCGGCGAGTTAACTATGTCTACTACGTTGAAGGCCGGCTGTCACGGTGGAGGGGGCAGATGTGAATATATAAGTGGCTGCTTGTCTGTAGCCTCCTCGTTACCACAGAGGAAGGACTATGGCACATGCAGTCGATCAACCAACAGCCATTTTAAAATTGGCTTAGGCCAGCTTGGAATTAAATCTGCAACTAACAACTCTTGCACAGGCTATTATGCACAATGAAGAACAGTCCAGAAGAGCTGCAGAAAGAAGAGAAGGAGTAGGAAGAGATTTTGGGTAAGGCCATGGCTATTGCGAAGACCTCAGATGGGCCAATACGAACGCTTGATGAATGCTACAAGAACTTTGTGAGAATGCAGCCAGCCATGTTCGAAGAGCTGCTTGCCAAAGTTAGGCCTAGGATTACCAAGCAAGACACCTTCTGGAGGAAAGCTTTGAAGCAAGGACTCAGGATTGCCATCACCCTGAGGTATTTGGCAACTGGCAACAGCTACAAGTCATTGATGTATGGCTTCAGAGTGGCCCACAACACCATCAGCAACATCATTCCTGAAGTCTGTGAAGCCATCATAGCTGAGTATGCAGAAGATGTCATCTCCTGTTCAACAACACAAGAAGAGTGAAGAGAAGTTGCACAGCTGTTTGAGACAAGATGGAACTTTCCCCATTGTATTGGTGCCATAGATGGGAAGCATGTGGCCATCAGGTGTCCTCCCAAATGTGGTTCACTGTACTATAACTACAAGGACATCCATTCCATTGTACTCATTGCTCTTGTTAATGCAGACTACAAGTTCATCTATGTGAATTGTGGAGCAAATGGTTCTGGATCTGATGGAGGAGTTTTTGCTGCTACAGCCCTGATGGAAGCTCTAGAAGATGGGACCATTGGATTACCTCCTCCTGAACCTATTGCTGGTGGTGACAGACCTGTACCATACTTTATCGTTGGGGATGATGCCTTCCCTTTGAGAACCTGGCTGATGAAACCACTGCCTCTGCGCAACATGACCAGACAGCAGAGGATCTACAATTACAGACTCTCCAGAGCCAGAAGAATTGTGGAGAATGCCTTTGGTATCCTGGCATCAAGGTTTAGGTGTCTGCTAACCACTATGCCCCAGAAAAGCAAGACTGGAATCTTTAGTCCTTGCATGCTGCTACCTCCACAACCTCACGAGAATCAGATATCCGACAACCCAGAACAACATGCTTGATCCAGTCACCCATCAGGTCAATCCTGGGGCTTGGCGGAAAGCTGGAGAAATTGCTGAAATGCCACCATATACCATCAGAAGGAACTATGCTACCCAGAGTGCCAAGTTACAACGACTGTACTTGGTGGACTACGTCAACTCAGAGGCAGGAAGTGTCCCATGGCAAGACGATATGATTTGAGAAGCTTCTGGACCTGTGCCTTCATCTTCATTTGGCATCTTCTCTGCTACTTCTCATGTGGTGCCTGGTTCTTCTTCTTTGAACCCTCCTTCAGGAAATCCTTGCTGTGGAAGGTTATCACTGCCAGAGTGTGTGTGTGTGCGATTAGGGCTTTACGTCCTGTATTTCTGCACCAGTTGGGCTAATTAGGACAGGCAGAGACCATGGCAATGAGACGAAGGATGAAACAGCCATCCAACTTAGGCTTGACCGGGAATCGAACCCGGGACCCAGCAGTTGGAAGCCCAGAGTGCTACCTCTGAGCTAGGCCCCCACCCTTTTATCACTGCCAGACAGCAAGGATCGCACTGAAGGAGGGTTCAAGGAAGAAGAGGCAGACACCAGTGGAGAAGGTACAGCAAAGAAGACACCCAATGAAGATGAAGGCCCAGGTCCAGAAGACTGGTAGTACCTCCAGGCTGGAACGTGGCAACTGAAGAAGCTCCTGCAGGCTGTAAAGAAGCTGAAGCAGACGGCTGTGTAAACATCGTCTGCAAGGTAGTCCATTGTTTCTCAGGGTCAGCCTGCTGGAACTGGGTGAACGTCAGCTGAAACATCTGGACCTGCTGCTGCTGATGGAGCTGCTGCTGCTGCTGAAGAATCAACTGCTGCTGTTGCTGCTGCTGCTTGTTCCTCCTGACTTGCCCTTCAGCTGCAGGAAGAACGACATTAGCTTGGCTTCGACCTGGCAGGATACTTGGCAGGAGACCTGGCAGGAGATGTGGCAGGAGGCCTGGCAGAAGACTTGGCAGGAGACCTGACAGGAGATGTGGTAGGAGCGTGATAAGTAGAACTGGCAGGACTAGCAGGAGCTGCAGGAACACTGGATTTTTCAGACTCAGGTGTGAATGAAGTTTGCCTCACTGCAAATGATTATATACTGCTGGCCGAGGTCACATGATGAGCCAACCGGCCCTGCAACCATCCTTCATCTGTCGTTCACCTAGCCGCCGGTGACTTACTCATGGCACACATGAGTCACACGTAGCGTACGTAGGTATTGCTTTTTCTGTGGTACATGTGTGACTTGGCGTATGCCACGAGTGCCTTTACGGCAACGACGACTTCACTACGGTTGCTAACTATAAACAATCACCCGCGAGTTTCCTACGGAAGTTTTGAACATGAGCGAAACATCCTTCGATTTTGGTGGTTGTTCTCAGTTCAGGGACGACCGCAAGGAATCGAATGTGTTTACCGTCTTCTACGACAACCTCCCGATAACCACGGTTGCAGTACGAATGCCCAATTTTGCGTAATATTACATCATTCTACGAGAGCAATACAGCTTCACCGGGAAAACTGGCTATGTGAGAACCCCTCTTTAGAGTTTTTTTAGACAATCTATTCCATAAGAATGGGGAAATCACCCACCTGGCAAGGCTATCACCACCCCGACTCTCACTACCTCAGAACATGCGCTTTCCTTCCTGAAGAAGATCGTCAGTACACGACTCAGGCTCACCTGATTGCTCAAATTTTCGATGGCCAACCTGACGTCTCGGACCACAACTACCACTGCCCTACAACCTGAACACCTCCCCTTGTGCTGCCCCAGCATCCATCCGCAAAGGTGCAAGTTAGTCAATTCCCCTACATCGACGTCATCTTCGATCACAAGACCCCTCTTATCACTACCGACTCTGGAGCCATAGCCAGCCTGATCTGACGTATAACCCAGAGCAGCCAAACGGACAGTCACTCACAACTTACTATCTCTGGAGAGTGCCACTAACTGGCAGAGGAATCTTGTCAGCACCCGCAATGCCATGCAGAGCCTGACAGTCCCTTGAAATGAGCTATGAGATCGCAGTTTTAAAAAATTCAAATCATCTTTATTTAGCCATTGCATCTTACGTAGGATAAATTTATTAAATGCTGTATTATCACCTCTTTAAGATGATCATGTACATCACTTCTGAGAGGCAATCCAGTTGTATTACTAGAACCTGTTGGTTGGTAAATTTGTGGGGCTGGTTGCTAAACACCTAAAGCGGTCACAAAGCTGCTAGAGAAGCCATAAAACGCAGGCAAATGACTGTAAGTCATGGTCCCTGAGCCAGAAGTGGAAGACCTCGAGTTTTGACTAACTGCGATGACAGTAAACTTGGCAGGTCGTCCCAAAATGAGACGAAAGTCCTGTACACAACAGCTAAATAAGGAATGGGAACATGGCATCAGGGCTTCACACCAACCACAACCTTCCAAATTTTGTAAAAATAGCCACCATATGTCAATGTGACTATCAATAGGCACCACTTAAATAAAAGATGGGGGGGGGGGATGGGAATGACAAAACCAAGGTCTTCACAATAGGATGGTGATTGAATGAATAATGCCTTCATTCATACTGCAGTTACCAACAATAGTCTAGGAGATAACAGTAAAATCGTGCAAAGGATGATACAAGCATCAAACTTGGCACACTTGTTCTCCAAGTAATACTAATCAAATCTGCCCGATTGGCCAATTGAAAATCCAAGATGGCGGCCATTTTTCAAGATGGCCACCAAATTAGCCGCCCGAAGTTCACATTTTGCTTAAAAGTATTTGTAGTTGCCCGATTTGCATGATCTAGGTGTGAATTCCTATGTTTGCAAGCCTGCTGAAGTTGATTTTCCTGTTTATAAAGCACGCCAACACATATTTTTCTCACTTTGCACATTTGTTTAGGATTTTCATACATTTGCATGACTATGGGGTGTAGGGGTGTAGTGTTAGAGGTAGTACCTTTGTTTCAGCAGTCAGCCACATCCATTGGATGGACTACTGGCACTGGTCCTCACCACTGGCCCAACTCTCATCTATGGCTCCAAGAGGATGCTGCATCAGCCACACCCTGGTAAACCGCGTTGGCTCGCGGGCTAAACTAGGGCACTACCAAGGCACATTGGTGACATCACTGCTGTGAAACTCAGCATGGGGTTCAGTGTCAGCTATGTAGGGCATCATACTGCAACAACCTACTAGTGTCCCAAATGCTGCCTAATCAACCCCGGATCAGTTAGGCAGCCGCACCTGAATGGACAGGATGTGCCAGCGCGGGAGAGCCGAGCCAAGGATAAAGGGGTTTTAGTTATCTGGTTGGTGTACAGACTTATGCACTGGACTTATGACACTGGATGAACGATCGGACTAGATGTAGGGCACGGTGCAAGAACCTAGTTGTATCCCATACAGGAAAGTGTCTATTATACATGTACAGGGTGGTAAAAGGATAAACCCTCGACCCTAAACGTCATACTAACCATGGACGTGAGTTCTACTGGAAAATCTTGGAACACTGACTGGACCAAGTGTTGCCTATGTCAAGAGGTTAAGAAAGAAGATCTGAAGTCTCCCCAGGCCAATCCTGCCAGTAGAGGCGATGATGGATATATGAACTTGGCAAAGAATATTCCTGTTTCACTCACTCAATGCACTACCAATCAAGCTAGACCCTGCAAGACTTGACGAAGGTGGTGGGATAGATGAAACCTTGAGACAAAAGAATGCACGATATCATGAGAGTTGTAGGCTTCTATTTAACAACACAAAGTTACAGAGAGCTGAAAAAAGATCAACCCCTGCAGGTACTAGTGATGAGGGCGGTAAAAGTAAGATCCCACGAAAGGTCCAAGGAGCTAAAATACAAGAATGTTTCTTTTGCGAAAAAGGAGGGGAGCTTAGAGAAGCAATGACGATGCAAGTGAATAACAGAATAAACGAATGTGCAAAAACACTCAGTGATGGAAAACTTCTTGCCAAACTAAGTGTAACGAATGTCCACAGGCATTCCAAGGACCGTGAGCCGCCTTTTGCCACTCAAACTAGAGTCAGAAATAAAGGTTAAGAAAGTCCCAGAGCTTCCAGAAGCATACACCAATATTCGACCAGCATACATCACGAAAAAACCCAATCCTCCTCCAGTAGCAAACCAATCTTTACCAGCACCCGAGTCGATCTGCTCACACTTGAAAGAAGAATATTCTTGGTTGGAGGAAGTCTTCCTCACTGAGAATGTGGCTGATGCAGTCAGCATCACATGGTCAGCCCACCATGCAACGCAGAAAAGGAGCTCTCCATTTGAAGTGAGCATTTCAGCGATGATGCCTCTGTAGATCAGGCTCACTCTGTTGCAACGATCAAGCATGCCATGGTGAAGGTCCGTGATACAGTGGCTTTCCTGAACCCAAGGCAGACACCGGTCATTGCTGCTGACCAACCGTTGTATGCTCTGGGAAAACAAATACAATGGCAGTGGCCCGAATATGGAGAGGACAAGTGTGTGATCATGTTTGGTGGACTTCATGTAGAAATGGCTGCACTGAGATCAATAGGAACATTACTACGGGACAGTGGCTGGACCAGTGCCATTGTGGAAGCAGAAGTGGCCTCATCTGGTACAGCAGACTCTTACCCGTCTGCATCCAGTGTCACCAGGACAAACCAAGCACACCAGATCACTGCATGCAGCTTGTACAAACTGATGAAGAAGGCATACCATGATTACCACTCTGAAGAGTCTAGCATATCAGATATAACCATTAAGGATTGGTGTAAACAACGGAAAAAAGAGAGTCCGCATTTCCAGTTCTGGAGTCTGGTGCTGGACATGGAGCTAACCATATTCACCCTGATGCGCTCATTCAGAGAAAGAGACTTCAACTTGTACCGTGAAGCACTTTCAGAACTGGTGCCTTACTTCTTTGTGAATAACAATGTCAACTATGCGCGATGGATCCCAATTCACTTCCGAGATATGATGTCACCTGAGCAACAACATCTAGATGTGGCCAGGGAGTTTCACAAAGGGAACTTCATCATCCACAAGTCAAGAAGAGAATATTCTGCTCTGGCGATCGACCAAGCACACGAGCAGAATAATGCAGTGATCAAAGGTGACGGAGGAGCAATTGGGTTGACAGAAGACCCGTCAGCACTTTGTAGGTGGATGGTCGCTGGACCCGAAGTTAGTCGTCTAGTAGCTGGATACGAGGCCATGTCTGGTATGAAAGATGCCACCTACAGCAGCAGACATCACGAGCAGACACTGAGTGCCCAGAAATCTTTCTTGAAAATATGAAATCACTCTCTGCCGTGATGCAGGAGATTGGCAATCCATTCCAAGAAGAATCAGCCGACCTGCTGGTGCTAGACACAAAGAACATTGCAGACCCATCTCGAGCCGAAATGGTAGCAACACATCACCGGCGGGGCAAAGAGCAGTTCCAATCATTCATGGACAGGCTAGAGAATGAAGGTGAAAGTCTTTTCTATAATCCACTCAAGAAAAACCTTGTTTCTTTCTTCAAACAAGAGCAGGCTAAGGGAATTTCTAAGGAAAATGTCCTGAAAGACGACTGTCAGTTATTCTCGCGACTGTTCATCTCGTGCCAGAACAAACAGTGTGACTTGCAAGAATTCTTCAAGCACCAGAATCAGTCACACCCTGCATCTCTCAGTGACACCGGCAAGCTTCATACGTGTCAGAAGTCACAGCTGGTTGAAATTCTTGAAGCGCAAGTGAACATCTCCGACAGAGAACCAAAGGGAGATGCAATCATCATTGATGGATCAGCACTTATCAATGCCTTACCTCCACGGAGTTCAAAGATTTTTGATGACTATGCTAAAGAAGAAATCATCCCAAAGGTAGAATCCTATGGTGCCAGGTACGAGCGGGTGGACGTAGTCTTTGATGTGTATAAGAAGTCAAGTCTGAAATCCGAGACGAGGTCGAAAAGGGGGCAAGGAATCAGAAGAAGGGTGACAGGAACTAGTAAGACACCAGGTAGCTGGCAAAGCTTCCTTCGTGACGCCAGCAACAAAACTGAGCTGTTTCACTTCCTTGCAGAAAAGATGTGTGAAGCAGAGACGACAAGCACAGTCATCGTCACAAAAGGAGAAGATGCCATTAGCAACACAAGGAAGTCTCTGGATGCTGTGTCCTCATGTTCTCATGAAGAAGCTGACAGTCGGATATTTGTACACGCCAGAGATGCAACGACTGATGGGAGCAAGTCTATTATCATTAAAGCTAATGACACAGACGTGCTAGTCATAGCAATATCTGTACTGCCGTCCTTACAGGAACTAGGTCTTGAGAAAATGTGGATTGCCATTGGCCAAGGAGCCAAGATGCGATGGATTCCAGTCCATGAGGTAGTTTCTGCAATAGGGCTTGAGAAAACTAGAGGGATCCCATACTTCCATGCGTTCACTGGCTGTGACGTCGTGTCTGCCTTCCGTGGGAAAGCGAAAAAATCTGCATGGCAGACTTGGAACTTATTTGATGATGTTTCTGAAACATTCACTAATCTCAGCCAGCATCCAACATTGATTCGTGATCTTGACCTGCAGAGGCTAGAGAGATTCGTTGTCCTCATGTACGACAGATCAAGCACAGCTACTGGTGTGGACGAAGCAAGACTAGATCTCTTTGCCCGCAAGCAGAGGCCGTACAACTCAATTCCACCAACACAGGCAGCCCTCAGAGAACATGCAAAGCGTGCAGCCTATCAGGCTGGGATCATCTGGGGCCAGGCAACCATCTCCAATCCAGACACGAGCAGTCCGGCTGAATCGGGGTGGACACAGAAAGGAGAGACATGGCAGATATGTTGGACAACACTACCCCCTATTGCAGCGAGCTGTCGGGAACTGACGAAGTGTTCCTGTAAAGGTTGCAAAGGAAGATGCAAGTGCTTTCAGTCAGAGCTCCCCTGCACATCACTCTGCAGCTGCATACATCACTCTGCAGCTGCATATGTAAACAGTAGCAGCTGTAGGACCAGTGGCATGGTACCTATGAATAACCTTGAACACTTAGATCATGCAAATCGAACAACTACAAATACTTCTAAGCAAAACGTGAACTTCAGGCGGCTAATTTGGCGGCCATCTTGATAAATGGCCGCCATCTTGATAAATGGCCGCCATCTTGAATTTTCAATTGGCCAATCAGGCAGATTTGATTAGTATCACTTGGAGAACAAGTGTGCCAAGTTTGTTGCTTGTATCATCATTTGCACGATTCCTCTAACAAAATGATGTTATTTGCCCCACTACAAAAAGGTTAGCAACCTTAGATCAAGCTTTGCTGCACAATATTCAGAGATCTATGAATGAAATTCACATGCTACTGTGGCTAGCATTTTCGTATTATAAACAATTCCCACTTTCATTTGTTTGTTGCAACAAGGAGCCATATGTTGTTTTTTCTCACAAGCTAGGTGTATGATCAGCAGACAAAATATTAAGAAGGGTCAGCCTAGTGATAGGGTCCATAATCCCTTGGTTGATAAATCTATTTAATAACTTTGGCGAAGGGCAAAGGCAAAACCCAGGGAGCTGTGAAGAGTCCAGTGATCTTAAAGACCGAGTCTTTATATTTGTCTCATCAGGTGACACTCAGAACGAGGCACAATAAGTAAAATGCAACACGAACGACATCAAGTTGACCTCTGCTGACTGCCCTGGCCTAAATGTGAAGTTGTTTGTCTTTCCAACAAAATTCAATCATTCTGACTTCAAATTACATTTCTGCTAATTATCTGCACTCATGCATTCAAAAATTTGTCTTCACACCCTGTTTTGAGAAACCAGCTAAACCTCGGCATACAAGAAGAGAACTGAACTCATGACTTCCAGAGGAGCCAGTGACTGCCTTAACCATTTAGCCATTCAGATGGCTAATCTCTCACTCAAGCAAGACACATCCAATATTCACCTTTATTTACAACAACACAGGCTGTAATTATAACCATCACATTAACTTTAAACCTTGGCTGACAGTTTAGAACATCTTAAATGAAACTTTAAAAATCAAATGAAGTTAAAATTGTCAAATAAATGGAGCCTATCTCCTATCTCAAGCTTATGACAAAACGAAAGGCTGTTATTAGGCAATGAAATTAAATTATGTTCAAGGCCTTTTATCAACTTAAAACTATAGATAAATTAATAGTCATGCCATCGATAATCAATTCAAACAAAATAATATCAAACTCAAATGGACAAATCACACCATTTCATTCCCTGGAAACATCACATTTGTCAGAAGTTTGTGAGGGCTGTCTTATTCAAATATCAGTGACAGACCACCGGGATGTTCTGACATTTTGTACACCTAATTTCAATTTGGGACACATACATTTTACTCCCTTAATCATCACTTCAGTTCCACATAACCACCCCCCCCCCCCCTCCCGACAGATAAAAAACGTTTTAGTTTATGGATTCCTACACAATATGCATTAGCATCATGAAACAGCCCATAGGAATGCAATGTTACAATGTACTATCATCATGTAAGAGTGATGATTTACACTTCTGAGTTTTTTTTTGTCACATAAAAATAAGTTTCGTAAAGAGAAAAGTCTTCAAGCGTTCTACATTCCGGGTCATCTGTGAGCAAGGAAAAATCCACATAAAGCCTCTCCTGTTAACTCGTCATCCACATCGTCTATTTCGCTAACAGGAGGGACAAAAAAAGAAGGTGGCAGCACAAGGCGGACTCATAGCATTCCATGCTTTGCCATGTAGCGCTGCCTGGCGGTTGCCAAGAGTTCTTGTTTGCGCTCTTCCAGAGATAACTGTCTATGCTTAGCATCTCTCCAGAATGACATTCCACTCGGCTTGGGCTGCAATGAAATAAAATTATTAAGGTGAAAAAATTTAGCAAAAGATGACTTCAGAACAATATAACTAAATATCTAACCAAATTAGCATGTATCAAACTTTCAGTAAATTTATGAATTAGCTTCAAATTTCCATGCAATGTCGTATTTCTAAATTATTATCATTCCCTTTACCTAAGTACAACAATGTTCTTCTTTCCAGGACTAGATTTTTGCAAAACATCAATCGATACAACACAAGCTTTCCTGTGTACAATAACAAGAAAGGCACATGTGAAACTTGCGCAACTCAAGTACTGAGCTCTAGCATTTACATATTCTGTTAACTTTGGTTCGAGTTTGACTTATGCACATGCTACTTATGCATGGCATCCCATACCTGAGAAGCGGTGGGGGAAGATGCAGCTGATGAAGAGGCAGAAGAGGATAAGGATGGAGATGGAAGCTCTTGTTGGGTGAACAGGACTTTGCCCTCCAAAAGGTTGGTGATTGTAAGGTCAACGTCCTTCGTCAGTGCTGCAAAAATAACACTAAAATCAATGGATTGAAGTTTTATCAGACTCCATTCATGCCTCAGTGCAATCAAGAACTATTGTAGCAAGCTGTAGCAATATAGGGAGTTAAAAATAACTGCACTGCGCTCAATCACTGTCACAAAATGACATCGAAAATGTGAAATGTGACGTCATTAAACGCACTCAATGAACAGATTGTGGGATAAAGTCATTAAACAATGGTTATGTTTTGATTCATTTAATGATTTTAATTGAATTAACAAAATTTAACAACAGTTTGCATATTAAAGGTTAACCAAAATAGCCCAATATTGGCTTGACATCGCGGACAATACCAGGACGACATCCAACCAATGTGACATGTTATCTGGGAATTTTATAACATCCATTTCTGATCAACGTTAAGAAACATTCTCTGCTGTTCTTGGTTCATCATTTTGATCATTTCTCTGAACAACTACTTACCAAGATCAGCTCTGATGACATCCAAGGGCACATGAGGCAGGACGTCCTTGACCTGATTAGCCATAACCGCTACTTGACTATTAGGACTAGCACTGCCCCCTGGAGATTGGCTGGGAATTGATGAGGCTACAAAAGAACCAAGTACCATCTATAGTTTTTTTTCTTCATAAAAACTAATGAAATTTCTTAATATAAATAATCAGTTGAGTGGTAAAAGTATTACAGCACCCGTCTATTGCTTACAGCTAGTTGCAGGCATAAATAACGACAGCTAGGGTAGGGGTGGATCAAAAACATTCTGACCAAGGAAGTTTAAGATGAGGGACATGTTATTTTCATTCATTCCATCCATGCGGCCGTTGTTAATACGGCCCGCAAGTCATTAATGGTCACAATTTTGCTGACGGGTGCTGTAGGGCATTTAAAATTTCTCTGTTCTCGGGATTTACTTGGGTCCTAATATGAATGTCGGTCTCAAATATCAACTTCACAAGATCGACTTTGATGATATCTAGATCTAACAGAACAGTTGATCTGAGGTAAGTATAGATCTGCCCCCGCTTTCCCTTTAAAAACAGAATTCTTATGAAATCCGTTTAGCGGATGACAATTATTTGAAGTAATATATCAACACCCGAGGCGGATACAGGAATTTCTGGCAGGGGCGCAATGATTTTGTGCACTAAAATAAATTATGGCAATATGAAGGTCAGTGCACACCGCCTGCGCACATTCCTGGATCCGCCGTTAACCACGAGAGTATTGAAATTGAACTTGCTACATCAAATATTTCTGTTTTCCCTAGGTACATACCTGGCGCAGTAGGCACATGAAGTTTGCGCTTGGCGTACTCAACCTTATCAGCACTTGTATGTATTGTAGCTTGTATTCCCATCTCGGAGGCAATGTATTGCTGCACACTACGACTGAATTCATTGGCTGATTCCCCCTGGGCTTTTTTGCTTGGCAAAATTCTGAATGAATGAATTTAAGTCCATGTGTAATCAAAGATTAAAATCAGTCAATCTTGCGACTACTCACGTGGTTCATGAATATGGAAAATCAATTACATAGGGTGCCCACATTTTCCTGCGCAGAATTCATAAATTTTTTCCAGACAAAAACTGATATTTCCATACCAGTTAGAATAGTTAATGCTCTACCAGATGAATTCAACAGAACTATAAAATGATGCTAATTATGAATGCCATTCATTTTTGTTGTGATCCAGAGTGGACTATGTTTAAGCTTGGTATTCAAAATTGTTCAATATTGTCATTTTTAAAACAAGACATTATTTTATAGAATACAGCATAAAATTCCCTACTTTTCCAGACCTTGTAAATAGGTTTTCACATTCCCTACTTTTTCCAGGTTTCTCAATGCCTTGGGAACCCCGACTTCTATTAGATTCTTATTTTTTCTAGCTTGCATACCAACCTGATATGAAAAACGGTGTACGGTACAAAAAGAAACCACAAGACGTCAATCCACCATCGTCCACCCAAAATAGACTGAAAGACAAAAAGGAATAGCATAAATCATTTTGAAATTCCAAATAAATTCTATTTCATGTCCTTTAAATTGATCAGGCACTTACAGGTGAAACTTGAGTAAATGATGGTCTGATGACTTTGATAATCAACTGAAAAATAATAATAAAACGTATCGGTGACAAGTCAAGAATTTTCTGCCGAAACAAATACATTTCAGGGGGCATTTTTACCAAGTTTCCCAGCAACTACACTATGGCAAGCGATGCATGCGGATAATCATCAACGATCGCAAAAAACGTCTGCAGGCTTACCTGCTCAAATATTTGCCGTGTATCATTAGAGTGAATAAATTTCTTTCATAAAGTTACTTTTCACATGTGATAAATAGTTGAAATGTCCATTTTTGCGGCATTTCAGTGTTAACAAATCGCCCCTACTGAAGCTAGCTACGTCTTAGACTGGTCTGCTGACGATGCCAATAAAAATTTCACTAGAATGACCCATCAAATGAGGTCGCGTGTAAACAAAAACTTACAGGGAAAACTTTCGGCAATGTTATTCTGGAAGCGGCACAAGATTTCAGGTAAATTTTGATTCTGTTATTAGCAGTTTTCGAAAAAAATGACAAAACGACTATCCGCATGTGGACATGCCAGAGAGTAATTATAATCATGAAATCAAAAAAAGCAGTGTTCAACAAATTTGTGTTCACATGCATCTTGGGACATTTTAAAAGACCAATCAGAGTTCTGGAACACCACAAAGAAGTCTTAAAATCAAGGTAATCTTTTAAACATTGGATGGTTTACGCCATAAAATGTTAAGTTTTTACAAGACATACTTACTGGTTGTACAGGTTGGTCTAAAGAGAAAGGCCACACGCTGAAATGATAAAATATAATTTAATAAAAAAAACAAATTTAAAAGTAAATTGCAGAGAATAAATTCCTGGAAAATATCCGTCAGACTCACCTAAATTTTAGAAGACCTACTTTTCCATTGGTTGATGCACCTTCAGGGAAAGTTAAAATGGGAACATCTGAGGCTATAAAATAAATACACAACATAATTATCAAAGGATCATCAAAACAATACATAAATGTAATAAATAAGTTTGCACAGCACCTATTTCATACAAAATTCTGATTAAAAAGGTTTAAAATTTTCTCTTGGAAGTCATCATTGGCAAAATATTATAGTCATTCCTTCTGAGATTAATTGCTTCCTGAGGCCGTTTTTTCAACTGTGCAATTAGTACATACAATATTGAGGCATTAACACTTACAAGATGTCCGTGACTTAGCATTTTGTATCAGAGTATCACGCCCTTGCTTTGCACCTAAGTCTGTATAACCGAGCAGCCACATTAACGCAGGAGGTAGGTCCCAAACACAAGGCTGAAAATTAAATAGTATTACTTCAGAACCAGATAAATGATAATGAATAAGAAGCTAGTATTAGCCTATCATATTCATAATCCTGTTTAGATAATAATAATAATAGCCAAACCAGTGATGATACAATTACAATCATTATTTTGAGCACCTACTGTTGTTAACTAAATTTTGAATTCAGTAGCAATAGCTGTAATGTATAAACTTAATTACCAATTCAGTAAAATTGGGTCAAAATAATTAGAGAACCATAATTACAATTCATTATTTCACACCTAGCTGTGCCAGAGCAGAATAATTGGCAGTTGACTATATTGCAATTAACGATGGCAAGACAAAAACTCTTTGAGTATTGTGCATTTTAAACTGAATAAGTTTGATAAGTCAATAACTGGTACACAATTTTTCAGATGTACAGCAATTTCATTTTATTTGGCTTGCACTTTGCAATTTGAGCCCTGGGTTTTACAAGATAATGGTAGCCAAGAAATTATTATATTAAAGAATGACATAAGAGAGTCAGTCGCTCACCAGGTAACATGGAATAGCTAGATCAACAGCCAGGTGATCCAGAGTAGTTGTATAATTTGCGACCAGAACTTTCACATTTTTATCTCTGTGCTCCATACCCTCTTTGGAGACTATTATTCCAAGTATGCCGCACAAGATTTTCATTACGGAACTGCAGGTAAAAGTAAGGTACAATTCAAATGTTTGAGCAGTGAACATATGAAAATGCAATCTAATTACAAACAGCAAGTACACCTAGTACAGTATCTCAATAGATTAACTCACCTTCGTACAGATGAGACCTTCGGTAAAACACATGCTATCAAAAACGCTTGAAGACCAATGAATAGCCGAAACACAACAAGGATGACTCCAAAAGGGAAATACAGCAACACAGAGAGCAGTGCAAGACCACCGGGCAACCTGAAATAATAAATTATTATTAATATTATTAATTTACTTTTTTTTATCAATGTTCTGATTGACTAGTGGTTTACTGTGATCACTCGCAAGTTGCACATGAACATGCCAAGTAGACATCTTGAGACGTGTGACATTTCTCCAGTTTAAATTGAAATATCAAAGGTTAGTTCTCGTTCTCTATGTGTATGATTAAAATGTCAAGAAAATACTTAAAACCGAAAGATTGAAGCCAAATGCACCAGTCTCGCAGTGAATGCGTGAGACTTGGCAGCCTTGGAACAAGAAAATCTAAGGATTGCAAGGGGAGAAATACCAGATAAGAGCACCAATTTAACATAATTCATTCTATTGTGTGAAAATAATATAATAATTCATTCTATTGTGTGAAAATAATAATATATACATTTAACGTGGTAACACTATTAAATTCAAATATAACGTGTATTTGCTTACGACTCATACGAGTTACACACTGTTGTTACAGATATAAAATATTCTCACTTATAACCTTCAGCCAGTTCAGCCTCAGGGGCATAGTTATATATTTATGTTTTTAGCAGCCAGAGTTTGACAAATGTTACTCGTTTCAAGCACTACAATTATTTCTTACATATTTTCATTGAATCAATATAATTTGATCACCATGTCTATATTCAACACACGAACTATCGAGATAAAGTCACTAGCATTCAACACCAAGTTAAATCACTATGGGTGACGGTCAATGACCTGTCACCTGAGTTGACAGATGGCAATTTTCGGAGGTGAACCACCTGCAACTTCGGAGTTTTTCAATTCACTTCAACCCTCAATCACAACTTTACCTGTCGTTGTCAAACAACTCTTCAATGCTTGTAGTCGCCATGGCAACAGAGATCAGATGTGTGGAGCAATTTCACATGAATTAACGATGAATTTACACAACAAATCATCGCATTCTTCCTTTCCCCATGTCGATGGTTTCTGTCCTTGGATGCAACCTTACAAAGACGACTTCTGGCGGATTACAATAAAAATCAACAACGACGCCCTCTGTAGGAAACTTGTTGTTTACAAACATTGAGATGTCATTTTCACGTGGGAGATGACAGAGCATCCTAAAAACAATGATTTAAGGTGACTTAGGTCGTTCGTTGATCTATTCTAGGTACACTCAGTGTCATGAATATTGATGTAGTACTATCCTCGGTGTAATTATTTCCAGGCATTCAGGAATATCTTGAGATCATTGGCAGCTATTGGCTAACAAATAATCAAAATTATGCCATTTATGCCAAATTTTCCACTAAGTGAAGAAAGTCAAGAAGATGGAGAGGACGTTGAGACAGACAGCTCCGTTGGAAGCTCCAAGAAGCCAACTGGTGTTTCTGATACTGCTTGGCAGGTATTACAAGACTAATTTACCAGTGACATGTAGAGTAGATTAAAAAAAAGTGTTTTTACCTCTAAAGATACTGAACAAGTGCTGAAGTGTAAAATGATATCCGAATTTATATAAAGAATTTAATAAAATGTTTACTGTGATTTATTATTGCTAATTTGCAGAAATTCCAGCAGCTGAAGGAGAAGAGAATTGCAATGTCACAGAAATCAAACAGCTACACGAAGAAGCGAAAAGAATCTAAATCCAAAAGTATGTGAAAACTTCTACAGTAACTGTGTATGAGAATTGATCACTGTAAGACATTGAGAAATGTTATATCTTTTTTAAGTTATTCTATTTTTAATTTAGCTTTCAATGAACCTGCTCCAGGAGAAAATGAAAAGGAGAGCGCATCTGAAGAAAAGGGCAATTGGCCGGAAGTTAAGAATTACTTGGGAACATTAGACCACCTAGAAGCCGCTTGTGTGGACCAGCATCATGAAAAGGCTAGAAATTTAACAATTTTCAAAGCTAGCTAGTAGTCTTTTCTAACTAAGCTAGTAACAGGATCCCCAATATGAGCTAATATGGGCCAATGTGAGGTAAAATGATTTGGCCCACATATTCGACTTTTCGTTGCCACCACTGCTCATTTTCAACATTTAACAGAGCAGTTTTGACATGCTTTTTAAACATAGGTAACCAGGTATTAAATAAGTATTTATTTATTCGTAATCACATCTTTATTGTTTAAACAGAGTGGCCTCGAGAAGAAGCTGGAGAGAGCGATTGCAGAAGGGGATGTGAATGAGGCTGATAAATTGAGCGACGAGTTAGCGAACAGAGAAGTGTGTAAATTTGCATCATATTTCAAAGTAGTTTTCTTGTAAAATGTGGAGTGAATTTTCTTTGTCATGAACAGGTTCCTTTGTTATTAACAGACTACTTAAATTACTTTCAGTTTGGTAGCAAAATTGCAACTGCATTTGATGCCCAAAGATTCTCAAAAAGGCAAAAGTTGAGTTAATTTTTTGGCTAATTAGAAGTTTCTTTTTGGTTAAGAAATATCAACATGTCCTTAATTGTCAAATTACATTGCAGGAAAAGGAAGAACATGTTAAGGACAAGAAGAAGAGAAAACTGAACTGGCAGTATGTACAAGATATTTTCCACTTGTTGTGTTGCAGCTGAATGCAAGCAATTAAGGCATGCCTTCAACCGAATTGGCTTACGGAATTAAATTCCTCTAGCCACAGCAGGGTTAAAGATGGGGCGCTTACATGTACTGTGCCTTGAACATTTTCAGAGCACTGTTTAAAGTTCACAGAAAATTTTGTATCATCATATTGTTTTCATAGGGAAGTGTAAGTAGCAATTGCTTCCTTCATATCGGTTCTTTTCTTACCTGAAAATATGTTACTGACTTTTTCAGATTCGAACATAAAGAGAAATGGGAAATGAAAGCCAACATGTGATTTCTAGAATGGAGATGGTACCGCAGGTCCACTTCACAACTAGAGATATTTCCAGTTATCAACCCAGGAATAGTATGAAAGGCCATGGTTCACGAGCCTTCTTTAACTTCTTGTTCTTGAAAAAAGGCATTGTCCGTACAAATGCACACATACGAGCCTTTTCAAACATTTGATGCAAGGACTTTACATCTGCTGGATAAATATGCTTGACTAATCTCAGCATAACCAGGAATCCAGGCCAGGTCTGCTAAAAGATACAGGGTTCATTTGAAATTTTTATTTAATCATATTTTTTTCCATTGCTTTTAATAATTCTTACACTACAGCATTGGGATAAAATTGCTCAACAGATTTCAGCATAGCCAAGACATGCTGAAAGTTGCAGAGTTCATTTAAAATTTGTATTTATTCATATTTTTCTTTTAAAATTCTGACTTCAATCAATTTGTAATGATATAAAAATATAATGTCTCAACTATTAATAAGGAGACTTGCAAATTTGATCAGACCGCCTGTGTTTTTGGCATTGAAGACCACTCAATGCAGTATACTGCTAAGATTCAATAAATGAAGTGAAATATATAAATACAAAACAAAGTGTTGGTTTAATGATTGAAATTTATTGACATTAAATCTGTCAATCAACAACAAGAGATAAAACTTGATCAGAGGATTAATAAATTACATAATATTAAATCAACATTGAATGTGTCAACAAGGTTTCAACTATCAAAGACCGTAGAGTGATGGTACATCTATAAGAAGCAATGGTAATAGTATAATACAATTGCGCACTAGATTAAAACTATACATATATGTACTCCTATATTTACAAGCTTATACTGCTCATAGGAAAATTTTCCTTTTTATGTTATGTCGACTGTGCGAAAAAAAAAAAAAGATCACTGCTGTAACCATAGAATATTTTACAAGATACTTTCGTTATTTTACATAATTTACAAGGACACAGTTTTCTGTACAAAATGTCAGATGCAATACAATAGACTGTACATAGGAAAGCAAAAGACCATCTCGTATTATAGTACGGTTGAACTTTATACATAACTCTACACTAGTCAGATATGTTTATGGACTGTGTCAGTTTCACTGCTTTTAACTTTTTTATATATAATTCCATTTCAACAATTTCACATTTCACAATTACTAGGCATATCTAGTCACAAGACGTGCAAGAAAAGCAAAACTACATCACAGAAAAAAAACAACCGGAGAAAATATCACACTATCAACGACAAAATAACCAATTAATGCAAATAAATCTTATCTAAAATGTACAAGTAAAACATTTATGTGTCAATATAACTAAGTACATTTGTGTGAACTTGAGATATTATTGGCACTATTTTAAGGTTATTTTATTTCACCGAGATGGGCCTGAATAGCGCACAATGGATGTGTATGTTTAAGATCTTTGGTTGAGGGTTGTTCGAGATTCTTTCTTACATTTTACAGAATGATCATGCTTTATTTGGCACAGAACTGAATATACTTTGATCAAAACTTGAGATCCAACTTATGCTCTGAGATTAAAAATGTATGAGCACATTAATTAACTATGTAAAAAAAAAAGCATACAATATATATACATGTACGATGTATAGCTAACCAAACAATAGCTAAAAAAAAGTACCAAATTATACACCCTGCATGCTGTATTTCGTACCTATTATAAACAATATACTGTAAGTCTTTATTATTTCCGTGAATATTTTTACCTCTGGGACTAGCTATTACACAATAACAGAAAAACCCAAGGTGATGGCACTAACAGAATATATATTCATCATTTCAATAAAATTATATCAAATGGTTCTTATAAATTAATAATAAGATGAGGGAAAGCTGACACAAGTCAACTTTATTTAATTGCATCCAAAATACTTTTTTGTGTCTAATGCCTCAAAGCTATCACTAGAGAAACTGCATGACATAAATAAACAGGACCATAAATTTCCACTGGCTTTAAATAAATAATAAACAAATAAACGTATATAACATATAAAGTATAAACTCGCATTTAGTGAGTAATTCATCCACTACTGATGCAGTAAAGATCAATGCTTGGACACAAAAATTTCACAACGGGAGATTAGAGCATTTCACAACTCAGTTAATCACATCAGTGTAGACTTTCATTTTAAGACAGAATTCGAATATGAATATCAATGTAAATACGCACCAGACAACAATGCTTTGAAAGGCATGCAGGTCACGGTATAGTGACATATATATAGCATAGTATGTACACAAGTGACTAGTATATATATAAAACGAGTCGAAGGACCTAACCCTGTATTAAACTGTCTGAGATTCATGGACTAGTTGTATATTTTGTATTTCCTTCGAATTGTGCCTAGATCACAAACAATAAACACATAGGACACTGCTCTATCACAGTAGCTAGAGATGCATCTGACTAGAGATGCTGTCACAGAGAATCAACAAAATCAGTTCTGAGACAATTACATAACAGTGTAGGCGATGCTAAAAACCGTGATTAACCTAGAAAGCCCGTGGATGTAAGCTAAATGAGGAATCTGTCCTTTCCGTTCGTAGTCTAGTTTCGCAGACCATAGATCAGATCTATAGTGCCAATGTTAGCACCAATTGCTACATTGAATTTGTGGTTATTAGCCAATGTTTCCGAAGTCTTATAAACTTTACGAGGACAAAAATAGCAGTATAATCCCGTTAATATGGCACAGACCTCCCAATTGTGTTTTACTTTTTTTTTAACACATAATTTTCCACAAAGGTCAAGACTTGATTCCTAAATAAATACAAAGCATACATGCAAAGTGTCAGTTATCAGCTGAGCTTATTCTGTCTGACTAGACATTTTTGTTCGACGATTGTTCCTTAGATTTTAAGAAGTCGATTGTATTGCTGCTCTTAGTGAATGTTACAACAAGCCTGCATAAACAATACGTGTACCAGACCAATTAAAGTAACACAATGTCGTAAATAAGCGGCGTCATGGATAAGTGTCACATGTCAACAAAGACTGCGGAAACTGGCGAACAACATCCAGACAGGACTAAAAATTTCAACTCACATCACCTACTGCTAGAAATCTCAGCGTGCGGACTGAAAACCACCAAGCTGAAATTTAGTTCCAAGTGAAAACCTAAAAACCTAAACAAGATCGTGTATAACTCTCACAGCGGGATGCACTAATATAGTGAACATTCATTTGCTCTTCTTAGCCATAAGAAAATAAACATCTGCACTCAGTGTAACAATTATAAGAGACAGCCTCAGAGTGAAATTATTGACAAGATCTATAGTTATAGAAACATCGTTTTGCACTATTCAACAGAGTTAAAACATTTTTTTCTCAAGTTCTACGATGATAGTATTCAACAAAGTCAAGTCTGACAACATTAAATTTCTTCCTATTACTATCAAGCTGACAAGGTAACATGGCTTGAATTGCAAGTTGCAAGCTGCTAATGATAGTTCCTCCATCCCATGATAAAGTCAGTCCACGAGAGAATTTCACTGTGAAGTATACATGATGACATATAAAATTAATCCGTAACCACTGATGACTTGAATGTAATCCTAAGATCCTTGGTGTCCTCCAAGGTTGTTTAAATGTCATTCAGTGTCGTTTCAAGGTCAAACTCAAAGGCCATTCAGTCCTGCAGAAGCGGCGTCTCCTTAGCACCCATATCAATGTGTTATTGGTAGGAAGACACGCGCCCTACAGCCACGATTAAGTGACACTCATGATATGCTTAGATTGTGGGGTCTGCAGTAGCGATGTGTGATAAAATGAGGATCACCATTAGGTTGAGTATATATACTATAATATTATGTATATATATTTTGTGGAAAAAAAAACACTGAAGATGGAGGAGGATTTCAGGAACCCCCCGATGACCGCAGCTTGCACGCTGGTTAGGAAGCTACAACCGACAAGCGCTCGTAACTGAAGTACTGGCTCAGCCGCAGCAAATAAGATGTCGTGTTTGGTGTTTTGTATGTTTCTTAAAAATGCTGCTGCCTTCGATACTCTCAGGAGTCGGACGAGGGCGTGGGGTAGCACCCAAACCAGCATGGCCATCGCGGGGGAAATTGTCATGCATCGCCGGTCGTGAAGCATGATGGGAAACGGGGCCAGGATCGGGCGCCCCCATGGACACGCAGGGCCAGCCATTGTTCCATGTTGGTCATCCTGAAATCCCTCATGTCCACGGGGGGAGGGGACGCCCTAGATGCTCCTCCTGTGTGGTTCATCTCGATACCCCCAGGACCCGTGGCGCCACCATCTGCTACGTTGTTGTCGTTCACTTGCAACGTCTGCATTCCATCCATTCCACTGCCGTAGTCGACACCTGCGAAAAGATCAAGAAACTTCAATTACTTAACTCACTCAAGCTACCATGTCCTAGAAACTGTTAATAGATAAAAACCACATGCTTATTTTTTGAGACAAGATAAAAATTTGTAAAGTCATGCATATAGAACTCAGAAGATTGTGTGGTTATGTGATGTGATGCCATTGCAGTTCTATCGCAATGCTGTGTTAAATGGAACAGCAAATTCCCTCAAATGAAAAACACATGAGTACCAGTCATTGGAGATATTAGTTATCATGGTTATGTTTGCAACATCATAAAATGCATACCCAAAAATAATGCACGTCAAGAATTGTATGCATTCACAACTGTGAAATTCAAAGCGAAATTAATCTCTATGTTCCACCAAAGCGAGTCAATTATGTTTACATACAATAACAGATACATAACGATTAGGATTACTACATTACTGATTAGACAGTGAGTATGCTAATTGTTAATTATATGTTAATCTTTTACTTCTATCAATACACAAACATAGAACATCAGTGATCACAACACACATATTTTGTTTTCATTCATCCATGATAAATCAACCAGACCTAAGACATTCTCATATCACCATAATTTTGTGTAATCTAATCATTAGTATAATTATCAGGCATATCCAGTTTCAGTGATTGGGAACACATCGTAATTCATTGTACAAAGAAATCTAACAAGAACCATGGCCGTTCATCAAGTGAGTCAAAAGATGACTTCACGGTGACCAAAATTTCCATGATAATTACGCAACTATGTTCAGATATTTAACCAAAATAAGTTCAAATAGTTTCATTTCTTTCTTTCCGTTTCATGTAACACTGATATCAGTTCAATGATCCATTACGTTTTCAAAAATATCAGGTTGATGTCAAAAGGGAGTACCAACTTCAATTCAGCCAAAAGAGGGTTCCCTCTCGGCAAGTGGTTCGAAGTTGAGAAAAGAATCTGAGACTGACAGCATCCACTGTTAAGTTTATCACAGGACACTAATTTGAGACGCGGTCCAAAAATTGTAATGTTCAAACATGTCAGTCTAACATTTGTAATTATGACTCAAGACAAATTTATTTGCCTTCATACATAATAATACAATAATAGCATACTCCTAGATGCGATCTAAGAGAGTCCACTTTTAACACAGTCCAAAAGGCTGCAATTGTAATGATGATCCAAGAATGTCTTGAACTACGATAAGCAGGATGTTTAAAGAGAATAAAAAGGTCGGGAGAGAGAGAAGTATAAGTATAAGGAAAGGCGAGAAGGACATACTGTGATCACCAGCATCAGAGGGAGGGGACAGTTGGTTGCGGTTGTGAGGTAGAGTGGGGTGTTCGGACGAACACGGTGCATCCTCGGAGTGACTTCCAGGACTTGGACTGCCCTTCCAAGGCTTTCCGTTTACGATCATCAGGTAATTCTCAGGGTTCTCTCCTCCTCCTCCTCCCACCGCTAACAAACCACACAGCAGCGTATATTACAAGCGGTAGCAGCCAATGAACAGAGCAATTCAATTCAAGCAGGAGTAGCATCAGCCAAGGGTCAGTGTACATGAGTCCACCATGGTCAGTAGCAGCAGCATCACATAAAAAAAGAACACAGAGCAACACAGGTGAGAAACCACAGTCTACAAATGGTTATAACGGGAGACATTTGGTTAGATTAGGAGGTAGTCAGTGAAATTACAGTAGAATCTGACCGGAAATGGCTGCAGTCAGATTCACAGAAGACAAATAACAATAAGGAAGAGATACTGCTTCATTTCATTGGATTGGAAGCAATCTATTGGACACTTTTATGCGCTAATAATTAGCTGGTCTATCTTAGGATTCATATTCAGGGCTGGACTTGGAACGCACGTCCAACTGTCCGGGACAAGTCAAAGTGCGGGCAAGCGATAACTGGGGGAAAATTACATAGGAACTACACAATTTTATGCTTGGAAATGAATAATGAGACTATTGGCCAAGTAAATAAAGTTGATGTCAAGCCCTGATATTATATATTACGTATGCATCGATAACTTTACACAAGTTTTATTTCTGATTCTGAAGCGAAAAGGACCTACTCTTCACTGGAAAATAGAACAGCATCACTAATCATGTTCTCTGCAAAAAAATTTTTTTAAACATTTTACGCAGTAGCAACGTTATGATGTCTGTTCAATATATAAAGGTGCAGTAACTGCCTTCGAAAAAACCGCTCACTCCTCCCACTCACTGTTAGTGTTTATACTTTGCTGAAAGCAAAAAACACATTACTTCTGTGTCATAGGCAGGCTGCCAGGTATTGAGGGAAACTCCATTATACGATGTTATACATCCAACATGTTCATTGGATGTTCAGAACTGTATAAATTTACTGGTTGTAACTTGCTGTATTCGCATCCATGGATAACATCACTTGATACGTCATTGATGACCCACATGCGTTGTTCGGGATATTACTAGCTCCAAAAATGCTTCCAGCATGATTAGTGATGGTGCTGCATTCGTGCAGTATGTCTACATTATGATCTTTATTTCTCAGATCAAAATATCCATAGATCAGTTTAACAGGCCATGCATCCAAATATCTATAGAATACATCAGTATTACAATTGATGAATAAATTCCAAATTAGGTAAACGGCAGGTGACCACTGACCATGGGTCCCTTACTTCATTTCAAATTGCTGCACAAATTTGGAGTACATTTTTGCATACAAAACAGGCATGGAATGGATGAATGACAAAGCTCGGAAGTACCATACTAAACTGACATTATACAGATTTAGTTGTTATAATGCAGAATTTGAAGCATAAGCCATCACTGCAAGTTCTTAAGTTTTGTGTCGAAAGATTATAAAGGTCACGTTGTGAAGGAAAGGATTCACATGCGCTACAGTAGATTACTCAAGCATGCTAACGGAAATTTAGTGACATTATTCTGCAGAGCAAAGTTATATTAGAGATCAGGACAACTCAATGCTCAATTTCCAGGAACGCTGTTAGAATAAGTAGATTAAGCACAGGTGACGAGAGTTGGGAATACATTGAGAACATGAGAAAAATACTCACATGAACATAGGCATGCGAATTTTGCTAAAGAGAGGACAAAATGCAATAACAATAGTGTTGGTTAAGAAAACCATTCAAGATTTCTAATCATATAGGTTAATGAAAAAGTGGAGTTTAAATATTTCTTCAACTAGGAAAACAGAGCAGAAATCTATCTCGTACAACTACGATTGACACTGCATCTAAATCGCTCAGAAGAGAATACATCGTAACATAAAAATACTTCCTAGGGTGAGTGCTAATATTCTACAAATGAGATTTACAGAGCAACATCTACAATAACTTATTAATTAATCTTAAAGAAGGTTGCTAAAATTTGCAAGGAAACTTCTTGTTAAACTAAAACTGCACAGCCTACAACTAACAAGGCAGCGTACTAATTCTAGGTTCATTCAATCCATTTATATGGTCATTCATATTACAAACATTTTTTACACATCCCAATGTATCATAAAAGTTAGGGATTTCGGGATCAAAAAGCCTCAAGCTACGCTATCTCTCTTTCAGTAAGACAGAGTGGATATTTGTCACACAACCAAAACATGTAAGCTCCGACATTGTTACAACCACGTGGTGACATTTATTCGACATTAAAACGTACAAGAAAGAACTGTTTAAAACTCCAACCACATGGTGCAGAATTCATAGACATTCCAAAAATACACTTACATGTGTTATTGGATTCATCCTTCTGAACGTAAGCTTTTCGATTGGCGGGCGTTCTACTACGACTGCGCCCCCTAGGTTGCCGTTTCAGTAACTCTACAGCTCCGTGGAAATACTTGAAAACTTCCAGAGACAAAATACTCTGTCGAACATCAGGATTTTGAATGTGGCTTTCCAGCCAAGTTCGAACAAAGCCAAAATCGTGTTGTAATTGATACGCTCCGTGTAAACTGCAAGAAAATAGGAGAGATATTAAATGAGTGCTTTGTACCGACATTAAAGACATGTCCACAAACATAGCTGTACTTGAAGGGAGGGTTTGTAAAAATCTTGATTTAAAAAAAATATATGTATAATATTGTTTTTAAATTTAAATCTGATTTATTTGAATGATGCAATTAGGGCTCAAGTACTGTCTAGCATGAGCCAAGTTTGATCATTTGTCCAGCATTCCTTCTTGAACTTACTGAACTGTGCTCTAACAATGAACAGTACTTTGATTTATTTCACAATTTGAGTTTTGGAAAAAAATCAACTAAAAAAAACTACGTATTAAAAAAAAAAGTCATGTTTTTGAGTTGTAAAAATCTAGTTTTCAAATGAAACTTTTCAGATTAAAAAATAATTAAAATCTTTGATTTAATCTGCCAACTCGCCTTCGAGCCTTCAAAGTGGTTAAAAGATACAAAATTTGAATAGTTTCCAGAATAGTCATGATTATAATGGTTATAGCCAGACGAATGGGCAAATGACTCACTCAGAATACAATTTATTACATCACAGAAATACATACATTGCAATAGAATGATTTTGATCATTACTATCAACATTCTTAACTGAGAAGTTATACTGTAAACTTTGTCTAAGTCGAAAGAGCCAGAGATGAATTTTTGCACAATTTGAACCAAGTTCACAAAACATTGAATGATGGAATCTAAATTGCTTCTGGAATTACTTATTCATCAAACTTTGCCGAAGTTGAAACTTTGGCCAACTCTAATGAAATTAGGTCCATTTTAATTCAACTTAGGCACGGTTAACTGTACAACACCCGTCAGCTAAATTTGAGCCGTTAACGTAGCTGACGGCAACAATAACGACATTCAGGAGCGGATCCAAAATATTCTGACAGAGAAAGACTGTAGATGAGAGACATAGCTATCGTTCTGCATGCACGTCAGCGGCTTTTGGCCTTAGTGAATGTCTCCTATGACCATAATATAACCAGTTTTCCTTGATTATTTTTGTTAATGTAAATTGTAAGTTTATGGTCAAAATAAATACTTTATGTCTGTCTGCCTGTCTGCAAGGTTTTGGATTCACACCATCAATCATCAATCTGTGCCAAATGAAAATATATCTTATATTACCTAAAACGAATCTTTTGACACAGGATGAATTCCGTCCAGGCCTCGCACATGCTGACAACGGCAATGGAGATGACGCTGAGTTGAGCAGGTAATTTCAACTTGCTCACTCCCACAACGACCGGTTCCACGAGTTGGATCATGCCATTGCACACGTAAGAGTTTGGCTCCGTGGGAAATTCTGAAAAATGAGACACACAAAATATGAACACAGCGCAGACTTCATATAATTCATAGGTCTAGTAAATTTCCACAACTTCATTACATGGGAATTTCTGTGCCAATAAATAATAAAATAATGTTTGATACAGATTTCTGCAGAAATTTTTAAAAAGCTTTTCCTTGTTTTACTGTAATTTTCACAGTCGTAAATGTGCATGTCTATTTTAATGACACTAAATCAGTTAAACAAAATTTTTTTTTTTTTCCTCTTGCTGCTTAATGAAATAATAATTGAAGATAAAAGCATTGATTAATATGTTTTTATTTTTTTTACCAAGGTTAGCCTTCTTCTTCCAGACTTTGCCCACGGGCATTGCATCATCGAAGAATTCTCTAGACTGAATTTTGCATTTTTCACTAAATTGTTTAACAATATTCCCAGCCAGTGCCTGAAAATAATATAACACGATTAAATACCATAACGTATCAGAGAGTATATTACTTCAGTATGCAACTAAAAAAAATTCAATTTTTTATTTAACAAGGTTCTAAAATATGTCCACAATACCTTGTATCTCAATTTTATTATACAAATAATGACGAAAGCCTTTCACTACAACAGTATTATGCAAAACACCAACTTTAAAGACTACGTTGCATCATACAACCAACAGTAAGCTAACCCTTATTTCCCTTACTTAAAGTTTTGACATTAAAGTCTCCCCTATACATATTATCTCGCCATTTCACACATTTGCTTATAGATAATTTCCCTACTCAATCTTTTAACCAAGGATGATCTGGAGTTAACGAAAGGAGCAAACCTGTAGCTGAGCATTGTAGTCATTTAATTGGTTCCAGTAATGGTGAAGTTGCATATACATCTGCGTCTCGACCTGGTTGCCAGGCTGCTGCTCTACGTTAACAACTCGTTGGCACAGAATCAAAGCTTTCTTCATTTCGTCTCCCATTATCTGCACATCAAACAACACAGTTATATACTATCATGCAACATAAAATCATCTTTTGTAACATAGGGTAGTTTACATGGAGGTGAAAGGATGAATACAAGCAAGTGATGAATACAAGCAAGTGATGAATACAATCAAGTGATGAGACTGCTTTAGTTTTGCTATTTCATGAATTCTTATTACAATTCTTAAAGTTATGGTCATCAATGGACTGCCAGACTTTAATAATACTACGATATTTCTTAATTTTTCTTTTCCCTGATCACTGAACATTTCGTTGAAACAATAAGTAGCATATGGATGTTACGATACACTAATATGTCGCTAAGTACTGCATCATTGGCTTTGGTATCATTCTATGTGCAGCCCACCGAGGCAAACTGTAAGTCTTTCCGCAACTCTGACATTCGATAAAGAAAACTATGCACCTTTAAATCACTCTGAGCCACCAGGAAGAATGAACTGAGCGTCCAACTGGACATGAAGAGCTGGGACTTCTCTTGACACCAGCGGACGCCCGCATCACACGTGATCAAAAAGCGTTGAAGGGTCGGTAGCAAGAGGGACAGTTGGGGTGTTCTTAGTGGTTGCACTATGCCATTCGCCCCTGAAATGTCACAAAATATAATTATGATTTGGGCTATGTCACAGAGAAAGAGGTGATGCAATATTGATAGAAAATAATTTAACTGGATCTAAATGACCTAAGTATATTATTTAAAAACTTTTGTGTCTTTTCTGCTGTAGCCAAATAGCACATTATATGGTAACTTTTAAGTGAAACGCATCTATTCCCAGTCAAAAGCTCTATTCTTAGTGTTGATAGCAAGGTGGTCTAATGGTCTTAATTCAGCAACTTGTTTTACACATATTGAATTTTTGTTTGTGGAGGATTATTGTATACAGGGTGATTATCATAATACCACTGCAATAACAGCAATTTCCAGAGCTATTAACAATTATATCAAAATGTTATTTTGATTACAAGTTCAGACTGCACAAGAAAATGAAATGTAAATGTTGTCTCATCACCTAAAGTCAAGATCTGAACTTGGGATCAAAGGAAACAGTCATACAATAATTATTGTGAGGTAGTGAATATTTCTCTTATAATACCATCAATGCACATACCTCGGCTAGCATCATTGGCCTGCATGTCCAAGAGACGCAAGACAGAAAGCAGAGGTTGGAAAGAGTCTCGCAACAGGCGTCCCGTTTTCGTGCTGTACTCCCCATCTGCCAGGGGAGTGGGAGCACATCGGTCCTGCAGTGAACTTGCAAGGGCGATGCAGAAGACTGAAAGAAACATATGATCATCGTAAAATAAATAGACATATAAGAGGTAAAAACATGAGTTACTAGGTCTGTTTGTTGGTCCAGAACTAAATTTCTATGTTCAGGGATTCGGCCCTCTAAAATCGAGCAATTCTTAAGCTTTAACTTCTAGTCCTGTTTATTGGTCTAGATCTAAATATTGAGCGATACTCAAGTAATTTCAAGCTTCCATCACCTACAGTTTAGGACATTGGTCAACAAAATCTAATTGGCAATTAATATTAGAACATCAAATAATTGGGCTGAAAACCCACTGCTATTGCCCAATGACAATAACTAAATTAATACAAATCTTAAAACCCCAATGTTCAGTGACATTTCAATAAATCTTGAGCTGCGGCACTTTTAAGAAATACCCAAGAAGTTGCTAGCTCAACAGACTCCTAAAACACACAATCAAAAAATATTTGGCTGTAGAATTCATCCAGTTGAAAACCAAACATTCTCCGAAGCCATACACAAATATATCTTTCCATGTTCCTGTACACGTGTAACTTTTCAGAACGCTCGTAATATACACCTCTTTCAACCGCGTAAATACTCACTGGCTTGCCAAGAATTCCAAGCTGTCGTCACATGAAGTCTTCTTGATACTGAGGCAATAGCATGAACAGCACCTGCTGGTAATACATCTGAAATAGAAAGAATAAGTCTTAATTACAAATATACAACACAAGCAAATTGATGCAATATATATTAAGACAAATTGTATGACAAGTTAATTAAGTATCCAGTTTACAGTCTACTGTAGTGCAATGAAGAGATGCGAAAAGAGAAAGATTAAGATATCCTTTTATGTCAGTTCTCTATTCAGTACACCCATCTAAACAATGTTAAATGCCAGTCCTGTACAGTTGACATCTAGCCGTCAGATAGATAATAAAAGGACAACCTCATAAAATTGAATGTTCGAACATCTAGTGGATGGAACAGTAATTACAACAAGACTCAAGATGTTCATACCTATGTAGAATTCTTATCCGTAAAACCCTTCAGCAAATAAATTTCTCGTAACTTTAAAGTTTAACACTATCAAACCTGGGACCCCAAGACCAATTGTACCAATTCCTTCAGCAATTTACTTAACTGGCAGATATTTTATGCAATTCTACTGGCAAGTATGATCATTTACTCAATCAAACTTGTACTAGTTTCCTCTTTAATGCGAATTGGATCACAGTCAAGTAGTATATTTTACTTCATCATGTTCATGTCTTTTTGCATACATTGTATGAAAACGATCAAAGTGCACAAGGCTCCAAATGACCTCACATCAATACAGTCGTACATCCCACAATTCAGATCACCTCAGGAATCTCTAAATTGGTCTTCAATTCACAATTTAGGGACCCCAGTAGTCAAGTGGTCTAGTGGGTAAGACCCTGGTGCTGAGTGGTCTAGTGGGTAAGACCCTGGTGCTGAGTGGTCTAGTGGGTAAGACCCTGGTGCTGAGCGGTCTAGTGGGTAAGACCCTGGTCAGGGTTCGATTCAAGGCACTTATGAGTTTGATCTCAGCAGCTGGAAGTCGTTCAAATGAGACGTCCGTCAGATTAGTGGTGCCTTGTACATGGTGTCTATGCTGGGGCAAGTGAAATGTGTCAGTGAGTGGATTAGGGCTTTACGTCATGTATTTCTGCACCTGATGGGCTAATTAGGACAGGCAGGGAACATGGCAATGAGATGACGGATGAAACAGCCATCCATGTTAGGCTCGACCGGGAATTGAACCCGGGACCCAGTGGTTGAAATAAATGTGTAACGATGTGGATTCCAACATCATCATCTCATCATTACATCTGCCCTGGCAGCCGGTCATAGAAGCTTACTACACTTCAGACCAGCACCATTGAGACAATACAAGACAATCTGAACTTGTGACCTCAAAATTAAGGCGATCTCAATGATATTTGGTCATTATATTCCCGCATTATTCATGGCCATGCCATACACACCTTAAGGCTTCGCTAGTTAGTATAATCATGATTTCTAGAAGCACAGTGAATGAGATCGTTCCATTGAGAATACTCCGGTTACTTGAGGAAGCAAGCAAGTACCCGAGCATGGTGGTCATTACAGATGAATGACCGATGTGTCAAATATGCCATCAATCACCCAAGGCATATTGCACATATCTAATCATATTGCAGCCATGAGTCTGACACAGGCATTTATAATAACCATATGATAACATTAATACTATACATTGCACATAACTACATATTGTACATGTATGTACAATGATGTACATATGGTTAAAAAATAATCAATCCACACATTAAATCCCAACTTTTTACAAATTTATCATATGTCTATCATATGTTGATTGAAAGTCACTTCTAATCAAGTTTCATACACAGAAACAATACTCTTTTCACTTTGTAACCCTGAATTCAGCAAGACACAAGTCTTTCTTCTCCTCTTATAACTCATTTTGCTTTTCAGACATAAAAGATCAAAACTAACCTTTTCAATAAATATAATTTTCTCAGGAAAATAACAGAAATCAATTGAATGATAAGATAACAAATATACATTAAAAATACTTCTGCTAGGATGCAGTGGTCTTCAGCCAATCACAGTCAAGGGCAGGAACTTTTTCAACCAACACAACAGAATTGCAGTATTCTGTCATAGCCACCTGGTGCAAATATCAAGAAGTTCCTTGAAAACCCACTTTTGCCCCTATAACATATTGTATAAGCTTAAATTCCCGACATTTTCCAGCAACATATAATTCATTTTAGTTTGTATAATCTACCTGTCTACCTGATCTACATCATGTTTGTATGATATATCATGTATGGTCTATGCTGGGACATGTATACAACCAAACGGCACATTCACTATGTTCACTATGAAAACCTGGTGTGGATTCTATGCCTCTGATATCCTCTCATCATAACATCTGCCTGGAATCTTTTAGTATAAGCTGATTACATACAGTAAAACCATGCAAAAAATATATATACATCTATAAAATTGGCAGAACTAAGAGATTTACTTCTGATTAAAGATTTCTTTTTAATCAATATTCACAGCGAACACAAAAAAACTTCACAGAGCTCTTATACTTTGTTGTACGGAGAATTACCAGATCTATGTCGGCTTCAAGTACAACACGGTGATCATGGAGTACTTGGCCTTGGTTGGCGAAGGCTTGCCAGTAACAATATGGGAAAGGAGCATGAAATCTTGAACATTACTGAATGGAGGAAAGTCATGAAATGAGCAGAAATTTTATTTATCGAAATTCTTGTAAAAGAGAAATCGCAACTTCTGTGACATTACACAGTTCATGTCATGAGCTGATTAACCAAACTTGAAACACATTATAGGAGATTTACAGCCTTCTAACACTGTGCAGAGCATCAGGTTTTTAAAAAAAATCATGTTTATGGTAAATTGATAATTCTAGCAACCCTCTTCTAGGGCTTGAACAATTCTTTCATAACATTTTTGTCTTGGGTACACGCGTAATTTCAGTGTGTTCTGAAGGCCTAGTTTTTTTAGTCCCTTTCATTTTAAATCTTCAGAAACTAAAAAATATCAGCACATTTTAGCAATCATCCCCAATGAACGCTTCAATCCTCACTGAATCATCAAACCCCAAATTTGGAAAATCACAATAAAATGTATTAATGCTCATCGAAGTGTATTCGATAATGGAAAACTAATTTCTGTAAAAGAATAATGATAATAATATCACGTTTATTTTGAGAAAACAAATGTAAATGTTCCAACTACCACACAGTTTTTGTACTCACGAAGATGAAGGCACCAGTCATATTATATATACTAAAAAAAAAAAGGAATTATTATCAAAGTCATATCAAGGAATTATTATTAAAGTCATATTAAATCAGCTGAGGCAGACGTTATGATGAGATGAACAAATTGCAAATACACACCAGTATTTCCAACTGAAAGGTTGGTGGGTGGCAACAACATTGACCGAATTAATTTTGCTTCAGAGGGCACTAGAATGTATCATTTCAACTGCTCCATGACCCCATCAATAAATCAATTCCTATTTGTTTTGTAGGTTCGATCTTAATTTACATGACACTAGCGGACACAAAACTCCAAAGTTCAATGACCATCGACTATCGATGGGCATTGACCATCGGTCAAGAGACCGCACTTCTGGTTGGACATTCTGATTGGATCACATATAATCCAATAGACCAGACATGGATCTGCTGATATTTACAAGATTACAGATATATCAAAAAATCATGAGTATGCCTTTCCTAGTGATCCATTCAGAGCATACATAATCCAGTACTACTGGTGACGACAGTTGTATAATGTATACTGCACTAGACATCAAATTGTTGTGGGTGTGAAAAGCAGATAAGTTAGGAAGGCACACCCTCCTTCTCCCTCCACGTTTCTCTCACACCCCACTGAACTGCTGAAATATCAAAAAACCTCACATTAATTTTGTATTTCATTCAAAAAGTGCCTCATAGACACCAATAGCCGGAGAAATTATTCCTGATGCAGGCCGCTGTTGGCTCTTGTTCATATTGTGACGTTTATAGTGAGCCGACATCGGCGACGTTCGCTAGCGCTCACAACTGTCAGGTAATAAACAAGAGCTAAGCGAACATCAGATTTCTCGGACTAAGACACCAAGTACATGGCATCATCAATGTAACATCTCATGCAACCAACATCCAGCTGAGATGCTGCTCATAAAGAGTGCCCGGGATAGGAGTCGAACCCAGGATCTTCAGCAGAGCCGGCCTAAGAGATATTGAACCTAATACCTCATATAGAAGAAGCGAGTACTTCACCCATCATACCAAAACATTCAAGAGAAACACACTGCTGCACAGCTACATACAAGCGCGGGCAAACATAATGATGAGGGTGGGTGAGGCGGGCTTTAGGTCCCACATTTTTGCACCAAATAGGGCTGATCAGGACAGGCAATGAGGCGAATGATAAAGCAACCTTCCAACGTGGGCTGAATTTGAACCTAGGACCCAGTGGTTGGCAGCCCTGTATGCCATCAGTGAGCTAAGCCCCTGCTCAAATGTAATGATGAGAAGATAACACTTGGGTGTCCAGATCACGTTAGACATTTATTTATCACAGACAACATCAAACATGGACAAGGAGCACAATGACGTTAATTTCCATTTCTAAGTACGATGCAAGTAGCCATGAGGTATTTGATTCCAAACAATAAAGGATCGGATTCATCTTTCACGACCTTTCCAGGGTCCTTCAAAGCATTATATGTGAAATTAACGGCAGCTCAAATTTCTAATTGTGGCCAGACATGTCACTGAATAAACTCTCTCAAAAACATGTTTCACTTGTCGAATGGCTGGAGGAATTCTTCCAAATTTGCACCTCAAAAATATATGATAAACTGACAATATGGGCAGATGACCATATTCATGAAAATCAGATTGATGAACACTGTCTTTGCTCACTTATTTCTTCAAATTCTCAGAATTTACTACAATAAGCAAATAAGATGGGATAACAGGTTTGATATGGACAGTGCAGCCCTCTTAAGCAAGGTCTTGCCAATAAAAACTGCTAAAAAACAAATGAAATTGACAGATTTTACAGTTGATTATACATGTATTAGAGAGATCCTCATTTACATCCCATATCTTCTGTATTCAGTGTCCTAGAGCAACAAACAACAAGGGTAGATAACTAAATCAAGTTTTTAAAACATGAGGTCACAATTCTGTATGTCATAGACAGCTGGGTGGCCTAGTGGTTAAACCACTGACTAGTTATTGCATGGCCAGCTCTGATGAAGATCCCGGGTTCAATCCTCAGACGGGCACTCTTCATGAGCCACACATGCTGGTTGCATAAGATGTTAAACTGGTGGTGCCATGAATTCAGTGTCTATACTAAGGAGAAAGGAAGACCCCACCCATGGGGTAAATGACTGTGCAACAATGGGTTGGACAAATGATTTTAGTTCTCATCTCTTATGATTGAAGTTATCATCTGCCTCTGGCAGCTGGTTCTGTAAACTGATGAAGCTTCATTACCATGATTACTGTGGCATTGAGACAATACACTATATAGCACCCTGGAAATCATCATTTAAAGCTTGATTGTCACTCAATATGACAGTGGCCAAAATCTAGTGCATTCGCTTCATTGTCTTCTTCATACTGATTACCTACCATCCAGAGCCTTGCTGGGTTCACTATCTCTATAAAATAAATAAACTTCACCTAGTATTTAATTTTTCATGCCATTAAAAATCCAATATGTACGCAAACCAATTGATGACGTCACAATACTCAACCATGGGTGATGATGCCATTTGCATTTTACATCCAATGCTTTGGTCTTGATTTCTTTCACTGCGTCATTTATTTTTTGTATTAATGCCTGTTAGGTTCATTAGCTTACACATATTTAGTGTGCCTTTATCAAATAAGGTGATTTTCAATCATTTGATGAAGTTTTAGAAAATAGTAATTTTGACGGACAGTGGAGCTTTAATCACTACACACTGAATATGATCAAATACATCACAACAGAGACACCACCATGCAGCATATAGGAAGCATCTAAGACCTTCTCCGAGTAACCTTCGACTGCCCTTAACACAGATAGATAGAGCTTTCCGATTCCCCATCTTGTAATCTTATGATGTTAGCCTAAGTTGGGTAAATTGACCAGCCCAGGCAGATGGACATCTGGACAATAATGACAGTAACCAGAGGCCTAGCATATAGACAACCAAGGCTTTCAACTGGCTCCTATAATACAATACTGCAGATGCTGCTACCTAGCTAACATGCTTAAGAGCATCAATTGTTTGTGCTGCTGCTGCTGCTGCTGATGTTGCTGCAGCAGCACAGGGCCTTTCATTTGTTGAATCAACTCATCATTGAATTCATATTGATGGCAACCCATGGACTGCAAGCTCCAGGGTATATGAAAATATATAGGAAATGCGGTCGTAAAAACGTGTCGATTGCGAGTAACACACCCTTCCTAAGTTATCCGGTTGTCATAAATGTTATTAAACTAATTTGCCAAGAAGCAGCAACATTAAACAAATAAATTGAAGTGATTAATGCTTTTACCATAGGAAACCACTTGCGCCATAATTTAATTATGTGTGGGTGTTGTGGTCCAACGGGTAAGGTTTTGGGACTCGTATGTGCATGGTCATGGGTTCAAACCCAGCCACGGCATGGAGGAACTGAGTAGATCTTCCTTAAACCATTGCTTCATTCACGTGCAAATGGGATCTTCGCAACAGGCAGAGATGGAATTTGTAAAGTGCAAGACCCAAGAAGCACCATAATGGCTGCATGCCGGGTGTATCCTACCCGCGAAGTCCAGAATGCCTCAAGCTTGACCAGGGCCTGCCAAGGGTGTAAATTGTAACATCAGCAGAGCTTGTAATTGAGGATAATACAAAGTTACTTCAAAATAAATTACATTTACCCACACATGAAAGAAACCACACAAACATCACTTGGCTTTTTGGGTCCTTGATTTCTTAAAATTATCAATGGAAGTCCTACTTCCTTTTGTTCATAAACCATTACAATATCCAATAGAATGGGCAATTGAACACAGACCACATAACTGCACGCGTTCTAACCTCAACCCTCTTGGGAACAATAGACGCAATCATTTCCAATTTGTTCGGACATTGTTCAACGATACGATTCAACATTGTTCAACATAGTTCGCGAACGAGATTCCATTAAGACCATTGAACTCATACAGCTGTACAACAGGATGTACAGAGGATGCTGAGGCTCCAAGGAATACTATGGCCCAAACTAGAACACCAAGCGTATTGTCCGACAGCGTTCCCACTGTTCGTCAATTCTATTCCATTACCATCGACAAAGGCCACTCAAGCTAACGCGGATTGACAGACAGCATTGAACAGAGTGAAAGCAAGGTCACTTGTAAGCCGTTGTTCAGTCATACATGAACAAGATGAAGGATCTGCTAATGTAGTTATAGATCTATGAATTCCGAAACAGCGCAAGTTTGCAGTGTAGCAGTATCCCACAGTACTGTATTGAATACTACTGATTTATTCATAAGCAACCCAATGCTTTATCACTTTAGACAAGACAGTACGGTCCAAAAATAACCCTCAAATCATTACTGTTTAAAAGAATGTTTCTTGGTTCAGTGTCTCTGCTGAGGCAAGTAAGACCCCCACCAATGGGGTAAATGTAAAACATGGTATGCTAGGCTTCCTCTAAATTAATTCCAGCCTTAGCCACTGTGGATAAAGCAGTCCAAATGTTTTTTTTAGCCACAACAGAGACAGTTTAGCCACCAATATTTGAAGCAGCTTTCTTAATACAATGATGACACCATTCTGAGGACCAATCAGATTGCTTGGCTCATAGGCAATTTCACCACTAAGTTTGACTGATTTTCGCCACACAAGCATTTAATTTAGCCAGTTACATAAATTTCGCCAAGAGGACTGTCGCGAACGTTTAGCGGAAGTCTAGGTATGGAATCCTCCTCTCTCTCACTTCATCAATCAACCTTGGTGAGTGGCAAGAACTTGCTGGATTGCACTTTCCATATCTATTTGTCTGTCTATCTGTCCATCTATCTATCTACAGTATCCCCAAAAACTGAGTACACCCTATTGGCATAACCCGAAAATTCTTGCGAAACTCCAAACTATCAATCCAGAGTAATGCTTTATTCATCGGAATTGACACATATGATTGTCTTTACCAAACAATGTAATGATTTAACATAGTTAAAGAGTATATAGTGAAAAACAGTACATCAAAATAAATCAAGGGGACAAAAAAGTTAATACACCCAGTTTTATCAGGAAAGTTATCAATATTTGCTGTGTCCCCCATTGTTTTCTTTTACAGATTTTAGTCTTTTAGGCATGGAAGCAACCAGCCTTCCACAAATTTCAGGTGTGATGCTTGACCATTCGCAAGTAATGACTTCTTTCAGCTCTTCCTTGCTCGATGGATTGTTCTGCTCAACCTTTCGTTTTAAAATGCCCCACAGATGTTCAATTGGGTTGAGGTCTGGTGACATACTTGGCCATGTAATCACCCTCACTTTCTTCTTTTTCAAAAACTCTGCTGTTTTCTTTGCAGCATGCTTTGGGTCATTGTCATGCTGGAAAATGCCCCTTCGACCAAGCTTCTGGAGACTCGGTAACATCTTGGTCTCTAATATCTTTACATACATGGCTGCATCCATGATTCCACCAATGAAAGTTAGTTGACCTACACCTTTGGCACTCATGCAGCCCCATACCATCACATGTCCACCTCCATGTTTCACAGTAGGCACCATGCAGTCTTCACGATATTCTTCACCCAGGCCACGCCAGACATGCTGAACCCCATCTGATCCAAACAAATTGATTTTGGTCTCATCAGACCACAATATAGTCTTCCAATATTCTTCTGACTTCATTTCATGCTCTTTGGCAAAGTTCAGTCGTGCAGTTTTGTGTCTTTTCTTCAGCAGTGGCGTTCTCCTTGGACGCCGTCCATGAAGGTCAGCATCATTCAGAGCATTACGAATGGTTTGAGCACATACTGTAATACCTGTCGCATGTAAGACATCATCTGCAAGTTTTGCAGCACTTGCTTTCCTATTCCTCATGACCATATTTTTCAAATGTCGTACAGCTCGTTTTGTCATCTTACGAGGACGCCCAGTGCGACTTTGGTTTTTAACTGAAGACCTCTTCTTGTGCCTTCGTAACAATGCTGCCACTGTGTTTACACTGGCTTTCAAGATGTTGCTGATCTTTTTGTAGCCCTTTCCATCATTATGCAAATTCACAATTCTAATTTTCAAATCTTCTGACAATTCTTTGCCATGGGGTGCCATTCTTTTAAAGTTAGACTGAGCTTCAGTATGGCTCCAAAGAGTATGACTCGAACTTAAGAGAATTTAAGTTTATTACACTATTTAGGTTACAAGCATGGATCAAGAAAAACAGGACTAATCCGAATTACCTTAAGAGGTTAGAACAGCAAAACAAACCAACCTGTGTTGCTTTCAGTATATCATAGTCTCAGAGGTGTACTCATTTTGTTGGCCATGACTTTCAGCCAAAACGGATGTTAGAAGCAAACCATATACATGCAAATCAAATTTATTTTTCATACAACTAAAGGAAATATTCCCAGACACAATCAAGGAAGGTTTCAGTTTCTAACAGGGCTCCATTCAGTCATTATTAAAGTTTTTACAGAATTTTACCTAGGGTGTACTCAGTTTTTGGGGATACTGTATCTATCTATCTGTCTATCTGTCTATCTATCTTGTCATCAAGACTCAATACTCAAGAATATTTTATTTTGACCATACATTTACAAAAAATAAATCTGTCTGGTACAACTATATATAAATTATTGTATACTATATGGTCAAGGAGGCAGTCCAACTATCTATCTATCTATCAAGACTCAAGACTCAAGACACTTTATTTCCTGCACAATACATATTTCATAAACAATTAATATTATTAAACAAACATATTGATCAATTATAAGAAAAATAATAATTCACAAATGTACATATTATGTATGGGCAGATCAGGAGAGCACTCTAAGAAACCGGAGGGTAACGCTAGCGAGTGCCCACCTGGGTTCCAGAGAGACCTCAGCAAATGCATCTATCTATCTATCTATCTATCTATCTATCCTCTGTGGGAAAGCTTCAGTACATTGTTCCATCATGTCTATGGTAGTTATTCTAATATGAGATCCAGTCATTAAAACCATCATGCACTTCACTACTATTATGATTATTTATGATAAGAAAAAAATTCCATCTGTTGATTGCGGAAAGTCCTGTGAATTGGCAACAAGACATGACTGACATACTACAAAGAAAGAATCAATAAAATGTAAATACGGAGCACTACAGCATCACGTATTTGATGGCATCGATGCAGCGAAGGGCCATCGCCTTGCTTTTTTACACTAAGAGAAAAAGCAACAGACCTACAGTTAGCTCCATTAAAAACGGCTTGTCATATTGAACCTAGACAAAGCAAGATTACTTCTGCTATACGATGCTACCTGCCACTAAACGGAACTGTCTGGCTACAGCTGGCTACTCAAAGCCAGATCTAAAAGTGCATGTAGCACCATCTGGTAAATATATATTTGATAAATTTCTTAACTCTCCGAAGGTTTTTAATTTTTGAATGGTGGTAGGTGTCAGCTGACTATAAGCTAGGAGCAGTGGACAGAAGCGGCTGACTTTAGCCTTTTTTAGCTACAGCCGGGAATAGGTTGTACAGCTGTCTGGAGTCAATCCTATTTATGAAACTAACTTTATCAGACTGTAAAAATACACTCAGAAGCCAACTACAGTTTACTGTACTACATAAGTTCCAAACTCTGCAATCTATTAATCGAAACTTGTGGTGACCGATTAACGAGTAATAATCTATTGTTAAAATAAAATCCACACCTATTTTCAACAAATTTATCATTGAAAATCCAATATATTTTTGCAATAACATGAGCGATACTACCATAAAAATCCACATCATTTGACTCCACGATTCTCGAGCTTACAAATAACATCAGATAATCAGGAATCAAACTATTCAGAATTTACCAGCCGATTAATCGAGAACTGTCTATAATCACAGCTCTCATGTATTACACCAAAAATATAACCTGATAGCTAAGAATAATACAGAATATCTGCTATGACATGTACAAAACCAGGTACATGCAGAAGGTTCTGGCATTATGCATTGTCAAATAGTAATAAGCATTCATAAATACAACATGCATGACACGGAGGCAAATACGCAGGCTAATACATTGCCAAACATCCATTTGGTCAAACATCCATTTATTATGGAACAACACATGGCCATCCGAAGAAATGACTAAAGAATCGCTGGATGCTGAACTGATCGTTATGACGAAGTGTCCTGATCTTGAAACTTCGGATTGCAATCACACAGGGATTCCTGAAGTCACACAATATCATGAATATGGAAATAAGTGGCAATATTGTGTATTCACACTGATTGAAAGTGAAATCAAAGGAGATGATCTTTACAAATGGCACACATATAAACTTGCACTAATCGTATGAGAGAATTTCCCCACCAAAAATATCTGGCTCCCAAGCGAAATTTCGTAACTTCCACTCCGCAAGAAGCCACAATTGATAGTCTGGGTGCTCGACTAATTGCCAGAAGTGGTCTTTAATCTGAGCTGGTGTTAATATCAAGTCTACTGTGAGGTTCTACTGTATTTTATTGTACTTAATAACATATCTGTTGGGCTCTACTGCAGGGATTGCAATTTGAAATAGGCCACCCGAGTGACCAACAGCTCACGCAAAATCATCTTTGGTAACTTTGCATGAGCTCCTGCTCGCAGAATTTGATCAATGGTAACTGGTTCATATTTATAAACAGGTATACCAAGCTTTGAATAAGCAAGAATTCAATTGCAATCTAAAGTATAGCTTAAATAAGATGGGTTTCCCTTTTGAAGTTAGATTGCAAGACAGTCAAAGTAGTTCTGCGACCCCTTCATCGAAACAACTCAAGTCAAATTTCAATCCCTCCTACAGTACTCAATGACATATCTGTTGGGTTATACCATACTTAATGGCATATCTGTTTAATCTAATGTACTCAATAACATCCCTGTTGGGTTATACCATACTTAATGGCATATCTGTTTAATCTAATGTACTCAATGGCATATCTGTTGGGTTATACCATACTTAATGGCATATCTGTTTAATCTAATGTACTCAATGGCATATCTGTTGGGTTATACCATACTTAATGGCATATCTGTTTAATCTAATGTACTCAATGGCATCCCTGTTGGGTTATACCATACTTAATGGCATATCTGTTTAATCTAATGTACTCAATGACATATCTGTTGGGTTATACCATACTTAATGGCATATCTGTTTAATCTAATGTACTCAATGGCATATCTGTTGGGTTATACCATACTTAATGGCATATCTGTTTAATCTAATGTACTCAATGGCATATCTGTTGGGTTATACCATACTTAATGGCATATCTGTTTAATCTAATGTACTCAATGGCATCCCTGTTGGGTTATACCATACTTAATGGCATATATGTTTAATCTAATGTACTCAATGGCATCCCTGTTGGGTTATACCATACTTAATGGCATATCTGTTTAATCTAATGTACTCAATGGCATCCCTGTTGGGTTATACCATACTTAATGGCATATCTGTTTAATCTAATGTACTCAATGGCATCCCTGTTGGGTTATACCATACTTAATGGCATATATGTTTAATCTAATGTACTCAATGGCATCCCTGTTGGGTTATACCATACTTAATGGCATATCTGTTTAATCTAATGTACTCAATGGCATATCTGTTGGGAGCTACTGTACATAATCGCATACATGTATACATGTACACCCAAATTTTAAATTGCCCAGCTTGCGGATAAAAAAGCCTGTTACAAGTCAAAGAGCAGAGTATCATTGACCAGCACATTGACCAGCTCTGTTCCATGGTAAACATAAGTTACTATATGCTTTTAGGCTTCATCAAATAATAATGAATGTTTTTGTAGTACTTAGCAGAATACTAGAGTAATTACAACTACTTTAGATTTGTGGTTTGGAAAACAAAAGGGTGAATTCTCTCCAATAAGGAGGCCAGCGATAAAGCCTTTTAGTTAAACAAGCCACTAGAGGGTTATAAGAACAATTTCCCATAATGATTGATGGGGCCCTCGATTGGGAATTGGAAGTTTCATCATGGTCTTTGAAACAATCCACATTGGATCAGCATTGGAACTAAAATCAAATGTTCTACTAAGTGTGCCAACAAAAATCCTGCTATTCACTTGCCATATAAGCTTATACTGTATTACCATAAGTCATTGATACATACTTCAGAGGAGAGCATTATGAATGATAAAGCATTGAAAACCATGATGGTTATGGTCACCTACAAATGTTTATGCTTTGTATGTTGAAAAGACAGCTCATATGTTTTGTCAAACAATTCCGGATATCGAAAACGATGACCGAAACCCTTGAAAATACAGTACGATATATATATACTATACACATAACACTTCAAGGGAGCATAGTATAGCGTACAACATCATAGCACTTGGTGAACGACTCAATAGCCCATGTCGCACGAGTCAGTTTTGGGCTCCATCGTACAATATGGAAACGAACGACAACGTTGGGCATTCACACCGCCCAAAATTTAAAACAGTGGAGACCCATCTTTACGAATGCCCACGCCCAAATGAGGGCAGAGCGTAATGTGTAAGGAATGGTAGGGGTCTATAGTATTGGTGTCGAGGAGGGTTAACGCGGTCTTTTCAGTGGGTGTGGTGTCATTAACATAGCACAGTGGGACAGGCTGCTGGGTTGAAAGCATGAATCAATAAGAACTGCAGCCATCATCGCCTGGACGTGTTGGTAGCTGCTGCTGCTGCTGCTGCAGGGAGCTGCTGTAGATGCTGCTGTTGCTGTTCCCTCATCACATCATGCAGTCCCTACTGGTCCACTAGCACTGTAGCACCAGCAGCCAAGCAGATTCTATAGCACATGTGCTGCTAAACACTAAAGTAGTATAGGACCAACTGTACTCCGAGAGCTCCATTGCACCTTACACTTTATCTTATCATCCTAGTCTCCTCGAGCTACAATGACCTTCTGAAAGAAACCAAATCTGTACCATGCTTATGTGTTCATAAAGAACTTCATATCCTCAGATACTCTTAAGATTTACATCAATAGAGTCGCACATGTTACACCTAAAACAGCTCACTTTGTCATTGGATGGAAGACGTGATGCCTGAAGGCTAGCAGAATAGACAATACCCATTCATCCACATAAGTGAAACTCTCGGGAGACGTCTGTGAATAAGTTAATGCTTGGTAAATGTACACGCGTGTCAACGTGGTTGACCACATCACATACCATAGAGAACCACCTTGTATTTTTTTGAAACTGTGTGGTAATCCACATTAAATAAATAAAGTTTAAATATAAAGTTTAAATACCACATCACAAGGACATGTTAGAGCTGAGTAATAAGATATATTGAAGGCATCAGTGAATGGAAACTTCAAAATTAATATAGTTAAATCAAACTTTAATGACAGTATCATCATAATTCATCAATCATATGATAATGATGAATCATTGATGATTGTTGTTCACGAAATCTGGGAAAACGAAATTAGAAATATAGTGTACAATCATATTTGAAATAATCAATATTTATTGCTTCTTTTGCCTCTTTCTACAGAGTTGACTTATAAAGGCAATTAACGAGCGTTTTTCTGTAACAAAATACCATTATCTACTCTTGGTTACATCTGGTTAAATTTGCCTGGAAATTGGCTGAGTCACTAGTACCAAGTCAGATGAGCAGATAATTCCTCAGATAGCAATGCTAATTTGTATATAAAAGGAATTACAATACAATGTTTTCGAGCTAAAAGCTCTTATTCTTTCTTCAAAACTACTTATGGCAATGGAAAATAAAGTCCTATGGCACAGTGGACGTAAGACTTTAAAAATCATAGAATAAAAAACATCTCGATACTACTTAGTTGTCAAGTACAAAAAGTGCCGCTATAAACCTTGAAAATTTGCCATTGAAGTCTTTTACGAGCACAAAGCATATTACGAGAGTTACTTTCTGAGGGGAGACGAAGATTGGTCCTTGCTCTGCAATGAGTCTTCTTTTGCGCTGTTAATATTTCAAGACCACCGCCATGAAATATTCGAGAGGGCTTATTCAGTTTCCAAGAATCCAGCAAGACTTAAAAGGCGATAATGACAGTAATCGGGAGTAAGATGTAGTTTTCCCGATTGACTGATAGGTCGTTTGATTGCCAATGATTCGTATTTGGATAATGCAGCCTTCAACTGCCTTCAATGGCAACTTCTTGTCCTTTCTGAATTCTGAGCAGAGCTCACTGATTACATTATGCCAAATTTCTGAAAGGTTTGGACCACAAAAGATTTTTATATCCTAAGTGGGCCTTTTTAAATTCTTGTCAGCCAATCTATGTTCAAACAAAAATGCTGATAACCATATGATAATATAAAAAAGAATCACAAGTCCACCAAGACACTATGACATCTTCCACAACTTCACCCAGACACCATGACATCTTTTACATGTCCACCAAGACACTATGACATTTTTCACAACTTCACCCAGACATTATGACATCTTTCACATGTCCACCAAGACACTATGACATCTTTCACAACTTCACCCAGACACCATGGCATCTTTCACAACTCCACCAAGACACTATGACATCTTTCACATATCCCCCCCCCCAGACACTATGACATCTTTCACATGTCCCCCCCCCCCAGACACTATGACATCTTTCACATGTCCCCCCCAGACACTATGACATCTTTCACAAGTCCACAAAGACACTATAACACCTGATCATTCCAAACACAATGCGAAACCACTAGACCACCCAGTATATATCAATATATCTTAGTGAGTCTGTCTTTTACAATGCTAGAGCTAACTGCGTGAGCCACTCTTTACAGTGTAGATTCGATGGTTTCTAATTTTGAGACATGGTCAAGGTAAAGTTGGACTCAAGCATTCGAAAAGCTGAATCCTGGTCACAACAGTGATTATATCTTTAGCTGAAGCCTCAGATGGTGCATTATCATGACGTAGGTGTAACATGTGACAGATACAAGCACATATCTGTGTTGTCAAGGTCATGTAACATTATGTGTAAATGGAAAGCTACATCCAGATGCGGACAGCCATATTGCATAAGCAAAAGCTTCTTGATCAGTGTATTGCACATCATGGACATACACACGCACAAGAACAATACAGAGGTCAGAGGCAGAGTCTGAGACATAATGATGATATGACATGCTTTAGGAATGTACACACATTTACCCCATGGGTGGGGTCTTTCACTTGCTTCAGCTTAGACACCAAGTACAAGGTACCACCAATCTAACGCGAACAAATTTCAGCAGTGATGTAGCACATGAAGATGTCCAGAGTGAAAATCGAACCTGGGACCTTTAGCATAACTGGCCAAAGCCTCAACCACTTAAAAATCAGAACCCACAGCTGCTATCACTAAACTCATATATATATAGCTGTAAGCTGTGTATAGTTATTCTACAACTATATAGTGAACTTCAGTGAACAATGACATGGTCAAGTAATATGAACCAGGAACATAACCCTATTCCCATGAAGTCCATCAATCGATCTATCGATCAATGAATCAACAAACTAACCAATCAATCAACAGATCGAATCAATCAACTTGTCCGATGTGTCCAATGACCAACTTATTGACCAATCTGCCAAACCAACCAAATAAATTGCCAAGTTAATTAGGTCTATCAGCTGCTAATACATCGCATTTGTAACACTGTCCGAATAAGTCTTCCTGGATCATCACTAAGCTGGTGAAATACAAAATCTTCAACATCCTTTCGGTAAGTCGACAGGTAATATAGTCCATCAAATCACCAAAAATATCTCACTATCTTAAATTGCTCATTAAGCATCATGGCACTACGTAGTATGTACTATGTACTACATACACATAATAAATATCATTAATTAAAAATGGTTTTGGCAATTACATTCACATGATCATATTGAAGATCTAACACATTATTTAACCTACAATGAAATGGGACATTCAAATAGAAGTGACTATGACTCAGTATGCGAACAAGTCTTAAATGTCCTTAATATGACTACATGTGAACATAGAAAACCTAGTGGCTAGAATGCAAATGGACCATATATCCACTCTCAAACCATGCCTGAGTTATTTCAATGTATCTTTACTTTATCAACAGCTGGATTTAGCAAGGTGACTGCAATTGATATGTAAACATAAATTATACAAGAGCTATCTACTAACAGCTACAAGCCTACAACATGTACACGATGTACATCGTAGAATGATATGAGTTATCAAATTTTTTGTAATATTTTCCACAAAAACATTAAAATCAGACCTCATTAGCTGGCTTAGTGTTGCCAATTATTAATGCATAATATATCTTTGCGTATCATACTCCCGTTACTTATCACACTTTGGGTAAATACCACGACTCCCCTGAAGGTCTAGGGTCAAATATTGGCTGCTGCACTCTTTATCATATTTATAGGCTGTTATGGCTCAATCTTAGATTACGTTTTTTGACTGAAATGCCAAATTGACTGTACCAAGAACTCGAGTGTCTATGCTTGGGCAAGTAAAAACACCAACGCAACTTGAAGTAATGGTGATTTAGAAGTGTAATATGGTGTGGGCTCTCAATTCATACCACTTCATCATTACATCTCCCTATAGTAGTGGTTAATATGGTTAATATCAATAGATTAAAATTTACCAATTTACCAAGCTTAGACCAGTAGTAAGATGCTACGACTCCCTTAATTGCTAATATCTTCAGATTTACCAAGCTTAGACCTGTACATGGCCAATTGTGCCACGTGCGTTTTCATTATAATTAGCTAAAAAACCATGCAATTTCCATGCGTTTATCCTTCTTATGGAAAACGCGTGTGGCACATTTGGCCATGTAGTATCATGTCCTTTCGTTAATCTAAGATGTTACAATTCAGTGAACAACATCATTCGATAAGAAAAACACCCTACTCCTGCTGGAGCCACCAGCGTCCCACACTAAAAAAATAGCACTCCCATATTCTTCGGAGTATGGAACCCACCACACTTCCCAATTTGGCGAAAGCAGGCATCTGCGGCCACCATATTGGCAGCAGCTTAGTTAGTATGTAGGAGAGGAGTGCAGTAATTCAATCAGGACAAAATAATTGCCTCCTGATATCAATATTTCCATTACCCATGATGAATGGCACCTGCGAACAGTGCCAAGAATATAATGAATGTATCAAAGGGCTCGGTAACTTGGCATCGGTCTTGTGACATGTAACCGCCTTCTGGAGGCCCATAGCTTAGTGGCCGAAGAGCCTGCTTCTAATACTAAGGGCTCACTAAGGAGAGGTCGCGAGCAGCTCTTATGCCTGGGCTCATCGACTCTGGTTCAATGAAGAGAGCTAGCTCAAATACAAGTGTATTTCACTAACACCTCACTGTTACTTAAGAATGTGTCCATATATACTAAGTAATATACTGATATATGAATAAATCATCACAAATTGGTCCACAATAAACTTGTTCGAATGGCTGCAGTAGATTTGCAACGGTAAACATAGTCAACAACACAGCAATCAATTGCAACATCTGCTTATAAAAGTTCTTTAAATTCTCCTTGAAAGCTTGTCGTTCAAGCAACACACTGAACTTTCTATTCACCAGATTACAACAATGTAATCCCTATTGGTTTTCTCTTTCCGGGTGTAAAATGAGCTTCTCACTCATATTATCATTTAAAGATTACAGCAATAAGAATAACAATGCATGAAAAAATATTGAGTTACTTTTTCCTTATATGAAGACAATAAATTGTCAAAAAAAAATTTGCTGGTATTGCAGCACGACTAAAAAGTCTTTAGCTGTATGCTAGTTCTACCTATCAATCTTAGACTGAGTTTCAGAGACTTTGTCTATGTCTCTGCAATGATGATACACAATACAATACTTGTATTATAACTCTGGACAACAATCAAAGTGTAAGTTGCTAACAAACAAGAAAGGAAGTGGTTCAAAATTTGGTTCTTGCAGAATATCCCTCAGTGAGAGCAGCACAATAACAAAAAGAATGACACATACCTCTAGCACATAGTTGCTGGACCATCCTGATGACGAGCATGGCAACAGCATCCGACATCAATCCAATGTGCCCCAGCTCTCCTTTCACAGCATCAGGGCCTCCCCAGATGGGTTCATGAAAGAATTCAAACATATGACTTGCAAAGAATTGCCACAGTAGATCCAGGTACTTCTGGGTGAGCTGTCCCCGGACTGAGTTGTCAGCCGCGTCACCCCATGAAACAGTCTTGCGTTTCTCTGACTTCAAGGTGAGCGTTCCTGGCGCGCTATCTTCGGACAAGAGGTCGGACCGGGAGCCGTTTTGGCGCAGCTCTCCAGGAGCTAAGGTTCCCTTGCGACTTCCTTGCAATCCAGGCTTTTTGAGCAGATTTGTGGAGTGGCATACAATCTGGAGGAATTTGGCTGCAAAGTCTTGCTCCCGAGAAGCAAAACCCACGACAGAGGACACCTGCCGCGTCAGATCGGGGGTGTTGTTAGAGCTCTGACCTTGGTTCATGGCAGATGGGATGGTAACGGGACCGCCCGCACTGCGCACTGCAATTGGTCCAGTGCTCAAACTTGTGTGACTGCCCGTCCCGCTGTAATAATCTGAAGTGGTAGCACCATTGTGTTTTGTTCTTTCAACACCAAAGTCACTCCAGTTGTAGAAATTGAGCTTATTACTAAAAACAAGATGCATGAAGGGGTCAGATGTGGTGAGGATGCGGTGCGTCATTACCGCGACATATTTGGAGCGCTCACTGGCCAGCAGATGCAGCACTCGCATGAATGGGATGGGTTTGATACTTTCCCCAATGTTCTTGTACGAATTCATGATCACAGCATCGCAGAAAGTCCCAAGAGGGTACCTTTTGCCATGAGCCAAGCTGGGGCTCACTGATAAAGACTCGTGTGCTTTTTCATAACGTATTGCTGAAACTATATTATTGAAGTCTTCAATACCTCGGGTAATGCCCCAAAGGGCATCTTGATCCAGTCTTTCTAAATCTGTATGGGCTAACACTTGCAGACCAATACGTATCAAGCGGTCTATCCACCAGATTGCATTGTCCCGCAAATGATAAAGTTTTCTCCTCACACTGTCCGTTTCTAGACAGAGATTAGGAAGAAGGGGTTGCAGCCACTGGTCTGTGTGGATCAACTGTTTCAGTGAGTTCCAGTGGTTCATATGGATCCGAAGATCTTCGCAAACTGAGCTTAAGCACTCCAGCTTTGACGTCGGAGACCCTTGCAAACAGTTGTGGCAGATGTTGTACCAGGTGCGGTACTCATCCATGACAACCCCCTCCAGATCTTTGACGAACATTGCCGCAGCATTGAGCCGAGACGTGTAGTCCCGCACAAGCTGCAGCCTCGCCCGTGTCTCCAACAACTGCCGTAACTGGCCATACTTCCTGCCATAGCGTACGGCCAACTTGCAGTGTAAAAAGCTAGCAGCCGTGTCAGGGCGTCGTTTGCAGATGTGACTACCGGGCTGGACCACCGAGAATGCTTGCTTGAGTAGCTGGGCCGAAACGTTTGCATGGACCCCTTCGAAGATGTAGACCTGACCGAAGTCATCCAGATCAAAGCCATGATGGTAGTCCGAGTCTCCATCCTGATCTAGGGCGTCCGGGGGATCATCCAAGTCCACACTCTGAGCTTTGCCTATCGCCTGCAGAGATGGCAGTTTGCCCAACTGTCCTCTCGGCATCTTGCATTATCATCTGGAAGCAGAAAAAGAAAAATGTTACTTTATGAAAGCATCGTCACTCTATAATACTTCTTAAGTTTCACTCGGCAAAGAATCACAGAATATACTTTTCAATTAAGAAATTCAAATAATAAATTGTCTTATTCCTATGTTATCAAATCCCACACAACATGAAATAGTGTTCATGAAGTTGAGAATACTAGCACAGCGAAAGAGTGAAACACAAATAGAAGGCACAAGTGATTAATATGGTCCTAGATTCAACGACATTTATGTTCAGTTCACCAGTGATACAAAGGTCCTGAGTTTGATTCCCTGTCAGGGCAGTCATAATATAACTTACAATCAGTTTGAAGTTGATCACCACCTGCTCACGTAAGACATAAAATTGAAACTGCCTTGCAGCCAATGAATATAATGCCATAAATCATGACATTGCGTAACACGACGTGGACTGCAAGCCTTATCTTTATCATCTCACCATTAGCATATATGATTAGGAATGATATTGCCTAGATACCTGAGACCAAACTTCAGACTAGTAGCACTGAGCCAATCCAGTGAACTGAAATAACTTAGTCCTCGATTCTTTCTTCTTAAGTCGGAGTCAAGCTGGGGTCCTTGCGAACATCAATACACTGCCATCCTAATCCAGTATGTCTGCCAGTGGGAGTCCTAAGTAAACCGCAGTTTACTTTCTTACATTGTGGTGGATCACGCAAACTACGCCCTCACCAGGGACTTGCGACAAGTATAGAAAAGTTCTTCAAAATCAATGCCGACATTAAGCTTATTCCCAGCATCACAATAAAATACCAATTACCCTCTGGCTGCGCTAAAGCAATGCCGAGTGAACCAAAAACTTAGAACAGCCAATCAGTGGAACAACTTCACTAAGACAATATATTATGAATAGTTTTTGGTGACAATTTAAGTTCATACTACAAGGAAGGAAGTCCTGGGGTTACAAATAGTATAAGTAAAGAGAACTGCAGCACCATCTAGCAGGGTAATATGACAGTATAAATATGATTGACCAATAGCATTCAGCTCTAGGCTAATGGAAATTTGCTTTAGCTAAAATGATAAGGGTGTGGTGACCTCTCCCACAAACACAGTGGCACAATACAAAGTTGGAGGATATTAGTCCAATCCACAGCCAGATACATTGTACTCTTATAAAAGTAAAATAGCAAAGGTTGCTTAACAGTAGGCTATTGGCCTATATACTATAACAACTTGCACGATTTGAATTTTGAACCCAGTGCCTCAGTGAGAGGAATCAAACTTTAAAATAAATTTTATGGCAATTCGAAACCGAATTATCATTTTTATGATTATTTACTAAATTGGCACTTTTCTTGAATTGTAACTACAGACTTCGAGATTCCAATACCTAATCAACAGCACTTGGCATCTATACCAACAGTACACACATCAGTTTTCGAGGTGGCATTGCTGACTGGACCATCACATCAGAACACCATTTAGAAGACAGTTGAAAACTTAGATTAAGACAGGGCGAAACCAGTGCAAACCACAGGCCCAACATGTGTGAGGTCCTTAACCAACATATAAAGTGGTCATCTGGTGGGGTTTTTGGATAATCATGTGCCAAATGGGGTAAAATTAAGGCTTCCTATTGCCAATTTAATGACGTAAACGTTGTCTTATCTACTTTTTGATCTGTCTCAAAATGTTGTTCTGAAGAATCGGTGAGCAATGCCCCCTCGAAAACTGCTGTATGTAGCAGTGAGACAAACCATGTTCCTGCAAAATAGCAAGTTGTGCATTTCACCCGCGAGTGTCACATTACAGGAAATGGGACAGAGACATTAATGTTTGCGGGCTACAATTGTAACTTTGTAGTACTGTACTAAAATGATTAAAAAACTCATGATTATTTTTTAGGAAAATATTCCAAACCACTGTCCTCATCATACTCATTAATGTCACTAACTCTTTACAATTACATTATATTAATCATTTATGGATATTCTGTATTGCGAACAACTTTCATATCTGGACAGTTCTCATAAACCGCAGTCTTTTTGCTCATAATAAGTCCACGACAACAAACCGGGACTGGCATAATATCATATTGACAAATGGCATTTGTGCTGCACATGTCGTATGATATGAGCATCACATAATGTTGCTGGGATAGACAGCAGCAGCCTCAGCAGCAGAGATTATGAATGCTGCATCTCTTCCTTGTTTAACCCTTCTACGTTCCTGCAAAATAGCAAGTTGTGCATTTCACCCGCGAGTGTCACATTACAGGAAATGGGACAGAGAACACAAAATGAAAGAAGGAAAAAGCAAAAAATGAAAGAAAGAAAGAAAGAAAGCAGAGTTAACGCAGAAAGGAATACCATGGTCCTTGGGACGTCCGCGAAAACAGACCTTGGATGTCAATATACAATTATACCTATTTTTGCCATTCCTCAACATCGAAACAAAACTTCAGATACATCATTGCTGAACTGGTTGTATATAAATAGATAGGTATTACATCTTGTCTCTGACATAAATCATGATTAGTAACTTCACACTGAGATACAGAGCTCTTTCAAAGAGTGTTCAGGCTGATATCGAACACAGGACCGTGCACCTTTGAAGAAGTGGGCCAGTGTTGTACCCAATAGACCAGACCATCCAGTGGCATAGACCATGGGCGTAAATAATCTTTGTTCAATTGGGGAAATTTTCATCAATAACTTAATATATATCTAGCTTGGACGACCAAGATATACAGTTATCAATGAGCCATCATTTAACATGGTAAAGCATTATTCAGGCTCTATGATTGATTATTACTGTTACTAGTTACAGTTCTAATTTTTACCCATGTCTCAATGAAAAAGCCTGACCTTGGCTGCTTAGCTGCAGTGAATGGCTGCTTCAAAGAGCATCTTAAGAATGATCATTTGTCAACCTACATAACAGAGATTAACAGACTATCTTGCTCGAAACAACCTTGGAATAAAATAGCTTACACATAAAATCCATTCTCTTAGGTAAACTTCCTGCAAAATGCCTGACTTAATGTCTATTACAATCTTTTACACTCCATTCATTAAAATACCATGAGATAATAATGTTTAGTCTATCGAGTATTTTGTTAAACGTTAAAAATGGACCAACTTAAATAAGTTAAATGACTGTAGCAATGAGCATTTGAGCCATAATTTACAAATCTGCAGTTATCCACTGCACCTAACCACTGGAATTAAAGTTCTACATTTTTGTACCAGATGATATCAAACGAGTCTACACAAATGATAGCTTGAAGAGGAAATTTAAAACTCATTTAAAATTCACTATCAGGGAGACCCTGACCTACTGAATATGATTTTCCTATGAATATTCAGATATTCCAAGGTTTTCCTGTCTTTGACCTTTGACCTGAAACAGTGGTATAGAAGCCATATGTTCAACCCCCCCCCCCCCCCCCTAAAAAGCAATTACATGTTAATGCACTGCCCAATATTATGCAGGAATAGCCAATGAAGAGCCATGGGTAAAAAGGACAACTTAGAACAAAATTTTAAGAGAACAATAAAATTTCTTACATTCTCCGATTAAATTTAGAGGATTTGGAGGGTTTTCTTTTTTAAAAATGTTCCAGCCTCCACATGTGATTAGCTGGATAATAAAGTTTACAACATCCTGATTGTAAATTCAAGGAAGAAATTTCATAAAATTACCAATATACTACATATTGCCAGGCCATAGGATAACTACTCCGCAGCTCAGGGAAGTTTTCTGGGGTGAGGATAACAGATGAGATCATTGAACATCAACATCACATGCACCATATAATTGGATAATGGATATAGGTACCTATATCAGGCCTGAGCTTAACAGGCGAACGATCGTTTCGTTCTCCTGGAGGTTACCTTAAACTGAAATGCTGCGAATGCAATTTTGTTCGCCTTGTCCTATATTTTACCCAAAAAAAATGTCAGGTAACCGACCATGGGTTACCAAGGCACATTTTCAGGAGTACGATGTGTGGGTTACCATCTTTTTGCTTACGCTCAGGCCTGCATATAGAACATAATAGAAATGAAACAGACTTAATATGAATCAGTGTTCATTCAATTTGATAATAAGTAATTGTTTCAATGTGTATCCTACAAAATTTAGTACCCATGCCTCCAATACCTCTTGAACATATGCAGCTGATAAGTAAAATGTGTTATAATCACAGATCAGAATTTGGACAGAGTTAAAAAATTGGCAAGAAACTCAAAATATTGGCAGACCACTTGATCTGCAAAACATGTCTCCACTCTCCACTTCCAACATATGCTCTGAATATCTTAGCAGCTGCGTAGACCCTCAACTATAACCAAGCCTCTAGAGTTGCATATGATGTCAGTTCCTAATTCTAATAGGCTATATACAAATATTCAAAAGTTGAGCTTGGTCTCATTTGTGACTTTTTCAATGTTAACATTAAATTAATATCTCTCCTGTTGGCTTTGTATTGTCTCAGTGGCCGACTTAATGATGAGATGATCAGGCTTGGGAATTCACACCATGTTGCACATTTACCACATGGGTGGGGTCTTCTTCTTGCCTCAGCATAGACACCGAGCATCAGGCACCTCCAATAGTCTCCTGCGATGAACATCCAACTGAGATTAACTCATAAATAATGCCTGGGCCAGGGATTTAACCTAGGACTTTCAGTTTGTTCACAGGGACTCGTCAGCCTTTGTATAAAGTTTTGTTTACTCCCAAGAGCATGGCTCTATTCATATTGCTTAATGATACTGTATAATTTTAAGTCGCTTTGCTCTCTACCACATTTTTTTAACACTTCAACATCGTTCAAGCAATAGTTTTATCCTCATGTTTTATTTACATCCTTCAAACTTGACCACCTCAAACCCTGAAGTTTCCTGTTGCTGGAGGATGTGTTTCACATTCAATGGATTTTACTGCAGTTTTCCAGTAAACCATATGGCATATAAACATCACAAATTGACGGAAATTCTAATTGCTTCTACTTCAAGCTTCTACTGTTGAACACTGCTAAACTAAAGCACAAAGCACCACCAAAGAGAAAACTCCACTATCCTAACCACCCTTCCTTCGACACACACTTGACTTACAGGCAGCTTTATTGCCGAGATGTCAATCACAGCCAACTTATTGCGGATGAAAGACCAAGTGTGGTGACCAACAGCTGCCAACTTCTCTTATTTCTACCTCAGGAGTTGTGCCAGTCACTCCCTATTGCCATTTTATAGAAACTAACTAAGCTAGCGGCATGGATCATCAAAATTGCAACTTAATTCGACCACATCTGCAGATTCACAACTAAAGCCACCAATGGTTTGAACCTCTATTTTTGAGACCCCCAATGTTGTTTCTGACAAACTGTGATAATCAGCGTTAACTCAATATAACATAAATGATATTAATTTCCAGAACTGACACAATACTTAAGCGATTCCCAAGGGTGTTCTTACTTGTCAGGTTTCACTGTATCAGGTTATAAACTTCATGAAGAAAGACAGCTGGCTTGAAATGACAGATACTAAAAGTTTTAGGGTAAGAATTAATTAATAGTGAAGAGCAAAAAAAAATTGAATTTTTCTTAACACCAAAATATTCACCCAGTTCACACCATTATTTTGATCTTTGGGAGAAATGGATTTGAAATCTTCAAGGAGAATTAAAACTATTTTAAGGACAAGCTCATTTAGCATTAGGAAACAATTAAAATTCAATCTGGCCTTCCATGCTTCAATCAACTATTAATTACACCACTTAAACATTGTTAAATCAAACAAGAAATGCCATGGCCTAATATTTCCATTTGACCTTTTGAATCATCTTCCCACCTTGACACACATGACAATTAATTTATCCACCTGATTCAATATTATTCAGCTGTCTGAATTTCGATCTAACTCTAATAATTTCCCTCCACATAGCTGATAGTTATATATAATACTTAGTCTTGCAAACAATATACTGAAATCAATTTCATAAATTGTATTTGTAAAATGGTAGAAATTTATGTGTGGTCAACTTTGCCTATTCAGTAACTTAGTTCACTGACTATTTGGTAGCATTAGCTATTTACTATAACCTATGGGATATAGATGAATGGCTTATAAAATGTAAGCAAATTAAAGCAACCATAATCTATGTGAGAACCAGCTCCAAAATCTATTACATCATCATTGCCAATTTGGTAGAACACTACTACTGCCTTCAACCATTTTCAGTGAACAGACAAATATTGTATTTCTCATGAGGGAAGACAAAAACCAAAACACCTCATGATGCATTATCTCGAACAATAGGCAGAGACATTTAATACATATCATTCAGCAGATACTGACAATTTTCACAAAGTATGCATGATAAAGCAAAGAGATAGGATTAATCAAATTTAGAGGAACGCTAAACACCTTTTATCACTATTCTTACACCTACTCTAGCAATAACAAATATTAAATCTGTCAATAAAAAAAAAAAAACATTAATCTAAACACTGTCACTGCCATAGATTGATGGTAACTTTTACAAGAAGTGACCAAGAGACCCTAACATAGCCAGAGGTTGCAATTTATTTAGACAAATATTCGGGCGAATCGTGCTGACAAAAACAACGAGATTTCGTCATTAACAAAGTTTGGAAGTGTGATAAATCAGCTAGATGTAAGATACCAGTTTATCACACCTCCCAAGTTCCCAACGCTCCATGATCCAAAGATATAACTTGGAATCTGGAACTGCAACCAGACAAGCTTTATAAATCACATTTAAGCGTGATGCACCAATCCAACAGAATATTTGACAAAGCCCTACAGGCCTAGTCTACTTGAGAGGGGTAAACAGTCTTCAGATTAACACAAGTTTGTTCCCATGTTCTAAATCCACATTGGCGGTGCTGCAACTCCCAAAAAATTCTGGCTAAACGCCAAGCGTATCGCATTCCCACATTTTTCTGACAGACAAAGCAGTATAAGAGATTTTTAAAAAACTGTCTATAAGGAGGGCAATTCGGACAACTGTTTAAATCTGACCCACACCAGATCACTCAAGTCATTTTTATTGCCTGCCCAGCGATCTTTCTACCACGATCGACATATTTCGCAGAAATGGCCTCAGCAGGAATTCGGTGGCTTATTCTGCCCATTTGAAGCAGGATACCACATCTAATGTACGCCATACGCAACATAATTCAATCAAAACCAGATAAAACCAGTCAAAAATTGTATACAAACCTCAGATTCACGACATCATGGGCAAATTTCCGCGATAATATCCCAGCGATTTTCTTATTTGGACGCCATGTTACCAATAAACACTTGCGATATCCCAGTATGCAACGCGCACTTCCCGTGCCGATTTTATTTCCAATTTCTTCCAAAAGAGGTCGCCACGTGATACTACAAGGCCATCTAGCGTTAAGGTAGTGTAATGGGGGCGTTGGTAAAACATAGTGGTGCTGCTTACGCAGCAAACCCTCAGCAAATAAGATAACAACTGTGTCAGTAGAGGGGGGGGGGGGGGGGGGGGGGGGGTGTTAATATAGAAAAAAAAAATTCAGAAACCACCCAGTTTTGTTAAGGCTGAATTTCCAAAAAGGTATAACACATGCCTGTATCTTTATTTTTGATCCCTCCCAAGACCGATTGAATGTTTAGTCAATTTGAAAGAATTTTTAGCATTTGTGCGAAGTCGCGGTTCGTATTTCCTTTATTATGGAACATATATATAGAAAGTTATTTTGCACATGATTGTATTCAGTGAAAAATAAGCTTCACTTTGAATGCCAACATTGCTGTATTTAAACATTTATTCAAGTTATAATAATTCAATTTTGAGACTAAATGAGCCTGAATAGACATATATATCGCTTTCTTTATTTCCGTCCTTTTACAGGCCTAAAATTATTCAGTCACTTAATTTGAAATATGGTGTAAACCTGAATATTATAAGCACTGAATAGACATAGCTAGAAATATTTCTCTGGATCAAAAGATAATATTGCAAATATTATATGCTCATGGATTGTTTTTTTTATTAAGACAATTATATTTTAACAAATTCAAAATTATTCAGACACCCTGGACCCTCCAGCTTGACAGCAAATGTTTTAAGTACTTTCTTAGGCTTTTATAAAAGCTATCCCACCCCCCCCCCCCCCATCTAGTTCAGTTCTTCATCAATGTTCTTCCCACCTAATATTGCGAAAAACTATAAGATAGTGCAAACATGAATCTGTCCACAATAGCCAAGAATTTTAAACTAATTCAATATATCTCTATATAAGCACTGGTTATTTTTATGGGCACATATCAATTGAGTCAATTGTCATTTTACTTGCTGGTCAAAGATTAGGTATGTTGCATAGAAGTCTGTTTAAATTCTTATGCTACACATATTTTATAAAATTGTCAGATAAGCTCAGTTCTAGCCCTGATGCTGGTCTTCAATATAGGCCATGTCCATTCACACTTCTTGTCGCACACACAAGTTTACCTGTTATAACATTATAACCATATTATTTCCGATGAATTCTCACACTTCTTCTATACTGGTCCATGAAATGCCCTCCTTTTCAGTTTTTGCCATTAACTTAAAGCTTTACTTGGGTAGGGAACACTCCTTCACAACCAAAACTGATTTTGTACATCCTTGCAAAACACTACAGGGTAATTTAATATTTACATATTTGCTGGCAATTTTGTGAATTATGCAGGAAGGTCATTTAAGTATTACATCAATGCTACTGGTCAGAAGCTTAGTCGGCTTACATGATCAGCTATCAGAGTCAGATGTAATGAGGGGATGATAATTACGGTTTGAGTCCATACCATTTTACACATTCACCTCAGGGGTGGGTCTTCAACTTACTCAAGCCACTATAGTTAACGTCTCGCGATACTGACATCCAGCTATCAACAATGATCAAGCTCATGAAGAGTGCCTGTGCCAGGGATCAAACCTGGGACCTTCAGAGTAGTTGGTTAGTGTTCTAACAGGCTAATGCCTGAATCACTAGGCTACCCAACAAACAAAATTGCATTCATAAATAATATTCATAGCACCATCCGAGACCACATTGGTTTACGTATCAATTCTCAATGGATTCAATTGCTGATGACTATTCCATTATTTGGTAGACCCCCTAAATTGGTATTCATTTTAAAGCTCTTTACCAGAGCAATCCAAATAACTCACTATTACAGATATATAAGAAGATTACATCAAAGTCGCTGACCTTTAAAGTTGCGGAAATCGCTAAATTTCTTCGTAAAGGACCAAATTTTCAACGATGCTTGGGAGGGATCAAAAATAAAGGTACAGCTCTGTGTAATACATCATTAGAAAGGGTTTTTGAACCTTAATGTTTCCCTTAATGTTTCATATATGTATATGTAGTTGAATATAGGAATAGTAGTAGTAGACTTAGTACATGTTTTGATACTTATTTTGACAAATGTATCATGTATGATATTACTATGTCGATAAAAGCATATATATATTATATACAAAATGATTTGCTTGGATCTCTCGGAAACCCAGAGGAGGGCACTCGATAGCAATGCTATAGGTGTCTTAGAGTGTTCCTCTTGGCCTTTACACTGAAAATAGAAATATATTTATTGTTTTCCAGTTATTATTATGCAAATAAATCCGTCTTGAGTAATGAAGTAAATAATGAGTACAAATATTGAAAGAAAATCTTAAAAAAGTTGTGTTGCTTCCTTCATATTCCTTAGCATCCCATGCTTAGCAATGACAGCAGTAAATGTCGTAGAATTCATGTGCATAAAATTATTGAATATTTGATCATAGTATTGCCAAGTCAACAGTTTTTGTTTCTAATTAGCAATTTCATAATAATTAGTTGCATAATGATCTACAGTACATAACTTTCACTTGACTCCAACACTTATTATTGTTTAATATACAACGGTAAAAGTGGTTGTTAATAAATAGATTTAATGCAAATCAGCAACCCAACAACTGTTGAAGGGAATATGGCAATGGATAATGTATAGTTCCTTCACTTGCCAGCTAAAAGTAAACAGCGAGAGCAAAATGGGTTTGTTGAGTATCATTCCATGCAAAAAAAACCTTTAAGATTTTATTCGTATTTAGACTTTATTTATTTAAATACAAAAAAAATAAGATCTTTGTAAACATTATAATATCATGTGCATATGAAAAATAAGACCACTAATATAGTACTATACACCAATATTTTTAATTTCATTGTTACAAAAATAAAGTAAGACTTTATCAGACCCAGGGGAACACTGTGTTATTCACACTTAACAGAATATAATGAACAAATGAAGAAATTCAAGAGGTAAAAAAATAGGACATCTTAGACTCCAATTAGCATTTTGTAACGGGCTATGTAGGCCAAGTGGCAATCATTTTGGTTCATCACACACACTATACAAACACTCAAGAAATAATAGTATTCCAAATTTTGTAAAACATAGCCGAGATATGTCAGTGTGACTATCAAAAGGCACCACTAGGCCATATAGAGTGTTACTGTGTGAAATTAAATTAGGGTTAGTGTATTAATTAGTGTAAAAGTTCAGCTCTGGAAACGAAGGTGTGTGTCAGAGTTCTGCTCTGGAAATGAAAGTGTAATTCCCCCTTTAAATTCCTTCTTGATGCCCGTGTACTATGTAGGATTCGCTGAGGGTTTTGCTGCAGCGCAGCCTAAGTTTTTATCTGAATCTATCCAATAACCTTATTGATACTATATAAACCAACTAGAATTACAATGCAACTCTTGAATATATGTTGACGTGGAATTGTAAAATATCAAGTCATATATTGTTACTTCAGATATCTATGACCTAGACCGCTCCATCAGTCCCTACATGTAGATGTAGGTATATCATTCACATCCTTTACTTTTTAGTCTTTACGCCTATAAGCAAAGGTGTTTGTGCCAGATCTGGAAAATTATTGCTGGTGCCTGGTAGGACAGGTATAATTCATTCACTGAATTGCTACCTGTCCCATGAACAGGCAGGTCAAAATAATTGGGGGGGGGGGGGGGAGAACACCACATTTCATACAATGTTTCACTGTCAGATTTCTCACATGAAATTCTAAATAGATAACCTGACCAGTTATATTTCAGTTGTGTGTGCTGCCCCCCCCCCTAAATACGCCACTGTATTTAATCAAGATTGGAATGCAGTAGAAGACTTCTATGCACCACCCTCAGGCTTGTACGTGTGAGGGGCATATCAAGCACGTGTCAATCACGACTGTGAAGGTTACAAGGAACGACCCAGCGAGTTAACTACGTGAACTACATGTACTACGTTTGAAGGCCGGCTGTCACGGTGGAGGGCAGAGAAAGGACTATTGTAAAATTGGCTCAGGTCAGCTTGGAATTAAATCTGCAACTAACAACTCTTGCACAGGCTATTATGCACAATGAAGTCCAGAAGAGCTGCAGCAAGAAGAGAAGGAGCAGGAAGAGATTTTGGGTAAAGCCATGGCTATTGCAAAGACCTCAGATGGGCCAATACGAATGCTTGATGAATGCTACAAGAACTTTGTGAGAATGCAGCCAGCCATGTTCGAAGAGCTGCTTGTCAAAGTTGGGCCTAGGATTACCAAGCAAGACACCTTCTAGAGGAAAGCTTTGAAGCAAGGACTCAGGATTGCCATCACCCTGAGGTATTTGGCAACTAGCAACAGCTACAAGTCATTGATGTATGGCTTCAGAGTGGCCCACAACACCATCAGCAACATCATTCGTGAAGTGTGTGAAGCCATCATAGCCGAGTATGCAGAAGATGCCATCTCCTGTCCAACAACACCAGAAGAGTGGAGAGAAGTTGCACAGCTGTTTGAGGCAAGATGGAACTTTCCCTATGTATTGGTGCCATAGATGGGAAGCATGTGGCCATCAGGTGTCCTCCTAAAGGAGGTTAACTCTACTATAACTACAAGGGCTTCCATTCCATTGTACTCATGGCTCTTGTGGATGCAGACTACAAGTTCATCTATGAGGATTGTGGAGCAAATGGTTCTGGATCTGATGGAGGAGTTTTTGCTGCTACAGCCCTGATGGAAGCTCTAGAAGATGGAACCATTGGATTACCTCCACCTGAACCTATTGCTGGTGGTGACAGACCTGTACCATACTTTATCGTTCGGGTTGATGCCTTCCCTTTGAGAACCTAGTTGATGAAACCACTGCCTCTGCGCAACATGACCAGACAGCAGAGGATCTACAATTACAGACTCTCCAGAGCCGGAAGAATTGTGGAGAATGCCTTTGGTATCCTGGCATCAAGGTTTAGGTGTCTGCTAACCACTATGCCCCAGAAAAACAAGACTGTGGAATCTTTAGTCCTTGCATGCTGCTCCACAACCTCATGAGAATCAGATATCCGACAACCCAGAACAACATGCTTGACCACGAAGATCCAGTCACCCATCAGGTCAATCCTGGGGCTTGGCGGGAAGCTGAAATTGCTGAAATGCCACCACATAGGATCGGAGGGAACTATGCTACCCATAGTGCCAAATTACAACAACTGTACTTGGTGGACTATGTCAACTCGGAGGAAGGAAGTGTCCCATGGCAAGACGATATGATTTGAGAAGCCTGCAAGATTTCACAAAACAACCTTGCCTGCAGGAGCTTCTTCTTCAGTTGCCACAGGCCAGCCAGTCTTCTGGACCTTGAAATAGGATAAGGTGATTACAGGAACAGGGTAAGGTGATTACTTCTTAGGAGACATCTGAGTCATATTAAGAAAGGACGAGCTCATCAGGTGGCTCATGTTGAGCAAAGTCGAACTGGTAGGAAGGTTATCACTGCCAAACAGCAAGGAGGGTTCAAGGAAGAAGAACCAGGCACCACTGGAGAAGGTGCAGAAGAGAAGACTTCCAATGAAGATGAAGGCCCAGGTCCAGAAGACTGGTAGGTACCTGCAGGCTGGAATGTGGCAACTGAAGAAGAAGCTCCTGCAGGCTGTAAAGAAGCTGAAGCAGACGGCTGTGTAGACATCGTCTGCAAGGTAGTCCATTGTTTCTCAGGAGTAGCCTGCTGGAACTGGGTTAACGTCGGCTGAAACATCTGGGCCTGCTGCTGTTGCTGATGGAGCTGCTGCTGCTGCTGAATAATCAACTGCTGCTGTTGCTGCTGCTTGTTCCTCCTGACTTGCGCCTTCAGCTGCAGGAAGAACGACATCAGCTGGGCTTCGACGTCGTCATACGTGTCCCAGTCCAACTGAAGACACTCAGAATATATGTAGTCAGTCATTGAGCGGATTCTCAGCTTTAATGTGCTGGTCAATCCTTGCAGCTGTCTGCTATGTCAGCTAATTTGAAGCTTAATGCAGAAGAATGATTACCAGTATTCCTCCTCTTCTTGAAGGGACCACCCTTGGTTGTCGCTGGGAAGACTGGACTTGGCTCGAAGTCAACTTCTTCATTTTCTTCCAGTTCTTCAGGCCCAGAATCTGGCTGCCCTGCACTGGAGCTGTCATCAAAGTTGCTTCTTGCTTTTCGCAATCTTCTTCTTTAGGTTGACAGCTTTGATGAGACGGCACCCTGAAGATGTGTTGCTCAAGGAACTCAAAGTTGGCGATAATCCACTTCTCCTTCTCTGTCAGATCTCTCTTGGCTGTACTGGAAGGGCCTTGCTTGATGAGCTTCCCAGCACTGGTTCTGATAGACTCAAGCTGGGTTCTTCAACTGAAGCCCACTACAGGGGACACTGAGGGTATGTGCCTTGTCATCGATGAGCCTCATCTTCCTCTGATGATCCTTGTAGTCACGTCTGGTCCAGTCATAGAATATGTCATTCTCCCGGTACCAGTCAGCGATTGCTTGCTCATCATTGGGAGGTAGAAAAAGCTTCTCAGTCTTTCTTCTTGGCTCCTTCTGAGATGAAGCAGTGGCGGAGGAGGCCTGGGTGGCAGGAAATTGACTGGCATCACTATCATCATCTTCTTCTTGGGTGTCTTTATTCTCTTTCTCTACATCAAAGTCTGGATCTCTGTCGCTGTCATCCATGTCAACATCAGAAGACTTGGCAGAAGACTTGGCAGAAGACTTGACAGAAGACCTGGCAGGAGACCTGGCAGGAGACTTGGCAGAAGACCTGGCAGGAGACTTGGTAGGAGCGTAATAAGTAGAACTGGCAGGACTAGCAGGAGCTGCAGGAACACTGGATTCTTCAAACTCAAATAATTCTTCCCCAGAGGCAAGTGCAGAAGGCTCTTCTTCTGTGACTTTTTTCTTTCCAAGATTGTGTCTCTTCTTGGGTCCCATGGTGAAAAGGTATTGAAACTGCAAACAGAAACAGCAACAGCAGCAGAGAAGAGTACAGCGAGGTCGATCAGTTTCTATCAAAGGCAGAAGTGTGAATGAAGTTTGCCTCACTGCGAATGATAATATACTGCTGGCCGAGGTCACGTGACGAGTCAGCCGCCCTGCAACTGTCCTGCACCCGTCGTTAACGTAGCAGCCGGTGACTTACTCGTGGCACACATGAGTAGGTATTGATTTTTCTATTCGTAGAAACCAGTGACTAATCCATGGTACATGCGAGTGCACAGGTAGAAGCCAACGGTTTAATTATCGCACACGTACGTACCTCTCCCGCCGAGTTCTTGACACCCACGTGTGCAACGGTTCACCCGCAGGTTTCTACGAGTATCTCACGTGTGACTTGGCGTATGCCACGAGTGCCTCTACGGCAATGACGGTTTCACTATGGTTGCTAACTAAAACAATCATCCGCGAGTTTTGAACATGAGCAAGACATCCGTTGATTTTGGCAGTTATTCTCGGTTCGGGATGACTGCGAGGAATTGAGTAAGTGTGTTCACAGTCTTCTACGACAAACTCCCGATAACCACGGTTGCAGTACGGATGCCCAATTTTGCAATATTACATCATTCTTAGAGAGCAATACGGCTTCTCCGGGAAAACCGGCTGTGTCAGAACCCCCTTAAGCCAACTAAATGTATTTTTTGGGGATTTGTAGAGAGGTATGAACACATGCCTAATAACTGAACTGAATATTCACATGTCAATATTGGACATTCCTCATAACACAAAGACCATACATACCAATGCATTTTGTTTTTTTTGTGCAGTTTGCCACTCATGTATATATCTTATGATAATTTACTGATCTAGGCAGCCAAAATCAGTGCCTATTTCTGAGGCTGAATAGGTGACGTCACAATTGCTGCTTGAGCTTCATTGTGTGGCTCAGAAAAGTGCCCATATCTTGAATATGGATAAACCTGGTCAAAAGTTACTGATCACATCGTGATGAAATAATGCTGAACATCAGGTCAGTTTAAACATAGAGCTATAACACTGTTATAGTTAAGTTAGATTTTATGTGTTCAAACCTCGCAATGAAATGAATCAGGGTTGTAAAGTAAAAGTAGGCAGAAGCTGTTGACTTATAGTTGCAGTTACAGGAATGTACAGCTGAGAGTCGACCATAATTTAAAAAATATATATATATTATTGATAGATCGAGACCAAGAGGCATTTCCCGCGTTGTCGATAAGTTGGCTGCATGGTCACCGGTGACAGATTCTATATGACATTTAGATGGAGTATCTATCCTCTGTGGACATCGTACAAATTGGAGCTGGGTGGCACTGATCACAGCAGTTGCACAGTCACTAGCCAATTTACTGTACGTCAAACAATACACCGCACCGGCTAAAGTTATTGCTTTTGACAGCTCGCAGTCATCTGTCAACGTGGGTTTGTTTTGTTCACGAGGCGGAGATAACCGAGCGTATCCGAGAATTAATGAGGTTCACACTGATTGGATACCTAAAAATAGCAGCCAATCAGAAGCTTGTTGCCAACTGGTAAGATCCGGAACGAAGCGGCTTCAACACTAGAGAGCGCAAAGACTTCAACGAGAAAGGAGTATCTCCGACTTTGTCCGTTCTTTTTGTGAAATACACACTTGTGCATTCACTGTTCTTCATCTGAAGCCTGCCAGACGCATGGGTGGCGACTTCTCATAGAGAATATCGTCAATTGATTTAGCGTCAAGGCGATATTTTAGCGAAATCGGGCAGATATTTGGCAGTGTTCGCTCAGGGCGAAATCGTTTCTGTCGCAAGATGATTCCTTTGGCTGGAGAAGCTGATATGAATAATCCTAACGGACCCTTCATGTGTGGAGTCGTAGAAGGTAAATTGAGGTCACTTTACGGTGTTTTATCGGAAGATTAGCGTGTTTTTAAAGGGTAATAAACAAGTTGATGGTGAAACGGGCGTCAATATTCAAGATGGCTGCCTGTCTGTTGATCACGTGATGAGGTCAAGGTCGCTGACTCATGAAAGATGGTTCTCTCTGCATCGGTGATGAGACGCGTGTTTTTCCACTGTTGAGAGGTGGTGTTTTTCCACTGTTGAGAGATGGGTGTTTTCCACTGTTGACACACAGATGTGCTTCACAGTTGCCTCGCACTAAGAAAACCTGCTGTCCGAGAAAATAGTCGCCATGTCTAATTGGCTGAGCGGCAGTGAAAATAATGAAATGAATCTTGAAATAAAAATAAGGAAATTTTTTTGGTCGTAGTGTGGAAGTGGTTAAAGCACGGATGCAATTTCAGGCATAAGTTTCCTTAGTGCTTCTGACCGAAAATCCGGTCTGCAAAGCTAAGTTTGAATGTTCAGATATGGGCGTGAACTGGAACCATCTATGCATGCTTTGGACAGCTGAGTCAATGTATATGTGCATTTAGCTATGTGCATGTAAACCAACTGCGATTAACATGTCATGAATTGATGTACCCCAGTTACCAGTGGTTAATCAATGTCAGTAACTTAGGCAACTAATTTGGTTTAATATGAGATCAATAGAAGGAAGGCAAATCCGTATAGAGTGAAAGGGCGGAAAAATTGCAATATTCTTTATGATGAACAAGTTTTTCAGTTGCTACTATGCTTTACTCTATTTTCTAGGATTCTACGGAAGACCATGGACAACAGAGCAGAGAAAAAAGCTCTATAGTCGCATGAAATCCATGGGGATGAATACATATTTGTATGCCCCAAAGGACGATTGTAAACACAGGGTTTATTGGAGGGAGCTCTACTCAGTGGAAGAAGCTGGTAAGCATCTAATTAAATTACTAAATATGTCAATTGATTTCTCTAAATTAACTATTTTCAATTGAACAACTAAGTTGGATATGGATTTAATGATTTTGGCATATTGCAGATCACCTCACCAGTATGATCGAAGCTGCTGCTGAAAATGATGTAGAGTTTGTCTATGCCATATCACCTGGTCTGGACATCACCTTTTCCAACAGCAAAGATGTCGGTTTGTTGAAGAAGAAATTGCAGCAAGTGCTGAGCTTCGGATGCAAACACTTTGCCCTGCTGTTTGATGACATCGAAGTTGAAATGTGTGATGCTGATAAAGAGGTCTTTCAGTCGTTTGCTCATGCTCAAGTGTCTGTGACTAATGAAGTTTATCAGCATCTGAACCAGCCTCACTTCTTATTTTGTCCTACAGGTAATAGTCAAAAGCCTATTTTATGACTGTTTCAAAGGCATGCATCAACTGATTTTCATAAATGATACATATATTATTTTGATGATGCAACTTAAGTTCTGGGTTCAATAAATTTGTGTTTTAACGTAGAAGCAACTAAATCAACTTTGCATTGCCATTTCAGAGTACTGTGCAACCCGTGCCGTTCCTTCAGTGTCAAACTCTGAATATCTGAAGACACTAGGATCACGTTTGTTGCCTGGCATTGATATCATGTGGACTGGACCAAAAGTAGTTTCGAAGAAGATAACTATCAAGTCCCTTGTAGAGTTGAGCCAAGTTCTCCAGAGGCGTCCAGTCATCTGGGACAACATCCATGCCAATGATTATGACCGCCGACGAGTGTTTTTGGGTCCATACGATGGAAGGTCTCCAGAACTGATACCTTATCTCCGTGGTGTTTTGACCAACCCTAATTGTGAATTTGAGGCCAACTACATTGCCATGCACACTTTGGCTCAGTGGGCAAGATCTGATGTGTCGGGAACGAATGATGTACTGCCAAGTAAGTACTGGATTAGACCTGGATTTATTGCTGTTCTTGATAAGTTTTAGTAGCTGTTCTTTAGCTAAGTATTTGTTTCAATGAGTTGTTTGGTCTTTCAGGTGACAGTCCACTTCGAGCAGAATTCAAATTGGAAACTGAGACTGACTACTCTTCTGATGAAGAAATCCCTAGTCCACATTCGAGTTACAAGCCTGCCCAAGCATTGACTTCAGCTATCAATGAATGGTATGAGGAAATGATGGACCGCAGAAAGCCTGTAGTCAAGAAAATCATTCCTGTGGCCAGTCCCACTTTACCAATGCCTAATCCTCCCACACCAGTGGTCAACACCTGCATGGCCATCACATCAACGACTGCGACATTGCCTGCAATGCCTTTGAATCCTGCGGAAACGAGCAACTTCAACTTGAACAGTTTAGAACCTAATGATTCCTACTTGCAGCCACCTATTAGCAATGTTCCTCTCAACAGTTTGGTGTCAGACTCTTCAAGTGAGAGTGGTGATGAATCTGTTGGGGAACCCATGGACTGCATGATAACCCCGGGCTCTTCTCCCGTTGTGGGGAGCGAGATTGAAGCTAGCACATCGTGTAACACCTGCAGTATGCAGATAGATATACCATCCACGAGCTGTCTCTCTTGTAGTAACTTGCAAAACCAAAACACAACTGAAAGTACCATCGAAATCTTATCCTACGAAGACTTGAAAACAATAGTGGATGTGTTCTACTTACCCTTTGAGCACGGCAGCTTTGCGACCAAGCTACTTATGGATGTTGTGTGGTTGAGGAACAACGCTTACGTCATGTGTGATTCCAAGAAATCCCCCAACGAGAAGAACTTCGCCTTGGACAAAGAGTGGAGTGAGCGAGCAGAGAAGTGCAGGGCTCACATCACGGCATTCTTCAACACCGTGGATCGATTCTGCGCCATTCCCAACAAAGCCATAGTTTACGATCTCTTCCCCTACATATGGGACATGAAAAGTGTCTTGTCCCTTCTGAAGGGGTTCATCAACTGGCTAGGTATGTATTGATTTCAGTAGATTCCTTGTTATCAATTTCCCTATTACTTCTCAACTTGGGGCAGCTAAAGGTTGGTGTTAGGTATTTTATATATTAGATGTGTGGGTCGTTAACTTGCCTTGACGATGGCCCTGCAAGGTAAATAGGGCAAACTTTTTGTTGATATATAACTAAGTAAAGCATGATATCATCTTAATTATTTTAACTCTCAATCTTGGCAATCTGATGTAATTTAACAAATTGGATCATATCAAATTTATGAAGCAAACTTACTGAAGTAATGACAGTGGTTGAAAAAGTAAGTACTGTACTCTTACTAATTCAAACTGATGTAATTTACAAACTTAAGAATTTGTAAAAAGAGCTTAAAAATATCATGTACTTCTTCCTATTCAGATAAAGTATGGACATTCGTTTAGTAATCATTTATTTTGTATGACAGAAGGCACCTTTGTGATAATGTGGCTGCAGTGATGCTGTTAGTCCACAGCCTGCTCAAGGCAAATGTTTGTACTTTAACGTATTTGATCTCGTGGTGTTTCTGAGAGGGAAACTGAAATTTTATACACATTGGTGTCCTTCTTATTCAAGCATTGCACACAAGTAGACTGCAACAAGCTCGTGTTTTGACCATCAGAACTGCAGTGTTTACAACCTGTTTAGAAATTGTAATACTGCCAAATTGCATTTGTCAGCATGTTGCTGTTTGGATTTGGATGATGCACTTGAACTTCTGACACAGTATACCGAAACTTTAGTATACTAAAATTTCTCAAACTATATACATAAATATGTCTATTGATGGTGTAGCTATGAAATTGTTTCTTTCATTGTGTGCTAGCTGTATGTGTAAATGAAATTGCAGAACGTTGCATAACATGCGCTCTTGCTCGGCATTATGTATGCAAAGGTTGTTGCTCGGATGTAATTTCCAGCGAGTGATTGTCTTGTTCTTTAAAACGCATGTCCATACTATGCAGCTTGAAACTCCTAGAAGCAACACACAGGTCAAAGACCCTTCTAATAATTTCTTTATTTTTTCTTTTTTCAACAGCGTTGGGAAATGTGCCGTATGTCAGCATTTGCTACATGCAGGGATATCCCTATACATGTACGCATCATGGAGTAACTCCATTCTTTTATCCTAAGTATATTACTTTATGAACGAGCGAATACTGGTCCGGTGGTAGGTAAGGTGCGCGTATTCTCATAACAAAACTCCCTTCAGCTCTGCTGCTGAGCAAGTCCCTGCGCTAGCGACTGGAGCACCCTAGTCAAGGGGTGACAAAGCGACTTATGTGTACTAATGTTTGCTTCGCTTTTAAACAGGATGAATCCGAAAACACATTGCATTGTTATACGACCTTTGCTCAGTACTTCAAAGATTGAAACCAGTGCAAATATCACTTTCTGTTATCTTGAGAGATCCTGAGATTGCTTGTAATTTGTTGTAGTCAAAACGTGAATAGGGATGGATTTCATTGTAACAGGGTGGGACGAGTCATGTGTAAGGAATTCTATTACAAATCCTTATGTCCAGTAATAGAATTCCTGTCAAACTTCGATAAATCTCGTTTAATTGGGGAATTCTAGAATAGCACCTCAGGAGATCAGTGAGTAGGTAAATTTGTGCAGAGCTCTGATTTGCTGCTGATATCACTTCTGGTACAGTGAAAGTCATTCAGTTAGGTAAAACTTGTTGATTTGAAATTATATTGGTTTTACATTTGATAACTCCAATGTTCCTATTGCAGCGAGTAACTTCAATGTCTGCAAACCCCAAGTTATTCATTTGGTCCATGTAAACTGCTTTAGCTCATAATAGTATTCAGTATCACGTGTGATATTTCACTGGAGGTAAATCTATGAATTCCTAAAGCCACTGGTCGGATTTTAATAAATGAAAATCCAATCAAGTCCTGATGACACGTTCAATATTTCTGATAGATCTCTTCTCGAAAACACTGATTTGCGACTTTTTGGAGTGTGATAGCTTTGTTATATCGCTGAAGTATTCAGCTTGTTATCAGGACTGGGGTTGTTTGCTCATAATATGACCACCTACCCTTCGGGTGCTGTATGTGACAGTGTCTCGTAGTATGGTCTCCCAACTTGCATTCTTAGATTTGCAGGATTATATGACTTTGTAACACATGCACTTTCAGGGATTAAGAATTCTGCTCGAAGTTCTGCATATTTTACACTTTTATAATAAGAACTCGATTTGAATTTACGAAGTATTACCACGAAGATATATTTCAAAGCATTTGGTAATTATAATGCAACCTAGCTTTAACGAGCATTATTGAACTCTCTCTAATAGACTCTACCTTTCTCTCATTGCCAACAGGGTCCAATAAACAGTATGTGGATGCGTTTATGAGTGGAATCCAGGAACCTTGGGTATTCCAAGGCGGAGTACAGGCTGAAATCCAAGTATGTAACCTGGTACTCCTCCAGGAATAGTGCTATTGGTGCTATGCTGTATATTTATATATTACTCTGCTTGTAGATATTGTGGCATGGTCATGCCTGCTCAACATTGTGTTTTTTGTTTTTTCTGACCAGTCTGTAGCTACAATACTGACTGTAACTATATCTCAAGGTGCACGACGGCCGCTTGCCGTTGTGTTGCGCTGGCGTCCTGTTGCAGACTGGCTCCCATGTTCCCTAATCTTGGCGCTTTCTATTCTTTACAGATTGCTGATTTGTTGCCTGCAGATGACGATTCCACGATTTGGCTGTATGCTGGTCACCTGAACTTGATTGTACTGTCAAGTTAGGGTGACTTAAATAAGTTGGGATGGGTCCATGTTAAGTTCCTCCAAAAGATTATGCAATTGTGATGAATGTAAAGTAAGGGCTGGGGGTATGATGGGCACATGAAAGCAAGTCTGCAGCAAGATTTATTGCACTAACATTTTATTTGCAGACCTGCTGCGAACTGCACGCGCGCGAACTAAGTTGTCCTAGATATTGACGGTCAAGAGAAGGCTTGAGATATGGTCGCAGTATTGAAGTTTACAGGACAGCCACCAAACTATTGGCATTTAATAATGTTTAGTAAAGAAAGATGTGTTTCTGAATACTCTCAAAACAAATTCTATTCCAAATTTATTTATAGATTAAATGTTCAAAACAAAAGTGACGTCCTGTTTTGTGTTTGATGCTTTGATGTCTAGATGGTTGCGACACATGTTTGCCATTACTCATTTTGTGATTTTACTTTATGATTTTAGCGATTAATGCCATTGGATGGTGCTGCAGATTTGTTGTTGCCAATTTGGCCATCAACACCTATTACTGAAATGTGTGAGATTCGGCCATACATGAAAGAAGATGAGGTATATTATGCACCTCCTTTTTCAGTTATTGACGTTTGAATTATCCCAACTCTTGTATTCCAACAGACTAACATCCTCTTAATTTTTTGTAGGAAAAAGTTTATGAAGTCTGCCAGAAGGTATACGAGGAATCGAACAATCAGCAAGGTTTGGAGCATCCACAACTAGTGTCTGATCGGTGAGTGTCATTAAATTTCTCTGCAATGCTGAGTGACACTGACTTTAGTTAAGTTTTGAGAGAGACCTGCATATCCTATGCCTATAAGAACCGTCCAGAGTAATGATAATTGATGAGGAAAAATAGCAAAAGATTGACCTGAAATGAGTTAATTAATTGATTCTTCACTCTGAGATTAAAGTTATGTTTGGTTATTTTCAGCCAAGTTGGAGGGTTCCTAACACTCAGCCCTGAGTACAGCTTCGTGATCGAGTATCAAGGAGAGATCTGTGGCTATGTGACTGCAGCCCTTGAAGCAAAAGAGTTCAACAAAAGTGTTCAAAATAACTGGATTCCAATCATGCAGCAGAAATATTCCCGCCCGGGGACTGTCGATAGTCTTACTCCGGAACAGGTTAGTAATAGTCAATGCAGATTCTTAGTTATAAAATATTGACAGTAAATTAGTACTCCGTACAACTAATCTTCTAGGTGAATTTCCACCTGGTCACAATATCCGGCATGTGTAAACTGGGTTTTTTGTTTAATATGTACTAATATATATATATATATTTTCTTATACAGTGAACTATTTGTCTTTTATAGGAAATGATGGCGAGTTTCTACAGTGACGAGCCTGTTCTACCAGAAAAGCTTACGCCATTCCCGTCAGTATTACAGATGCGCCTGCTTCCAACAGCTTTGCAAGATGTTGGGGTTGCCAAACGTGCGCTGGCAATCTCTATTGCAGCCTTGAAAGCGAATGGGTCCCACGGTATCCATGTCGAAATACCTGCGTATGACACCTCTTCTATCGAGTTCCACACTAAACTAGGATTTTTTGGCTTAGCATTGGATGACAGTGATATGACCAAAGTCCTAGTGCGATCAATATGAGGATGAATGAAAGTCATTTTTATCTGTTGATTACTGTGATAAAGTGTGGACAACACGTCATCTATGGTGCATTGTTGGGACTGTAGCTACTAGAAGGTTGTTGGACTGTCGCTTTGTTGTTTTTGAACTTTAGCCGTTATTTTTGAAGCGAGTTCTGAAGTATGGTCTGCAGCAGGTTTGCACGACCAGGAGTCAACAATTGAAACAGTTAAATGTATAAGAATTAAATTACATTGCCGTCAGATACACATTGTGACATCAAACTGTTTTAGAATTAATTTCAGTATTTTAATCATGACCTGAGATCTGTTCTGTTGTTATTACAGCTGTTGAATGTTAGTCTGTTATGATAATGCATTCGTATAATTATTGCTGTATCCTATATTATGACATTATCTATTAAAAATTAATTTCTATTTATGACAACTGGTGTTTCGTCTTGTCTTTTTTAAGTATTCACTGAATTGAATGTTGCGATGTTCCCAGTAGTTTGAAATTTTTAACTTAATTTAAATCCGGTGATCCTTGTAATCCACAATGGTTACTGTACAATCTATTAATAACTTATTTTTGTCAAAACCTCTTGTTTAAAACTTGAATGGGCCAAATAAGATATAGATGAATATGTCCTGGCAAGGTAACAAAAAAACAAAGTTTTTGTGCCAAAACGCATGTACTCACTCCTACTGGGTTACACCATGGCAATCAGGTACCTAAACATGGCTGGGTACCCTGCTAAAATGTAGAATTTACCAGAGGCAGGCAAGATGCCACACCATAGTCTACTTATATGACCAGCTTCCAGAAGCAGATGTAATGATAACGCTTGGGAGTCTAAACCATATGTTACACATTTACCCATGGGTGGAGTCTTTTACTTGCCTCAGCATAGACACATCAAAGTACAAGGGACCTCCGATTTAATGTCTCATGCAATCGACATCCAGCTGGATGTAGCCACCACAGACACTGTCCAGCTCATTGCTATACATGTCATATAATAAGGTGCCTCTCTCATGCGCTGAGCAGGTTGACATGGCCTCATTCAAAGGTCCGGTGCTCTCACTACACTTAATATATGTCTGATTCTTTGTCTCATTTTTTGCTGTTAAAACGCATTTTTCGGACTCGAATACGATCGCGACAGTCATGCGGACAGAATGTAGGTCATTGACAGCAGCAGCAGAGGCACCCACAGGGTTGTTTATTAGAGAAAACTCAGGTCCCGTAGGCCACAGACTAGCTAAAAACGGTCGCGGACCTGATTTAGAGCAGCGCGGACGTAATTGGCGACACCAGTGACCTAAATTCCCCGCAAGACTGTCGCACAAGAATTCCCAGTGCTCCACCTTTCTTTCTATGTCTTGATAACGCCTGCTGGACGGCGCCTGTGATGTAGCTCATGCTGGGTGCCCAGGCCAGGGTTTGAACCCAAAGTGGCAGACGCCTTAACCATTAGGCTATTACACCATAAGGTTCATTACCATGGGTGGGTGTCATTTGTTGGTTTATATTTTTATAGCAAATTCTATTACCCATGGGTTGGGTCATTGTCACTTGTTTGGCTCAGTATTGACAATGGACAACATTTGCAGCTAGTTTTAAATGCCTGTTCACATACCAGGACAAAATTTTTATACAAAAAAGTTTGCTGTTCACCCTCTTAACTGCCTCATTAATTGAGCAGCTTGGAATCGTGGGTCTCAAACTTACTGAAGTAAAAACTGACAACTCACAATCTTTTAAAATATATTTTATACCTTTTTCATTACATATACATAACATAGCATAATTAACAAATCAAATAAATGGAATGCAATAGACTGATTTTTTTTAGTGTGACAGTGTGACCATTATACTTTCATACATCATTTTTTCTCCCTTCCATATTGATATGTCAAGGGGTGACATCCAGCAGCAAGGCTGAGTAAAATACAAAGATCTAAATGTGAGGACATGTGCTCAATATGAGCAAGGCTAGGATCAAATTGGGGTAATAATATTACAAATAAGTATCGCATGCCTGGTAAATATGTTATAAAAGAGCAATTTCACAACAATTTCCGAAATTGAAATCCAAACTCGACAACACATTAAATTATATATCAGGACTGTTCCAGAAACACGGCGAAACTACTTTCACTGAATGATCCTGTAAAAATCCACACAATTGATTACATATTGACAAATCATCAATTTCTCCGCCAATAAGACTCAACCTCACAACCAGTGTGTGTGTGTGATTACGTCCTGTATCTCTGAGCTAGGCCCCTGCCCCAACCTCACAACCAGAATGCCACAAATAACTATTGGACGAACAAAAACAGGGGGAAAAAAATCCATAACACTATACAGACTGGACATTTTATAAGATCGTGTAGCAGCATTCATACAATGAAATGTCAAAACACGTGGTCAACGTCAAAAATGAAGAAAATAACAATAAAAATCCCTGTTCATACGTAGTTTAAGCACTACCATTTCGTTAATCAAAATAGTATTCTAGGAAATGTCCTATAGCAGAGGTTACATTACTTGTTTACAAATTATTTGCGTAATTTTCCGAATCGCCCTACGGAACGTCAACATCATCCTATCCTATCCAAGCGTTCATGACATAATTCATTCTCTCCTCGAATGAAAATGCCCCAACTACACACTATCAACCTTGAAATCTTGCTACGTTATAACAAATCCAGAAGTAAGGAGTTATCCCTGATGAGGGGAACTTCAAAATGTATCACAGTTTAACAAATTCATAAAAATGCACAAGGTCCTACTCGGGGAAAAACTATGCATATTCAAATGATCAAACAGCAATATGTTCTGTCGCACTCATTGCCCAGTTTCAATATCTACTCATAACAGATTACTTTAAGGAATTAAAAGTCATTTTAGATCCACATTAAAAATTTTTCACAAAATTGCCTTTGTTGAATTGAATATTACAAATATGTACCCGACAAACATATTCTACATATCTATTATTTCATGAATCGGTGATTGATGATTTACAAGAGAATATAATTACAGGATAAATAACAAACATTCACAAATTTTATTTTCCATTGAGTACGCATATTTCAATCAGTGACTGTAATATCAACAGGCTTCACAATTACACGTCGTATGATAAACCGAGTTCAACATTTTCCATAACATTTTCACGTCACTGAACAACTCACTGTACTTCATGTACGTTCATAACTTTTAAATAAAAAATCAACGACAAGTGGATATTATATATAAAAAGACCCAACATATTTTCGCGTGTATTAGTGGAATTGAGCTCTCCTATACTCTTGTGCGCAAAAGAAACGAAGAAAAGAGAGCTCTTCTTCGCTTCAACCTGTTAGCGCTTAGAAACAATTATTCATTCCGTGATACCTCTGTAAAAACCCCCAACAATATTTGCACCCCTTTAACATCTATTTACAGTGTCTGTACATACATACGTCATCAATTTTAAATGCCTAATATTTACAATTCCGTTATGTATATATTGTATGTACTGTATATACTATATATATTAAACCTCTCATTTTGTATACTTTTTCTCCACTTCCAACATAGTTAACTCCAAGCTACTCAAAAGCCATATAAATATAATGATTATCTCAAGTGTAGGGTTTCACCTCAGCACATGTATTCATAGATTCATAGTAATGGATGGAAAAATGGATAGAAAGTTATCCAGTCCTACATATATCCAGGATTAAAAAGCCGTCATATGTGGCAAATGTTGGCAGTACTGGAGTTCGCGTTATATTACAGATGAGCAAAGATGATCGATTTAGATTTGTTAATTTTTTTCAGTTGAAAACTCCAAAACCGCCCATCTGATTTTGTGGCACTCCCATCATGCCTTGCTGTGGTCCCATCATGCCTTGCTGTGGTCCCATCATGCCTTGCTGTCCTCCCATCATCATGTTGTTGCCTGAAAAACAGACGTTAAAATAAAATAATTACACCGTGTCTTTGAAAATGGTGATTGTTCTATTTTTCAACAATTACAGTCTGCCAGAAGTTCATCTTCTTGAATGTTCAATGAGGTGGTTATGAAATGTAGGTTATGATGGCATTTTCTATAAGATGGAGATTTCTAATACCTCAAAATTATCAGCTTCACAAACACCACCACTACCTGTGGCAAAATTTGGATCTTTTATGGCACTTAAAACAATCTACTGGGTAATGGCCATCGACCGCTGAATATAGTGGGCCATTTAAAAGTGGGATAAAACAATCAAAAATTAAGCTCGGAGAAGTCAGAGGTGGCTGTATACAGCAGGTGACCATTCTACACATGGCTGTTTGGGCAGGTTAGACTATATATCACGGCAGATAAGTCCTATTGGGGTAAAAAACATTATATAATACCTTGCATAGGCATGTGCTGTGGCTGTTGACCCAGATTCATCTGACCCATTGAGTTGGCGATGTTGCCCATCATCCCTGCTTGGTTGCTACTGCTGCTGCTGCTGCCGCCGGTCGGACTACTCATCATGTTACCTGGATACAAATCTGAAATTAATGGTCATCAAAAAAGCTCCCAAGTTAGCCTAGTCATCACAAGGGATTAGTAAACTGATCTATCATTCATGAGACTACAATAAAACGAAGCAGATTCTATAAAAGAAATGAAAAGCACTTATGAAGCTGGAGAATTGATTGTTGGTTGTAAAAGTATTTCTCTTAAGTTTTTTCAAGCACAGGCATGAATTCATTAGGAACATAATATTCAATGAACTCATAGGAATTACGAGTACCTTGGCAATGTACTCGTACAAGTACAAGTAATATACGAGTACAGAGTACCTGCGAGTACCTCAAATTGTGTACTCGAGTACATGTAGCTGAACGTATGAAGTTGTCGTAACTGTTTAATTGTAAATGCGATTCAATGCAAGAATACAACTACCGCTAGCAAGCCTCCTAGAGTGCGTCGTCAGTATACCATGATCCACACATTGATTCCAGACTAGCCACTGGTCAGAATGTCTGTATGGCCCTGCCACCTGGCGTTAAACATGAACAACGCCATCATTTGAGTGATTAATCCAATGAGCAATATAAGCCAATATTAGCAAGCAGGTCACGGCATAATGTCGATCACGGTATTCTGACGAAGCACTCTACTCCCTGTATCGTTTTTCCTTACTTGGATTGGGTGTGTATGGCTTGTTCACTTGGTTCATAGGTGGCGCTTTTGACTTGTGGAATTGATTTGCTAAACTCAAGTTGTCTAAATCAATGTTAACACCACGAATGCCCGACCATGTAGCACCGGTTGCCTGAAATTAACCAAACAACAATATCAGTTTATATTTCACACAACAGTAATATACTGATATATGAGAAGAATGTATTTAATATAAGCTAAAATTAAAGTGAGTGCATTTGAATGTCGGACAAGTGCAGTGTAATACAGGTGGTTACAACAATTGTGCAGTGCTCGAGCAAATTAAACAACTAACATGCCTTATAAAATAAGCGAATTATAGAAACTCTTATCTATTGACCAATATTAACAACAGCTACTTAACTAAAATCAAGTGGGGCATATAACGGAATAAGTGTCACAATATATCCTAAGATTCAATTTCCAAAGGAGGTGGAAAAAGCACAAATCATTAACCATAAACATAAGAAATTGAATGCACAGTCTGACAGTGAACTACATGAACTGCAAAAGCAATAAGCTTGAGGACCACCACCATGGAATCGTTCAAGAACGCTCTAGATTCATTAGCGATATATAACGGAGTATCTCGCAAATATTTGAACAAAATGAAATGTTAGAAGCTTCACAGACCATGACCAAGCTAGTATTTAGTTGTAATTAGCAAATTAGTAATGTATTGTAATCCGCAAAAACTTCTTGATGCTAGAGTAATGTTTGTTACAAAGCCTTATAAATATATTGGATATGATTTTTCAGTTTTAGTAATACAAAGGATGCAGGTTAGTCATATATATTTCATATTCTAACTGCATCCTACCTTTGCTTTTGAATCTGTAGATTTAGACGCGTCTGTTAGGTTGGGTTTTTTGTTTGCGGATAATGGAGCGAGAGGCTGAGCCCCGGAAGCTTGCAAGGGAGAAGACATCAAATCCAATTCGGGCATTTTTCCTTCCTAATACAACCGAAATACAATGAATAAGGGGTATACCATCAATGTAATACCAAAGCCTTGTGGTAAATTAACGTCATTTGGAACTACTCACAGAAAAAATATTCCACGTAAACTCTATATATACCAGAAAATTAAATCAATCACCGGCGCAACCGTCCAACACGGTATGTGATGAAAGTGTCCGTTTTTACAAGTTAGTTGTTACAGATGGTAATTTTTAAATGCAGTTTATTTTACTTTGTTCCAAATGATATAAAATGAACCTCTTGGTTTGGTATGACATTAACGTTACAAAGTAACGGAAGCATAATAACTGAAAAGAAAATGAAGTCAACGGCACCAACAAACACGACAATCATCCAAAGTAGATAATGCTGTTTAAAGTCGTTCAGTTAGGTCAAACAGAAAATAATAATTAAATAAAAAGACTTCGCAGGTAACAACATTTACATGCATAGTGCTTCAGTGAATGTGTAATTTTACAGTGCAATTCACAGCTCAGTCACTTGAATCTTAAATCTGTCACTACATGTGTAATACATGCCTAAAACGAACAACTCGGCCTAAATGAATGACAATGACTACGAAAGCAAACACAACATTTATGTGATCAGAATCTATTTCTTATTTAATATAAAGTTTAATTTGATAGGTATCAACAACAGTATTCAATTGTGAAAACATTTTAAATGGCTAGGAAGTTACATTTCTCCAACACTGCTCACCAATTTTTGCTGCTGAGCTCCCATACTGTTCATGGCATTCATTCCGCCCATCTGGGGGTTCATTGGACCCATGCCGCCCATCTGGCCCATGCCGCCCATCTGGCCCATGCCACCCATTTGTGGGCCCATCTGGCCACCCATCTGGCCCATGCCGCCCATCTGGTTCATGCCCATCTGGTTCATTCCACCCATCTGTGGGTTCATTTGGCTCATGCCACCCATTTGGCCCATGTTATTCATACCTCCAGCCATCTGAAATTATAATAATCAGAAATATTAAATAGCTGTCATACATAAATGTATATATCTGACCTACATGAAAAACAACTCACACCTAATTGGAAGAAAACTTCCAGAGGGCAGTGTCACCGAAGGAGATAAAGAATAATTAGATGATGTCAGCAAACTATGGATATCTGCTTTGGTGCTAGTGACCTCTGGTGCTTGGTGGGACTTTTGCTTATGATAAAAAGTTGCATATCAAGGGCAACCTGTAGTACATGTATTATTTTCATTCATGAGGTTCACTAATGCCTATGTACACAGTATCCGCTATCTACCTGGTAATTCATGGGCATAGGTGATGACATCATGCCCATTCCGCTGTTGGTGGGGTTCGTCATTCCCATGGACATGTTCCCTACAGGCTGACCCATTCCCATCTGTAAATATAAACAGGAAAAATTCAATAATTTAGGGTTTAGTACATCGATCTAGTGGTGAGTCTGAGGGATCGTCCAATGTAATGATTAGCTTCAAAATCACAGTTAAATATGTACTACACGTGTACCATTTTAATATTATGTCAAAACTAACAAAACGATTGAAGAATCAAGTTTAAGAAGACAACACAGAAATAACATAAATACAAGGTGAAAGGTCAATAAACTGAAAAATTTAGCGGAAACCAAATGTTACAGACTCTGGCCTTTCGAAACCATGCCAAGTATGGCTGTAAATAAACAAATAATTGGCAATTCTTTTAAAATCTTTATGATAAACAGTATTTTAAAACAAAACCCCAATAGGTTGGTAACTTACAGAGGCTAATACTACATGCGCTGTTGTACCCTTACTAACAGCTACATGGGTGGAGTCTCTTAAACTTGCCTCAGCATAGACAAAAGAAGAGCACACAACACTTACAGGCCCCGTAGGTGAAGTGGGAGATGTTAAATTTGGCTGCATTGGTGGTGGCGAGCTCATCAAACTGGCCAATAAATTAGCATTATTTCCTGATGACATTGGAGTGGCTGAGTTAAAATCACCAAAATCTCCGCTGGGGCTGAAAGAAAAAAGTTACAATAAGTTGCAATTTGATGTGCAAACAAATTACACAAAATAGTCAACATATGTACCTGTTTATATTTAACTTTTACTGAATGATTCAAAACGCAATCTTGAAGGGTTTGGCAGAGGCTCCTCATGTGATATTGGAAATTTGTATTGCAACTACATCAGTGTTTCAAGATGGAAGCCTATTTAATAACACAACAAAGTGAACTCAACCACAGTTTCAATCATATCCGTTACTGCTTTTCAAATTGGAAGGGCAGAATGGTGAGCTGGTTCAAATAGTGGGGTATAAAAAAAAGCCGTGAACTAATTGAGGTCCAGATATTTGGTTCAAAAGGGATATTGTTAGTGAGTGAGGTGCGTAGGTAATGTTCTACTGCATGTCTTAGAAATGTAACGAGTATGTATTACAGTGAAAGAATTACTTCCATGGCATTAAAATATGTGAAGAACTACAGTTCCATAATCTAAACCAGGCTCATACACAGAAATCAAGTCACTTTATAAATGTCTACTTCACTACAAATTTTACAAATACCAGTGTGTATGACAGTGACTTGGAAATTCTTGTGAATTTACATACTAACCTCCACCATTATTACAAACTCATGTGGGTTAATTGCATGGCATTATAATATGAGAAATGTGCAATACACTAAAATTAAAATTAAATCAATTGCAATACAGTATCCTGCAAACAGTTGTACACTCCTGTTAAAGATCAGCAATCTCCATCAAAAACACTTTTTTTTATTGTTTTATATAAAATTTATGTTATATGACTGATTGCCAAACCATGTGAACTTTATCAGGAGCTAATTAATGCTGCAAAAAGAACACCAATATAACTTATAATTGATACAAAATTACTAAACATTTTCATGAAGCCGATAAGGTGTGTCATAACTTTTGTAGGATACTGAATTTACAAGTTCTTATTTTTTTCAAATTTTCGCAACCATCCGAAAGAAAGTCATCCAAAATGCACTATACATTCAAAGCTAAAATGCATGCAATAATGCAAACATGTAAACTTAGTACTTAGGTGCACAAATCACCTTGGATTCGGCTGATTAGCTGGAGCACGAGCGCTCGCAAAGTCAGCAAAGTCATCTGCACCACTGAAACAAACGACGACCATGCACAATAAATAAATAAATAAATAATAAAAATAAACAAACTGCAACCAAATTTAAACTTAGAAACACATAGCACATATAGTACACATATTTTACAATAAAGTATGTACATGCAAGAAATTTCTTGCAAAACTGGTTACAGAGAGGCTCAGATGGTCAGATCTCAAGTTACACTCTTTTTAGTGAACTAATCAGAAATGTTCCGTCTTGTTGAGAAGTTAAAAAATTCGATATTATAGGGTATAGTATTAAAACTTTAAGCTACGTCTTCATGCACGTATGTTTGGTTGGAATTATGCATTAAAACTTGTAAAAATTATATTTTATTTTTACCAATATCTGCAAATACAATTATATAATTTAGTGATAAATGATACAAATATATTAAAAACATGAAGCAATTAAACACTACTCTGCAGTTCATTGTTAGTGTCCGCCCAAAGCACACAGTACTATTCTAAGTTGTTGTATGGTCATGTTATTTGAGGTTTAATAACCATGTTCCGCTGACATGCATTGAAAAGCAACATATATCAAATCTGAAGCCAGACAGATTAAATCAAATTTTTTTTTGCTGTTTGTTGTTGATAAATTGTTAAATCTACAAACACTATTGTGGTTTTAATCTAATCAGTATTCAATGTGCAAAAGTGTTTCGTTTATCTATAAAATTTGGACCCAAAAACCGAGGTAAAATCAATAGTAAAAACAATGCTGTATATTCAACAGAATAGCTCGGCTCCAGTTGTAATGACTAACCAAATACATTGCAGACGCACGGCAATGAATACCACATTGTTCAATGATATCATGAATAGGCTGTTATCATATTTAAGCAAAGCACTAGAGAGGTTATCTTTCAATTTCATTAGTGTGAGAGGACCCTAGGGATGCTATGAACATTCCACTAAAAACACAGTGACGTTATGCGGAATAGCGCTGATAGCACAAGAGTGGACGAGATCCGTAAACAAATGATATCGCAAAGCAAATAAGGAGGAGAGAGCGAGACATGGCATCTAAATGCTAGACAATACAACGTTAGTAAGGCATACTAGTACGGCAACAGGCACACTACACTGATCACTACACCGATGTGACATGCGTAAAAGCACCTTTTCGGTGATGGTATGCTTGCAAAGTCAGCGAAATCATCAGCATTGTCACTACTGAAAATAAAACGTGTTGTCTGTATAGCTCTATTATCTTAACACAGCCATAATCATCTATCTGTGAACATGACACAAGCAAAAAACTATTATTAGACGTGTACATCAAATAAAATGTGCTTTACAAATATAAATGCTTAAATAAAACTCCTACATGAAAATCTTTTCACATATTGTAATATTCAAGAAGCCCTAAGACAGAAATATGCAAGCCTGAAATTCTATCTATAAAAACAATGACTGCAATAATGAAAAATTCAAAATATCAACAAATAGGCTTAAAATAAATCATTGAGCACATTTTAATAGCTTTGCATTCTATTAATAAAAACAGTTTTAACAATCTTAAAGCAAAAATAGCCTAGAAATATTACTAGACCATTAACTAATAGCAATGCTGACATAAAGGTGTGCGGAACATCCCCTTTCAAAGAAACACACAATGAAAATATTATAAAAATGTCATGAAGTTCCATGAAACCTACTCACCTTTGTGCTATAGCGTTTTGTTGGAAATTTGCGAAGTCCCCGAATTCTCCATTTGTGTCTAAAAGTTAATAAAAATCAAATAAAACTTGTCAATCATGACAAATGGTTCTCTTTATTACACTGAGAATCAGCAAACTTCGAAGTTAGCCAGTTATCGAAATCCGCCAACTCCGAAAAGTGCATCTAAACTTGTTATTTGTGGATTTTAATAGTATCCAAACATTGCCAATAATTTGAACAGTCACAAACAGACCATTCAGGTTACAAATTGTAATTGCACATATTTGTGAGTTTCAGTATTTCGCTGATTCATAGTGTAACACGGGCCAACAGCAAGACGGTCCAATCCAATGTTTTAAAAGTGTGCCGATAGGCGTGCTTGAGACAGAACACATTGCATTGGGTCTTTCTAGCATAATAAATCAATTTTAAAAAATTAAGAAAAATTTTAATAATGTGGGTCGGCACCCACTTGTGTTTGGTAAGAAAGCAGATCTATGTTTATGTCAATTGCACAACAGATAAAATAGAAATTTAATGTTGCATTATGCATATTAATTGAAAAAACACCCCCAGTGCTGGATATGCAAGAAAGTTCCAATGCAATGTCATCTGACTCACGACTCTCATCGTGATGCAGTTTGTTGGACTAGTTTAATGACAAAATAATACAATCAGGTCATTAAATGCAGTTCAGGTCACATTTACGTGACGTCAAAGAATGGTTGGACCGTCTGCCTGCCTTATTTATGAGATGCATATCATCAATCAGTAGAAAGATACATTATTTAGAAAGCATCTGAAATTTATACTGACTTGATCCAGCTTGGCTGAAATCAGCGAACGTTCCATTTGCACTTGCTGCGTCGCTCAAATCTCCAATAAGGTCAGGTGTGTCCTTTTTACCGAAAATGTCATTACCACTTGATGTCGAAATTATACTCTGCAACAAAAATGGTGCTAAAATCAGTTACTTTCTAACATCATGGCCGGGTTTTGTGCAAATTTGAGTCTGATTCAGTCTCGAAATTAAATCAAAATTATTAACAGAAAAACTGGCTCAGGAGTTCAGATTTCACACACAAATTCTCCTAGCAGATGTAATGATGAGATGGTAAATCCGAATATGATGATTTTACCGCGAACTAGTTACTTCGGATTCAGAACCAATGATCATAATTCTTCATATATTACCGTGTTACTATTTTCTCAACTAGAACCCGGGGCCTCTATTTTCTTTAAAGGCTGCCTTTGGCCTGGTTTCTAATCCAGATCATTTATTTAAGACAGGCGTCTATTAGTTTAAACAGATAGTAAACATCAGGTAGCCTGCATTAACTTACAGTGCTCAGGCACATACAATCTGTAACAGTTAACACTCGGACATATCTATGTTTTGCTCTGCATCTGACTATTCAAGACTGGCATTTATTATCTTATAGGCAGCCTTCAACCGGCCAATACTATAGACCGGGCTTTAAATCCAGAAAATATGGTACACTGCATATATACCTGATTGTCTTCCTTGCCAAAGCCGGATGCTGCACCTATATCTAGTTTCTTGGCTGACCGAGACTTTCTAACAGTATTAATCTTCTCTGTGGTAGTGGTACTAGTTCTTTCTACTGAAGTGATTTCATCATCGTCATGATACTCGGCAACCCTCATGGGTGGACCAGATTCTCGCGCAGGAGGTTCTTCGTCAAAAAGATCATCTGAATTTCTGTTTGGAAAGTAAATACGCAATAAATAATTGCCAACAATACATTAAAATAACATTCTAACAGCATAATTAGATTTGCAAAATGGTAAAATATAGAGTTTAACAGTAATTTTATAGCAATTATTAATGCCTATATAATCAACAATTATCAATTCTTATCACTTATAATTTAAAATCTGTACGAATACCACAGATAAAAAGCAAAGCATGCAAAATAAAATTAAGAAAAGTTTCTGAAATCAAATATATACATTATCAGATTATAAAGAACTTGGTATGAACAACAAATAGAAAAAGTTCATTTTTAACTTTTCTATATCAACGAAACTGGAAATATGAAAAATTGATAATCTTTCAATCAAAAACAAATGTTAACATTCTCAAAAAATACCTGCTATAGTTAAGGATATCCAATATGATATCACATTCATCATAACTACAAAGATAGGTACATAAGAATGAACTAGGTTAATACACACAATAGTCAATAATTGACAAAATCAAAGGTGAAAGGTCGACCGAGCAGGATATGTTATAACTTTCAAAACAATGTGACCGAGATTACAAACACAATGTTTTACAATATTAACCACATGTCCTTCAGGCAAGGACGTAACACGGATACCAAAAAACGCGATTCCAAAATAATTCAGCCAAGCTCCATATTACACCTACATAATAATTTCTAATCAATGTACAAAATTATCATGGAATGACATCTGTATTCTTTGTATTGTTTTGACTTTGTGCTCATAATTGAATTCAATTTAATTAAACAGCCGTGTGATCCCAATTTGTGCATGCAGGTGATCTTCTTACATTCTTGTAAGCCAGACAAACATAATGCATTTAACGTCAAATATTTACACACAAAAACGAGAATTTTGTATACCATAACCAGTTAAAAAAATTTAACAGTACATTTGATTTCAAATAAACCAGACGATCCAAACAAATAATGAAGCCCTCTTTTCCAAATTATTAACTATTTCCAAATTAACAAAAGCCCAGCTTGTTGTCACTATACGAAAACCTACTAATTCCAAATTTGGTAGGACAACAATAATTAGTAAACATATTCGCTATCACGAAAATATTCTGTGTATCGTGTTATGAAAATCTGGCTTACAAAACAAAATCCCATCTACTAATAAAACAAAACCTTCTGACCCGGGTTAAAGGCGAATAACATAAAAACATTTTGAAGGGTGTACATCTAAAAAGCGTGTTTAGAAAATTGTAGATCTGCATTAAATGCTACATATCACAGCTGTGTGACAGTTTCTCACCCTTTCTTAAACTGGTATTCTTTCGGTAGATCCTCTTGGCCATCAAACCTGCACAATATGGGATACACAAATATTGAGAAAAGTATAACAGACAAAATTACTCGTATCTAATTATTATTAACTCAATTAAAAATCTATGAAGTCTATTCACTCATAATTATGACTCTTAATAAGCTCCTATTTTCAAATAAACGCTTAAAGAGATAAAACAATTCTCAGTATACATACATTGCAAGAAAAGCGCCTGAACTCAATTTAATTAATTTAAAGCAAAGGATCATATAATGCAAATACTGATATTCCGCAAGAAAATCTGACTCATATAAGCTAAAGCAAACTACATCTGCGATAGAGCACATAATATTATAAGCTTTAATTACACATTTGAATACAATTAGCGTTTTGTCCTAAGTTGACATTAAATTAACTCACATCTTAAGTTCTCACAAGGATTGATGGCATATCAAAATAATATCAGTTCTAGTACACATATATTTTATCTTCCAAATATTTAAAACCATTTGACCTTTCATCTTTGATTCTTATGGTTGTTTTAAAAGACAAGAAATTAACTGAATGAGTTCGAAAACAAAACTAGAAAACGATCAAAGACTTGGAAAAAAAGATAGAGGAAATATAAATTAAACGTAGCGAAGAGAGACAAAACACGAAACATGACTGAAAACATTCGTAGCAAAATTATCAGGGAATCGTATTGAAAAACAGTGACATGCTGAACAACCTGGTATGACCTTGGCCTACATTTGAAGGTCAAGCATGCATTGCCAATTCACCTAAAACCAAACCAGGGATACAGTCATGGAAACAACTAAATACGAAGAATAGGGAGTCATAAAATAAAGGAATGAGGATGGACTAGCTGCTAATTAAATGCATTAATTGAAACGGGATCCCTGGTTTGAATTTTTTATACACCTCCTCTCTGCACCTCAAATTGAGACAAAAACGCTTGTGTGACTTTCAATTTACAAGTCATCAAACGGACGTCAATATCCTTTAACATTTTAAAAAATATTTCTTTAAAATCCCCAATAAAACAAAGCATTCTAATAGGTAATAATTCTAGCTCCTGATCAAATACAAAATTACACATTCACGTTACCTTCCTAGCTCCATGTTGCTAAAACAATGAAGCCGCGATTACTCCAAATTAACGATGCTCTTCATTTGCAAATAGTGTTAATTGCATGTGCAAACTCCATGCATTTCTTAAGTGGATTTAAAATTTTTTTTTTGCAGTCACACATTTCTAACATGCTTTTGGTGCAAACTCCGACGTGGATTATATTACTTAAAATTACATAACTCATTCAATGTTTTCCAGACTAAAGACAGTGACTTACATAATAGACAAATTGTAAAATTCCTATATTACAAAATATATTTATCACGGTGAAAACCAGCGACTCGGTCATGAACATGAGGCCTGTAGCAGATTTGTCTGCACTGTCTGCAAGACTTGCCAAGAGGCTTACATCTTGCCAGTCTTGAATATTTACCAACAAGTAATTTGACATCATAAGTAAGTTTATAATTATCACAACAATACATAGGGGATTGTACAATTGATTAATGAAATAAATGTCGCATTAGGTGAGCGTATTTTCTCCCCTCCAAGTGAAACATATCCCACATAGTAATTGAACATTTAGTTGAGCTGAATTGCAACTGAAAATAGTGACCATTTTTTTATAAGGTGTGCTCAAATTTAGCTCATTTTTCAACAGCAGCAACATGGACGCATATAGATTTTGGCCATACTCGATTTGAGAAGATTAACTGCTTAAGTGTTATGACTAGCCCACAAGAAGACGAACCATTTGATTATTAACCATTCCTACTTTTAACAAGGACAGCATATGGTGAATCTAATCCGACCAGCCACAGCAGATACAAATCAATCTTGAACCAGTCATAATTTCAAATATATCATGAAGCCCAAACAGACTGATATTCGACTAATGATCATGCAGTTCAAAGTAAAGCACCAACGATTTTAAATGAGGGTTGCCTATAAGACATCAGTACCAACAAGTCAAAATAATTTCCCTCAAATTCATGCACATGCTGACTAATGATACTTATCAAAATTAAATTTCCTATTGTTCTAAGTTGTTTCAACCATTATGCACTGCGGAAAATATTTGATGGATCCATTAAATCTGTACATAATCATACCAGACGGTACGCTTGCCCACAAAGCAGAACTGCGTGTGTTTACTCAAAAGCTTTTCTCCAAATTTAGTTCATCAATAAAAAGATATCCCAATAAAACTTCACAGAAGCCAGACCATGCTATGAAAAATGCTATATATTGCAAACTTCTTTCAAAAATACATGCAACGTCTCGTTAAATTCTTTTCAAAAATACATGCAATTTCTTGTCAACTGCATTCAATGTTTTTGCATTCATATTTGATTCAAAACATCACAGCAGTCAGTCAAAACGTAAAAAGAAATGAACTTAAGTAAAAAAGCTCAACTTTATTTTGTACTGTATTTTTCCCATATTCTAACTTCGCAAGTCCACATATAATAAAGTCATTGTCCAAGCACAGATTGATCTTTTGATTTTTGTACTTCTTTACAGTACAAAATAATTTGTTATATCATAATTGGGTCCAGCTGCTGTATCTGGTCTTAAAATTATTATGGAGTTTCAATTTCTCTCTATCCTGATTGATATATTGTAATCATTCGCTTGTTTAAATGCCGATTACTTTTTTTCAATCCTGAGGCAAAGCTGTGTAAAATATTACAAAGCTCAACATTCCCTAATTGTTAATGTAGCTTAATTGGTAATTTAGCATAATCATACTTCATTCCATTTCATATTGGATTTTCAAGGATTTTTCAAGGTCCTTTTACACAATGTGAAGATTATGTTTCAATCAAAGACAAATAAACTGACAACTAGCTAAATGGATGCACAGTATTGTGTCTGAACAAGAAATCTGTGGCCTAGTTTAAGACCGAAGAATGCAGCACTGATGAGGAACATACCATACTGTCCATACCTTTCACTATCTACAGGAGTGGCCAGATGGGTTCATGTTTCAACAATACATTGTCGGAAGACCCAACTGTATCATTTAAGCATCAATAGCATTTCTAAAGTGAATTTTGATTGCGTCAGTTTGGCTGTACAATGTACATCCTCCTCGTTAGTTGACCAAACATGGGATGTTGTAACTATGTATCTGTCCCATAAATACTTCTCGATCGATCCACAATCACTTCACAAACACATGGGAAGGTAAAATATTAGGACCATACTGTTTACGCAACCAAACATTTTGCTTTTATGATGTCAGACAGTGAGTTATTTACAACGTTTGAAGGAGGATGCATTATTTGATCATGAAGTTATGACTCAACTAAAAAACCGCTCAATCTGATCACACATAAAGCTAATCACAATGTCCTATCTGTATCGTGTGTTTCTAACAAAATCAGCAATAATTCCTCGATCAAGTCGAAAGAAACATATATTTCTAACCTCTCATGCGATCTGTATCTATTAGATTGATATTCTATTCATGATAAAAATTACAATAGAATCCTTAAAATAGTCCACTGATATCCACTTCACCATCATCAAATGTATCATATGTTTTTAATGTTTCCCTATTTCAACATGCATTATTTCTGCTTAATTCAAATGCGTCAATACGTCTAACAAACAAAATGCAAGTCATTAACAACCAAAAACAAAACAGCAAGAGCTTGTGGCAATTGTTAGTGATTAGTGATTAGTACAGCATAACTAAATAAAGCAAAAGTGCAATTCACTGTGATCAGTTCAGTGTACTTATCAACTAAGGTTATATGCAGCGTATATGCAGAGTTGAAAACAAGTGCTTCACAGTTTGCTAAAATTAAGTGAGGATTTATGTGAAGGACACATCATGAATTCAATTTAATTTGTTGTAATTTTAATTAATTTATAGGTATTGATGAATATGTCAAGAAACTACATATTCAACTTTATTCCAATCTTACATAATCTAACAAATCAAATTGTCTGTGATGGATCCTTCATATGAACTGAAATAATAAGCTTCATTTTGTTCATAGTCATTATCCGCCTAATAATCAGTTTAACACCGCAGCGTAAAATCCTTATCTAACATAATTCCCACATACTGTTTGTGCCAAACTTAGCCAAAAACTGAATTTCTGTTTCCGTTTTCCATAAGTAATTTGACAAGCTAATTGATGGATTACCTTAACGGTTTCATAATTCTGGCATTTTTCATGGTAAAGCCATAATAATTTCTTACGAATCTTATCGACATAATCATATGATAATAACCCTTAACCTTAACCCACTGCGTTAATTAGTGTTAATGCTTCGTTATCATCATATTGACCTTAATCCGCATTGTATTAAATTGCCTTTTTTTCAGCAACATAATATATTATTTAAGTCGTTAAATAACCTTAACCCCAAATTGGTGCAGAGTAGTAGATGAAATAGGTGCAAAGGCATACCCATAGTCAGGTTGGTCATCTAAACCACGAGTCTTATTCCAAATCTCTTTGACTTTGCCAAGAGCTTCTTGAGCAACTGACTTTTTCGCTCCTCGATCCCAGTTGTCAATTTCTTCCATGTCTCCCTGTTGTGGACGCGGTTTGTGTGGTTCAGTCTCAAAACTATCCGCTGAAATTATCAAAACAGATCTAAGTAAGACATTTATTATCATTTATTGTCAGTTTTATTATCAATTAGTTATTACAGCACTGTAACTATAGGCTGAAATCATCAATACAGACAGTGATAAGAAATTTATTATCATTTTCAGTACAAAATGTATTCTATTACAGAATTTAGCATCCCATTATATAATATACTCAGCATTGTATACAAATGAAGTAAATGAGTAGAATTATGAAAATGTAAATAAAATCCTTATAATTTATATATCTCCATGAAAAAGCTTAGTAAAAACCATATATTTCCAGACTGGTATCTTTCTAAAAGCCTCTACAGACAAGTGTACAGAGTCACTGTATGTTTCACAGTATAATTTATTACACCAATAACTATCATTGCATATTTTACAAGCTGACAATACTTTTTATTTGCAAATACTATATTTCCTAACATTAAAAGTGTGAATACCTCATAATTTATCATGTTTATAAGAGCTATTTCCATTAATAAAAAACAAGCCAAATAGCCTTCAAACCAGTAGGGATTAAACTATCCGATCTATTAAAAAAAGGTTTTGTTGTATCAGACAAAATAATTGAACTTATCATTTCAGTTTACTCGTTTTAGACAGATTAGCCAGTGTTTACGCAAATATAATTAGCATGGTAAACTGACTATCATTTCAATTGGCCCAATTCTACTCTAATAAAATGTGTTACTATGAAGCTTTTCAAAGAGAATTTAATCCCTAACTCAAAACAGCTGCTAAATCCAGAAATTTTAGAAATGCACCAGAGCTCTCATCGAGAGCAACATCAATAGCAACCCATATATATCGTCATCCATTTGTAACGAGCACACTTTAATGTAAATAATGAACGTTCAGCTATAATGAGGTCAATCAAGGTCAATCAAGGTCAATCAAGGTCAATCTGTTCAGGAACAGAATTGTTTTTGCCTATCTTTTAACAAAACCCAGCTAGAGTTTGTTATAAGCTGGACCCAACTGTATTGATTTATATGCAAGCCCAGCTCGGCTAATAACACCTATTCAGACAACGGGATAATTATGATTCATGGTCTGTGCTGAACACACACCAGATGCATTACATTGGGATGAGTACACAATGACAGTGTGCACCAATTCACATGAAAAAGACGCGAGCCATACAGCTTAACATCGCTTAAGCACAGCTTATACTGATGAGTATTCGAGGTGCAATATACTAGGTCTGAGATATACAACTGTCTAGACATTTATAACTGCAAAAAAACTGGAGAATCTCCCCTATTTCCATCAATGAGAAATGTCTGTTCATATCAATGAAGTACACTTAATTTGCACATTTTTTATTATTTGAAGTCTTATATGATGCAGACTGAATTTAATCTGACACATTATTAGCATATTAACACATACAATACTAAATTGTTGTAACAAAAATGCAACACGCCATTGTTAGTCATTTACAGCTGTTGTTACCCAAACTTTCGATGGGCAACATTCAAGCAAATCAATACAAAGAATTTTTGTCTGGTGTGCAATAGATTCGGACTCATTAATCAATTTACTTGTTATGTCCCGAGGGATATTAAATACTGCAAAGCTGGTGTGTTGGTGATGCAACTGAGACAAAACAAAAAAAAGCACAGTTGCTTAACACCTAACGTTTGACGAAAAAATAGGAATTCAGAAGTTATCAGTACTTGGAAGTCAGAACATTTTCCTCAAACGTGAAAAAATGTACCTGTACATTTAGGAGTGTCTACCACTATCAAGGGCCACACCCTCATACATTTCAAATAGCTGATATTTATTTTAATTTCACAAATATTAATAAATTGTATATCAGTTTTATTGTTCACGAGGGTAGGGCATGTTGTGAATTCCCAACATATAAAACATCTGATTAATGACAACTACCTCAAAATGTTTGTTATAATATTCAAATTTTCACACAAATTAAAAAAATTCTACATACTGTATCTTCCATATCCCACGGAATCTGCGGACATGCCAATATATTTATCTTTGTTCTTCTTGGCCTTTTTTCTGTCATCTCTGAGTCTATCATCATTTTGGATAAGGTCTATCAAATCTTTCGTTTTTTGTCGCACTGAAAAGGAAGACAATATTGATCACAATTAGTTAACAAGATCCGTTAAACAATATGACTGATAACCACTGAAAAACTTATGATGTTCTACAAGAAATATGAAATACTGACAAATATACGGGACATCACTATAACTTCTGTAAGAGTTAAAAAATAAATAAAAATTCCTCTTACCATTAATGCCTTGGTCCTTTCCATATTCATCTGAGTACTGATAATTTTCAAGGGATCGTAAATCGTAAACATGTTCTCTAGCGCTTGTGACAACTCTTTCAGAACCATTCCGTACCAAGTAATTTAATAATAACAATGACTGAAATGAAATTAGGAGAAACCATTAGTAATATGTATACACCAATTCATTCCTCTGATATCAAGGTTATCTTACAAAATCGAAAGAGATGTCCAAATCACATTCAATTTTAATTCAAAGAGAACAAACACTTATACCATTATCATATGGTCATACTCTACTGACTCCCTGCTTCACTCAAAAAACTTCCCAACTCCTCGACCCAAGTTCAACTACCACAAATATTTCAGATTAAGCTTTGTTTCCCTTTTAAACTTGCAAAAAGAATGTTATTTTGAATTTATGCTTGGTTTTTTCTCTTTTATTTTATGTTATTGGTTGCTACATTGCCCGTCACGTTTTTTTGTGAGGACGGTGGAGTCAAACGACTCTTATTCCTGACACCCAACTCTCTGATAATATCATACCTTATAAACTCGTCTCCAGTTTTTCTTATTATCGTGAAGCATACGCTTCCATAGCATTCCCATAACTTCAGGAAAATGTTCGTATGTGAATGTATATTGTGCAACTTCTTGCATAAGAGATCCATGGGGACCCCAGGCATCATCATTTGTTGCTTCTCGTACTTTTGCTTCCACTTCTGTGTAGTTCATCACCACATTGGTGCTGCAAAATGGAAATGTGAAACTTTGTATAATATTTTGAAATTGTGAATGTATACTCCATTATATAATGTCAAAAAAGTTAACAGGTTTAGTGCAGTATAGCGGACCCAAATCTATGCCCATATTTGGAGTCCATTAAAAATTTAATTTTTATCAAATATTTTGAAGTTCTAGCACAATTAAAATAACATTTGGTGTAGAATAGCGGGAGTTTGGGGGCAGTAGCCCCCCTAGAAAAGCAAAATAAACTCTTGTTTTTACCGTGAATATGAAAACCGCCGTCATAACTACATTAGTTTGTGACGTCATAAATTGATTTCAAGCACTTTTACGTCATAGGCCAGGCAAAGAGGCTCGTTAAATATGGTCATAAAACTGGGTCCGCTATGCTGTACTTTTTCCAAATTAACATTTTGGAACTAACAAATGGTGTCCACAACTATCTATACATACTGAACTGACAGATATTAACATAAATATATATATATAAACCGGTATTTAACGCAAAAGTGTGAACGTAGAAACTTGTTCATGTGCATATTTTCAGAATAATCAAAATTAATGGTGTTGACATGACATGTTAATAAAACTATTGGTTATTCACACTAAGTTTACAAACCAGTCAGTATATACATTTATAATCTCTAATAGCACTAGACTAGATATGTCTGCACACAAATTCACAATATTGCCATTTAAATGACATTTCTTGCATTATTACAAAATGGCTCAGTGCCATTTATTCTCCATATAGACTTGTATAACCTTGAGTTATATTAATTGATTAACATGTTAACCCAATTGATTTTCAGTCATTCTGAACCCTTAGGTTGAAGGCTTAGCCTTGCCCTTGGCAATAAGCTTTTATTTTTAAGGGGGCGTGGTCAATATTTCGTTAATGTTTACAAACACAAAACAGTAATGGTAACCGAAACCAAAACTTTCCGGTTAATTCTGTTCTCCAATCAAATGAAACCAAGCCAATGATACACACAAAAGTAACATTTCTTTCAATTAAGAATATCTCCATGATGTGTATTCGTGTCCTAGACACTGGCAAAAACAAGACTTGTCAAGAAAATTTAACACTTTCAAGAAATTCACCGGAACAATTTTTTATGCAACTAAATGATAAGTTTCGCCGGATCGAGCAGCAATTAGACTAACAAGAGAATAAGAACGATATGGTGGGTAATTTACACCTAAATTTGACAGAATAAAGCCAAACAGCTGTGCCAGCTACCTTCACAGATATATGTAAATATTGGCCACTGAGAAATTCCGTGAAGGAGGGACCGTAAAGAAATGGTAATTTTACTTACACCTTATCGGCTATCTCCCTCACTTTCCACATGATGGTGGCTTATGATGTTATGCTCCTTTTCCAACCAGTAATAAGTCCAGATGGTTTGTCTTCCCGAAGATAATTACAGATCAAGAACAGTGATTCTCACTAGCCCCAACCGTAAGATTCAGATTTCTGACATGGCGGATGGTCACGTGATCAATCATTTGACTAGTTCCTCACATTTTCGCAAGATAGCGCGGGGTTGATATTTCTCACTCTAGTGGATTTATTTGGAACAATACGTAGCTCAAATAGGTTGTTTTTTGCTAAAAATAAATATAAATCCAAAATTGATCTTACAGGGGCGTAGCCTGGGATAAAGTCTAGCGTGGGGTTGGGGTTAAAGTGACTTTTAAATGTAATGTACTATATTTTACAAGTGTGACTTTTAAATTTAATGTACTACATTTTACCACAGGGTTTCTTACGCATTTTTCTTGTGTTTATATTATATATAGAGAGAATTTAGGTGTAAGAAACCCTGTGCATTTTACAAGTGTGACTTTTAAATTTAATGTACTATATTTTTTTACAAAATGCTATGGGGGTCAGTTGTTGCCCCCCCCCCCCCCCCCCTGCAGGCTACATTCAGTCTTGCCTTATACTTTTTTTCCAAATTAGAGTGAAAAGTAAGAAAACATAAATAGCAAAATAGTCTTTTTTTAATTAAAATACTCATGCTTCCTTTTTTACAAGTGTTTTGATTAAAAAAGATGATGTAATATAGGGCAACCATGCATCAATTAAGGTATAGAGTGATTATAAGCACTCTGAAAATTTCTTTTTTGGCTTCAACATAAGTTTTCATTTAATGGTGTGCTATCAGTGCAAGCATCAGTATGTTCGCAGGATCTGTTTTGCAATATCTTTTTCAGATTACGGAAGTGCCACGGGTGACTGCAATGTTTGGTGCATTTATCACCCCAATAATTCATCATGAACCCGACAAGGGCAAATGGACAAAATGTGAATTCATTGTCACACTGTGAGGCATAATGAAAATTAGGATGATCAGAGATTTCCATGTAGGGATTTAAAGAATTCGAGTCACAGTATCCTGATTGGCTTGTATCTTCATCCTCGTAAAAATGAAAATCAAAAGTTGGGTTGAAAGGCTCGGACATATCACTTTCTTGGGTGGTATCAGTATGCATAACGTCAGAAGAATCAGCACAGGAGGGAAGACCCCAAGATAGACTGTCTTCGCTTGAGCATGAAACGATCGACGGTCTTCGTTTTACTGATAGCGGTGGATTTTCACCAGCGTCCTTGGCTTTAGTTTGCGGAGCCTCAGATTGAAAGCTGTCCGAGCTGTTTTCTTCAGATCGAAATTTTTTTACCGTGTCCTCTTCAGCAATAGATTGCTTTCTCTTCTTCTTCAAGTATCTCATGGAAGGATATCTCTCTGTTACAGGTGTCCATGATCCTTTCCTGCAAAGTGAACATAATGTATAATGGCAAATTGGCAATTACAACCATAATGTATTGAAATTTAGCCTGTTCAATACAAACATGAGGGGAAAAATTTAAGACAAAAATATACATGTTTTCATAGGTATACAGTGTAGATTGATAAATATCAAAATTAAAGTTTGTTGTACCAGTTCTCAATCTATAGAATACCTCATACTAAGATATCTTCTTAAGAGTACTTCTAAGATCAGTTTTAAAATTTGAGGACATGCCTGGTGAAGTTTTGTCATCACTTTTTGTGCATGCCCATATTAGGATTGACCTTATAAGGAATACTAGCTCTGTTTTGGAAAGTGTGCTGTATGACCATAGTTTCAGCTAATTTTTGGAAGTACTTGGTCACCACATTCAAAATGCATATGTTTAAGACATGATTGAACTGGTAACAATGGAATTTTACTAAAACGACATGGTTCTTCCAGTTGATGCAGCACATGACCTACATACACTCAGAACATTTCCAGAAACATTGGGCTATTTATAGCCTGCAAAAGTGGCTGAGTGGTCTGGGGGAACTAGTGTATGAATCCAACCCTGGGGAATTTTTTGATTTTCTTTTTGTTATGTATATATATATCATTTATAAGATAAATCATCTTAAGCTGTTAAGAAAAGAGTATAATTTCTCCCTATCCTACAAAACGTTTTATCTCTAATTTACTATTGTAATATGCTATCACACAAGTCTGATACAGGTCTCTTTTAAACGAGAGCTTTGCTTGTTAACAGTGCAACCAACCCATAAAAAAATTTCAAACTACCTGCGTGTTGTCACTTCAGGCAGAAGTTCTGGTTGGTCTTTGCAAAAAAAGGGATTCCAGAATTTTAATAGAACACCATTGCCAATTATGCTCCACTGAAATCCATATTGTCTCAATTGCCTTCTCAAATTCGCGAATGTGGGGATCTTGGCAAGATATGGATGACACTTCATGACCTGAAAAAACAAAGTCAAATGTTTTTTTCCCCGTTTTTTTGTTTTGTTAGTGCAAATGATTTTAAAAGTCATATAAAATAAACTGCATACAGCCGTTGCTGCCCTCTCACGGAAAGCGCTAACACAATTCCAGCTGAATTCTGAAAAGTGCGCGCAGTTAGCTAGTTTGTAGTTTGCGAGAATTGTGACCAATTTTGAAATACAGCTTTACCATTCGCTCATAAATAAGTCCATCCACCAAGACAGCCTTCCCGTCTTTATCCCACTGCAGAATACCATGCTCAGAGTTCACAGCTTTCCACAATTCCTTGGGAAACAGGGGTTCGTGCATCGTGACAGCTTCTCTTGAAAACAAACGTGACGTCACAAGATGAAGCTAAAATGTGACGTCACTGGATTGCTGAACTAATCGATCACTCCGATTATCGAGTGTACTTATATGCTCCCCTGTGCTAAGATATATATATACCAATGCCAGGGATGGATCCAGGGGGGGGGGGGAGGATGGGGGGATGCATCCCCCCCCCCACCAGCCAAAAAAAAGGAGTAAAAAATAACAGTAAAATAAATAAAAAGCACTGTACATGTATATTATAGCGTATCCATCCTCTTCAAGAATGAAGTCCGTTATCTATGTACAATATATATATATATAGGCCTAGCAGATTGATTCTGAGAAATCAGACACGCCCCCACAAAAAAATTTCTGGATCCCCCCCCCCCCCCCCCTGACGAATATGCATGGGGAGGGGGAATATATTATCATCCTCAGTGTAATTACTATCATACTAATAAATAGGCCTCTATGCTCAAATTTTATTTGCAGCCCTGGGTTAAACAGTTTAGATCTACCTGAAAAGAAAAAATTGGTATAAAGACCAAGATTAAAAAAAATAGTTTAATTAAAATTAGCACTCAATTAAGAAACAATTCATTACACTTTCATTGCACAATATTGTGCTATACTTTGTAATTTAAATAGACTATTTATTAGCTACACATTTACATGATTTCCACCAATAGTATAATTTATATATAATATATAATATATAAAATATATGATTGGCTGGTAATGTTTGGTCTTCTCCTGGCCTTCATTGGCCAGAAACACCCACTATATTGCAGCCATCTTGCGCAATAGAGGATTTTTTAGAATAATATCAGGTATAAAACTGGGGAAAATTTCATTTTAATCACTTTAATTAAGGTTGAATGCTGAAGTCGAAGTTGCAGACAATTTAATTTGCTGTTCATAGAAAAGATGGCGCACTACTCGAAAATTCTGATCATTGGGGCTGGAATTTCTGGCCTGACAGCAGCTGAGAAATTACAACTAAAAGGTTTGACAGATTACAGAATATTAGAAGCGACAGACAGGATTGGAGGACGGATAAAATCACTGAAACAAAATCAAGGTATGTATGGCTAAAATCGTTCACAGGACACTGACCCCATTTTCTTTTCACCTGCAAGTATACCTGCAGGTGAATTCACATTGATTTTCCGCCAGGTGGAACTGGGTCACCTGTGTTTGTGGAGTTCTGCTAGTATACTTAACAAGTATCAGAACTGACAGGTAACATACTTACAATAAATTAGTATAGTTCATCTTTGTCTTTATTGTCTAAATTAAAATTTTCATATATATGTCCATTTGCAGAATTTCAGTGTTGAAATATCTTTGCTAAGTACTCTTGCCTAGCTACCCACAAATGTCTGCAAATAGACCATCTGCACCATTACTATGAAACAAAACACAAACAACTAATATATTTCAAAATTTCCTGCTATTTAGTACCTATATTTTTAGTACTAAACTTTGCAGCCTACAAAACTATTCAGAAAGTAATTTAAATTTTTTTGCAAATTATCTATTGACAGGTACAGTGAGTGTAGCATTTTTGAACTGCCACATTTGCTGTTTAAAACAGTTTGTTAGGCCTATCAGAGTGTGGGTGTGTCACTCATGGCCAATCAGAGCACACATTCTTGATGGATGTTAAAACAGCCAAAACACATAGTTATTGATTCAAATCACATTAGTTTTCATAGCTTAATAATAAAGTAGATATTAAGCTTTTGTTGAGTTGCTAGGCTTTTTTTAAGACCAAAATGAACCATGTGCTAATTTCTGTGAAATCAGTCTAACAGAGAGTGAGTTCACTGATGTTGAGGGGTTGGGGATGGTTAAGATGTAATAAATACCTTGGAACAATTAACCCAGCCACTTTTAACATATGTCCTCCATTCAAAGTTGCACAATATTATTCAAGGAAAACAAACATGCCTTATTTAGGCCTTTTTAAACCATCAAGGCTGTGAAGATCAAAATAACCCAATCGAGCCCACAAACATCAATGATGTCACGATTAATCTTCACAAGACTGAGAAGAAATGTAGTACGTACATATGCTCACAGTAAATGTAGTAAATGTAAACATATAGGATATCTTAAGGATTTAGATTCATACAAAAAAGAAAGTAATATTTCAATATCACAAAGCTCTACTACTATATTATAAGGCCATCTATAGCACCTCACACTTTAGTCTAGTGTGGCAACTTTACAACACACCTAGCAGTTGGGCTAAAGAGCATTGCACTTTTTATGTTATATAATTACATTTTTTAATATTTATATTTTATTGCAGATGGCCAAGATTATTTTCTGGAGCTTGGCGCAGGATGGATCCATGGCAAGAAAAACAACCCCATCTACAAGCTCGCTAAAGAAAGTGGTCTTCTTAAGCCTTTCGGAAAGAAACCAGAAGATCCCCGATTGACTGTGGGGAATATTCAGTACTGGACGGAGGGGAAAATCATCGGCAAGAAGCACTGGCAGGAAGTGAAGGGATTGTATGAGGAAGCTCTTGATGCAGTAGACAAGCTGTTTACCAAGGTAAGTGCAAAAACTTCTAATTTAAATTAACAGTGTCTCATATATGACCTCGGTCCAGTGCAAAAATGCCATGTTTGACCTTGTGACCTTGGCCCATGACCTTTTGACCTCAAAATATAGGCCTATCAAACAGTTTGGAACTGGCTGATTAAAGTATAACTTTGGAAGTTGTCTACAATTTAAAGTCCATATGTTGAAGAATGAATATGGTTCACAAATTTTCAGCATAATGTGCTGGACTTATTGTGTAGTTATATTGACCTTGACCTAAGTACAGAAAAGATCATTTTTATGTTAACCAATTTTCTGGTCCCAAAACTGAATGCAACGGAAAAATGCCAGAATAAATAAAGACCCATATTCAACAAGGACATCAACAAATTTAACGAAGAAACTAATGTCTTACATAAATTCCAGGACACTTTTGATGAAAATGACATTGATCTGAGAACTTTCGTCGAGGAGCATGTCAAGCAAAACCTTGACTCGAAGGACAAGGAAAAATATGAGACCAAGTTGAAAATACTGGAGACTCTCATCAGAGCAGAAGCTGGCACCATAGGATGTCAAGACCTGAACGAGGTATGCATCAACATAATTGCCCTTTAAAAGGCCTGCAAATCACTTTCAAACTGTTGTGAGCTTTGGTCCTACATGCTGCATCTCCCTGGAAGATCTTGTCAATAATTTTCATATCTTTTTTAAAATTAATATTTAATAAAACATGAACATTTTTTCAAAGCATGTAATAATTGTGCACAATTATACAGTATACAGTACTCATGGCAAAGCTGTCTTAATATGGTTCGGGATGTGTCCTGGATCTCCTTGTTGTGAAGGGTGGTAATAATGACAATGACTTCAAAGTGGCTTCAGCTGTAGCTTCAGTGACCAACACAGGGATCTGCACATTGCCTGTCTAGCTAACTACACCAAGCTAAATTAAATATTCTAATGTTGCTTCTTCCTGTTGCCTTCCACATAGACCTTTGGAATCTATTATCCTTTTTAATTTTTCCAGGCTTCTGCAAATCAAGCTGGCAGCTACAGGCCTGAGGACAATGTATGGACCATCCTTCCGAGGGGTTACCAGACTGTGATTGACGTAATCAAATCTAACATCCCGGATGAGAAAATCTCTCTGAACCATCCAGTTTCACAAATCGAAGTAAATCTGGATGGTGCAACAGAAGGGGCGTGTACTGTTACTTGCAAAAATGGCAAAATATTTACTGCCGATCATGTTATTGTCACTGTTTCTCTGGGGTACCTCAAGGACCAAGCATCCCACCTGTTCAGTCCTGCTTTGTCTAAAGAAAAATTGTCGGCGATAGAAAAGCTAGGCTTTGGAACAGCCAATCGCATCTACATGGAATTTGAAAATCTGGATTTCCTTACGGAAAAAACTCTGGGTGAAATATTCTTGGTCAAGGATAAAGAAAGCGCATCAGATGTCTGGGAAGATGGCCTCTATTCATTCTACTGCGAAGAGGTCCCAAATGCCAATATGTTAACAAGTAGGCATTTATTCTTTGTTTTATATTAGTGGACATGTACTATCATATCGTATATCATTAATGGAAAATTGAGCAAAACTGGAAGTTAATTATTGGCATAGCAGTGCCATTTCTCATATTCATTAATGGTTTTCTCAATATACTTTATCTCATTTTACAGCTTGGCTAGTGGGCGATCATGCAGTTACATTAGAGAAATTAAGTGATGAAGAAATTACAAGAAAATTACAAGAAGTGCTTCAGAGGTTTCTCAAGGTTCCTGTGCCAATGCCATCAAGAATTATAAGGTAATAAACTCACTGGAGAGATTTGAGAATTTTTTTTCCCATTATATAGGTCTGACAAATATCATAAACTAGCATACCTGCACCCATCAAACATAGTCTTATGAAAAATATCTAAGCATTCTACCATCCGTTGATACACACTACTTGACCTTAAAGATGTCAGAGATCCAGTAAAGTGACCTGTAAAACAATCATAGGGATAACCTGGCTGTCTCTGCCCAGGACCCTTGCATTTGGAGGGTCCCTGGAAACTCATTGTGAACAACTCACCAGAAGTCGCGCACAACTAACCCAGCCACTTTTGACCTATGGTCATCGATTCAAAGTTGCTGAATATCATTCAGAAACAACATAGCAATGCAGTGCGTGACTAGAGTATTGTAAATATTTTTGCAAAAACTTATGATAGCCATTTTGATACATAGACTTGAACCTCACATTAAGACCAATGCACTATAAAGACTCCTTCACCCATAGGGAACTGTATTAAAATCAGTTCGCCATTATGACCACAACACTTTCAAGAATGCCTTGGTATGAAGACCAACTTGCTATTTAAGACAACCTCATCTTGAAGCATACCCTAATATGATGACCATCTTACTGTAAAGACAATCTCACCATAATGACCACCTCACTATTAAGGCCACCTAATAATTAAGATCATCTCACCCATTAAGACCAGATCACTGAGATCACCTACTATTAAGTACTAGTTATATCCCAAATTGGTTATATCCCTACGCCGAAGGGGGAGGGATATAACCAACAAAAATGTTAGTTTAAGTTAACTCTCGACTAACTTACACTCAACTTGACATACTAATTTATTTGATTGTTTGATCTGTTTAACTGCTATTATTAAGCAAACATTTTTGTTGGTTAAATCCCATTCAGAGCAATAGGAAAACTATCTAGGTGGAGTAAAAGACCAAATTATTATCCACAAGGCAGACCATCTTGGCATTAAGGGCACTAAGTTTGCTTCAATTGTGGTTCTAATGATGACGCTTCATCATACCTGTTAATTTTATGCCAAAATAGTAAGATTGCAGTTGAAAACACTCTCATGAGGCCATAATCTTTATGACCATATTCAAGATATTATCTTATTATATAATGTACATGTATTGTAAACCAAATGTTTTCAGGACTGCCTGGAAAAGTGAACCCTACGTGAGAGGCGCATGGAGCTACATGAAACTCGGTGCGTGCGTTCAGGACATCAAAAACTTGGCCGAGCCAGTCATGCACAGAATAACTAACCAGGTATGTTATAGCAGAAATATCAAAGGTCATCCCAGCATTTTATGAAACCTAATTTCCTCAAGTTTTCCACGAGGATTATCATTCCGATATTCTATTTTTCCTGAGATAAAGTTGTTGTTTAGCAACATGCTACCAGCGACCTTTGAGTTACCCAACTTGAGCATGGAACCTTTTTAATATTGCAAGATGCTTGACCAGAAAAAATCTCAATACATTATTTCCTTGCAGTGCAATCTTATATTTTTTTGATTAAATTTTTCTCAAATTCTCTGACTGCCATAAGAAACTAAGTTTCCCGGTTTTCCACCGATTTCCATAATGCTGGGAACCATGAAGGTCATTTAAAATAAACTTCACTGCAGAGCCATTAAGTTAATGCCACAGAAATCCTATATAGTAATTTAGAGTTGACCATATTTCTATTTTCAGCCTATTCTACTTTTCGCTGGAGAGGTGACCCACGAGCACTTCTATTCATCCACACCAGGGGCATACCTGTCGGGTCAAAGAGAAGCCAACCGATTACTGAGAACTTTGAATGCATAGATGATCAAAATCCATCACCCGTCAGTAAACTTGTGGCCAGCAGCTAATTGTGGGCTTTATTAACGACCAAGACCGGTGGATCCAAAACATTCTGACAGAGAAGATTGTAGATGGAGACATATCTATCGCTCTGGTCTTTTGGAATGTTTCGGATCTGCCACTGGCTGTAGTTATTAACACTCACAACTCAATGTCTGCTATGTTGTCGACGGGTGCTGCATAAAGGATCAAAGGAGAAAGGCAGCATAACATAGCTTTCTGTCTCAGCATATTCATCAGCATAGCATATCAACTGTACATTTTATATAATCTTGGTTACCGTAACGGAGGGTATTATCGACACAGCGGGTATTTTCGACACTTTTTAACAAACCCGCCCTGTCGATAATACCTTCCGTTGCGGTAGTAGTCTTTTTACCTGTTAAAAAAAATCATAACCATATCTTATATTATCTTGCGGCAGATTTCATAAATTTGAAAACTAAACTCCAGAGGATGTCATGTGAACCCAAAACTCTCATTGTTTGAGGGACTACCTTGTTTAGTCACTGGGAGTCCTTTATTCACATAATCACATCCTCCTTTTTAGTTTACAATTCATAAAATCTGCTGTACATAATGCATTAACCGTAAATTAGAGATATGTAAACATACACAGAAACATGTACCACTGTTCACATACTTTCACATTAAACTTTTTACAAAAAAAGTGCACTTGGTCATTCTTTCTGTTAGTAATCACAAACTATCGCATAGATATTATTTATTTATTTATGACGATGTTTAGCAGTCAACAAAAACAAAATTATGAGGACACAACCTATAGAAATATTACATAATAATAATAATAATATCAAGTCCACAAAGGCAGAGAGAAGAAAAAAACCAGCAATGTGAATCTGGATAACTTACAAAATTAGAATATAAGAAAACAATGACGCCTTTGTCTTCATTTACAAACATATGATAACATGAAGAATCATACTAAAATACTCAGCTTTAAGCTTCAGCATTTCAATTTACCATACCGGGGGAAAAAAAATAGTCTAAGCAATTCGGTGCTTGATCGTTAAAACGCTATGCTAATTGGGGAAGCGTCAGTGTATGAAAAATCGTTTCATATATGCCAACAAATGCATTATGTCGGCCCTTTCATACTTTCATATCAGACTGACAGACTCGTTTCAAATATTAACAATTACGCTGATTGTTATACCCCATTTACTTCCCAAATTCTTCCAAAAAATGTTCACGTTTAAACAGTTTCTTCTATTCGTTTCATCTGTGGGTTGCACAGCACCTCACACTTTTACTTAAATGCTGAACAACTTAAAATGTTCGTACACAGCATTTGTACTTTAAATTTTTTTTGTTTCTTTCAATAAACACACACTTTCAATGTACACATATATGCCACTCAAGTAGACTAAATTTTAAGAGAGGATCACAAAACTTACACATGACTAATTTTTTCCCCTCAATAACAGAACTTCCGTAAATTAAACTCCTGTAATACTGACTATTTACAACAATATATTTCAGTCATTGAATTCTCCTATTCGTACCGACAACCATGAGAAAACTCTTAATCTCGCTTTCTAACAACAAAGTTACATTCTCACTCCGATATTTAAACTCCTACTATTAATCACACAACTTAAATAAAAATTAAATTAAGGATGCGTCGAATACTATAGATTGTCAGTCTAGATGTAATTTTAATGCCAATATTTTCCAAAATCTTATAGACAGCTTAATAATGTACGATCTTGTTGCTTGCGCCTTAACATTTTTGAGAACTAGATAAATTACTAAAAAATCCTGCGAATATCTGACATTCTGTGTATCTGTGCAACAATCCATTACTAACAAAACTGCCCATCCTACCAAACAAGTTGAAACAACCTTACACAATTTTACAACAAAAATGGCAAAGATTAGCAATTGGCATCTTTTGTCCTGAGGAAGATTGGACAGTTATTTCACTTACAAGTGTCACATTGGCTAGGACTGTGAGCTTGCTTTCAGCACAACAAGCGTATAGTGAAGTAAATTGAAATTATTTTTATTATTAGTTTTTTTTGGATCCGAAGCGAGATCAACCAAGTTTGACAGCTAGTACACGGAAAGTAACTTTTTTTCACATTTATGTCCATTCTTCATTCAAAACCCACATATTTTGCCCACACATAATAAACACACTCAGTGAATAGCTGTGGATTTCCACTTAATAGTTCATAAACTGGCCTCATTTACAGCAGAATTTCCGCAATATACAACTGTGCACCACATATAATCATGCGATATACAAAAAATTACCATAGATTGATATATAAAACAATTTAACTATAACATGGCCAACTATGATTCTTGATGAGGCACGCAGTTTTAATTCATTTCAATGCATGCCGATCACAATTTTATGATGAGATGAACTTATAAATGATTCGAAACACATAAAGAGCAATGCTCCGATGAATAAAATGAATCTGATGAATAATATGTGCACAAACCAGACTGCTCTAACGAGTCGTTATTGCAATCTGTGGAATGTGACAATAGCAATGAAGAAGTGATAAACGGTACAGACGTACATTATTAGAACATACAATTGGATTGAACTGAATACAATTTCTTCTACTTTCCTGATTTCACAATTTGAGACCCATTTTACTACATCACCCCACGGCTAAAAGGGAGGAACGAAAAGCCAGAATTAACTCATCTGATCGAGAAAACGACCTGAACATATCTTGAGTAAATATTGATAAAGCTAAGAGTGATATCAAGCACATCAAACAAGTCAAATAATTTTCCTACAATAATGCGGGTGAAATGAAAAATCGATATTGAAAAAAAAAAGAAAAGAAATTCCTAAATTATTGAGACAATGAATTGTACAGGTGAAGTAGGGGTACAACATTTCTTTCTCGAAAACAGTTTCTTTCATATGTGTAAGATTTAAAGGTTTATCAATGATGGGAAACACAAATTCCTGAAAAAGACAGTTTCAAGAAAATATGACGAGGTTCAATACAAGAGAGGTGAGGTGAGAGTAAAATAATTGTCATTTCTCTCACTCGAAAAGATGCGAAACACTGCAGCAGGCAACAGACGTGGCCACAGTCAATTTTGTTTTCACTTCAGTTTTAAATACATCTCCGTATGGATTAGTTTTACTGCCTTTCATCGACTCTTATAGAGCGTGCAGACCCACAGGACTGAACGTGGATCAGCCATTTTTTCGTTAAGCGCAGGACAAGCGTTATGTCTGCAGGATGACAGCGAATCGGCAGCCTTTAGAGATCTGTGGAGAATTTGAAAAGGAAAATCCTTGTGTCTCGTTCATCGCAATTTTCGTGACGTCACGAATTTACCTCGAGACGTAAGTGTAAGTGCGAGAGGGGGAGCGTGCTGTGGCTTCGGAAACGGGCACGTTCAGAAAGTCCCAGATTAGGATAGTGTCGTCATGTGAGCTGCTGACTATCTGGAATTCATCAAATTGAAGGCGGAATACCCGGCCAGTGTGTTCCTGAAAGAAAAAGAAGATATAAATCACATTAATAATATAAGGTATCTCACCAATAAACTTGTATAAAAGTACAGTAAAACTCGTAGAAGTTGAATTTGCCCCAGTTGAATATTGACACTTTTTTTTTCAAATTTTAAGGACCATTGGCAATTGATTCCATTTATGAATCTTAGCGTAAGTCGCAACTATTCCTTACTTGAATGAAATCAGGTGGTCTATTTTGAATTTGACTATGCAAGGTTTAGTGTACATAGATTGGGTCCAGCTTAAGTATCCTTGATGAGTTATGATTTCATTGTCACTTTTAGTAACCTGTGTTACTTATGGCTATATTCAGACAATTGTACGTACCACCAAAGTCCTCAAACACAGAGTTCCTGCAGGTGCTCTTGGATCCAGCGCTGCTGCAAGGTCCCAAACTTTAATTTTTCTGAAATAAGGAGAAATATTGGCCATGAAAATTAGTTCAATAATAATCAAGTGCTCTTTTGTGACTCAGTTTAACTCTAGAAGCTACCACTTTCTGTACACTGTGTATGGTGTATCATCCAAAGTATCAGAACACAAACGCTCAACAGATACGGCATTTACAAAGTGACAGGAAATAGTATTAACACAGAAATATCAGTGGCACAGAAGCTATAATATTGATACTCACCCATCGTATGCTCCACTCACTATTCGCTTATTGTCGAAACGTATGCATCTAACTAACTCTTCGTGGCCTTCCAATACTCGTAAGCAGGCACCACATTCAATGTCCCATAACCTGAAATTGAATACAGAAATTTCAGTTACACTACAATGAAATTTTCTGAGATTTTACCTAAGCGTGCTGTCAAAGATGTAACCAAAAAATTGGGTAAAGTTCTGTTCTTTTTGGTCATATTTAGACAACTGTACGTACCACATACTATGTGGGAAAAAAAAGAATTGACAAAAAATTGATTTATAATTTAGTCTTCAATATACTTTTCTGGGGTTACTCAGCTCTTACTTACATTTAAAGAGAGGGTGTATGAATGACAAGATTATTCAGGTACCAACCAGAGAAGCAACCATCTTTTATCAAAACAGCACATATCGGATCATAGATAATAGTAACAAATTTACTTAAATAAACTTACCTAATTGTGTTGTCTGAGCTACCACTAACGACCAAACGGTCCCTGTATTGTAAGCAGGCAATGCCTCGCTTGTGGCCATTTAATGTACGCACAAATTCACAAGTGGATGTACTCCACACCTGCAATTGACAAAAAATATACATCAATAAATACATGAAGAAAGAACGCAGAGACAAAAGATTCTCATTGATATGAAGCCACCCGAGTCTTTTATCATCCACATCAGAACAAATCAATTGCATCTTTTGTTACCAAAATCCTTTTACAGCTGAATGCAACTTGCAGTTCAGATATTGTCTTGTGATATCAGTTTACTTCGCTTCAGTGATTTAAAAAATAAATTAAAGAACAAGAAGTCACACTAAATTTTTTGCAAACTGTCTTAAAAGGTGATCAATTGAGGGCTGTTCCATAAAGAGGGAGGGACAGACAGACAATCATGTTCCTGATGCGCAAGCTCACCTTAATTGTCCGATCTCCAGATGCTGAGACAATGTACTTCTGATCAAAGTCCACTACATTGACAGCAGCTCGGTGGCCTACTAACACTCTTCTCAAATTAATCTCCGTCGAGGAATTCATGTCCCAAACAGCGATCGAGCGGTCCTTTGAGCAAGTGACCATGATGCCATCACAGAATCGCAAATGCAGAACGGCTTCACAATGGTGGATAAGAGTGTTGACCATCTCCCCAGTACGAACATTCCAGACTCTGTAATCAATTTAAATGAGACTACACATTAGCCAAACGATTTAACCACAGAAGCGAAACATAACAATCACAGCCATACTAAAGATGTCCCTAAGAACACCACAATTAAAACAACCTCTTATCATTAACATCAATTTTCATTTTGATTATTTAGCTTTCAAGACAATTTTGCTGGTTCCGAAAACAAAGCCCCATGAAAACGTTCCTAGATAATACCCATCTACTTACTAAAATTGGTGTACTGCATACAAAACTGTATAGCTTGACCCTTGCAGAAACATTATAATTTGTATATGAGCACATATATTTGGACTTAAGTCAAACTTGAAAAGTACCACAAGAAAATGTCTTCTATTTTCAATGGGTATCTATCTCTACATACTAACAGGGGGGGGGGGGGGGGGACCACCAGCAAGGCGGTCCAGCCTTTGTTCCAGCCTTTGTTTAATGTTTAATGACTTAATCAAACTTATCATACAATCAGGTCATTGGGTGCAGTTGATGACATCACATTTAGATGACAGCATAAAACTATGGTTGGAGCATCTCATAGTTAAAACATGAAAAGATCAAGTTATTTTATGCAATGCATACCTGACAGTTGAGTCTGAGGACCCTGATATGATGATATTCTCATCATACTGCAGACAAAGGACGGAACCAGTGTGGCCTGTAAGTACTTGTACGCATTCCAATGTACTTCTGTCCCAAATCTGAAAATTCCACCAAATTTCAAATGAAACATGTGCTAACTACAGGAGAAACTGGCAATGATACGTGAAGTTGAGACAATTTCAACCTCAGTTAGTGAAATGAAACAATGAATGACAGGACAAAAGTTCCAATAGCTTTCTACCAGCAGAATTTGAGATAAACCAACATCATAATGAATTACAATGAAGTAGGGCAACACTGTGTCATTTGTACAAAATTAAACTTTTTCAAAAGTATGATACTTGTTTCACATTGGCAATTGTTCAATTTTCTAGCAACCATCAGTAATGCCAATTTAATTGACCAATTTCCTGTATTATCAATTTTATAAAATCTCCCCAAATAAAAAGGGTACAGCCAGTACACCTTCCAATCAGTATCAAACGATCGGTATCAAACAATGATATCCCGATCTCCTCTTAATGTCCTTAGTTACAAACCTTAATTGTGTTATCTCTAAGACCGCTAACAATTTTATTGTCATCATACTGCAGGCAATAAACTCCTTTGCTTCCCTCGCTCCGGCAATGGATACGTTGCAAAGTGTGGCGACCAGTTCGCCAATTATTTTCTATCCTCTGTAAACGAGAAAAAAAAGGCGAATATGCCATGAATTATACAATGCAGTGAAGACTAAACAATTACAAGAGGACAACCCCCTAATATTGTCACAGATTCAGTTTAAATCAGAACTCAGGAATATCCTGTTAAATGTCAATCAAATTGATCAGGTTTGATAAATAAGTTAAATGACACTTACATCTATATCTTGGATAATTTGTGGATACAATTTACGGTAGAACACATGGTCTTTCGGCTGTTCACCTGGCTTCGGTTTGAAAAGACAATGAATCCTACAAAATAGAACACAATTTATGTATCAGATTAGCAAAATATTGTCAGTCCACATAGCATATTTAGATTCGGTGTTTTAGATTTCTCAGTTTTTAAAAATATTGTCAAATCTGGGCATGAATGGCTGTAAAGTATTTAAGTTTAAGGAAAACATCCATTCATTACTAAACAGTTTCTTATTATCATTAACTAGCTGTACGTACCATCCTCTACGTTCTGCTAAACCTCTCCACAAGGGGTCAGTGCGAACCATACGTTCAATAAATTTCTTCCATAGCATTCCATCTGCGATCACCCGTCTCCATTCCCGACAGACCTGCTCAGCAGCTCGCAAAGAATCGGCGTCAAGGTATGAGAGAATTGTTTCGGCTATGTGGTCAAGTCCTTTAGCTGGAAGTAGCAAAGATGAGAAAATTGTAATTAAACTGATTTTTCGCACAATATGAACAATGTAATAGGCATTATTTCTTTAAAAAGAAAAACGTGCAAATATTTGCAATATTATTAGTTTCACCCAAGTTAGCAGAACCTGTGCCAAATGCATATTAACAAAGCATTGATTTTCCAAATAACACATTGTCCGTCATATAATACCGTTTCTTTTCCAATTTCATTTCATGCAATTTATTATTGCAAGATTGGTATCTCAAACTTGTGATCATGTTGATAATGTAGCCTACCTAAGAAATCGGTAATAGAGGCATGATTTTATGCAGTTTTCACACCGCTTTAACTTTACTTTAAGTTAAATAGATCAATTCATAATGTCAAAGAAAATAAGATCTGCAGAAATACGAACAACTCGCTCATCCCCGCCCACCAAAAACAACCTTGCATTAATCCTCCTCATTAAGCCTGTCAAGTATATACAGGTTGTCATCATGGTCAAGGGTCCAGCGTGCTCCGAGCATGTTGTCACAGATGCAACCATCAACTCGTAAGACAAGGTGACCCACCCTTAATGCTTCACATATCAACATGACCATTGACAAAAACTTCCTATTCATGTTTTTAAAAAGTGCATAACATAACTCAATTACTGTCGTAACATTGATAAAACGGACAGTTAATCTACAAACTATAATCTTTGATATCTGAAATATATAATTGATGATGCGACTTCGGTGAGTCATGGTAATGTTTCACATCCTTTATCACAGATTTGGAGTACTATCAATCCATTAACATGATTAACTGGAATGATGATGCGAACTAGTACACATTGTCATTCATAAGTGAGCACTAATCATTCCAATTTCTGCCGCAGCATCAAGTTAAGATGTATTTGGTCTGCAGAGAGGCAGTATTATTGTAATGTTTCATTTAAATTACTCTATTGAATACAGACCAATTACTCTCCAAGTATTTATTCACTGATGGCAAAGGAATATACTTCTAATTGGCACCAGCCTGCCATTTTTTAGGGACTACTACTTACAATCCTCCATAAGGATATTAAATTCATAAGAATGTATTGAACATTACAAAATGGATGGAATCGAATTTAGAATATTTCATATTATCCAAGGAAGATCACAGTCACATCCTTGATTAAGAAACTTCACATGGCCTCGGCAGAGGAATGACTCTGATTACCTTCTGCGAACCACAGTTTTATACATCTCGCTATCATTTTACCATCGGTTTGAAACTTTGAATTATTATTATACTCCAGCACAACACCATTACAAAAAGAGGGCAGGGTCACCACTTGTAACAACTTTCACGAGAGGAGACACTGAAAATAATTTCCCTGACCACTGACCACACCATACGTACATGATGTACATGCTGTCCGTGAGACAGGTGAACTTGTCATTTGGTCTGACGAGCGACAGAAGGTCACACACTGTCCATGTATGATTACACTATTGCAATGCCCTTGAAACGACCTAGGCAAGAGGACGTGTCAGGAATTGGCCACAATGTATACATTAGAGCTCTTTCTTGCACATGCTGATAAATCTGACAGAAAGGTGAGAAAAGACTGACCGATTAGGATTAGTGACCATTACTATCCATTCAATGTATAGAAAATCATGCTATTCAATCTGACCTAAAATAGTCATCATGAAAAATAAAGCAATCATACTTCATTTTTATTTTTGTCGGACTGCACCTTAAACTTTATTACTATCTCTTAAATGCATACAGTCAAATCTGTGCTCAGCAGTCACCATAAGAAATGGATCAATATCATTGTTTAACATGTTTATGACAGGTGGCCTTTGAAAAAAGGTACTTGCAATGAAAATTCAGATCAAGGGAGTTGGCAGTTGCTGTTTACAGCAGGTGACTGCTCTTTACAGGTGGCCGTTAGCGGCGTTAGGGCAGGTGTCACTGTGTTCTTCATGAAGGGTAGCTCATGTATATTTGAGATGGAACAATTTAACAATATGTTGGTACAACAGATGGCCTACATTCTGACAATCAACCTGTAAATCTATGGATTGATAATAAGTCGGATTACCATAGATTATTGTTAACCATTGAAGTACCGCGTGGAGTACCAGACCTTGGGGATTAGCCAATCAATATTTCGAATATAATCTGTAGAGACAATGTGGTGCGTGTCTTGCACAAGCTTTCAATATACACACACTGTATAAATAATAACCAGTTACTAATCAGTTCAAAAGATGAAATTGGATCATGTTCTAAATGCAATATACACAGCCCCCATTCAGACTGCAACCACCTGAGCACCAACCTCTTCAATAGAGGATTGATTCATTGGTAAAACTGGTTAAACTGATGGTGGCAAACTGTTGCCCAAGACACTGAGCGGTTCACTTAGGCGCCGTTGTTTATTATTGGTGATTTGGTGTCAGAACTAGTGCGCACAACAAATAATGGATTAAAAAAAAAACACGGATTAAAAAAAAAAACACGGCGCTTAAGTGAACAGCAGAGCTCAGGCAGGGCTAATAATTGCAACAGACCACACAGGCATCACTTTCATTCTCTATTGGGTACACCGATAAAGCTGGTTTTCCCCCAATGATATAATTTATTCATTCCATTGGGCATGAACAATATCCTGGAAACGGTTGCAAATGTACGTTACTTTGCGAGGTTTCCAAGAATGCAACGAAAATCTATAAGCTACCATGACAACATGCCAACAATGACGGAAGCACTAATTTATTGCTAATTCTCATTCTTAATCCGGTAATCATTTCTGAATCACTAGCAGAGCAGGGATGCGAGAGCTGATTGGTAAAAATGCCTGAAACTAGAGGGGAGAGGTGGGGGGAGATCCAGAATATTTCCCCAAAATTAACAATGATAAATTAAAATAGCATTAGTTGCAGCAGTCTTGGATATTATTTTACATTTTAAAAAAGAGTTCAAAACAATGGATATATGACTGGCTAAAACTAATTAAACAATTTGTATTCCCAAAACCGAGACCAACAGGATTATCATAAAACAGAACAATACACAAATCTGTCTTCCCCACAACAGGGAGTATCATGTATTGTCTGCCGCACCTCATGAATTGGCTTTTCAGAAAGCTATACAACTAACAACAAAGAAAGGACCTCGGGCAAAACTGAGGACACATTGGTACGACCATATGATATTGATGATGACATCATGTCACTCCACGATGACATGCTCATTGTGACCTCATTTTTGGGTCGTAAATTTCAAACATTCCCATGATACCCACCAGGCAGCAGGTAGAAAACAATGGGCTTAAAACAATGCAGATTATGTCCTCACCTGTTCTGAAATTCTTTGTGCAAACTGCATAGATTTAATAAACTTCCTATATGTTTCTGATTAGTATGAATTTCTATGAAATTAACATGTGACATGTCAATTACTATTTAACGCAAATATATTTGTCACTGTTTCCACAAATATTCCTCGAACAACCATTGACTGATCAGGATCTCACCCCACTGAAATTTTCAACAGTACCTTCAGTAGGAAGTTCAATTAAAGCAATTACAAATTAAACAAATCAGAGAAAGCTGGCTAACAATGTGCACGTTTTTACTTTTCTTCAAGTCTTCTACAGCTTTTGTGTAATTTGTGATTATAAACTATCTCTTGCCAAGACTTGGTGGCCAGTTTAATACAAATTTCACATGACGTCAATTTTATAAATTCATCAAACTGGTTTTATAATTTTTCTCATTTGGAAAACTATAATGCTGTACAGCTGTACATGGACATTTTTTTTATAGCAAATCAAACAATATGGCCCCAGGTATGTTCTTCAAAGAAATTGGTGATAAGTAAATTGATTGTGATAAATTTACAGTGTCGTTGTGAATCAGAAAATTCCAAACAAAGAGGACAAAGAAAGAAAGAAAAGAGCCTCATCCCAAAAACTGCATAAATTTTGTGTGATCTCCATCAGGCTCTGTTAATTATGTTTGTCACACAACCATATTTTCTCTGGCAGATCCATTTGTCAACACTGGCCAGCTTTTTTCAGATCCATCATAAATTGACAGATCTCGGACATGCACCATGACTTTGTTTACACTGTACTCAGCTCAGGTACTGCTTCATGATTTTGTAGGTTCAACCTGTCGCTAGTCAGGTTATCTTTCCGTATAATTACTCAGAATTGCATGTTGTATGGCACTTTAGGTCAACATGTGTCAGGATTCTGGGGAAGCATATGTTTATGACAAGTGGACAAGTCCCATGATCCCATCAAAACGATGCATGTTCCTTGGAATGTACTTGAGATAATATAACAGGTGGTACCTGAAGTGACCGTTTCATGCACACATTTGTTCTGTTTTACCATTGAGAAGTGTCATAAGCCCCAATAACGTGAACTGATAATAAGATTAATCAAATTTGTTTTTGAACAGTTTTTAGTTAGCTACGCCAACATGAACATCCTTCGTTGGCTAGTTACAATTTCTTTGACACAATTCCGCATGGAATTGAAACATCTAGTTGCCTAATAAGCTAAAACGATTCAAATGACACATGTATATATATCACTTGACTCAAAGATTCAATTGGTAAACTAACACACAGTTGGAGCTCAAATAATGTTCATAACATTGAGTCACACAACTTGACAAAAACATAAATAAATAGACTCAAGAAACGCACAAAAATGGTATCAAAGAAGTCATTCAATTATCTAAGAGACGTTGCAACATCACCAGCATATTAGTGTGTTACTCACTGCGAGCCTTCTTTCTGACAGGAGGCCCAACAGCGCGCTCAAATAGACGATGCATTTCTGATTGCCAACACAATTACTTAGCAGTGCCTGGTGCTTATAGCGCTTGCAACATTTATATCTAATCCCACTGCTATTTCACCATTTGTCATGTGACCGATCAGCTCTCCTATCAAACTGCATGTAAGCTGTTAACCCCGTGCTTTTTGATGTCCTTTGATAACAAAAGGAACTGGTGGAAAAAAAAAACACTTGTACGTGTAGATAGGTTATAAATCATTAATCTGCTACGGTTCCACCATGGGAACCTTAATGACTTCACGGTTTCATACCTTCCTAGATGGTCCTTATGGTTAAAGAATCTTATCTCTAAGCCAATGAACTGCAATATCTTGCTCTAATTTAAGACCTTTATCAGGCGAAAGAATTCCGTAGATACACGAGTCAAATAATGCCCAGCATTTCTAAAAAGTAGTTTCATTTCATGACGAATAAATGCACAGGTTAACTGTACATAACACAATATTAACATATTTACACAATATTCAATGTACAGAATGTCCTTAAATTTTCATAAAATATCATCATAAATACCTGCAATGTCCTGCATCTAGCAAGACAGCTACACACTGTATATATATATATATCTGGGGCATAATTATCATTGCCATTCAATCGCAGTTATACCAGCAGAATGATGATTCCCAACTAGCTAAATACTGTAGTATGATTACATGGCTGAAAGGTGCATTAGCAGTTGTAACTTGTGCTGTATTTCCAAGTACTTCTCTGAACATCATATGAATCAATAATCTTAAAGTGATGTTTTCTGAGTAACTCAGTTTGTTTTCATAATGAAGACCACTGACAGACTACTGACCTGGTAAGGCAGATATGAAATCGCGTTGTAGCATAGGTTTGAGGAAAGTGTTGACTTGTCCATGTTGGTAATGACACATGCGTGCCAGCAGATCTTCCACAAATTCCACTTGTTCATTTTCCGACCAGTTTGAAAACAACTGCATGCACTTGTTCTTTTCTTCGTCATATTCTGAGGATGATTCACTTTTCCGACTTCCATTCTTACTTTGGATGGCCGCTGCACTTTCCGCCTGTAAAAGAAACATTAATGACCATGCATGTTTTTTTGCCGAAAGTATAGCCAAGCCATAATCTGTACGAGGTCGAGGAGGCAGTATTTTGGACTCCATCTCACATAACACTTTTAGAAGTTGGGTAGTTCCGAACCACAATACAGAAATTCATATATCTACTGATAGATGAAGGACCCTACACAAGTTTACATATATAGTTCAACTGAAATATGATTATCTTTTTTACATGTCAGGATCTGGACTAAATTGTTACTCACTACCTCTTCGTTTAGTGACTCATGACAGTTAAAGGACCAAAATTTATGTTGCTGTTACAGAACTTAAAGAGAACTGTTCTCCCTTCATGTCATTGTGATCACAATAGTAGGTTTCTAGTCAAAATACACTACCATGATGGAACTTAGTAAACTTATTCTAACATACAATTTTGTAAATCACGCAAATGACAGATGTCGTTTTCTTGACAGGTGTGAAGCCACTTCACATAAGTCAACTGTCAAATGACTGTCAGATGGTAACACATCAAAAGAGCATAAAAACTGACAATTCAGCCATGGCACGAGTACAAAACACAAGAAATCCTTCTTAGTTAAAGTTCTTCTGTGACAAATGGTTAGTACTTCAACACAACTTGCAGTAAATTGTAAGAAATCCGCTCAGAAATTCACAGGAAATTCAACCTGATACACAAAAGATGGCGTCAGAAAACCATTTGGTGAAAATCCTTGTCAAGTATTTTTCCGTTTTCCGCGAAAATACCCAACTCACCCGCTTAATATCATGTCCCTGATCAATGATCGGGGTTGTCTCCATAGAGGAGTCCAAGGAACTCATGGTGATGCCCGATCTGGGACGAAATTATTGTAAAAAGTACGAGCTCCGTTCTCCTCCCTGCAAAATAGCAAGTATTCCGAGCGACCGAATTTTGGATGACGTCATATCCGTCATTTCCGTCTGCAATAAACTAAATTCCGACGCACTAATAGAACATTAGCACTAAAATAATTTATATATAAACAAAGAAACCTTGTTTACTGTGTATATTTAGTTAAAAGTATCCGAGAAAAGAAAATAACAAAATTATTTCGTTAAATTTCCCAAGATCCCTCAGAAAACATGGCGGCGTTCTGCGATGCCAACATTTTGTGGTCACCAAACCAAACATTAATGAAACACAAGGTTGAAACGGCCATAAAATGTTAGTAATATGTACATTAGGAAACTTTAGACCTTTCTAACAAAATAGCATCCATTATATGAAGCGTAGGTGTTCTTTAGCGTTGCAGTCGTGTTGGTTAAATTCATTGTTTACGTTTTCTTGCTAACCACGTGGTTGTCAAAATGTGGATTGTGGCTTCAAAAGTGATGTTAACGTCGATATTAGCTTTGTCATGATGCACAAACTGTCGAATTTGAGCAGAACGATTTCTGACTTTAGTAATTCAATGGGTAGATTCAATTAAGTTTGGTTTTCTGAAGTGACACACCCACCATTCTTCTTATTTCAGTGGGATTTGATATTATTGTTTCAAATTATGAAGTACCAGATTTGTTGACCAAAAAGACAAAGAAAAACAAGGTAAGTATTAGTCTTAAGTCATAATCAGTGGCGCATGGTTAGACAAAAACATTAATTGCTGCTTAATTGTAGAATGACATTATAATAATATTATTGCAAGTCAGTTAATTTGAGTATTTGACTGATAAAATTGGACTTTACATGTGTATTCAGCTTCTGTTAAATTTCAGTCTTTAACTCATGAATACAATCTGAAAAAAAAAAGGATTTTTTAAAATACAAATTTATTGTGTCGGCTTGTTACAATTGCTGTAATCTATGAATAATTAACCAGTCATTACATACCTGTAAACATACTTAAAAGTTGATTTGTATTATTTTGTTGCACACTGAATGAACAGCAAGTGGAGTCAATGAAGACTGCAGCTGAAGTGCGTATTCCAACAGGAGTCCTCAAGAAAGCCGCTGGTCCAAATAGAAAGATTCAGCAATACACACGATGCACAGCGCTATTGACTGATGCTGCCCAGACAAATAAAATTCAGGTACATGTGTACATATATATATATCAGACTTCATGTACCTAATCTAAATGCTTCAAGTCACATTGAGTTTCTATAATTATCTAAATTCTTTTCTTCTTCAGAATTCAAAGGAATTTCGAGATTATGACATCATTGCAGTTACTCCAATGTGTGAAAAGACTTTTAAGGTAGGATTATATAAATGAGCGATAGTAATATTTCATGTAACATTATAATTTATGTATTTGATTACATTGATGAATCTGTGATATTTGTTCCAGCTGGCATGTGGAACACTTGAAGCCGATATAATCAGTTTGGACCTGACAAAGAGATTAAATTTCACAATAAAGAGATCTCAGGTTAATCTTGTAAGTGCAATTTTAATTGCATAGAATTGCGATTAACTTCCATATACTTGAAACTCCTCCTAATAAAAGTAAAAATAGATGCATTTATTTGAAATTCTTACAGCAAAAGTAAAAGTTGATGCAATATAAATTTATTTTGCTTCTGTTTCAGGCACTTTCAAGAGGTATTCATTTTGAAATATGCTACTCCCCTGCAATAAGAGACCCAACAATGCGCAGTTATACAATATCCAATGCAATAAATTTAATAAGTGGCTGCAAAGGAAAGGTAAATTTTTGTTTTCATAATTACTATTTGGATTTTGTAAAATTTATCCTTTATAATTTGTCGAAAATATACATTCAAAATCATAATTTTTTGTATCTTTTTTTCTGTTACAGAATGTTATTATATCTAGTGCTTGTGAAAAGGTGAGTTATTTTAATTGGTTTATTAAATTGATTATTTCACTTATTTAAATGGTGTCGAATTGTATTTTGATGTTTTTTATTCACCATTTCAGGCTATTGAAGTTAGAAGTCCATTTGATGCTGGTAATCTGTATCTTTTCAGTTTCTAAATTCAGTTCTATTTTAAAATCATGAGCATCTTATTGCAATGACATGGTAATGTTCAGTGTTTACCATATATAGTTGGCTAATTGGACATCCCAGCTGGATGTCGATCTTATGAGACGTTAAATTGGAGGTGCCTTGTACTCGGTGCTTATGCTGAGGCAAGTAAAAAAATCCCAGTGTCATGGAGACATAATTTGATGTTCTATGTTAATGACCTTGACTGATTGTTAGTGGAATACTGTTCGGCATGACTCAAGAACAAACAAAAGCAGCTGTGTCAATGAACTGTAGAAGCATGCTACTCCATGCCAGTAAGTATTGTAAAAATCATTATAGTCATAATTTGATGCAAATTTAAACTGTAATTGAAGTGAACCTATTGTTCTGGTGCACACTAGAGATTTGGCACATACCGGTTTTTTTAAGGGCACATAATTTTTGGTGAATTCTAGGCAATTGCTAGCCATATCAGTAATTGATCATTTAGCGCGTTTGCTATATTTGATCAATAAGTGGCAATATTTCATGTAGGCCTTTTTCTCTTTTCAGAATCACGAAAGACGGTCAATACCGTCCTGTCACTAGAACGAACAAGTGATTTGGAAATAACGAAGAAAGACAATACTAAAAGTGAAGGAATTGAATTGAAGAAAGGGTCACCTCAAAAACGTCCTGCTAACGACGATTCATCACCGCAAAGAAAGAAGAAAAAGAAGGCTAAGTGAATAAGAGACTTCAAATTACATTTATGGTTATTGTTGCATGTTGGATATGAACTCTGCATCTATTTTTGAAATGTGTATTAAAATATTTTCAAATTTATGGGCTTATGTCAAATATTTTAACCTTATTTTGCACCATATATTATACTTAAAATAAGTTCTTATTTGCCCGTCCATTATGGGCTTGCGACCCCATACAGCACATGAACATGGCGTCAATGCAATGATGCTACTCGGATGTGAGAAATGTCGGCCAGGGCTGTTCCATTTAAAAAAAAAGGGGGGGGGGGGGGGGCAGACCTGAAGATTTTTTCAGATGTCGGGGTGGTTGACCGGTAGTCTTCATATCTTAATGTAGAAAAAAGCGGGTGGAGTTTAAAAATTTTCAGGTTCACCACTTCCCCCTTTTTTTAAAAAAATGGAACAGCCCTCAGACAGATGCGAGATGTTATCTAATCAGGCAGACTGATGCTTTACATGTATTTATGAGATGAGGCTCAATGTCCTCGACCATCATTTACACATTCACCATGGAATCTGGTCTTATTCTTGGCCCAGTAATGTGCTTATTACGCTATTACACTAGCACTTGAGTAACTCACAGGAAGTCTCAAGCTAAGCCTAGCCAATGAAATATACCCATGCTGGGAACAAGATCGGCTAGCTTCGGTAGTTCACCTGTATCATAAACAACAAACGGCCATTGTTACTGTTCACTGGTTTATTGCCTGATGATGTATTCTCGTCAATTTAACAACAGTTGGCACCATTTCCATGTCACTCATAATCAATAACAGCAAACTCTTGGAATCGATAAAGCATTTCAAGGATCGCACATGGAGGAATAACAAATAAACCCAGTAATTTATTCTATAAAAGTTGTGTGGATCAGATCTTTATGAAACATTCAGTGCAAGTAATAACTAGAATTTGTACCCATCATCTCATTGTGTGAGACATGTATACACACGATACAGCGAACCTTGTCATATAGCACATATGCCTAAAAGACAAATTATTGCACAATTCTAACCCAAGTTAACAGAACTTATAAATTTAACTAATTTTAGTGTAAAATTAGTAAATTGTTTAAATTAACTGTACTTAGATTAAATGTTCAGTGAATATGTGCACAACAAAGCATAAATGCATTAACATCGCAGGTGTTATCAAATATTTAGCAGTCTTGTACATGATATGAAGACTTATGTAGCTTCAATTGAAAATAATTGAATAAGACATTTTTGGATAGCCGTTGCTATATTTGTTTCACAATTTAAGTAATTCAAACTCTTCTTAATAATTATTTCCCTGAAACATCACCAAACTTGTGCAGGTAGATAAATTAATAATACAAAATATTACTTGCAGACTATGCGACCAGGAGGATAATCAGACGAAACAAGCCACATACTTGTATTTCCAAAGATAGTAGCTTGGAAAAGCAGCGACATTTATTATATTTCCAGGCATATGCCAATGTGGAGAAAAATTACAGGTGGCGCTACCACCATAGATAATAAGATGACATCACTACACATTGTAACATGGATGACGTCACAGAATAGATGACGTCATGACACAATACTTATCTGCTACAGTGGTAGTGACCTCTTATGGTACTTTTTCTCCCCATTCTCATATAATATATTCATGGATAGATAATATGAAATGCATATATTTTTTATTTATTTTTACGAACATGACATTATTATTCTCAGAAAATTAATCTGAGAATATGTCTTTCGAAATTTAAGAATTCTCATTATTAAATGTTGATACAGACAAATTTAGGTTTTACCCTTGTAAAATTGCTGAACTACAATCAAGCAATTAGCTTTATAGGGGTGTGTAGTCTATACATTACATCCATTTCACCAATGAAGCGGATACCTATGTGTTTGTCATCTAATTAAACCAAATCAAGGTCAATGTTTACGCAACTAGTACAGGTAAACAACAACATACAGTCACAAAAAAATTATTCAGACACTTTTTGAATTGATGCAAATTCTAACTGTAAAAGAAGTTATTTAGCATAAGGTGGCATCAGATTTTATGGTATCATTCAAAGATGTATTTCTATCAGTTGCAGTCCGAGCTAGGATTTCATTATACAATGTACTCATCACCATGATCACAATACATTACAAGATATATGTAAATGATCTAAAGTGTCTGAATAAATATTGGTATGACTGCACAGTTCTATAACGAACAAACCGTTCACACTTTCTTTCAAATGTGTAAAAGGTATCAATAATAAAAAAAATATAAATATATTATCGCTTTAGAAGTGCCCACACAATAGAACACATTAAGTTATTTAGTATGTACAGTGTGCAAATATCTGCACAAGAAACTGTAAAGTCTGATGCAGACTTCACTAATACATATTTTACATATCATCACAGAATACAAGTATAGTACTCCTTGATACAAACACACATGCTAACATAACATGTATATTATATAAAATATATATTATATACCATATAGATATATATTATATACAAATGTACCATATTTTCTTTATTACAAGCTGGGAGTCTTCATGATATGGATATAACCAGTCCTTTGCGGAGTTAATTCAAGATCAGTATTCGACCACAGTCGTTGACCGGCGATTTTTAAGAATTGATAAGCGCAGTACATAAATAAAAAACTGCATGGGAACTTACATTTACCTAGGAGAAGGCCTCTCACTGCCTAGAAATGGTCACTGATCTGATTGGCGACAGGTGCGAACTTTAGAAAAGACATTCGCCAATGACTCGTCATTGTTATGCAAATAGACGACAGGTCATTCTGGCAGTTGAACGTTCCCCAGTCCCAGTGGAGTGCACAGCCTAGTCATTATTAGCATGCCTATTTGTTCAATAATTCAAATCCCAGTTTTCATGGTAACTGCAGAACTGGCTCCAGATTTGACTGACCTTCATTATGCTTGACACAGCTTGTAATCGAGAAAATATAGCAATTGTCAATGCCATGCACAAAAAATGTGCATATCATAAATATGGTACATCGCATATCAATCATATGATACATGTTCACTAACCCTTAAAATTACATAAATACTCTGATCACTATAATACATCAAATACTGTCCACATGTCACTGAAATGAGCATTTAATAATTTGAACAATTTCACAAAGGACTGGATATCAATTAATCTAACTTATAAATTACCATGATCGAAGCACACAATTGCTGATACCAAACTTAATTGCTTTCAGATCTCCAGCAGCAGTTAAGGAGTTATATTTCCAGTTTCTCTTTTGATAACACACCTATACCATTTATATTATTCCAGACCTATTGGCTCTAATTATAACATGGTAAAATTAGTGACGCTACATTAAAGTATTTAAAAATAAAAAATATATTAGAAGCACAAAAACGTTGTCCTAATTCAGAAACGGGTCTTTTTCATTAGGTTTCTGAAGTCAAGGTTTTTTTTTGTACTTAATAATACTCTTCAGTTACAAATGTATAATATATTACACAATATTAAAAATTCCATTTTCTTTCAATAAATCTTTAACAATCGTTTCTTGCATACAAGCGCTGACACCACATTCAGCATGGCATTGCCCGAATCAACATAATTTGCTCAAATCTTATAATATATCGCAGGAGGACATGCACAATTCTTAACATAACTTGAACACTGAAAGAAGGATCAACCATAATATATAAATTGACAAAAAAAATCACGCGTGTAGTAAAAATAACTATTGTACAACTACTTGAAAAAAATATATAACTAATGCTCAGTCAGTCAAAAATTACATTAATAGGTAAACAGTACTTTTCATAACTTGTTAAATAAATGCATGTTTGGATTTCACTGATTTTCTATTCACATATCAAAAATATATTAATTCATAACTGAAAATTACATTAAACTGCGCAGCATTGAAAGCACTCTTGCTCCAGAAATTACCAAGTTTTTTTTGGCAGACAAGCACTGAATTGCAGAATTGCACTTGTCACATTTGCTGGAATCGCATACAAATGCACTTTGAACTTATCAATTAAACCCATCTGAGGTTAAAATGATCTAATTGGTTAGTCTTATTTGTGAGGTCATGTTTTACATCAAATATACAGTACTGGCAAAATTATTAGTATGCGTAAAATTCTTTTTTAATGATATGATCAAAAGTGGGTCACACAAAATTATTGAATGAGATCTAATTAAAATTTACATGAAAATAGTCTGAGATTTTCTATAATATATAGTTGTATAACTATCAGTTGTTTAAATAAAGTACGAAATAGTACTAATGTGCTAAATAGTACCAATGTAAGTTTTGTTAATTTTGAGGGGTGTTCTAATGATTTTGACCAGTACTGTACGAAATGGACATATGTTGTAGGATTGAAAATGTTGTGGTCTACATTTAACGAGGTGGTCTGACAGCTTGGTTATGGCATATCACCTTGAACTTCCATGAAATACAAAATTTATTTTTGCTATTTCTGTGCTGCATAACGCACAACCTTTAAAAGTGAAGTCTTACTGATTGACAATATTTATCATAATATACTGAATCGTGCAAGATACAAATAATTACCAAATGGCACCTGAACAGGGAAAATCACTCTCTCAGTATATCAAATCTGTCTGTTTGATAACATTTTATTGATCAAATTTTGGTCTTTATCAAGAATTATTCTTACTTTAACGCAGTCTTGTATCATTGGTAATGGTTTGTGGTATAATTAATTCTACTTCAGCTTTCGGTCAAATCACAGGAATCAAAGCATTAAAATACCTAAAAGTATCCTTGCATTTTTACGATGTAGTTATTCTTAATATATTATTTATACCAGAGAATAAACGTGGAGAATTTCTATACAATAACAAATTTTTCTTTTGCACATTTCAAAATGAATGGGAAATCAAAGGTCCATCACAGGTCTTTGTTTAAGCTGAAATGGTGTCAATGTCCGATGACGTCATACATTTTGTGATGTTACCCAGTCTGAACATCAGACCCTCGATCACCATCACACCTCTCTGCAGGAGAGGGTCTGACTGATACGTAGTCAAATTCCTTGCAGGATTCTTGATCTCCGTGATTCACCAAGACTGGACATTACCACAACATATAATGGATCATGTGACAATCATAGTGTCTTTAATGAGCCCAGTTCCCCATTTAATATCATTAACTTAACATATTACAGCACAGTTTGTCACACTAGGTAGCTATGTCAAGAATTTGAGGTCCTCCCCCCCCCCCCCCCTCCACAAGGGGGACACGACCTATCTCTACGAGTTTATAGCTCCCAGACCTATTGTAACGCTAGAGCAACGCGTGACAATGATAAGAAGTGCAATTTTCTCTACTCAATAGCTTTTATGGCTGAGTTGAACTATTCAAAAAGGTGTTTCCTGACCATGTGATTATAATCAGATCATGCGCGAGAGCGTGCGATATGTCATTCCTCTCTCAGACAGCCTATAAACGAGGTTCTGCGGGGAGGTGGGAAAATCTGCTAATATGTCTGTGGGCTATAAGCTCAGAGATAGGTCCTATCCTCCTGGGGGGGGGGGGGAGGACCTCAACTCTTATTCGCTTACGCCCACACAGACCTATTCTCGCTCAGGATTTGAGAGACAGTATAATGTTGTTGATGATAGTAAGTAACAAGTTGTGATTACATCAGCATAAGATGATTAAATGCGTAACCTGTATGATTTATAGTCAACAAAGTCCATGTTCAGGCTAAAAGATAATATGTTGATCCAAGACTCAGATGATTATCTGAATTGAGATATATTCAGGACGTTTAATTAGTGGACAAAAAATACAGAGCAAGGGTGACAGGAATCTGACACTTGCCTGCAGCAGTTGTAAAATCATGGATAAAATCAAGGATAAAAGCCAGAGGGATTAATTAATGGGTTAAAGTGACTAGGTTGTCCTTGAAATTGGAGATTTACATCCTGGCCCTATTGGGTGCATCCCATGGTTGTAGTCTGATATCGGCTGGAAGCGATTGTCGTATAATTAGTAGATTGCGCTAAATCTCCAGAAAATCCAGGCAAAATATTATGTACTTAAAGAAGATTGTGTCAGAAATAAATAACATTCAACCGTTTGACGAAATAAGCCTGTGAAGTTCCCTAGATGGATTGGGACTAATCCCAAATTCTTGGTAACTCAACCATAACAACTGAAGGTGGTCCGAATGCTTGTGTTCACTTGGACGGCTGACAGAGGAATGACATCTCGTGCTCTCTCGTACATGACTGTCACTACAATCACGTGGTCACAAGGGTGGGAAAAATTTTTTTTTTAATGGATCAACTCAGCAGTTACAGCTATTGAGTAGAGGAAATAACACTTCTAATCATTGTTAGGCTTTGTTCGAGCGTGACAATCGGTCCGTTGGCATAAGCGAAATAGAGAAGTCTTATTCATCATAAACAGTTTGTCACACTAGGTACCTATTTCAAGAATAATACTTATTCATCATAAACCCTATATTTTTTTGGCAAGAACCACCGTATCATCAGGCGAATCCTCATCCGTGACATCCTCAAAACCGAGGTTTATGTGTCCTGCTATCGTGTTGATGTGGTCCGCACTGCAAACCGTGTGAACTCCGACCACTCCTGCTTTCATCAACTTCCGAGAGACAACGCTGAGGCAACGATGTGGAACTGTGCGGTCAGTCAGGCGTGAAGACACATAAGCCATGTGTACAAACCCTGGGTAAGTCTCTCGTAGCTTCTCTGGAAGCAGCCGGAGACTGCTGTGGAAAGTTGCGATGAGCTCCTGCATTGACAAAAAATTGCTATTGGAGTTTCATTTTAAACTTCTGTTTACTATATAATCAGTTAACCCTTCTTAACAGCTCTTAACGACCATCTGTACAGAGATGCCATCTGCTGTAAACGGCCATAACATTCCAATTTATCAGGTCTGATTTATCATTGTTTTACTAGTCTTAAACAGTCAAATTCATTTTTCTTGGTACTTGATACAGGTTTGACTGTACATAATCAAAATGAGTTATGTTTCCCTGACTTCCAATAGCGGATAATTCTTTTTAATGATTTGACAGAAGCCCTTTGAAATCACATAGATCACAATAAATATTAATCCATCAGTTTTCAATTGTCTTAAAAGATTACAAAAAACCAATCATAGATGATCATATCTTACCTGAGATGGACTGAAGTTATCAGAGTCTGGGGACACGTCAGCGGGCATGGGGTACTTCTCTCGCATTTGAGGGACCCATTCTTGCGACCACCTTTCTTGGTAGACCTTGATGTCTGGAGTAGCTAGGGCATACCCACATACTCCAGTTTCATCTTCAACCACTATGCAGAATTCTGGGCTTATCATCAACAGACCACCAAGGGCTCTGAATTTAAAAAGAGGAAGGTTAGTAGCAGTGCAATCCTGTCTTTCAAGGACGGCAAAACTTAACCTGATGCAATGATGCAATTAACAGTTGATTGCACAAGTTTATTGAATAGTCATGTGCACTGTCATTCATCATATTTTTAGTCAAACCTATGCAACAATTAAGATTTATTAAATATTGGTTCGCCATTTAAGTCTCATCTTAAGGTCAATCATGATGAGACAGCTAGGAGTTCAACAAACATTACATATTCATCACCTGTGTAAGGTCTTTATATTACGGACTGAGCACTGATACCAGTTATTCGGTTATTTAATGCCACGATTCAAACCTGGGACCTTCAGAACTGGTCAATAACTTGTTAAACCCCTGGACCACCCAGTTACTGAGTTACATCTACATATGTACAGTGCTGTTTCATATCAAAATTTACGGTACTCACTCATCAGCAGTTAATTCAGGCTGATCAGAGAACATGTGGGACCCGTCAAAACCGTCATCACAAGTCAGTCGACTGATTTCATAAATGGCGTTCTGCAAATTATTAATACCACAACCATATTATAAAATATAGAACGAGTGCAGTGTGACATAAAAGTTTCGTATTCCGATTAGTGCACAGGCATGATAAAAAGAAGGTTTGCATACTCCACTGGGACTGGGAACACTCAGCGGCCCCTCTGATTTACTAGAAATGTTTGCGAATTTTAGAAGAAACACTCACGGATGTGAGAAAATACATTCCCCGTTGCCGTGCAAATAAATCCAAGTTCGGCCATTTTTGGCTGTAGAGCGTTCCAGTCCTAGTGCGCACCCTTCTTTTTACTAGTACACTGTGTATTTCAGTGAATAAAAATGAGTGAAACATCTTTTTATAAAGCAACATACCTTATCTGTGTCCTCATAAGGCCTAATTGTGTAGACTTTGGCAACAGATATACAGTTCTGCATTTGAGTGCGAGGAAAAATATCATTCTGTCCTTCAAAAGGAAGAAGTCTCTGCACAAACCAAACGCACAGACAACATAAATTCACATTTTGTCTTCATACTTTTCAAATTCAAAAGATTAATAAACTTTTACTGTATTGTCTATTTGCTGTATTGGCTAGATTCTACTGATCTGAAAATTAAGTGTCATTAATGCATACGACCAACTTTTAGTGGCAGACATTACACCCAGGAATCCATATCATGATACATTTTTACTCCATGGATGGGGTCAATAAATTATCTTAGCACAGACACTATATAAGAGGCACCACAAATATAACATTTCATAATGATTATTTCCACCTCAGTTGAAGCTCATATGGAGTGACCCCGCTGAGAATTGAACCCCCAAATTTCACCAAAACCCATCAGGGGCTTACCTACTAGACCCTCTGGGTTAATTAGTTTCTGGTAATATTTTTCTTACTCTGAATTCCGACTGGAGGCCACCTCGGTTCACCCAAGGTTCCTGGTCACCATGTTGGAAAGGTTCTCGGTCAGGCCGTCCAAGTCCTGAAGTGACAATCACACACAGCTTTTCAAATATCATAATGATAAATTTGTGCAAAAATCAACTTGAGAAAAAAATTGCAGTTGCTGATGTTATATTGGCATGCCGCACACAGCTAATATATTTCTTGCTAATCTCAATTTGTACTTCCCCTAACATCAGTTAGAATCACATGTTCTACACCCTACCTGACACAATGCTGTACAACACTTACCATTCCATTTAATATAAGAGTTGACCATAGAGAGTATACTACGCATATCACTAACATAGCAGTAGAGTTCATAGAGCAGTTCACGATTAGGAATGTTGACAAGTTTATCCACCAATATGGCGACATCTTTGTGGTTGTCATGGTAACGCATAGCTCTTCCAAACCATTCTCTTGAAGATTCAGGCTGCAATAAACCACAAAAAAGGCGAATATTGCATTGTATCGGAAGCACCTTACATACACGGTCTGCCTTCAGCAACAGCTCTCTTTAAGCTAAGCTGCAAGTCATCAGCGTCTGTTCAATATAAAGGATCTTTCATAAATAACTTTTATAACATAGCAGTTTTCCACAAATATCTAGGCCCAGAGAACTTTCAACGGAATCCAACCATTAAGACCAACCTGGGAATCATTGCACATATTCTGATTTTGAGGAGCTTAAATTTTGGAAGTGACACTATAAACTTAATAAGTACGTTGACTTATTTGAGTTGGGTTCCATTGTATTTGAAACAACTACAGTCACTCCAGAAATTATTGGGACAGTTTTTAAGAACTTTCCATAACTTGAATATGAGCTACAGATTGCCACTGAAATGTTTATTTGAATGATCCCATGGAATCTGATGCCACCTTAAACTGAATTTAGTTCGATTACAATTCGAAATTGCATCAGATTCTGGAAGTATCTGTATGGTTTTAAATACAGTACAATATAACTTCATACAACATTGAAAATATATGTATACCTAACTAACCATTGCAGTACTCACTTGATCGCCAACAGGTTGCCCACCAGGCCCTCTCCGACAGTTCTGGATGAGGTTGATGTTGTTCAACGTCCAATGAGCGTCACTGAGAATCATCATGGCCCTTGGACCATATTCATATGGCAGAAAGAAAAGATCGCACAACAACAAAAGGTCTCGTATATTTAACGTCTGGAGTTCATCCGCTTTTCGGCGAGGTCCTGGTTTCCTGCCTGATGACTCTTTTTGTTTGTCATCTGAAACAAATAAAATTATTTATAAATAAAAGGTACAATTGTCAAACTGGGCAAGACTTAAAACTGTCCCATTTTTGTATGTATTAAAGCAGTAATCTGATAGATGTTAAAGTTGTATTTTTATTATATTTATTTTTTAGGTTTTTTTACACACATCATCCAATTAAATGAAAAACATTAAAAAGTCTTCTCCGCACACATCACAACTTGGTTAGTCCCATGTAAAACAGGCAAGCTATATTAGTACACAAAGGAAAATGATGAAAACTTAAAGGGCTGAATTTAAATCATATGAGGGCCTTCAAATATATGATCGCATCTCATCATAAACTAGAACCCACGGGTTTTGATCCAGCTAATGCATGCGCCAGCATGTGAAGTGGAACCCTCAACATCGGTGGTAAACTAATTCTAGGCATTATCACTTGGGAAAACTGTTCATATTTTTCTGTGACACACATTCAGTGCTCATCAAAATTATTACTGGCAAGTACATGGCCAATTGTGCCACGCGCGTTTTTTCATGCGTTTGGATAAACGCCTGGAAGACGCATGGTTTTTGCCTCATCATAATTAGCTAAAAACCATGCGTTCTCCATGCGTTTATCCTTCTCATGGAAAACGCACGTGGCACATTTGGCGATGTAGACGGTCAAATAAAGGTTGAAACGCTGCATTATTTCAAATCGTTTGTTATGGCTTGCTACTTCATTGTACATCCAACATGCTTGTCATGTACTATGCCATTTTTGAAAAGGGGGAGAGGGCAGGAGACCCGCCAATTCAAATTTCCCGCCGTTTAGCTCCATTGACTACAATGCTAAATCAATAAGTTTTTTAACAGCAATTCTAGCCCACAAATAAAAAAAATGCAGCCTGATTGTTTCTAAGTGGAGTCAAATCTGGTCACTTTGGCCATCAGCTAGCAATCTCTTCAAAATGACTAGTGTGGTTTTCAAATTTAAAGTTTAGGCTGCTCAGCCACTCCATCCCCTCCCAATTTGGGAACCATTTGGTCAACTGGACATTTCACCAACACCATCTCACCGATTGCAAAGATCCAGCCTGCTGCAAGCAGCATAGCTGGATCAAAAATGGAAATTATGACAGCAAAAAATTTCTAATGAAAAGATCTGCTATATAAACACAAGCCGATTCTAACCAGTTTCCATAGCTTCACTATCACAGTTAGAATTGTCTGTAGCGTCGGTTTTTTCCTCTTTGTTATCCCGAGGACCACTGTCGCTATTTTTGCTGCCTTTTTCAGCTTCGTCATCAGTATCCATGGTGACTGCATCGAGTTTTGAAAACTCTTGCAAAATTTTCGGGTGCGTCCCTGTAAGGTTCGACAAGTTTCAAGTGAAATTTTGGGTAACTTAAAATTACTGTTTATTGTATAGTAAAACACAAATTATCTAAGATTTTGGTAGAAAAAATTACCAAAATTTCCAAAAAAATTCCATACAATGCATTATACTTTTGGCCTTGCTACTTCTTTTTTTAATTGCCTAAAATCTATTAATTCTCAATATTTAAATGAAAACTTTTTCAATAACTTGCATAATAAAAAATAAAAAAATTAGAAAAATATACTATAGCTGTGAAGAAGTTGAACTGTTGAAAATAGCTTATCCAGAGAGTATTTTGATACCTTTAGGTTTGTAGAACTCTCCCAACCAATCTGTTACCGCGGCAACCAGAGCTTGACCGGGGAAATATCCGGGTGGGGGAGTCTCTTGCTCGGCGTCAGGATATAACTTTCCATCCTTCATCTCAACATCTTCCACAGCTGGATTTTCTGAAATGATAAAACGGTACAGATGCACGATGAAACAATAAAGGTTTTGTAATGCTAAGTGAAGATTTACTGACTTCCCAACTTTATTACTAGTGATGAGTTTGTGATGAATATTTGACAACCAAGTCGTAATTTTCAACAGCGTAGCGTTATCACAGCTGAGGAAGTACAATGGATGTTGGGTGAAAGCTTCAAGGATTTACTTGTGTTGTGAGTAGTTTAATCTTTCACTCAAAAATATGTAACGTTGTATTACAAGACATCAACAGCAGCCATCAGCGAAAGTTCTGCTGTGAACGAAGTAGGGGGAGATAACATTGACAGCCAGGGACAGATCTAAAACTTTTCTTGTTGATGTTTGATCCGCCCCTGCACATGGTTATTATTGCCTGAAACTTTGTTGATGGTGCAAACTTCACTGTTAGAAGCTGTACCCAAAATTTAATAAAAAATTGTTTTATTCAAACAGGGTCATAAACAGCTAGAAAGAGGTTTTCCATCACCGCCCCTAACCAAATTTTAAGTTCAAGTGTAAGAAATGTTTGGTTTCGAGATTTTTTTAAGACATTAGATATGACTTAAGCAAAACACGAGTCCACTCTTCTATATCTCTAAACCCACCTGAGGTGAAGAACCGAGTCACGTTGTTTTGACTCCACTGCGCCAGAGTATGAAACGCAACAAAGTTGAGGTTGTACTCGCAGTTTGGGTTGGTCAGCACCCCTCTCAATACAGCTCGGACATTCGGTGGTCTTCCTTCATAAGGACCGAGATAAAGGCGAGTCTGGTCATAATCGTTTGCATGCAAATTGTCCCAAATGACAGGTGGTCGGCGTAACACTTCTCCTACCTCCTTCATTTCTTCAGCGTGTAAACGTCTTGACACAACTTTGTTGCCTGAAATAAGATATTTGTTGTAATTTGAAAATTTCAGTGATAACAAAAGTGCTGCAGTTTATGAGCCACTTAAGTAATTATAATCAGTGTGATAATTTCACAGAAGTAACATGAAGCAATTGAGCATGCCTCCTGAAAGTCAGTCACAAACTACCTGTTGTGACTGGTCACTTTTATATTTTAAAAGGCCTTTACAGATTGATATCAAACGGTAATCCCGTGTAATATTCCGTACAACACGTAGTTAAGTTATTTCCAGAAGGCATCATACATACCAGTCCACATAATGTCAATTTTAGGATTGAGAACTTCTCCTAGCGTACTCATATACTTCGATGACTTGACGTCTGGGCAGGCTCTGGTGGTGCAGTATTCTACAAATAATTACAGACAACAATCAGAACTGAATGACAGATAAATTTACACCTTTTTGCACTAATTTCGCAATCAATATTTCCTACCAATTCTTGGAGGAAAAAATATTTGAGAGCCAATTTGATCCTTCGCACACACGGCCAAATAATGTTGAGCAATTTCTTACAGATTCTGATTGAGACATAAACCAATGTATTTCTTCCATTAAAAGCTGTGAGACGAACTGAAGTGAGATTGTCACAACTGAACAAGTCTGATAAGCATATATTGTAAAATGTCACTAACCAGTGGGGCAAAAGAGGAAAGTCTGTATGTTGGGCAGACGCTCATACATTGTATTCGTAAGAGCAGCCTGGGACGCTCCAAGAGAACCATATTTCTTCTGATCTTCAGGGCGCAGGTCGGTGTCAATGTCGTCAAACAAAAGCGCAAAAGATTTGCATCCAAATTTGGAAACCTGAAAGCAGACAATTGTCTAATTTGTAGTTGCAGTAATTGAGATAGACTCAGTCTAATGTATTGCACTGGTCAGCAGAATACTCAACTTAAGAGCCAGCTAGCTGCAAGAGGCACAAGTAATGCAGAGATGATCATGATGATTATACTTCATTACACAATGACACCATGCACAAGTGCTGTCTTTTTACTTGCCCAGCATAGCTGCATCAATGCATAACATCCAACAGAATCAAGGGCAAATGATTCCTACACAATCATCTAACACCAATTTCCCCACTGAAGCCCTGTTGGGAATTGAATCCAGGACCCAAAGGAGCTGACCAATGTTTTAAAAGCTAGACCACCCAGTTATTTCCATAGTCTGACATGAATTACCTGTTCAAGTTTTGCTTGAATAGTCTGCAAGTCTTCTTCACTAGAGTATATCACATCCAATCCAGGCGATAAAGCGTAAACGAAGTCTATTTCATTCTCAGCAGCTGCCTTTATGATACAGGTTAGTTTGTCTGCAAAACAAGAATTGAAAGACTCACGAATAGGTCTGATGCCTGTGGACAAGTGAAAGTTGACTATCCTGTGTAGGTACATGACTATTGTCATGAACCTGTCTCAGAATCATGCAAGGAGATGGGCAGAATGATGAAATCAGGGGAACTGACTTGAAACTTCAGTTGAAGCCCACTTTTACCAAGTCACAATTAAGAAAAGTAAATATTTCACAGGCTAATATCAATAGGTACTATTACTTTATAGAATATAATTTAAAATTTATTCAAGTTTAACCTCAACATCACATCTATAGTATAAGTATACATAACTCCACAAGTATAGGTCTGGCCAGTTCTTGTGTGACCTTGCACCCGGAAGTACTAATACAATACATGACGTCACCAATACACGATACTTGACGACATCATCAATAATTTGGCTGTAGTGATGTCATGCATACAGTATTGTATTGGCATTTCCAGGTCCAAGGTCACACGAGAACTGACAGATATTAAAGAAACCTTTGCACAAATGTATTTACATGTCATGACTAATTAAAGTGGCCAACATATATCGTATTTGACAACAATTACCTGCTTCGTCTCTTGTGTACAAATGACGCCAATACAGACGGTGTTTGTAATCATCTTTTGGGGCATATAAATAAGTTGTCATTCCCATCTTGTGCATTCTGGGTAAAATGAAAACGAACATTAAATTAACAAAGTGAGTGTATTGCAAGCCACAGTATCGCAGCTATTCAAAAGAGAGTAAATACAGTGAATAATTATTACGTATCGCTTACTTGTAAAAGAGATCTTTTCGTTGGTCTGCTGTCCATGGTTTTCCATAAAACCCTGCACAAAAAAGAAATGAATAATAATGTTACAGCCATACTCCAAACATTTTTTCGATACATAATTCAACAAGCTGCTAGAGTGATTGGGAACTCTTCAATCTCTGTGGCTGAATACTCCCAACCCATACTCTGGATGTGCCCTACAAAGCGTGTAATAATTAATGTGCTAATGAATTATAATAATCAGCAGCCTAGCTCTGTTCAGACATATAATATCTACTTTCACAGACAATCAATTGTGATATTTGCCTAATGTGCCCTCAAGTAAGGAAAGGGTCGGGTCTGTCAATCGGAAGGTGGCTTCACAATGTACTTATGCTAGATATCAACCAATCAGATCACAGAATTCGCCAGACCCAAGCTGAGTGTTGCTTCACTCAGGGAACCAGAGAGGACATAATGGGAGACTTTAGAGCCAACATTGGGAGGTCCATGCTGTCCTTAAACCTTTGTTTGATGACGTAATCATACAATCAGGTCATTCAGTGCACTGATGATGTCACAAAGGTTGTAAGGACCGGCATGGAGCTCCCACTGTTGGGTCAAAAGTATCACATTAGTGCGTCATCATTATTATTTGCCGATTATAATCTCGACACTCCAGGATGTTTGTGACATTCCATGAAAATTCCAATTTTTTTAGCTCACAAGGTGGTTGTTTATCTCCAATGCTATTAAGCTTGTGTACTCATGATTGCGTTGCTAATGATCACTCAAATCTAATTGTAAAGTTTGCAGATGACACCACTGTGACAGGGTTGATAAGCAACGGTGATTAGTCTTGTTTTAGAAATGAAGTACAAATGTTAGTCGACTGGTGTAAGAACAACTTATGTCTAAATGCTGACAAAACAAGAGATGACAATTGACTTCAGAAGAGGAAAGTTTGATATTAGCCCTGTAGAAATAGATGGAAAGTGAGTAGAAATTACAGATTGTTTTAAATACTTGGGCACTCACTTCACTGAAACCCTTAATTGGGATGTACAAATCAGTGCCAATCTCAAGAAAGCGCAGAAACGATTGTATTTTCTCAGACAACTGAAGTCTTTCCACATTGATGAAGTCACCATAACAAAATTTACAGCTCTGTCATTGAATCTTGCTTAACTTGTTTTATGCTTTTTTGTTACAAAGCCACACCCAAAAAAACTGACATGGGTGGTCAAAACTGCATCCTACATAATTGGTAGAGAATGTCAGGGTTTAATGAATTATACCAGAAGTGAAAGTATCGAGTCAATTCGTCGACACGCAAAATCGTCTACACGCAAAATCGTCGACAACCATTTCACTGACAACCAACCCGTTCACATGAGGATGGCAAACTCGTTGGCAATCAACCATCAACATACGCGGCACGACCATCTCGTTGACAGAAAATCATGGCTTTACCAACTTGTATGGATTGACAAAACAAATTCCTTGTGTTATCACTTGGCTGAATAAACTCTTTGTCTTGTGTTATTATAGCTAAAATAGTCAATAAAAAATTATAATTTAGTGATTTAATTTCAGAATACGTAGGCCTATGACTTCAGCAGTGTTGCAATTTTGGGCCTCTCACTGTCAGTCTGAATCTATAGAAAATAATTATAAATTCCCCAACTCCCAATGTCCCATGCATGGATCTGGCTACAGTTGATCAGACCATAGAGTACGTATTTATCTCTGATCAGACTTAATCTGCCTGTACAAATCTGGCAAGTAAATCAGTGCGATTTTACAAAATTGATCACTGAGATTTTGACAAAATTTCCTCAATTACCTTCGCACACTCCACACATAAACGGTCGTTTATGTTTGTCATCATTTTCATGGCGTTTGGCTGTTGTCATCTTAAATAATGCAAAGAAAAATAGGGCTAGAAATTAGGGGAACAAGACATCTTCATCAACATGAATGTTCTGCGCTGTCATTTGCACAGGAAACGGAAGTTAACACGGATTATGGCGCCACCTTTGAAAAACGTCAGCTAGACGTTGTCGCCCTCTGCTGGGGGCGGGGCAATGGTCTGCCTAAGTTGGTCCCCTCCTCACTACAGTGTATGAGATGCGGTACCAGTGCTATGGTCTGCCTGCAGATAGATAGATAGATCAAGTAGATAGTTTATAATCTCTCTTTTTCTTTTTTTAAAAGAAAAATAATGTTTCTCGCTTTTTTTTTGTTTTTTTGTTGTTGTAGAGAATAAAATCAAAGAGAGCTAGAAAATCCCAACAATAACAAACCAGCCTTGAATATTTCGATATCTTTAAGTTAATTACCTTTTTAGTAATTATCATATATATCCTTTTTTAGTACTGTGCAATGGATATGACATCAGTCAATCACCCATACAATTTTCACTTAATTTCTCTGACTTAATGCCAAATGAAAGATGGAATTGTTAATATCTTTCATTTGAGATCTTGTACTTCTCCCAAAGTCCTGAATAATTTACTAGCTGACCGACCTCTCTATAGTGACGCCTTGGTTTTTGTTGTTAATTATTGATCAGGCCATTGCAACAGTTGCCAATCTATTGGTCAGTAGAATTCAAGAGACTCTTAGCAGCAGATATCGAATTCTTAGTTATACCTTTATGTTCATTGGGACTAGTTCAGTCTAAGCTTGGCTTATCATGTATTGAAATATGAACACCTCAATGGATCAGTGTTAATTAATTGGGTATAACTTCAATAGAAAGGTGAGTTAAATTTTTTTCTTTTTTTTTTCTTTTTCAAAATATTAAATTTTTCTTGTAGATATCTACTTATTTTTTCACGTTTTAAATAAAGTATTCAAAGGTTTTATATGACTAGAAGTAATTTAGATTGAGAAATATTTGTTAATAATTGTTTTAATGTTAATTATGAGACTGGATTACCTATAATTAGAAGAACTTATAAATCTCCCCACAGGGGGGACATTTTACATTCAATATAGGTGGAAGTTTATTCTTTTTTTCTACTCTATTTAATGTTTTGTCATATGGCGCCATTCCAATTGCACTGTTAACTGGTCTACTCTTCTTTATTTTCTGAGATTGGTTTCACAATTTTTTTTTTTGATATGATAAAACATTTTTTATTACACTCTCACAATATAAATGTATACAAATCAAAAATTTACATTTATATAGGCCTATATAAATATATATATATATATGGAAACTTGGAACTAGCTTGTACGTATGGATATTATGGATATTATGTTTAAAAATACTTGCATACATTATTAATAATCACTAATTGGATAACATTACTTTATGACAAATGTAAGGACATGACGCAAGGAAATTATCTATAATCAATCATAACCTTTATCACCTGCCTGCACGTCAGGATAATAATGGTAAAATGCAGTACCTTCAAATTGGTCTTTTGGGAATATTTGTGTTACATTGAAAACAGTCACGGAATGAGGCAATTTGGGTTAACATAAATGACCTTTCAGTGGGACACCGCATTTAAAACCACCTTAAGAATCACTGAAGTGGTCTTAAGTTAATTAATATCGAGGTAATAACATAAAAATCATTTTTATTGAAACTTTTTTCCCCCCTTTTTTAATTTTGTGAAGTGGTCAAAATATTGGTGGTCCTAATAGTAAGTTTTCACTGTATTAATAGAAAGTCTTCAAAATCAATTATAACATGGATTTGCAATACTATGTATGCTGCTATAAATTGGTTCCCAAAATCTCTTGAAACTATAATGAGCAATTTGTATGCAGAACATGACAATACAATGTAGTATTGGCTGCAAACTGATACCCCCTGTGAAAAGCACCTATTAACAACTCAATAATTGTTACGTTTAATTATTATAATAAATACTGGATTATTGATGCATTTCATATATAGAGAATACCCGAGGACTAATTGTCTAATAAATACACATGTTGGTTTAATCAAGATTTAACCTACAAATACCGCTTATTGGCAAGGCTATAGAATGGAGATAAATATCTTCAAATGGCAAGTGGAATGGAAAAAACTCTGGGGAGCTAAGGGTTTTTTTACCTTCGGTTTTTTTTTGGAGCGTAACAACAGCTAAATCTACTGTTCATCAAATAGGTTGATTCAACTGATATTATACATTAAAAAAAAAACGCAAGCTCCCTAATGAGCTGTGTCACTTTATAACATTAGTATTTTGTTATGTTGATTGTGTCATTCAAAAGAAAATGATCTTTATGATGATATATTAGTTGAGAAAGGCTCCTGCTTAAACTGGTGAGTGGTGTACTCTGTTGACGTCACCCTGCTAAGAAAACTTATAAAATTTAAATTTGCAATAGTTTAATCATGCATAGAGTCAAAAGTCCATGGAATAATGTTTATGGAACACATTCAGAGGGCTAAGGGGCACGACCTGAGTATGCTTCTGTCTGGGAATCGAACCTGGGACCTTTACATGGGCTGCTGAATGCCTGTAGCACCTTACCACCTAGCTGTTCTGTCTAACGTAATTGGTGGAGTGCTGGAATAAATGTATCAACTCTGCTAAGAACAGAATATTTGAAAGATTATCTTTCAGCATAAAAAAGCCCAGGATGAACTTTAATTCACTGATAAAAGTTTGAATAGAATGCCAGTAAAAGCAGCTAACGTTTTGAGACATTTCTATACTAATTACAATGTTTAATGCTTTATTACATGTTAATAATTCAGTTAATTTTAACATTGTCAGTTATTGAGTTATTAAATAAGTGCTTTTCACTTACTCTCGTACAAAGCCCCCTTTTTTTGTGGTCTGACAAGTTAGTCAAGCTTGGTAAGTTTTACAAGTCATTGTCATGTTAATTAACTAAGTCAAAAAAGACCCCCAAAAATAGGTCATTTAAAATACAGTCAAATGGTCAAAGATATTGTAGTTAAAAATGTTTATGTTTAGCTTTTTTATTGGAATATCTTCTAAAGTTAAGAAACGGCTGGCAATATACGTCCTTGGTTTATAACAGTTGGAGCCAAGGCAAGGACACCACAATCTAAAATAATAGGACTGCAACTCATCTGAGAGAGAGAGAGAGAGAGAGTTGGAGCCCATATGTGTAGGATCTTTCACTTGCCTCGGCATAGACACCCAAGTATACATACAATTAAGGCACCGTCAATTCGACCACCATCTCATGCGAATGAAATCCAATTCCCCAGTGCTCAGAGCAGGTTGATTTCTGAACCATTAGGCCAACCCAGCTGCATGTACCCTCCTTTGGTTCACAGCCTCGTCACAACCAAATCTTTGCATTACACATATTAATGAACGTATTTCAAAATATTATGGAACCTAGGAACTACCACTTTAATTAATCAAAACGCCTAACAATTTTTTACACCTTCTGGCAATAAGATCACCAGTTGAAAATACACCATCAAATTGGACAACGACCAACCAATTACACTATGCTTCAGACATAATTTGTCAACTGTTCTAACTATAGCTCCTTTTAATAATAAATTGCCCTATCCCAACAGCATGCCAAATCTGCCCTACTCTAGACCAGCAATACAATCGCTGACCAAAATATATATATAACAAGCTACATTGGCCACATAATGTTGGCTGATGCGGGCCAACCTTGGAACAATGTGTCCAACACTGAGCTTCCAGCGCTGACACCGAGCCGACGTAGAGCCAATATGTGTCATGTTAAAATTTGAATCACAAGTTACTTCACAGTTTCAGCCGCAGTTCCAAATTTCACAGATTTTAATTTTTGGTTGGTCTATATTCGAAGTATTTTTAAAACGGCATAAAAATCATCTGCATTATTCATGACATGTTTACTCCATAATATGCGAATAACGATTTATACAAAACAAAGCGTTATTACGTGCATTCACCATGAATTCATATTGACATTACGTTCAAACCATATAATTTACTCTCAAGGAAAATATAGGCTATGTAGAACTTATGCATGCATGACTCTACCGGATTAATATAATTGGAACTCCGATGTTATGCTCGGTTAGCCGATTGAAATGATTGTCATCGGTCATATCAGAATCTGTGTTTAGATTGTGTTCTTATTTTAATCCAAAAAAAAGTTCTGTCTTGACAACATGCCATATTGGCTAGGTGTTGGCACTATATCGGCTCAATGCTGGCCATATATATATATATATATATATATATCAATGTTGGTCCAACAATGGCCGATGTTAGTTACCCAATTTGGCATGCCAACATGGTTAAATTTAAGGTACCACACTGTGAAAAAGGTTTCGAATATTTTACAGGACGTTAAATTGGTGTTGCCTTTTACTAGCCTGGCAGCAGTCCTGTCATTTTGTGTGGTATTTTGTAACAGGTTGAATAAATATTGCCTGGACAGTATGCACAAATATCACCATTTCACATCCTCAAAAATGAGTAATTACGCTTAAAAAAATTTAAGAAGCAGAAGTTGAAATTGCCTATTGATGAATCATGATTGTTGGAAAAATAACAGCATGTCAAGATTAGTAATAGTGTGTGCACTCATTATTTTCCATAAAATAGATTCAGGTAGGTAGGAAGGCTGTAAAATAGCGTGAACATAAAATCCCATGGCCCTCGTTCTTCGAACTCGGACGCAAATGTGACATGATGTGGACTCCAAGCAGCTTTATCGTCTCATCATTACGTCTGTCTCTGGCAGCTGGCTCAGCTTCAGATTAGCATTGAGACAGTTCAGCTGGCCATAAACACAATCACACTACATTAAAATAAAAGGATTGATATCACTGAACATTCTGGCAGCTCACTTTAGTTGCACAGACCTATTGTATTGTTGTGTTGGAACTATTAGTGAGCACCTCAACCAATTTGAACAAAGGAATCATTTCTCTAGCTCGATCGCTCGCGCCATCTATAGTAATTTTTATTAGCGGGTGAGCACCGCAAGTGTGTACAGAATCTCATTAGCTAACCCAGCCACTTTTGACCTATGTTGTTCAATATTGTCCAAGGAATACAAAACCGCAGAAATCAGAGTAATATACGCTGTTATGAATCAATCATATGGACTTTCAAGAATACTATTTATGATTATACACTGTGCCAGCTCAAAATCACCCAATTTGAAATATGATACTCAAGGTAATTTTCTTTATTGATCTTCAATAGGATCATATCTAGCTAACATGTCATACATAGATTATATTTAGACATTATTCCATTCAGAAATGACTTTTGCATCCATAATGCAATATTCAATACGTCATTACAGCATATTGACATAATGATAATGTTTATTTTATGATTATTAATGACCTCACATATACCACAATAACAAGTTTAACATGCACAGATACAATTTTGGTTCAAAGATTGCACTACCTTTGGAAAAGTTTAACGTAAAAAATTGGAATGATTAAACCTCTTTTCATTGAGTAAATATAATGGTTTTTACCATTCAGGCCTATTTGTACAAAATACATTTGTTTTTATCTATTTTATTTTATTTCATTTCTTGACAACTGGTATGCAGTGTTCACGGTAAGCGCAAAATACCTGCCAGTCCCAAGGACCAGCTGTGTGGGAAAGCTGCCAGTCCTTGAGCAAACCTGCCGGTTCCTACCAGGCCATAACATTATATCCTTTCATTCAGACCCGTTGGTCCCCAGGACCGGGAAGTCATCAAACCTGTCTGTCCTGCCTTGAAGATGCCGGTTAGGACCGACAGAGCGGCCTTTATTTCCAGCACTGCTGGTATGGTCCTGTTAGTTGTTGCAAGGGTATTTTTATCTGACAAATCATGACTAAAAATAAAATTTCACTTTCATTCTTCTCGCTTTTCAAAGTAACTTCATTCATATGACAAAGTTATAATTATGAATTTGAAAAGTGCAGTACTATAGGGCAAATATAAGCCTGCTCAATCAGTTATCGCATTGGCAAGCTCTGATAAAGTCTCCAGTTTTAAATCCCTGCCCATGAGCTACATCTTAGCTAGAGTGGTGGGTGGGCGGATTAGGCCCTAGCTTTACATCCTGTATTCCTGTATTCCTGTGCCTGATGGACTTATTAGGACATGCAGGGACCATGGCAATGAGATGATGAATGATACTGCCATCCAACTTAGGCTCGATCAGGAAATGAACCCAGGACTCAGTGGTTTGAAGCCCAGCGCGGTACCACCGAGCTAGGCCCCCACCTCCTCATCTAAGCCAGATGATTTCCACATCATGCATCATATTGGTGGTTCTTTGTGCCTGTAGCATCAGGTCACACCACCCATTGTGTAAATATACACCCTGTGGACTATATGCCATATCATCCCATCATTACTTTTGCCTCCAACATGCTGCAGCTTGTCGTACAAGATGACTAAGCTTCAGACAAGTTTCAAAGAGTAAAAAGGTTTGATATTTTTCTAATTCTATGACCTTCCATCCTGATGGGCTAATCAGGACAGGCAAGGACCATGGCAATGAGATGATGGATGAAACAGCCACCCAACTTAGGCTTGACCAGGAATCGCACCCGGAACCCAGTGATTGGAAGTGCAACACCACATGGCCAAATTTTTCCATGCGTTTCACATGCGTTTTCCATAAGTTTAAATAAAAGCATAGAAAATGCTATGTACCCACGGCTGGCTAGCCCGATAACAACCAACTGATGGAGTCCATTATCACTGCATCCTTATTCCATAACAACCGAATAATACTCTATTACTTTACTTTCCACTGTTATCTTTTTCTTCCTAGTATAACTTTGACTTAAATCGTTAAAGAAAAACCAATGCCTTCCGATTGAATAATAGGTGCGTGATAAGTATTGCACAACATATACGTGCTAACACAGTGCTCAGAGCAACCTCCCATAAGCGTCTAGAGGGCACTCAGGGGAGTGCACACCGTATACATTGGCCAACACTTTCTCATTGATTATGTATGCTTGAAAAGTATCCAAAATCCAGACCAGAGTGTTCCAGATATCCCGATAAGCAAATAGAGACCACAAAGGTCAAGAAAACACAACTACTTCATTCATGGAGGTAAATATTACCCATACCCTAGAGTACCATAACTGCCTCCAACATGGTGCAGTTTTTCCAAAGCTTTATAGGCTCAATAGATTATAATTTGGTTGTTATTTGGAATAAGGATTCAGTGATAATGGACTCCATTAGTTGGTTGTTATCGGGCTAGCCAGCCTAGCCCAGTGGTACATGACGTTTTCTATGCTTTTATTTAAACATATGGAAAACACATGTGGAACGCATGGAAAAATGTGGCCATGTGGTGCTGGACTTCCAAGCACTGGGTTCCGGGTTTGATTCCTGGTCGAGCCTAAGTTGGGCGGCCGTTTCATCCATCATCTCATTGCCATGGTCCTTGCCTGTCCTGATTAGCCCATCAGGTGCAGGAATACAGGATGTAAAGCCCTATTCCACTCACCACCACCACCACAAGTTGGTTAATTGTTATCTCCATTAAACTATTAAAAGTATAGACCACCCAGGGGTTAGTTACTGCATTAGGATAGTGCAGCCCTCTAGGGAAGCCATTGCCGCTCACTGGGGTTTTTAATGAGACTAGAGGAGAGAGTCCAATCATGTTACACATTTACCCCCATCGGGTGGGCGGGGTTTTTCATCCACCTCAGCATATATATCTAAGATGTAGCTTGATTATTACATGCAGGGGGCTGGATTCGAACCTGGGACCTTCGTTGGAGCTGCAATTGTGTGAACTGCATGACCAATACTTTAACCACTAAGCCAGACTTGTGTTAAAATTGTTTCAGTGAAGAATGCATTATCTTCATGGAAATAAATGAAATGCCAGATGTATCTGTAGAATGTTGGATGTAAACAGCTTTGCATGCCAAGTGAGTTAAAGTAGAGTTTGGAAGACAAGACAAAAGCCCATGCTCATCATCAATTATTTGTGTCCATAACAAAGACTGAAAGAAACACTTTGAGACAAACAGTGTCTAGTCTACTCCCACACTGAGAATGCAGTCACATTTTTCTATTAAGTTAAATTTTCCACAAACATGACATCAATTCAGTAATTTAGTCAAATTACATGGTCATATTTCGTCTATTATTGTTCATTTTTGTGGAGATGTCAGTGTATTTTTGATGTCATAATATTTTACATTATAGGCAGAAACTCAATTTTGAATATTTGAATAATTTTGAATAAGCAGCCCCCAGATAGCATTACAAATCGGGCCAGCGTCGTTTCTACATCGTCTTGACGTCGCCAACATCGCGCCGACGTCGATACGATTTGGAATGCTATCTGGGCCCCATTTCTCTGTCACGTTAAATTTTCAAAAAGATTAATTGTTTGTTATTATAAATATTTGAGTAATTAAATTTGTGATTTAGGTTAACGTCATCAATTCAGTTATTTTGTCGAAATGCATGGTTATACTTCGTCTTTTATTGCACATGTTTGTTGGGATGTCAGTGTATTATTAATGTAATTTTAAATAATAAGCAGTCTAACATTATGTTTGAATTTTGTAGGATAATTCAATTTCAAAGCAGAAAACTTTATTTTGTGTCAATGTTAATCCAATGGGGATTTTTCATGTACTCATAAAAATTCTCAATTTGCAATCTTGAGCCATAATATTAGAAAACGCTGAAACAAATCAACAAAAGGAACAGAATAAGGGATCACTTGTTTGGCTGGCAAGAACCTTAACCACTAGTACAACCAACTACATTTTTAAAATGCTGTTCTTGCACTTGTCTTACTAAGAATGTACTGTATGGCACGTGTTTTAAAACATAAAAAATGTCCTAGTGTCTCCAAACGAGTGCATTTCAACAGCATCCTTCACATAAATAGGGCAGAATGCCTTCATTAATTTTACAAGGGATATTGATTAGTCTTGCTTCCAAGGCGCACTACCTTCCAACCAAAAGAGAATTCTTCATATTGATCTGACTTGCTGTACTAGCATTTTTATGAAAAGATCCTTAAGGGTCATTGAACCCAAATAATCACTTTATAAATATTTCAAAGAAAAATCTCTTTCTAAATGGACTTGTGACAGTTGTGACAGATGCTATTTTTTATCCTACTTTGTAAGATATGGTAATAGAAGACAAAATCCCCCCCCCCCCCCCCCCCAAAAATTACACATTTAAGGTTCCTTATAATACTACAGTAATATGAATAATTAAAAATATCTAGAAGTTATTATACACAGTTTATAATCTGTGAGATGTGATTATAATTATTTGTACCAACACGATGCGTGTGAACACACATTTCTTATAAGCCCTGCAATAAATTGTGAGGGATGCATCTGCAATTTTAATGTCATAATTGTAAACAATCTGCAGTGGTGTAACTCCAAATGATAGCATTTTATTGGATCACTGAAGTATATAGCAGAAAATCAGATTTTTAGTTCAAATTCTAATCCAATAAGGATTCTCAATGGAGAAATAATTAGCAGAAATGTAAGTTTGAATGGTTAAGTTTTGAAGGGTCGTTGAATCATTTGCTGTCAAAGATGATTTTTGTCCTGATACAAATTCAATCAGGATATTCTCCATTCTTAAATCATGGGCCATCACTGCAGGAAATACTAAAGTGAACCACCAGCCAAAAGAGCAGAATGAGAGGTCATTTTTTTCTGTACCCCCTCTAATGGGAAGAAAATGTAACAGAGCCCTCTCTGGTTCTCTGAGTAAATAAACACTCAGGTTGGATCTGGCGAATTCTGTGATTTAATTGGTTGATATCTAGCATCCATCCGCACATTGTGACGTCACCTTCTTATTGACAGACCCGACCTGTCTCCTTACTTGAGACGGGACCGAGTCAGACCTAGCCTACAGGGGGCACTATGAGCATAGCAAATAAAAGGACAATAAGATGACACCACTACACCATTGTTGCATGGATAATGTCACAATATATATGACATCATCAAACAATACTTTAGCCTGGTTCTCGGGTCCACCGCCAGGGGCAATGTGGAGCCCGGTGAAGTGTAAATTTGCTTGTCAGGAATATGACAAACGAAAGTAAAATATCTAGGTCAGTGAACATGCGCACCGAAAATTAATGTATTGTGACGTTTGTATTGTTGTTGTGTGACCTACTTCTTTCAACAGCCAATCAGCACCCGCGATCTAATGACGCTCATTGACCAATCACGTCGCTCAGATCAGGACAAGACTCCCGTCTATGTACATAGCAGCGGACCAGTCTAACAATACTTATCTGCTACGGTCTCAGTGACCTCTGGTGGTACTTTTTCTCCCCAATGGGTCTGAGAAACTGTCCACTGTCAGAGCAGATAGTAGATCCAATAGTCTTTATTGTGTTGTGGTCTTAATAGTGAGGTTGTCTTATAACAAGGTTCCACTGTAGGCCCTAATTCAATTGTACATTATTGTATTAGAAGGCTGGGCAATGAAGTCGGTCATAATAAAAAGGCAAGAAGATACATTGGCACCACATCAAAGTGGACAAAAATTGAAATTCCAAGTTGAGGTCACACTACATATGCTTATTTCTTTGTCTACAAATACTAGTATACTAGTATGTTGGTCTGTGCTACTTGCATATCCTGCGCATAATAATTGATTTAGGTATATGTCAGCTTATAACTTGTTGTCAGTGACCATATTGATTAAAGCCCCCTGGCCAGTGTGATATTGACTGTAATTGTATATTCCAGTTCAAATAAACTACCTTGGATAATGTCCAAGAAACTGCACTGCAGTAATGGAGTTGAAATGATCAAATGTCAGTTTGGTTTTATTTTCCTGTAGTTCATTAAGTGGGCTTAGTACTGCAACAGTAACAGCTTAGGCTGCTCCTACACTTATTGATTGGCCCGAATCAGAGACACTGGACTAAATGGAACTTGCATTGAATCGAAAATCTTTTGTCTGTTTCAGAAATGTGGGCGACTGGCAGACCGTAAGTCATACTAACGTCAGATGTAGGATAATTGCTCCATCAAAATGGACGAAAGAAAACAACGATATCCCACTTGGCAGAATGGATTGACCTCGTCCCCATTAATGGTTCAAGGACATGGAACAGCACGACCTTCTGCTACTTCCCGTGACATGGAGAGTCCGCGAAAGGGCCTGGATTTCTCTGGCAGGGCTGTTAATTCTCACTTGAATCGAATGAGAACCACAATCACAGGTTCTTCACAAGTCAACATTCAAGAGTTGCTGAGACAAGCCAGTGAGGACTTTGAAGTACAAAAATACTCATCGCGTTACAAAAACGGAGTTACAGGAAACTGGATGTACCAAAGGGATCAACATGATATAGGCTCAGCTCTGTATATCAGAGGCATGGACACCGAAAGTAAAGTGATGTCAACCACACACACAGATCGACCGACAGCTGTGAAAGTAATCAGGGCTAATATCCCTCGAGCTGATGTAGAGGAACCTGACACAACTCATCAATCAACTAATCAATCAAAATTACATTTTAATCAAAGTCAGCGAAATGCTTCACGGACAATTCACCGGAGACCCAGCACGGCAGATGCTGCTCGTAGAACTGACACACCTCAACTGAGTAACACAATAAAAGAGAGGAAAGATGAACCAATTAAATTACCAATAACTGCCTGGGACACTTCTGTTAATGACCCTGATGACAATGAGCAACATCAGGGTCATCCGACATCACCCGTAACGGATAAAGACTCCTCCCAGGCTCCTTCGCCACCAAACATTCTTGAAGTTAACTCTGATGACGAAGGTTTCTTATCAAATACAGAAGAGGAACATAAAAGAGGAACAAAACCAAGAAGTAGAGAAGCAGACGAGGATGTTTTGATCAATGGATCAAACTACGAAGTCAAGACGGACCAACTGCTGAAGTATTACATCCAAGAAGAACACGGTGATAACAGCAGTCTGGGTGAAATAAACTCCCATAAATATAATCAGGAGCAAAATTACCACAGATTTAAAGAAAACTCACCAGTAGAACATCACCTAGCCCACAGTGACAATAACAATGTTAATATCAGAAACATGAACAGCGGCTCACCTGACTCCCAAACTAGTGGGCCAACGAATTCACGAGGCTCACTTCAGAGCTCAATCATAATCGAATCACCAAAGACCACAACAAATACATCTGCCTCTGACTTTTCAAACTTTCAAAACCATCATTTACGAAGGAGCAGATCGCCTCGACAGTCGAACACATTCTTGCATCGAAGGTCCCACCACTCCCCTTGGCGAACTTACAGCGGTTCCATTCCGCAAGATGTTGGTGGTTTAGCAACCGAACTACGTACATCTTACATTGACATTACCAACCCCTTGAATCTTCGAAAAAAGCCACCAGCCAGACCTGTATCAACAAACAATTCCTTCATAGGTCATGGTCTCCATAGTTACAGGCCACGTGGTAAGGGTACAAGGTCAATCCGGGTTAGTGTTTCCAATCCAGACCTCACAAGTATACGGGTAAGTGACAATTTAATAGATCAAAAGTGCAACTAATAGTATAGAAATCGATACCAATGACCAGTTAACATGATACTAAACCAAAGATTTGCATACCCATCTTTTTTTTTCAGGTTGTAGGAACGTCAATGTCCTCATCGAATACTTTTCGAAACTTTCCAGAAGAAAGGAACCAAAAGTTTCCACATTCAAGTTACAGTGTGATGTCCTAATCAACTAAGTATTCATCATAACAATCAACGCTCTAAGGATCTTTTACCAAAGCATTTAAAAGGTTTTCTTGGAGGTCTTTTTTGAGGGGAGGGGAAGACTCTCCGTCTTAAAACTGAGCTACTTCCCCAAAACATTTTCAACAGAAAATTGTGAAAGGCGTACTTGAGAAGTCGTCTTACCCTGTCTACAAGTCGACTTCCTGTGCCATCTATAGTGAATTTAAATATGCATGCTGGCACAGCAAGGGTCTACAGATTCTGATTTAGAGCTACTCACCAAATGTCTCGCACAACTAATCCACACAGTGTTGACCTATGGTCCTCAATTCAAATTTGTTCAATTATGTTCAAGGAAGGCAAAACACACAAAATATTTAGCATTATACGCCTTTTGCAAAGCAATCTAGAGCAGCGAACATTGAACTAATTTTTTCAGTCAGCAATACGTTGCTCACTTGAGTTTTCAGGGACTCTGCAGATTCAAGGGTCCCGAGTAGAGACATTGTCTCACCCAACAATCTCTCACTCTCCACCGAATTTAATGTCGAAACCTCCATTAAACCCTGCGTGTCAGTCTGTGTTAACTTCCCTCACGTCAAGGAAAAATCTTTTTGGTGTAATTGATAACATTCTTGCTTCCGATTTGAGAAGTAATGGGTTCGAACACCAAGTCGGGCAATCTCCTTTGAGAGACATCACAAACTGTGAAATTTCTTTCAGTGGATATGTTACAGTGATTTGTGTAAGAGTAAAGACTCTTACAGTCAGTAGAATTGACATGTAACTTGTGTTCTACTAACAAACTACATTGATGAATCACACACCTATATGTTTTACTATGGCTGCTTTGTCCCATGATGACTCATAAGGTAGTTATGACTCTTCTTGGGGCCATTGAAGGTCAACCACTGTTACCGAAGTTTCTGTCAAGGTGGTGTGACTGTTTAGTGAATGCAGGACACCCACCAGTTTGTCCATGAGTTATCAAGGGAGCAGTAAACTGATGGCATTAGGTGGCAACAATGGAACACACAGCAATATGACTTATAAGGCACAGTTTTCAATCCTGAAAGTACAGTGTACTTCTACATGGCCAAATGTGCCACGTGCGTTTTCCATGAGAAGTATAAAAGCATGGAAAACGCATGGTTTTTGCCTAATTATTATGATGTGAAAACCATGCGTTTTCCATGCGTTTATCCAAAACGCACGTTGCACATTTGGCCATGTATGAGTCTTCGTTCTTATACATACAAATCACTGTGAGACTCACACCGCTCATATTTTCACACAGGTGAACAGACAGTATTTCAAAAGTTTAAATGCACATAATACCAAATACAGTGTCATACAATTGCTCTCAAAAGTATGTCCCATCCCAAGCAAATTTCATGATATGATTTAATTTGAGTTGGATAGTTTAGCTTTCTTTAAATAACCGGTTGCCACCTATGAAAGATTTGAAATGATTTTGATTAAAAGTAAGTATTGATTTTATATTATGTTAATGACATTTATATTTGATTATTACAATTTACATGGCATTCCCAGGAGGTGTGGCACTGTGGCAGACATGGGATGGACAATATCCATTGACATGTCTCCTTTTAGCAGAAGTATTATGCAAAGCTAATAAATGCTACAAGTTTATACAAAATGTAAAAATAAATGGCTATATAAAAAGGAGATCGGAATATTTCTCAGCAATTTGTACACAATTTTGTACTGCACCAAGTAACACTAACCCAAGCCTGTACTAATAAATTAACATGGCCAGACAGTTTTAGAGTTCAGTATTGCACAGTTCAGCTACATTTTAAATGTATATGCAATGTTTTACAGCACAAGGTTATTGCAATCCACAAAACTTGAAGTAATGAAGTTTCCCAGTTGATATTAATTAATGAATTGTTACTGTAATCATTTATCATCATTATCAATATAACCATGGTATAATCAATACAATACATATAATTATGTTTAATGTACCAAACTTGCTTATGACCAGCTGAAGTGAACGTTATATAAAGCTGAATAAATTATACTAAATTTAATGGCAAAAAGTGACTGTTTGTGTAGTAACATATTTAGGTATTAATAAGTTGCACATGTAATTGGCATTTCTAACACATATAAAAAGCCATAGTATTATGCACTTTTGTAAATAAGCTCTATAAGCATTTGGTGATATGGATTTAAAAAACTATTGTACAGTACTGTAATATTGTATAATATTCATGTGATTATATTGTGTAATATTTATGATTGTATGTATTCCTCTACACTGATACATATCAAATAAAATATTGTTTACCTGTCTGACATAGGAATTTGTGCTATGTTTGACATTTCGTAACAGGTTATCATAGGATATTGTCCTCTTTTTGCAAGTGGTGCTTTTTCATGTACTTGTATTGTCAGTAAACTTGGCCTGAAATTTAGCCAGATTACAGCTGTTTGTCACTAACACTAACAGTGGCAGACGTAATGAGAAGGTTGGGAGTCCACACCGTGTTACATATATATATACACATTTACCTGAATAGTGGGGTTTTCTACTTGCTCCAGTATCCATGGTTGAGATAATTATACAGTGCAAGACCTTGCTAAATATAGACTGCCTGGGCCACAGGATTCGAACCCAGGACCTTCCAAGCAATGTCTGACCAACCAGACCACCCAGCTGCCAGACCTTTGTACTCGGTGTTCTATGCTGAGGCAAGTAAAAGTCCCCACCCAGGGGGGTAAATGTGTAACATGTTGTAGACTGCAAGCCTTACCATCTCATCATAACGTCTACCTCTGGCACTCAGCTGGTAATATAATCTGTGTCAATTCTGCAATATCATAAATTAAAAGACAGACCCATTTAAAATTTAAGTTTTCTCACTGTCGAAATGTTGCTTATATATATATATTTATCGTCATCATATATGCACTCCCAGAATGATACCTTATCATTATGTTTGCCACATGAAGTGATGAAATGGGGTAAAATTCATGTTATTAGACATGAGTCATGACATTGAATTATGCTTCAAAGACATAAACACCAAAGTTAGAACTTTAGATATACTTTACAAAAGATAACATAATTACATACCGAAGACTAATATATATTACTCTCTTTTGAGATAGCAAACTATTATGTAGATAATAATAGTATATGGAATTATTCAAAACATTTACACCATTTAACATGTATACTATATGCTGTTATCTTTTTTAAACTCCTACTTGTGGGAATTTAAGACACTGATAAATGACATTAGTTCTACCTAAAAACATGCTTTTTAATTTCATGGAACACTTGTGTAGTACTATGCCCTCTTTGTTAAGTTTACACTTCTCAACAGGTAGTTCGGAAGATCCAGACATTCACACTCTTGTGAGGACAAAATGCTATCAAAATTGAATTAATAAAAGCCCCTTTAGACAGCTAAATGTCCCATTGATGGCCTCGGATAATAGATGTTTACATGCTTGGCTGCCAAAAGCCTATTTTAAACTAAGGAGTTTTCATTACTGCAAAAGAAACCAGCATTCCACTCCAAAGGAAAAGTCACATTCATATGAAAAGCTGAAGGGGGGTACTCTCAATTTTTTATATTTATTTCCACATTCAAGCAAAACAAAAAAAGTCAGTCAGTCAGTCACTCAGTCTTATCTCATTTTATCCAGTAAGTAAAAGTGAAGGGCCCTGAGATAAGATAAGACAAGATAAGGCCGATTGAAAAATAAATAAATAAATATAGACAGCAGTCAGGAAAAGTGAAGGAGGTGAAAGGACCTCTACGATAAATAAGATAAGATAAGAATAAGATATAAGTTAAGATAAGATAAGATAAGATATATAAAATATAAGTTAAGATAAGATAAGATATAAGTTTAGATAAGATAAGATGAGATGAGATTAGATAAGAGATGAGAGATAAAATGAAATAAAATAAGATAAGATAAGAATAAGATATAAGTTAAGATAAGATAAGATATAAGTTAAGATAAGATAAGATATAAGTTAAGATAAGATAAGATAAGATACAAGTTAAGTTAAGTTAAGTTCAGATAAGAGAAGATGAGATGAGATAAGATAAGATGAGATGGGATAAGATTAGATAAAATAAGATAAGATAAGATAAGATAAGATGAGATGAGTTAAGATAAGCCTATAAATGGAATTTTCAGAATGTACCCCCTTTAACCTTGTCTAAACGAATGTTAGGCTTGTGTGAATTCACCCACGTTAGCTATTTCAGTGAACTGCCATAGTAAGCACTGGATTTTTTTTGTCACTCAAAAGAAGATCCAGTCTGTTGAAGATCATTTTTCTTTGGAAATATTCACGAAATGTGACTACGAGGCAAACGTCACGACGTTCATTGTTTATGTTGACGGTGTCTGTGACGCTGCGTTTGGAACGTCTGACTCTCAGCAGATTCATTGTTGCACTTGGAAAGATGCAGACGACACGAAAAAGGAACTAGGAATGTTGGCTTCGTGTATTTCATGAGAGATTTATTCATTCATAAACGGCTGGTGGATTACGTCACTTTCGATCCACTTAAATAATACAATTTAAGGTAAGTGATTTACTTTTGATTGCATCACTATATATATTGCATAATGATCAGATTTGTTATGATTAAATTAATTAACAAGGTCTGGTAATCATGCAATTCTTTACAATTAAATTTTACTGCATAAGGTGAAATTACTTGAATGAAAAGTTAGCAGTATAGGCTTTGGATTCATATGACAAAGAAAAAATTAAACTGGGGGCAAAAAATAACCTTTGGAAATATAAAAGTTCTAAAACTAAATTATACTTTTTTGGCCTTATGATCTCCTTGACAATCAATCAATCCATCAATCAATCAATCAATCTGGCAACACAATATAGTTGAATATACAGCTTTTGATACCCCGTTTTCGAGGGGTTTCATAACTGCCCCATTTTGATTATTTGCAGACACAGTTATGAGAGACATTACCAAACCCCTGCAGAGGGTAATAGTGGGTCAAATCCAGGCAAATAGAAATATTTCTAGTGAATTATAATTACCTTAGTTAAAAAACTGCAGTACCTATATATAGGCCAGGGTGGGGGCCTAGCTCAGTGGTAGCACGCTTGGCTTCCAACCACTGGGTCCTGGGTTCAATTCCCGATTGAGCCTATGTTGGATGGCTGTTTCATCCTTCGTCTCTTTGCTATGGTCCCTACCTGTCCTAATTAGCCCACCAGGTGCAGAAATACAGGATGTAAAGCCCTAATCCACCACCACCACCTATATATAGGCCTGAAATATGCCACAGAATATTTGCATTTATAAATATTATTAAACGCGGGTGACACTGCACTTTTGACATTTTCGATCATATATAAAAAAGCACAAATTAATTGATTGGTACTTATATTAATACCAAATGATAATACACCTTAATCTGTTACTTAATCACATAACTGATGCATTACCTAGGCCATTACCATTATGACCACTCTTTGTAGGAATTTATTTTATTGGCTTTAACAGCTCTTGGGATGGTCTTAATAGTGAGGTAAAATGCAATAACAAGAATACACATTGTCTTAATTGGAAAAAGAAGATGTCTGTGAGATTATCTTGGTGATCAGCAAAAAAGAAATTGTTAGGAAGGGTTATATGAACAGAAGGTAGAACAGCCTTCTAATGCAAGCACTTGCCTCATGAGAGTTGATCCAGATCGATGAGATGAGATGAAGGAGGGAGGGGGGGGGGTGTAGTCAACACCCTTTTATACATTACCCTATAGTAGCTCGTAGAGTGCCCACTGGCCAGGTTGGGCACTGAACTCGGGCCTTTCTGGACCAATAAAGGTCACCCAGCTTATAGCAGAGTCCCAGCTGGGTGGTCTAGTGGTCAGACCCTCGCCTGCTCCTCTGAAGGACCCGTGGTCAATCCCGGGATCGGGCACCCTTCATGAGCAACATCTAGCTGGATGTCGGGCGGATGAGATGTTCAATAGGCGGTCCCTTGTACTCAGTGTCTATGCTAAGGCAAGTAAAAGATCCCACCCATGCGGTTAATGTGTAACATGGGTGGACTTACCCGCTCTCTCACTTCATCAATCAACCCTCGAAAGCAGCAAGAACTTGCCTTAGAGGGTTGCTCTATCCATATCTATCTGTATATCTATCTATTCATAGACATTTTATTTCATCATCAATTTATCTAAAATGCTGAAATCTGTTTGGAAGGGTCTGCAGGGATCTGGATGAAAAATATTTTATTTAAGTATCTTAGAGTGTCTCCAACTGTATGTACTGTTTCTTTGTACATGTATACAGGAAATTAAACGTGTCTGTGTCTGAGTCTATCTATCTATCTATCTACTTATCTACTTATCTACTTATCTATCTATCTATCTATCTATCTATCTATCTATCAATATTGGTGGGACATATTCCTGCTTCCTGCAGCACAAACACAACAACATACAATTCCTTTCATACCAAAAATCCTCTTTTTTATATTTTTAAATCACAAACTTTTGTTTAGACATGGCATCTTGAGTACAGAAATATCAATAAAAATATTGCCGAAGTCATTCCTTTTGATATGATGACAGCTTTGTGACAAATGTATATAATTGTCCATGCAATGCAATTTGATTAATATGATTGGGCCTATAATCTAAAATAAAACTTACCCATGGATTTTTTTTTAAAATAAAGCCTCTACAATTCAGGTAATCTCTTGTTTGCATGGAATTTAGGGAGACCCAGATATCAGGTAAATGTGGCATTTTTGCACTTTAATTTCCATTTTTTATTTCCCATAAATATCAGACCTGTGTATCATAACATCAGAAAAACATGACAAGAATCAGTCTGAAACCAGACAAGACACTTTGCACGTTTTGGGGGGTAAAATAAAACCCCTAGACTCAATGTTTAAGCATCTGTCAAACTTCCTGGGTGCCAATAGCAAATACATGCTCCCCATGTTGTCTTTTAATAAAAAGATGCCCCTCCTGTTTGGGGTAAAACATTCAACCAGCATGGGGTGCACTTAAATACAAGCAAAAGACAAAATGGAACACTCAACGTTTTTGTTAAAATAGAAGTTCTACGTATAATGCGTGCAAAGTGGAAATTCAAGGATGCTACATTGGCTGAAAAGTGGCTGGAAATTGGTACATTGGCTAATATTGAAATGATGTTCTTAGAAAACATGCAGGTGTTGGGCCAGCATTAGTTAGGATCCCAGATAACATGCTAGATTGCCTCAACATCGGCGGAACGTTGACCAACATCAGCCAACGGCGGGCAATATAGTGACGCAATGTTTTCCCAATTTAAAATGTTTAAGTCTGATGAAAAACCAGGACGTAGACTGAAATCAAGACCCAATACACTATTTTCACAGAGCAGCCTCTCTTTGCACTCAGCTATAGTATTGTGAGGTCACCAGTAGACAATGGCCATGGTGAGGTCACAGAGTGCAAGAACAATGGAGAAGTAATGATGTCATAATTATATGAATCAAAATGAGGCCAAAGGCAAAATTGCCAACATGGCTGCCGCGTGAAAAGGATGTACATAGCGGCACAGGCATTGAATCATTAGAAATTACACACAACCTTAACGTTTATGCTTTGACATTGGTGTGATGTTAGCCCAACATTATTCTGGCAAGGAATTGACAATGTTGGAACAACATTAACACAACAGTATTGGTTGCTTATCTGCTTATGTTTGACCACTTACCAATGTGCAGATGACGTTTAAGCAATGTTAGCAGCTCATGTTGGTCAAACAACTTCATATAAAAAGTTGGCCCAACATCTGTATGTTAGCTGTGTAGTTTTAAAACCAACTTAAACGAACGAGAAGGAAAATTTCATAATTTTGATAAATTGCAATATTGATCCTGCAGAATGGAGCCATGGTTAAAATTGACTGGAAAGTAACTTAAAAATTAAGTAATTATCCAATATATTTTGTTTCAGAATAAACACAACATGCAGACCTTCAGCATTCCTATAGTATATAGCTTGTGGGTGACCTTGGTCATAGTTTTATTCCAAGGGCAAGGTCAGAGTCGTCACGTGACTCACCAGGAGGCCAATGACGTCACAATTGAAGCAGAAAAACTTCGAGGGGTTCGATTGTTAGGCGGACAGGTGGAAGGAACAGGGAATGTTCTATTGTTTGACGAAGAAAAATGGGGACTTCTTTGTGACGACGGATGGGACTTAAACGGAGCCAATGTGATATGTCGTCAGTTGGGATATCCCTACGCCTTAGGTCATACAACCAATGCTTACTTTGGTAAACATAAATACGGTGAGTGGAATTTGCAATTTGATATGATGTGATTTCAACAGTTATCAACAAAAAGTGAATACACCTCTACAGACTATCAGGTTATCTGTATATACAGATTTCACTTTAGACTTGGAAACTAAACTCCAATGATGTGATGTGAATCCAGGACTTCCATTGGTTAAAGCAGTCCCTGACCTAGCTACAAGTCCTCCTGTCGACAGGACAGGGTTACAATGATCTAGATGAAAAAATATGGGATTTAAGCTGGTTCTAGCGTGCACTGCCCCTAGTGGATTATTCCATGTGAATTTTATTATCCACTAGGGGCATTGCACACAAGAACGTCGCCGGAACCCTCTAGCAAGTTTTGGTGGAACTAGGCGAATGGATTATCAACGAAACGTGAACTCGAAAACGGCACAGAAATTGATTTAAATTGGTAGAAATCAACCATATCTGAGTGCGACACAATAGTAAACAACAGTCCTTGTGTACATACGACGAAATAAGGCATGCCAACGTGTTTGTTGAAAAAACTATGTCAAAAATTCCAAATTCCAAGAATTCCTATACAAGTCGTTCCGACCCTACATCGCATCTAATGCAATGTATGTCGGTTCTGGCTATCCCTGACCCAATGAGATTACTGGATTCACATGATGTCCTCTGCAGTTTGTTTCCAGGTGAGTTCAGCCATAGAAAAATATACCTGTATCAGATCCATTTCTGATTTTCTAGTATGGCAACTTTACAACACCTCTAGCAGTTGAATTAAAGAGCTTTGCCCACTAACCATGTGCTGTTGGCAATGTCGCTGTGTACCGAGATAATATTACTATATCCCTAATGACCACCTGAGGTTTTGCCCACCCCTAGCCACCCACCTGCCATAGTCATGAAGCCACGTGTACAGGGGACCATATTCTGCACCATCTTGCAGTTGAGCTAAAGAGCCTTGTCCTCTACCAAGTGCTAGTAGATGAGGTAGTTTGTATAACAGGACCGTGCTACCATATCCCAAATGACCACCTAAGGTTTAAAGTTGAACTTTTAACCACCCCTAGCCAACAACCTCACCCGCATGATTGGGATTCGAATTACCTACCTACGTATACTCCCGAGGCCACTGGCAATTTTATAACATTCTACGCCATCCAGTGTGGCAATTTTATAACATGCAGCACTATCTAGGGTGGCAATTTTATAACACGCTGCGCCATCTAGGGTGGCATTTTTATAACATTCTGCGCTATCTAGGGTGGCAATTTTAAAACGTTCTGCGCTATCTAGTTTGGCAATTTTATAACATGCTGCGCTATCTAGGGTGGCAATTTTATAAAATTCTGCGCTATCTAGGGTGACAATTTTATAACATTATGCGCCATCTAGGTTGGCAATTTTATAACATTATGCGCCATCTAGGTTGGCAATTTTATAACATTCTGCGCCATCTAGGGTAGCAATTTTATAACATGCTGCACCATCTAGGGTGGCAATTTTATAACAATCTGCGCTATCTAGGGTGGCAATTTTATAACATCCTGTGCTATCTAGGGTGGCAATTTTATAACATTTTGTGCCATCATGGGTGGCAATTTTATAACACCTCCAATAATTGAGCTAAAGAGCAGCTGCTCCCCTGGCCAAGTGCTAGTAGGTGAGGTAGTTGTGTAACGAGATACAGGATTGTATTACTATAGTTTAAATGACCCCTGTAGTCTACCACACCAACAGCACCTGAGCTATTGTACCAAAACTATTTAATATATATGCTACAATGCAGGGGCGTCAATTTCTAGACGAGTGGGGGGAGATGCAGGCCTTCTTTGTTGTGCTGTGACTTTCTCTTATGCACGAACACTTGTCAGGAAGTTCAGTAATAGTAAATCATTAATGCCAAACATATTTTTACAGATAAACTTGTTCTTATGTGTGATAAGAAGTGTAATGTTGTTAACTGTTTAACAAAGCACGAATGTTCCAAAAATAATTTGTAGAAAAAAGGTAATTTTCAATTGTGAATTTCAGGGGGGGGGGGGGGGTGATTGCATTGATCATCCCCCCCCCCCCGTATCCACACCCCTGCTACAATGTAATGGATGTATCAGAACCAGATATGACATTAGTGGTTTCTTGTGTTAAAAACAGGCACCATAATCATTGACAGAGCTCTACATGATCTACATTCTATTCAACACAACATTGTATAACCTTGATCATCAGCTCACAGACAATAAACACTGGTAAACATGCTCGGAAAAAATCACGCTACAAGATCATATGCTATAATTAATCACATGACTATGATACTCATGGGCTTTAGTGTACTGGTATATGAGGGTTAAAACTGCCTAGTAGACTATAATGCCAAGTGAGGGACAAATGGAGAATTATCTTCATAAATTCTCACCATTATCTAGAGGAGGGCGGGGGCCTAGCTCAGTGGTAGCATGATGGGCTTCCAACCACTGGGTCTTGGGCTGTTTGATCCTTCATTGCATTGCCATGGTCCCTGTCTGTCCTTATTGGCCCATCAGGTGCAGAAATACAGGACTTAAAGTCCTAATCCACCTACCACAATTATCTAGAGCAGGATGAAAGACTCCTAGGAACTGGTACAACAAAAGTTAACAAAACGGACTGAGAATAGGTTTACATTTTTCAAGCCTACTGGTCCACTTTAAAACCACCTGTGGCAGAGTCAAAGACATGTCATGTATGAGTCAGTATGACTATATAATGTTAATTGCCTCAATGGTTCTGAAGCTTAAAGCCCCGTCACACATTGGCGGTGTGTACACAATAGCAATACGGTGTCAACAAGGAGCAACACTGTCCTTACACGGATGAATACGGTTGCTACACAGATATGTACGGTTGAAACACGGTGCAACACGGAGAGGTCTTCGTGTTGGTCCTTGTACTCTCCGGCGTACATGGCGGTGAAATTTTCATGCCCGGTTGACGCCGGACTTAGCCGGAGATAACACAATGCCGGAGTCAATACGGAGATTCCCGGAGATCGGCGGAGTCTACTGGGAGTCTACACGGATCAACTTGGATTAAATTACTCCGAGACCTCCGGCATGAAAAATTTAACATGTTTATGTTTCCCCCGGAGGCCCACGGTGGTCCTGGATCGCCCCGGACAATGCCGGAAATAAACGCGAGGTCTACACGGTATTACCCGGAGTATGCCAGAGTGATACTCCGGGATGCTCCGGCGTCTGATCTGGCTATGTGTGAAGGGGGCTTTAGTCAGCTTATATGGCCAGCAGCAGCCAGCAGCAGCAGTCATAACATTATGATGGGATAATAAGCTTAGAATCCATACCATATTGTACATTTACCCCATGGGTGGGGTTTTTTACAAGGCAGGTAACCGACACCCAGCTGTACATCTGAGATGCAGCTCATGAGGAGTGCCAGGGCCGGGAATCTCCTAAAGCTTCTAAGGCAATTTAAATTAAACATTTTCCAAAGTCAATTCATATTACATGATACAAAATGAAACAAAATGTGATTGATAAAAAAGATTTTGAAAAACCCCACAAAAAATCCTTACTTCCATATCAACAAGTGTGTATAACCCAACAAAAAGAGTTTATTATTGTCCTCGTTGTAACGTATATAGGACCGTCCTTGTGTAGCTTAGCAACACCTTATAATGGCCCTTCAGATATTCAGATTGTGCAAGAATGAGCACATTGTTTATTTACATTCTCTGCTATTTCCTTGCATTAGCAAATTCCTTCATGCTTCCTTTTTCACCCACTGGTGCCAATCTACTTGTTCTTCAAACGTGTCTGTTCTGAAGTTAATGTTTCCTCTAGGTGTGACATCTGCCAAAATCACTTCAAGTCCACACTGTTCATTCAATTCAATTCAAAAACTTGATTATTGCAGAAAATGAGACATTTCCATAAAGTGTAGGCTGTGTTCACGTGTCATGGCCTCCACATGAATACATCATTCTGCATAATAAGTCATCGAGGTCTAAATCTCAGAGGCCCTTTCAGGCTTTATTATTGCTTTATTATTGTTGATTTATTGAACAAAATAAACTGCAGCTACCATGACCACCTCATTGGACCTCGGCCAAAAAAAATTTGGTCTGGCATTCATTGCATTCATTTTAAATTTCTATCCCACTAATAACACTAATACATAATCAATACGGCAGCAAAGACAATCCATCTTGCCGAAGAAAGTTGTGAAGACCTCGGCTAGCCTCGCTGATTGTCCTAGGTTCGAATCGTGACCCAAGCGCTCTTCGAGAGAGCTCTACATCTCAGCTGGACGTCAGTCACATTGTGGCCTTTTTCTCAGTGATCTGTGGTGGGACGAGGAAACGACTCCACCCATGAGGCAAATGTGTAAATGGGTTGGACTCCATGCCTTGTCATCTCATCATTACGTCTGCCTCTGGCAGCTGGTCATAAGTTTCAGACCAGTATAGCGCTGAGAAAATATATTGAGACAACACAATAAGCTATGGGGTCCAACCTGCTCTAACTGAATTTTGAATAGCCCATACCCACCTGTCTTAAACGACCAATTCCATTGGATGGTCGCTGAACACAGGTTTGACTGTAATCACTACAGTAAGGGTTTACAGACTCCAAACATATACAGAAATCACACCAACACCCCCGCAATCATGCTCAAGTCATAAAGTATGAATTACACCCCCATCTGGGAATGTATTGTCTTTGGTTTCATGTTACAGTTATGCGTGTCACACCATGCTGGCATGTCCATGACCAGTATCACTATTCTTCTTTTTTCACGTTTTGTAGCATTTATTGGTTTCAGGCAATGTTCATCTTGTAACGCTAATTAACGCGCTGTTGCATTAAAATAAGTCTTATAGTTATGAAAGTTTTAGTTCTAAACTGGCCAGCTCAGCTGATGGTCCCGGGTTCGATCCCCGGCTCGGGCACTCTTCATGAGCTACATCCCAGCCGGCTGTCGATTGCATGGGATGTTGCATTGGGGATGCCTCGTACTCGATGTGTATGGTGAGGCAAGTAAAAGAGCCCACCCATGAGTTAAATGTAACATGGTGTGGCCTTTAGCACTGGCAGCTGGTCTGACTAAACAAGCATCAGAACCAGCAGCAGTGAGACACCGATATTAACTGAAATCATTTTTAAGAGCATATATGCCCATTAGTATTTTGATTAGGTTGTATACAGCAGCGCCCCTAGCCTCAAACTCAGTTCCATTGGGAGTGTACAATACATTCATTTTATTCAGCACTCCAAAGTTGTCTTATGATGATCCCAATGATACCGTTTTATTGTTTGCCTCGGCCTCCTTAAGATACAAGACTGTTTGATCTCTGACCTCACTGCAGCCTCAACTTGGTTTCAGAAGAACAAATTGTTGGTTAATGAAACAAAATGCAAATGGATGCTCTGTGGTTCTGACAGAGGACTAAAAAATCGTGACATCCCAGAAATAAGTATTAGAAGATAAAGACAATATCTACATGGCCAAATGTACCACGTGAGTTTTCCATGAGAAAGATAAACGCATGGAAAACGCATGGTTTTTAGCTAATTATAATGAGGCAAAAACCATGCATTTTCCATGCGTTTATCCAAACGCATGGAAAACACATGTGGTACATTTGGCCATGTAGATTCAAATACATCAACTATTCTCTACAATGCCCTTATTCTCCCTATCGTTGACAATTGTGATACTGTCTATGGAACCTGTGGTAAAACTGATTTGAGAGATTGCTCAGCAAAGGTGGTAGAATTATCCTTGATGATCTCTACAAGAACAGCGATACAAGATCTCAAATTGCTAACACTGACAGAACAGGTATATACAGTTAGTTTAATAAAATACGGTCGACTCTAGACAGCTGTAGCAACCTAATCCTGGCTGTAGCTACAACTGGCTAAAGCTAGCTACTGCGGTCTACTCCTAGCTTATAGTTGGCTTACACCTACCACCACTGAAAAAATATAAACCTTGGTAAATAAAAGAAATTTATCTAATACATCATAAATATCTATGCGCAATAGACACGCATCTTTTCAACAAAAATGGCAAATATACGTAACTCTCAACTTATGCATCAAATGGTGCTGCTGTACTTTTAGATCCGGCTTTGAGTAGCCAGATATAGCCAGTCAGTTCCGTTTAGTAGCAGGTAGCATCGTATAGCAGAAGTTGTCTAGCTTTGTTTAGGATTAATTTGACCGGCCGTTTTTAATGAAACTAACTGTACTTCCCATAGAAGTATAATCGCTCCATGGAAAGCTTCCCACCTTCATTGCAAACAAGTTCACCAGAGTAAACCATGGCCACAATACCAGTAATTCCTCAAATTTAGAACTGTTGAAATGCAAAACTAATATGGGGCAAAATACTCTAAAAATTGTTGGTACTAAAGATTTAAACTGTTTACCATATGATGTAAAAAATCTCTAGTCTGAATGTTTTTAAGAGTGTAACTACTCAAATTTGTTTTATCCTTGAGATCCTCACATTATTTCATTTCTGTTTAAATAATATATTTTCAATAACTTAATAATTTAACAGTCTTGCTCTTAATGTTTCTATCTTTTTATCTTCATATTAATGGTTATTTAAGGGCCATATTGTAAAACGGGTGAGAGACTGAATGATGTTACCCTTGCAAAATAAAAGTAGTTTTGACTTTGAGTTGGACATTCAAATGCTTATCTCAGCCATGACTTTGAACTTCTTTCAAAAAGTCACTGTCTCTGTTAAGCCAGGTGCCCACTATCTGATGGGTTGAAAGCCACAATGAGGACTAATGGCTACTGAAGGCCACAAGCAGATAACAGACATTTTTTTTATTTTAATATCACATATTTTTAATTTGGAACTTTCAGATATTATCTTGGATGATGTTCGTTGTCATGGAGATGAAGAAAACATCACATTATGTCGAAATTCAGGATGGGGAGTCCATGACTGTACTCCGCAAGAGGCTGCAGGAGTATTTTGTGCTCCAAGGTATGAATGAATAAATGAATGAATGAATGAAGTACATTTTATTAAAAAATGTAGGAGTCTCTGGAATACATTTTCATTTGTCAACCCTCCTGTGTAATCTTTTCTGGACCGCCCATGAAGAAGGAATGGATGAAAGAGAATGAATGAATCTTTCTAGCTATCTAACTAGCTAGCGAATTATCTAGATCTACTTTATTGTGGAACACTTACTGATATTATGGAACCATTATTTGGTCACATGGTACATATCTGCTCTTTATGAACATTACAGGCTTTTTATTTCGATGTATTGTATGGAATAAGTAGTAGGAACCCAAAATGCTGGTTAAAAATTTGTTGGCATCATTAATATGGAGATGGTCTTAACTTTGACTTATTCTTTTTCGGTATTGTAATTAATATTTTTGGGCCAAAATTTAGATGTTCTTGTTAGTGGGTGTTCATAGGATTCAAAATAAAAAAAGGTTTTTTGTGGGAGGGGGTTTATTTTTCCCCCCATTAATGGCATGGTGCAGTACAAAATGGTCAGATATTTTAGCAACAAGTCAAACCCTAACTTCCTTGTTAACAAAACTCCGGCTAAACAATTAACCTAAAGTTTGCTATATTCTCCAAATGTTGTAATTTATGTTGCTTTATGTGACCATGACAAATGGCCATAATGGAAAAAAGATTGCCCAATAAAAAGTAAGATCATTGGAAAGATAGGAAACTTGTAGTTAATTGGTGTAGGGATGTTTAAACATAGGCTAGAAAGTTAGGGGTGCAACTTATCGGTAAAATTTTGTTTCTCCCAAGCTTTTTATGATAAAATATGACAAAAAAAAACAGGTGGACACTTATTATGGAACCTACTATAATTGTGAGGTCCTACTGAACATTTATTTGTTTTATTGACAACAGATCAATGGCTAGGCCTACAACTACCACTACCACCACCCAAGCACCTACCAGTTCAACCCGAGTTCCAAACCCAATGCACGAGAAAGCAAAGCTGATGGCCGCTCACTCGAAAAACGTAGGATTTATATTGGATGAAGCTGAGGACAATGAACATAACCACGTCAATCAAGTTCAAGATGTTGATATTATAAGAGGACACCCAAACAGGGTGGGTAGTACTGATTAAGTTAAATTGCAACTTTATATAATCTTTTTACCAAAGGGTTAAAAATTTTAATTTATTAACTCTACTTAGCTGCTTAGGCCAGCCTTAAAAATATTTCTGTTGGGGGTTAAAGGACACTTGAAAAACCCATCAGGTAGGTAGGATTTGTTTTTTTTAGCTCAGAAGAATATTTTATCAATGTTCAACTAACCAGCAAGGAAAAAATTTGTAAAACGCACTGATAAGTTCTATACCGTCGCGTAACCCACAACAGGAATATTTTTAAGAATGGCCTTATAACTGATGGTGCAAGATCATTGGGACTGAAATTGTAATCTTAAGGAAAACTTTAGGTCAATTAATACCATGAAACAGTAATGTATAATGTCAGAATGACTAACTGAAGTGGAAAATTAATCATTTTTGTCTAGATTTTTACGATTAATTGTAATAATAATTCCCATAAAGCTCAACGACCTTAAATTGTGAACCTAGCATAATATTAGGACCTCCAGGGCACTAATGTGCCCAATAGGGAACCTATACTCCTAAGGGACAGTTTATCTTGGCCATGGCAGTGATAGTTTACTGGGATAATATGTCATGTTGGCACAATGTTGGCTCAACATCACCAACATCAGACCAACATGGGGTAAAAATCATTTATACTCCACTTAGACTGTTTTCCTATTGTTCTAAGCCGGCAATAACCAACGAAAATGTTAACTCCCTCCTGAGTACAAACTGAACTTGTTTTGCGTAATGGCAGTAAAAACAAACAATCAAACAAATAAAATATGCCTAATGGAGTATAAGTTAGTTATATCCCTCATAGTCGGGAGTTCACTAACTAGTTTCGTTGGTTATATCTCTCTGCCTTTGGCCTTCGGCATTGGGATATAACCAACAAAAATGTTATTTAACAATGTTTAACTCCCTCCCATTCGGGATATAACAAATACTCATACTGTTATGCTATCTGGGTCTACAAGGCAAGACTGAGCCCACAAATTGCTCAATTTACTGAATATTTAATTTTATCTTCAGGGAGAGAAGTATGAAGTCCGCTTAGCAAATGGCCGAAATCCGGAAGAAGGACGAGTAGAAATAAAACTGAAATCAAGGAAAAACTGGGGAGTAATTTGTTCGGATCGATGGACTCTTCTGGAAGCTATGGTCGTGTGTCGTCAGCTCGGTTTAGGATATGCTCAAATGAATGTCAAGGTACCATTCGAACAGTGGCGCCCTCAGGTAACATGCTTGCGCATCTAACCGGTGAAGGGATTAAACGCTATTGCTGCTTGAAATATTATCTAACTGGTATTACTGATAAGACATACATTAATTGTAAAGTTAATCTGACTAGGGTATTATACAATCATACCTATCCTTTCTTGCTTTCTTTCTCGTGTTAAAATTTTACTCACAAACCAATTAAATTACTTAAAAAACTTACTAAAACCTTAACTTCTTGTTAGCCTATATGCTAACTAATCAGGAACAACACCAATTTCTGAGTAATCCAATTTAACAATTATCATAGCAGACATACATTTAGGGAAAAAGTGCAGTATAGCGGACCCAGATTTATGACCATATTTAACAAGACTCATTGCCAGGCCTATGACGTAAAATGATTGAAATGTAATTATGACGTCACAAAAATTAATGTAGTTAATGACGGCGGTTTCATCTTCACGGTAAAGACAGCGTTTATTTTTGCTCCCGCCCCCAAACCCCTGCTTATCTACACCAAATGTTATTTTAATTGTGCTAGAACTTAAAACTTGTGAAATATTTGATAAAATTTAATTTTTAATGGCTGCCAAATATAAGCATAAATTTGGGACCGCTATACTGCACTAAACCCACATCTAGAATATCTATCAGACTAAATGTATACAAATGTCATGGTTTATCCAGTGGAACTATCATTGAAACCCACCTTTGTGCAAAATTACTATGTAAATACAAATGTTAATGTTGATTGTGACATAAAATACAATAGTGACTCATTATTACTGAGGATGTGTCTTGGGTTCACATATGCGAAAATATTATAAAATCTGCCACAAAATAGTCCTAATTTTGAGCATCTATATACAGGGTGCTTGTACATATAATAATCGTGATAATCTCACCTCAGGGTGAAGTTTTCGCAGGACTGGACATGGACAAGTTAGCATCAGGGGTCACTTGCGATGGAGAAGAAACATCTCTTGACCAGTGCTTCCACCACGCTTTGGGGAGTGACGTTGTGTGTCCAGAACCACAATTGGTCGCTGGGGTCATCTGCACAACAAGTATACAAATATCATAAAATATTTTACCAACATTTAAATTTTTATCAGATAACAGTCACTTTTATTTGTGTTTTGTGCACATTAAATTTCATAGAAAATGCTGAAAGATATAACTGTCATTCCATCATAAATAAACTAGAGGGTGAACTTACCTGTTTCTATTTTGAGCACAGTTGGTAGATGATGCCATACTGACTGAGAAACAGTGGCATCTGGAAGAAAAAAATGAAAAATTATTCTCATTTATTAGGCCAAATCAGTTTTATTATCAAAACAACAAATAGCAAGTGAGAGGCTACTGATGTCAAGATATAATATTCAATATTGTTAACACAAGCACCGGTACACCTCATCATTAATTTGCTTTCAGAATTGCCAGATCTCGTACCCAATGCTACTTTGATCCAGCAGTCAACCTATTTAGTGGACCGTCCACTCTTGTACATGCAGTGTGCAATGGAGGAGGGATGTGCCGCACAGGGTGCCTACACTGTCATCAATTCTTATCAAGGTGGGATTAATTTTAGCATAACTTGCTAAGGGCAGTTCCATTTAAAAAAAAGGGGGGGGGGCCAGACCTGAAAATTTTCAGATATTGGGAGAGGGGGATGGTTGACCAGTATTTTTTTAATATCTTAATGTAAAAAGCAGGGGTGGGAGTCCACCCCCAATCCCTCCCCTCTTTTTTAAATGGAACAACCCTAAATCAGTTTTTCAGCCAAATGCAATGAAACACAGTCCAGTTTATTTGCAAGTGTGTTAGCAATGTTACCATTAGATATAATAGGCGTAGTATCTATTTTCAAAGCCAACTATACAGTTTTTTGACAATGTTGTTTGCTTCAATCACTCAAGCACAGCAAATTGTGATGTCACAATTTGAGTCAAAGATGGTGGTGAATAGGATTTGGCAGCACTTCATTGCATGTGGCAGCAAAGAGTTAATACTATTTAACTGTTTGGATTAAAAAATTTACATTTTGTTTACTCACAAATAGGCGGGTTTAGTGCAGTATAGCCGACCAAAATTTATGCCCATATTTGGCATCCCAATAAATCTGAAAATAGTCAGTATTTTTTGACCAAATGTTGTTGTGGCAAACAATAATAATAACATGTGTAGATTATCGGGGGTTTGGGGGCAGTAGCCCCCAAGAAAGCAAAAATAAACAATAATAAACTTGAAAATGGTCACAGCCGCCGTATGTTTGTGACGTCACATATTAAATTCAAGCATTTGGCGTCATAGGCCTGGCAACCTCGCTTGTAAATATGGACATAAATTTGGGTCCGCTATACTGCAATTTTTCCAAATAGGCCTTTTAATTTGTCATAGAACTTGTATGTGAATTACCGAGTATTCTTTCCAAAAATACGTGATTAAAATATACCTAGCCACCCAATAAAGTAAAAGTTTTCAAACGTTTTAAACTCAGATTATCTCAAACTTCATTCTTGGCTATTCATTTCCAGACTGGTACATGCACAGAAGACGACTTTTGCGTTTTTCATCTTCTATCTGGAACTTTGGAACTGCCGATTTTAGACCAGAGCTTCCAAAGAACACCTGGGAGTGGCATGATTGTCATATGTGAGTCAAATTTGCCTGCTGAACATAAGTTGTGGCCGATTTAATTAACACCTTGATTATTTTATCATAAGAATTAACAAGAAACTTGCCTCTTTCTGTAGTTTTGTGCGTGCTGAGCTTCCAACCACTGGGTCCCGGGGATCGATTCCCGGTCGAGCCTAAATTTGATGGCTATTTCATTTTTCATCTCATTTCCATGGTCCCTGCCTGTCCTAATTAGCCTATCAAGTGCAGAAATACAGGACATAAAGCCCGAATCCACCACCATATCGGTTTTTTTATGTTCATTTTGTAGACAGTGCTGATTAACAGTAGGCTTCTTCTCTGGAAGAAAATAAAGAAGGAAATAAGATTTAAAACAGACAAATCATAGTTGAATATAGTCCTAATTTTAAAATGACACAATTTTAATATAACACAAATATAATTACCATATAGGAACACCTGTGTCATCTACATATTACTATACTCTTCAGTCTGTAGTTTCTTTTCAAACTTTTTTCGCTTTAATCCAGGCATTACCACAGCATGGCTATATTCGCTCATTACGACATCATGGATGACCATGGTAACCGTGTTGCCGAGGGTCACAAAGCGTCCTTCTGTTTGGAGGATGTCCGATGTCGTCCTGGGGTGAAGAAAAAGTACGCCTGTCAAGGATTCGCTGACCAAGGTAAGCAGTAGTAGACTAGGGTTAAGACCAGTGATTCTGAAGTTATTGGTTCTTATGCACAGGATAACTGAAAAAGAAAAAAAAAATACAATCATCCAAAAACACATGAAAGAAACAGTAGTGGATTGGGGGGAAAAAAAACATTCATTTTTATTTTTTATTTCTGACTGATTGTCAAATTTCGCAAACCCCCCAACCTGATTTTTTTTACACAAGTCTTTTCTTTACTACATTGTATTTGGTTTCAGCAGATTTACAACACTGTTACTTTCACAAAAACCTTTTAATTTTTACTGAAAAATTTGTCAGAAAAAGCAATATTCTTCAATTGGCTACACTATTACAAACTTTTAAATATAAATAATAAACTTCATTGAAAAATATACTCAGAAGACCATACATCATAGCATCTTCTGCAGTATTTATTAATTTTTTTTGTGATGTTCATTCTCTTAAAAAATTACATTTCTTTCTTACTCGTCCTCTCACCTGACTGGCTTTCAAGACAATAAAAGAACCACCAAACCAATTTCTGTTTGTAGGAATAACTCCAGGATGTGCTGACGATTACCTTCATGACATAGACTGTCAATGGATTGACATCACTGAAGTCAAACCTGGAACTTACAAATTTCAGGTAAGTCTTAAAAATGACAACAAAACGTTTAGTCTTACAACATGAAATTCAAGATACAATGCTTAGTTTTATTTCGTTAGGCAAAAACAAACATTGGCATAATGTGCAATGGAAAAATTAAGGTCATAACAACTATAAAGAAAAAAAAAAGAAAAAAAAAAGAAAGAAAAAAGTATCAGAACAAAGGATTAAAATGCAGTGTTCATAAAACAAATTGAGTTATAAAATGGTTATAATTTAAATAATGCTTATAATTAAAGTATTAGCAATGGTCTACATACCAGAAAGCCATGCCACAAAGGTCAATTCCCGTGGTTATATAGTCCTTAACTGTTTGCATCCAGAGATTCTAGTACATACCCATGGTGAGAAGTACTACATCAATCACATCGGCCAACTTTGCTAAAGGTCCTGGGTGTGAATCACAATCCGCGAATCCCAGCCTGCATCTTCCTAAAGCTCTCCAACACAGCTACGCAGCATAGGAGGGCTTGCTTTGGGAAGATGCCCAACCTGGGCCCTGGGGTCTACATGTCAGCTGGATATGTCACATGAGATGTTAAATTAGTGGTGCCTTGTAAATGGTATCTAGCCATGGGGGTAAATGTGTAACATGGGTTGCACTTCAAGCCTTATCATCTCATCATTACATCTGCCTCTGGTAGCTGTTCATATAAGCATGATAAGCTGGCTAAGCTTCAGACCAGTAGCACTGAGACAAATAAGCAGTATTCAGATGATACTGATAACAATTATCAGTCCATCAACATTGCCATTTTTATCCAGTGTCTATGCAGGAAGCTGGGGACAAGTGAAAGACCCACAGATGAAGTTAATGACTCATGGTGCGTTACACATGATAATGTGTAACACACCATTGACGCCAACTCGATCTCATCATAACACCTGCCTCTGGCAACTGGTCATACACAAGAAGACAATACATAATGTTCAAAGAGTTATAACATTTGACTTAAAACTTTTTTTCTTTTCTTTTTAGGTTCATGTCAATCCTGAGTACCGCGTCGCTGAACTGAATTTCCACAATAACGCTGCCACATGTACTTTGGAATACACCGGTTTCCAAGTCTACTTGACCAACTGTACTATAGGTCGAGCATAAAGCTAGTTTATGACATATATCATCCCCCAAATTCTACTTGGGACTCGTTATGATTTTATGGTGCTATTCACACTTTACAACTCAAGGTCGAAATGAAAGAGCACAACATTTTTAAAACTTTGATAAATAATTTATTACTTGTTCAAGTGCTTTTTCACTTTTTATACATACATCAAGAACACACAGTGTGAAGGATAATTACCGCTTTAATATTAGATATAAACTTAATTGTGTTAAATTTTGTGTATATAAATCATGTATAGTGAGGCTAATAAACTTATACCAGACAAAAATTCAAGTTTTCTTTCAGTCGAGAAGATTAAGTTTAAATTTGAAGAAAGCAGAGTATCCTTTTACCATGTACTTGAGAAAGACTTATCCTTGAACAGGCTAATAAGGATACAATACATAATATCCAGAAACTATATATTTATATAAAGGTTGCCTGCCACATCAGCATATGGTCAATAACTTTTTTTATGCTTTAAACATAATTTGCTGTCACTCCAATACACAATAAACTCCCTTAAGGTCATCACAATTGAAATGGAATGTTTTACATTATCTTCTCATACATTTTGGATTCTCTGTATATGTCCATGCTATTCCCATACAACAAAAAATTTAAATGATCATACGGCACATCTTCAATTGAATGGAAATGAAGTTGCCATAAAAATAAGGCTTGTATTCCCCATAGCAGTATAAATGTGTCAGACACATGACATCTATATTTGAGACATCCTTCGAACAATTTAACACAAATTGTATAGTTATCCCAGACAGACCCACAGCATGATAATTCCCTACATCAGAGATGGATAGTTATCCCACTATGTATCAATAATTAAAACCTTTTACTTTATTGTTAATACAAGCAAATTAAACCAATAGCAAAACCACCCAATTACAATATTAGATAAACATTTATATTAGCAATATCCTCCCCCAAATATGAGAAACATAACACTTCTAAGGACACTTCATCCCGCGAATCGCACAGAATTCAAGATAGTGATTCTAACCTTATTTCCAAAACCAAATTTTAAACACATAATTGCAAACTCTTAACCTCAAAAAGACACTTTTAAAAGATGATTAAGTTTGAATGAGAGTCCATTATTATTATTAAACTATGAACATTTATGATGGAAGAAAACCTGAGCGTTTTGCGAATAGTCTGCCTTTATTTGGATCCCTCCAGCCTTTGCGCCGAGATACGCAGCTCCGTAACTGGCATTTTTGACTACATTATGAAGCGTGAATTCGTTCAACGTAATGTCACCTGGGTATTTTGGCTGCAGACCTTCAAGGAATCCTACAGAATATAAAAGATAGGAGTAAAATTCGCAACAAAAGTTTTTGTCTTGATAATGAGAGTTAACGGCACAGATTGAGATCATTAACCAATGGCAAAACCACCTAAGAAGAAGAATTCAAATAACAAACTTCAATGTTAACCTATTGAAGCAAATTGAAGATAATAAATTTATATTGATTTGTAGCCCCTTTTCTCATCAACAGTGATCAATGTAACATACAAGCTGTATAAATCCTGAGCGTATAATTTAGTTTCAAGAGGTACCTACCTTTTTGCATAATATTCCAGCTCTTGAAAACAGATCCAATACACACAATATGAAAGCCACCCTCTGCTTGTAAAAGAGTCTGCCAAATCAATGGAACAAGAAAAAAATTAATGACAACAGATGGCTTCATATTTTTATGAGTTCTCGGTATGTGCTCCATGAAGAATAGAATAGTAGTTTCATTAACAAACTGGCTTTAACAGTGAGATACTTGTATTAGCAGAATCACGTCACCTCGGAATACCTCGACATTTCGAGGATAGGGTGATGACTGCAACTTTTCAAACTTGAAGACAGTAGTCAGATCAAATTTCTCAGCAATTACTAATGACACAGAAGCAATAAGTGACTGAGACCCTTATTCTGTTCCATATGCTGATTTGCATAATACACTCCTCAGGTCATCAAGGTCATTGAGCACCTTTAATGATGTCACATTTCGATGTTATTATCTAACAATGCTGGAGCATAGTTATTATTAACTCCCTCTATTGGTGCAATAGTTCCCCATTAGATATTCATAATAATATCCACTCTAACCTTATCCACTTTGGGCAAGATGGCTAACACATGTCGCCCGAGAGTTTTGCCAGCTTCGTGGAATATTGACAAGCAAAGGGGATCTTTTGCTTCTGAGGCTCCTGAAATGCATATTAAAATTGTGTCACTTTATTGACATATTGCATCACTTTATTAACACATTGTGTCACTTTATTGACATATCTGAATGAGATTAAAAGCACATTTCAATATTGTTTTATACACAACCAACTGCATAATTATTGCATATTGTATGCATTTCTGTTTCATTGAAAAAACAAGATATACCGTCGGAACCGTTTTTGACGCGAATGCTGATAACAAAAATCTGGTTATAATAAAGTCGTTCTTTGCCTTTCTTTTAAATCAGACCCTCGCATAACAAAACCTGGTTATAACTAACACTATTGAAAGGCTCAAATGGTTAGTTATATAAATTAGTCTGAGCGCGCATGTTAAAATCTAACTTAATAACCTAATTTTGAATGGACAGTTAGTACATACCTTTGGCAACTTCTGAACAGAACCCAGCAACAAACGTCTTGTCAAACTTTCCATATATGTGACTGAGTATGCTCAGTGTGTCTGAAATCTAAAGTAATGTTTAGCTTTAAATATGATATGCATATTGTATATTTCTACATGGAATCCAACAATTGAGACCACCCCACCCCTGGGAATCACTGAATTGGGTATCAGTATCAAGGTGGTCTTAATTATGCACGAGCACTTGAATTTATTTTTGCGCCCAAGCCAGGTTATCTTCTTATATAATATTTTATATTGTAGCTGGTACCAAAAGGTACCAATATAAATTCAAGTGCTCGTGTAATTATGCAATGTTTTCAACACAATAGATGGATAATAATTGCAATTATAGGTTCTAACGCATTATATCTTCAAATTGTGTGACCTAATCAATTATCATAATTTTGAAAATCAATAAAATAATTTATACTTGTAAGACTCGTGGAATTGATACTATCTATTATGCAATCTCAACAAATTCAAACGACTAGTAATATATAATCATTAATGCCATCTCACCTTAAAATAATTAAACATCGCATTCTTCAAATAACTAATATCATGCTCCAGATGCTCCATGTTGTCGAGTGCGTCTATTACTGTTTTCAAACTTTTCAAGCTTATCCATATTCCTGAAATGCAAATTATAAAGATCCTTATTATAAAGCCTATTCTAATTTTGCGCAATTATATGCATTCTTGGAAAATAATGGAACCAGCTGGGATATCCTCTGATATACTATATTAAATTTCTCGAAAACAGTATCAATGAGAGGGTGGGGGGGGGGGGGGGGGCGAGTACTGGTTTAAGGTAGGAACGTTGAACATCACAGCTGATTTGACACCAATTTCCTGAACCACAGCAGAGTTAACAGAAATCAAACACACCACTTCCTTCATCTCCCAATAGGTGGCCCCATCCACCGACGCGCGATCTTTCTCCATTAGGGTTCACTACTTCACAATTGCTGCCAGTCCCTGCGATGAGTACCAGACCACCTGAAAAAACAAATGATGAAATGAGTCATAAAATTTACGATTTTTCACTCGTTAGGCCTAGTTTTTCAAACACTTGATTGTGACTCAAGTCTTGAATCACACTCGGGAGTCAGAGGTTTTGATCCATACAGATGCTGAGACTGACTCAAGTTTGAGTCAGATTCAAACATAGAAAAACTAGGCCCAGGTCGTAAATGAAGGCCAATCTGCTGTAAACACAGCAGTAGTAGTGGCATAATATGATAGATCATGACATGTACTTTCGATCCAAAAGCCCTTGGTATCATTCTGTGGGGCTTCAATATTCTCAACCATAGGTAAACTTTTGGTAAACTCTATTTACTGTACTGGCAATGAGAAAAAAACCAACCAAAAGAGCTCTGCTGGGAAAAGTATGTTTTATAATAAAATTACCTTGCCAGTTTCTTCCGAAAGGTGGCGCTACAATCAGGTGCGAAGCACTGGCCTTTCTCACAATCAATTTGCGGCTCCCCTTAAATTGGGGAGGGAAATGCTACTGCGTGTCGTCAGCATGGGTAGTGCGATTACTATGCCTAATTTCTTTCTTTCAAGAAGCCACTCGCTGTAAAACTGGTTCAGACGATTTTTTTTGGCTCAAACAATACTAATGTCATGAAATTGCACAACTTTACCGTGGAATTCCACCAACTGCAGAAGGTACTATTTTCGTGAATTTCACTGAACAAGCATTGTAACGGCATTGTGATGCCTTTTCAACGCTTTTTTTACATTATATACCGCCATGCCATGTTTCAGTTCTTGAAAAGACCAGTGCTACGCACCGGACAAGCACCATCTTTCGCTTAGAAATGGATTACCTCGTGGAAAAGCAGTGGCAACAGCACCCTCTGTATCACAACCAACAAAGTAGTGTTCTGCAAGATCAGGGTTCAATGACCTCAGACTGTCTTCAATATTTTTCCGAGCTTCCAGAGTATCGGCTCCTGACATGGACAAACCCTGTAAAACACACACATTGATGAGCCCTTTATGAAAGTATCAAACCTGATGCATCTTTTTATGCCAGGTTGGCATGAACAATTACATTACAAATATTGAGAGGGCTGCAACGCACAGAAAACAGTTTAACACCAATTCACGAAGTCATGTCCATAAAAAAAACACTAAAATTGGCTTCATCCATCTTGCAGAACCACAGAACCATACTATAAAACTATAATAATAGGAATATATTTTTAAGATTGGCCTCAAACGTCAATAAATCACATTTTATTAAGGATATATAAATTCAATAATAATGTGTCTCCTGTGACCTCTACATGTCGAAAATTTCCATACATTCATTCATGAAGAAATGTCAAGTTTAAATACCATGGCATGAAGTTTGGTCTCGGCGTCAAGTCCAGCTTTGACCTTGGCTTGGGTTGCAAGGTCATTGATTCTTTTGGCGCATTCTTCCAGGCCTATAAGCTGAATGGGAAAAGGCATCATTAAAAATATTGGGGATGTTAAATTTATTAAAACGTACAAGAACATAAACTGACATTCTATCGAGCATCTCCACTTATGTATGACTGAATTGTGAAAAACTAGCTTCCCAACTATCCTACTCAATTATATATAGTCCCATATCTGAAATAATAAAAATTTTGCAAAAATGATGTTTCCCTCCCCATGTCTATTTCAGTCAAATAAAGTGACTTAAAATTCATTTCTTTTTCAGTTAACACCTAGGGGAAATTTTCATTGATGTGGTCTATTTTTATGCTATGATTACTACAATAACAACAGTGCAAACACACCGTATGTGTCAAACACAGATAAACTGGGGAAATGAAACTCACCCACTGATTTGAGCTTGGTCCCTCACACTCACTTAATACTGTTCCGTCATCTTTCATTAGGACCATGAGGGTCTTGGTGGCACCACTGAAAGAAAAGAAGAGTGAAAAGTAAGTCTAAATTTGATTTGAAACCAGTAACCAGAATATTGGAACTAGATGCACATGAACAAACATTTTGACTGTTTCTGTAAATTGCATGTTTAATGTACATCTTTGCACCATCTACATTGCTTAGTACAATACCAACCCATCTACTCCTGCAAAATACATAATTTCCTATATTTTGACACAAACTTCCTATATTTTGGCACCAACTGTATCCTAGTATCCGAGCGCAATCAAATGATTGTCACAATATGGGACAGAGGTGTCATTTCAACATAGTCCTGAAAACTGTAATAAAGATGCTTATCGCATCATTGAAGATCCCAAGATAGTGACATACACAAGCTCGAGGAAAGGGAGAGATCATGATCACTTTAGGAAAATTTGTGTGCACCTGCAAAAATATCTAGACAGAGTAGACATCCCATTCTGAATCTTATCATTGTGGACATATCTATAAAATTATTTTTGACAATACTTTCAAGCTCACTTACAAAAAAAAAATCCTGCATGATATTATATATGAAGTTGTGAACATAAAGGAGTGCAAAATTAAGGTCATATAAAAGGAATGTGTCATTATGTGAACTTTAAAAAAAAAGAAAGGAAAAAAGAATTTAAGGAAAATAAATAATAAATACTGCTACGGTTTATGACAATCACTTGACTACTAATTGCTGGTTGCTTTTACCATTGAATGACACAATATATTATCATTAATGTCACTGTTCAGTGTTCACATTGTAAGTTTTAGTGTCACAGGTGCCCACTGTTTGTTTACACACATACCCTTCAACACCTCCAATATAAACATCACTGTCTGGCATGATTGTAATCTGATAAAAAAGCTGTCAACAACAAAAACTTGAAAAAAAAAACAAGTGTCTGAAGTCCACATCCAGTAGCGGAAAACTGCATGAAAAATTTCACAAGAAATCAGTGTGAAGGCGTTGCAATTCTTGTAGCAGACGACAAATAACTGGCCGAGATTTCTGTTATAGCACTAGAATTGTGGCTTTGAGTGTATAGAGTAAGAAAGCAAAATAATTTAGCTATCTGCCCACATTTTAATTGATATATTGAGGAGAAAATGGAATGATTGAATAACTATGGTGTTTGGATTTTCCACAAGATGGCATCTTGATGGTTAAAGCAAGCGCCACCTTTAGTGTTTGCCTGTAACTAACCAACCCAAACAGACGATCCAGACAGTCCAGACGCATGGATTGTCTGTCAATGATGACATCAGCAGGTGCATTTTCAAGAAACTGAAAACTCGAGCAAGTTCTTCAAATCATGAACAGAGGAGACATGAAGACTTTGGTGGCAGCTATATGCAAACGCGATTTAGATAAGGTAAATGAAGTAGATATCTAGCTACTGATAGGAATTTGAAAAATTATGAAATTTATAAAAACGTTTGGTAGACGTCACACAAGGCCTTGTCATGTGTGACGTAAGCAATCATGTATGGACTTGCTCCCTTGTCTGCTTTGTTACCTAGATACACATTTCATTAAATACATTCCTAAAATTGAACTTGAAATTTTATTCCTTTTGTTAAATTTTTTATATTTTATTGAGTGATATGTCAGAAAATAGTTAATGTTTCTCAATAACCGACAATAAATAAATTTTTTTTTATTGTATTGTATTGTATTAAAGCAAGTCGCAGTGCCGCACTCCCCCACACGGCTACAGCAAGCTGTGCGGGGGCAAGTGGACTTGCCATGGGAAGATGAGTTAAATACTGTGCAAGTTAACTACTATGCAGTGTGTACTGCAATATGCTGAGCGAACTTCAGTTTGCCACTTAGTTAAAAAAAGATACCACAGTGTGGCTACATTTTCAAAAATAATTGCTCACACCTGTGTCCAATCCATAATCTAAACACATCTTAGCTATAGTCAATCATTTATATGATCTAGTTGATCTAGTCGGGGAACCGGTGCTAGAGGTCTTTCAAACTTTCAATAAAGGTTCGATTGTAAATTTTCAAACTTCTCTTATCACGCAGGTTGGGGTGTACTTGGACCAACATCCAAAATGCGTCAATAAATTTGTCAAGTACAAGAATGAAGGATGGAGCGGCAAATGTATCCCAATATTTTATGCTGTTTCTCGAGGTGGCATTCATATCGTCAAACTACTCCTTCTGAGAGGTATGTGTAATGTGATTCTTGTTTTTGATTTGTGACTCAATCAGTTACTACTCCTTTCAGGCCTGAGCATCAGCAAAAAGATGGTAACCCACACATCGTTCTCCTGAAAATGTGCCTTGGTAACTGCAAAATACGCCAGATGGCAGCGCGAAGGGTTGCCACAAGGGCAAAGGGAACAAAATTGCGTTCGCGGCATTTCAGGTTAAGGTAACCTCCACGAGAACGAAACGATCATTCGCCTGTTAAGCTCAGGCCTGCTTTTGAATATAAACTATATTGGCTATGATATATGCTAAAAGTAATGTCTATTTATGTGTATTTATTATTTATTCTGTCCATTATTTGTCTTCTTTGTAGACGCAAACTCAGACTTCATTTATTTGCATAATGGCTTGGAGGCCTTTCAAATGCTGGCAATCCCCTTACGAAAGGCCACGGGTTACATTTTACACTGTATTAGGCCTATTAACTTATGAACACACGCATAACATTTTGTAATTTTGCACCAGGTGCTGATGTCAATATCCCTGCATATATACGAACTACAGAACGTCAAGAGAAGATCACATGCTTTGTCTATGCCTGTCGATACTCCTACATTGATATGTTGAAGATACTCGTCGAAGCTGGTAAGCCCTAGCAGTTGCCCTGTCAGAACTTGATTCAATAAATGTAAAATAAAAACAACTCGAAAAAAACATTTGAATTGAACATTTGAATTGATATAGAGTAGGTGTACTAATAACGTGGTGGGCCTAATAACGCGATTGCCCTCAACCCTAATAAACAACTGGCAGCTAAGGCACATCAATACAAACACGAATAGTATTTTTGATGCGTAGTTAGCGGTGTCAGCGAAAAATCATATCCAAACAGTTGTGGATTAATGTAGCAGGTTTTTAACGGAATTAGGTCCTCATGGAATTAGGTACATTGACTCTAATAATGTGTAGAGATTTTTTTCCATCAATCAGTCTGCATGAGTGGCAAGAATTTGCCTTGGAGGATCGCACTTTAATAATGTTCTTTTGCTCAGGTGCCAATGTTGAAAGTCCTGCTGAGGGTGGTCAAGAACTAGAAGCTGAGGGTGGCTACATGAATTATGCGGAAGGACAACAGCGGACCACTTGTTTGCACTGGGCTGCTCTCAGATTCAAGCACCATTTGGTTCGAGAGTTACTCAATCTTGGTGCAAATCCAAATTTGAAGTGAGTGATAGGTGTATAAATCTTGATTTTTGGTAGCATAATGATTGAGTTGCGCTTCACAAAATTGCCACTTGAAGGAGAACTGGTGAAGAGAATGACAAAGTTTATAAATTTTTATAGATAATCTGATTCTAGTGGCTTCTTTTGGGTGTAATCATCAATGACCTAATGAGAATTGCACTGTGATACATAATATGTGAGAATTCAAACGCGATATATCATAATTGATTAGTAACGATTAATGTAAAAATTTTCTTTTCTTATTGATAAAAGCCACATAATATATTATGCTTTTGGCATCAGGCTGCCAAAATGGATCTGTATGTAGAACATGTAATAATTATAGTATGAACAGTTACTGTAAAATCTTGAATCTTGGAAAAAAAGAAGGATTTTTAGGGGACAAAATAGAAGAAATAGAATGGTGTTTCAGGAAATGCTGCCAATTTGAGAATATTCTATAGTTTGTGAAATAATGATTAGTTTGTGGTTACAAATCAGTTCAACTATTTATGATTGTATGCTGAGTAATGGACATTTGATAACAGGAGCCTGTAGTGTGTGATGACTGATTTTGCTTCAGAGTTAATTATGAACTCTTTGATATTTCAGATCCGCGACTGGTCAGACAAGTCTGCATTTTGTGTGTGAACTGTTTTGTCCGCCTTTGATCAAAGAAGTTATCCAAGCAGGAGGAGTAAGCAGCCATCCTGATATGTTCAGCATAACCCCACTTACGAATCTAGTCAGTTTTCCGACATCCATGTTTGAGGATAAGCGCCATACTGCGGAGGCTCTGCAGCTTGTAAGGATGATGTTAGCAGCTGGGTATCAGCTTAATTATGAGTATTGGTTGATTTCGGGACGTTACGCTCTAATCGCCGGGAGAATGAAAGAAGCTCTAGCAGAAGATGAGGAGAATCTCATGGAAGCTCCGCACACGGAAGTTGTTCGGAATATCGTCCGAAAAAAGTTTGGCAAAGACTTTTTGATGTGGTTGTTCAAATGGCCAAGCACTCCGAAGACCTTAAAGTATTTATGCAGACTCTCCATCCGACGAACTATTGGCAGTTCTTGTCTGCGAAATAAAATGAGCCAACTGGAATTACCACGAGTATTGCTCCAATACTTAGATTTGGCCATCATATGATTTTATCATAAGTGTTCTGTGATGAATTCATTTACATCGTATTGTTTATAAATATATACAGACTGTTTTTGTTTACAGAAGTTGTTTACAGATATATTAATCTTGTTATATCTGCATTGCGATTTTAAATTCAAGAATGAATGAATATTTAATGCAAGTATTGTAAATATACAAATTGATTACGAAGGAATATACTTTATTGTGCGTATTGTTTTATTATTTTTTGTTGTTGCAAGAAATATCAACACTTCTGACAGCTTTGCTAAACTTTAATGACACATAATTAGGGTGATTGGACGTCACAACTGACACAAAGGGTTATTCTCGACTGGAATATCATAATGCTGTATAGTGTTATATAGAAAACCAACAACACAATTATCAACTTGGAGGGCAGCCGTATGTTTCGTTATAGTTCGAAATATTCAATAACTTCAGCAGAAGGTCTAGCTTCTCCTCTGATCCATTCTTCCGTTCAAGTGTCAATCCAAATTTGATGAGTACAAAAACGTAGGAAAGAATCATTGTAGTAATCTGAAATTAACAGAAATGATTTTGTCTGGAAATTATATTATCTACAGTGGATCATTTATATTGACACATCAGTGGGTCCCGAAATTGTAGTTACTTTTACAATGTAACCGTTTACAATTAATGCCACAGCAATGCTAAAAGGGTGATCTCAATTGTTGGATTTCACTGTATATGCTAATTTACTTGTGAAGGTGTTGAGTATACAATCGGATCCATGTCGTGATGAACATTTTGGCTGGTATATGTAATTAGATTAATCTAGTCGAATAAATAAGGTAAATCTGGTAAAGAATATCCCATGTGCTATGACATTAAAGTTGGAAAGCACACCTGACAATATCATAAAAGAAAAACAATTAAATAATGAACTGATGATTTTCATATAATTATTTTCTCATGTACTGTGTTTAATGCTTAATTTTTGCTCTCCAAATGACTTTGCATATGCAGTAACATGTCAACATAAGTTATAGCAAAAAATAGGATATACTCATCGAGGGTAGGGATAGGTATATACATGAGCTATAAGAACCGTAAGGAGTGTTGCTCTGTCGATGTTGAAAAGATGCCAGGCAGTCAGGCCGATGTGACTCGTTGTAACCCTCTGAAGGAAAATGGATACCTTTGGAAACAAAAGGACACTAATTAGATTAATGGAAATTTGTTGGATTTGTAGATACTGACAATATTGGCTGCAGGCATTACTTTTCAATGAGATATGTATGGACATGGATTTGTTAATTATGTACATTAAAGCCAGAAAATGCTTAGTCTCCATAGCATGTGAATTTCATTAAATGATAAACCAACAAAGAACTTAATTGTGTTCCCTTGGCCTGCCTTAAATCGGGTTGCTTTAATATAGTATTGGTTGTCATAATGATTATACAAAGTGCTAAACTGTGACAGCATGTGAATTTCACATTTAATTTAATATGGGTGGTTATAAGTGCAAATTAACGGGGCCACTGACCTCATTCGCGCCCGTTCATTATATTACGAATAAAAATTATTTTACATGAAAATGCTCATTCAATATGGATTGTTATGTGATTATACAAAGTGCTAAGCTGTGACGGCATGTGAATTAAATTTAATATGTAATTATACAAGTGCTAAGAAAGTGCTAAGCTGTTATGGTATGTGAATTTCATGTTATAATGTGATGATACAAAGTACAATTGAACAGGTCCAGTGACTTCATTCAAGCGTGTTCATTATATTACGAATAAAAATGATTTAACATGAACATGCTCTTTAAGAAATTTGCTTGTAATTATTTCAAAGTTCGGAGATGCCATTTCTGAAACGGGCGCTATACAAATAAATTTGTTTATTATTATTATGCTTATCAAAGCTTGGAGGTGCATACAGAGACGGGTCCCAGGCCCGGGCACTCTTCATGAGCTACATCCCAACTGGATGTCGATTGCCTTAGACATTAAATTGGAGGTGCCTTGTACTCAGTGTCTATGCTGAGGCAAGTAAAAGATGCCACCCATGGATTAAATGTGTAACATGGTGTGGAATCCAAGTCTTATAATTTCATCATTATTTCTGCCTCTTGCAGCTGTTCATATAAGCTGACTAAGCTTCAGACCCAGTAGCATTGAGACAAAAGACATTATAATTAATTTATTTTCTGTTTTTTTTTTGGCAATTTTGGATGGGGGTGGGTTACAACTCACCTGCACAGCCGTTTGGAATTTATCATAACTTATTCCTTCTAGTTTTAGGTCAAACAGCTCATCAGCAGCTGCGGTGGCCTGAATTTAAAGATATGTAATCTAAAATACAAGTTTGACTTCACTGCTACATTACAGTTTCATTCAAATCTAGGATTTTGCAGTAAATACAATATCTGGTTTTGTTAATTTGTATGACATATAGTCAGAAATTACAGGGGACCCTGTTTTGGGATATTTAAATAGGCCAAATACGTATATTTACAATCATTACTGTTAAATGCCAACAAAAAAAAAAGTTACAGACACTCTGTATGTATTTTGATTTATATTTTTTACTGCTGTACGACAAATAGGTCAAATTTGACTAAAAAAGTGTCAATAAAATGTATCTATCTATCTATCACTACGAATATACATATCAATTATACAAAGAAGATAAATATTTGCTGTATATTCTTTCATCACTGTACTTGCCTGCATGGATACAGAAGATGCTGCCATGGTAACCACAGCTATTTGGAAGACAATCAAGAACAATTGAGCAACAACCAGTAACATTAAGAGAAGATGGCCATCATATGCATGGAAGGCAAAGTTGTAAATGACAAAACACAGAAGTGGAATACAAGTGATGTAAATGCTGAGGTTGTAGAGACTGAAAATCAAATCCATCGCGCGCACTAGACGACAAAGTTTCTGGTGTCGACGACGGAATATTTCGATTCCATTATGCTGTTTGAGGTCATCCATCAAAGCCTTTTTTAGATCAGAAGTCAAATTCTGGAAGAGCATCAAATGAAACACTAATAAGTGTTAATGAAAATCTATTTCATTTTATTTTGAAAAAATTTAAATGTCTTGGCCAAAATTCTTTGAAAATGTTCTGGCGTATATTATGGAAATGTTTCTAACAAGGTGCTATGCATTGAATAGAGTCTTTTCACTGAACAGCCCTGAATTCAGCAGGACATAAGTCTTTCCTCTTCTTACTCATTTTGCTTTTCAGACACAGTAGGTAATAACTAACTGATTCCATAAATATAACTAAATGATAAAGTGTCAAATATACATTAAAATGCACTAAAAATACTGCTGCTAGGATGCACTTTGCTTCAGCCAATCAGGAACTTTTTCAGCCAATAGAATTGCAGTATTCTGTTTTAGCCACCTGGTGGAAATACAGAGAACCTTCCGTGAAAATCCACTATTGTGTGTGATGCACTTAACAGCATCCAAAAAGATGAGAACAATGAGTCAAATTTAAGTTTGTAGCATTTAACCCAGTCCTGGGCCTCCTTATGGAGGAGGTTACAGGAGACGAGTTCGATAAATAATATCTCTATCAGAGCAATTAATGGTAACACTTGGAGGTTAATTAAAAGCAAACTCACTAAAATCATCAATAACTAGAAAATTAGGGTCCCGAGCAAAACTCTAACACTGATGCACTTACCCTAATAAAATTGTGTACAGTAATACTCTATATGGCCTAGTGGTGCCTTTTGATAGTCACATTGACATAATTATGTTGGCTATGTTTTACAAAATTTGGAAAAAATAGAAAATTTTTTTGTTTTCGGAGCAGAACTCTGACACTTCTAAACGTATACATATGCTTAAAACTTTTTCATGATATGTCTAAAATTGTGTAGTGGTGCCTTTTAGGGGTCTCATGGCCGTAATACTATAGAATTTTCATAATTAGGGCATAATAGGGAAAATTTCTACTTTTTCAAACCTCCATATAAAAACCACCATTTACCTTACATGAATGAAATTGCATCAATAATATATCTAATTTATAGTATTTTCACTTTTTTAACTTCATTTTGATATTCATTTCCTGCTAATTACAAAATAAAAATTGGAAAAAATGCCAAAAATTGGTTAAATTGTGTTTTCGGTCTACCATTAATGCACTTACCCTAACAAAATTGTATCTGTGCATTTTGATAGTCACATATCTTAGCTGTGTTTTAAAATATTTAGAGAAAAAATAAATAAAAATAAAAATAAACATTTTTGTTACCAGAGCAGGACTTACACACTACTGCACCTACATGCGTACAAAACTTAGTAAGAATATGTCTAAAATAGTGTAGAGATACCTTTTTGGGGTTTCATGAGCATTTATGACAGATAATTTTATTTAATCAGGAAAATATGAAAATTTGGACAGGTACTCTTTCAAACTCTCATATCAATGACTCTCTGATCCTTACATCAGTGAGCCCTAGAAGGTCCTGGGCCTCCACGCGGCGAGGGTGGAAATACTTGGGGTGAAGTCCTCTATCCCCAGTGGCTAAAACAGGACAGTGCGCATTGCACAAGCTGATCCAGCTATCCAACGCAGACAATTATAGATTTTTTACATGCTTCTGGTTTCTACTACCAACTATAGATAATCAATCTTACCCTAGAGAGCTTCTACATAGCCCACTCAGGTGCTAATGAGGCGTTAAACAATAACACTAACTAACTAACTAACCTTACATCAGTAACATCATTTTGCCAATGATATATCCAGATTATAGTAATTTCACTTTTAAGCTTTTTTTACATTTGTTTCATCATGCTTTTTTCGTTCATAATAATGGAAAATCTGGAAAAAATGCAAAAAATTGTGTTGCTTCCTTCATATTCCTTAGCATCCCATACTTAGCAATGACAGCCGTTAATGTTGTACAATTCATGTGCAATTATTAAATATTTGATCATAGTATTGCCATGCTCGACCCATTCAATAGTTTTTGTTTATAATTAGCAATTTTATAATAATTAGTTGCATGATGATCTATATTACTTTCACTTGACTCCAATACTTATTATGGTTTTCTTCATATACACCTGTAAAGTGGTCGGTTATAAATACTACTTTAAATGCCATAGATTTAATGCAAATCAGCAACCCAAAAATTCAGTAACTGAAGGGAATATGGCAATCGATAATATATAGTCCCTTTAGTTGCCAGCTAAATGTAAACAGCAAGCAAAAAAATATTAAAATGGGTGTGTTGAGTATCATTCCATACGCAATAAACCTTTAAGATTTTTTATTTTTTTTTATTTAAATACAAGTAAAAACAAACCTTGAAGGTTAATTTTGTATGAAATTATACCCAACATCTTTATGTTGCATAACAATGTTGCTGAATTTCATATGTATTCCTTATAACATTATAATATCATGCGCACATGAAAAATAAGACCACTAATATACACCAATATATTTAATTTCATCGTAAAAAAAACAACAATCAGGGTATTGGCTATTAGGCCATAAAATAAACACAGTTCTTGTTTATTTAAAGAAAATTCTTAATTTCTATTTATTTATATTTACCAAATCGTCTGAATATGACAATGTAGATGTTAATACCCAAGTATATTTGCATCAAAATAGGACAATGTAAGACTTAGTGGAAGGGCCTTAATTTTTAAGACATTTTCAGATTTTTTTATAACCCATGGGAACACTGTATTATTTTACACTTGACAGAATATAATGAACAAATGAAGATATTCAAGAGTTAAAAAAATAGGACATCTTGGACTCTAATTAGCATTGCATAACAGGCTATGAAGGCCAAGTGGCAATTGTTTTGGTTCACCGCACACTCTGTATAAACACTCAAGAAATAATATTTTTCCAAATTTTGTAAAAAATAGCGTTACTAGTTCATTAGGGTAAGTGCATTAGTGTTAGAGTTCAGCTCTGGAAACGAAAGTTTGTGTTAAGAGTTCTGCTTTTTTTAATGATGCCTGTGTGCTATGTGGGATTCGCTGAAGGTTTAGCTGCAGCGCAGCCTATTTTTTTTTATTAGATACTGCATTTTATAATTGCTCATGAACTTGTACTATATACCTTGAAATTCTGACGTATTCCACAGCAAATGCAAACAACCAGAGCAGTTGGTAGCATCCAGACGATGGCACTGTAACTATTGACGACTAGAAAGAGAATCTTCAGGTACATGTTGGGATTCTTCAACTGAAAAGAAAATCAGGTTTACTGTACAACTTGTATCTCATGTTCAATGTTTTTAAAACTTTGTTTTAATTTGTTTCTTTATTTTCCTTTACAGGCTAGACTGATGCACCATTTCACCATTTCAAGAGCAGCTTTGCCCACACCTCTAACCATCAGCCACAAAGGATATCCCTACTGGCCAAGGGCTAGGAGATGGGGTTATTGCTGCTGCCCGGGTTCTTGTTTATACTATACGACAAGGTCTACCTAAACATCATTGTATCTGCTTTTACAGTCAAATTCATAGAGTTGGAAACCAATCTCAGACTTAGAAGCGAAACTCCAGATTACATCACATGAATGTAGGAGTCCCATTGGCTGAGGGATTGCTTTAACCAATGGGAGTCCTGGATTCACATGACGTCCCCTGGAATTAACTTCCAAGTCCAAGCGATTGGTATCCAACTCTATGAATTTGGCTGTTAACCAAACAAGCTAGGTATACATGTCTACTGAGACTCAGTCTGAGAGCTGTGTGCTAAAATACTCCAGAATGATTGATACATGTACATTTGTTGTAAATTCTGATGTTGCATCATGAATATTTTCAGGACATGTGTATATATATATAAGTCATAACACAAGTCATATTTATAGAAGGTAGAGAGCGCTCATTGTCCACCAAGACCCACTGCAGGCACTGCTGACCCAATGTTATCGGCTCATTGTCAGCCCACTTATGGCCTACTGTAATGATGTCTGGCCAACTGTGGGTCCAATTTATTCCCTGTCCAGCTGAAACCACTTTTGGCCCATTGACCAGTATGACATCAACAAACTGCCCATTTTCCACAGTGAACATTGTGACATCATCACAATTGTTTTGACTTTATGTCATACTGGTAAAATGAAATGAAACAGATGTCATATTATATGCCAAAGGCCAAGGCGTGAATACAGTATATTGTATACCGGCTGGTCAGCCTACTTTTGCCTCATTGTTGTGTTGGCTATTGTAATGTTACAGTATCCATTAAAGATGTTTCCGTCAATAGACTTGCCAGGGTTAATTGTCATGAGCAGCTTTACCCACACCTCTAACCATTCGGCCACAAAGGATATCCCTTCTAGCCAAGTGCTAGAAGGTGGGGTCACTGCTGAGGCCCGGGACACTACATCACATCCCCCATACTTTCTTGCGATTTTGACTAACATCACAAGTCAAACATCGCAATTCTATTTATATACCCTGTGAGCGGGATTCGAACTGCCTACCCTGGCCTTCAACACCTAATTCATGCTCACAGAGGTGCCCGGATTGTGTCTACCATGTCATGAGCAGCTTTACCCACACCTCCAACCATTCGGCCACAAAGGATATCCCTTCTAGCACTTGGCTAGAAGGGATATCCTTTGTGGCCGAATGGTTAGAGGTGTGGGTAAAGCTGCTCATGACATAATAACGACGGTGAAGGCGGATCCAAAACTTGTGCAAAAACTTGTAGATGAGGGACATATCTAACATTTTTGTCAATCAGAATGATTTGGATCCATCCCTGGCTGTCGTTATTAATGCCGACAAGTCTATTAAAAGAGGCAACTTTCATCATGGATACTGTAGCCCATTGTCATCGTCAGCCTATTGTCTTGTTAGCTCTCTCGGCGTTGGCACTATGTTGGCCCACTTTCTGCCCAATATTTGGTTGACCTTGACCTACTGTTGGCCCAATGCCACTGTCTGGTCATATCAGCCCTATGTAAGGTCAGTCCTTTGTTGGCCCACTTTCTGTCAAGTGGCTGGTTGACCCACTGTTGACCTAATAGTCAAGTCAGCCCACTATCTAATTGGAATAATGTTGACCCACTGTCTGCCCCTGTCAATCAGTTTGGACAAATGTCATGTTGGCCAAGTATCCATAGAAATGCTGTGAATAGGTAGACCAATTTTTGTCAATACCATATACAGGTTCTTCTTGATCAATGATTCATACTATGATCCTGAAAGTATCACTTCATCTCTAAGCCCTGAAACATTTGTAGGACTCCATCTTACATTTTGAGATATCCTTCTAGAAAACAAACGTGAAATAAACAATACATACCTAAAAGCAAAAACATGTGCAAGATGCTCTTTCCCTGCCCGGAACCCTCAGGACTCGAGGGTCCCGAGGGTCCCTGGAAACGAATTTTTAGCAACTCACCAGATATCACACAACCCTAACCTAGCCAATTTTGACCTATGATCCTCTATTAAATGTTAATACAATTAAAGGAATACAAACCGCTAATATAACGATATTATACGCTGTTTCTATGTCAATCTGGAGCGGTGAAATAAGAACTATTTTGTGCGGTTCGCTGTACATTTGAATGTGCGTAGCGATATAAAAGTAGGTCACCAATTAATTGTTTTCACTTTCTGTAGACTGCTCGCGGTCGCTCGCACGTTATTAAGCAGTCTACTCGTAGACAGCAAGATGCTTATGTCAGTGACACCAATATAAATAATCATTGCCTTGAAATATGCAGCATCAGAATCACTGCAGTTATATGCCACACACCCTTGAAAGTCGTGGGCCTCCTAGTGTCAAAGGTGGTAACACTGTGGGTTAAGGCCTCGAACCCGATTGGCTAAATAAGCCCTATGGGCAATGCACATTGCCTAACTCTTCCTACACCTGGAATGGCTCAGTAAATACACCTTAGGTATTCGATGAAATTTTGAATAAAGAAATCTTACCTTCCATGGAGCAGATATATCAGAAGAAAACATATCAGACCCATCCTCAAAGACAATGGCGATTATGGATATGACTATAGTTCCAACAATTATTCCTGTACCAATACCAAAACATTGCAGAGACACTTTCTTCAGATAAGGACCTGTCCTACAGTGACGTTGATACACAAACTCATTCCATTGCCTCAAGAAGCTAGGAAGTTGGGGCGATATTCCAAAGTAGTATATTGTAGAAACCACAGCAGTCTGTCCATACCATACATGCATTGTGATGCGGAAGAAAAGTTTGGTTCCGTACTGATTTTGTTCAACATACGCTAGGAAGAAACGGATAAAATTAATCCAAAGGAGTATCATAACTGTGACAGAATAAGCCATGCTGTATGTGAATCTCTTGTCAGGATCTCTAGCATGGACAAGAGCTAAGAATTTCATGGGAACGATCAGGGGACGGAGGCTATTTATGACTGACGCCCTCTCCGGATACTTCACAGCGAGGCAGTTCGGATTGGTTCCACAAGCATCACAACTGGCAGTTGCTTGTGTATTAAGTCCTGAGCTATCTTTGAAACGTCGTGAGGAATATGTATCCTTGATGACATCATAAAACTCCGTATTGAATTTTGTGTTGCGGCGCATTGCTTTCCTTCGCTTACTTTTTGTACGACTTCTGTCAACTTTTTCGATAACTTGGAACATAGACAGCGACATTGCAGGGGTATGTTAGCCAGCATGGCGATTGGTTTAAATTGATTTGCTGAAGAAATTCACCTGAAAAAGGAGCAAGTAAAGACTATTATGTGGACATGAAATATAATTATATCAATTATATTATTATTTTATCTTCCTTTGGTAGCCTAGACCTCCTCATTGCAATGGCGGTACGTTCACGAATGCCTTTTTGCACATGTTTTGCACTGTAGGGATCCAATCAGCTATTAATGCATAACTTGTTATCTGCAGCAGGAACTTCCTGATGTCCTTTCTCAATATATTTTTCAATTTTTGTGATTTAGTTTGTTGACTGAGAAGGTAGGCTGGCCTAAAGGATAACACATAATGTTCATCATCACTTTATTTCTTATCAGTATTGCTGAATCTTTGAATTTAACAGTATAGGACGAAGTCTGGGCCTTAAGGTGTTTTCACTTCTTCATTAATAGCTACTGATAGTGTTCTGTTGGACAAGTAAGAGGTGACGCCATATACGTATTCTGCAATATTTTTAAACAATTTATAGCATATATGGCACTTACGTGAATTCACCTATGAGTACATGAGGTAAGACTTACACCCATAAAATGCACTATTATTGAGTTTCAGACTATGAATTTTTGTGGTTGACTTGGAATTGACTTTTAAAGTGACGCACAGGTTGATAAGGTGCACAGAATGACTGCCCGTAACTTTTATCGGAATAGCTTCAATCAAATCCAGGGGCGGATTTAGAGATGGGTCAAGGGGTCCTGACCTCCCCCCTCCCCCTCCCCCTTTTCTCTGGCACAAATGCCCCCTTACCCCCCTCCCCCCTAACAGGACCTTTGCTGCTCGTACAAGTCCTATGCCTGACCCCTACTTTTCTAAAAATCCTAGATCTGCCCCTGAAGTCCATGTTTCTGAATAGCTTTAATCAAATCCATTTGTTTTCTGTGTAACTTGTTAGAGATAACAACATGTGCTGAATAGTCACCAATAGCTACAAAATTACTGATATCTCTCCCCAATAGATCGTCAGTTCTCAACAACTTACCCAGCAAATAATGTGGCAAAACTTTAGAACTCTCTCCAGGAACATCATCAGATTTCTAACACTGAAATCACATAATTTCCAAATGTAACAAACCTAGTAAAATACATTTGTTATCATCTTTTGGTATCTTCGTAACCTTCGTGTAATGTTACTTGCTCGTTGGCATGCTGTATCAGAGACCTTGAAAATAATTCTGAATGGTTTTTGTCGTAAGTAATGATCTTGTCAGAGGTGATTCTTTGTTATGTATAGTTCGTAAGAAAGGGTTCTGCTGCTCTAGGTACAAAATGTATCACAGAAAACAATCAAAATACTAAATGCTAACTGAGTTAACTTAACTCACATTATATATTGTCTCCTTCATCATGAGAAATTAACAATTGAGACTTGCCAACTGTCTGACTATGGGACAGATTGTTTTCTCATACAAGAAACAATCTCTTGTATATACGAGTCCAGAACAGTTATAAATATTCAACAACAATAGACAATGTATTATTGAACAACACTTGCATAGCTTTGTAATGTAATAAAGTTATTGAAATGCATTCACATTACCATCCATTGATGACCGGAACAGGAAGTAATTACTTTTGCATCACTGGCAAGGAGCCAAATGTGTCCAGCTATTTTCTTTATACCAAAGACGTCGTATCATGAGAGGAGCAGTAGTCTTAGCTATGCATATCCCTGGCCAACGTGCCTACCTAAAAATAATCCTGTCTGTGTACACATACTGGGGATGCAGGGCTAAATACACTGCACACTATATCTCCTGGTCCATGATAATGTAATATATACTAATAACGATAATCCATCTATTAATACCCATACAAATTTGAGGTATCATGGGTATTATATATAATAATTAAAATCCCTCTTTGAGTATCATATATTGTGTATGTATCAATAATAGGTACCTATAACATACAGTCTCCAAGCTGCTGCTAAATATCTTGCAGTACAGGCAATGCTGCCTCTACTTAGTAACTAAAATATACACCAGAGGACTCACGGGTGATTGAATAGGTTTGTTTGTTTGTTATGAGTTATTGGGTACAGACAGATATATAATACAACTAAGGGGGAAAAATTCTTGGGCAAAACTCAATAAATCAAATACTGAGACATCAACTGCACTGGTGGTTGAACGAAGTTTATGTTAAACAATAAACAAGAATCAGACAAGTGTTCTTCAATGAAATTAGCATACCTGATGGAGTGACTACAACCAAGTCTTTATATGAAACGTTTATTTATTGTTATCTGTATGCAAACTTAAATTAATCTTTTATCAATGTATATCCTCAAATAACAATTAGCTATTTTGTTTATTTAACTTATTTTTCATTCATCCAGTAGTTGTTATCATAGCTGTATCACATCAATTATTGCAAATGACAGTTAATCAAAGTCGTAATTACATAAATCATTCATAATTTTTGTAATAATTGTATCATGTGATGCAAAATAAATAAACTCTAACTTCAACCCTTTCCACAATTAGACAGCAGACAAAAAAAATATGTTTGCACCTGGTTCCTTTATTAACATAATAATTTACCTCCGTATAGAGACAATCTCGTGATTTTCTGCTGTAAATCAATAGACAACCATGTAAAACTTATCTTAATAGGGAATGCATTGTAAGCCACTGGACAATCTTCAATGTAAACTTGAAAGTCGTCTGTTGCTCTCAATAGGGAATTTAGTGACTGGAAACCTTTGTCTATCGGTCTGAGAATGGAATTTCTATTGTAGAGTCAATTGACAATCGCGTAAATCTTATTGTCCTTAATAGGAAATTTCTCTATATATGGTAAATCACTGGACAACTATGTATAACTGAGCATCTATGGGACTTAATAGGGAATTTGTATTAAAAGTCACTTGACAACCACGTAATATTGCCAATCAGGAACACCATCCAGATTTGTAGTTGAATCTTTGTATAATTCACACTTGAATAATGGCTGTCTTAAACTTATTGCAAAACTTCTGCATGAAAATTGATGACAAAGCTTTGCACAAGGCCAAGAGAAAGGTCCTTTAATGATGAATGAAGTGAATGGGCTTCTCCAAGGATGTCCTGTTCCAACTTGCTTAAAGTGTCTTCTTACTTCACATCCTGTAATGAATAAGACCAGTCATAATGCAATGACATATTGAATGTTTACACATCTTTATTTATATTTTTGAAAATACTAGATTATATTTTAGTTAAACGTTTATCACTTGTATTTTGCTTCTGTGATGGGAACAGAAAACTACCCCACCCAAGGGACAAACTGATGTGTAATATGTTTTGAACTTCCTCATCATTACATTTGCCTCTGACAATTAATATTTTACACAATACAATACCATACGATACAATTCTTTATGCTAATGTCCCCACCTGAGGTGAATCCGGTATTTGTGGTATTTGTAAGTTGATCATTTGTGGCTAAACCTGAATTTGCTGCGGTTGTAAGTGATTTGTCAGTTGGTAATTCTGAATTTGTATTTGCAAGTGAACTATCACTAGCTAATCCAGAATTTGTTGTGCCGGTATGTGAATTATCAGTAGCTAATCCAGTATTTGTTGAATTTGTAAGTGAATTGTCAGTAGCTAATCCAGAATTTGTTGAATTTATTAGTGAACTGTCAGTTAATCCAGAATTTGTTGTACTTGAAAGTAAATCATCAGTAGGTAATCCAGAATTTGTTGTGCCTGTATGTGAATTGTCAGTTGGTAATCCTGAATTTGTTGTACTTGAAAGTAAATTATCAGTAGCTAATACAGAATTTGTTGTATTTGCAAGTGAACTATCAGTAGCGAATCCAGAATTTGTTGAATTTGTAAGTGAATTGTCAGTTGATAATCCTGAATTTGTTGTACTAGAAAGTGAATTATCAGTAGGTGAATTGTCAGTAGCTAATCCAGAATTTGTAAGTGAATTTTCAGTTGGTATTTCGGAATTTGTTGTTTTCGGAAGTAAAGTATCAGAAGCTAATCCAGAATTTGTTGTATTTGCAAGTGAACTATCAGTAGGTAATCCAGAATTTGTTGTACTTGAAAGTGAATTATCAGTAGCTAATCCTGAATTTGTTGTGCCTGTATGTGAATTGTTAGTTGGTATTTCTGAATTTGTTGTATTCGGAAGTAAAGTATCAGTAGCTAATCCAGAATTTGTTGTACTTGTAAGTGAATTGTCAGTAGCTAATCCAGAAATTGTAAGTGAATTTTCAGTTGGTATTTCTGAATTTGTTGTATTCGGAAGTAAAGTATCAGTAGCTAATCCAGAATTAGTTGTACTTGGAAGTGAATGGTCAAAAGGTAATCCAGAATTTGTTGAATTTGCAAGAGAACTATCAGTAGCTAATCCCGAATTTGTTGTACTTATAAGTGAATTGTCAGTAGCTAATCCAGAATTCGTTGAATTTGTAGTTGAATTGTCAGTTGGTAATCCTGAATTTGTTGTATCTGAATTTGTTGTACTTGGAAGTGAATTATCAGTAGCGAACCCAGAATTTGTTGAATTTGTAGGTGAATTGTCAGTTGTTAATCCTGAATTTGTTGTACTTGGAAGTAAATCGTCAGTAGCTAATCCAGAATTTGTTGTGCCTGTATGTGAATTGTCAGTTGGTAAGCCTGAATTTGTTGTACTTGAAAGTGAATTATCAGTAGCTAATCCTGAATTTGTTGTACTTGGAAGTAAATAGTCAGTAGGTAATCCAGAATTTGTTGTGCCTGTATGTGAATTGTCAATTGGTAAGCCTGAATTTGTTTTACTTGAAATTGAATTATCAGTAGCTAATCCTGAATTTGTTGTACTTGGAAGTAAATCGTCAGTAGCTAATCCAGAATTTGTTGTGTCTGTATGTGAATTGTCAGTTGGTAAGCCTGAATTTGTTGTACTTGAAAGTAAATCGTCAGTAGCTAATCCAGAATTTGCTGTGCCTGTATGTGAATTGTCAGTTGGTAATCCTGAATTTGTTGTACTTGAAAGTGAATTATTAGTAGGTGAATTATCAGTAGCTAATCCAGAAATTGTAAGTGAATTTTCAGTTGGTATTTCTGAATTTGTTGTATTCGGAAGTAAAGTATCAGTAGCTAATCCAGAATTAGTTGTACTTGGAAGTGAATGGTCAAAAGGTAATCCAGAATTTGTTGAATTTGTAAGAGAACTATCAGTAGCTAATAATCCAGAATTTGTTGTACTTATAAGTGAATTGTCAGTAGCTAATCCAGAATTTATTGAATTTGTAAGTGAATTGTCAGTTGGTAATCCTGAATTTGTTGTATTTGTAAGTGAATTGTCAGTCAATCCAGAATTTGTTGTACTTGAAAGTAAATCGTCAGTAGCTAATCCAGAATTTGTTGTGCCTGTATGTGAATTGTCAGTTGATAATCCTGAATTTGTTTTACTTGAAAGTGAATTATCAGTAGGTGAATTGTCAGTAGCTAATCCAGAATTTGTAAGTAAACTGTCAGTTGGTAATCCTGAATTTGTTGTAGTTGGAAGTAAATTATCAGAAGCTAATCCAGAATTTGTTGTACTTGTAAGTGAATTGTCAGTAGCTAATCCAGAATTTATTGAATTTGTAAGTGAATTGTCAGTAGCTAATCCTGAATTTGTTGTATTTGCAAGTGAATTATCAGTAGCTAATGCTGAATTTGTTGAATTTGGTAATGTATTGGCAGTTTGTAATTCTGAATTTGTTGTATCTGAATTTGTTGTACTTGGAAGTGAATTATCAGTAGCGAACCCAGAATTTGTTGAATTTGTAGGTGAATTGTCAGTTGTTAATCCTGAATTTGTTGTACTTGGAAGTAAATCGTCAGTAGCTAATCCAGAATTTGTTGTGCCTGTATGTGAATTGTCAGTTGGTAAGCCTGAATTTGTTGTACTTGAAAGTGAATTATCAGTAGCTAATCCTGAATTTGTTGTACTTGGAAGTAAATAGTCAGTAGGTAATCCAGAATTTGTTGTGCCTGTATGTGAATTGTCAATTGGTAAGCCTGAATTTGTTTTACTTGAAATTGAATTATCAGTAGCTAATCCTGAATTTGTTGTACTTGGAAGTAAATCGTCAGTAGCTAATCCAGAATTTGTTGTGTCTGTATGTGAATTGTCAGTTGGTAAGCCTGAATTTGTTGTACTTGAAAGTAAATCGTCAGTAGCTAATCCAGAATTTGCTGTGCCTGTATGTGAATTGTCAGTTGGTAATCCTGAATTTGTTGTACTTGAAAGTGAATTATTAGTAGGTGAATTATCAGTAGCTAATCCAGAAATTTTAAGTGAATTTTCAGTTGGTATTTCTGAATTTGTTGTATTCGGAAGTAAAGTATCAGTAGCTAATCCAGAATTAGTTGTACTTGGAAGTGAATGGTCAAAAGGTAATCCAGAATTTGTTGAATTTGTAAGAGAACTATCAGTAGCTAATAATCCAGAATTTGTTGTACTTATAAGTGAATTGTCAGTAGCTAATCCAGAATTTATTGAATTTGTAAGTGAATTGTCAGTTGGTAATCCTGAATTTGTTGTATTTGTAAGTGAATTGTCAGTCAATCCAGAATTTGTTGTACTTGAAAGTAAATCGTCAGTAGCTAATCCAGAATTTGTTGTGCCTGTATGTGAATTGTCAGTTGATAATCCTGAATTTGTTTTACTTGAAAGTGAATTATCAGTAGGTGAATTGTCAGTAGCTAATCCAGAATTTGTAAGTAAACTGTCAGTTGGTAATCCTGAATTTGTTGTAGTTGGAAGTAAATTATCAGAAGCTAATCCAGAATTTGTTGTACTTGTAAGTGAATTGTCAGTAGCTAATCCAGAATTTATTGAATTTGTAAGTGAATTGTCAGTAGCTAATCCTGAATTTGTTGTATTTGCAAGTGAATTATCAGTAGCTAATGCTGAATTTGTTGAATTTGGTAATGTATTGGCAGTTTGTAATTCTGAATTTGTTGTAGTTGTAAGTGAACTGTCAGTTGGTAATCCAGAATGTGTTGTACTTGGAAGTGAATGGTCAGTAGGTGAATTGTCAGTTGGTAATCCTGAATTAGTTGTATTTGTAAGTGAATTATCCGTAGCTAATCCAGAATTTGTTGTATTCAGAAGTGAAATATCAGTAGCTAATCCAGAATTTGTTGAATTTGATAATGTATTGGCAGTTGGTAATTCTGAATTTGCTGTAGTTGGAAGTGAACTATCAGTAGCTAATCCTGAATTTGTTGAATATGGTGTAGTAATATATGAGGGCACATCTGATTTATCATAATTTGTGCTTGCTTTTGGATCTGTACCAGTAAGTATATTTGAATTCACAGTCATGTGCACGAGACCTTTTGATGTTATTGGTCCCTGTGTATCCTCATTAGCTATAGTTGTTTTAAAGGTGCTTAGTACAGTTTCTCCAGTTGCAACATTGGTATAGGCTGAACTTCTAGTACCTGGTTGGACAACTTCAGTTGATTGTAGACCAGGTGTCACAGATGCTAGTTGAGATGAACCAAGACTTGCGGATGAGGAAGGATCTTTTCCTGGTTCTAATAAATTTGGACTTGATGTTGATTGAGGAGTGACTGAGATTGGTTCCGAGCTTGTTTTGGTGGTCATAACATTCACATCAGTTTCGTGACTTGAGCTGGATATGGTGACATGTTTATTAGTAACTGGTGTGAATGGTATAGAACTGAGTTCTGCAGCAGACTCCAATTTACTGGAATTTTGTCCAGTGCTTACACCAATGCTTGGTTCAGATGGTATGTCAGATGCATCAACATTTTTGCTGAAGCCTGATGTGGTTGGATCTGTTCCTTCACTTGACGTAATCAAGTTTGAAGCAATTGCATCCGTGTTTATCCCTGATGTTGTAAGAGTTTGTTTTGTACTTTGGTCTAGATGCGATATTTCAGTAGTTACTTTATTGATTGGTTCTGATGAATGAGATCCACCACTTGATCCTACTATTTCTTGCATTCCATCTCTAGTAATGCTAACTGTAGTGCTATGAACCGCTGAATTGGCAATCATATCATTCATTCCTCCATGTGACACTGCTGGATACATAGTACTTGGTTCGAAACTTGAATCCAATTCAGTGACTCTCTTTTCAGTACTCATTTCAGAAAGCAAATTAAGTGTGAAACTGGAATCTGTGTTTGGGTTTAAAGTAGATGATGCTGTATTACTTATTGGGGGTACTGTGGTACTCGAATCAGTATTTGACTTTACAGTAGGAGATTCTGTAGTACTCTGTGATTGTAATGTGGCTCTAGAATCCGTATTTGACTTCATACTAGGAGATCCTGCATTACTTTGTGGTGATTGTGTGACACCTGAATGGGTATTTGACTCTTCAGTAGGAGATTCTGTGATGGTTTTTGGTGATAAAGTGACACTGAAATCAGTATTTGACTTTACACTTGAAGATTCTGTATTAATTTGTGGTGATAATGTGACACTCAAATCAGTAATTGACTTTACAGTAGGAGATTCTGTATTACTTTGTGTTGGTACTGTGACACTATATTCTGCATTTGACTTTACACTAGGAGATTCTGTATTACTCGGTGATGGTACTGTGACTCTTGAATCAGTATTTGACTCTATAGTAGGAGATTCTGTTTTACTCTGCAATGGTACTGTGGCTCTGTTATCTGTATTTGTCTCAACATTAAGAGATTCTGTATTACTTTGTGTTGATAACCTTAAATCCTTGCTTGTATCTGTACCAAATCCCTCAACAGTGCTGTGCTGCACGTTTGATTCTGTATAAGTATTCGATTCTGCATAAACAGTTGAAAATGTTCCAAATGCAAAGGTGTTTGTTGTGTCCATACCTGATTCAGTAAAAGTGCTTTGTTCTTGTGGCCTTGAAACGAAGACTGACTCTGAGGTGGCTGTTGAGCGTGTTTTTAATTCTGCATTGAATGTTGTACTTCTGATTGATTCTGTGATTGAGGCTATGTTAACAGTTGAAAGTTCTAGCGTGGCATCACTGGTGTCTTCTTGTGATGCAGTAAATGCAGTGCTGGATTTTGCAACTAATCCTTGTGAGCTCATATCAAACTCCTTTGATTGATAATGTGTGGTATCTGTTTTTGTATGATGAGTTGTCACTGATAAATCATTGTTGTTATTTGTTGCGATAGATACAGTTAATTCTTGTGAAGTTGATTGTCCATATTGCGTTGAAAGTAACGGACTGTTTGATGTTGATGAAGACAAAATTTCAGCTGTTTCATCAGTTGTTGCAGTTGATGTTGTTAAAGACAACAACTTAGTCATTTTGTCACTGCTAGGCGGATAACTCGTGCTTGTCAGAGGTGTGGGGTTATCTGCAACATGAAAAATTTTTTTTTAAAATTTCAGCATGCAATTGGCAGCCTCAATTGGCTAGTGCGGTAAAATCAACTTAGAAACACCTCACACTAAAGTCTCTCCTAGTTGGATGATTAATCTTATAATCTAATATTGAATTAAATCATAAAGGTGCCAAGGTTTAGACTGACCATATTTGTTAACATTATTTTTGATTTGGACATTTTTCTATAATTTGCAAACTACAATGATCACAATATTGAAATCATAGTCATAAGCATTTATTCTATTAGTGTGGCACTGTAGCAAGTACCTGACATGCATTGTGTTGGTGATCCAGACCATTTTCCATCCTCTTCACACGTTCTTTCCAAATTTCCTGAAAAATGGTGGAAACCACTTTTGCATTTGTATTTGATGATATCATTGATGTAGTAGGGTCCACTAGAAATAATATCAGTATCAAGGACAATTTCTTCAGGACAGTTGATTGAATCAGTTGATGAAATGTCGAAGGAATTTGATTCAGAAGTTGTTTCGGAAGATGATCCTGGCTCTGAATCGGTTGTCATTTCAGATGAAGCTGAAAAGAAATTGCATTACACATCTTTTTTTTATTTTTCATTAAAATGAAGGTTAGACAGAATTTGGTCAATCATTTTCAAAACCTGAAGTTTATTCAGGAGCCCTGTGTCTGAAATTGTGTTTTATCCATAAACACAATGTCTTTCATGGGCAATAATGCATAGTAAATTGCCAATAAGCAGTTGTTAGGTCATAGCTTTAGGTGTTCTGGGAGTAGGTGGGCTTCCTCTGTTCCATGTCAATTTTCTTTTGCATAGTTTGTGACTGAGTGGAATGTGGTATATAAACAATTATTTACACTATATACATTGGATTTCCTCATATTTTAGGTATAGCTTGCTGAGCCTCTGATGCTGCTCTGCAAGTATTGGTTCTCTTATTTACATTTTATGAGTTAACACTTCTAATTGCTAGGCCACTAATGCTGCCCTGCATCCTGGTTCAATATTCCTTCGGTCTGGTAATTTGTGTACCACAGAACTTGTCTAATGCATTCTTGAAGGCATTTAGACTCAGAGCCATCGCCGCTCTTTCAGGTAATTTGTTCCACTCTTCGACCTTGCTTGTAATGAAGAAATTACTCCTCCAATCTCAAGGTTCTCGTCTTGAAGAGTTTAAGTGGATGTCCTGTCATTTGTCCTTCGATCCTGTGTAGTAGTGGTGTACATTCAGAGATGTAAATGCTGTGCAACATTTTAAATAGTTCGATCATGTCACCTCGTGTTCTTCTATATAGCATGTTGGTAGGTTCAGGTATTTCAGCCTTTGATGATAATTCATACCTTTTGTTCCATTGAGTGGCATTCCTCTGTACATGTTCTATTCTTCTAATATCTCCCTTACTGAGTGGGCTCCATACTGATTGGGCATACTCCAGATGACTCCTTATTAGCAATGTATATAGTGGTATGAACACTACTTTGTACAAGTGTATAAATGTCTTTATGAGGGGTTCATCACTTTGTTGGCCTTCTTGATGATCCTTCCAATTTGCTCCTTGAATGTCAGCTTGTTGTCTATGAGAACACCTAGGTCCTTTTCATTTGTAGTTAGAGCAATTTTGATGGGTAACTTTTTTGGATCGGGTCCATAAGTGCTCTTCTTCGATCAGCTGTGAAGTTTGGTCTTCATTTTGCTGGGTTGAACTGAAGAAACCACTGCTCAGTCCAGCTATCCAGTTTCTTTAAGTCATTACTCATAGCTTCAAAATTTCATCTCGTGATATTTGGAACAGTTTGGAGTCATCAGCAAACATGTAGACTGTTTTCTAGGTTATCCGGGAGGTGATTTATGTAAAGTACGAATATCAAAGGCCCCAAAACTGAGCCTTGAGGTATTCCACTAGTTCTGATTTTCGTCTCCAACTGCTAAGAAGAGCTTTCTGTCTTTAAATCTGGGAGCAAACTTTTGATAGGGTCTTGTATGCTGCAGTACTCAATTTCATATAGAAGTTTATGATGTGGGATTAGATCAAACGCCTTCCTAAAGTCCAGATAAATCACTTCTATACTATCACCATTGTCTAGCACCTCTGTCCACAAGTCTAGAATCTTCAAAACTGCAACACTGTTGATCTGCCTGGTAGAAACCCATACGGTTCTGTGGTGAATAGTTTATGCTTGAACATATGCTTCATCAACGTTCCTCGTATAAGGGACACAAGGTCTGTGGTCCCTTTTTATGTATTGCACAAACCCTCGCTTCTATCCATTTCGATGGTAACTTCCTGGCTTGTAAGGAGTTTTGGATAATTATCTTCAACCGCCTCTTTCAAAATCCAAGTAGTAATGCAGTCAGGACCAGGTGACTTTCAGAGCTTTAGCTTCAGGATCTTCTTTCTCATTGGAAGTCTAGTTGAGCCTAGTTTTGGTACGTTGTCCTCTGGTTCCTCTACTGTAAAGACTGAGGCAAAAAAGCGGCGTAGGACTGCTAAAAGTTCTGTGATCTCCATTTTGGTCTTAATTTGGCTGTTTACATATGCAGAACTGTTTGGGCTTGGTCTTGATTTCTTTTGCCACCTGCTATTCCATTTTCTTTGCCCCTTTTTTGTTAGGTATCTAACCTTGTTCCTCAGCTTTGTGTACTCATGATATTTCCGTTCCTCTTTGTTTTTCTTAGTTTCTTTGCCATGCTCTATTTTTCTTCCTAATCTTCTTGACTGTTTCTTCATACAGTGGCGTCTTCCATTTTCTGCAACCCACCCTAGTTTCTGCAACCCACCCTAGTTTTGGGGATGCACTCCTCTTGGACCTTGTGGATTTCACCTGCAAATATCGTCCACTCCAGCAGCCTTTCCCAATCAATGTTCAATCTTTGCTTCATCTTGATAGTCAAAGCTTAATAGAGCATGGTTGATCTTTCCTAGTAAACTTGCATAAGTCAGCTCTTTTAACCTTTTCTTCCTCATTGGTGAGTATCAGATCTAGGACTGTAGGGTTGTTGCCAAGTCTTGCTCTAGTGGGATGTTGTAAATGTTGGTGCCACAGACAGTCATTGATATTCTCCAGGAATTTTGCAGTGTCAGATTTCTTATTACCCAAGTGGTTGTTGTTGCTCTAGTCATTACATGGGTAGTTAAAATCACCAATTATCAGCACATAGCTTCTCTTTTGTTCAAATAGAGACTGTAGTAGTTATAACAGCTGCAGGTTTTTGGTATGCTCTGAAGAGGGACTCCTATAGATGGCAAATAATCTCAATTGATCATGTTGTTGTAGTGATGACATGATACTCACAATTTATTAATTAGTAAATTACTAAATAAAGTTGTAAATAATGATTTCTGTTCAATGGAGCTTGGGTTGAAGAAACCCTATTGTTCAGAGCAGGTAATGAATGAAACATGTTTTATGAAAATGAAAAGAAAAAAAGCTTGCTTGAGTCATCTATTATGGTTGTCATAGAAAATTGAAAATGTGTAAAGCAATTTACCTACCTGATGTGAGTATTAAAACCAGCACCAAAACCATTTTCAGCTTATCCATGATAGAATATGAATTTTCTAAGATGTTTCCCACCGCCCTTAATACCGTAAAGTAGGCTGATACTTTGGTCAGAAGCTATCAGATATTAATGAAAAACAAAATGTAAAGGTCACATTTTATGAGAGGCGTATTTGACACCACTAAGTATGGTTAGTGAACAATAGTATATATATGTTAGTATACTTCAATATTCTGGAGAACAATGGATTTTGCCATTAACCCTAATTATTATCCAATAAAATATGAACGATTATTTGCTCAAACCTGGTAATAATGTATACCCAAATTTACCACTATGATAAACAATTATGATTATTGTTTGATACTATGACTTTGATGAATTGTCATAATTGTTGTTAATGTGCTATGGTATGAACCATAAAAATGGTAAATTACTGGATTAAGAGGGTTCCGGAGTACACCTACTAAACTATTGATAACGAGTGTCACCAACACAAATTTATAGGACCAATGTATATGAGTGCCTAGGATATTAGTGGTTACACAGTGAGTTGGGCAAGCATAAATAACCTATAACTTTACTAAGAACATTATAAGGGCGGGGGCCTAGTAGGGTTCGATTCCCGGTCGAGCCTAAGTTGGATGGCTGTTTCATCCTTCATCTCATTGCCATGGTCTCTGCCTGTCCTAATTAGCCCAACTGGTGCAAACATACAGGACGTAAAGCCCTAATCACACACACAAACACACACACATACACACTAAGAACATTATATGTCATTTCTCATATCATTTGTAAATATTTGTCATCTTGTTGTTTTTGTTTTTGTTATTATATTTGTGGGTTAAAAGTTACTGTAGTTTATGTTCTTTGTTTTATTGTCACCACCGACTGTAAATAAAGTTATATCTTCAGTGATTCTCAAGGGGGTATCTTAACTGATAAGCTTCACTGGGCTATTATAGTTCTGTTATATAATCAGTAGCTTACCAAAGATAAACAATTGATTTATAACCCTGTTCCAGACTGAAATGCATTTTATTACTGCAATTTCACTGACTATGTGCAGAGCTTTCACTGCGGAAGACCTCATTTCCAGGCTGATATTTCAGTAAAAGAACTGGCGCAGTTGGTAAAGAGCACAGTACGCCAGGTAGGTCAATTTGCATACTTGGTCATCAAAATTAAGCTGACCATTCAAGTAGAACTGGTCAACTACATCCGGTAGAGCAAGAGCTTATGACAACTATGAAATCTTGCTTGATCGCCATTAAATTAAGTTTAAGCATGACGTACCAAGTTAAATAAAATTAATCTGTGCGATATGTAGTTGGTGGAAGTACAATACTATTGGCCTGCTATAGAAAAAAAAAATATTGTAAAAAATCATTCTTTTCTTTTTTGACACGTGTAATTGAAGGTTTGGTGCCCATGGTTTATTTCTTAGGACAAATGAGGTTGATGACCAGTGCTAAGGAATGATTCATTTGCTAATTGATTTCTTTACACTTAATATTACAAAGACTATGTAGTTCCGGGCAACCTGTCATGAACTGCATGTCGTAACTGCATAAGTTGTACTTACCAGCAGGGGGCAGTCTAGGCTGAAATAGGATTGAAGTTGCCAAGGATGTATTTGTAGTGCGGATCTGGGGTACAGGTGAATTATGAAATGTAGGTGAGAAAAAAATTGAACTGGCCAAGATTTATTCTTCTGTAGAGTACAAATATTGCATTTGTGAACAAAACAATAGTTCAGGGATCCACAGTTGCCTCTTTGATTTCATAACTTACCTCTAATAGTGAACCTTTAAATTTTGTTGGCTACAATTGAAAAATTCAGCAGAATATTAAAATGTTGGCCCATCAGGTAAAGGAGCAGAATGAGGAGTCATTTATGTAAATGTGTAACATGGGTGGACTCCTCTCTCTCACCTCTTCAATCAACCCTCACAAGCAGCAAGAACTTATTTTAGAGGGCTGCACTCTATCTATCTAACTGTCTATCTATCTATCTATCTATCTTTTTTTTTTTATTCAGATAGCTTATTTTTGAAGGAATCTACAAGCTTTCTCAGTTCCATACTGCAGTTGCTTTACTTTGCTTAGTAGTAATACTTGGTTCTTTTGCAAGTAAATATTGCCTCTTAGATGTGAGAGGCTCGTACTTGAACAGGTCTGTTAGCTTTCTTTTCTGTGTACATACATCATACAGGAGGCAGCGTGCAGACTTTGAACATGTTTTATAGCTATTAAAAGATAATGATAATATCAATTTATGAAATAATTATAAGTGCATGTTAAACAGGCAAGGTTGTGGGTTTTATTGCCATCGCAATGAAACATTCATGAATGTGGACAATACAGACACTTACTGTACATTAAAGATATTGTCACTATATTATTGATAGCAACAATGATGTATTGGAAAATGACAGCAATAAATATAACGTGATAATACACTTAGTATTTGCTATGGAATTACACTTTAGAATACAGTGGAATATTGCAGTTAAGTGTTGTTAATGGTAAAGTAAAATACAATGTGAACCAGCAATTATCTCAGTTGAAAAGAATATTTTCCTAAATGGTGGACGATACTAACAAAAAACAACTTTAGTAGAGTGATTTTTATTGAGGTCAGCTGATATCAACACTAACAAAAATTGAGATAAATTGTATAAATGTGACAACGACTAGAATATGAATCAAAGGCCTGTTATAGATTTAGTACGGAAACATGAACTTCAACACAGAAAAACTGTCAACCAGTGGTTTTTTAGGATGGGTGTACTGACATTCGTTAGATTTGATAAACCATGACATGTTAATCTCATATTATGAATTTTTAAGAATTGTTTGATTGGATCTTATTAGTTGTCCTCAGACTGGTTGACGACATGTCACTCAAGGTGACGTCAGGATCATTTTGTATAGTACACGACTTTAAACATTCTTTTGAGCAGGCAATTGACCTAATGCATTTCAGGAGCTCCATTCTGTATGATCTTAGAGTTGGAATATAAATCAGTGAATTTACAAAAGAGTTCGATCCTCCGAACCACACTGTTATGAAATCCGAAAGAGGACTAAGCGTGTGTCCGGTGAAAAGTTCCCAGAACACGATGCAGATGAAAAATGGTGTCCACATCACATAATATGATGATGTCATCAAGAAAAGGGTAAGCACAAACTTCTGATCTTGTTTCATATCTTTTGCTGCTTGTCTGTTTTGGCCAGCCTAAGAAGAAAAAAACATGTTTATTAATTTTGTTTTGTCTATTTGTATGTATGTATGTATGTTTATTTACCAGAGAAAGCAAGGCTTATCTTGTTGGTATAATTGATACAAAGCTACAAAATATTTATATAATTATGTCCGGTTATTTACTACTCTACACATGTCCTCATAATAGGGATCACCTGTATAGTTATTTTCACTAGAGGACAGTGCATGCAGTATTGGATAGAAGCGGACCTTGGTTTCTTGTTTATTCTAGAATCAATTAATGTTTGTGACTGGGTATAAAATGACTATTTTTACCTTGTAGTTAAAGATATTATTCTGCAACACCTAAGCTAAATTAATACTTTCCAATCATTAAGTTTTGCAGTCATTTTTTCTTTATGTTTCACTCACTTAGTATGTGAAAGTCATTCAAAATACCCTTGATCATTTGTTTTATTAGTCATTTGTATCATGATATTGAATAAATACTTACAAGTAGGTTGACTTGTTCAGATTTTCGTTTTCTGATGATGAAGTAAATTGCAAAAAATGATAAGACACACACTCCAGTTGGGAAAATCTGAATGAGAGCAATTATCACAAAAGTGTATGCAGCAGTGCTAGTAAAGTCCACAATACACAAGTAGGCAGCACTGTACAGTTTAATGTTGATGCGAGACCCTGGGATCCAAGCAACAACATAAAGAATTACCATGGAAATCCATATTGCGATCACAATAAGCAATGCTCTTTTTGGGGACATGTGAGCTTTGTAATGAAGGGGGTACTTCAATGTGAAAAATTTGTCCATGTTTATGAAGGCTAAGGTCAAGATGCTGACACTGGCCAATAGAGGATTTGTTACTCCGTTGATACTGCATAGCAATGTCCCAGTGTTAAGTACTGTAGGTGAATACACGACTAGTGTTAACAAAACAAAACATGATAATCCAAGTAATAAGTCAGTTATTGCTAAATTAATCATCGCTACTCCCGTGGCTCCTTTAAATAACGACTTTGTCCTGGGGACCACAATCAAAACAACAATGTTCATCAAAATGTCCAAAGAAGCTATTGTGTACATTACAAAAAGCTTCAGCACATTTGGTTTGTCTATGAAAACGTAACTGTCATTTAGGTCATTAGTAGTATAGTTCGTTAAATTATCCATGGCAATGTGTTGGCTCCCAAAGGTGCAATGAAAAACTCTAATGAGTTAATCCAATATGCGCTTAATGCATTTGTAGAGCTGACTCGTTCAATATGGCGCTGTTCTCTGATTGATGAGGTCTATATGGCAATGAGGTTAGTTGCGAACCACCACAAATGCATGATACCAGGATATTTTAGAGTCATAAACATAGCAACTTTCAGGAAATCATTTTGGATAGCCCTAGTCATCACCTTCAGAGAATTCTTTCTATTAATAGCACCAGGAAAATTTCGCAATCGAAACTCATAGCTGACAATGTTAGCGAAAAATCCTTCTTCCTTAAAATGACAAGCATGAACATTGTAGTGCTTATTAAATTTTAAGGGAAGTGAGAGGAGCTGATATACAACTAGGAAGTTTAAAACTTATATTAATGTTCGGTTTGAACGGTGCAAATTATGTATAGAAATTTCCAAAAACTGTACAGAAGTCTTCAAGCCTTGCACAGGGTGATGATGTAATTGTGTAAATATTGTAAAAGTGCCTCTTCTTGGACTCTAACAAGAGGCATGAGACTAATGAAGAAGTTAGCTTAATGCATTTATATGTGAGCTGCACAATTAGGATAGTTAATCCAGATAAACAGTCATCTAGATATATCTAAAATTAGATGCTAGCAATAAAGGGCAGTGCACTTTACATCATGAAAGAGCAAAGTACATTTGACAAATACGAGTAAATTAAGCATTTAAACTGTGTAGTCATATGCCTATATCATTACAATTAATTGTCAGTTCACAATGTATTTCCTAATCAAACATCATGCCTAAATAAGGAAGGGTTCTGGAGAATCAATGCCAGTGGTTATTACAATATATGTGATAATATATATATTTAAATGTGGTTAATGCCATAAGATGTGCCATAATTTATGGAATTTTGCTATTGCAGATACTCTTCATCTGAATGTTAAAAAAATCAATGAGATTATGCAAATGAAATGGGACGTTTATTGCAATAATTAAATTATTTAGAATAGAACAATATTTTTTCTCAGCTCAACATCATATGGCATAATTTAAAAAACGTTTCGGTCAAACGGTGAATGTGGACGTCTAAGACCAGTCAAAAAAATTTTCATTAAAAACGTTTTGCTTGAATGTTTTTGTGACATTCAGGCCCCCACACATGTCATCCAAAAACGTCTAAATGGACGTTCATAAAACTTAATCTGGTACGTTAAAAAAAACGTTAATAAAACAATTTGGTTTTTGTTGGGTCAGGAGACACAAAACTGTGCAATAATGACAAGCAATAATGACGAGCAATAATGACATGTATTTACAGAAATTTATGCGTGTGTTTATATATGGCAGAGAGCAAATATACACAGGTGAGTAGCAGGAAAAAAAGGAGAGCTTGGGGGTTTTATTTTTTAAATGTTAATCTTCCTGAATATCTGCAAATTGCTCATTTTAAAATTCTAGCTTTTTCACTTTCAGATTGGACAACCATTCAGAGCTCATCAAAAGATCAAGAATGTCTTCAAACTGGCTTATACTCCAGAATAATATTTGGTAATTTTCAATGTGAAGGCACGTGCGCTATTTTCTTTAAATAACAAATAGTATTTTCTTTTCAAAGAAAATTCAGAAGGTTTGTGTACATATTTCTTAGTCTTAGTTTGTTCTGAACTGTTGTTGTAGACCTTTAAAGTATATATCCTAACAGCAATACACAACATTAAATAGTCTCAGGGTTTTTGTCTACAGGTGTATAGACTAAGTATAATCTTGGGGTATACATATTGTGAAGGTATAAGCTGTGACGCCAAATAGTTAGTATTAGCAAAATCCATAAAATATCTATAAAACAGCTATTAATTATTATAGGCCTTTGGAAGTCATGTGCCTCATTGTGGTAATGCTGGTAACACTGTTGGTGAATACCTCGAACCCTAGTGGCCAACACAAGGCTCACTGCCCAGCTTGCCATTCCGCTTGGAATGGCATCACTGCTACATTGGGATTTTGGGATTGGACTATTTTCAAAAGGAGGCCGGGTCATGGGTCAAGTCACTGAAATAGTTCCAATTAATCAGATCTTATTGGGCATATTAATCTTGACCTAGTAATGTATATACCAATTTGGTATAGCGTAAACAGATCCATGTCAGAGAGGCCACTCCTAGCAGAGTGGCCAAACAGTTAGAGTATGAACACAGGGCTCTGCATAATACACACTGGCTATGTATACCTAGTTCTATCTACACCCAGTGCTCCCATACACCTAGTGCTCCCATACACCTAGTGCTCCCATACACCCAGTGCTCCCATACACCTAGTGCTCCCATACACCTAGTGCTCCCATACACCCAGTGCTCCCATACACCTAGTGCTCCCATACACCTAGTGCTCCCATACACCTAGTGCTCCCATACACCCAGTGCTCCCATACACCCAGTGCTCCCATACACCCAGTGCTCCCATACACCCAGTGCTCCCATACACCTAGTGCTCCCATACACCCAGTGCTCCCATACACCCAGTGCTCCCATACACCTAGTGCTCCCATACACCTAGTGCTCCCATACACCTTGTGCTCCCATACACATAGTGCTCCCTACCTGGCTTTGCTAGTCCTGACGTTAATGACTCCTCAGGTTAACATGTTCTTAAACATAAATAGCCTAAGCTTAAGCCCTCCTGTAATTTGTACAATTAATTTCAAATATTTTCTCAATTTTCTGATTGTATAAACCTGTTGAGTGAATGAGGATTTTGTGGTGTCTGTTTGCAAGTTTTAACGCTGGATGAACCAGGATTCTGATTTAAATCCTGGTTTATATTATAAACTAAAAGTACACGCTTTCAATTCACAATTAGCTCATATCATAATTTTTTTTTTGATTTGATGCAATTTAATATCCATGGATAACTGATAGCGCCTTTGTTTATAGCCAAATACGGTTAAACTGGTTATTTCTACGTCTAATGTCTCAATGCTACTGGGTCTGAAGCTAAGTCAGCTTATATGACCATCTGTCGGAGACAGATGTGATGATGAGATGATTAGATATTGAGTCCACATCACGTTACACATTTACCTCATGGGTGGGGTCTTTTACTTGCCTTAGCATAGACAATGAGCACAAGGCACCTCAAAATTTAACGTCTCATTCAATCAACATCAAGCTGGGATTTAGCTCATGAAGAGTGCCCGGGCCTCGGATTGAACCCGTGTCCCGGGAATTTCAGCAGAGCTTGCCAATGTGGAATTGGTAGATGCCTTAACCATCAGGCCACCCTGCTGTTGCTAATTTTTTTTGTATTAGTGGTGGTACCCAGGACAAAGTCACTATTCGAAGAAGCCATGGGGATAGCAATGATCAATTTAACAATAACTGACTTCTTACTTGGATTATCTTTTTTGTTTTGTTGACACTAGTCATGTATTCACCTTCAGTACTTAACACTGGGACATAGCTATGCAGTATAAATGCAGTAAAAAATCCTCTATTGGCCAGTGTCAGCGTCTTGACCTTAGCATTGCTTAAACAGTACTCCCTTCATTACAAAGCTTGGATGTCACCAAAAAGAGCATTTCTCATTGTGATTGCAAATATTTTTGTTATATTGCTTGGATCCTAGGGTCTCACATTAACATTGAAATGTACAGTGCTACCTTCTTGTGTATTGTTGACTTCACAAGCACTGCTGCTTACACTTTTGTTATAATTGCTCTTGTTCAAGTTTTCCCAACTGCAGATTGCCTCATATCCTTTATTGCAATTTACCGCATTGTCAAAAAGCGAAAGGCTGAAGAAGCCAACCTTCGTGTAAGTACTTTGTTAATGTAAACTAAGTATCAATCAGGTTGAGAAAGCAACATGTCTGTACACTCATATTTAAGTTCGGAATATTCTGTCCGTATGTGTCACTTGGCAAAACGCTTTTATATATTTTTTGCTAAAAACTTGACAGATAATTAAGTGCATTTTTAAAGCCAAAGTTCGACAGTATATTTAAAAATTTTCCCAAGATATATGCAAAACATCATCACTTAATTATTAATTTCCAGGCTGGCCAAAACAGAGCCGCCACAGGACAAATTAAAAATGACAGTAAGTTTGTGCTTACCCATTTCTTGATGACATCATTATGTTATGTGATGTGGACATCATTTTTTATCTGTGTTGTGTTTTGGGAACTTTTCACTGGACACACCCTTAGTCCTCTCTTATACTTCATAACATCATGGTCAGTCGGATCAAATTCTTTAATCAAATCCCTGATTTATATTCCTGCAATTATGTTCGACTCGCCAAGAAATTGACTTACGTGATATGTCTGGTTTACAGATTGAAAGCGGGTGGGGGCCTAGCTCAGTGGTAGCGTGCTGGCCTTCCAACCACTGGGTTCCGGGTTCAATTCCCGATCGAGCCTATGTTGGATGGCTGGTTTATCCTTCGTCTCATTGCCATGGTCCCTACCTGTCCTAATTAGCCCATCAGGTGCAGAAATACAGGACGTAAAACCCTTATCCACCACCACCACCATGGATTGAAAGATGTCACCATAAAATACAAGAATAATCATTTATAAAGGTTATTTATTAACATTGTCAGACGCAGATTTGTATGTTATAGATTTGGTGCTCCATAAAATTTCGTCATAAGTTGTATGGGGAATTGTTTTTATATTCTCTTTTCTGTAGCACAATTAAAACCTATATGTCATTCTGTCTCATCACAGGTGCCAGCCAGAAATTTAATCAAACAACATAGAAATCAGCTTAATATGCCAGTAGGCTTCAAGTTTTATCTTCTGTTTAATTTGTTATATATTGTAAGATGTTTTATTTTGAAATAGACTTGATTTTGAATTTAATTTAATACAATAATAAAAGACAAGGTAACACACACTATAAACGACCAGTGAAAACTCTGCTGCTCAGGACGACCTGACCACAAAAAAAATTGGCAGGACAATACGGTGGCTTAAGGGTTAGCCTGGCAGCGCACCTGTCATTTTTCGCGGTATTTTGCAACCGGTTGAGTAAATATTGTCTGGATAGTATACAGGCCCAACTATCACCATTTCACATCATTGAAAATATATAATTAGACTTTTATTGGCGATGACTGATTCATTCAGTGAGAACACTTAAAATGTTTAAGAAGGAGAAGCTGAAATTGCTGATTCACTGCATGAAAATTATGATTGTGGAAAACTAACAGCATGACAAAATTATGAATAGTGTGTGCACTCATTATTTTTTAGCATACAATTGATTCAGACAGGTTAAAATGCTGTATTATATAACGGTGTCCACAAAAATATATAAAGACTGCTGCATGGCCCCTATTCTGCGAACTCGGATGCAATGAGGGCTATACATGCAGAGACAAAGTGAGTGGATTTACCAAAACTGGAAGAAGGATCTCATTTCTGATACCCTCACATGCATGACTGTGCTTGCTTCCAAAAAGTCTGTGGGTCCAGTAAACTATGCTACAGTTGCATCATTACCTACTATTCCTTGGTCATCTCCACCGCTGGGTCCCGGGGTTCGATTCCCGGTTGAGCCGAAGTTGGATGGCTGTTTCATCCTTCGTCTCATTGCCATGGTCTCTCCCTGTCCTAATAAGCCCAACTGGTGCAGAAATACAGGACGTAAAGCCCTAATCACACACGCACACGCACACGCACACGCACACGCACACACGCACACACGCACACACGCACACACAAACACACACACACACACACACACACACACACACACACACACACCTTGGTCTCTCCAAGACAGAGAGCCCAACTGGACTCACAATTCAGATATTCAAAGGTAAACCCTAGGGACCAAAGTTTTAAGTGCCAATGTTACTACTTCAACATCTAGTGCGTCTGCTCCATCAACACCGAAGGATGTACAGTTAGTTCCATTAAAAACGGTCTGTCAAATTGGACCTAGACAAAGTTAACCAACTTCTGCTATAATATGCTACCTGCCACTAAACGGAACTGAATGGATAGCTACCTACTCAAAGCTGGGATGCAGAACCATCTGGTGCATAAGCAGGTAGTTTATCATTTCTTGTTGAAAAGACGTATGTCCATTGAACATACATATTTATGATTGTTTAGATAAATTTCGACATTTACCCACTTTTATTTTGTCTATAGATGATAAATAACCACCCTGGAGTAAAATAATTGAGGTGCACTGTGAAGTCACTCTGCTGCATGTATACATGTTGTTCTTTAACAGAGGGCGCCAGCTGATGGTGGTAGGTGTTAGCTGCCTAAAGCTACATGGCCAATTGTGCTACGTGCGTTTTCCATATGGATAAACACATAGAAAACGCATGGTATTTTTCCTTATTATAATTAGCTAAAAACCATGTGTTTTCCATGCTTTATCCTTCTCATGGAAAACGCACGTGGCACATTTGGCCACGTACGATTGGACAGAAGTGGCTGACTTAAGCCAGTAAAAGTAACAGCCAGGAATAGGTGGTTACAGCTATCTAGAGTCGACCGTTTTTTTTAATAAAACTAACTGTAGCTTCTACTGCTGCTGAGGTGGACCCCAGTGATCCTTCCCTCCAAAATGTTAAAATGGCATCAGATTATACTTCTACTGGTGATCCTGATCATTTCAGGCATATCCCAGCTCTGAATACCAAAAAACTTGGTGAAACAAATTCAAGCTTTGATGAAGAAAACCTTTGTGCATGCAGTATCTAATTCTTATTCTAATGTGATTATTTTGTCAGTATGACGTAGTGTAACTTGACCTAGATAATACCCTAAAACAGCTAGGTGATCATAACCAGGCACGTGCATGCTTCACTGGGCCAGACGTGAGAAAGGTCATTGAACCTTACATGTATAGTAAGGAGTGCACTATTGCACTCGTCCTACATGACATGCTTTATGCTGCTTCAAACTTGCAACAGCAAACAAACCAGGTAAAAACTTGTGATGTTCTCTTTCTTTATCTATGTGAATGACCACTTGGTGGATAATACGTAATGGATCTCAACCAACCTGCTCTTTCTTTATCTGGTGTTCAGCTGTACACCAGTTTCTTACAAGTTCCAAGTAAAGTTTTGGCCTTTTTTTAACATTCTTATTATTACATGGCCAAATGTGCCACATGCGTTTTCCATGAGAAGGATAAACGCATGGTTTTTAGCTAATTATAATAAGGCAAATACCATGCGTTTTCCATGCGTTTATCCAAACGCATGGAAAACGCACGTGGCTCAATTGGCCATGTATGAATACGCATCTCCTCTACTCAGTGCCTCTTCATCAAAAACAAAATGACAATACTGCTTTTATGCTTCATGTAAGCATTTTATTCATTGACCGTTTTTTCCCCCAGATCTGTTGGTATTAGCTGAGCATTTGTTTTAATTTAACACCCAAATTATATTCTAGCAGTTAGGTCCTAAAGTGAAAGTGTTAACCCTAAAAACATTGCCACAAAATAGTACTCTGAAAATATCCATATTATTATCATACACTGTCTTGAAAAACATTGTTAGTATTACTTCACAGAACATTCCTAAAGCTTCATTCAAATATTTTCAACACATTCAGATAATTATTTGACTAATATTGTCACAATAATATGGCTGTGTAATTGTCACAGTTAAGAGAATGGACTCCAGAACCTTGAAATTTACCATATTCTCAAAGTATAAATATTTTTACACACAAAAACTATATTTGATACATGTAATTAATACATATATTGTCTCAAAATGGCCATTATGTGGTTTTAAAATATTTTCCCAACACCCAATTAAGTAAACAATGAGTTGGAAATGTGTAGTGTTTGTAGAGGATTGTCAGTAGCTGTAATGTTACACTGCATTTCTCACTGTGGTGCGTTTGGTTCTGTGCAATTGATGTAGAAGTCTGGAGCCTTATCTGAAAATGAAATCAGAGTATTTCATGTCATGGCCATTGTTATTTAGTTGCTTGTGGTGCTTGCTTATATTGAGTACGGTTCGTTGCCAAAACGACTAGAGGGCAGTCATATACTACTGGCAGAGGTGGACCAAGCTCAGTTGTAGTGCGCTGGGCTTCCAACCACTGGGTCCAAGGTTCAATTCCCGGTCGAGCCTAAGTTGGATGGCTGTTTCATCCATCATCTCATTGCCATGGTCCCTGCCTGTCCTAATTGGCCAATCAGGTGCAGAAATACAGGATATAAAGCTCTAATTGACCAGCTGATATACTAATGGCGCCAAATTATTATTATTAGCTGGTACATGGCTAATTGTGCCACGTGCGTTTTCCATGCGTTTGGATAAACGCATGGTTTTTTGCCTCATTATAATTAGCTAAAAGCCATGCGTTTTCCATGCGTTTATCCTTCATATTGACGTACACCTCATACTGTAGAATATGACTACTCCTAGTCATTTTATCTGGTAACACAATACATATAACCATACCATATATACAGAAGAATTCGATAGAAAAATGGTCAATAATTGATGGCCTTGATCCAACTAACCATGATCCCGATTTTTCGTATTTGTTTTTAAAGTTAGACTTAAAGGACCAGTGAAATACATCCATATTTTTCTTTGTAAAAAAAAATCCTGTTACAATTTACTATAGATACCAAGTGAAAGAAAATCGGTTCTGTTTGCAACCACAAAGCCTCTTATTACCGTTGTTACAACCAGATTGTCACCCGAATAAAAGAGAAAAATTAAGAAAATGTTTTGCACTTACCAACGTAATGTTGCTCTGTTAAAGTGTTATTGAATAAATATTCATTAGAATATACTCATAAATATTAAGTCCCAAACAAATATGGATACATCCCAATAGAAGGCTGCTAAAATGGTGAAGCTTTTTACTATTACTACAAAATTTAAAAGTAGTATGCCAAATGCAAGAAGATTACAAAATCACACAACATTTTGGTGCATAGAGGTCCTTTCACTATTTGTTGGATTTGTAAAATATTTTCATTTATTATTGAGAAAAATATATGAGGTTGATAGTATAAAAGAGTGAGATGTAAGTATCAACCGAATCAAACGTTTGTTGCTATACATGGCCAAATGTGCTACGTGCGTTTTCCATGCGTTGGATAAATGCATGGAAAACGCACGATTTCACCTCATTTTAATTAGGCAAAAACCATGCATTTTCCATGCATTTATCCTTCTCATGGAAAACGCACGTGGCACATTTGGCCATGTAGTAGACGTGGTTTACAATTTTCTAATTCTTGAAAATCTAAGGTTATCAATAATCATCAAAATTTTGAGGAATTTCATTATATCCGTTTGCTTATTAAGTTGTTTCCCCACTTTTTTTGAAGCATTAACTGGCTTTAGACAATGTTCACTTCAGTTGGTCACAAACACAGTTGTGTCAAACAAGGAGACGTTGTTTGTTTTGAACATATTTGCACTTGTTATACAAGAACACGTTGTCACAATCATGCCACAAATGTTGACTTATTATTATAATATTTTTCATATTCTCAAAGGAATACTTTACAACATGAAAATTATTGAAATCATTATTATTCAACTTATCAACAATATTCCTGAACATAATTGTCACTGTATGAAAATATGATAAATACATTTCAAATTGCCAAAATATTTTTATCAAATTTAACATGTTTTTAGGACATTTCCCACTTCTATATACAAACCACGTGCGTTTTCCATGCGTTTGGATGAACACATGGAAAACGCTTGGTTTTTACCTCATAATAATTAGCTAAAAACCATGCATATTCCATGCATTTATTCTTCTCATGGAAAACGCAGGTAGCACATTTGGCCATGTTCCACAAAATATGGAAATATGTTATGTTAAAACTTACTGCAGTTTTCGAAGTCGGGATTTGTGAAGAATTCGCTACCAGAGTGGTCTCGTTTAAATTCCATGCAGGAAAATGTAGCATTTGACAGCTTCAAACCATATTCCATTCTTAAGAATAAGCCTGTCACATCACCCAATTCAGCATTCAAGTCAATTTTTTCACCATTGAGGTACCAGGACAGGACAGTTGCACCATTAAGAATGTCATAGCCAAGCCCAATGAAGAACCATTCTGCCGCGGTTTGGTTCTCATTCGTGCCAGTGAGGGACCACACCTTTGAATTTATTTAAATTATAGTAAGATTAAAAAAAAATGTCCAACTGTTTTTGGGTTATATTTTGCCAAATTTCATGGAGCAACACCTTAAGCCCCTTTCACACTTAGCCGGTTTTGCCGTAGTGAACCCGTAGTATTACATAACGGTTATGCAACAGCTTTTTACGCCGGGTTGGCGACGGATTCTGGCGGCAAAAAGGGTTCTACGGGTGACTTGGCGGGTTTTACGGGTGACTCGGCGGGTTCTACGGGTGACTCGGCGGGTTCTACGGGTGACTCAGCGGGTTCTACGGGTCACTTGGCGGGTTCTACGGGTCCTAGGAGTAAGCCGACAGGTAGTAGGAGTAATCCGCCGAGTTCCACGGGTGACTCGCCGACTGCTACAAGCGTCAGCATCAGCATAGGCAGTGAGGGGGGTTGTATATACTTTAAAAGGCTGCTGCTCCCATAATATTAGTCTGATTTTCGTCAAATAAGAATGAATTGTAGTATAGTTCATACTGATTCCATATGTGTTTTTGGATCGAAAATAGACAAAATATTAAGCGAGTAATTTGTCTGAGAAGGCAGCTAGGTTGGCGGAGGCAAACAGTTGTGCTCCCGCACACGTCCGCGCCCAGACTGTATCAAAGGCTGCTCCCTTAATTTATTATTAGTCCGATTTTCGTCAAACTAAAATTGATTGTAGTATAGTTCATACTGATTCCATACGTGTTAAGCGAGATATTCTATATTATATAACAAGCATATAAATCTATCTGTCTCTCTAAACTATCTATTTAGCTTTTTATGCGTGCACTATTTTTCCAGTGAGGATGGGACATTTTGTTTTTCCATCTGTTCTGCCTCACTCTGGTTGGTTGTCATGGTGATAACATCACCATTTTAAAAATGACAACTTTTAAAATGATTCAGCAAGGAGAGAGTCTTCAAACTGAACACTATCAGCCTTAAAGTAGAGAGTTTTTGGACATTTTAGTATGTACCTACATCTTCAACTGAAATATTTTTGGAATTGATGCTGATTTAGGACCGAAAGGTTTGTTCAAGATCTGTTGTTACCCAGAAACTATATGAACTGGGCCATTATCATTTGCCCAGCTGACACTTGTACAAATTTCTATTGTTGACTTAAAAAATTTTACCCAGATTAAAGGAATCCAAAAGTTAACAGGGTTTCTTATGCCAGGTGAAGAATACCTAGCTTTAAGTGATGGCTACCATGACGTCACGGAGCTTGTGTGTGCTCTCCTGTGATTATAAGGGATAATTTATTTTATGAGGTTCACAACATTGAACCTCATAGTATGAACCTCATGGTTTTTCGATGAGGTTCAAACTGTTTTGCGGAATAACTGGCTGATAGAAATACTTCTGGGAAAGAAATAACTTGAAGTTTTGCTATGTTCTCCATTGTAATTTCTTCTGCTTCTTTGTGACCATAACAAAGGGGTATAATGTTTTCTGGTTAAACTTCCATTGCAAGATATAGCCCCTGATTTACTGATGGCATGCCTGGTCAACCCAATATAGATGCCGGCCCAACTCTAGACGATGTGTTGCATTATAGGACAGATCAGTGAAGTTGTCATGTAGAATTAATTTTAAAAAGTTTACAGTAGGAATATATTTTCTTGATAATTTTTTTTAGTGTTTATAATAACTAAAATATAATGCACAAGTTCAATTAAGTAGAAGAAGTGTATACCTTATCTCCTATTTGGAGGCTTACTGTCTCCGGATTCGTTTCAACAGTAGTATTTGTTGGGGTACTCGTGACACCTTTTCGCAGAACTACAGTCTTTTTTATTTCATTGGCAAGATGGTCGTAAAAGCTGTACAAAATCTGAATACCCTCGTCCGGCCTTCGTTGAATTTTCCACGATCGCAGAAACTCGAGAAAAGTGGTGTTTTCAGTGACTGGTTTCGGATCAAATCGGACGAAAAATTTGAAGCTGACATAAAGGGTGCTCCTCCGTGTGTGGAGTGGATAAATTTGCAAGGATGCGCCTTCAGCGGTCAGGTCAATGCCCTCCCCACCTGCTACACTTGGAGAACTTGCCCTTGCAATTTTGCCTTTGAAAGTACCAATGATACTACTACTGCACACATCAACTGGAATGTGAGATTTTTGTCCATCGTCTGGAAATAGAATTCTGTGGCATCAATGACTGTTTGTCCTGAGGTATGTAAGAGACATGAAAATTTTTTCATTGAAATCTTTCAATTAATATTTTGTTGTATATTCTGTGCTAGCCTTTAAAGATCTCAGTAACAGATAAATAAGTAGTAAGTGCAGTGTCGTGATGTCAGTTTTAGTTGAAATAACGGCCACTAGACGATGCCAGGAGGTAGTATGGTTTGATTCGTGGCTCCCCCTGGTGTAATGGTATTCACAGACAAATTAAAATGTGCATGGATTTTCCCCCTCCTGGCAATGGCAGTAAAACTGAGTGAAGACCTCCACCCCAGTGGCCAACCCAGGGCTCTGCACAATATACACTGCATTTAATAACAAAAATCATTCTTACATGAAGTTGGCATGTCTGTCCATTCAGTGCGACCATAGCCGAAACATATCTGGTTTGGGTTTTGAGAATTTGGCACCAGATCGGGATAGCATACACCATCAACGAAGCACCCAGCAGTGTCATTTACAATCTGAAAAAAATGCTGGCATGTACGACATTGAAACTCTATTGGAGTATCTTCAGTCCTAGAAGGTTTTTTTCAAATTTTCAGACTGACCATGTGATTATTAATTCTAGACAAGGTCAAAAAGGTCTAATGTATTATTGAAAAAGATTTTTAGAGTGCATATTACAGTATAGTTACTGATCTTTAGTTTGGCTTGAAATCAAGAGCTCCAGAAACTTACAATGAAAATTTATCAATCTTGGTCATAAAATCATTAATTTGTCAGTCAGAGTAGCTAAAGGAAGAGAGTCATAATATTTCTTACAGATTGGTTGTCAGCAGCTTGCTATTCAGAGAATATAGTAATTGACCTTCATCAAATGAACTGACTCACCTCAGGGCCATTTCTCAGGAAAGAACAACCAGACTTGAAGGAGGTGCAATTGAAACATTCCTTTGGGTAGACAAATTGTGAGTTACTTAACACGCCTCTCTGTATGCTGGACAGTTTTACCTCAGCTGATTGTACTCCAGATAGTCTACACTGGACTGTTGTTTCATTTACAGTGTAAGAACCATGCCTGTCTTCTCGCTTGGAGATTTCGAAAGTTCCGGAAGATTCGATCAACTACATCAAGCGGAAAGAAGTATCAAAATATTTTTTATTTAGTGGAAAAATTTCTCTAGATGTAAACATATTTTTTTGTTAAATTTATTTCCAATTTACACGATACACATCTATCTGAAAAATTATCATCATATTACATTATATCAATTTTCTTCACTGGGCATATAAATTTTGACAATCTTGAATAGAGGTATGAACTTGTTGGATATTATATGATATCTATTAACTGTTACCTGTAATGGTTGAACAATGCAAAAGAAACTGTCAGTTGGATCATAGCCAGAAACATCAAACGTGGCAATTGCACATGCTTTCGGTTCAAGATTGCAGTAGTCTACAACTGAAAATTGAAAAGAAAAATTTATACTGGAAAATATTTATTAATTATTTGGGTCTCTATTTGTTGATCCCAGATCTAACTTAGACAAGAATATGATTGTTTTTTTTAATATTTATATCCTTTCATACTATCATAACAAAATTCATTCACGATATGTACAATTTATTTTTAAGACTACCACTGAGTTTCTGTCCCTTGCTACTGGTCACAGGATTGAAATTTGAAAGACATTCTTTATATTAAGACTAGGGTGGCCCCTTGGCAGCGACATAAAAGATGTCATAAAGGGGTCGTCCTACTTAAAGCAAATTATAATAAACATAATGGTAATATTTTTTTTCTTTGATACCAGCTTTAAGTCAAATAAATATATCTGAATCTGAATCTATGTAACTAAAGTGAGTACACACTCATTCATTCATATTGTCAAGTTTTTAAGTTATAAGTATTTTTGCCAGTTTATTATAACCCTTACGCGGACGTTGTTCGAAGCTAGTCCATGCTAAAATAAAACAAGGTGACGACTAATACTCGCTATTGTAATAGAAATGTAGATTTATTTATAAATTTAGTGAGAGGTGTGCTCACTTTTATTGGATAGTCTACAGGTAAGTATGAAAAAACCTTGATAATTGAACTAAATTTAAATGATTATGCAAACTATAGTTAAGCCTATCTAGTTCGCCCTTTCTGAAGTACATGTACAGACATTTTGACTTCACCCATCCTAATCAATGTGTGTCGTCACCTCATAGTTTAGCAATCTAATTATGCACATGTTTTGCTCGTTTACTCATCGATCAGTCTCTCTTATAATCTATAGGCTGTTATATGGTATTAAAGGTCTTACGATGAAATTACAGAATAATTAGATTTTCATGTGCTGAGTTTACGCAATTTTTGTTCTGACCAGCCGGCAATTCAGAAAAATTGCCAAAACTAAAAAAATATGAATCCATTTCTCTTGTATATTTAAGAGAACATATCTCAAGTTTATACTCAGCCTATCCACTACATAGTTTAACCAATCATTTTGTTTAACTAGGTAAACTAGCAAAGAATGTCCGTTAATAGGTCGCTGGACTGTGATTAGGTGACAGCGCACACTAATATTGTTAAACACAATATTTGCACATGTACTCACTCACTAAGAAAATATAGCAGATTCATAAAATTGGGAACTGAACTCCAGAAGAATTCACTTGAATCCAGCTCCTCATCCAATGGGTGCCCTGGGTTCATGTGACATCTGTTGGAGTTTAGTTTCCAATTCTACGATTTCTGCTACAAATTGCTGATACTTACATCTTCGTCCTGCTTGAATAACACTGAAAGCTGAGATTAAGATGAAAAAACTTGGTTTCTTCATCGCTAGTTTCTCTTGAACACCTCTCAATGTATGAAACATTTTATTTTTAGCAGCTTTATATCTCGCATTATGATTGGCCCATGCTGTTGATTTTATTACTTTATTTTCGCTTTATAATGTTGATATAGAATATTCCCAACGCAAAAAAAATAAGAAAAACTATAAACTTGAATATAAATATATGGAGACAAACAAGTGGAAATGATAATTTTATGCAAGCTGGTGCAGCTGTAGATTTATAGGTTTAATGGTAGTGAAATATATTATGTCTACTTTTTTTTGTTACTACAACACAGGGTGATTAATATTCAGTTTGGACAATATAGACACATAAGTAATAACATTAAAAATTAAAAATAATAAAAATTGAAATTGCCGATTCACTGCATGAAAATGATGATAATGGAAAAATAACAGCATGTCAAGATTATGAATATTGCGTGCACTCATTATTATTTCAGTTTAAAATGAATTCAGGTAGGTAGGAAAGCTGTAAAACCGTGTGCACATATAATCCCACAAAAAATATAAAGACTGCTGCATGGCCCTCATTCTGCGAACTCGGCACACATGAGGGTCATGCTTCCTATATTTTTGGCAGGCATTGTATGGATCTCATTGAGAAAGTGTAGATGAAATTCTTGTAATGTGGTTCTCCACTTTTATTGTTCATTGTCAATTACCAATACTGTGGTCCTCACACCCTTGGAATTCCAGGGCCTCCTTGTGGCAAGGTTGGTAATAACACTGTTGGTGAAGACCTCAAACCCAAGTGGCCAACACACCTGTCTAGCTACCCCAACTCTAGCAAAGACATGAATAATGTTTTACATGTTAACGCACCATAAAATATGATATCACTATAAGTCAATGTAGTTCTCCCCCCCCCCCCCCCATGTAAGACTGCACTATTTCCAATTTGATGTTTCCATCTTTTATTCTCTTGATGTGATATTGGCAGTGTACTTCACACATTTAAATAAAACTGACAATACATCAAATATATAAATGCTTGTTTTTTTTAATGCTATAGAACCATAGATGTACCTTAAGTCAGTGGTATTAGGCTTAGCACTTGGCATGATTCACTTGATAAATTGTAACCCCATAAAGTAACGACTGCATATTATTTATTACAATATTTTGATCAATACTCGGCTATACCCTTTTACAATGAACTATAAATTGTACGGTCAATAAAATCACTTGGATGGTGAGTTGTCAGTTGCCTATTTATTTAATGCATGGTCATTTAGGTCCTTGCTTAAAAGCAGTATTCAATGTCCATGATCATTCTATCCGTTATTTTACATTTATTCATCAAACATGTCCATTATAACTGATTATGGCATTTGCAGACACGAACATTGAGGACGAATCAGGAATGGGACAAACAAAATAACAACAGGTAACTGAAATTGATGTACAGTGTAGTTCCACAAATCAGACCACATACACTGGACAACAATTTCAACTTTCTGTCACAGACTGTCAGATAATTGGACAAAAATGGGTGATATTGACTCATTCGTGCCAATTCCAAACATGACGTCTTTGAAAAAGAAGAGATTTAACATTTGACATGATATGCATAACTCAGAATCCTAAAGTATTGAAGAAATTTCGACTTCCGATTTGGAATCAGCACATCCGAATAAACAATATTAACTGATTCTTCCCAAGTAACTTTTTCATCATTGACCAGTGCAATAAGTTCAATTCATTCATTTATTCATTCTATTATACATGGCCAAACATGCCACGTGCGTTTTCCATGAAAAGGATAAACGCATGGTTTTTAGCTAATTATAATGAGGCAAAAACCATGCGTTTTCCATGCGTTTATCCCTCTCATACAAATACAAATACAAATACTTTATTTATATAGCGCTGTCTTAAGCCCCTGTCACACTAGGCTGTTTTAGGCTGTTTTTAGGCTCTCACATAGCCGGTTTTGCCGTAGTGAACCTGTAGTATTACATAACGGTTATGCAACAGCTTTTTTCGCCGGGTTGGCGACTGATTCTGGTGGCAAAAAGGGTTCTACGGGGTGACTCGGTGGGTTCTACGGGTGACTCGGCGTGTGACTCGGCGGGTTCTACGGGTGACTCGGCAGGTTCTACGGGTAACTCGACGGGTTCTACGGGTCACTAGAAGTAAGCCGACGGGTAGTAGGAGTAACTCGACGGCTTCCAGGAGTATTCCGCCGACTTCCATGGGTGACTCGTCGACTGCTACCAGCGTCAGCATCAGCTTAGGCAGGGAGGGGGGTTGTATATACTTTAAAAGGCTGCTGCTCCCCTAATATAAGTCCGATTCTCGTCAAATAAGACATAGTCTTATATAGTTCATACTGATTCCATAAGTGTTTTCGGATCGAAAATATACCAAATATTAAGCGAGTTATTTGTTTGAGAAAGCAGCTAGGTTGGCGGAGGCAAACGGTGCATGGTGCTCCCGCACACGTCCGCGCCCGGACTGTATCAAAGGCTGCTGCTCCTCTAATATTAGTCCGATTTTCGTTAAACAAAGACTGAATTGTAGTATAGTTCATACTGATTCCATACATGTTTTCGGATCGAAAATAAACCAAATATTAAGCGAGATATTCTGTATTATATAATAAGCATATAAATCTATCTGTCTCTCTCAAATATTAAGCGAGTTATTTGTCTCAGAAGGTAGCTAGGTTGGCGGAGGCATACAGTGGTGCTCTCGCAGACGTCCGCGCCCTGACTGTATCAATGTTGAGCGCTTCTTTAAAAGGCTGCTGCTCCCCTAATATTTAGGTCAAATAAGACTGGATTGTAATATAATTCATACTGCATAGGTGTTTTCGGATTGAAGATAGACCAAATATTAAGCGAGATATTCGTCTGAGAAGGCGGTTGTCTGGCGGCGGCTGCTGCTCCATTAATATTAATCCGATTTTCGTCAAATAATATTGAATTATAGTAGAGTTCATGCCAATTCTACACAGAATTTCAGATAGAAAAATAGACCAAATATTAAGCGAGATATTCTGTATTATATAATAAGCATATAAATCTATCTGTCTCTCTCAAATATTAAGCGAGTTATTTGTCTCAGAAGGTAGCTAGGTTGGCGGAGGCATACAGTGGTGCTCTCGCAGACGTCCGCGCCCTGACTGTATCAATGTTGAGCGCTTCTTTAAAAGGCTGCTGCTCCCCTAATATTTAGATCAAATAAGACTGGATTGTAATATAATTCATACTGCATAGGTGTTTTCGGATTGAAGATAGACCAAATATTAAGCGAGATATTCGTCTGAGAAGGCGGTTGTCTGGCGGCGGCTGCTGCTCCATTAATATTAATCCGATTTTCGTCAAATAATATTGAATTATAGTAGAGTTCATGCCAATTCTACACAGAATTTCAGATAGAAAAATAGACCAAATATTAAGCGAGATATTCGTCTGAGAAGGCAGTTCTCTGGCGGCGGCAAGGTGCTCTTACCCTTGGAAGCCGCCGGGTAACCCGTGGAAGCCGCCGGGTTACCCGTAGAACCCCTGAACAAGCCGCCGGCTTTACTACGGGTGAAATTAGGGACGGATAATTCGCCGGCTTCCACGCGTCACCCGCCGGCTTCTACGGGTCACCCGCCGGCTTCCACGGGTATTTTTAATTTTTTGGACACCGGGAGATTTCCACGGAAATAATAGAATAATACATTATCAGATGCGCTTACAAAAAAATATAAAAGATAAATAAAATAAATATAAAGTGTACACTATAAAATCCAGTGTATGTATAAGTGAAAATTAATTGGTTTAAAATTTATTAAATAAGAAAGTCTTTAAAATATGTTTAAAAGTCTCTGCATTTGTGGCTTCTTTGACCATGAAGGCCCATCCTCTCATGGAAAACGCACGTGGCACATTTGGCCATGTACACCATATTCATAATATAAGTAAACTAACTGTGTCTGACAGATGAATGATTATGGCATTAGCCACATGGTATGTGTAGATTTGGAGTCACTGAAGTGGTCTTAATGTTGGTCATTATTTTGGAATCAAATGGTCGTAAAGTTAAGGTAGTCATGATAGTATGCTCTTTGTGGCTTCCAATGCACTTATCATGAAATTCTGGTGTAGTATAACAACAATGCAAAATGCCATTAATCTCTTGCAGAACTAAAAGACATATTGATTGTAAAGAGGGACAAATTCTTCTCGAAATGTTTTTACTTTAATAGCTGAACAAAAGAATTGAGATATTCTTTGCTTATTATATTTTTAGTGCCACATGCCACAAGTTACAAAAGTTCTCTCTAGCTAGTTTGCATGAGGCAGATGGTCCATGTCACAATGATAAGTTGCAGTTGATTATGTTGGTATTGATTAATGTAGTGTAAAAAGGTTCTTTTGTCATTAACTTCAGTGCAATAGTGCACTGAGGTACTGATAGGTCAGTAGAAATAATTAATTATTTGCATTCACATTCAGGAGCATTAGTTGCAAATATTGGTATTAATATTCACTACAAGTATATGATTATTTTATCTAAAAAAAAGCTTGTTTTGGTAGTTCTGTGATGGAAATGGCAGTCAATCATATAATTGCCAAAAAGAAACAAAAATGCATAACACTTTTGAAGTAATAATTGTATTAAGATATGTCACATTAATGAGCCGGTCCATGGCAAAAGGGCTCTTATTGACCAAGATATACATTTTGTTGAACTTTAATTAAAGAGTAACAGCCCAGGGGTGGAATGTTACATGTAAAAAAAAATCCATTGATATTTTGTGGAATTGACACACAAGGTAAAATAATATCATTAATCGAATTTTAGATCCCAGGTCTTAATGGTTGCCATGGAAACCGTCTATCAAATTTTCCCTCTTGAGCTCCAAAAAATGCAAAAAAATACAGAGAAAAATTGCAGAATTTGCAGGCTACGTTATTTATACTTATTTAGATGCCATGGTAAAAATAACCAGCCATAGTTTTCATCTAAATCTTCATCTTTCCATCGAACAGATCACCTGGGCTATACCTTCTCTAGTGAGTAAATGCTAGAGGCAGGAAGCAAACACCATATGTGCAGTATATGACAGGTCGGAAAAATTGGCAATACATAAAGTGGTTTTTTTTCTAATAGAGATGCTTACCAGGACAAACCACTGTGTTTACATGTTGCACTATACCTTGAACAATGCAATTCTGTCCAACCACTGGGTCCCGAGCTCGATTCCCGGTCGAGCCTATGTTGGATGGCTGTTTCATCCTTTGTCTCATTGCCATGGTCCCTACCTGTCCTAATTAGCCCATCAGGTGCATAAATACAGGACGTAAAGCCCTAATCCACCACCACCACCACAGGAAATTCCGTGATAAAATCATGGTGCTTTTTATATAATGAGATTGTTATCATTATTTATAATCGAGGAATATTGGTTTTCTTGGAGGTTAAAGTTTTTTTCATTTGACATCAGTGTGTAGGAATTTAACATGCCTAAATGACTTATAACATAGAATAATTGAATTAGCTTTCCTGTGCTATATGTACAAATGCTCTATCTTTATTTGAACAGAAGCGATGCTGTAAAAAAGACAGACTCACATTCATGTGTGAGGTCTATCGATTAGTGGCAAGTCAAGTGGAGTGTTGGGGGAAAGCCAAAATGTGTAACTTCTAAAAATTAACCAAACAAACCAAAAGAAAAAGTGAAGAGGACAATATTTTCTGAACGATGTGGCGAATATAACGAAATTGTGAAAATTGGATGAAAATTGAAAAAGGTTTTTGAATAAAATGTACAATAAAGTTATTGAATAAAATGTAAAATAAAGTCTTGACGGGCTAGGCCCATGTTGTGCAAGAATCTCGAAGCAGTGCAGCAATTATAAATCCACATGATAACATGTGCCACATGGCTGCCCTCTGAGGTACCCCTATGTTTTCAATGTTAAATTACCCAAATATTTATGGCTCTAGAAGTGTCATGAGAGCACCATGATTTTATTATAGGAATAGAAACTAGAGATGTTATCTCACCTGGTGATATGGATATAATGTCTGGGAGAGCATCTTAATGAGAAATATTCAACTGTGAAGTTGAGCATTTTTACACTGAAACAATGGTAAAGATAGGACTTGGTGAAACTGCTAAGTATTTTAAACATTGCTACCATGGCGACAGCTTGCCCCTGAGCCATAATATTTTAGGCATAGTGTTTGGTTCCATAAAACTACATATTCTGATAATTTGAACAAAATCCACGATCTACCACATTCCAAATAGTTTCACATTGGGTTGATTTTCTCAGCAAATGCCTCTTAATTGTTAATTGCCTGACGTAAAATGGGCCTGTATAGTAGGGAGCAATAATGATGGCACTATGCCTCTTTCTTTAATGTTTTATAACTGGTAAGATTATTACTTTTTATGAATTTGTGTTCAACGATCAGTTGATGAGTGAATTTATCATCTAGCCTAAAATGTATACTCACTGTGCTGAACAAACAACACAAGTGAACACAATGATAGCTTTTAAAACAGGCTGCTAACTGTTTAACACTGCTGTAAACAGGTTTTCATAATAACTGCAAGCATACAATGGCCTGCGCACAGCAGTTCCATTAACTATGTGTCCCAACAATTATGTATTATGAGCTTTTGGATGCCAACATAACAGAACTGAAATGCATTTAAGAGGCAACTTAATTATGTGCACAATGTTTTCAGAGTAGTCCCTCCTGCTCCCATATATAAACGCGCATATATGACAAAATTGAATACTACCAGTGACTGCAGAAAATAAATCTGACATTTCTTAATGATGGCCATCACGGCATCGTTTTTTTGTTGGGTTTTTGGTATGCCGTTAATTTTTATATCATATATACATACCGATGGCAGGAAATAATTGCAGTGAATTTATCACAAGACGACCAAATACCTTGGAATTTGTTGTCATGGGCACCATTAGTGTGTTAATGATAGTCATGAACATCATCGTCCTCATTATTGTCCCAAGGGTAAAATTGCTATACAACACTGTCATGGACACTGGGAATGTATTATGCACATTCATTGGAATATCAAATCCAGTGCTGGCTAGTGTGAGTATACTGACACGCACATTCATAAACTTGGACAAATTTCTGACACTGAAGTTTCCTCAACATTACAAACTTTACATGTTTCGGAAAAGGACCTTATTTCTGATAATCGTAATCTGGGTTGCTGCGGGAATGCTATTCTTCTCAGTATTGATCCCAGGCTGTCCTGTCAAAGCCAAACTTTACAATGCTTCATATATCTGCATTGCTGACTTCACTACTAGTGTAGTTTATACTTTAGTGACCGTTGTTTTCATGAACGTTTTGCCTGCTGTAGTTTGTGTCACTTCATTCATCGGAATATACCGTATCATCAATCAATGCAATTTAGAACAGGCCAATCTTCAAGTGAGTAAGAACAGAATCTGACATCATTGATAAACTTTTGTGAGGTATTCCTTGAAAATACATGCACTCTAAACCTGCTTCAAAACTAAAAAGTGGCTAATCCTTTGACAATTTATTATGACTAAAGTGAACTACTCTGACAATGGCATTTGTTTGACCAATAATGAGCCTGAGCCTTATTAAATTTCATATTTGTCAAAAGTCAAAATACCTGGAACAGTTCCTCTGGACTCAAAAAAATCCAAATCCCCTTTAAAATGAATTTAAGCGTGCGACCATCACAAATCCTTTTCTTCAAACCTACCCAGCAATAGCTAAACTATTTAATAACTTTGCCTTTCTTTTCTTTACTCAGGTTTGACAAATTGTAGACAACTGGACAGGGGATTGGTAAAAACTATATTCCTGATGACATCTTCTTACTTTGTGATGTGGACACCATTTTTCATCTGTGTTGTGTTTTGGGAACTTTTCACTGGACACACGCTTAGTCCTCTTTCGAATTTCATAACAACTTGGTAGCTGGATCCAACTCCTTTGTTAACTCCTTATCATATGAAACGTTATGGTTCGAAAGCTGAAAGCGTCACTTGATCTTGATGGTTTCCAAGGATAAAATGAAGACATTCCCCTACTTTAGTCTGAGCCAGCCTTGGAATTCTGAAGTTGTTTATGATCCCGATATGGCAGCCGTCACAATGTACACCATGTCCCAAAGGGCCCCCGTCTCCCCATCAGCCCACTAAAAAGCATTTTTAAAGTATCCCTAATGACACAGACCTTTTTGATTATTTTTTTTACTAGAGTTCCTACTTTTCGTCTCTACATAGCATGGAAAAGTAAAACAAATCAATGGAAATTACATATAAATAATTAACTGCCTGTCTCCCTTACTGAAAGAACTATGTGCGTGAGCACAAATTTTGCTTGCCAATGGCATTCAGCACAGGTTTATATTGTATGGCTAGCAGAAATTCTGGCTCTCTGATGGTACATTTTAGGTGGTGGTGGCGGATTAGGGCTTTACGTCCTGCACCTGATGGGCTAATTAGGACAGGCAGGGACCATGGCAATGAGACGAAGGATGAAAAAGCCATCCAACATAGGCTCGACCGGATTGAACCCAGGACCCAGAGGTTGGAAGCCCAGCGCTACCACTGAGCTAGGCCCTCGCCCATTTGGTACATTTTAGGTGACAGAATCGGTCTTTTCAAAGTAAGTGAATATAGGGCAATTACACTGTAACAATAACAACTTTTCATTTGCCGCATTTGGCGTAACAGGCAATTGGGATTGCGTATATTCAACAATGGTGCAGTGACATCGCTACGTTTGTAGTGCCCCCTGTAGGCTCTGTTACTTCTTCTCCCCATTGAAGTTGAGACCTTTTTCTGAGGGTCAAAACAGAAAAAAAGAGATAATTTAATATTGTTATGGGTTGCTATTATATATAAATGTGTAAATAATGATTAGAAGAGAATAATGAATGAAATAAATGATTGAGTAAAATAGGCCTTGGATTTCTTTGCCATGTTAAATAATAAAGATTGAAGAGGACTATTCACTCTGTTGTACCCAAAACAGCCACTTTTCTTGTGTAAATTGAAAGGCCATATAATATAACCTCGACAACTGAAATTACACTCGGCTTCGCCTCGTGCAATATCAGTTGTTGTGGTTCCATAAAAACAGATATTGCACTCGCCACTGTGCAATATTTGTATAGTGATTAACACATACATCATATTGCGAGCTGTTGGCTTCAATCATTACAGAATTGAAATACATTTTAGATGCAAATGTATTCTGTGCCCATTGCCACCCCCTCCTTTCGTAAAGCTGAGCAAGCTACTTAACAACATTGATTGTAATGGTTGCAAACAGCGACTTTGGACAACACTTCTGACACAAAAGTAGCAGTCTCACAGATGGCTGTAGTGGCATTGTGATCTTGTTGGAATTTGTGGTTGGCAAATCCGTTTTGCAATGACGGCAGGAAATAATAGCAGTGAATTCATCACAACAAAGCCAGATACCCTGGAATTTGTTGTCATAGGTACCATTAGTGTGTTAATGATAGTCATGAACATCATTGTCCTCATCATTGTCCCAAGAGTAAATTCACTATACGACAGTGCTTTAGGACTAGCGATGCTCAACTTAGCACTCACCGACATTTTACTAGGATGTTTTTGCCTCATTGTGACCGTAAGTTTGATATTTTCACATTCAGTCATGCTCACTGGGAAAATATTATGTAAAATAATTGGAATATCAAATCCAATGTTGGCTAGTGTGAGTATATTGACACTCACATTTATCAACTTGGACAAATTTTTGACGCTGAAGTTTCCTCTACATTACAAACTTTACATGTCTCGGAAAAGGACACTGATTGTGCTAATTGCAATCTGGGTTGCTATGGCAATACTTTACTTTTCAGTATTGATTCCAGGCTTTCCTGCCAAAGCCAAACTTTATCATGCTTCTTTTGTGTGTATAGTGGACTTCACAGCTAATGAAGTTTATACTTCAGTGACCATTATTTTGGTGCAAGTTCTGCCTACTATTGGTTGTGTGACTTCATTCATCGGAATATATCGTATTATTGGTCAGCGCAATTCAGAAAAGACCAGCCTTCAGGTAAGGGAGATCAGAATCTTATACTAATATAACACGAACTCCATTGAAAATAATTGGTGAGTATTTCCTGATAAATAAATATCTTTTTTTTAAAGTTGTACTACATTAATGTCTACGTGATATTTTAGGAGGCTTAATTGGGCCCTTAAGTATGTGCAAAAAATTCTACTGAAAAAAAAAAAATTCTAATTGGAACAGCCTCTCCGAAGGGTTCTTTATTTGCAGCATTGGAGCATAGCCGTCAATAGATATTTTGTTTAAAATGCCATATCTCCACAACTATTAATCACAGAGTGATGAAATTAGGCTCAAAATGTGCAGAATACCCACATTTCTATATTGCCTTCAATACAAAGTTGAGATAAGTGTGGGTATAGCAAATAATGACATGCTCCTGCCAAGCTTGTGAATATTACTTTGTCCTTAGCATAAATTTCATGTATTTGTGTTTTTTTTTGCATGGAAATAGCAACAAAATCAGTTTTTGGTCAATAACTCAAATCCGGAAGCCTGACACCTCAACTATGAATGGTGGGTTTAGTGCAGTATAGCGGACCCAAATTTATGCCCTAATTTGGCATCCATTAAAAATTACATTTTATAAACAATTCACAAGTTCGAAGTTCTAACACAATTAAAATAACATTTAATGTAGAATAGTGGGGGTTTGGGGGTGGTAGCCCCCATGAAAAAGCAAAAATAAACTCTGTATCTACCGTGAATATGAAAACCGCCATCATAACTGAATTGTTGTGACGTCATACATTGATTTCAAGCATTTTTAGGTCATAGGCCTGGCAATGAGGCTCGTTAAATATGGTCATATTTCTGGGTCCGCTAAACTGCACTTTTTCCTGATTGGTTATTTTTGCACATACTTAGGGGTCCAAGCCTCCAAAAATATGACATAGACATCACATTCTGAGAAAGTTGGGGCAACTGATGCACCCTATCCCTGACGCTTTAATATTTTCATCACATTAATGATTCCCTTTCTTCATCCCAGGCTGGACAAAAGGCAGAAGTTTCAGGACAGATGCAGCGTGACAGGAAATTGGTACAAACTATCTTCTTGATGACATCTTCATATTTTGTGATGTGGACACCATTTTTCATCTGTGTAGTGTTTTGGGAACTTTTCACTGGACACACGCTTAGTCCTCTTTCAGATTACATAACAGCTTGGTTAGGCGGGTCGAACTCTTTTGTTAACTCATTGATCTATATCCCAACTTTAAGATCTTACAGGATGGAACTAATCCGCTGTTTCAGAACACTGCCATGTGCAACAAAATGTTATCTCTTCAAAGCTTGTTGTACACATAAAAGTACACAAAATGTGTCTGTGAGCAATATTTCAACAAGTAGTGATAAGACTTCTGAGACACAACTGGCCACAAACATTGATGCTTGAACTATCGTGCAGAAAATATTCTTGTAACAGCAAATTGAAATTGTAAAATTTTTTGACAAGCGCGGCGTGTGATGAACCATACTTATATTCACTGATACTTTAATACATATTACATAATTATTTCTATGGATTTGTTTGAAACCTCCTCATAAAAGACAAACAACGCAAAAATGTATTTACAGACCTATACATGTACGTTGTACATTGCCAGTTACATTTGAATTGTAGCTATTCAGGCTCATTGGGAATCAGGTATAATGATAGTCTAAAATGCAATGACACTGTAGATATGTCATAATTGGATCGTTTTTTATTATTGGTGTTGTACATGACTAGGGAGTTTTCTATTAGCTAGGACAAATGAGCTGGTCCATCCATCACAAAAATACTTTTTCATTTTTCAGAACAAATATATATATATGCACTATTTTAAGTGATTAATGCAATGATTTCTGTTTTGTATACATGTACACTAAATAATGTAGTACAATTCAAAGCATAGTTAACCTTACTTGACTACGCATTGCAGACAAAAATGACTCTGTCACTGTCACACTAGCTATTTCCAAGATTTATCTTTTTAAATTAGCTATAAATGCTTAACGTATAATAGAATAGATATTATGTCAGTGTCTAAAACTTCCCGTCATATTGATTTTTTAAGTTTTTTATATTTCTAATTCTCTCCAGGGGTCATAGTTTAAAAGTTGAAACAATATTCAGCTGAGCATCAGAGAATGGACCAATCAGTAGCTGTAAGAAACACATGATGTTACAGATGCAGTTCTCAATAGACACCTAAAGGAAGAAGACAAAAAACAAATGATAACTTTCATTTTAAATTGTCAGAGGAAATTATAGATTGAGTCGCACTTAAGTTAAGCTGAGCTTCTCGGCCCTCTGTATGATAGGGATCAATGTTTTCTGAGAGGCATTACCTGGAATTATACTCCACCACGTGACCTTAACGAACGAAAATGTTAGTTAACTCCCTCCTGAGTGCAAACTGAACTGTTATGCACAATAAAGGCATTAAAACAAAACAAACAATCAAGCAAATGTGTAAATATGCCTAATCGAGTATAAGTTAGTTATATCCCTTATAGTCGACATTTATGTTGGTTATATCCCTCCGCCTCCGGGATATAACCAACGAAAATGTTAGTTAACTCCCTCCTGAGTGCAAACTGAACTGTTATGCGTAATAACAAAAATGTTAGTTAACTCCGTCCTATTCGAGATATACCTAAAACATAGCTCTTTCAAAGAAAAATATAATATAGTAGGCATTACCTGTTATGTTTCTTTCCGTTGAGTGCACTTAATTAAAAATAAATAAACTGTGTATTTTAAGTTCTTTTCACCTAGCGATAAGTAATATGATCATTGCATGCAAAATGCTGAAGTACTGTCTTTGTGATTTTGTAATATCAAAGGCAAACATCTATCTCTAATGGCGTTATTACATTACACACATAAAACGATTCTATCAAATATGCAGGCAATTTTATGAGAAGCTTTTGTGTTATTTTTTAATGTAAAAGTGTTGCAACAGGTACAAAGTTTATTATGCCACAATTGCACGCTATGTTTGCATTGTTCTGCCAATGAAAACCTTTTTTACCTTGATCTAGGCAGTTTGGCATTGTGAAAATTTTTAACTTACAGATTAGCGCCCTTTACAAGTAAGCAGCCTCATAGGCAATGTTATAAGAAGTTAGGCATTATTGTGACTAATGTCATAAATTACAATGACTATATGGATGAAGAGTTGCTAGAGTAATAACCTAGTAGAAATTGGCTCATGTGGTCATTCATTTCAGTAAATACACAAAATATTTCTTAACAAAAAGAAAAAAAAAGCCACCTAGTAGAAATTGGCTCATGTGGTCATTCATTTCAGTAAATACACAAAATATTTCTTAACAAAAAGAAAAAAAAAGCCACCTAGTAGAAATTGGCTAATGTGGTCATTCATTTCAGTAAATACACAAAATATTTCTTAACAAAAAGAAAAAAAAAGCCACCTAGTAGAAATTGGCTCATGTGGTCATTCATTTCAGTAAATACACAAAATATTTCTTAACAAAAAGAAAAAAAAAGCCACCTAGTAGAAATTGGCTAATGTGGACATTCATTTCAATAAATACACAAAATATTTCTTTAAAAAAAAACTACCTAGTAGAAATTGGTTAATGTGGACATTCATTTCAGTAAATACACAAAATATTTCTTTAAAAAAAAACCCCAAAAAAAAAACCACCTTGTAGAAATTGGCTAATGTGGTCATTCATTTCAGTAAATACACAAAATATTTCTTAACAAAAAGAAAAAAAAAGCCACCTAGTAGAAATTGGCTAATGTGGACATTCATTTCAGTAAATACACAAAATATTTCTTAACAGAAAGAAAAAAAAAACCACCTTGTAGAAATTGGCTCATGTGGTCATTCATTTCAGTAAATACACAAAATATTTCTTAACAAAAAGAAAAAAAAAACCACCTTGTAGAAATTGGCTCATGTGGTCATTCATTTCAGTAAATACACAAAATATTTCTTAACAAAAAGAAAAAAAAGCCACCTAGTAGAAATTGGCTAATGTGGACATTTATTTCAGTAAATACACAAAATATTTCTTAACAGAAAGAAAAAAAAAACCACCTTGTAGAAATTGGCTCATGTGGTCATTCATTTCAGTAAATACACAAAATATTTCTTTAAAAAAAAACTACCTAGTAGAAATTGGTTAATGTGGACATTCATTTCAGTAAATACACAAAATATTTCTTAACAAAAAGAAAAAAAAAGCCACCTAGTAGAAATTGGCTAATGTGGACATTCATTTCAGTAAATACACAAAATATTTCTTTAAAAAAAAACTACCTAGTAGAAATTGGTTAATGTGGACATTCATTTCAGTAAATAAAAAAATATTTCTTAACAAAAAGAAAAAAAAAGCCACCTAGTAGAAATTGGCTAATGTGGACATTCATTTCAGTAAATACACAAAATATTTCTTTAAAAAAAAACTACCTAGTAGAAATTGGTTAATGTGGACATTCATTTCAGTAAATACACAAAATATTTCTTAACAAAAAGAAAAAAAAAGCCACCTAGTAGAAATTGGCTAATGTGGACATTCATTTCAATAAATACACAAAATATTTCTTTAAAAAAAAACTACCTAGTAGAAATTGGTTAATGTGGACATTCATTTCAGTAAATACACAAAATATGTCTTAACAAAAAGAAAAAAAAAGCCACCTAGTAGAAATTGGCTAATGTGGACATTCATTTCAATAAATACACAAAATATTTCTTTAAAAAAAAACTACTTAGTAGAAATTGGTTAATGTGGACATTCATTTCAGTAAATACACAAAATATTTCTTAACAAAAAGAAAAAAAAAGCCACCTAGTAGAAATTGGCTAATGTGGACATTCATTTCAATAAATACACAAAATATTTCTTTAAAAAAAAACTACCTAGTAGAAATTGGTTAATGTGGACATTCATTTCAGTAAATACACAAAATATTTCTTAACAAAAAGAAAAAAAAAGCCACCTAGTAGAAATTGGCTAATGTGGACATTCATTTCAATAAATACACAAAATATTTCTTTAAAAAAAAACTACCTAGTAGAAATTGGTTAATGTGGACATTCATTTCAGTAAATACACAAAATATTTCTTAACAAAAAGAAAAAAAAAACCACCTTGTAGAAATTGGCTCATGTGGTCATTCATTTCAGTAAATACACAAAATATTTCTTTAAAAAAAAACTACCTAGTAGAAATTGGTTAATGTGGACATTCATTTCAGTAAATACACAAAATATTTCTTAACAAAAAGAAAAAAAAAGCCACCTAGTAGAAATTGGCTAATGTGGACATTCATTTCAGTAAATACACAAAATATTTCTTAACAAAAAGAAAAAAAAAACCACCTTGTAGAAATTGGCTCATGTGGTCATTCATTTCAGTAAATACACAAAATATTTCTTTAAAAAAAAACTACCTAGTAGAAATTGGCTAATGTGGACATTCATTTCAGTAAATACACAAAATATTTCTTAACAAAAAGAAAAAAAAAACCACCTTGTAGAAATTGGCTCATGTGGTCATTCATTTCAGTAAATACACAAAATATTTCTTTAAAAAAAAACTACCTAGTAGAAATTGGTTAATGTGGACATTCATTTCAGTAAATACACAAAATATTTCTTAACAAAAAGAAAAAAAAAGCCACCTAGTAGAAATTGGCTAATGTGGACATTCATTTCAATAAATACACAAAATATTTCTTTAAAAAAAAACTACCTAGTAGAAATTGGTTAATGTGGACATTCATTTCAGTAAATACACAAAATATTTCTTAACAAAAAGAAAAAAAAAGCCACCTAGTAGAAATTGGCTAATGTGGACATTCATTTCAATAAATACACAAAATATTTCTTTAAAAAAAAACTACCTAGAAGAAATTGGTTAATGTGGACATTCATTTCAGTAAATACACAAAATATTTCTTAACAAAAAGAAAAAAAAAACCACCTTGTAGAAATTGGCTCATGTGGTCATTCATTTCAGTAAATACACAAAATATTTCTTTAAAAAAAAACTACCTAGTAGAAATTGGTTAATGTGGACATTCATTTCAGTAAATACACAAAATATTTCTTAACAAAAAGAAAAAAAAAGCCACCTAGTAGAAATTGGCTAATGTGGACATTCATTTTAGTAAATACACAAAATATTTCTTTAAAAAAAAACTACCTAGTAGAAATTGGTTAATGTGGACATTCATTTCAGTAAATACACAAAATATTTCTTAACAAAAAGAAAAAAAAAGCCACCTAGTAGAAATTGGCTAATGTGGACATTCATTTCAGTAAATACACAAAATATTTCTTTAAAAAAAAACTACCTAGTAGAAATTGGTTAATGTGGACATTCATTTCAGTAAATACACAAAATATTTCTTAACAAAAAGAAAAAAAAAGCCACCTAGTAGAAATTGGCTAATGTGGACATTCATTTCAGTAAATACACAAAATATTTCTTAACAAAAAGAAAAAAAAAGCCACCTAGTAGAAATTGGCTAATGTGGACATTCATTTCAGTAAATACACAAAATATTTCTTAACAGAAAGAAAAAAAAAACCACCTTGTAGAAATTGGCTCATGTGGTCATTCATTTCAGTAAATATACAAAATATTTCTTAACAAAAAGAAAAAAAAAAGCCACCTAGTAGAAATTGGCTAATGTGGACATTCATTTCAGTAAATACACAAAATATTTCTTAACAAAAAGAAAAAAAAAAGCCACCTAGTAGAAATTGGCTAATGTGGACATTCATTTCAGTAAATACACAAAATATTTCTTAACAGAAAGAAAAACAAAACCACCTTGTAGAAATTGGCTCATGTGGTCATTCATTTCAGTAAATACACAAAATATTTCTTAACAAAAAGAAAAAAAAAGCCACCTAGTAGAAATTGGCTCATGTGGACATTCATTTCAGTAAATACACAAAATATTTCTTAACAGAAAGAAAAAAAAAACCACCTTGTAGAAATTGGCTCATGTGGTCATTCATTTCAGTAAATACACAAAATATTTCTTTAAAAAAAAACTACCTAGTAGAAATTGGTTAATGTGGACATTCATTTCAGTAAATACACAAAATATTTCTTAACAGAAAGAAAAAAAAAACCACCTTGTAGAAATTGGCTCATGTGGTCATTCATTTCAGTAAATACACAAAATATTTCTTAACAAAAAGAAAAAAAAAAGCCACCTAGTAGAAATTGGCTAATGTGGACATTCATTTCAGTAAATACACAAAATATTTCTTAACAAAAAGAAAAAAAAAGCCACCTAGTAGAAATTGGCTAATGTGGACATTCATTTCAGTAAATACACAAAATATTTCTTAACAGAAAGAAAAAAAAACCACCTTGTAGAAATTGGCTCATGTGGTCATTCATTTCAGTAAATACACAAAATATTTCTTTAAAAAAAAACTACCTAGTAGAAATTGGTTAATGTGGACATTCATTTCAGTAAATACACAAAATATTTCTTAACAAAAAGAAAAAAAAAACCACCTTGTAGAAATTGGCTAATGTGGACATTCATTTCAATAAATACACAAAATATTTCTTTAAAAAAAAACTACCTAGTAGAAATTGGTTAATGTGGACATTCATTTCAGTAAATACACAAAATATTTCTTGACAAAAACAAAAACAAACAACAACAACAAACAATATATATATATATAATTGCTTTCAGCGATATTCTACTTTTGTAGTGCGAGTGTGAGGGGACAGAATGATTGTCGAGTTGTCGTTATGTTTGTTTAATATAATACTTTTTAGTAAAATTAACCTGAAAACTTGGAAGAAGATTGCACGAAATGAAAGACTTTTAGTACAAACTCAATCGATGGTCTAGTCACAAAGTTAATTTACGATTTCAAGAAAGTTTACTCACACTTAGATATTACATAAATTATACTCATATTATATACATAGTACTGAGATGCTCATTGGGAATGCAATATCTCATGCCAACCTTCGGCTGAGCAGCTGAGATATTACTTCAATGCTAGTCAGCTCAGATCTGAACCCATGACTGCAAGAGCTGACCATTGCCCTAACCATTATCTCACTGACCATTTCCCTAACCATTATCTCACTAACCTGAAAATTTGCAACACATGGAATTTTCCCAGCTTAATTGATGTCCATGTCCAATGTGTGTTATAATCAGTGTAGGGAAGGATATGAAACTTGTTAAATCTGCGAATTACAAATTTAGTAATTGTTAACATGATTGGATGGTGTTTCTCCTTTTGTCATTATTTGTATTGTTGCAATTATTTCATTCTTTCATATGTGTGACAAACTGCATATATATAGTTCTACATATAGAGTTGGGGTCATTGGCATACAGTTTAGGACCTCTTGGTTTGAAGATTCATACAACATGGAAAATTCAACTGAACATGCTCTTAGAAACAGTACGTTTTCTGCCACTACTGCTGCTACAGAAAGACCAAATACAGTGCAGTTTGTCATCATGTTTACTATAACTACACTGATGATTTTATCGAACATTATTGTCTTCATTGTGGTACCTAGGACCAAGTCATTGATGAGAGAAGCTACTGGGATAGCCATGTTGAACTTGGCAGTGACAGATATATTACTTGGATCATCTGGAATTGTAGCTACAGTATTTTTGATGGTGGCACCATCAGAGATGAACACAGGGGCAGTATTATGCAATATTACTGGTGTCGTAAACCCAATTTTTGGTACAACAAGTGTCCTCACTCTAGCCTTCATAAACCTGGACAAATTTCTGACCTTGAATTACCCCTTACGCTACAAACTGCTGATGTCACCAAGAAGAGCTTTTGTTGCCATGGTTATGATATGGTTTGCTATGGCAATCCTTTATGTTGGTGTCTGGATTCCAGAATCTCCAATCAAATCAAAATACTATCAGGGTGCATATCTCTGCCTCGTTCAGTTCAGTAACCACACAGTGTATGCTTTGGTGTTTCTTGTCTTAGCACAGTTATTCCCAACAACAGTGTGTTTTGTTTCCTTTATTGGGATTTATTGGATCATGAGGAATAGAAAATCCAAGAAAGCCAACCTCCAGGTAGGTTTAAATCTTATTTGTATAAATTCTTTGCAGTTAAACATAAATTAATTGTTATAATTTATTACATTATTAACCATTTATCTTACTCTGGTGATACATTTTGAAAAGTTGATCTTTCCGGATTCTGTAGTTGCACTTGATATAACCTTATCTTGAACTGCTACACTTCAATATTCACTTGGTATACATTGAAGCAGTTAAGTTCAATATTCACTTGGCATACATTGAAGCAGTTAAGTTCAATATTCACTTGGTATACATTGAAGCAGTTAAGTTCAATATTCACTTGGTATACATTGAAGCAGTTAAGTTCAATATTCACTTGGCATACATTGAAGCAGTTAAGTTCAATATTCACTCGGTATACATTGAAACAGTTAAGTTCAATATTGAAGCAGTTAAGTTCAATATTCACTTGGTATACATTGAAGCAGTTAAGTTCAATATCTGAGATATGCTTAGAATATGTCATATTTGATCATGTATGATGCGAAGGTTTGTCATGCAACGAATTAGGAAATGAAATGTGGGATTGTAAAATAATTTGCAAAAGTGGTGGTTCGTGAAATTTCTGCTTGTTTTGATGCAAGCTCCCTTATATCAAAGAAATGTTGTTTAATTCTTTCCAGGCTGGTCAGAATTCAGAGGCTGCCAAACAAGTGAAAAAGGACTTGAGTTTGGTTCCTATGATCTTCCTAATGACATCATCATTCTTTGTGATGTGGACACCATTTTTCATCCTTATCGTATTCTGGGAGCTTTTCACTGGTCACACGCTCAGCCCACTGTCTGATTTCATAGTGATGTGGTTCGGAGGATCAAACTCTTTTGTCAATTCTTTGATTTATATTCCTACGTTAAGATCCTACAGAAAAGAACTGCTTCGCTGCTTGAAGTCGCCGGCTTGTTCGTTGGAACGCAAGTCTTTCCAAGTTACTAACTCGCAAAGAAAGGACAGATCATCAAGAAGCAGCCAGAGAACACTCAAGGGATCAACTAGTGCTTGAGTGCATTGATTTGGAAAGTAAACTGAAATGCAATGACTAACTTTCATTGGGAATATTAGCATACAGCATAATATATTCGTTCACACTTACTGAATTGTCCAGCTGGCTGCCTCTCCAAATCCAAATAGATAGATAAATAGATAGATGGATAGATATTAGGTAGTAGGTAATAATATTATGTAGATTGACAGATAAATTGATATATTGCTATATTAATGGATTGACTGATTAATTGATACCATGTATAGTATCTAACAGTTAAGAGTAAACCTCGTCTAATTTCACAGATTTAGCTACACCTTTCTGTGAAAAAAAGGTGAGATTTACGAATTTCAGTTGCATGACTTTGAAATGTATTTTCTCTGAAATGTCTTATTAAGACACAAGTCTGGCAATTCAGTCATAGAGAAGCTTGAAAGTTTATTTTGACTTAAGGGGCGTTCACACTGTCACAAATAAGACCTGCGCATGACCACTTACGTCAAAAATTGGTACTTAAGGCCGTATGAGATTGCTCGCCAGACATCCGTCAAACTCTGGCCGAACCTCCGTCACCAAGCATCCGTCAGGCATTCGTCAGGCACTCGTAGGCACTCGTAGATTGCTAGCTCGCATGTAAGACGACGTGTGGGCAACGGACGTCCGCCGAGCATTGTATGAGCATTCTACGAGTGGACGTGAGTGGATGGTGAGTATATAGGGATGGACAGTGGCTACGTATGGCAACATATGGCTACGTATGGCTACGTATGGCTACATTTGGCTACATATGGCTACGGCTACTTATGGCTATGTATGACTACGTACGTATGAAGAACGTACGTAGAATGTATGCAGAATGCACATAGATGGCTTGCCGAGTAAATCGCGAGTTAAGTAACTAATGTAAACAATTCACTCATAGAACGTTCGCTAAAGTTTTAAACATGTTTAAAATATTTTGCACTCTCCACATATGCTTTTGAGTGGTCAAGGGCGACCAGGAGTGATCTACGAATTAGGGCGATTATACGTGAAATGCTTGGCGAGTAGATCACATGTATGGACAAGGATGAGCAAGAATGAAAAATAAATTCATCTGGCGTCATACGTAGGTCTTATCGATGATAGTGTGAACAACCCTTAACTTAAAGGAAATTTTTTTAGGAATCTAGATGTCAATACACCTTAGAATATTTAGTCAGGTTCGCTGTTTGTATTCTAATAAGAGGCCAATGACTACTTCTAATTAGCTCATCAGTCATTACCAGGATCTTTTGTAGTAGGCGACAAAGCTTATAAGGAGTATCGTCAGTCAGGACATTTAATTGGGATTGATATGTACATAGACAGCCTAAGGCTGACCAAGTGCTGTATACCAAATACTAACATTATAAAATCATTAAAAAAGGCAAATATTGGATAGTTACTCATTTATTTGTTACCGTTCATACAGATGACAATTATCACATGATATTATCCCCTCTTGCGTGTACCACCTGAGTTTCCCAACACTAAATTAATGACATTGACTATTATTATTGCAAATACAAAGAAAATACAGATACATACCTGAATAACAAGAGAATAAAATCCTGTGCCGCATCCTTGGTATATGTCAGTAACTCATTAATTAAATACCAATCTAATTATGCCCGAAGCATCCCCTTTTCTAACTATTTCACAGGGACCCACACTGGTCAACCTGCTCTACCTAATCTAATTATGACTACATATCCTGCTTAATTTCTCTCCCCCACAAACACTTTGTGGGGTCTCTCCTCTCTATTACTTTCTCTCTCTTACTCTTACTAACTTCCTAAACTAAAACCCCAGGGCTAGCCAGCAATTGGCCATTGTCCTGGTAACCAAGAATGCAGCCAAGGCCCTCCTCTCAGTACCCAAGTAAGTTTTAGGGTAGTGTATCAAGCTGTTGCCAAGGTAACCATTGCTGCTTCTGGCTCCCTCTGGCAACAACCAGTCCACTTACATAAATAAATACTAATGACTTATGACCTGGTGGTAGATATTATAAATATAATTGACACTATTTGGTAACTCAGGTGGTACAGCATTTGACATTATTCTGAAACATATACCATATAGACACAAAATTGGGATCGTAGGCATGCTTCTCCTAGCATCCTACGATATCCCCCACAACACTTTGTGTTTTACCACAAAAACACAAGCAATTCCTAAAACATGCACATGATGAATATTGTCACCATTTTCCGGCAGTGCAGTGCTCAGTCTTACAGATTCCCAAGCAAACTCCCTAGATGTCAGACCAGCATTGCAGATTCCAAATATCCATAATAGGTGCATTTTTTAAATCGTTGGTTGCAATGTAGAAGTTCTCAAAAGTTCCATATTAGGTGCATATTGTAAATCTGTTGTTTTCACTCAGTGACTCCCAATTTCAGCTCTGTCAACTGTTTTTGCAGTTTCTTGAAGAAGGGACAGAAACTTTGGAGCTTTTCTGATGATTCAAGGGTGCCCTCTTCTTGCTCGATTTCTCCATAACTTTTATTTCTGCAGCGTGGCGTGTCACAAATTTGGCATCAAGTTGTAACTTCAATTTTGGCACCAAGTTGTAACTTCAATTGTCTATTTTTGCAATGACTTGGTTTTGATGCTTGTTGATGTGGTCCACGGAGTCCCTTAGCTCTCGAATGCTGGCTGCGACAAGTTAATTTTCCTTTGTGTGTTGACCGAGTCTACTGAATGAGAACAGCACTCTCTTGTAGATCTGTGTAAATGTTGGGATCTGCCCTTCAGGGGTAATTTGAGACTCTGTATGACTATTGCACTGTAACTCCATCAGACTTCTTCCCGATCCATCGTCCAGCAGACGGATGTTACATGATATTGTTTACAACAGACATGTCACTGATACTGTATTCATAATTATATAAAATCACAATAAATGCATAAATTTACAATCAAAACATTTGCTTGCAATACTATTGTTGAACCATCATGATTGCCCAGTAATGGTACACAGGTACATATGATTAAATTTCCAGAGATGTCTCTTATCATGTTTCCCTCCCTTAGTCTTTCCCTTATCTTTTATCCCTCTGTCCTCCAATCTGCTCACAGCGACCACCAAATTTAAACCCAACCTTGACCATGAATTCAAACAACCAAACCCCAAACAATAAAATGTTTACATTATGATTGCTGGTGGAATATTACTGGCACTTGCCAGCTAGTGAAAGTGAAAAACCTTTCCTAATCTATTCTACAGCCCCCCATACCTTATCCAACCTGCAGTTTATCCACACTGCTATCGAACCTCTTTCCATCCCAGCATTGTCCCAGGCTGATCACTTTTACACCACCTCATCATTATATCCTAGATGCATTCTCATTTAATATTAACCATTTATAATAACTACAACCCAAATACATGTAATGATTGCCAGTGACCTCAATCAGCATGCACCATCATGGCCCATTCTGTCCACCCATGATACCTGCCGATCAATCTCACCTCATCATTACTTTATTCATAATATTTTCCCTTCCCCATCTACTGTTATGAACCCAGGCCCAATTATCCAGCTGCATGATGCAGCCTACTTTGACATTTCTTACACATACAGTTGCTGGTTACAGTTGCAGCGCAGAGTATTCATCCCTTTCTTATTTACCCCAGCCTGTTTGCAAAGGCTCATTACTATGTTGTACCCCATGGCACTGAGATTGTGTCAGGGCTTGTTACAGTGTTACATTAAAATTAATTATTTACCAAGTAATTCACCCCAAAGTTCCCAAAATGTGTGGTTGCAGCAGACCAAATTAGATAATTTCATTCTTACCATAGCAATATGATAACCCTATGTGCCTGACACCATCTCTAGGCCTAGTCTATTATGGTATACCCTAATTATAGATCATTTGATAGCACATGCAATATATCGTTGTTATCCACTATATATATTTTGTATTATTGTCTATATATTGTATTATTGTCATTAATGGATGCAAATATCAGTAGTTAATTTTGTCATGCCAAGAAGGAGTATATGTTGCATCAGGCCAACTGTTGTATTTAAAGTGACAAAAATATCCACAAAACACAGTAAACACATAAAAAAAACACAACACTCTGAATGATTAGGAGAATTAAAGGAGTAATAATATTAGAAAAATATGCATACTGTTATATGCTGATAATGTAAATAAGTCTATGTTGGTCGAAACTTTTTATTTTTTATTTGGGAAGGAAATGGGATCAATACAACGCAGGATTTTAAATAAGAAAATGGTGCTCCATTGGTTCCTGAAACAGACTTAATCACAAGTTATATATACAACCCCTGCAGCTCCCCCAACATATGTGGGGTTCAAATCAACACCCCTCATGGTTCTCACCTCGGGTAAACCCCAGTACATTGGCAAGAAGGGTTGGGAGTACTCCAGGGTTAGCTGCTGCTGCTGTTATATATAGCCACAGCCCTCTCTAAAGTATAGGCAGGCTAGAAGAGCAATCTATCCAATGTTAAGCCTATATGAAAATTTCTCATTACCACAGTAAGACAATATCATTTGTAACTATTCTAATATATTGATTGACATTAATGTAGTATTAAAAAGGGAAGCACTGATCTATTTCAATTTTAAATTAACTTTATAGGTGAACATAAAAATTAATACTTTCAACATAAATAAAACATACAATAGGAAACTCAGGCAGTGATAACATTAAGGGCAGCAATTAATAATTTCTCAAAGTGACCTATCTTTTAGCATGTTACAACAAGGTCTGTTTAACATTTCATTTTGAATTTACAAATAATTTATTTTATTTTTTTTTTTTTACAAAAATTTTTTAATTTCTCAATCAATAATCCTAAGCTAACGACACTCCCACCTACTACCCGGATTCTCCACCATATTGATTAGCACTAATTACTCATTAAGTTAATTAAGTTAATTAGTCCAAAGCCGGGATTTTGCAGAAGGTGACAAAGGTCTTATCAAAAGTATGGAAATTCTAGAACTCAGCCGAAAGTCTTTTTGTCAATGATCTGTTAACTTACTTTGTGAATGATAGTTAATTGATTGTATTAAATTGATTACTTCTATATTTCATTATTTTCTTAAATGAATGATTCAGTTTCATCTAGTCATTCCGTTACAGGTCACTAGATTCTGATTTCAGTGAATGGACTAGGACATCAATAGTAAATTTCAAATATTTAATAAGGAATAAAATGCACACAGATTAAGATATAAACAAGAGTAACTAATATTCAAGATTGAAAAACACAGTCAAAACATTGAACCTACAAACAGTGTGCAATATAAGTTGGCATTCCTTGACCAAACACAATTCCTATAGGTAATAATATCTAATAAACATTGGATTTCTAAACAATCTTGTACTTACTGTGTTCTCAGGCTATTTCTCTATATTCATTTCTCTTCTACTGACTGCCCAGACTCTCTCTCTTTCTCTGTTTCTCTCTCTCTCTCTCTCTCTTATCTCTTCTATTCTCCTTCTACTTCTTGAGGTCCTCTCTGTTCTACTAATTTTTCCCCTAGTTATATACTTCTTTCTAAAACCCCCCCCCCCTTATTCAATTTGGCTTAGGCTAGTAGCTGCGAGAAGCAGTGCCCTACAGCGGGTTTTCAGGAGAGGTGCAGATATGAGCTAATTTTGTTTTACCCCTCTGCATATTACTGGCCAAGGAATGCACAACTTAGTTTGTATATGTGTAACATGTACATTTCAGATCAACATTAATCATATATAATTCATTTATATCACATACAATATCCAATTGATTACACAATATCAAATTTTATACATTTTGTTAATACACATATATATATGATTATATGTCCCTACAGTGGGAATGCTAGATTATAAGCATGCATTAGTATATTAATAGTCATACAAGGTGTACATAAAAATTATTTGCATAGACATATATTATGACATTTTACATCCCTGCAGTGGGATTTACAAGTAATTCATTAATTATACACCGTTTCTTTATTCATCCCTACAGTGGGCACTCAAGATTAAGTTTCAATTAAACATTAATACATTTAATAGCCCTACAGTGGGCACATTGATTAGAATCATACAGCATAAATTATGTGAATGATTATATTACATGTTTACAGTTTATACAACTTAGTTTGTTCATTATATATAACATGTCATCATTAAGTTCAATTCTAAATTACATTAAGACATAATATTGTAAGGTCCTTCAGACTTGACTCAAACAAACTCAAAGAATACATTTTGAAGCTTTATTGGCCCTGCCCTAGCCAAACGTCCTGCCTATACCATTCTATGGACCAAACTGATCAAACTGATGCTGCCAGCATCCCTGTAGCCCCCAGCAGCCCACTCTGGCCAATAGGAACCCAGCCATGCCCCTATCACGTGCTCCCCTTACTGGGGCATAGGAAATGCCCCACATTCTAGGTCAACGGCCTCACTGAGGTCACTGGGGTCATGGGAACGGGTAACATTCGAAAAACGGATTCCAGGTCATCACACTGTCCCCTCCTACAAATGAGGCATGTCCTCATGCCTCCGACAGGGCCCAGAGGAGACCTAATCACCAATGTCTTCCGGGGGGGATGGAGGCAGCATTAACAGTGACTTTTAGCAAAGTACCCACTATTGATTAACAATGAATAGGACGATTTGACTAGCGATCAGGGCAGACATGTCATAAGCAACAACACTACATCAACGACAACAACAACAACCCACCCCAGCCCAATGATAGCTGAGCACAAACACACAATATTCAGCACATAACAAGGCCATTACTGGCACAACAATATGGCTTCTGTTCAAAGTCCACAAGAGTCCACAATGATTTCACACTTTTTCTTAACAATAAAGAGTCAATCCTCCTGGTCCCTGTCACTGGGCACTAGCTCCAGGGGAGCTGTCAGTCACACTCCAGAGGCACAGTCCACTCACACAGTCCTGGGACTAGTCACAGTTCAAAGCCAAACACCGTCTGACAGCTGTCAAGCCGTGACCTTGTCAGGTCATCTGTCAGAATCTGGCGCGTTGAAATCACTACAAAGATGGACACTCCTGCGCATTGAAATCACTACACACAATAATCCAACCAGGTGGGGTATCCGTTAGGCATTCCACCTAATTAGTCCACAGACCTAATCCGAGGTCAAGTCCACACTTTCCAACCTGTTTTGGGTATCCGTTAGGCACTCTACCTAATTAGTCCACAGACCTAATCCAAGGTCAAGTCCACACTTTAGGTAAGCCTAAACCCAATTCTATTGTCATTCCGTGGTAGTGTCTATGTATTAGTGTCCAATATGCTATCCAGGGGCGTATTCTGGGTCGTTTTCCGTTGATTAGTCTGCCTGAGGCCGCCACCCAGGAGGACCAGTGACACACGTCCTTGTCACCGCATGGCCTCCGGGGGGAGCGGTCCAGTTCGTTGTCCAGGGACATTTCCGGTTGGCATCTGGGGTTTGGTGTCTGGGGATGTTATCCAGGGGCTGTGGGCCCAACGATCGGGCCACACACCGGAGGCTGGATGTAGGCTGATGGAAGGACTCAGGGTTTGGACACCCGGCGGTGCTCCTTCCACATCCTGGTCCGCTCCTCGGACATCCTGGTTACCTCCTCCAGGAGGAGGTCAGCCTGTCGCTCTGCATCCCTGCGCCTCCTCTTCTCGGATTCCGCATCCTTCAGGGCCCCATCTCGTTGTCGTGCAACCTCCTCATAGTCTCGGGCTTGGGCCGCAATCTGGGCCCGGGCCCTGACGAGGTCCTTCATGAGGTCTTGGATTCTCTCCTCCAAGGTCATCTCTGAGGGGAGCCGGCCCATCCGGTTCTCTTTACTCTCCCTGAGGGTTCTCAGGGGAGGGGCCCCAGAGGCAGAGGCAAGGTGTCGCCCTGCAGGGGTCATCTGCACCCGAGTCTGGGTGTGCATGGACGGTGTCCAGGTCAAGGTGGTCGACATCAGCGTGGGCACCATCTGAGTCCTGGTGGGCGATGGCCTGGAGGCCGGTAGAGAGGCATCCGTGTGGGGCCCCCGGATTTCCTCCAGGGCAGTGGCGGCCACAACCCTCTCGGCCTCCCTCCGGGTCGCCCTGTGTTGCAGTTCCAGGTGGCGGCGGAAATTGGACTTCCGGTCCGCCACGAACCCAACTGCACACCTGGGACACTGGTAGCCCATGTAAGAAGCATGGTGAGAGGTCGCCATGTGGCGACTCAGGGCCTTCCTGGAGGTCACAACCTTCGTACAGCGAGTACAAGGGAAGGCCTCCTGGGTCCTATGGACCGGATGGACACAGGAAGGGGTGGGGCTGGAGGAAACCTCGCTGGGAGTCGCACTTCCCTCCGCCCCAGCTGGCAACGTGGAGACCCACGTGGTGTACCTGTCGGCCAAGGGAGACTCTTGGGGAGAGGCACTGGGTGACTGGGCCACGGAGACTGGGGAAGTCACAGTCAGGGTCCCAATGTCCGGGGCGACTGCGTCACTGGGGGACTCTGGAACCAACACCTCTGCCCCAGTGTCGTCAGTACTGACGACGGGGTCTTCTGGGGCCTGGTCCTGGGTTCGATTCTCCTCGTCCTCGGCTTCTGGGCTGCCTGGCGGGGGTGTGATGGGGCTGTAGGGGCCCAGTAACGGGGCCTCCTCACAATCCTCACCCACCCTGACTGCCTTTGCATAGGTGGTCGCCTGGGCCGATGTAGGGGTGGTCCATTGGGCCTGGGGAGACCCAGCATACCACGCCCGGTCGGCCATGCTCCGGAGAACGTCCTCCAGCTGGCATTGGGGTCCCAGCTCATCCCGGATCCACTGGAGGAGGACGGCCATGTCCTCCTGTAAGGGCTTAGCCCGGACAAGCCGGCGGAACCGAACGAGGTCCGGGGCCTGGCCTGCCACTCCAATGGGCTCATAAGCCCTGGACTCCATGAAGGCCCACATGTGCTGCTGGGCCTCCTGCTCCCTCTCCACTGTCCAGTACTCCTGGTTGACTGGGGTTGCCCCCTGCATGTCAAGTGGAGTGGCTTCCTGCTCCAAGACTGGGGTTGCCCCCGGACGGCGTGGTGCTGGAGTGGTCTCCTGTACAAGGACTGGGGTTGCCCCCAGATAGTCCAAGTGGTGACCACAAACAGCTTCCACCTCCTTCTCCTCCACTGACACCTGGAGATCCACTCCTGCAGCATCTAGGGCCTGCATGACCACATCAGCCAATTCACTGCAGTCCATGTCCATTTTGTTCAAGTACAAATATCAAACTTCTCACTATTAAACTTTTTCTTGCCTAGGGCAGTACCTCTTTCCTGAATGAAATTCAAGGAAGGAGTGATGCAAGGAGGTCCTGCATCACCATGTCTTTCCCCCCACAGGCAATAAAATTCGCCAAATATGGAATTTTGGCACCATTTACCCCACCCCCCCCCCCCCCCCCCTCATACTGAAGGGTCAACTCGGTCAACTTGCCAACCAAGGGGGGTGTTGGAACCATCTTACAGACACCCCATTGTGCCAACTTGCTGAACTAATGACCTTAAATGGCAGAGGTCAAAAGTCCAGGCACTTTTTGGCGGGTTTTAACCAACAAGAAACACGTGTTTCCATCAGACAAAGAAACCCCAACCTGCCAACAAATACAAAATTAATGGAATCAGTATCTAGGACCTTTCAGGACCCACCCAATGGAACAGAACCAAAACTAACAAGTTTCGCAACTCCATACTGATGTCATCCATCAACCAGGACAAATTTGTCATGTCCCAAACCGTTACATGATAAAATGCAGAGAAAGAAATACACTATCTGACAAATTACCACATAAAAACCGTTACATGTTAAGACTCAGAGACAGAAATACACTATCTGACGAATTAACACATAATAAACCGTTACATGCTAAGACTCAGAGAAAGAAATACACTATCTGACGAATTAACACATAATAAACCGTCACATGATAAGCCTCAGAGAAAGAAACACACTATCTGACAAATTACCACATGAAGACAGCTATTCCTATTTCTAGAAATGACAGCTGACATACTACAGCAAAAACCACTGCTAGGGCACCGAAAAAGTATTAAACCGACTTTTTACATGTCACAGCAACATGCTCATAAAGATGAACATGACAAGACCCCCATGTTTCCGCAATCTTATTAAAAATAAGAAAGTTATTCCTACTAGAGTTAAAGTCACACATAACTCACTAGGCGAGTGAATAAAAACCTTCGGAGAAAGGTCATGTCACACTGACACTTTCTTTGGAAAACCACATCAGGTACATGGTACAACTTAAAGAATTAAAATTGCCCTACGGAATTCTTAAGCTGATTCACTCCTTTCCGGACAGTTTCGCTAGCCTACTCCGTATTAATGAAAAAGTAACTTACTAAAATTAGCAAGGGGATCCCACTCAATCAAAAATATCTGCCAATACCAAATTACACTCTATACATATAGTCGCTGTATAGACGACAGACCGGGATTTGAACTAGTGAACCTTAATCAAATCCAATGTTGTGACCATATCTGTCAGGTGGCTGTCTCAGCCTCTTTGAAACAAAGGGCTCAGCCTCAGGATTCAGTCTGGAATCCTCTGCCAGCCAAGGTGATGCCACTTTCCCGCCACATTCCATGTGGTTTGCAGGCATCAACCTGGGCGCTTCCGTGCGGCCTGTACCCACGTGGGTAGACGGCGCTGCATCAGCGTTTGGGGACGCCGCATCATCCCCCAGCATCACGTGTTCAGAGGATGCTGCTGCCGGCCTCACTGCACTCCGAAGTACACCATCTCGCGTCTCCCCAGATCGCGTCAGAGGCGGATCCTGCTCTTTTTCAGAGGGGGGCTCATTCTGACGTTCATCATAGAGAAAGGGGTCCGTGTACGGGTCAGTCAAGGGCAAATCAGGAATTCTAGCTACATCAGTCTCACGTACTTCAGCCAAGTACGGCTTGAGTTGATTAATGTGCACAATTCGAGATTTCCCAGTTGCAGGAGCCACAATTTCATAATTAACCTCCCCCACTCTTCTCACCACCCTGTAAGGCCCTAAAAACTTCAAACTAAGTTTCTGCCTAGCCAGGGGCGGATAAAACAGCAAAACCCAGTCTCCAGGTTCATGAGACTGATTGCTGGACAATCTGTTGTAGTGCTTCGCCTGATTCAGAGCTGATTTCCGCAGCTTTAGGCGACAGCGCTCAAAGGAATCTTCCATAGCCAACCGTATCCATTCAACATATTCAATTGTACAAGATGGCTGATCCTGGAGGACATGACCATACAACAGGTCAACAGGCAGGAGGGCTTCCCTCCCAAGCATCAACTTATTGGGAGTAACTCCAGTTGAGTGCTGGGGCGTAGCCCTGTAGGCACACATGACATAAGGCAGAATATCATCCCAATCATCTCTGTAGTCATTCACTAACTTAGAGAGCATGTCCTGTAAAGACCTATTGAACCTTTCCACTAAGCCATCGCTCTGGGGGTGATAAGCAGTCGTCCTGGTCTTAACAATGCCAAGCAATTTACACATTTCCTGGAACAACTTAGACTCAAAGTTGGTGCCCTGATCACTATGAAGCTGATAAGGAGCTCCAAACCTTAGAACCACCTGAGTTACCAAACAGTCAGCCACAGTGTAAGCTTCCTGGTTTGGTAGGGCGAAAGCCTCTGTCCATTTTGTGAAATAATCAGCAATAACCACAATGACCTTATTCCCCTTCTTAGTCTCTGGAAAAGGACCTACAATGTCTTCTGCCATTCTCTCCATAGGCATCCCAACAGGAACCTGTTGTAATGGGACCCTATTCCTGCCTGTCTGTCTACGCTTCTGACAGCTCTCACACCATCCAACCCATCGGACGATGTCCTCCTTGTACCCTGGCCAATAGAACCGTCTCCGGACCTTGGCCACTGTGCTATGGATTCCCATAAGTCCCCCTAACCGTGAGGTATGCAATTGCTCAAATATCGCTCGTCTCAACTTAGCAGGGATCACCAATTGCTCCACATTTTCTCCTGTAGGCAATCTATGCTCTCTGTACAATTTTCCATCTTTTAAGTGCAACCAATTGTACTGAGCCCAAATATCTCTGACACTACCTGGCCTATCTGCTATATCACTATAGGAGGGCCTTTGTCCTGCCTTCAGCCAATCCACGGCCAAAACTGTCGCACTATCCTGAGCTTGGGCAGCCACAATCTCTCCCCTTGTCCACACATTCAACCAATTCGAACCCAGGACCTCAGATTGTTCAGGGCCACCCACTTCCGGTGGGGCAGTCACCACTTCTGGTGATGCCTCACTGCTCACTCCGGGGCTGGTCTCAGAAACTGCCACCACTGGCTGATTCACAGAGACTGTCTCAGCCCTGGCTGATCCATCAGCCACATCACCAATGCTGCCTACCACTCTAGCTCTCCCTGGCCCCTGTCCCTGGCGCCACAATGGCGCCTGCTCCCATGGCTTCATCAACAAGTGAGCCTTGTCAGCATTCCACTGTACAAGGGCCACCATCATTCCCTGGTCACCATGCCCTGGATCAGGGCAATCATCCCTCTTACACCTTCGTACAGGAATTCTAGAACAACCATCTGCGTTTCCATGCTTTTTACCCTCCCTGTATTCAATTCTGAAGTCATACTCAGCCAATGATGCCAACCAACGGGCCAGCATGCCCTCCGCATCTTTAAAATTCTGTAACCAAACAAGGGCACGGTGGTCAGTTCTTAAAAGCACTGATCCCTGTCCATACAGATAAGGTCTAAAAATCTTAGCCATTCGGACAACAGCCAAAAGCTCCTTGTAAGTTGTACAGTAATTTTTCTGGCTAGTCGACAGAGCTTGAGATGCATAGGCAATAACACGTTCTTTTCCCTCAATTACCTGGGACAAAACACCACCTATTGCTAGATCAGAAGCATCTGTATCAAGAATAACAGGGCAGCCTTCTCGAGGCAAAGCCAAAACTGGCGCAGTGGTTAAAGCCTTAATCAGGGCCTCAAAGGACCTTTGACATTCGGAGGTCCACTCGAAAGGGACCTTGGGAGTCATCAGGGCATGCAATGGGGCAGCTAGGGCAGCAAAATCCGGCACATACTTTCTATAGTATGATGCAAATCCCACAAAACTACGAATTTCATGGAGGGTTTGGGGTTCAGGCCAATTCCTGACAACCTCAATTTTCCGAGGGTCGGGCCTAACCCCTGCTTCTCCTACCACATGGCCAAGAAAGGGCACTTCTTTCCTAAACAATTCACACTTACTGGGCTTCAAACGCAGACCAGCCTGGTCCATGCGTTTAAGGACAGTAACTAGATTAGCTAGGCATTGGTCAAAAGTGGAACCCTGGACCACAATGTCATCCATATAACACAAACAAGTGGTCAGATCTAAACCACCCAACACCAACTCCATCAACCTTTCTAATGTGGCAGGGCCATTTGTGACTCCAAAGGGCATCACTGTGAAGTGATAATGCCCTCTAGGAGCTGTAAAAGCTGTCTTTTCCTTGTCCTCACTTTCCATAGTGATCTGCCAATAACCTGAGGACAGGTCAAGAGTACAAAACCACTTAGCACCAGCAAGGGCATCCAGGCAGTCCTCAATTCGAGGCAATGGATAAGCATCCTTCTTGGTGCAAGCATTTAGACGCCTGTAGTCTACACAAAACCGGAAACTGCCATCCTTCTTACGAACAAGGACTGGAGGACTAGACCAAGGACTACTACTAGGCTCAATAACTCCAAGATCTAACATACGATCAACTTCCTCTCCTAGGGCTCGCTTTTGGGCCCAGCCCAACCGACGAGCAGGTAGCTTAAAGGGCCTATGGTCACCAGTATCGATTTCATGCTTTGCTAAGTCTGTTCGACCTAAACCAAATTGACCTCCCTCAAAGCAATGCTCATACTTTAACAGAACCATTTTCAACTTTTCCCTTTGTTCACTACTAAGGCCTTCTGTCGGGTCAATAAGGGGTTTCAGGTGATCTGGAAGGTCCTTGTGTCTAGGGCCCTCCTTGGAAGCCACAGCTGATACCAGCGTGTCCTCTTCCAGAGAATCCTTGTTAGACAGGACACTAGTCAACTCCCCCAGTAATTGACCCTGTGACAGACAAATATCTTTCCCAGTTGGATTTGCTATCCAGACCTTGGCATCAGGACAATTCACGTCCACTATGCCCCGAGGTACCATAACATGCAAATTCTGACTAACCTGGGGAATGGCTTCGAACAAAAGGTCATGACCCTGACATTTGCCCCATGTCACCAGATTGACTGCAACCAATGACACATGCCTTGCTAGCAGGCAAATGGGTTCTCTGACCACTGCTCGACCTCCAAGACCTTCTGGACCTTCTCTACACAAAACATCTGACCCACCTAAACGCAATACTCCAGAGGAACACATTAAAGTGGCTTTATGCTTCTTCAAGAAATCCATCCCCAGCAACCCAGTCAGTTGTCCCATCTCAGCAACTAGGAACTCACACTGATACAGAGCTCTGTCCACACAGATCTCTGTCTCTAGCCTTCCATATACTTTGATAAGACCACCATTTGCAGCTGCTACTTTCCTTTCCATAGACAAAAGTGGAGACCTATACACTCCAGCTATCTCATCATACACTTTCTTACTCATCATTGAAACTTGGGCACCTGTGTCCACCAGCATTTCCAGATCTGTGGAACCAATCCGGATGGACAAATACCAGGCTGTTACGGCTTCCTGTGCAGCAGCACATTGAGGCCTATCCTGTCCCTTAAAGAACTCCTCATTACTATTCATGGGAGCCACTAACTTCAAGGGTGGAGGACCTGGGACCAGATCTTCCTCCACCCTTACTCTTTTAGCGAACTAGCTCCCTTATCTGACTGTGAACCATTCCCTGCACCTTTTGGGGCACCTTTTCGGGCCCCTGACCCCTTATCCCAATCTTTCTTGTCACTTGGACGACTGTTTCCCTGATTGCCCCGGCCAGATTGATCTCTGCCTCTGTTTTGCTTAGGGCAGTCTCTACGAATATGGCCGTAATCATTGCAATTAAAACAGCGCCTATTGGAACCGGAAGGGGGCCTCGGCCCATCTCGGCGACCCTTATCGCTGGGCCCACCTCGATTTGCCAATACATCATTCATCAGGGAATAAAACAACTCTTTAACCTGCTCCTGAGTCATGGGGTCTCCTTTAGCTGAAGGAGCTACCCCTGCTTGACTTGTTGGAGCTAATTCTGAGGTCTCAGGATGGACAACGGGCAAAGCCACGGCCCCTATTGGCCCAAGGTCGGGTTTGTGGGGCCTTGTGGCTTCATAGGCGGATTCATATTGGACAGCCAAATCAATGGCATCCTGTAAAGTAGAGGGCTTGAGGGCACCTAACCAGAACCTCATGCTGGGAGAACCAGCTGTTTCCATGAACCTTTCCTTGGCAAACCTTTCCTGCTCCTCAGTCGAGGATGCAGGGTTCGCCTTCCTGGAAAGATCCATTAAGAACAAGCCATATGACTCCAGATCCATTTCGGGCCCCCTTTTTGAATTAAACCATTTACTACGATAAGCATCTAGAGCACGGGAAGAACAAAACAGACCATTTAATTGCTCTATCATCTTAACCCACGACTTCTCATAGGGCAAAGAGACAATCTTGAGCCTAGCTGGACCAGAAATACTAGTCCACATGTGGAAACAACGCTCATCCTCCGTCCACCCATTAAAGTCTGCCACTCTCCTAAACTCCATCAAATAATCAGCAAAAGCTACTCCCTGACCATCATACAAAGGGGGTAGGGCTTCCCTACGACGCCTGTGCCTTGGACGATAGGCACGATTGCCAGGGGCCACGTGGTCCGCCATTACTGCTCCAGCGGCCCCACCGGCCCCAGTTGGCTCAGTCCCCACCCGGGTCCTATATTCTGGAGAGGAGGTGGGAGTGGACGCACAGGAGTCGTTCGAATCCGACTCTCTCTGCACCATATCCCTGGACCTCTTTCCACTACTTGCTCTAGCTCTAGATCCTTCCCTAGGGAGCCTCACTCCGGAATTGGAGCTGATCTCCCCAGGTTGCCTCACTCCTGACATGGAGCTAGCACGTGGTCTAACTGGGGTGGCATCCCCAGAAGCCATGCTGGCGACTGGGGGGCCTGATGTGTCGACCCCTGTTGACTGGGGAGCCAATGATCGGCTCTCCCTGTCTTGGGGTACCTTTCTACCAGGCTTGGGTCTCAATGCTGAAGTTCCAGGCATTCTTACAGAACACAATACAAACAGCAAACAAGACAAACAAGACAAACAGAGTCACCAGGGCAGGGGCACTCAACAAGACCAGTTTCAAAGTGAAGTGAAACTACTTAGCTGTTCAGATTCTGTTGTAGAAAACACACAAAAGAGTACTCCAATGTGACACAATGGTAAATCCTTAAAAACACAAGTAAATCCCTGTAAGCACCTTATTTGAAAAGGTCCTCACAGATCCAAAGTATTCCTGAGAATGAGTCGAGTCCCACATCGGGCGCCAATTTGTAAGGTCCTTCAGACTTGACTCAAACAAACTCAAAGAATACATTTTGAAGCTTTATTGGCCCTGCCCTAGCCAAACGTCCTGCCTATACCATTCTATGGACCAAACTGATCAAACTGATGCTGCCAGCATCCCTGTAGCCCCCAGCAGCCCACTCTGGCCAATAGGAACCCAGCCATGCCCCTATCACGTGCTCCCCTTACTGGGGCATAGGAAATGCCCCACATTCTAGGTCAACGGCCTCACTGAGGTCACTGGGGTCATGGGAACGGGTAACATTCGAAAAACGGATTCCAGGTCATCACACTATCAATACACATAGATATACTAGACTAGGTGTCCCTTGGGGTTCATATAGACTTCTAGGAATTATTACAAAATATTACATATTAATTCATTGGTAAAATCACTGTCACTTAACCTATAATTCCATCTTTAATAACTTTGGGTATATACACCTTGAGGTAATGTTCATTATTATTTTCGTGGTAACTAGATTTCTTTTTTACATATTTTGAGAAGGAGGATGCTCCTCCTGGCATCATACGACAGTATGGACCATTGATTTTGGAAACAGGGCAGAACAGGTGTAGTGTTCCTTGTTTAATTTCCATGAGTACGTTCAGCTGTGTATACTTGCTAGTTTGCTTGTAATGTGTTCTAATGACAAAATCGTTATTTTAAAAATGAATGTCTTCTGTGACAATTTCGAAACAACATTTGACAATTTTCAGTACAATAATAAAATATATAATATGACATATAATATGTGACAATCAGGCCAGGCTACTGATTATTTTCTTCATATCTTATTTAGTGGTTGGCACATTTCTACCTGTTAATACAATGTTTGCAGTGTCACTTGTTGCCTAGGTACAAATGCCTAAAATGCCTTGCATTTGAACCAGCAAATGTCACAATGCTGCATACCAAAATAACCGTATGCTATCATACAATCTACTGTTAATTTGCAAAGACAACTGCAGAAACTCATTGTAGTGTTTTTACAGTCCTTGTTTTTTATTTTATTTCGAGAGCAAGAGAGAATTGGGTACCATGAGCTACTTTTATTTAAGTTGTACACAATGACTTTTCCTATTTTTTTTTTTGGTGTTAAAATTAAGATTTTAGGCCTCATTGATTGGGGAGCACCTCTCCACTACCCCTTAAGCAGAGAATCCTACCTGTGGACTCTCTCAAAATGCAATTTATGATCTAACGCTCTGTTACATTGTTGGTCAAAAGAGCTCACAAAAACACCACTGCAACCCGGGTGTGAAAGTAGATGGAAAAAAATATTGTAATTGAGGGTGACATTTTCCAAGAAGTGTGTTCACTTGCTACATAATAACCAATGTTAATTTAACTGACATTTGTATGGGGAAGGATGTGCAGACTACATGTACTAAGAGATTAAAATTAATCATTAGTGAACATTGCACACACTGTGGTTTGGTAAAGGAACTCAATGATAATAATTAGCACATACAATTTTTTTCCCTAATTGATATATAGTCTGTAATTGGATTTTGCTGGAACATCATTCCTTATTGAGATCAGAAGCACTTTACTCATACAATTGCATAATTCTAAATTTCACTCACTATGGAAAATACAACTGGATTTGCACATGAAAATAGCACAAACAGAATTGTTTCACAAAGACCTAACAGTTTGGAGCTACTTGTCCTGTGCTTGGTGAGTTCCATGATGATTTTGATGAACATCCCAGTCTTCATTATTGTCCCAAGGATAAAGACTCTTCGAATGTGTGCAACAGGAATAGCAATGCTAAACCTAGCACTGACTGATATCATACTTGGGATGTTCTGCGCAATTATGACAATTAATCTTACAATTTCACCTTCAGCTATTGATGAAGGAACTGTGCTTTGTAGCATGGTAGGGGTGGGAAACCCACTTCTTGCGAGTGTGAGCATTTTGACACTTGCTTTCGTCAACTTGGACAAATTCCTGACACTGAAGTTCCCTTTTCATTACAAACTGTATGTGTCACCCAAAAGGACAGTGTTTGTGATGATTACTATATGGGTTGCTATGGTAACACTGTTCTGTGTTGCTTTGATCCCACAATTTCCTGTGAAGGTGAAGCTGTATCGTTCATCATATCTCTGCATGGTTGACTTCACAGACAGCATCGTCTATACGTCACTCACAATTGTTTTGGTACAAGTTTTCCCAACAGTGGTTTGTATGACCTCCTTTACAGGAATTTATTGCATCATCCACAAGCGCAAGTCCACCATAGGCCATCTTCAGGTAAGCAAAGCAAACTTTATTCCAGTATTACTATGCCAGTTTTATGTACATTAACACTTTTTGCGTATATACAAACCTACCTACAGTTGAGTGCTTGATTAAACAAATAGTGCATAATGAATATTGATATGTTAAGAAAACTTTAAACCTTGCCATAAAATTCTTACGTTGAAAGTTAAGTGAATGGTATATGACCATATAAGGGGAATATATTTGAAATATAGAAATAAACGAGTGAAAGTAAAGACAATGCCAATATTAAGAACTACACTGTTATAGTCATGGATATTAATATTTCTACCAGCCTATGAATGGAATAATTTAATGAATTTGCTTTTGTTTTAATTAGGGGGGCCAGAACTCAGAAGCTGCCAAACAACTGAAGAATGACAGAAGGTTAATTCCGACTATATTCTTGATGACATCGTCTTTCTTTGTGATGTGGACACCATTTTTCATCTGCATAGTGTTCTGGGAGCTTTTCACTGGTCACACGCTTAGTCCTCTTTCGGATTTCATAACGGTTTGGCTAGGTGGAAGTAACTCTTTCTTTAACCCATTAATTTATATCCCTACATTACGATCGTACAGAAAAGAATGGCTCCGTTGCTTGAGGTCTTTGTCTTCATCAAAATGTAAAAACGAACTTTGTCCAAAATGTTGCAGACCAGAGAACGACAGAAACGACTATGTACAAGACATTTCATCAAGCAGTCTAAGACAAGTCACAGATTCTAGCAACGTTTAACCTGTGGAACAAACATTGCACCTGATAATTATTTCTATGTAAAAGTTAAATACAGTTGGAAGCAGAATTATTCAACCCCCTGGAATTTGGATGAAAATATGTAAACCATAACTCTGCACAGGACGAAAATGACACATGCCATCATCACAATTTTCTTAGAAGTGATAATTCACCATATTTTGCAAATTTTCAAGCAACTGCTGCTGTTTTTTTTTTTTTTTAGCTTATATGCAATACTACATGACCAATGCACATACATTGTAGAAAGTCTTATACATTCATATTTTAGGGTTGAGATGTGATATAGTTAATATTTTCTTCATTGTGCAAGATTTTCAGCAGATTTTCTCTGGATTTCCTTAAATACATCCTGGCAAACATTTTATCAAGAAATCATGAAATAGCAGCTGGCTGGTTAAAAAGTCGAGGTACTTCAGTAGTGCTATGACATTTGATGAAAATACATCAAAATGATATTGCAATATTTTCATCATTTGTTTGGATGAAAAGAAAGCTGGATGCAACATATTTATAAAATGTAACATTACATACCTGTTGCAGTAAAATTAGCAAAACATGACACATTATCACATCTTAAAAAGTTGTAATGATTGCATGTGTCATTTATGTCCTGTGCAATATTATAGTTGGCATGTTTTCATGCAAACTCCAGGGGGGCTAAATAATTCTGATTCCAACTGTACTATAGAATATGCAACATGAAATGTAAAGTACAGTTTTTAGAATGAATAATGTAATTTTTTCCCTTGAATAAAAGAACAAAAAAATAAATAAAGGTCAAGAATAGGTGCAGCCCTAGAGCATTATTAAACACAGTTTCAATGTCTCAATGCTACTACTATGTCTGAAGCATTATCAGCTCACTAAATGACTAGCTACCAGAGGCAGATGTAATGATGATATGGTAAGGCTTGGAGTCCACACCATGTTACACATTTAACCCATGGGTGGGGTCTTTTACTTGCCAGAATAGACACTGAGCACAAGGGACTGCCGATTCAACATCTCATCCACGTCATGAAGAGTGGCCGGATCAGCGATCTAACCCACGACTTTTAGTAGATTTGGCCAATTTTGAATTGGTAGATGCCTAAACAATTAGGCACACTAACGGCTACGGTCATTGATGTTTCTTGCATTATCTGCACATTTTTGATTTAATTTTCTTAAATGATCTATGTTCAAGAGCAAAGGAATACCAGGCTACTGATAATAAAGCCTTACAAATGAGGAGAAAGAGTCTGAACCCTAGTTGCATTAACCTGGAGCCCAGTGTTATTCAGACAATGCAATGAAATACAACGTTCTACAAAATAAAAAAAACACTAGATGACGGGTAGGTTTCGACACCACTTGAATTAATACAAACAGGGCGGCTATGGGAATGAGATGGAAACCGGATATTTTATGTTCAATGTTCAATTACACGTATGAACTAATTTGATTTTTTATTGACTGTGTACTTGGAAATTTAAATTTGTTAACATGACATTCTACATGTTATGGTTAGGTGATCGAAACTCAATGGGATCTATTATTAGATGATTTAACTTCCTTAATTGACATTAGATAATTCTCATTCACCCCTGGAACGTCATTCTTTATTGAGATCAGCAACATGCAAATGCAAACTTCTGAATTTGAACTCATTATGGAAAATACAACTAGTTTTGTGCATGAAAATAATACTAACAGCAGTGTTTCACAAGCAGCTAACACTTTGGAGCTATTAATCATGGGAACAGTAGGTTCCTTGATGATTTTAATGAACATACCAGTCTTCATTATTGTCCCAAGGATAGAGACATTGCGAACTTGTGCAACAGGAACAGCAATGCTCAGCTTAGCACTGACTGACATTTTACTTGGGATACTATGCGCAGTCCTTACATTAAAACTTTCAATTTCATCTTTGCCGCTGAAAACAGGAACTGCACTTTGTAGCTTGACAGGAGCAGGAATCCCTCTTTTTGCAAGCGTGAGCATTTTGACACTAGCCTTAATCAACTTGGACAAATTCCTGACACTGAAGTTTCCTTTACGTTACAAACTTTACATGTCACCCAAAAGGGCAGTGTTTGTGATGATTGCAATTTGGGTCATTATGACAGCAGCTTTCAGTGTAGCTCTGATCCCAAACTTCCCAGTCAATGTGAAATTGTACCCCGGTTCGCACATATGTATGGTCGACTTCACTGACTGTCTTGTCTACACGCCATTGGTGATCATTTTGGCCCAGGTTTTCCCCACAGTGGTTTGTGTAGTTTCCTTCAGTGGAATTTACTACATTATCCAAAAACGTAAAGCAGCCAAAGGCAATCTTCAGGTAAATATGCACCGGTTGGGTGGAGAATAGGGCGAATTCATAAGTCAAGATCTGCAACTGGCCAATAAGCTAAGACCCTCACCGTAATTATATGCCTGGCTAGCTCCTCTGTAAAAATATATTCAGCTAATTTGCATGAGGCCCACATGGTCAGAGCTGTCAAACTAACAGCAACAATTAGATGGATTTCGCCAGTACACTGTGTATGAAATTCACTCATATGGAGTGTGAAAACCGTTTACCTTGATTATAATCACTTTTCATAGCTTTAATTAATGTGGAATTTAGAAAATTATCCAAAAGCATAAAGCAGAAAAAGGCGTGGAAAAGTATAAAAATTACAACACAAATATCCACAAAAAAAACATTATTAGGAGTGAAAAAGGGGATATCACTGAATAGCAAATGCCAGAAGATCAAAAGAACCCCACAAAGTTGTGTCACAACCTTAGCATTTTCCTACCATATCCTTTGTTTGAAACCATGACAGCAGATTTCATAGACTTGGAAACTTCAGATGACTTCATGTGAATCCAGGAATCCCTTTTGTTGGCATCTGCAAGGTTTAGCCAATAGGAATCCTGGATTCACAGTATCTCCTCTGGAGTTTAGTTTCAGAGTCTATGGGTTTTGTAAACAATTCATATTTGTTTTATGTAATTAGGCTGGCCAGAGCTCAGAAGTTGCAAAACAAATGAAGAATGACAAGAAGTTGATTCCAACTATATTCTTGATGACGTCATCATTTTTCGTGATGTGGACCCCGCTGGTAATCTGCATGGTTTTCTGGGAGCTTTTCACCGGTCACACACTAAGTCCACTGTCAGACTTCATAACTGTTTGGCTAGGTGGAGCTAACTCTTTCGTTAACCCATTGATTTACATCCCTACATTACGATCGTACAGAAAAGAACTGCTCCGCTGCTTGAGGTCACTGGTTTTACGAAAGTGTAAAACATCTCCAACTTGCTGCAAACCAGAGAATACCTGAAATAGTTGTTTATATAAAAAGAAAAGATTTGATAAGATGAGACATCTTTATTAAAGTGACGTGAAAATATACAATGAGTCAGAATAAATATAAACTTTAACAAGATTTCACCCAGCCCTCTAGTGGGCTTATGTGTCACTAGCTTTTAACAAAGTACGTGGTTTGGTAATTGACAGCTAATTTTAATATTTCTAATTATTGTGTATACATTAAGTTTTGTCTTAGTTGCATTGATTTACTAACATATTTCGCTGTTTCTTGAGAATCTCTATTTTTTAAATACAGGAATATTTAAAAATATGCATGCCGTCAACTTATCAACATTATATCAAAAGCTCTATGCTAGCATCCTTATTATGAAAAAATGGTTTTCTCTTGACTCTTATTACTTCAATTCATTTTATAATCATTATTGTATACTGTTGTATTTTTGGGTAAAATAAAATAAATTCATTTTGTCTGTTATTGTCATTATTTTGTAAATTTATTTTCTATGGTGAAATAATGAAATTCAACCTTTAAGTCATCATTACAATGTTACTGCCATAAAGTATTCTTTTGTTATACCCTACATGACAGTAGGTATTCTCCATAGGCCTATCACCTAAAGAACTCGCTACACGTGGGCCACCTGTCAGTACTTGTAGTACACAATGAACCATTTGACCAACTATCCCAAAACAAACCTATCCCTAAACAAGCCAGCAGAGAAGTCATGTCATTTGCTGTGTTCCAGCAGGTGGCACCAGGAGCCCAATGTGATGAACACCAGGAGAAAACAATGAGAATCAGCTGGTGAATTGACACATCATTACTTTACAATGGCACCCACTTGGTTGACATGAGGGATCAGTTTTTGTTTGGTTGTTTGGTTTTTGTTATAATAAAGGAGGGAAATTAGTGAATAGATAATCAAAATAGAAACAGTTTGTTGTCATTAGCAAAATACAGTGCAACAAAAAGAAAAGTGTCATATATCTATAAATTAAACATTTGATATCAGTTCATACAAAGCATTTCCACAGTCCACGCTCTGACAGTTCATCAACAATCTATAATCATTAAAGCTTATATGTGTGAACTCTTCCCTGATGTGTTTTAGCAGTAAATACAATTGTATGACTTTCAGTCTATACTATACCACACTCAGTCTGGCACAACCAGCATGAACAAATATATTGTTGCACTTTTCTTTAAATGCTACTATTCCAGCTGCACTAATTTATGCTTGCAAATCTTTTTATGGACTTCTGATTAAAACCAGAAGAAAGATGCCGATAAACTCTGGAGGATCTGTGGTAGCATTTTAAGTTCTTCAGAAAGTCAGCTGGTTTCAAATGATGCTATGTATGTCCACAAACGTTGTGCTGTTACCAAGTGGCTGACTGCTATGGTTGCTGAAAACAAGAACTTGTCGTTACAAAAGTACATTTATAGTACAAACTGAATTACAGTTATAGTGAGGCAGGAGGGGCAGAACGGGAAGGAGGGGCGGGGGATAGAGATTGCTGGGGGTGGCATTTACTTGCATTTAAAGGGGAGGTATCGGTATCGGCATCAGTATCGGTATCGGCTGATACTTGAGAGCAATATTGGTATCGGTCGGTAAATTCCTGGATTTTTACACTTATAATTTATACCAATGCTGTAAGATTGCTACAAACTGATGTGATTACAATGATGTGTATCTTATCTTATCTTATCTTATCTTATCTTATGACCAACAGTCAGTACACAACGATAGAATTGTTTGGTCACACCATCTGTTTAGCCTGTCCCCAAGTTAAAATCTGAAGCATATTTCCAGTTGACGAAAAAATGCTCTGTCCAGGCATCAAAGCTGCCTATACCTTAACTTCACACTATTGATTTATTTTCTCATGTTCTTGTCGCCATTCTCCAAGTGCATCCCATGTGGGGCCTCTTCTATTTTGCCTCTTTGATTTTATAGGCCCATGGTGCGTAGATATTGGGCGACAATATAATTATCAAAGTAATAATAAATTGATGAACAAGACAAACTCCGTAGATGTTGATGTTTTTGGTATTGCTCTTGATGCAGGGAATTGTGAGAAAGTCAGTCACGTGACCTGGGGTCGCGGGGCATCCTAATTTGGATAAGTACCCACCTTGTCCGATCTGTCAAACTGATCAGGGACTCGTTTGGTTTCCTATGCTATCAAAGGACCGTTAATTATATACCTATCCTCAAGCCTGCAGAGAAGTCATGTCATTTGCCTTGGCTTGCTCCAGCAGGTGGCACCAGTAGCACAACATGACCACCACCTGGCGGATTAGTACATTATCACTATCAGTGGCATTGTCCAGCAGTTGAAATGTGTTAGCCACACAATACAAATTTCAGGCACTTCACATATACCCTCAAAGCATGCCAATTTTATCTCTTGCGATTCCAGTTGACAAAGAGTGTCTTATCTGGGTATTGAAGTAGAAACTGCCAATACATTAACTACCAGGCCACCCAGCCATTATAATTATTTACTTGTTGGTAAATCATCATGCATTGAACTCAGAAGAGAAAAATACCTGACATTTTTGTGAGCTTGTGGGATTATAGTGTAAGAACGTACCGTTTTCTCATGGCACAGCGTGAAAAAAAAAAAAAAAAAAAAATTGGAAATACTTTTTAACAAGAAATGCTTTCTTTAAAAAAAGACACCTGTACCAGACTTGTATGAGATTATTGTAGATTGTACTTAATAACGATTTTTTTGATTGCTTATTTATTTATTTTTTCCTTGGACTATATCACAGTCAAATGTAGGCCATGGTCAATCCCTTGTAAGACCCATATTGTGTAGCTTGTTTTATTGCAGTAAAATACCATGGTTACCGATTCAATTATATCTGAAATGTTAATTTATGCATTTTGCATACATTTGGTAAACAATATTTGGCTAAAATCAGCTGAAACTGGTCATAGAGCAACAGAGCAACAGAACTACCTTATATGGGCATGCACAGAAAGTGATGACGAAACTGCACCAATCCTCCAATAAATTCGTAAACCTGATCACAGAAGTACCTCTTGAGCAGTAGGATATCTTAAGTTAGAGGTGTTCTATAGATTTAGATCTGGTACAAAAAGCTTTATAATATGTTATCTGCCAGAGACAGAAGGAGCGGAAAGGTTGGATTATATGCTGTCAACACCGTTGAATTGTCTGATGACGCTTTGTACAAATTCCGCTAGGGGCGGTCGTGGCTGTATTGCTGTATAGTGGCGTCCTCTGGTGCAAAGAAACTGTAGCATAGCGCGTATAGAATGTCGGTGTTGTTTAACGATTTGAAATCCTTAGCGCTGAATTGGCAAGTACAACTATTTTAATGCATTAGAACTTGTATATATTTTTAAAATTAAAGATTTAGTGAAAGCCGATTGTTTTACAGCAAACAAAGATTTTACAGCAAAGAAAGATTTGCGGCAGCTCCATAGAAATCACGTGACTGAAAGAGTTTGTGACGCTCCGAAATTTCTCATAGACTAACCAACATTCAATCTCAATGATTCAAAAACAGATTTACACACACAATACCGGAAGGAGCGTAAGCTCATGAATTCGCTTTCCACTCCATTATTTACTGCTAACTGGTTAAGGCAACGACCAATTTGAAGTTGGCCAGCTCTGCTTAAGGTCCCGGATTCAATCACCAGGACCCTCTTCATGAGCTACATTCCAGCTGGATGTCAATCACATGAGATTGACATGAAATTGGAGGTGCCTTGTACTCAGTGTCTATGCTGAGGCAAGTAAAAGACCCAACCCATGGGGTAAATGTGTAACATAGTGTGGACTCCAAGCCTTATCATCTCAAGCTGACTAAGTTTCAGACCACGTAGCATTGAGACATCAGACATTAGACACCTACTGCCCAGCAATAATTTTGTACTGAAGAAGGATACCAGAAAGACCTAAAGGAAAAGCGAGTGGTATATATATATATATATATATATATATATATATATATATATATGCTTTTATTGACACAGTAATATCATACATGATACATTTGTCAAAAATAACAGATAAAAAAACGTGTACTAAGTCTACTTCTACTCACTATTTCTATATTCAATATATATATATATATATGGTATAAAAGTTTAAGGTATACATTATCAATGGATTATCTATACATCCATGGTCCCAGTTGCTGAACAATAGCATGGTAATATGAGCATTAAGTTTCGTTTACATACATTTGTTAAACAATATATATATATATGGACATACATCACATGTATACAGTAACCCTAAATACATATATTACTGCAGTTATGTTACACAACTATGTTACACAATGTTAATTTAAGTACAACATTTGAATTAGGAGTATATATAACAAGGCATCGTGCACAGTTATGTACATGAGGCAAGTATATAAATTGTTGAGTGAAACAGTTTAAACTTCACCTCAGTCTGACTTAATATTACTGTTTTTTGCTCCTTGAATTAACGTAAGTGTAATTTGATTTTTATGTTCATAATTTTTACATCACTGAACGCACCTTCAATATAATGGACACATGCTGACCTTACAAGGTGAAGAGAAATGCTGCTCTTTTAGAGAAAACTAAGTTAGTTGTCCCAGTTCTCCATTGGGCCAAGTCTCGAAAGTGGAATATAAATGGACCAGGTGTTCCAAGCAGCACCCAGACCACAGGTCCATCTGTAAGGGTTCCCCATTTGAGCACCTCAGTCTGGTGCCCTCCAAGAACAATCTAATTTTGTGGATTTAGCCAGAAAGACGTGCTTAAGAGCCTTGCATTATGAAGAAGTCCATTATGTATTATGATTGGTGTATGAAATATGACCTGAGTATATCATTCACCTTGCCACAAAAATTCCGTTGTCTTTTTGTATTATATTTTGTTAATGAAAACTGTTAGTATGTTTTTGGCAAAACATTTTTTGTGTGTATCCAATTTCAAAGCTCACACATCCTTTATGAGATGCTATTATAAATCTCAGAAAAACCACAACAAAACAGAGAAGATATCATTTCTCATGTGTTATCTATTTCCAGCTGAAGCCAGACCTCTTAAAGAAGGAAGCAGTGGTGGATAGAGCTTTACGTCCTGTATTTCTGCACCTGATGGGCTAATTAGGACAGGCAGGGACCATGGCAATGAGATGAAGGATGAAAAAGCCATCCAACTTAGGCTCGACCGGGAATCGAACCTGGGACCCAGTGGTTGGTATTAAGGAAGGAAGTAACGGTCAAGCTGATTATGAGGCCCCCCTTGTCAAGTGCGAGTGGCCAGGCTGCCCAGATGACCTTCAGTCCATGGTTTGGCTTATTGATAACATTTCTGTCCATTTGATGGTGCTACACTCATTGTGAGAAAACATCACCAAAGAAAAAACAAAACAAAAACAAAACAAATTTTTTTTTTCCTGGTTGCATAGTCAATAGGTCTAGTAGATTTTGTCCAAAATCAACTGTTTCAGGTGAATTATCAATAAGCCAAACCCTAACTTTCTAGCCCGTATGGACACCTAAATAATGTGTTCCCGGGAGATATTTTTGTCATTTAGGAATTTGAGTTTCGCATTTTCTGTTTTTTTTTGTAGAAAATATTTTTAATTCTCATCAATGATTTGGACTAACTTTGGTAGAGTTGTACATTCTTATAAGTGACATTACAGATCCAAGCAGCACACAAAAAAATTGCCTTTTCTGTTGGAAATCGGTTTCTATCTTAATCCTTCTTTGTCTAATGCGAGCAGTCTCTTCTGTGATATTTCTCATCCCTAAGGCTCTGAGTCCTTTTCTCTCTTTAGCTTCAGATGTTTCTCTACTTTCTCTAAGCACATACTATGCCATATCAGCACATTCTTGTGCACTTATAGAATAGATGTGGTTTATGTAAATGCAGATCTCAAAGGCAATTGCTTCTCTCAAATTTCTCTACTGGGTAGAGCAGGATGTGTTCTGCCATGGGCCATATTCTCAGACCAGAAATTTGAACTGATAACTTATGGGCAAAACATCCATATAGTTAATAAATTTAAAGTCAGGGTCTCAGTGTTCTGCACTTCTTTATCAACAGTCATATTTCGTTTGTATGTGAATGTATATACAATACATGTAAATATTTTAACATTTTCTTTATTTTATTCTACCATTTATTTTCTTCATGTTAGTTTTTTCTGCATCTGTATAATAATAATTCTATTAGAATATAATTTTCCTAATCCCACATACTCTATGTTGGACGACACCTGGCATCCACCATTGTTTATATCATCCACGAAAGAAAGTTCAACCACACACTGTACATTGTACAATATACAGTTAAATGCAACAGAGGACACAACATACATTGTACAACATATCCACTGCAACCATCCAACATACTTAGTAGCTGTGCACTGCTGCTGTACAACATACAGCCATGCTGGATGACATTGAAGCATTCTGATTGGCTAAAAGCAGCTGAGTGAAGAATATAATATAATGTCATTCATGAAGTGCATCAAGTTTTTAACAAGTCAAGTTTTGCCTTTTTATTCAGGTTATTAATATAACACACAACTCCATATTCCCATTAGGAGCAGTAGACTGGAAAATTGATGCCGAAGATGTAATTAGACTGGTGACCTTACCATAAACATCTTCTCACCTTAATCGTGACGAGTCCTTTGATGTTACATTAAAGAGGAGCTTAACATATAGGCTGCAATTAATAAACTCTTTCAGCACCAGCCGTGTCTCATCTGACAATGGCTGCGTGCGCTCTGAGAGAACAAATTTGTCACAGAACTGACAGTATAGTCGACAGCTGTGAGAGTAAAAATATCCTTCATAAGTTATCAAATGTTTTTGAATTTGCAATCACACCTACGTTGTCACTTTGTGACTTCGTGAAGCCATACTAGTGATGTAACATTGGTAATCAGTTGGGTGGGTGGGTGATTAGGGCTTTACGTCCTGTATTTCTGCACCTGATGGGCTAATTAGGACAGGCAGGGAGCATGGCAATGAGATGAAGGATGAAACAGCCATCTAACTTAGGCTCGACCGGGAATTGAACCCGGGACCCAGCGGTTGGAAGCCCAGAGCGCTACCTCTGAGCTAGGCCCCCACCCCCAACATTGGTAATCAGAAAAGGTCTGCCAAATATGCTACCAAAGTTGCCTGTGAAAGTCCTGGGCCTCCTCATGGCAAGGGTGGTAACACTGTTGGTGAAGACCTTGAACCCCAGTGGCCAACACAGTGCTCTGCGCAATGCACACTCCAGTTATACCTGTCTAGCTATCCCATACATAGCACAGTTTAACCGACAGAATAACTAACTGTACCAAAGTATTGCAAATTAAACATGACAGCAGTGTGGTGTTTTAATTCAATGAAAATATATAAGATCACTGGACATTGGCAATAGTGGATTTTCATGGAAGGTTCTCTGTATTTCCACCAGGTGGCTAAAACAGAATACTGCAATTCTATTGGCTGGAAAAGTTCCCGCCCTTGGATGTGATTGGCTGAAGCAAAGTGCATCCAAGCAGCAGTATTTTTATTGCATTTTAATGTATATTTGACACTTTATCATTAAGTGGATTTTTGTTATTTTTCTGAGAAAGTTATATTATGGAATCAGTTAGTTATTACCTACTGTGTCTGAAAAGCAGAATGAGTAATAAGAGGAGAGGAAAGACTTCTGCTTGCTGAATTCAGGTTTGTTCAGTGAAAAGACTATTTGACAGACTCTCGAATGTCCTACATTTTTTGGTCCAAAACGTTAGTCAGCCCTACTCAGTTTCTTGTATGCACTTTGTTAGAATGACACACTTTTGGGGTAAAAAAGGTATGTCACTTTATTCAACATTGACCAACTCAATGCTTCTTCAGAACTCACTATGGTTAGCAGTCATTTGTGATACTACATGGCCAATTGTGCCACGTGCATGGTTGTTGCCTCATTATAATTAGCTAAAAACCATGCGTTTGCCATGCGTTTATCCTTCTCATGGAAAACGCACTTGGCACATTTGGCCATGTAGACACTGTGAAATAACTACATAGTCATATACAATTAGATATTGATTGGATTCAGAAACTTTTTCATAGCTGGTGTGTGCTGATTTTGTGAGTTAACACAATCAACATTTAACTTAGCCTTACAGATAAGTGCACTCAAATTGTTATATTTTTTAATATAATATTCCACGCTGCATCAAAAAATGTAATTACTCTACCAACCAACCAACCGACCAACCAACTGCCTACCTACCTACCTACCTACCTACCTACCTACCTACCTACCTACCTACCTGCCTACCAACCAACCAACCAACCAACCAACCAACCAACCAACCAACCTACCTACCTACCTACCTACCTACCTACCAACCTACCTACCTGCCTACCTACCAACCAACCCACCAACTCACCAACCTACCTACCAACCAACTAACCAACCAACCATGTGGTGCCAATCTTTGATAACAAGCTTGTGCATGTGGCTAATTACTTTCCTAATCAGGCAAATGATTCAGGCTTTGATTTGGCGACGAAAATGCACAGAACTCAATCCCTCAATGGATAAGAAAATAATGTGGTTTTTGTGTCGCTGAATGAAACTGCATCTGCGGCAAACACCCAGCTTCTTTAAAGGGGGATATCATTAAGTTTCAGAATGGCTTTAATTACAGGCAGATTCAGGAACTGCTTTCAAGTGGGCTTCTTCGTTTTCAAAGGCAAACACACCGCATTGGTGAGGGAATTCACTGCCAACTGCTTTTGCTGTCTTGGTATTTCACACACACACGTTATGAATCATATAAAAAGAGTATTTGGCTACAATGAGCTTGAGTTGTGGAATTTGTGCAGCTGTGAGCCAGTAATTTAGATAGACGAGGTACATTTTTCTTGGTGGCTATTTTAGAAATGAGACCAATATTCCAATCAGTCTTCTTTATCTCGTTGATGTATAACTTTCTAAATTTTATCTTATTTATTTATTAAAATATATTTAAATTGGGTAGCACCATTAGTATAAACTGTTTTTCATGTGGCTCATTAATAAAATAAAACAAAAATGTATAAATACAGATGAAATATTAAGTATAAGTACATAAATTAACAAAAATAAGAAAATAAAAGACATTGATGTGCTTAGTTTTGATGAAATGATAAAAAAAAGGGCATTTTTTGACTTTGGCATAGATTACGACGAATGACATAATTTATCTTCATTATTTGTATTGTATTATACTGCACTGTTTGTGACATCATACCAGGGTTGGGTGGGTGATTAGGGCTTTACGTCCTGTATTTCTGCACCAGTTGGGCTAATTAGGACAGGTGGGGAATATGACATGATGGATGAAACAGTCATCCAACTTAGGCTCGACCGGGAAACGAACCCGATAGACCCAGCAATTGGAAGCCCAGTGTGCTACCTCTGAGCTAGGGCCCCACCCTCGTGACGTCATACCATAATACAGCCAAGTCAATGTACATTTTTGAAAGCATGTGCCAAAACCTAGGGATGTAAGGGCCAATCCTGTAGGAACTCTACTCATGAGACATGAGCAGGTAAACTATCATGGTCAGCAGTTCTTGTGAGTCTATCCATGCTTTTATAAACAATTTTGGGTGGAAGTTACTTACAAAATACGTGTGCAATTTAGATCCGTGAACCTCTCTTGATGACCTACAGACTCACAGTATACGGCAAATCTTTGTCATGATTTTAATTGTGGAAAAATTAGGTTAATTGCTTTCCATATTATCCCATCATGCAGTCATTAAGATGTATGTGCCTTAAGGCAAAGACATCCAAGACAAGATGTTATTTCAATATAGATACAGCTGGTGTTCTTTATAATCCTTGTAGCAATCATATAGAATACATGTAATCATGTAGAATAGCATTTTTAGATTTTTCCTGATGGCTCATGACATCATGTGGCGAAAAGGCACTTAATTGTTATAAGGCACTAACTAGTATATGTTCAAGTCACAGCCAAGCCAATATAACTGTTAATATAACTGTTATAAAACTAGGTTTTAAAACCATTTTCAGTTTGCAAAGCTTCTACTGATTTAAAGTGAACGCATTACCCATTTAATTACTGCAAAAAATTGAACTATTCAGAGAATAATGGAAATATTCGTGAAAATTATTCATTATTATAGTTTTTATGATTGGATTGGGTTTACCTTGATTGGCCTTTTTTTTACAACACCACCTATATCTCAACTGGAAGTCTTTGATTTTAATATTCCTATCTCATAAGGAAAGTTTATAATTACGTATGTTTAGCCAGCTTAAATGACCAGCTCTCAGAGGCAGTTGTAATGATGATATGAAAGACTTAAGATAAAACTTTATTTACAGACGGTGGTGACAATAAAACAAAGAACATAAGCTACAGTAGCTTTAACCGACTTGACGCCCATACCAGAACAGACAAAATTATGTTTTGAAAAAGTTCCACTGCTCAAGCATTATTTATATTTTGTTAATCCAAAGCTGACTACCGTTACAAATTTACTTTGAGCACATTTGAGCATAATTATGTTAGGTCTCAGTTTTTTGGTGTAATATCTAAAGGGGCAATCACCCCGTCACGCATAAGACCTACGTATGACCAGAGATGAAAATTTTTTTTTACTCTTGGTCATCCTTGGCCATACGTTATCCACTCGCTGAGCGTTTTATGAATATTCGCGCAAATTCGTAGAACGCTCCTGGTAGCGCTAGACCACTCAATAGCATACGTGGAGAGGGCAAAATTTATTTAACATGTTGAAAACTTTGGCGGACGCTCTACGAGTCAATTGTTTATATTAGTTATGTAACTCGCTCAGGAGTCAGTTGGCGTTCTACGTACGTTCTGCGTCTGTAGCCATCCTTGGCCATCCTTGGCCATACGTAGCCACTGTCCATCCATATGTACTCGCCATCCACTCGTTGAATGCTCGTAAAACACTAGGCGGATATCCGTCACCCTAACCTCATTTACTCTTGAGCCACTCGCGCGAGCGACTTATGAGCAATCTGCGAGTGCTTCACGGATGCCTCACGGATGCAAGCTATTGATGGATGTCTGCCGAGCAATCTATAACTGCCACACGTACGCTTGTCGAAAAAATTTATACGTGATTAATAGAGCTAGAGTGAGCATGTATAGTCCATTCTTTACGTACATGGTCAAACGTAGGTCTTATACATAATAGTGTGAACGCCCCTTAAGAGTCTGTCACGATTTGACAGATGCAGTTGTCACCGCAAAGGCGTTGGCCAGCAAATTTTGTCATATCATTCAAATACACAGTATTCCAGAGAACATACTCAACTAGCAGATATAATTTTAAGGTGACAAGCAGGGATTTCAGAGTAGACATTGCTTTGTCATAGGAACTACAAATCCAGATCAGGTCATTCTCCTCTCCTCTCCTCTCCTCTCCTCTCCTCTCCTCTCCTCTCCTCTCCTCTCCTCTCCTCTCCTCTCCTCTCCTCTCCTCTCCTCTCCTCTCCTCTCCTCTCCTCTCCTCTCCTCTCCTCTCCTCTCCTCTCCTCTCCTCTCCTCTCCTCTCCTCTCCTCTCCTCTCCTCTCCTCTCCTCTCCTCTCCTCTCCTCTCCTCTCCTCTCCTCTCCTCTCCTCTCCTCTCCTCTCCTCTCCTCTCCTCTCCTCTCCTCTCCTCTCCTCTCCTCTCCTCTCCTCTCCTCTCCTCTCCTCTCCTCTCCTCTCCTCTCCTCTCCTCTCCTCTCCTCTCCTCTCCTCTCCTCTCCTCTCCTCTCCTCTCCTCTCCTCTCCTCTCCTCTCCTCTCCTCTCCTCTCCTCTCCTCTCCTCTTCTACAAATTACGTTCAACCCTAGAAGGCTTAAACCTTTAATCAATTTGATGTGCTACCATTAATTTGTCTTTATTGCATCTTGGTCAAATGTTTTCTGTAGATGAGTTACAATCCTGTTCATTGTAATTTCTTATTATAATGGAATTTATTGTATGACCACTGCCTGTGTTTTGACATAAAATCAGTCACATGATATTAATGTAAAAAATGTTTTTTAAACCTTTGAAAAAGAGACAGAAAAACGTATTTATTTTATTTAAATGCTGTCTACAAGTGGACTGCCCACACCATCTATATTTACCTTAAATATTCAGCGAGCACCACGAGCGTCTACAGCTTCTCATTTAGAGCAACTCACCAAATGTCTCGCACAACTAACTCAGCCACTTCTGACCTAAACCACCAAAATTAGGATATTATAAGCTGTATACAAAGAAATCTATAGCAGTGAACACTTAACTAATTTTTGCGGCCGGCAATACGTTGCACGTGTGTTGCGATATTAAGAAAATAGGCTACTTAAGTTTCCAGGGACCCTGAAGATTCCAGGGTCCTGAGCAGAGACAGATTTAAAAGCGTAACACGCGGATAGGAAGGAATACATCCAAAATGATTACTTCTTTCTATCTGTCACATTTTCTGACGACGAAATTGCGCAAAATGCTCACAGATTTCAACTGCCAATTACGTAATTGCTAATTGGTAGGCAATCAAGGAACTGAGCAATCATTTGAGGTTCACGTGATTTATAAAAATGTCTATTTTTGATGTAGTAAAAATTAAATCAAAGGATGCATGGCAGGTAAACCCTCAGCGAATTCCACATAGCACACAGGCATCGTTAAAATGGTTAATTGTTCGTCCTACAGGCAGACGGGCGGGCGTTACACTTTCGTTTCTAGAGCTGAACTCAAACACTAATGCACTTACCCTAATGAATTTTATACAGTAACACTCTATATGGCCTAGTGGTGCCTTATGATAGCCACACTGACGTATCTCTGCTTTGTTTTACAAAATTTGGAAAAATATTATTTCTTGAGTGTTTTTATAGTGTGTTCGATGAACCGAAACAATTGCCACTTGGCCTACATAGCCTGTTATGCAATTCTAATAAGAGTCCAAGATGACCTATTTTTTTGAACTCTTGAATTTCTTCATTTGTTCATTGTATTCTGTTAAGTGTGAAATAACAAATACAAATATCTTACTTCATATGGAGGTAAACCTGCAGGAACCCTGTATTAACAGCAATCCATTCTGTTCAGAGTAAAGCCAAGTGAGCATAGAAAGTATTGTCTGTCCTTTTCCTGCCATTTAATTGTTCTGTTTCAAAGATTTTATGCACAATAAGGAGTATTCAGTTCCCTAGAATTATCAATACAATAGCATATTTATAACCGAATACTTTACAGGTGTATATGAAGAAAACAATAACAAGTATTGGAGTCAAGTGAAAGTAATATAGATCATTATGCAACTTATGAAATTGCTAATTATAAACAAAAATTGTTGAAAGAGTTGAGCATGGCAATACTATGATCAAATATTTATTAATTGTAATGTAAGCACATGACATGAAAAACATTTAGGGCTGTCATTGCTAAGTATGGGATGCTAAGGAATATGTAGAAAGCAGCACAACTTTTAGCATTTTTTCCAGATTTTCCATTATTATGAAGAAAAAAAGAATGATAAAACAAATGTCAAAATGAAGCTTAAAAGTGAAAGTACTATAATCTATATATGTCATTGGCAAAATGTTACTGATGTAAGGATTATAGAGTCACTGATATGAGGTTTCAAAGAGTACCAAATTTCCATATTTTCCTTATTATATAAAAATTATCTGTCATTAATGGTCATGAAACCCTAGCCCAAAACCAGAACCGACCTACATTGCATCTTTGAATTTGAAATTTTTGTCAACAAAAACATTAGCATACCTATTTTGTTGTTATGTAAAAGAGGACTGCTCTGTTTACTCGTGTCTCGCACTCATATATGGTTGATTTCTTCCAATTTTAATAAATTTCTGTGCCATTTGCGAATTCACGTTTCGTTGATCTATCTGCCTAGTTCCGCCAAAACTCACCAGAGTAGGCACAAACTTCAATGTCCCTAGTGCATAAAAAATTTAATTTTGAAATAGATCTGGTCAGTCCATAGTTTCTTCAATTTGACAGTTAAAATAGTTAAAATTTAATTTCCAAATAAACACCAATTTATAACTACAACACAAAAGCTAAGCAATCCGTGACGTCGCCAGAGCTCTCTGGTGAGTTTTAGCTGAAACTAGGTGGCAATAATGGCTGCTGTCATGGATAATCAAGGGAAACTTGAGTTCAAAAATGCAGAAATCAATTAAAATTGGAAGAAATCAACCGTATCTGACTGCGAGACAATAGAGGTATGTCTAAACCTAGAGCAGGTGTATTTTGTGTCACAAACGTTTATTAAAAGGCTAGTTCCCACACAAGTCGAAATTACATATTTTTTTATCTATGTCGTTGTAACCCTGTTCTGTGGACAGTGACTTGTAGCCAATGAAACTCCAAAAATGTATCTCTGCACTATTTTAGACATATTCTTATTGAGTTTTGTATGCATGTAGGTGCAGTATTGTGTGAGTCATGCTATGTAAATGAAAATTTTTATGTTTTTTCATTTTACTCTACATATTTTAAAACACAGCTCAGATATGTCAATGTGACTATCAAAATGCATAGCTAAGCTATATTGAGTAATATGCTCAGGAAACATAATTTAACACAATTTGTAGCATTTTCTTCAGTTTTCCATTATTATGTAATCAGCATGAAATGAATATCAAAATGAAGTTTGAAAAATGAAAATACTATTATTTAGATATGTCATTGATACAGTTTCATTCATATAGGGTAAATAGTGTCTTTGGTAAGGAGGTTTGAAGAAGTAGGAATTTTCCCTATTTTGCCTTAATTTTGAAAATTCTATGGTATTTACAGCTATTTTAGAAATATTATGACAAAGTTTTAAGCATGTAGGTGCAGTTGTGTCTGAGTTTTTTTTCTATGTTTTCCATATATTGTAAAAAATTGCCAACATATATCAATGTGACTATCAAAAGGCACCACTAGGCCATATAGAGTATTACTATACACAATTTAGTTGGGTAAGTGCATTAGTGTAAGAGTTTTGCTCCAGAAACGAAAGTGTTACACCCGCCCGCAAATCCGCCCACCAGCCTGCCCTCCTGCCAGCCTCCCCACCCGCCAACCTGCCCTCCTGCCAGCCTGACCGCCAGCCTGCCCGCCTGCCGCCCGCCCGCCTGCCCTCCTGCCAGCCTGCCCACCCGCTAGCCTGCCCGCCTGCCTGCCCATCTGCCTGTCGGAATGACATTGATGATAACAAAAACCCTTTTCTAACTTTGTTGCTGAGGGTTAGAATTTATGCTAAAGTATTGATATGTCAAGTTAATAATATATGGCTAGGTATGATATTTGCAATGTTAAATTAAAAAACATGCAGTTGTACCATTTCCAAATGAGTATTGCAAGTGGTCAAATCTCCCCTACATTTTCTCCAAATAACATTACCTCTTACCTATTCCGTTACCTAGCAACCAGAGGCCCGGATGTTAGGCACCACCATAGCAACGTGTCCATATCCGGCCTCTTTTACGCCTGTCAGGTTGACTTTTTGGTCACCAGGGCGACTTACACTTAGCGTAATAAGATGAGATCTCACGAGATCTCGCGAGACCCCAGGAGACGAGACTTTAAGTTAACCTCATGTGACCTAGACCACGTGACGAATGCAGAGTGGCAAGTTCCTACAACTGAGCTGTGATGAAAGGAAAGAAAGATTGATGGATGAATGAATGGATGAATAGATGGATGGATTGATTAATGATGGATGGATGAATGAAGGAATGAATTGTAGATGGTCTGATGCATCAATGAATGGTTGGATAGGTAGATGGATGAATTCATATTAGCCTACTGAGTGGAATGACAAATTAATGCTTTGACAGATGAACAGATATTTGAAGGAAGGAAGGAAGGAAGGAAGGAAGGAAGGAAGGAAGGAAGGAAGGAAGGAAGGAAGAGAATCACTGATGATGTACATAGTTATAATCAAAGTTTTTGAACTTACAAGACTGACTTAAAATTGAGTGTTCTTGTGCCTTATAGTTGTGAAGTGTTCTTATGTTTGGTTGTCTTTATTGTAAGGTTTTATTTTGTATGAAGAAAACACTACATTGATTTTGTGTGTGACCAACAATTTATTTCTTAACATTACCCTTTTGGTTCAACGTACATTTCAATATACATTTTAGATAACTCATACATGATATACATGATGTTATATGCAATACAACCAAACAAATACATGAGTGCATCTATGTCAACGTAGTGCCAATAATAATTATGGACGGTGAGAATAATAAATAAGCAATAAATATGAATTCAAAACAATTATCACAAATGGAGCTTGGATACTTTACTTACATTCTCCAACAAAAATGTATACACCCTTTATCAGTGTGGCTAGAATGTTGATTTCAACATCATATTGCATTAGTCGTTTGAGATGTGCAGAATTTGACCATAAAAGTAATAATTTCTTTACCAAAGAGAATTTAGCTGGTTGGAAGCAAGCAGTGATACCTTTTTGCATTCTGATCTCCACTGGGATATGAAATATGACATGTTATATGCAAGATGTGATAAACCAATAATTGTCATATGAGTGTGCAGTTTCAGGAAATATATATCAAATCTTTAGTTAATTTCTTTAAGGGTGTGCACAGTTTTGTTGGATAGTGTACTTCTAAGCATGCTAAATGATACTAAACATTAAATCTCAATTGAAATCAACACTAATTTTTTACTTACATATTTACATAACTAGATATAAAAACCATAGAACTATTCAAAAGAGAAGATTTTATAGGCTACATTAAATCCATTACTGTTCAACAGGGATGATTTATTATAAGGGTTATTAATGGTGAATACACGAGAGGTTTGTATAGTTTTGTGGTACATGTAATGCGCTTCATAAATGGGCCCTGTAAGTACTAACATCGTTGTTCTACACTTTTGGAATGTTTCAAATATTCAAAACTACATTTAATCAAGCTTTCCAAATATTGTGAAATGTTTTCATTTAGGAAAATAGGTTTGCTGGAAAGTTCTTTGTTCCTCTTCAAGTTGAACAAAAACTGCTGTGAAATCGGACCAGTTATAACAAAGATGCTTACAAGAAAAGTTTGGTTATAACAAAGTCATTGTCCATATATAACATAAAGGAATCATAATGAAATAGTAGATACCACAAGATGGTGGAGTTTCAATTTCTTCAGAAAAGTTGCTGTATATAGATTAATGAGTTTTGCAGTGTCTAGGCTGTGGTCAGAAGATACTAGTTTACACATTTCAACTAATTAATACAAATACATTGTCCTTTTTCTAGTATTTAATCAATGATATCATGTTAAAGAAATCATAATAATAGCAATAAACGTACATAAAATCTCTGGCACTCTCACTGGGCAGTCACAAAGCTTCAGTGGGCAGCTACATTGCTCCCCATCCATTGTATAATCAATAAAATAGCAAGATGGTATACATGAAGATCATATCCTAAATTGACAGTTCCATTTGAGTATTTGAAAGTTCCATTTGTATGGTACAGGATGTATATTGTAAGTTATTGCAATCCAATGTAAAATAACATCATTTGCTGAGAATTATTCAGAGTATTCGGGATCACATGAAGTCCTTTTTGGTGAATTCATAGGGTCTTCGAGTTAAAACTTGTAGAAACCCTTTCCGGAACTGAGAACTGTGAAAAGCATAGAGGAAAGGGTTTAGCATTGAGTTGATGTACCCCAACCAGAGGGTAAAAAGGTCAAGGTGAAGGTCAATGGGGTGATTGAGAAAGGGTCTGATGGTGAATAACACAAAATATGGGATCCAGCATATCGCGAATGCCATAACCACAGACGCGAGAGTGACAGTCGCTTTGCTGTCGCTCGCGAATCGCGGATCTTTGCTGTTTTCGTGAAACATGCGAACTGTAGCTCGAACGAGAGTGTTGATTCGTTGGACTTGTTCTCTGGCAATCATGAAGACCCGGATGTACACCCCACACATGATAATAAGTGGGATGAAATAAGTACCGATCGATACAAATAAGACGTATATCTTGTTGGCTTGGAATACACACTGCCAGGGTTCTTGTAGGTTTTGGACTTTGCCATCGTCTGTGTTCCAGCCGACGTGTATCGGAACAAATGCCAGCAAAAAGGAAAAAATCCATATACCTAATAGTATGTAAACCACCTTTTTGGCCGTTAGTTTTTCAGCATACTTCAGTGGCAAAACTACAGCAAAATATCTTTCAAGACTTATGGCAAATAAGTTGAGAATGCTGACTGTACATAGCATAACATCCATAGAGATAAAGATGTTGCAGAAAATGGCGCCCAGCGGCCATGTTGACATGACAGTGTTGAGAGTACTAAACGGTAACACTAGTATCCCCAACAACAAATCAGAAAAGGCGAGACTCAGCACAAAGTAATTGGTGTTGTTACGGAGTCTGTGATTGGACAGAATCGTCGCGCACACCAGTAAATTGCCACAGATGGTCAAAAGGTCCAAGAAGCCCAAAACGGCCCCAATAAGAACGGCCTCTACGACCTCTCTCTTGTAGTTCTCAGCCATAATGGCCTCTGTCGTATTTAACATCATTTTGTAACTGAATATGGCAAAAATGCAAAAAGGGTGTTAAGTATATCCTTTGATACCGTCTTTAAAGCATCCAATCTTTTTGGACTTTAACGCAAAGAGGACGATTCTGAAAGAGGACGAATCTTCCTTTAATGTCTACTCATAGAGGAGCTTTTTGTGGAGACTTTGAAATGGCAATATCCCAACCTAGAACGTTTTTCTGCCAATCTTGTTAAAAGGTGTGAAGGAAAAAATGCTTTCATCACTGTCAGTAAGAAGTGCTGGAATTTACTTTGATCAGTCAAATGGTAAAAAGCACTCAGGTTTTCAAAAGAAGGGTTTTCAATGAATACCTTCACACAATTTTCGTTTGCTGTCTTTCATATGCTCAGCTCATGTTGTCAATAGAATAGCGTATGCCATTGAACTATATTTAACCTTTAGCTAATACCAACAGCTTTTAAGAATGCTAGATTGCTTCACACTGTTTCTTAAGATATACAGTTTACATAATTATATTTGCAAAAATAAATTGCCAAATACATGATCAACATTATGTATTTACAAGTTATTACAATCCCCATGTATCAATCCAGTGTTTAAAATTGATCAGTAGTCATGTAGCTAATAAACTGCATAACATGTAAGTTTAACATGAAATGATGAAATCATAATATCCAATGTGAAATATCCATATAATGTTCTGATAACGTTCAGAAAACAAGAGGATAACATCTAAAAATCATGCACTCAAACAATGTCTAAGTATAGTAAATATATCATTTGGCCTAATATCTTAATATTAACTTAAATATTGCTGCATTTTTCTTGTAGTCAATCTAGTATGAGCTTAATATATCAATCTAAGCTTAATATCTCCACAAAGTTTCCAATTTTCAACTACTCAGTCAAGCATAAACAAACCAGTTGCCATAATGACAGCTTTTACATGGTTTTCCCGTGGGAAATTACAAAGCTGATTGGAAAGTAGGAATCCATTTGGCATAAGGAGTCATCCAGTTGTAGATGAATTTGGTCCAGTAGTAGTCCAGCAGGATGAATATCCAGTGTAAAATATGATAGATATGATATTTTTGTTACAGTGCAAGATAACCTCTGACAGGTAGTCTGTGTCACAATTGATATTATTTCCAATCGTAAAGTTATGATTTTTAATAATTATCATGACTTTCAATCGGATGATAAGATGTGTCCGGGTGCTAAAATATGCACCATATTAATCAATAACATAGTCATCAACGGTTAGAAATATCGTGTAAATTGCTCTAATCATCAATGTTAAATGTTAATCAACATGATGGCATTCCAATTCTAACTTAATCGCTGTGAATTTTAATTATGATATTAATTCTTCACAATAATTGTCATTCCCTTGTCTTAATATCAAATTTTAGTAATTGAGATGATTTCTCTTTAAACAATTTTTCCCATCGTGACATCTGAGCTCAATGTTTGTTAATTCTACTCAGGAGATTATATTTAGTCTGCCATTATTGCTGCTCACATAACGTGATAACTCGTAGATTTAATGAAATATTAATCACTAAATGGAGAATTATTTAATCCTTGGTTTTTTGTAATAAAGTCATGTCATTTGAGATTGATGAAATATCTTGACATTAAATTGCAATGAAATAATCTTCCAAAGTTGCTTTTTGTTAAAAAGAAAGCAATTCTTCTGACACCATTTCACAGTCTGAAAGATTTACTCTGAAAAGAAAGCAATAAAAAGAACATTATTAATAATTCAAAGATTTCTTTTGTCACAATAAGAAAGCTCTAAAAACATTCTTCAAAATTGATGTAAGTCTCCTCTGCTCATATTTTCTGGCAAAAATACTTATTGCTGCAGTGCAGTGTTTAAATGCTACTGGGTCTGAAGCTTAGTCAGCTTATATGACCAACTGCCAGGGGCAGATGTAATGATGAGATGATAAGGCTTGGAGTCCACACCATGATAGGCGATGGACCTAATTTTATTTGGAGGCAAATATAAGTCATATAAATTGAACAATGTCTTCTTAAATTTACAATTTAGGAATTACTGGACAAGGCGGTATGTAGTCAGCTGCCCAGTCAATAAGCTTATCATCTCATCAATATATCTGCCTCTGAGTTGTAAGAACAGCTCATACATGCCAACCAAGCGTAAAAAATCAAGGGTGAGTAAATTATCAATTATTTTCACAATAAAGTAGAGTAATTTTACAATCTTCACCAATTTATATCTTGCTGTGCCATTGATTAGCTCATTCTATTGTTTGCCACAAACACAGTGATATCTTATCTTATCTTTCTATCTATATGTTATGTTATGTTATCTTATCTTATCCCCCTGTCGAGCCTATGTTGGATGGCTGTTTCATCCTTCATGTCATTGTCATGGTCCCTGCCTGTCCTAATTAGCCCATCAGGTGCAGAAATCCAGGACGTAAAGCCCCAATCCACCCACCCATCCTTTTATCTCATCTCATCTCATCTCATCTCATCTTATCTTATCTTATCTTATCTATCTTATCTTATCTTATCTTATCTTATCTTATCTTATCTTATCTTATCTTATCTTATCTTATCTTATCTTACTGGCTGTTTCTGATAGCATATTATTTACTTTTGCCAGATACTCTACATACACTCATATCCGAGTACTTGTACAGTATGCATTGCATGTGAGCATTTTGCAGGTCATTGCATCCACTTTAGGTCATACGAGTACAGGTATCAAGGGAATAATGAGTACCCTGGCCTTATTTGGTAATAGGAGTGCCAAATGACCTGGCGGCCATAATTTGCTTATGAGCCCGCAATGTGCACCAACCGTTGTATTAATTGGAAGCTGAAAATATCTTGGCTTTTCATCAGAACATCTAAGATAGTACCCTATTATTATTATTATTATTATGCACTGGGTGATAATGCAATGGGTGGCAATAATTATACTTGATAGATACCTACAGTTTTGGTTATTATTGGGTGAGGAATGATTCAAAGTACATTGATACTATACCCCCATAATTAAGACCACCCTTGGGAATAACAGAAATTTTCCTAATTCAAGTTGACAACTTTGTTTTACATTTTTAATGACCGTTTTGGGAATCATCAATTAATCTCATTTTTGAGGGAACGTTTATATACTTAATCACGGATAATCAGGCCCATGTGTGCAATTATTCATATATCATATTAAAATCTTTTTACACATAAATATTTTAAATAAATCGCCCTCTTATGTATGATATAATATATATGTTCTTCAAGTCTTTGTCACATTTTGCACGATTCTTTACTGATATTGCATACAAAGTTAACTTTTGATCATACAACACATGAAAAAAATCTTAATGTATTATAGTGCAAGAATATGTTATGAAATATTTCTTAAGGCATGATATAAGTTTTCACTCCACAATTAAAATTGTAGAGTAAAAAAAAAGTAATAATAAAAATAATAATTATACAAATCAGAGTTTCGTTTGTAGATAGCAAAATATTCAGCAATACTTTACAATGCATTCAAAAAATACAAATAATTTAAATTCAGCACCTATAACAGAGGCAAATTTTGTTTCAATTTTCCAGCAACTGTTATCAGATTTCTGATTTTAATTTCAAGGAAAGATGTCTACCTTCAGATGGAAATATCCGCAGCTTCATCTCTCACGGATTTTGGCAACTTCTGCTTCAGCTCTTCCTAAATCTGAAAAAGATAAGAAATAATTAGAACGACATTGCTTTAGAGATTTAATGACCATGGAGAGGAAATTAACTGAAGTAATTGCTTTTAATGGTTGTCAGGTTAGAATTAGTTGCAATTGGAACAAGAATAATTTCCAATGGTAATCAGGGTCCATAGTAAATGCAATTTTTTAAAGGGTTGACTGTCTACAAGTCTAGTGACAATACGTAGTACACGCTGTCTGTCAATATTAAAATTACACATTAGGCAGGCCAATCCCGAGTCTTTCTCAACTCCCTGGGGAGAATTCAGCTCTGAACGGGGGGGGGGGGGGGGTTAACTACAGGGACCTAAGAGCTCGCACCAGTGCTACCACAGACTCACCATGCTATGTAATATGCATTTACCCCATGGGTGGTGTCTTTTACTGGTCCTATCCCCTACAAAATATTTCATAAATAATCCTAAAAAAATTCAAATCCTGTACTTTTTTAACAATTTGTTTTGGTAATATCTTCCATACCTTTATAATATATTGTGACAACATGTTCTGCAGTATTGACAAAATACAAGTTAGTTTAAATTTTTGGAGTCCAAGCTATGACCTTTTCAAAATAATCATGTATTTTGAATGTTATTAAATTATTCTAGCAAATGTTTTTGGAATATTCTTAAAAGCACAGTTGCTACGTTTATTTTAGAGTCTACACCTTAAATACATTGCAGATATTTTTCTGACCAGAAATGGAAGTTTAATGAAACATATTAATTGCCAAGTAATTGATTAACTGGCAATACACTTCTTTTTAATGTCATACTGGCAAAGAGGGCATATGTCTGAAAGTGTTATCTAAATTTGGTGGTCAATAACAGTTCATTATACATAGAACAAATCAAAATGTAGGAACTACAGAATGATTCTTGTATTTGTTGATAGTGATTTTTTAATGCTGTGTCCATTCAGACATATCAACTTTCTTTTTATATTGACACCTAATCGATTCCTTATACCATACTGAATGGTAACCTAGTTATTTAGGCTAGTTTTTCGACCGTTCTTTTGTGAGTGCTGAGCTATGCAATGAGGGAGACTCGTGTTCTGTGCTTTCTAAGCGTGTCACATCTGTTATTTTCCCTAGATTTGTGCCTAGAAGCTCTGTGTCTTAAATGGACTCTTCCTCACCCAATCTAGAAGCCTCAGCACAAAGAAAAGGCCACTAATGAACATACTGACCTCCACCTCCAATAATCAGCCAATCACAGAGCTTGTTTCATCCACCACGTTGAGGTCACGTGCAGCAATCAATGATGAGCACACTGCTAGGGATGCGTTTGTGTGAGTAGACAATGGATTGTATCTCTAATTGATCTTGTTTTTTTGTCATTCGAAGCTGTATATTTCTGCTACGGCCTGTCTGTCTGTCTGCCTGCCTAGCTGCCTGTCTGCCTTGCCTGTCTGCCTGTCTGTCTGTCTGCCTTGCCTGTCTGCCATGCCTGCCATGCCTGTCTGCCTGCCTGTCTGCCTTGCCTGTCTGTCTGTCTGCCTGTCTGCATGTATGTCTTATGTCTGCCTGTCTGCCTTGCCTGTCTGTCTGTCTGTCTGTCTGCCTATCTGTCTGTCTGTCTGCCTTTCTGTCTGTCTGTCTGCCTGTCTATCTGTCTGCCTGTCTGCTTGCCTGTCTGTCTGTCTGCCTACTCTGCACTGTGAAAGATTTGCTGTACAATTTACAAGAACTTGCTAGTTGCTTAGCTCATATTTGTAGTCCCTACCGGTACTCACTATATTTGTTTATATTTTATAAATATGTTAATTATATTTTAAATAATGTTTTTCTCAGATAAGCATGTAGACCTTTATTTTTATTTATTTTTTAATGTTACCACATACTCTTTTTTAATTTATTTTGTCTTTTCAATTATTTCTTATTTAATTCTTTTTTTTCTCCTTCTTCTTCTTCAGGCAACTCTTACTGCAACTATCTGGTTTTAAGAAAAGTTAATACTAGAACGTTCATTGATTGTCCCTTTTGCTTGTTAGATACAACCCTATGAGTGAATAAACTTTCTTGAATCTCTTGAAATTATCATTGTAGAGTTCACAGTGAGTTCTGGATTTAAAGTCTGCCGTTACTTCTTTATGTAGGGAATGTACTAATTTACGGATTCGAACCCGCTGCCATCAAGCTGGCGGTCACCGCATTACCAATGGACCACAGCACACTTCCTACCTTTTCTCTGTTTCTTCAGCTACCTAATAAAGAAAACTCCCCAGAAAATATGAAATGAGGAAAACGGCAGCAGCCACCTACCAGGTCACCATTGACTACCAGAAGAAAATTACTTAGCTATGTTATGACCAACCCCGAACCGCAGTGAACAAATCACCCGGTATTACATTACCCAGGTTTTTCTGGCAGCCAGCAGACTTGCCTTGCCCAATTGCTAGACAAAAACCTGCCAAGTTGCCGCTGTTCCAGGCAGGTTAAATGGATTCTATGCAACTACTTGGCAGATCTATTTTATGTAGGCAAATATTGTAGCCTGGCATGCAGTAGTTTAATCTGAAATACATACCACAATATACCCAACATACATAAATGTTGTATTGTAAGAGTTGGCAATGAAGGTTTTGATAATGAATGTATTGGGTATAATTATGTGCAATATTTTTGTATTTTTTTTTTTTATCAATATGATATTTCTAGACTCTTATTTGAAAGCTTTTTTTTGTGTGTTAACACATTCGCAATTTCATAACATGCATCCTCAATGTTATAATGTGGACCCTAAAATATTGTGCTGGTCCAAGATAGCATTCCAAATTGTATCAATGTCGGCGCGATGTTGCAACGATATTCTACCGATGGCGGCCGATATAGAAACGACACTGGTCCGATTTGGAATACTGTCTGGGGTATGATTAAAATAATATCCCCACCCCCCCCCCCCCCCCCCCCCCAAAAAAAAAAAAATTAATTAACATCGCGGAACATATTCTCACAAGGTGATAACATGGATAACATGGTGATAACATGGACTCCCAAAATATTAAATATTTCAGCAATATTTGAATTTTTATATTTACCATGAAATATCTACAAAACATTTAAATAGTCCCTTTTAACAATATTATGTCAATATTGGAGAGAAGAACATATTGTCACATTAGTAGGACCCTGGAAAAGCATGCAGAAATATCATGAATAATATCATCAAAAATGTGTCAAATTCTCTCATGCACCATGTTATTTACATTATAAAATATTGAAATAACATCTGTTATAGCTTTCCAGTTTCTTTTAGGATTAATTTTGACATTTTCCAAACATGTCAGTATAACCCGTGTTTGCAGGATTGGTTGCAGCTAATGGTAAGGTGACAGGCTCCAAATTAGGTGGGTCAGTTGCATGACAACTCTATAAGTTGGGAAAGATCAACAACCCTAGGAAGGTAGCCTATGACCTGAGTTCACCTGAGGGGATCACGAAAATGGCGTAGTAATTTGTAAGCCCACATTACAGGGTTAAACATCCTGTCCAGAGCATTTCAAGGAAATGAACTTTCCAAGAAATGGAGCAGCTTTCGCTTCTCATGTCTGCTAGAGCCTCATGTACTTTGCAATTAATGATGATTGCAATAACATTACAGCAGCAGCAGCAGCAGCAGCAAAATCAACAACATCAACAACATCAACAACATCAACAGCATCATCAACCATGGCACTGACAACAACACCAATGACAAAACAATGATAACAACAAAAAAACATCTCACAAACGTCAAAAACAGTATTGTGTATAAGTATTATAAGTTAACCTCACAAAAAAAACCTTTATTATTGTAATTAATTTGTAATAGGATTCACGACATCAAAAAGCAAACATCACTTTCTAGATGATCATTAACTTATGCAGTGAAAATTATGCCCAAAAATATGACTTGTATAGCCAAAATATCATAGTGTGGACCATAAAACATCTGTTTCTAATTATATTCCCAAAGATGATTGCCATATTTTGTCCACATGCATTTAATATTGTGGAACATGTTCTTGTCACAAGGGCAGAGCATAGACTAAACATTGCCGCTATATTTGAGATGATATTGCCCATATAATATTACCAAAATATCTACACAACTTCCAACTTATTATTTTAGCTAACATCATGTCCCTATTACATAGATACCCCATTGCAGTACATTTTGTCACAATATAAAAGTATGGACCCTGCAGAAATATTAGAATTAGTACCAAAATATTGTCAAAAAAAAAAAAAAAAAAAAAATTATTGCCGTGATGCTAGTGACTCACGACCTTCACCCCTGGACTTTTTATTTGCCATTGCATAGTCAGTAGGACTAAGTCCTGCAATACAAAACTCAGCAATTCTGCCATTGTTGGTCAAATATGTGCATAGCTGAATAGCATACAAATCCTTAGCGAAAGTTGGATAAGTTACAAGTTCCACTTCAACGGCTAAACAAACTACTTATAAGCCCACATTATCTGTTTGAGATACATAGGAGAGAAAGAAATGGTAATTTTTCCTTCTTTTCTTGTACATTACACCTAAAAATAAATGCAAGTTTTGTTGGCTACACAGAGCTAAACCACTATTCAAATATCTGGTCTGCCACCTGCCACTAAACTAAATGATATAGCTGTAGCTGATTATTATAAGCTATAACTACTATTATTTATTTTTATTTTATTTCATACACTGCATTCATGTTAACTAGGGTACACCAGTATGATTAAAAATATCAGTTATAAGGCTACTTCATGACAGCTATAGCTGAAAGTTTTTTTTTTAACCTCTATAAAAGTATCAATTATTATGCTAATCCAAGACAGCTATGCTAATCCATGACAGCTATAGCTGAAAGTTTTTTTTCTAAACCTCTATAAAAAATATCAATTATTAGGCTAATTCATGACAGCTATAGCTGAAAGTTTAGTTTTTTAAACGTGAAATACTGTAACTTTTATAAATAATTGCATTGCCTCTATAAGTCTGCAAAGTTGCATCTCAGAACAGCACAGCAACTGCTTGACCAATTTCATTAACTTGTGCAAAAGGAACTAAGACCTAGTCTGAGTCCCACCGGAAGAAAGTATACTTGAATTACTGGCAGAAGGAAGGAGAAAGGAAGGCAAGAACTGTGTCCTGGGGAGGAAATCAAATCTGTCGGTGCATTTTTAATGACCTCTGACCTTTCTCAAGGTCATGCAAATCCCAGCTCAGAGAATAGGACTTTAGTAGCATTGTTTTCTCATAGCTAACTCTTAAAAGTTAACAAATGTGTATAAATATAATATGAGATATGCATTTGGAATGTGTTTGTTGTGAGTGACCATATATTTTGAAGTTTAAGTGTATTAGGTCAGATAATTTTACTTTAACAATATATAATAGCTCCTCAAAAGAAGATCAGTCCTATTTTAAGGCCACTTTGCCATTAAGAACACTGAAGTTTGGATTTAACACTACCCTTTAAATTAAATTGTACTTTTCTGCTAATACCACCTCTCCAGAAATGATCCAACTGTGAGCTCCTTATAATCAGGTTCCATCATACTTTAATTTAATGTAAATAGATTTTTGTTTCATAATTTGTATGTGTTATTCCTGTGTGTTGTCTTATGTTTGTTTGTTTGTTGGCTTGTTCTTCGCTTCTTTCTTTTTTCCTCTATTTCTTTCTTTCTATCTTATTTCTTTCTTTCCTTCTTCCTATCTTTCTTTTCTTCCTTCTTCCTTTAGTTATTCCTTTCTTCTATCCCTTTATTTAAGTTTAAACATTCTTTGTTCATTTTTCTTTATAAATTTATATATATTGCTATAAAAACGTAAACCATATCATACTCTGCAGCAATCATCAGTATCTCTATCCGTCTTCCCATCCCATCATGGAATTACATCTTACAGAAAAACCTCATTTTCTCCAAAACCATATCATCAAGTAACACACCATTTTACGCCATCATCTTAAGCTCCCATTTGGCTGAAATAACATCTTTGGACATCCATCTGGAAATACTTAGGAAAGAGACACCTTCTCTAGCTTCCTTACAGACAGCCAGACTGTCACCCAAGCCTGTAATTTTGCAATCATGTGCTCAGTAGACTGGGGTAATCTTCCCCCTGTAAGTGACACCGCTTATGTTGGAGTCATTTCTTTGCAGAGCTGGTCAGCCCTCTTTTACTGTAGTTGCCTTAAGCTTACTGCAGTTGCCATAAGTCTAAATGTACTAAGACAGTTTGGTAACAGGCTAGTTATTGCGATGGTCAGTTCTGCTGAAGGTCCTGGGTTGGAAATTGTGAATACTGGCCAAGGCACTCCTCGTCAGAATCAGAATCAGAATATATTTGATTGTCCTTTCATATACAAGTATTAAACAAAAGAAAGTAGTGTATAAATATTTAAAAGGACTGGGGACCACTTTAGGACAAGGTTTTGTCGTTATCAGATACAGATACAGAACCAGAAGACTTTTATTCGGACAGAAATACAGTGCAGTATGAATTATACAAAAAATATCCGTTGGAGACCCACATTAAGGCATTGATGCCGCTGGCATGCGGACCACCATATAGTATGATTATCTTCATGTGTTTTGCAGTTAATACTAATATTAAGAATTTCTCCTGTTTTTGTGCATAGCAATTTTGAATTTTGCATGTCGATTTGTATGCACTGACAAACATCCTTTTCAGATAATTGACAAATCCGTGGAAACTGAGTGTATATTTTTTCCATGATATTTGAGGCAGCTGTGTTACCCAGATCACATTCCAAATCCTTTCAACATCGGCGCGATGTCGGCGACGTTAATACGATGTTGTAACGACAGTGGCCTATATTGAAGCGATGCTGGGCCGATTTGGAATGCTATCTGGGTAACCATTTTCGGCCCCCCCCCCCCCCCCATGGATGGAAGGAGGAATGCCTGCATGCACAGATCTCTCAGACATTGTTAGGGATGCTACTGCTTATGAGCTACATCTCAGCTGGATGTCGTTCCATGACGTTTTAAAAAAATGGTAGGTGCCTCATACTTAGTGTCTGTGCTTGGGGAGTGAAATACCCCACCCTCGTGGTAAACGTGTAACACGGTGTGAATGCCTAGCCTTATCATCTCTTCAATACATCTGCCTCTAAGCAGCTGCATTATGCGCTGACAAAGCTTCAGCAATTGGGTATCCTGGCAGCAGTCCTGTAATTTGAAGCCATAACTCAGTCAATTATGGTCCCATTTTCACAATTTAAGTTTCATTGGAGTAGCTAAATTCACCTTATCTGTCACATCAACTGTAGTCGTGCCAGCATTTTTATGGCCGTACGCGTTTCGTCTTTATTTGAAAAAGCAACGTCTGTAGTTTCCTTATTTGGCCATTACATTAACGTCATTCTGTGTGGTATGTAATGCAGATCATCCAGCCCATATCACCGGGTATTTCAGGTGATAAAGCTGCAATTGGGGATAATAAGAGTCATTACCGAGTATGACATCATGGGTGAGTCAACTTTGAGCTGTAATTGTGAAATCACAACGGAGTTAAATGTTTCTGCTGTAGATCAAAGGGCCACAGGAGAAGGTATTGAGTGCCTTCGGGACACCTTTATGTGTCAGTTCTATCTAGGCTATGGTTGGAGCATAAGTCTATGTATATTTGGGATTGAATAGCATTGTACCACTCACCAGTGCAATTTAGCATTAGGTACGCCGTTGTACAAATCCTCATGTACAACAGTAAGCCAGCACTGCTCCAGCGTCAGGCTAGAAATCATGAATTCAGTGACTGCAGGCAATTTTAGCGATCTGACTTACTTGTATGTTCTATTTAATAACTTCGTCAGTTTTCGTCCAATTTTTAAATAAAATTCAAAATTTTCTGAAAGCTGCGGTCTTCGTCTATATTGATAGTTGTATTAATTAATTAGATCAATTGTAGACGGAGCGCTTTACCCTGTGATTTGTAATGGGGAAGTAGAATAGCTGAAACTTTTATTGACACTTGGATAGGGTTCAGTGGTACAAAACAATTACACAATGATTACATTGTTAGACATGAGATATGTACACCCTCAAATGTTATGTACAACTCGGCCTATCTACCTCATTGTACATTGACATTTTCGGGTGTACATATCTTCATATCTCACATGTAACCATTGTATAATTGCATAATAGACTTTAAGCAAACTTTTGGTGTTATGTATGTCACAGTATTGGCTGTTTGCGACTGGTCCCTGTCAGAATTGTGCATACGAGAGTTTGCAGAATATTCGCACTATACCCAACGCCTTTACTGATGGTATCAATGTATGTTTAGCTGATAATATAAACAGTTCTATGTCTACATGCTACCTTAAAAGTAAATTTTTGTTGGTCATGACGTAATCATTTACGGTTTAATGCGGCCGGAAAATAACCCCGCCAATACCTTACTATCGGTACTACAATAGTGGATTTTCACGGAAGGTTCTCTGTATTTCCACCAGGTGACTAAAACAGAATACTGAAATTCTATTGGCTTAAAAAGTTCCCACCCTTGACTGTGATTGGCTGAAGCGAAGTGCATCCTAGCAGCAGTTTTGTTAGTGCATTTTAATGTATATTTGACATCTTATGATTCAGTTGATTTTTGTTATTTTTCTGAGAAAGTCATATTTATGGAATCAGTTAGTTATTACCTACTGTGTCTGAAAAACAAAATGAGTAATAAGAGGGGAAGAAAGACTTATGTCCTGTTGAGTTCAGGGCTGTTCAGTGAAAAGACTCTATTTTGTAAGTGTAGAATATATTTTCATAATACCATGGAGCCACCAGCTCCATGATAATACAGGCATTTAAAAAAAAACATTAAATAAACTTTTTCCGCATAAAAATTATAAAGCACTCTCAATGAAAAATGATAACGAAATTGCTTAAAATTTTGATGATATAGCCTATAAGAAGATATTCAATGATACAAAGTCATTTTCAGCTGTTGTTTTTTAGACACTACACGACATTTTCAACCCTCCTTTTTTTCCCCTGACATTACAATAAAAAACATACAATATAATGTGGACATTGAACCTTTTGTTTTGTCACAATACTACAGAATAGCTTCTTCAAGGGAAGCCCATTACTTGTGTGTTACCATTAGCAGAAGTCTGGCATCTTTACTGAACGTGAGGAGAGCAGTAGATTCCGTTGCAACGGATGTCCATTGTTTAAAGGATGAACAAAAAGAAAAGGGTAAAACACACACTGGAAAACTAAGGTGCAAATTTAGAGTCTCATTCCAAGTGTTATTTGTAACCATTTGGAGTCAATAGTGCTCACTGAAATTGGGAAATAAAAGAAATGAAAAAAAATTGCGCACGGTAACGAAAACCATATTAGAACTGTAATAGCCTGACAGAATTAAAATGTAATCAGATCCGCAGTAAGAGTTTGTTTAAAAAAATTAAGTAATTTATGGAATTGCTACTTCTGATCAGCAATATTGGCACAGAAACCCAAATCAAGAAAAGAAAAGAGTGCCATTTTTGGCTGTAAGTGTGATTTAAAACATTGCACTTAGTAAAGAGTGAAATCACATTTTTAAATAAAGATATCTATCTTTCTGTTTATCTATCTATCTATCTATCTATCTATCTATCTATCTATCTACCTATCTACCTATCTATCTATCTATCTATCTATCTATCTATCTATCTATCTATCTATCTATCTTTCTATCTATCTGTATATCTATCTGTATATCTATCTGTATATCTATCTAATCTATCTATCCATCTATCTACCTACCTACCTACCTACCTACCTACCTACCTACCTACCTACATATCTATCTGTCTAACTATCTAACTATCTATCTATCTATCTATCTATCTATTATACTGGCTTTGCTGTGTAGGCATGAGGTCACATATAAAATTTGCCATCATACCACACAGAATTGACCAATCACTTTCTGTGAAACCTTCAAGATGTCACAGATGAAGAATAATTTGTAAGTATATCTAACATAATTGTTGCAACAATAACGCTTAGTTTTTAATATTAATGATGATTAGTTTTGATATTAAGTTATGCACATAAGCAACAACAAAATCGGTTTTTATGAATCCTACAGGAAGGGACAACAAAACTCCAGGCAATTAAGCAAAATTCTGTAGGTGCAGTTGCAAGTTCCCAGCTCAGCTGACCCCACGAGCAACTGGGATTACCCAGGATCAGGCTGAACTACAAATGACCCATAAAGTTGTCCCATAATGTGACACTTGTTTGTGCTCTTCCACCATCATTTTGTCCTGACAAATATGCCAAAGTATACACTCTCACTCAGATGTAGGTAGGTACATTGTAGGTAGGGTATGTCATTGACTAATAGTCCATTCTAGATAGATAATAGATATAAATATATTGGTGAGATTTGGCAAAAAGAAATATAGTAAGATAAACCAATATATATTAGTATTTGTGCACACCAAAATTTTGTCAATAAGGAAATATAAAATGCACACAAACACTGTCTTGTCTGTCTAAAACGCAGTGAAACCTTCCGTAAGACCGTCTCACTATAAAAAGCAATACAATAAAACAACTATGTTTTTGGACCTGACTGTATTTATAATGTATGCATGTGTTTTTGGCTATTGTATTTTACCTCGCTATTAAGACCACCTCATTCTAGGCCATAGTTCTGCACTTAGGTGGTCTTAATGGCGAGGTTTTACTACTTGTGACCTAAACCCATATTCCTGGCAGCAGTTTAGAGGTTTAGTGTTGCCTCATAACTCTTGCTGAATTAGCAATAGATGTGACAGCTGTCTCTACAGAGCTAAGCATTTGGACGTGAGCTCTTAGTAATGGAAGGGAGACCTGTCGCATCAAAGGTTGGGGAAAAGGGTATTCAAGACATCTGTCACCAAATGCCTTTGCTTTTGGGTCATCTTAAACATGTTTTTGTAAAACATGTTGGGGGAAATAACCAGTTTTTGAGGCAAAGCATATGAAATTTTGATGTAGTAGTTTATTGCCAGGAAACAGGGTGTTTCAGTAGCATGAGACCAACCACAGTAGTAGTAGTAGTAGTAATATAGTAGTAGTAGTAGTAGTAGTAGTATTAGTAGTAGTAGTAGTAGTAGTAGTAGTAGTAGAAGCAGTAGTAGTAGAAGTAGTAGTAGTAGAAGTAGTAGTAGTAGTAGTAGGGGTAGTAGTAGTGGTAGTAGTAGTAGTAGTAGCAGTAGTAACAGTTGTAGTAGTAGTAGTACAGTAGTAGTAGTAGTAGTAGTAGTAGTAGAAGTAGTAGTAGAAGTAGTAGTAGTAGTAGTAGTAGTAGTATAGTTATGCCTGGAGGAAAATTTGAAATAACATCATGGCCTACTTTTGCAAAAAGGTCCTCATGTAAATTTTTTCCGTAGTGTTAATGCCATGGTCACATCTGTAATTTTGTCTACACCCTGTAAGTAAAGCAACACGTAAATAAAAAATGAAAAAACTCTTCACCTGTCAACATAGAATATTTCTGCCTTTTCGCTGATGTGATTTTGTTGCAGCGGTACCACGGAAATTTAATTTACAGCTGCCAGAAGTGACAACAAGAATAACAAAGGTACCACATAGTGCACTGTTTGAGTATGAAATAACAAAGAATGTGAACCCAGGTGGCTCATGCAGGACTTGCACCTGACTTACACTAGTGTTTCAGGTAATACAATGCCTGTTTTATTGCTTAGGGCTAATAACCAGCAGAGAGAATAACAAACTAACAAATAATCTGTGCACTTGGTGCTAAAACTGTGTATATGTCCTGCAGGTAACAGTTTTACCTTACAATATATGTTTTGAAAACAAACTCTATTCACGTCAGGTTTTCACGACAAACTGTCTCATGCCTCGACCATTTGCACATATGACCTTTTTGACCACAGTTTCCATAAAATTGACCAGTATGACTGTAAGAAAACATGCTTTCAGAATTCAATGAAACTTCTAACAGGGAGTGATTTAGCTTAAAAGTGCCCTAAAATGAAATTTGCACTATGTTAATTGGTTTAGACTGTTAAAAAAAACTGATTTTAAAGTTGACAGAAAGTTTGTTTGCAATATAAATTCCAACACTCCATTTTAGGTCACATTTAAAGGTGGCTTTTGAATTGATAATATCATTCACATTTACAGTAGAAGTAATAGGTTAAGATTAATGACTTGTTAACTACCCTTGTGGGTCATTCACGTCAGGATTGCTGAGAGATTAGCAAGGTTATGAGAACACATATCAAGATATTTAAAAGAACATATTTTGTAAAATATTTTAACCTCTAAAATGTCGTTCTTATATAATATAAATCTGGAAGTGGTAAGGTCAGCACATTGTAGTTGACAAAGTTAGATATTTGTAAATTTGTAAAAAAAGTCTGAAGCTTGTGAATACAAGTAATTCTATGGTGTTACCTTATGACCTCTGGTACACTCTAAGAAATAAAGGTACAATGAGGTTTCTTAGGGTACCCATGGGTGCTGTGAACTACCCCATAGGTTCCTTATGTATGGTGAGGTATTTCAGTTTTGAAAGGTTCTTCATAGGCATCAAGCTCAGCTTCAGTCTAGAAAGATTGAGAAGGAGTGAGTATCAAACTCTGGTTGCCCACACAGAAAGCAGCCATGCTAACAATTACACCACAGATGCCAATGCTCCAGACAGGAATTCAAGGATCACACTAAAGCATCAGTTCTATTTATAGTTTCTGTTAGCTGGCCTGTAATTAATGGGCTTGGATTCCAGACTAAGCAATCAGCTGTCTGTAGCACATTGGGTGACACACTGGCTTGAGAATGCCACGGGCCCCACCTACATGAGCTTGAATCCAAGGTCTGTTTTTATTTTTTATCTTGGAGGAGTCTTTTTAATATTACTTATTGGATTAAGCGTAATACATATATAAAAGGTATTTCAAAAACCTCAAGGTCTCTTGAAATACCATGGTATAGGGTTCTTCCCAAGTACCCTAGTGGTAGGTCCTATGTGGGACCTTACAGGGTTCTGTATTTGTGACAACTGAAAAACCCAGTTTTGTTCTACGTGACTTTTTTTTTTCGTAGAGTGTTGGTACAGACATTACACAAAGAAAAAAAATGTATGTTGTTTTGGGAATCGTAAAACCTTGAGAATGGGGAAAGGTCATTAAAAATTAAGGGACGAAATTTAACTTCCTCTCCCGGGCACCTCCTCCTCTCCTTGACTTCCTTCTACAAGAAATTCAAGTATACTTTTCTTCCTATGGGACTTAGACCACATCTTAGTTCCTCCGCCACCAGTTAATGAAATCGGTCAAGCAGTTTTAAGCGTTTTTTCTGGTGGTGCAACTTTGCGGACCAAAAGAAGCAAGTGCATGGGATTGCAGGAAGTACCTAACAGCATGGATGGAAATGTGATGCAATTGATTTGTTTTGTGGTTTATCATCCATTGGCTGTCAAAATTAAAATTTTCTAAGAACTTCTTCAAATTATTGAAAATCACCTTATTTGATCAAGGCACACTAAGTATGTGTAAGCTAATGCATCTATCAGGCATTAATGACAAAAATAAATGATACATTGAAAGAAATCAAGACCAAAACATTGGTAATACAATGGAAATGGCATCATCACCCATTGTTGAATATTGTGATGTCATCACTTGGTTTGTTTACATATTGGATTTTTGATGACATGAAAAATGAAATGCCAGTTGAAGTTTACCTAGTTTATAAGGCTCTGGATGGTAGGTAATCAGTATTAAGAAGACCATGAAGTGAATGCAATACATTTTGGCCACTGTCATATTGAGTGACAATCCAGCTTTAAAGTCTGAACCAAAATGCTGTAATTTCAACAGGTTGCTGTAGCAACAACTTGCTTTGGCAAGGAGAGTCAGCATGATGATACAAAATGCACTAATAATTACAGTAGTTGCCCACTTAGCAATAGAATCTTTGCTCAAAACATTAACTGGCCGTGATCATGTTTGGGAATTGAAATCACTGACAAAAATGATATTTATTATGTGATTAAAATGTACAACTTTAGTCATGGCATGGAGGAGTGGGCAGGTTCTCTTGAGAAATGGGAAGGTTGGAGACAGCATAGCTTAGGATGGAGAAGACCAGAGCCTGCTAACACTGTGTGTTGTCCCGTTTTGCTCGTTTACTCATGTAAACTAAATTAATCAATATCTCTTATAGTCCATAGGCTGGCTTATTGTATCAGAGGTCTAACAATGAAATTACAGAATAATTAGATTTTTGTGTGCTGAGTTTACGAAATTCTTATAATAATTCTGACAAGTAAGCAATTCAGAAAAATTGCTTAAACTCAACAAATATGAATCCATTTCTCTTGTATTTTTAGGAAGAGATTTTTTAGGTCTATACTCAGCCAATCGGATACATAGTTTAACCAATCATTTTGTTTAATTAGGTAAACTAGCAACGAATGTCCATAATTAGGTCGCTGGGCTGTTAGGTGACAACACACAGTGCTAAGGTATTATGTGAAATCCATTGCAATGTTTCCATGTCTCAATATGCTACTGGTCCATGCTGACCATCCACCAGAGGCAGATGTGATGATGAGATGATAGGTTTGGAGTCCACACTATGCTACACATTTACCCATGGGTGGGGTCTTTTATATGCCTTAGCATAGACACTGAGTACAAGGTACCTCCAATTCCTTAGCGACCGACATTGAGCTTAGATGTAGCTGTTTTTAGTCAAGATTGTTTTCTGAAGGTGCTTTACGTCCTGTATTTCTGCACCTTTTGGGCTAATTAGGACAGGCAGGGACCATGGCAATGAGATGATGGATGAAACAGCCATCCAACTTAGGCTCGACTGGGAATTGAACCAAGGACCCAGTGGTTGGAAGCCCAGCGTGCTACCACTGAGCTAGGCCCCCGCCCTGATAACAACAGACTACATAATGATGGATATTTTTTTTAATGAATTTCATCAAAATAACAGGAAAACGAAATCTGAATCTTAACACAGGAAGCGCAAATTACGTATAATATACATTGTAATGTTCTACTCATTTCTGTGATTTTATGGAGTGCCAATGTTGTCAGTATCAGCTCCACGCAAGACCAGTCATAGTGGTTATTATCAGTTATTATGCAAGCAGGAAGGGATCCAAAAGACTCAAAAAGAGCCCAGAATAAGTCATCAAAAGCAACACATCTGCTGAAGCTAGCATGACTTGGCAGGGCAAAAGAGACTTCACGAACAATTGAGCATGAATGTGTATCTGGAGAATTCTTTTGAGTAAGGAAAAGGTCTGGAGAAAATGGGAGAAAGGTCTGTAGGGACTGGCAGAATTGAATATTCTCTTATTGACAGCATGAAGGGGTTGAATCGTAGTCTTTGATTTGGTTTCTTCATACGTAAACAGCAAGAATGTCTCCATTGACACAAGGAGGCCATATGGCACCTCTATTATTCCTGTTCCCCGAGGCATAGGTAGCCATAGGCTGTGGTTAGTGTACTCACTAGAGATGTGAAGTAGTGTACTGAGAAAAGGCTGAGTGTATGTGCATTTTTCTGCACTGAAACAGTGCCTCAAGTGCATTGTCTTGACATTGATTGGCTCAGTTAATATCATGTAAATGTCTTACTTCATGATAATTTTGTATCTATTTCCATCAAAATAAAGTATCAATCTATTACAATGGTCATAAAGGTCATTATTTTGCCCAGGGTGGTCCTAATAACCAGGTACACTGCGTGCAACACTATCCTTTGGCACAGAGCATTGGCAACAGTGACTAATAACACTGACTATGCGGCATAACTATGTTTGGAAGCAGTCCACAATGAATATACAATTACACATAGTGTGCACAAGAATATGTATGAAGGCAAAGAAGCTTCAGGACCTGTCCCTTTCCTGTGTTAATCCGCCAAAAGTAATCCGCCAAAAAGCAATATGGCGCCAACTAGTTACATTGCTATACAACTGTATTAGGACTGGCAAAGTGTTTTTGATATCGAAGATTGAAAGATGGAAAAATGAAAATATTGCAAAAAGGAAGGAATGAAGGATGGTGAAGAGTAATGCAAATAAGCGGAAAGAATGAAGGAAAGAAAAAGGAAGGAAGGAAAAAAGAAGGAAGGAAAGAAGAAGGAAGGAAGGAAGAATGAAGGGATGAAGGATTGAAGGATGGTGAAGAGTAATGCAAATGGGCAGAAGGAAGGAAAGACAGAAGAAGGAAAGAAGGAAAGAAAAGGAAGGAAGGAAGGAATGAATGAAAGAAAGAAGAAGGAAGGAAAGAAGGAAGTTCCAGCAAACAAAGTAGTGAATGATCCAACGAATGAAGGAAAAAAATAAGGGGGGAAATATTGGAAATCAGTGTGAAAAAAATAATGTTAAAATTCACTGAATATAACGCTGTTCATTAGGACAGAACATGGACTCATTATCATAGGATGGCCTACAATGATGATGACTGAGGCCTCTCTTTGGACAACACAAATTGTATTATTGAATATCTGTATGCATTTATGTACATTTATGTACATTTATTTCCTTCTGCCCTGTAGTTTAACTGTTATCCACGCCAATTTTTTTTCTGTGAAATGGGTATCATGCAATTAATTACTTACTCCAAATACGTAACATATTAACTTTCTTTCTCCTGCACTTTCATCTTTCCCATAACCTTCAGAGGCCGATATATGGTGCAGGATGACTTGCCAAACTGTCTTTTTAGCCTCAGAAGATATCAGCATTATGCTACTTTGCATGACCTTAGGCGGTTTCAGATACATCTAACATGTGATATGGCCTTCAATACTACTCAACAGCTGAGCTTGTCAATTTCAGTGGTGCTTGAAAATATGGAGGTCAGCCCTAATAGATATGAATAGAAGAATGTACAAATTCGTAAAATGCATTTATGCACGATTTGGAAACGACTTTTAAGATGTTATTAAATGTTTCAAGGCCATGTATGCTGCGATATTTCCAGGAAAATTGTAAACTTTCTGAACCTTAATATACAATTTAGCTCTACTTTTTCCGACCATTTTGCTGTGTACGAATAACTGCAGTGTTTTTTTTTTTTATTAAAGTAATCCAAATTATTCGTGTTTAAACTGAGCAAGGCAATTAATTGGAAGCACCTTCGTCAGGTAAGACTGACTTGATTTATCACACCTTAACATGATTTATCACACCTTAACATGATTATGGGATGCCGTGGTCTTGTGGTTAAGGTGTTCACCTGCTATCCGCAAGGTTGTGGGTTCAAACCCCCACCATGGCATCGAGGAGTTGGGCAGATCCTCATCAACCATTGCCTCACCCCACCCAGGTGTAATGGGTACTTGGCATTAGGCACCCACAGTGATTGCACTGGTGTGAGCTCTTAAGCCCCTGCGGTTAACCGCGTGTTCAAGGCTGAATACTCCACAGGGAGTTGAGAAAGTCTCTGGATTGGCCTGCCAAGGGTCTAATTGTAAAGTCTGTTGAAACTGCTTGAGCGGTGATTCTAGATATAACTAAGAAATAATAAAATAATAGTAATAAGTTCATCACACCTTTACTTGATTTATCATACCTTAAACATGATTTATCACACCTAAACATGAGCCACTTTATATTCGTCACATTCAACCACCAATTTATCACACCTCGTGGTTGTGATCAACAAAAACAATCGTTTTCTTTCTGCATAAACAGTTTTTTTTTTGGTAGTAAATTTGTCACATATTTATAGCTGAGACAATTATCTATGTGGTACCTTCTTCATATTTTTGTTATGAATTTTTTATTCCACGATGTTTCGTACATGCCCAGTATCTTTTGTTTTATGCTTATTATAGGTATTCTATTCAGGAGAATGACTTTGCTGTATTGTCAAATGTATGTTTTCTATCGATGTGTACATGAAATGATATTTGAATAGTGAACAATACAAATATTAAAGTGTATTGTAAGAGAATATTCAATAACAAAATGATACACTATACAGGACTGCTGCTTCGAAATGTTATAAGCCTGAGGCGATATGCAGACGGTCAATTTACCAGCCTTTAATAAAACCCACAGTGTTTCACGTTGTTCATTGTAAACACAGGTCTCATGCTGGGCTTAAGCCTAATAATGCTCAATATAAGCTTGTTGTAGCAGCAGGCTGCTTCGAATATCACAGGATCAAGTTGGAAACAAAAATGCAACAGAGTTAACTCTGAAGCCAAAACCAAAAGCTAGAACATTGTGATGGATAATTTTTAAGTCTTTTTCTTAGAACTATACCTGGTAGAATGCAATGAACACTGAGAGGGTCAGAGAGAGAGAGACAGTTATCTTGCAATTTTTACCATAATTTATTGCATCATTGGACTAATTGGTCATAATTGAAATTACATCAGCCTCAATTGTAGATTGCTGTTTTAAGCCTCTTGTCTGATAAAAGTTCACTGTTTTCATTTATACAACATCCAGAAGTTTGAGCATATTGCAGGGGCAAAGGAATTGTAATTTAAGATAAATTCAGATGAATCAAACTTCAAACACACAGATTTTCTTCTCTGGCCAATGTCCGAGATGATTGACTCAATCAATCAATCAACCAATCAATCAATGAATCTATCAATCTTTGCACGTCAACTTGAGAAAGTTTAATTCTTATTGAGCTCATTACACTAAAGCAGCTTTAACAATTTCTTTTTCAAGATAATCGGGCTAAATACTTGCACAAGGTTGTGCCTTTCATCTGCAAAATATTTCATAATCTTTCATAGATCATAATGCATTGGTGAACTTTTTGTCGCCTTGTTTTTTTGTTTCCAGTAGCGATGAAAAATTCAACGTCAAGCCTAAAAGGGATAGGTACAAATCGGTGAACTAAAATAAATGAATAAAAGCCAGGCATTGACCATTGTTAGTGGGCTGCGATGTTACCAGTGGCAATAGATACACACCCCTACTCTCCCCTGAACTCACCAAAATGTAATTCCGCAATCCCATTTCATTAGTCACTTGTATTTAGTCTGGCATTTTTGATTACCTTTAAACAATGTTAAGAATAAGAAAACACTCTACTTATGTTTGAGTAGAATTGTTTCTTTTCCAAATTCACAGCCTCATCAAATAGTGGATTTCCACGAAAGGTTCTCTATATTTTCACCAGGTGGCTATGACAGAATACTGCAATTCTATTGGCTGAAAAAGTTCCCGCCCTTGACTGTGATTGGCTGAAGCAAAGTGCACCCCAGCAGCAGTATTTTTTAGTGCATTTTTAATGTATATTGACACTTTATCATTCAATTGATTTTTGTTATTTTTCTGAGAAAGTTAAATTTATTGAATAAGTCAGTGATTATCGTCTATGTCTGAAAAGCAAAATGATTAATAAGAGAAGAGGAAAGACTTATGTCTTACTGACTTCAGGGCTGCTCGGTGAAAAGCCTATTGAATGAAGTTTTTTTAATTTATTATTCCCACAACTGAGTCAATTTACACTTTAGCTTGTCATGAACAAATGCTAAACTTAACATATATTAAGTTATCATTAAACGTAATTCGTATTAACAAATCATTATTGACTTATTGTGGAATATACTAATTTTCCTTTCAGAATCAAAGTGAGCTCTAACCTAACCTAGGTTTACGAACTTCCCTGTGAAATTCACTTGATGTCATTCTGGGCAGCTTCACATTAATCAAGCGCCAAAAATCCTAACACTATTATGAATTATTCATCATCACTCTGAAGTAAACAGTTATGACTGAACTGAAAATACAACATCATGGCTGTTGGCCAAGGGGTAATATTTCTACTAGGGTGTCATTTTTGCCTTTGATGGAGACATTTAATGGCCAATCACTGTACTATTTGTTGCCCATTGGATGAAAAAAATCAAAAGCTGGCTTCAGCAGTTAAAAGCCTCCCATGAAAGCGGGTACGTGAGAGCCATTCAAAGCTGCACATGTCTAAAATTACCCAAACAACATTCAGTTGCATTTTCAGTTCAGTTTGGGCAACTGTTGGTATTTGAAATGATGTATTTGAATCATAAGGGAAATGACAAAATCAGGGCAACTGCCCAGGTTGAAATCACAGGTCATTTTGTACAAGCAATATACATTGTAGATCAAACATAATTAGTGACTTAATTTAAACATTTTGGTTTATCACAGCTGGATACTGTTTCGAAAAAAAAAATCCTGCAATAATTTGTTTTACCCAAAAATAATTTAGAGCATAATTGATTAGTGCCTGTAATGATGTGGGTAAATGTGGAACTAAGGGAAGATTTTTACAACTTTATGAAGCTATATTAAACCTACTATAAAGAGTATTAATGATTTTTTTTCCTAATATCAGCAAAATAAGACTAAGAAATCGCATTAGTCGTTCACTGTTATTTTGGAAATTCAAGTAATTCGATTTATGAATATATTCAATGTATCTGCAAAATGTTTTATATTTTGGCTCATAAACTATTTCTACATTACACATACATCGCATAGCAAGCATTTGTTGTAAAATTTATAAACACCATCAATTCTCAACTCAATGAAGCAATTTCAAGATTCTCATGAATGGTTAAAGTCTTGCAGAATCTGATAAAGCCACTCTGAAATGAACAAATTCTAGCATGATCTTCGATGAGCATCAAACGCTGACAAATATGCTGATGAGGAGCTTTGACAATGGGCTCTCATTGTTATGCGCAAGGTCTTGCATGAAAGGTATCCTGTCGAGATGTGACCTTTGTTGTCATGATGTTGTCATGAAACGGAAAGCCGCTGTCGTAAGCCTCGTTCGACACCAAGCGCAATCGCATGATAAGGCGCCTTCTCATTTCAACTTTTGCCTTCAAAGGCAATTCTTCACCCATTTAGGCCAACCTCGGTAGCTTTTTGTGCCTGAATTAGATTAAAGAAGCTTCAGTAAGTCATTGTTAAAGCACTTAGTCCATTAGAGTAAATGGACCTTTGTCTTCATGCCAGCAGCGTGACTTGGCTGAGAAACCGGGGCAAAAAACCAACAAAATGGCTGCCAGTTGTCACAGAAGTGTTTAAATTTAGATTTTTCTGCTACTCTTCGCTACATTTGTTCCTCCTGGCACCTCCTTTATGTGATCAAAGTTTTATATACCCCCACCGACTGACACTAGAATGGATTTAACGCGAAACAAATGGCTCGGAGTCTTGCAAAGTACGGTAACGTAGTGAAAGTACGAGAAGTCGTAAAGACGGTTTTACGGTGAAAGCGAGCGAGCAGCACATCTTTGAAAAAGGCTTGTCAGATAGAACTACACTTTGCTAGACTACTATTGATATCATGCGGTTCCCGTTTCTACACTTCTCTAGCTATCCAGAACAATCCGCTGGAAATTGAAAAACTATAAGGTCCTATTAAAAAGCAATTAAAGATTCATTGAAATAAAGAATTAAATGTAATACTATGTTAACATAGCAACAAATGGAAAATTATTGGTGCAGATATACTAACTATGGTTTTTGGTGGAGTGTATCATGGTCAGTTTCAGCGGATGGATTAACTCATCCCCTTTCAAAAGTTTAACTGCAATAAGATAAGATAAGATAAGATAAGAAAAGGTTTTACTAACTACAAAATGTACAGTGATCCAGATTGCATATCCACTGAGCTCAACTTCCACTTAACATTCTCAAGTGGATCTATATCGGAAAGTCCCATATAATCCCCTTAACACAGTGTTCACAAACTGCTAATCATTTCCCTGAGGTCAACGACCTCAATCTCATTCTCGACACCTTAATCTAAAGTTGACACTGATGATTTACGACCTTCCGACCTTTGTTTAATAAGATAAATGAATGGATCTGCCTCGTGTCCAACTCCCATTTCAATGAATTTTCATCGAGAAGATTTTTTTCTTTTCCGTTTTGGTATGGGCAATACAAAGCAAAGATTGATGATCACGCATATTGATGTAAATTTCAGCATCAATCTCAGATGATCTATGGTTGCACAGACATGACACGTCTGTAAATTGATACGAGACGGCATTGGAGGTTTGACGCTTGAGGTCAAAACCATGCCTAAGGGTATATTCAGGAGAAAAATACAGCTTGCAATACAAAATATAGTCTGCACTTATAAGTCACCGTGCTGCATGCACTATGCCTTACAGAACTCAGAATAGTTTTATTCATATTATAAATATATGCATATAGTTGTACAGATATTATTAAGCCACACATGGTGTATGAACATGACATATATATTTAATAAGGGTGACACCTCCATGATAAATATATATCGCTACTATTCTATGTGCACACAGTTATACAGCATCTTAACCTATCTAAGTCAATTGTATGCTCTAAAATAATGAGTGCAAACTTTATTACTAATCTTGACTTGCTGTTACTTTTCAACAATCATCATTTTCAGGCAGCAATTTCAGCTATTATCGTTTAAGCAACAACATTTCTATCTTCTGAAAAGTTTAATAAACCCATCCGATGAAAAGTTTGATAAAAGCAACCGACATGAGTTGTAAAATCATTAACTTTACTCTACTGGGGTCACACTTAACTACTCTTAATATGCTGTTTGGGAATTGATTATATTTAAAGTAGATATATCAAAATCATGAAGGAGAATATACCCAAAATCCATTGAAAGATACATTTGACAACAGTGTACGTATATATATATATATTTATTTATTACAATTTTATTACATGCTGGTATAATCCTGGGTAAAGGTGTGAATCACATCATTACACAAAATCTAGACCAAACTTATTAGGTAGTGTGGGGTAAAGAAATCGGTTAATAGCTTTATAACCCCATTGGTGCCTATCAAACTTTTCATCTGAGGTTTTGTGAAACTCTTTCAAAGTTAGAGTGTTGATGCTAAAACGAAAATAGCTGTGTGGATTTTGTTTTTTGTTTTTTTACTAAACACTCTCAACATAGGATTGTCAAAATGATTATAGAGTACTAAGATTAGTCATATACACTGTATATGACTACCCTGTATATTATACGGAACCCAGTTACTACCGAGTAGTCATTCTGACTACCTTACAGTGCCATTATGACTACCACTAGCCATTGAAGACGATTTTTTTTAGAGTGAACTGCATGTGTTTATGGCCAGCCGAAGTGAACAGTAGCTAATTCTATTTAATGGCATACATTTAAAAATAAGAACTGATGATAAGAAATAGATTATGAAATTGGCTCAAATTGTGATTATCCTATAAGAATTCAGCAACTTTAAAGCTTCATTGTCACTCAATGTGACAGTGACCAAAATCGGTTGCATTCATTTCATTGTCTTCTAAAAAATTGATTGAATGCCATGAGGGCCTTGCTAGGTTCACTATATCTATATAAAATTATTAAACATACCCTATCATTTAATTTTTCGTGCCATCAAAAATTGCCGATTTGTTACATTGCAAGTGTTTTTATGGCAAATGAAATGACAACGAGGCATAAACGAACGTCATTAGCGTCGTCGGTTTGTAATGTATTTTATTATTGTGTGCCTTCAATTTTCGTTCGATTTTCAAAATTCCAAGTTCATCATGTAAAAAAATGTGTAGGTGTTTCGCTTTTTACATGAATTGAAACAATTCTGATATAAATTTTTCACAAAATGACTGTGAAATCGCGAATCGGCGACGCTCTCCATCACGTTGCAATGAATAATTAGCTAAAATGTAAACAAAGTCGACGTAATACATTCCGGCGATAATTTCTAATTTATTACAATTTAGACATTAATACACGAGCGAGTAATACTCTTAAAGTTCAAATGCCTGAATGTAGAACAAATGTTATGAAGAAGTCATTTATATATATAGGGGCTCGGTTGTGTGGAATGACTTACCAGCCAAATTTTAATGGAGGGCTTCATGTGATGTTTTTAAAACTCATGTCAAAAATGTTTGTTAATTGTTACTTTAACCATTGTTTTTATTGTGAATTTTACCTTAACTGGACCACATGAAAAACTGATCTACAGATTGTGTATCCAGTCAAAATATGTCTTTAAATAGATAAATAAAAATTGTCAAATACAAGAAGTAAATGTTTGGCTGTTTTGATTCTGTCTGCTGGATGAAGACTTCCAAGTAAACGGCCAGACATCTTCCATGAATTTTTAAAGCAAGTTAAATGAGCCTCCCTTTTTGTATGTCTGAAAGATGCTCAGTCAACTCTTTGTCCACAAAAAAATGCTGCTATTTATACAACAATAAAAAGAAGAAAATTTTAAGTGCAGTTGCCAATAATTAGGCCCACTCATTTAAAATCAATGAAGTAATCTTGATTTCTAAAATGTCGTAATTCCAGAACGAATTTCATTGACTAGGAATCTAAACTCCAGATGACGTCACGTTATTTGTTAAGGCTTTCCCCAGACAGTCATTTATGAGAGTCCAGAATTCACATGACGTCATCTGGAGTTCCGTTTTCATGAGACAGACTTTACGTCCAATATTTTTGCACCAGATAGGGCTGATCCGGACAGGCAGGTGCAAAGGCAATGAGGCGAATGATGGAGCAACCTTCCAACATGGGCTGGATTCAAACCCAGGTCCCAGCGGTTGGCAGTCCAGCGCTCTACCACTGCGCTTGTTCAATGCTCTCCGTTTGAAAGTCTATGAAATATGCTGTAAGTAAATTTTGAGCCCAAACAAAGCGCTTAATTTCTCAAATGCTGTAATTTTGTAAGTTTTAATTACTTTAAAGTTACCCTCCCAACAAAATGGTATTTTAATTAAGGTACATTAATATAGAGTTGGTCATAATTCTGAACTTTGTCACAATTATATCATCACCATTGTGACCAAGTGAAGTGTTCTTAATATCGAGGTGGTCTTAACATTGCATAGTCTTGGTAACGGGGTTAATTACCAAAGTACAATACTTTATTGTTATCAATTTTTAAGTAAAGTTAATTTGGTGTACTTGGACTGCTCTCAGGTGAACTGTTGCTTGGAATAGCATTGTTGGTGCAATTCAGTTCAGCACGCAAACAAGGCCTATTGACAGAATAATTCAGGAAGTTCAACTGGTTCATTTGAATAAATAAAGATAAGTAAAGATGCTTCTTTTGATGTATAGTTAAATCAGGAAATGAAACAAGAAAAGACTGCAACAGTGATTTTTGTGATAAATAAAAGCATTAAAGTAAAATCGTGCAAGTCAGCATAGTGAAGTTCTGTTGGTTTTTCCCCCCATCAAAACAAAATAAAAACAGGCTATCTAAGCTTTGTCGGGAATCTGTATTTAGAGCAGTTATTTAAGCCCAGAGTGTTTAACATTATGTAATAGTTATATCCCGAATAGGAGGGAGTTAACAAATATTTTTGTGGGTTATATATAACCAAATTTTTTTTTAGTTAACTCCCGACTATGAGGGATATAACTGAACTATACTCCATTAGACATATATAATAATTTGTTTGATTGTTTGTTTTTTACTGTCTTTATTACGCAAGACAAGTTCACTTTGCACTCAGGAGGGAGTTAAATAACTAACATTGCTTTATATCCCCCTGAGAACCATAAAAAAGGTCACGTGGTGGAGTATAATCATTTTTAACACAGTCTCATGCTGTGCTTAAGCTTTTGTAACAGAAGTCTGCTTCGAATATCTCTATTATCTGAACTTTAATTTGTGTCTTTTGTTAATTTGAAAGAAAATGCAGTAATGAGGCCGGATGAGTCAACAATATTACACTAAAAACCTCAATATTGATCGCCTGAACTTGCCCTGAAGATGAAGTGGTCTGAACAGTGAAATAGTTAACAATACTGATTAGTGGTGGTGGATTAGGGCTTTACGTCTTGTATTTCTGCACTTGATGGGCTAATTAGGACAGGTAGGGACCATTGCAATGAGACGAAGGATGAAACAGCCATCCAACATAGGCTCGACCGGGAATTGGACATGGGATCCAGTGGTTGGAAGCCCAGCGTGCTACCACTGAGCTAGGCCCCAACCCACAATACTGAGTAGTAGCTGGTCCATTATTTAATGAACTGGGTTTAGGGTGAGGCGGTCTTAAGACGAGGTTTTAGTATAATCCAAAATAAATTTCCACTTGATTTTTGGCCTTATTTTTACATATAAGTCTTGGAGAAGCACGAACTAGATGTACATGTTACCAAAAATTCAAATCCGAACTTTTTAACCAACAAAAAAAAAAGTTTCTTATCTCATGATACATTTTTGCCACTTTTTCATCATTATAGCCATTAGTTAAGGTCGCAATTAATTGTTAAAGAAGCAGAATGAAAAAAAGAAAGAATATGATCAAACTTTAAGTTATTTCTTTCTAAGAAGTCTTTTTATTTGCTAGAAAGTTTGTATTTTAATTGTTGCGAACATTTCTGTCCATTTTGTGCTGCCAAAAAAAACGAATGGACATTTATAATGGATCCTGGTATAGAGGAAATAAGACAGTTTTTAGTTTAAAGGCAATGAGTTCCCCAGAGCAGTAGAGCATGAAACAAGTTTCAAATCGTTAATTACTCTCTTGGGAACCAGGGTTCAATTCTGCCAACTTTTCAGTCAGGTTTACTTAGCTTCCACAAAGGTGTATACCCACAAAATGTTAAGTTAGGAATCTATCTATCATCATGATCATATGCTGAAGGTCCTGGGTTTAAAATATACCCGGCCACTTCATGAACTACCTTGTTAGTCAGTGTCTATGCTGAGGCAAGTGGAAAGTTTAAAAAAAATGGGGTTAAAATGGAGTGGACTTTTCCATTCTATATACCCTTATTCTCATAAACCTATCCTTCACAATGGCAAAATGTTCTCAAGAGGACTTCACTACCATAGGCTTTATATGTATATATTAATGCAAATACATGTTTCATAAGCAATGGATAGAATTCCTTCTTCACCCTTTTGCAAGCAAAATGTTTCCTTAAGCAATTGACACAACTTTAATTATTGCTCAACAGAAACTCATTATAAAACGCTTCCTTTGAGCTGCTGCAATTTTCTCATGGCAATGATTTTGATTATCCCAAATTCCTGTACAAGGCTGTTGTGCCATGTTTTACAGAACATCTTAATTAATTCCTGAGGCCGCTGCCAATTATTGGGATTCAAGGATTACTGTACTGATAAAAGCCTCGTGTCTTCATTGATTAAGATCTGTCCTGATCGGAAAGATGTTTTATCTCAAAACAAAGAGCAGATGAATTCCAAGAATTTGAAAAAGAAATAAAGAAATTCAAAAGAAGCACAACACGCGAATCAACAGCAAACAGAGTTAAAATGAATTAATAATGATATTAATCGATGAATTAATCCATTGAAGGAACAACAATTATCAGATGTAATTTTTCCACCAAGATAAAATTACCTCTTTCCCTTTGTTATCAAATTTGTCTGATATTATGAGATTGTGTTTTGCAGTGCCACTGAGATTTTAGTTTCTATGACCAGTCAAAACATGCAGACGTAATGATGAGATAAAAAAGGCTTGGAGTCCACACTGAACTCTTTATTTTAACCCTCATTACAAAAAAAAGCGTATTATAAGTACCCCATGGGTGGGGTCTTTCACTTGCCTTAGCATGAACACCGAGTACAGGGCACCACCAATTGAAGGCCTCAAACGACTGACTGAGCTATAGCTCATGAAGAGTGCCCTGATCCTTGGCGGCTATTTTGTAGAGAAATATGCACAAGAAGTTTCTGTAAAAAATTTATCTAAATTAAGGGTTGCTATAGCTGCGCTAGAAGAAATGAAGTCACACCACAAATTATTCAGACACTTTCAGAATTTGATAAAAATTCAATTTGAATTGATTTTACTGATGATTTCAGCATGCATCTCTATCATAGTAGTTTACAATTTGTAGAAAGTTATATTATTAAGCTGTCATGACAAGATGAAGTATCCTAATACAGCGATCCAAGGCTGGTAGGAACTACCTACCTGAAGCTACACTAGATGGCTAATAGTCAGCTCAGTTGAACCCTTAATTGGCACAAAATATGTCCACTAAATTATAAATGGAGTTTGTGTTACCTACAAGTTTTAGAGATTATAAGAAGTATTATGTAACACTTCATATATAGCTTCGGATAGTGTAGACAGATATAGTCTGATGGTTTGGTCTGGTAACAGGTGTGTGTGTGTGTGATTAGGGCTTTACGTCTGCTAAGTAGGACAGGCAGAGACCAAGGCAATGAGACGAAGGATGAAACAGCCATCCAACTTAGGCTCTACCGGGAATCGAACCTGGGACCCAGCGGTTGGAAGCCCAGAGCGCTACCTCTTAGCTAAAGGTAATAGCGTGTCTAGCTAGTGGCCTATTCCAGTCTAGTTTGTACTAACAATTTATTTTGAGGCATCCTGTGTCATTATAATGACATTCTTAGAGATCTCATAGCTGGGACACATTGTACTGTGCATCACTACCTCTTTTACAACTATCTCAGTAGCTTTTCAAGCCTTAAATTAGATTAAAGAACGCTCCTTGCATTACTCATTGAAGTGCCCCAGCCATTAACTTTGAAGAACATTTCTCTTGTCAACATCACCGTGACTGGGGTGCGGAAACGGCCAAACTCAGTGACAACTGTATCAATTACAAAAAAGAAAAAAAAGAAACCTCGGACTTTTTCTGGAAATTTTTGAGCATCCAAGCCAACCTAACAATGGTTTGTAATCAATCAATCAATCAGTCTATCTATCTATCTATCCATCTGTCTATCTATCTATCTATCTATCTATCTATCTATCTATTTATCTATTTATCCTTCTATCTATCTATCTATCTGTCTATCTATCTACTATCTATCTGTCTGTCTGTCTGTCTGTCTGTCTAGCTGCCTGTTTGTCTATATCTATCTGTATCTATCTATCCATCTATCTATCTACCTATCTGTCTATCTATCTACCTATCTATCTATCTGTCTGCCTATCTGTCTGTCTGTCTGTCTGTCTGTCTAGCTGCCTGTTTGTCTATATCTATCTGTATCTATCTATCTATCTATCTATCTGTCTATCTATCTACCTATCTATCTATCTGTCTGTCTATCTGTCTAGCTGTCTGTCTAGCTGCCTGTTTGTCTATATCTATCTGTATCTATCTATCTATCTATCTATCTATCTATCTGTCTATCTATCTCTCTATCTATATATCTGTCTGTCTGTCTGTCTGTCTGAGTTTACTAGAGCTACATTATGGGGCTCCCCGTGAGTACATTGTGACACTGAGGGGTTTTGATGACATTGTGGGGTGAAGCTCACAATGTATGTCATCTAAATCGGTATAAAATGCCTTTGCGAGCTTTCCTGGGGAATTTCCCGAAATCACCCCATAGTGCACTGTGTCTGTGTACCTTACCACAGACAAATTGTGTCCGTGCATTTTTTGTTGTACTTTGGTGCCCTCTGGTGGATCCTTTAGTGATAAGCCAATCACATGGCTCCTTTCATTTCTATTATGGGATGTCGACTCCAGGTGGCCTCATGTCATCAACAGCCAATCACAAGCCTCCTTTTTCCCTCCAGTTTGATCAACTCACAGTGTTAGAGACTCGTTGGTGCTGTTGTTCAAGGAATGTGCATGCTTGAAGCAAGGTGAGTGGCTAGCTACCATTTATATATGGATTATTTGTCCTTTTATATTATAAATTGAGGCAGATTAATATTTAAACCCTCTTTGTAACTAGTTGCTCAACCCTTAGTTCGGTAACACCCCACAGCGCATGTGTTCCAAACTAAGGATGACAGTGTCACCTACACCAACTGCAATTCTCTTGTTTTCTGATGCCTCAGCATTTGCATTTGCCCTTTCATTTTGCCAGGATAATAACTTTGATGTAACAGATTATGCTGTTTTCGACTTCAATGTCATTGCTGTCTTTGAGGAGATAGATGTTGCACACCAAATTGCAGTTGCTGTCCATGCTCAGTTTGCCCAGCCTGCCATTTACATTCTGCTATAATCGGGTGATTATTGTGTTGTGCAAACAGAGAAGCCAAAATGTTCAATTGATACAAATAATATAGTACTGTGCTTAAATTTGTAGATACCAAGCAACAAGAAGACGTATAAGGCATTGCCCAGATCTACGGATTGACCATGATGGCTGTAAGTGTATTATCATGTCTCATGTTTCATAGTAAATATTGAATATTTCAAATATGTTTTGAGCGCTGTGAGTTGACGGTGTCTGTACATTGTGGGTATCTTAAGAAGGGCATACAAGCATAATATAGTCTGTGCATTATGGGGTTAAAGCGTTGTGAGTTGATGGTGTCTGTGCCTTGTGGGTATATGTAGACCAGCACAGCAAAGCATTATAATGCCATCTGTTCATTATGGGGTTAAAGTTTTGTGAGATGATGTTGTCTATGACTGGTGGGTATCTCTAGATGTGCATACAAGCAAAATATTATAACACAGTCTGTGCATTATGGGGTTAAAGTGTTGTGAGATGATGGTGTCTGTGCCTTGTGGGTATCTCTAGCAATTCAGACTAGTAAAGTATTATAATACAGTCTGTGCATTATGGGGCAAAAGCTATGTGAGATGATTGTGTCTGTGCCTTGTGGGTATATCTAGACGAGCACAGCAGCAAAGCATTATAATGCAGTCTGTGCATTATGGGGTTAAAGCATTGTGAGATGATGGTGTCTGTACCTTGTGGGTATCTCTAGAAGAGCACAGCAGCAAAGCATTATAAGGCAGTCTGTGCATTATGGGGTTAAGCCATTGTAGAATGATGGTGTCTGTGCCTTGTGGGTATCTCTAGACGAGCACAGCAGCAAAGCATTATAATGCAGTCTGTGCACTATGGGGTTAAAGCATTGTGAGATGATGGTGTCTGTGCCTTGTGGGTATCTCTAGAAATTCAGACTAGTAAAGTATTATAATACAGTCTGCATTATGGGGCTAAAGCTATGTGAGATGATGGTGTCTGTACCTTGTGGGTATCTCTAGAAGAGCACAGCAGCAAAGTATTATAAGGCAAACTGTGCATTATGGGGTTAAAGTGTTGTGAGATGATGGTGTCTGTGCCTTGTGGGTATCTCTAGACGAGCACAGCAGCAAAGTATTATAATGCAGTCTGTGCATTATGGGGTTAAAGTGTTGTGAGATGATGGTGTCTGTGCCTTGTGGGTATCTCTAGAAGAGCACAGCAGCAAAGCATTATAATGCAGTCTGTGCATTATGGGGTTAAAGCATTGTGAGATGATGGTGTCTGTGTCTTGTGGGTATCTCTAGAAATTCAGACTAGTAAAGTATTATAATACAGTCTGTGCATTATGGGGTTAAAGTGTTGTGAGATGATGGTGTCTGTGCCTTGTGGGTATATCTAGAAGAGCACAGCAGCAAAGCATTATAATGCAGTCTGTGCATTATGGGGTTAAAGCATTGTGAGATGATGGTGTCTGTGCCTTGTGGGTATCTCTAGAAATTCAGACTAGTAAAGTATTATAATACAGTCTGCATTATGGGGCTAAAGCTATGTGAGATGATGGTGTCTGTGCCTTGTGGGCATCTCTAGAACAGCACAGCAGCAAAGCATTATAAAGCAGTCTGTGCATTATGGGGTTAAAGCATTGTGGGATGATGGTGTCTGTGCCTTGTGGGTATCTCTAGAAATTCAGACTAGTAAAGTATTATAATACAGTCTGTGCATTATGGGGCTAAAGCTATGTGAGATGATGGTGTCTGTACCTTGTGGGTATCTCTAGAAGAGCACAGCAGCAAAGCATTATAAGGCAGTCTGTGCATTATGGGGTTAAGCCATTGTAGAATGATGGTGTCTGTGCCTTGTGGGTATCTCTAGACGAGCACAGCAGCAAAGCATTATAATGCAGTCTGTGCATTATGGGAAGTTGTGAGATGCTGGTGTCTGTACCTTGTGGGTATCTCTAGAAGTGCAGAGTAGAAGTAATAAACATGATATACAGTTTCCAAAATATAGGGATGAAGTGCTGTTAGCTGATGTTGTCTGTGCTTTATGGGTATGTCTAGCAGTGCATACAAGCAAAGTATTATAATGCAGTCTGTGCATTATGGGGTTAAAGTGTTGTGAGATGATGGTGTCTGTGCCTTGTGGGTATCTCTAGAAGAGCACAGCAGCAAAGCATTATAATGCAGTCTGTGCATTATGGGGTTAAAGCATTGTGAGATGATGGTGTCTGTGCCTTGTGGGTATCTCTAGAAATTCAGACTAGTAAAGTATTATAATACAGTCTGTGCATTATGGGGCTAAAGCTATGTGAGATGATTGTGTCTGTGCCTTGTGGGTATATCTAGACGAGCACAGCAGCAAAGCATTATAATGCAGTCTGTGCATTATGGGGTTAAACCGTTGTGAGATGATGGTGTCTGTGCCTTGTGGGTATCTTTAGAAATTCAGACTAGTGAAGTATTATAATGCAGTCTGTGCATTATGGGGCTAAAGCTATGTGAGATGATTGTGTCTGTGCCTTGTGGGTATCTTTAGAAATTCAGACTAGTAAAGTATTATAATACAGTCTGTGCATTATGGGGCTAAAGCTATGTGAGATGATTGTGTCTGTGCCTTGTGGGTATATCTAGACGAGCACAGCAGCAAAGCATTATAATGCAATCTGTGCATTATGGGAAGTTGTGAGATGCTGGTGTCTGTACCTTGTGGGTATCTCTAGAAATGCATGCAAGCAAGGTATTATAACGAAGTCTGTGCATTGTGGGGTTAGAGGGTTGTGAGATGATGGTGTCTGTGCCTTGTGGGTATCTTTAGAAATTCAGACTAATAAAGTATTATAATACAGTCTGTGCATTATGGGGCTAAAGCTATGTGAGATGATTGTGTCTGTGCATTGTGGGTATATCTAGACGAGCACAGCAGCAAAGCATTATAATGCCATCTGTTCATTATGGGGTTAAAGTTTTGTGAGATGATGTTGTCTATGACTGGTGGGTATCTCTAGATGTGCATACAAGCAAAATATTATAACACAGTCTGTGCATTATGGGGTTAAAGTGTTGTGAGATGATGGTGTCTGTGCCTTGTGGGTATCTCTAGCAATTCAGACTAGTAAAGTATTATAATACAGTCTGTGCATTATGGGGCTAAAGCTATGTGAGATGATTATGTCTGTGCCTTGTGAGTATCGCTAGAAGTGCATAAAAGCAAAGTATTATAATGCAGTATGTGCATTGTAGGGTTAAAGTGTTTTGAGGTGATGGTGTCTGTAAGTATCTCTAGAAGAGCAGATAGTCTGTGACCTGCATCTCTAAACTGTGCAAATTAGGCAGTATGTACTAGGCATATTAGGAAAATATTTTGTTTACTGCATACTAGCGGTATCTGTCTCTGTGTTTAGCAAAGTATTATTATAGCATTTGCCTTTAGTATTTAGAAAAACATTTGCAAGTTGTTTCGTTTGGCCTCTTCTGGTATTATATGTGCAGTAAAGTATGACCATCTGTGCATTATCATTTGTTAAAGTACATGTTTACCATGAGGTTGCAAATCATATATTAGTACTATGTGTTCTATTCCTCAAGGTAAGAACACATAGTACTAATATATGATTTGCAACCTCATGGTAAACATGTACTTTTACAAATGACAATGCACAGATGGTCATAGGGGGGTTGTTCCAATAAAGGGGGGGAGGGTTCTATAGTCTTTCATATGTATTGCAAGTGCAAGTTGTATGCTTTTTTTTGGGGGGGGGGGGAGTTATAACCCACAGAACCCCCTCCCTCCCCCACCTAAATCCACTCCTGAGTCATAATTGAAAAATAGTGCCAGTTTTAAAAGCAGATTTGATCAACTTCGTATAAAGAATGATGTGCAAAACCTGTGGAACATACATTTGTATTTGTGTGGCATTGTGTGACAATTAACAAGAAAAGTATCCTTATAAAAAAGGATACTGTATCGGAACTGGTGTACTCTTATTAGATTTGACCACCAAAATCTCTCTCTTTCCATAGAAAGTAAATACTACAGGCCTCAATGTGAAAAATTTCATACAAAAATTTCATATAAATTTGTTTATACAGATTCCAGTGACGTGAACACATAGAAACTATCGTCCAAGAACATTTAGTGGCTGCTATATATCGGAATCTAGAACAAATTTTGTTATAAGTTTACTTTCTCATAGGTCAAGACTCCGATACAAAAAGTAGTTCCAACTAAATACAACAGGTGGCTCTGTGATGCAATAGGCCCTTCAACCTTTAATATACTCATTAAATTCTTATCCTTTTGGATGACAGGTTCAAGGAAAGAAAAAAAGAAGAGGACAAGTGATCGACACAGGTGGACAGAAGAGGAGGTCAACGAAATTACTAGCCAGTTTAAGGACTTCCTGTCAAAAAAAATTACACCTACCAAAGGAAATTACCAAAGCCATACGTATTAGCAAAAAAAAGAGGTAGGGTTCTTGCTGAAGTTGATCCAGCCAGATTGAAGAAAAGATAAGTTGGCTGAATAACCGCCACAAACATGTTTTTTCCACTACAAATAAAGACTAGCAGATGCACCTATAAGCCACGGCGTTCGCGCAAAGTCTACTGCCTGGAGTTAAATGATAAATATATATTGAATAAACATGCATCCACCTAAACTCTGCACTGCTAGCGTTTAGATTACGCATGAACACATTCAGTACTGTAACAGTAATTAATTCATATATTTCTCTTGCATGTTGAGCCAGCTTTCCATTGGGAAATGTTTGACATGCTCATAAAATTGTCAGACCCGTTAAGACTTGCCGCAATTTAGTCATTGGTCTGATAAATATCAGTTATTTCAGCTTTTGAAGCACTGAACATTATTCCGAAAGATCTTTGGTATGTTGACAGCAGTTGTGCTCACTGCAAATAGTCTTACTTCACAATGCAGTATCATATTATTAATCACTGAAAATTTCATGATGATATCTCAAGTGGTTACTTTGCTGAACTTGCAAAAAATATGGTCAAGTTGGTTCTATTGAAGCCATAAAACTAAGTGTCTATACATGTACATGAAAAAATACATTTACAGTAGTTATTCTGTGGAATGTTATTTTTGCAACTTTGGTAGACTTAAGAATGGCTACTTTTTGATGGGAATTTAAGGCGAAAGTACCATAATTTTGCCATTGCATTGAATTCAAAGTAATCTCTAAAATAATGCTAATGGCAGCATCAAAATATGACATATAATGTAAAACAAGGTTTCAGAACTCACTTTATGTTATGCAGTCTGTCTGATGCCAGGAGCGCGTAATTTGGATGGACTGCTTCCATACGTGTATGACTTTGTACATTTGTATATTTGTAAATATCTACTATTGTATATCACTTCATATTGTATGTCAACATTCCCATCTCATATTGTATATCACTTCATATTGTTTACCATGTTGATAACAGTTAAGAGTACATCATGTATATATATATATCTATATATCTTATGCTTAGTGTTTAGTATTGTTCTTGAACCTGAATTGTTGTGCTAAAACTATTTGTTGGTGCTTTTTAAACAGTATTATTACTATTATTTGTTTAGTTCCGGGTGCTTTAGAATTTCTTGGACAGACTATGTAGTGTTGATTAGTATTAGTTGATTAGTACTTGTCATAATATAGCTCCACTTATTTAATTATTTTAACTGTTGATCCATGTATTTCTATTATATTTTTATTTTTTGCCATTTATTATTTTGTCATGCTGACACATGTATCAATTTGATATTTTGCTGTCAATAAAAATCTATACATATATATTTGAATTTGAAGAGGGGTCAAAAACTTGTCATAAATTATGCACACCCCACCAGAATGCTATTCCAAAGGGAGCTGAGTGTGCTTACTTTATGCCAAGTTTTTGACCCCTTTTCAAATTTAACCACAGCCTTGCAAGTTACTTGCTCTTGATATCACACATATAACGAAACAGAAACATAAGTAAGTTATGAAACCTTGTGCAACATTATATGAAATATTTTGATCCAGCCACTAGCTTTTTTTTAGAGATCACTTATAATTGGTTGCAATGGCAAAATATTGGTGGGTGCCTATACATTCGCCCTCGATTATATATGTACTCTTTGTAAGAAATTTTGAATTGTTTGAATAAAAGAAGAACTATTGCACCAGTCTTGCTTCATTTTGTTATGTCTGTCACTGCTGGTTTAATTCAGCTTGAAATATGCAGTCTGTACATTATGAGTTGAACTCAGTAGGATCCAATGTCTGTTACTCCTGGTTTATTTACCTTGAATTACATTAGATCTGTGCAGCATGAGTTTAAATTAATTACAATAAGTTTGTACAGTATGAGTTGAAAGTCAATCAGATTCTGCGTCTGTCACTGGGTTTGAAAAGCCCGTACAGTATGAGTTGAAGTCAATTGGATTCAAAACTGTCAATGAGGGTTTGCAAAGTCAGTGCAGCATGAGTTGAAGTCAATTGGATTCTATGTCTGTCACTGTCGATTTGTGAAGTCCGTACAGTATGAGTTGGAAGTCATTGGGATTCTGTGTCTGTCAAGTGTGGCTTTGCAAAAAACAAACAGTATGAGTTGAAAGTCATGGGATTCTATGTCTGTCACTGTAGATTTATAAAATCTGAGTGCACAGTATGAGTTCAAGTCTATATCTGTCAGTGTGGGTTTGTAAATGTCTATACAGTATGAGTTGAAGTCAGTGGGATTCTATATCTGTCGTTGTGGGTTTGTAATGTCTGGGCAGTATGAATTGAAGTCATTGCAAACCCTCAGTTACAGACATAGAATCCTAAAGTCTGTACTCTATGAGTTGAAGTCAATCAGACTCTGTGTCTGTCACTCTGGGTTTGTAAAAGTCTGAGCAGTATGAGTATAAAGTCAATAGGATTCAATGTCTGTCACTCCGGGTTTGTGAAGTCTGTACAGTATGAGTTGAAAGTCAATTTGATTTTATGTCTGTCACTCTGGGTTTGTGAAGTCTGTACAGTATGAGTTGAAAAGAAATTGGATTCAATGGCTGTCACTCTGGGTTTTTTGAAGTCTGTACAGTATGAGTTGAAAGTAAATTGGATTCAATGTCTGTAACTGAGAGTTTGCAAAGTCTGTACTCTATGAACTGAAGTCAATTAGACTCTGTGTCCGTCACTCTGGGTTTGTGAAGTCTGTACAGTATGAGTTGAAAGTCATCGAATTCTATGTCTGTCGCTCTGGGTTTGTGAAGTCTGTACAGTATGAGTTGAAAGTAAATTGGATTCTATGTCTGGCACTCTGGGTTTGTGAAATCTGTACATTATGAGTTGAAGTCAATCAGACTCTGTGTCTGTCACTCTGGGTTTGTGAAGTCTGTACAGTATGAGTTGAAAGTCATCGGATTCTATGTCTGTCACTCTGGGTTTGTGAAGTCTGTACAGTATGAGTTGAAAGTCAATCAGATTCTGCGTCTGTCACTGGGTTTGAAAAGCCCGTACAGTATGAGTTGAAGTCAATTGGATTCAAAACTGTCAATGAGGGTTTGCAAAGTAAGTGCAGCATGAGTTGAAGTCAATTGGATTCTATGTCTGTCACTGTCGATTTGTGAAGTCCGTACAGTATGAGTTGAAAGTCATTGAGATTCTGTGTCTGTCAAGTGTGGGTTTGCAAAAAACAAACAGTATGAGTTGAAAGTCATTGGGATTCTATGTCTGTCACTGTGGATTTATAAAATCTGAGTGCACAGTATGAGTTCATGTCTATGTCTGTCAGTGTGGGTTTGTTAATGTCTATACAGTATGAGTTGAAGTCAGTGGGATTCTATATCTGTCGTTGTGGGTTTGTAATGTCTGGGCAGTATGAATTGAAGTCATTGCAAACCCTCAGTTACAGACATAGAATCCCAAAGTCTGTACTCTATGAGTTGAAGTCAATCAGACTCTGTGTCTGTCACTCTGGGTTTGTAAAAGTCTGTGCAGTATGAGTATAAAGTCAATAGGATTCAATGTCTGTCACTCCGGGTTTGTGAAGTCTGTACAGTATGAGGTGAAAGGAAATTGGATTCAATGGCTGTCACTCTGGGTTTGTGAAGTCTGTACAGTATGAGTTGAAAGTAAATTGGATTCAATGTCTGTAACTGAGAGTTTGCAAAGTCTGTACTCTATGAACTGAAGTCAATCAGACTCTGTGTCTGTCACTCTGGGTTTGTGAAGTCTGCACATTATGAGTTGAAAGTCATCGAATTCTATGTCTGTCGCTCTGGGTTGGTGAAGTCTGTACAGTATGAGTTGAAAGTAAATTGGATTCTATGTCTGGCACTCTGGGTTTGTGAAATCTGTAAATTATGAGTTGAAAGTCATCGGATTCTATGTCTGTCACTCTGGGTTTGTGTAGTCTGTACAGTATGAGTTGAAAGTAAATTGGATTCTATGTCTGGCACTCTGGGTTGGTGAAGTCTGTAAATTATGAGTTGAAAGTCATTGGGATTCTATGTCTGTCACTCTGGGTTTGTAATGTCTGGGCAGTATGAATTGAAGTCATTGGGATTCTATGTCTGTAACTGAGAGTTTGCAAAGTCTGTACTCTATGAGCTGAAGTCAATCAGACTCTGTGTCTGTCACTCTGGGTTTGTGAAGTCTGTACAGTATGAGTTGAAAGTCAATTGGATTCTATGTCTGTCACTCTGGATTTGTGAAGTCTGTACAGTATGAGTTGAAAGTCATTGGGATTCCATGTCTGTCAGTGTGGGTTTGTAAAGTCCATACAGTATGAGTTGAAGTCAATAGGATTCTATGTCTGTCACTGTGGGTTTGTAAAGTCTGAGTGCGCAGTATGAGTTTAAGTCTATGTCTGTCAGTGTGGGTTTGTAAAAGTCTGTCGGTATGAGTTGAAGTCATTAGGATTCTATATCTGTCACTGAGGGTTTGCGAAGTCTGTACTCTATGAGTTGAAGTCAAGCAGACTCTGTGTCTGTCACTCTGGGTTTGTAAAAGTCTGAGCAGTATGATTTAAAGTTAATCAGACTCTGTGTTTGTCACTGTGGGTTTGTAAAGTCTCTGCAGTATGAGTTGAAAGTCATTGGGATTCCATGTGTGTCACTGAGGATTTGTAAAGTCGCTACAGTATGAATTGAAATTATTTGGATTCTTTGTCTGTCACTGAGGGTTTCGGCCTGGAATATATTGTGCACTATTGCATTTATGTGAACTGATTTAGTAAATGAACACAGTTGGAAATTTTTTACTTTACTTGTAAACCAGTAAACCCCATAGTGCAATGACTCAATAACGTCTTAATGTGTGACAGACAAAGCACTGCCTCATAATGTCTTTCGGAACTAACTAGTCACCCTACAAGGAGACAGACCGATTTTTCCCCACAATGTATCTCACGTTAGTCTGTCTGTCTGTCTGTCTGTCTGTCTGTCTAGCTGCCTCTTTGTCTATATCTATCTATATCTATCTATCTATCTATCTATCTATCTAGCTATCTACCTCCCTACCTACCGTTTTAAGCATGTGAGTTTGTTCAAAAATTTCAAATAGGCAAACCTACACACACACTTTGGTATTCAGCACATGAATGCATCATGCAAAGATATTTCCCTCAGTCTAACATAAGGGGTTGCACTAGATGCTAGTTAGCACCTCAGTTCCACCTAAGGACCCCTATATAATCCCCTTAACACTGTTCACAAACTGCTAATCACTTCCCTAAGGTCAACCACCTCAATCTGTTTTCTGACACTTTAAGCTGAAGTTAACATTCACGATTTTCGACCTTAAAACCTTATTTAATAAGATAAATGAATGGATCTGCCGGGTGTCAAACTTCCATTTCGATGAATTTTCATTGAGGAGAGGTTTTTTATTTCCTTTTTTTTTGTATGGTCAATATGGCAGCAAGATTGATAGCTTGGTGCGGCTGCCTAAATATTAGGAAAGGTTCCCCTGATCATGGTTGATGAATGGTTGCACCAGGTTTGAAAGGGGTTTTATGAAATTGACACCAAAGGTAGTGGTGTTCTGAAATTCGTTATGAGGGTTTTTTTCCAACTTTTCTAAAAAAAGAAAGAAAGAAAATATACATCAAACCTGTCGTATTGTTTATTTGGGTTAAGGTTTCAATACGAAAAATCCAATATCGTGTAAAGATATTGTCAAATAGATATCAGACTGTTGGGCAACATTTCCTATCAATTTTGCTAGATTAATACACCCACGCTCGCACCAACCAATTACCTGAAATGGCGTTTTTGCCATAACGCTGCAATGGGGGGAGGCCTAGCTCAGAAGTAGTGCTCTGGGCTTCCAACCGCTGGGTCCCGGGTTCGATTCCCGGTTTAGCCTAAGTTGGATGGCTGTTTCCTCCTTCGTCTCATTGCCTTGGGTCCTACCTGTCCTAATTAACCCAACTGGTGCAGAAATACAGGACATAAAGCCCTAATCACACACCCACCCATACCGCTGCAATAGAGTCTTTTCACTGAACAGCCCTGAATTCAGCAGGACATAAGTCTTTCCTCTTCTCTTATTACTCATTTTGCTTTTCAAATATACATTAAAATGCACTAAAAAATACTGCTGCTAGGATGCACCTCGCTTCAGCCAATCACACCCAAGGGTGAGAACTTTTTCAGCCAATAGAATTGCAGTATTCTGTTTTAGCCACCTGGTGGAAATACAGAGAACCTTCAGTGAAAATCCACTATTAGTCTGTTAGCTGCATGGTGCCATTATAATAAATAGTAACATCCCCACACCACCATTACCATGCTATATGGTGTAATACCGTGGTATTTTCAGATAATACCAGAATGCATTTCTATCATGTAATTCAGTAATGCAATAATATGCAATTTACAGTTATACAGTTATAAATAGTGGATGGTGAGGAGGAGACCAATATGATGTTTTACTGGCCGAAGCTAGTGATATTGTGAGGGGCGTAGCTTGTATGGTCATAATAATTAAATTTTCCAATAACCTTTATGGCTTTCTTTCGTATAATTAGTAGTTTTTTTAGATTGCCAGCCCCAAATTATAAGGCCGTAGTTAAAAAGAAGTAGCATTAAAATTGATAAAATTATGAATATTTCGATATTTATTAATTTGTTCATTAATCCAATATTTTTAGAGACCTTTTTAGATATCATGTGAATATGGTTATTCCATTTCAGATGTTTATTGAGCATCAAACCCAGGAAATTGAAGTTATCAATAAATTCTAGTTTGGTATTTTTTATGTATAGGTTAGGTATTATAACATTTCTTTGGGGAGAATGGAATATCATAACTTTAGTTTAAATTGATGGACAATTTATTCAAGTCATTAATTGCATTCAACAATATCTATGTTAATATCGGTTTCATGATTATGTCCGAAAGAATTCACTTTGGCTTAAAGAGTAGTGTCATCAGCATATATTATGGGATAGAAGTATTTAGTGGCTGCTGTAATACAGTATTACAGCAGTACAGTAATACAGTAGTTCAGCAGTACAGTAATACAGCAGTACAGCAGTAATACAGTAATACAGCAGTACAGTAATACACTAATACAGCAGTACAGCAGTACAGCAGTACAGTAACACATTAATACAGCAATACCGCAGTACAGTACAGTATTACAGTAATACAGCAGTACAGCATTACAGTAATACAGTAATACAATGATAAAGTAATACAGTAATACAGTAATACAGCAGTACAGCAGTACAGTAATACAGCAGTACAGTAACACAGTAATACAGCAGTACAGTAACACAGTAATACAGCAGTACAGTAATACAGTAATACAGCAGCAGTACAGTAACACAGTAATACAGTAATACAGCAGTACAGCAGTAATACAGTAATACAGCAGTACAGCAGTAATACAGTAATACAACAGTACAGTAATACAGTAATACAGCAGTACAGCAGTACAGTAACCCAGTAATACAGTAATACAGTAATTCAGTAATACAGTAATACAGTAATACAGTAATACAATCAAACAGTGAGTATGTGCATACGTAAGTTGTGTCGTGAAAATTTATAGTTTTTACCAAATATATAATTGCGAGTGAGCCATAAATTGAGGTAAATTATATCAGTAGATAGTGAGGTTATCTTATGTCAAGATCTCCCTTTACATCAATATATTTTCTACATAATGACACAAATCACTATGGGCTCACTCGGTAATAATGGATGGCCATAGCACCATGCCTTGAGGCATCTCCAAATATAGCCATAGACCTCACTGCAGGTTATATCAATGCCCCGAAATTGCAGTTGATAGAAGCATCTGAATGGTCCCTATATCATGATTGGTGGCAGATTGCAATTTAGGTCTGCATCAATACAGGAACGAGGCTTTTATGTGAAAGTAATCACACACACCTGATGTCTTTGCAAATGGTATGGTCAGCATAATAATGCAAGATGGTCTATCAATGGAAACTGTATGGCAAAAGTAAATGTCAATTTAATGTCATAGCCCAAGTGCCCGTGTTTACTATATGAATGATTTTCCATATGACTCAGTCATGCGAAAGAGGGAATGATTCTCCAGTATACCGAAAGAAAGTAGCAGTAGTTGTAGTAGAAGTAGTAGTCGTAGTAGTAGTAGTAGTTGTAGTAGTAGTAGTCGTAGTAGTAGTAGTAGTAGTAGTAGTAGTAGTAGTGCTAGTAGTAGTAGTAGTAGTAGTAGTAGTAGTGCTAGTAGTAGTAGTAGTAGTAGTAGTAGTAGTAGTAGTAGTAGTAGAAGTAGTAGTAGTAGTAGCTGTGGCAGTAGTAGTAGTAGATGTAGTAGTAGTAGTAGTAGTAGTAGTAGTAGTAGTAGGTAGTAGTAGTAGTAGTAGTAGTAGTAGTAGTAGTAGTAGCAGTAGTTGTAGTAGTTGTAGTAGTAGAAGTAGTAGTAGTAGTAGTAGTAGTAGTAGAAGTAGTAGAAGTAATAGTAGTAGTAGTAGTAGTAGCAGTAGTAGTAGTAGTAGTAGAAGTAGTAGTAGTAGCAGTAGTGGATGTAGTAATAGTATTAGTAGTAGTAGTAGTAGTAGTAGTAGTAGTATCAGTAGTAGTAGTGGTAATCTGACTTGTATTAAAATTACTGTCATCATCTATTTATTTCTATTAGTGTCCATGCTGAGGCAAGTAAAATACCTTACTCATAGGGTAAATTTGCAACATGGTGTGGACTCCAGGCTTTATCATTGCATTTTTACACTTGCCTCCGGTGTCAGCAGCTGGCTGACAGTGCGGATGAACTAATAAGCTGGCCAAGCTTAAGATCCAGCAGCATTGAGACTTTAGATTTGCTACCTATCTATCTATCTATCTATCTATCAGTTTCTCAAATTATTAGAATGCGGTTTGGAATTTCCAAAAACAGCGTCCAAAAATCACAACTATATTTCAATTTTAAACCCCACCCACAATTAAGTGACAAAATGATTGACAGTTGTTTTCATTAAAGCCAAGTACATTACGCGAATTGTTAAGTGGGTTCTTTAAATCGGTGATTGTCAACAATTAAACGTAATTGTCTGTTACTTAAGCCCCTGTCACACGGGCCGGTTGTGCCGTAGTGAACCCGTAGTATTACGTAATAGTTATGTAACAGCTCTTTCCGCCGGTTTGGCGACCGGTTCTGGCAGCAAAAAGGGGCGGGGCAGCACCCGCCGGGTTACCCGCCGGGTGCTACGGGTAACCCGCCGGGATACCCGCCGGCTTCCACGGTTGCCTCGGCGGGTTCTACGGGTGCCTCGGCGGGTTCTACGGGTTACTCGGCGGGTTCTACGGGTTACTCGGCGGGTTCTACGGGTTACTCGGCGGGTTCTACGGGTTACTCGGCGGGTTCTACGTGTTACTCGCCGAGTTGTAGGAGTAAGCAGGCGAGTAGTAGGAGTAACTCGCAGCTTCCAGGAGTATACTTTAAAAGGCTGCTGCTCCCCTAATATTAGTCCGATTTTCGTTAAATAAGAACTAAAATTGTAGTATAGTTTATAATGATTCCATACCTGTTTTCGGATCGAAAATATACCAAATATTAAGCGAGTTATTCGTCTGAGAAGGTAGCTAGGTTGGCGGAGGCAAACAGTGGTGCTCTCGCAGACGTCCGCGCCGGGACTGTATCAATGCTGTTGCTCCCCTAATATTAGTCCGATTTTCGTCAAATAAAGACTGGATTGTAGTATAATTCATATTGACTCCATAGGTGTTTTCGGATTGAAAATAGACCAAATATTAAGCGAGATATTCGTCTGAGAAGGCAGCAAGGTGCTCTGTGTATGTTCATGACTTGAATGGTGTGGTCAATATTTTTTACCATTATATATACATTGTCTGGATGAGCTTTATTGCAATTAATTTCTACTCATTCTGCCAACTGGCCAATGGGAAGGACTTTTCCTTTGGTTTTGTAAAGTCAATTAACCTATATATGTAATAGCAATCTGCCTTGACCGTTATGTCAATTGCTATTAGCATTTTGAATAATACAAAGAATGGGGTAAGTCATGCTTTTTCATCATTGATCACAAGCATGAATTGAAATCATTGATCACAAGCATGAATTGAAATTCTGAATTGACCGTTATGTCAATTGCTATTAACATTTTGAATAATACAAAGAATGGGGTAAGTCATGCTTTTTCATCATTGATCACAAGCATTAATTGAAGTTCTGAATTTCAACTGATTCCTGTTTAATATGCATATTAAAGAGGGAGATTGTTTTGATCATGGATGGAACATGCAATATCAATATTAATTTCAGTTGGATTATTTTCAGAAACAACAACGAAATATTGATAATTTATATAAACTAGAGTATATCTATCTATAGATAGTTGTTATAGCTCCATGGACATCTTTATCAAGTCGGAATTTTATTGGCAACAAGCAAACAAACATTGTTTTATTTTCGTTTTTTATTGATTACGAATTAATGAATTATTGATAGTAACATATTATTAGGTGAAGAGCTTATAACTATCTGTCTATCTACATATCTATATTCTATGAGGTATTACTAACTTTATTAATAAGAATATTCTTGTTTGTGCCTAGTTTACTCCATTAATTTTCCCCACCTTAACTATTATATAAATTCTACACATTTCCCTGAATAATTCAGTCTTTATTTGACGAAAATCGAATATGTGATAGACTGATAGTTTAGATAGACAGATAGATTCATATGCTTATTATATAATATAGAATATCTAGCTTAATATTTGGTCCAAATAAGTACATAAAAAATAGCAAATAAAATCACAGATCAAATCACAAATACTAATTACAATATCAATATTACATTTAAATTTTACAAAAATATACACAAAAAGATAAGAATGTTCACATGTATAAAAAAAATACCAATATACAAATATAATCATTGCCTGGTAATTACAATACAATATATTGTTTTTAATTAATGAAAGCAATTACATCTTTTTGTAATTGTGAATGACAATCAAGACAATGTCATATTACTGTGTCATCTTTGAACAAACTATGAAATGACAGGTCAAAGAACCCCAATTTAGGCAATTAGGCAATTGACACATGTATTGAGCATTTGCTGTATTCTCTACACCCATTCTTTATATCATTCAAAATGCTATTAGCAATTGACATAACGGTCATGGCAGTTGGCAGAATGAGTAGAAATGAATTGCAATAAAGCTCATCCAAACAATGTATATATATCATGGTCAAAAATATTGACCACACCATTCAAGTCATGACCATACACAGAGCACCTGGCCGCCAGAGAACTGCATTCTCAGATGAATATCTCGCTTAATATTTGGTCTATTTTCAATCCGAAAACATGATGGAATCAGTATGAACTATGCTACAATACAGTTTTAATTTGACGAAAATCGGACTAATATTAGGGGAGCAGCAGCATTTTAAAGAAGGGCTCAGCCCTTCTGCATTGATAGAGTCAGGGCGCGGACGTCTGCGAGAGCACCACTGTTTGCCTCCGCCAACCTAGCTACCTTCTCAGACGAATATCTCGCTTAATATTTGGTCTATTTTCAATCCGAAAACACGTATGGAATCAGTATGATTTATACTACAATTCAGTCCTGATTTGACGTAAATCGGATTAATATAAATGGAGCAGCAGCCGCCGCAAGACAACTGCCTTCTCAGACAAATATCTCGCTTAATATTCGGGTTTTTTTAAATCCGAAAATACGTATGGAATCAGTATGAGATATACTGCCATTCAGTCTTTATTTGAGGAAAATCGGACTAATATTAGAGGAGCAGCAGCTTTTTAAAGTATATACCTCCCTGCCTACGCTGACGCTGGTACCAAAAAGCCGGCGGGTTACACGTGAAAGCCGGCGGGTTACACGTGAAAGCCGGCGGGTTGCCCGTGAAAGCCGGCGGGTTACCCGTAGAACCCCTCAACAAGCCGCCGGGGTGAAATTAGGGACGAATAATTCGCCGGGTTCTACGGGCCACCCGCCGGGTTCTACGGGCCACCCGCCGGGTTCTACGGGCCACCCGCCGGGTTCCACGGGCCACCCGCCGGCTTCCACGGTTTTTTTTTTTTTTTTTTACACCCGTGAGATTTCTACGGTTGTGCCATGCAAGCATGGCACAACCGGCTACCGGGGCCGGGTTTCGCGGCTTGGCCAAGGGTCCCACGGGTGCTTGACGGGTATCCACGGGTATCCACGGGTGGCCGTATTGGGGCCGCCGGCTTCGAGCCGGGTAGCGATTTCCGCAACTATTACGTAATACTACGGGTTCACTACGGCACAACCGGCCCGTGTGACAGGGGCTTTAAAGGCGATAACTGCCAATCAAGCAAGTCACTTATATTTTAATTTGTGAAAATAATTTATGGCACTTGTCACTCTTAAATAACAATTGATCTGGGTATTTAAGACTACTTTTAAAATAATATTTACTGTGAGGTGGATTTTAAAGATGACAAATTTGAAGTTTTCTCTTTTGCAATTCACACAATTGTAGTAGTATTTATCTATTTTATTGTCAATTTATTTTAATATATTTTACAGGTAGAATTATAATATAATATATACAAATATACAAAAAAGGAAGGATAAAATCATCTATAAAACATTAAAAATTAAATCATTTGTCTCATTACAGTGGGAAAAAATACATTTTACCCTTCCTTTTAAACTCATCAATTAGTTTTGGACCCGGATATCCCTAATACTAGTAGTAGTAGTGACTATGCTATCACACAATTACTAAACTGTTTGAAAATTGAATCCAGTCTCTCATAAAAGTTGGCCAAAAGTTTTACCAACAAACCACCCAATGTGTGAGCAATTATCAAGACTTATATTAGCGGTAAACAGGTAAAAAGCCTGATTGGTGATCTTAATTTTGAAGTTGCCCCAATAAAGAGCTGGTTGAATATATGACAAGGCTAAAAAATCTAAAAAATAGGTTATTGGCTGGTGCGAGCGTGGGTGTATTAATCTAACAAAATTGATAGGAAATGTTGCCAACAGTCTGATATCTATAGCTTTCTCACATGAAACTTTTTTTTTCAATCAGTAACAGATTAGCTAAAACTTAAACCAATTACATCCAATTACATGCATGGCAGGGACTGTTTAATTTACACAATCCTTGGAGTTCTATTTGGCATTTTAAAGAGTCCCTCCCAAGGCTTTCAACGCTGCTTTGCGCAGCAGAAATTGTCTGCTTAGTTCAACCATTTATTCCCCAATTACAGAATTTTCACGTGAAATAGCGGGTGATACAGGCCGGGTGATCTGCATTCCATATCACACAAAATGACGTTCGTACATTGCTCATAAAAGGAACCCAGGATGTTTCCACGCACCCATCCTCTGATCTGTCAAAACAGATCAGAGACCTTTCCCTATAATATCACCTGTTGCCATAGGCAGACTTAATGATGAGATGATAAGGCTTGGGTGTTCAGAACATGCCTGACATTTACTGCATAGGTGGGGTTAATCACTTGTCCCAGCATAGAAACAGAGTATGACACTTGTCATGGCCACACCCCAACCTAAAAATAACCTAATAATTTCATTTACCAGTATTTTATATTTCAGAGTTAAAAATACAGTGTAAATGATCTCACATTTTCTTGTTTATTTTATTAGGTTTTTAGAACTTATCAGTAATGATACAATGGTGCTATGAATTACAATATGAATATCTTATAAACAAATATGGAATCAAAGTTCCTGAATATTAAAAGATTGAACAACTATAATTATGATAATGAATATGATGTGAGTGTGAATGGCTGATTGTGTATGTAATATGGATTAATGAATGAATGATAAAGTAAATAAATAAATATAAGTTAAGTAAAATAAGATAATAAGATAAATAAATTGCATTAATGTAATACAGATAAACACCATTATTTTACTGTGACACTGTTAAGATCGGCAAAATGTTTGACTCTTAATCTAAAAATCTAATCTAATCTAATCTAATCTAATCTAATCTAATCTAATCTAATCTAATCTAATTTCATCTCATCTCTTATCTTACCTCATCTTAGTAAGTGTTTTAACTGTAATAAAAACGATATTTTTCTGAAACCATGAAACACTGCTACCAGTTTCTGTAAATCACTGCCGTAAATCTCTCCTAATTAACCATTTTAACTCAAAGTTTTTAGATTACAGTGCCCGTAAATTTTCTCGAAACACCTGCTTTTAACACCTTCCTGAAAAGTTAATTTGCTGACTCTTAAAGAGAATAAATGGCTGCCATAAAACACGAAGAAGATATAAATGTCGCAGGATTTGATGAATTAAGGCGATAATTCTGTTGTCATGACAACCTTTGTAAAATGTCAAGATTAAGTACCCCACAGTGAAGAATTATTCAGGTTGTGTGGTTTAGCTGAATAGTTTTTGGGTGGGGTTGTTTTCATGGGAATTTTGTTACTGCCATAAAATAAATTGAAATAAATAAACATACTTTTTGGTATGTAAAAAATAACGGAAATTGAAGATATGTTATTTACCCCATTTGTGGGGTATTTTATTTCCTCAGGATATAAACAGTAAATATATATATTCAAATGCATTGGTTTAGTCTGTTGCACTGCTCAAGCTGGCATGACTGTTCATGCTCGAGCCTTTCTCAACTCCCTCAGGAGTGTACAACCGATCAGCAGCTATCGTAGTCAGCAAACAAAGACTCAGCACTCTATAATTACCATCACTGAGGATATAGTAGCATATATATAAGCCTATATAAAAACAATATATTATTTTTAAATAGCCAAGTAGCCATTTAGGTGAACTGGTTTTAAGGAAGCTTCTCAGTTCATCTACGATATGGGTGGATTCGAACCTGTAAACATGCACACACAGGTCCAACACCTTATCCACTAGGCTAATAAACACACAGTAGAGATCACAGCCAATCACAACTCTCATGTTAACAATTTTATAAGAATATGCTTATAAAGTGCGGCCGAGCAAAACAGGATTTCGAACCTAGAACCTTCATAGGAGTTTGTTATTGCCTTTTAACCACTAGACCAGCCATTGGTAAAACCAAAAACGATGGACATGGGCTACAATGCAATGTAGCTTTTAGACTTTCATGCGATCGACATTTTAACAGCCAAAACAGCCCACGCGAGCAATGAATATGTTCTAATTTTAGTACTTTTGTTCCAATAACGTTTAATGACATAAATCTAAAACTGGGGTATTTTAGCAATAACACCATGTTGTTTATGCTTGCTGCGTTAGAATAGCGATGTTTCCATGGTATCTGATGAAAATTTAATATCAATTGACAACAAACAATGATTTGACAAATCTGTTTAAAGCTTCACTAATTCTCATTGAAAGAACAGCATGGCCAAATGAAAATATTAAATGGAATGTGTTCAGCTTTTGGAAAATCATTATGTAAATGCTGACTCAAATGATCACACAACATTGTGAAATTGGGAAATATTTAAACCAAAGTGATGAATTATTTCTGTTATTGTTAACAACACAATGTAATAGAAAAAATGAATTTAACTCCACGATTAAGGGCACCTACATGATTAAGGACACCTACATGAATTAACTATTTAAGTTGTATTACTATTAAAGTGGTATACAGTCTATTCTGTCAAATTTAAACAAAATAGTCTATTGTAAAAGTAAACTATATTTCTGACTGATTAGATAATCATCTACAGTTAGGTAAACAATCAGTAATTGAATTAAAACAAAGTACTATGAAATAAACATATCCTTATCTAAATTAGACAAAAATTGTATGGCAAATTATTTTATTTTATTTATAATACATGTATCATTGACTTTGCAAATAAATTAATAATTTACTATTTATGTCAGAGGTTATTTTACTTTTTTGTTACACCAAAGATACTAAGTTTAATTATGGTTATTCAGATGGTACACATTTTTACAAAGCCATGTTACTAAGTTCAATTAGCTTTATTGTAACAGTTAATTTCAACTTATTAATCTTATAATCAATAATGAAGCAGGTTGTCCATGCAAAATTTTGACAATACAATCCAGTTTCACTTAAAATTCCAGCTATTGTATGAATATGACAAAAATGAAAGAAAAAGAGTCGTTATTGATCTGACTTCATTTTAATAATATTAGTTTGACATACAGTAGCCTGGCAGCAGTGCTGTCACATTTCGCTGTATTTTGCAACAGGTTGAATAAATATTTTCTGGACAGCATACACGCATCTGTGCCAACTATCACCATCTCACATCAGTGAAAACTAGAAATTAGGTTTTAGCAGCGGTAATGGCTAAGTCATTCAGTGATAAATGTGACGAATGTTATAAATTGTTCTGTACAGAATTGATGTAAATATATTCATCTGGGTAGACCACGTGCGTTTGAATTTATGGATGTGTCAGCTGTACTATGTAATAATATTAGCTTGACATACAGTAGTAGCCTGTGCTGTCACTTTTCGCTGTATTTTGCAACCAGTATAAATGATAAATGACGCTAAGAAATAAATTCAGGCGCTCGTGGTGTAGACAACGTAGACAGTTTGTGTTGTTTCAAGCTAGGATATTCACTATTGGATGCAGGACAAACTCGTTAAAGATTTATGTCATTAAATGTTATTGAAACGTAAGTACTAAAACTAGTCTTTATTTCACATTGAAGTCATTTAAATGTTCAGTCGTAAAATGAGTTTGTCCTGCATCAAATAACAACATTAAGAAATTTTAAGAAGCAGCAGTTGAAATTGCCGATTCAATTCATGGTAATGATGATTGTGAAAAAATATCAGCGTTTCAAGATTAGTAATAGCGTGTGCACTCTTTATTTATCAGTATAAATTAGATTAAGGTAGATAGGAAGGATGTAAAACTGGTGGTGGTGGATTAGGGCTTTACATCCTGTATTTCTGCACCTGATGGGCTAATTAGGACAGGCAGGGACCATGGCAATGAGATGAAGGATGAAACAGCCATCCAACGTAGGCTTGACCGGGAATTGAACCCGGGACTCAGTGGTTGGAAACCCAGCATGCTACCACTGAGCTGGGCCCCCACCCCCGGAAGGATGTAAAACTGTGTGCACATATAATCCCACAAAAAAATATTATATAAAATATGCTACATGGCTCTCATTCTGCAAACTCAGACGCAGATGAGGGTCATGCTTGCTTGGCTAGACATACAGTGGGTTTCTAAACAGTAAATGAGAAGTAAATTATGATTTTGATGTATTTTCACTATTATATATATAAGATAAGATAAGATAAGATAAGATAAGATAAGATAAGATAAGATAAAACTTTATTTATAGTTGGTGTAAAACAAACAATAGAACATAAGCTATAAAGCTTTTAGCCGACTGATAAAATAACAATAACAAAATGAAAATATATATACAGATGATTTGAAAGAGATTATGACTGAATTATACAATGATCATAAATTATTTTGCTGACATATTATGCATGATCCACAATTACACTTTCCAGGGAACTGCAACATGTTAATAAATCTTTGAACTTATCTAATTCATCTACTTCTTTTAATTCAACAGGTAAAGAATTCCAAATCATAGCACCTTGGTACATAATAGATCTGAAACCATATTGCATAGTGTTGTAAACAGGCTTGACTAGCTTAAGATTATCTCTTATCTCATATGGTGTAATCTGCCTGGTAAAGAATGAACTTGTTATAGGTTTTGCTATGTCATGGAGTACTTTATACACAAATTCTACTAGACTAGTTTTCCTTGCTATATTATATAATCTTTTATTGACAACGTAATATCACTCTACTGAAGTTTCACATATTTTTAGAAAGCCACTGATATATATATATATATTTTTGGTCAGGATGAATTTCAGCAAATTTAGAGAAATCTGGTGAAAATTTAGTACAATAACAAAACTACATGCTATATCATGTCCATACCAAAACGTCGTCATGGTTATATATTTGAGTTTGTATGTGATGTTTCTTAAAATATCTTAATTAAAAAATTGATCCTAAGTGGTGCTTTATGATTTTATTACTTGCTCTTATTTTTATACGTCTTTTATGTACATATTTATATATATTTATATATTTTTAGATCATTGTTTTATGTTTTTTTTTGTGACAGGACCATCTTGAAAAACAGCTTTGTCTCAATGTTGTTATTCTGTTTTTAAATATATTGGAATAAATAAATAAATAAATAGATGTTATGTAACATGACGCAACAGCTTCAAGGTGACTTTAAAATTTGCATAACATGGTAAATTCTAAATTATCACTTCCAAAATATAAGATTGTGGGTGCCATTTATGTCCTGTGCAGAATTGTAGTCGACATACAACCATGCAAACTACAGCAATATCAAAACTTTTGCAACAGACTGTATTACCATACCACACTGGTAACATTTAACCCTACTTTACCCTTTCTTGCACATGCATATCTTTGCTTTCTCAACCCTCCTATGGGGTTGTAACCATCCAGTATTAACTGGCCATCTTTTCATGTACCCTGGGGGGACTATGAATGATCTCATGCTATGAGAAAACGGCAGGGAAAATGCTGAATGAATACTGACAGCGGAACACGGACAGTGAATGATAATATAGGAATGCAGGCAGCGAAAGGCCATCAAGAAAAACAAAGAACTACTTCAGCAGATAGCTCATGAATATAATTATGAAGCACAAATGCTATGCTCTCCACAAAAGAGAAAATGTGGACCCTGGAATTTACTGCAAAGTGCATATTCTAGTGACTCTGTGGTGTATTTAATTAGGCAGTAGAATAATTGAATAATTCTGAAGGGATAAATAAAAAAAACATGAGTCATAAGTTACTGTTTTTTTTACTTATAGTGAAGGAACTTCGTGGAGATAGTGTCCACGTTTTCTTATTTCTGTATATATATCTCAAATGAATGTTAGAGTGATATTATACGATTTTACACAATACACAAAATAATGAATATTGTAAATTATAGCATTATTGATAAATATCCAGATAGATAGATAGATAGATAGATAGATAGATATAGGAAGTGCAGCTATATGAAACTGTACCTTTTTACTGCAACTAGATTTAACAGGAAAGTCTGTAAATTGTTATATAATCTTCAAATTGATTATGTTTACCATTATTTATTATGTTTACCATAATCTAAATCTGTACTGAAATGTAGTTTTGTCCATTTGTCTATTTGGACATATTACTTTTTATCCATCTTCGTGTACTTTCACATTTGTTTGTCTCAATAAAATATCTATCTCTCTATGTAAACAAACATAGGAATACTATTAATGGTCTGGGAAAAACACGAGTCGGGGAAAAACTGTCACGTGAACCAACTTTGTTATATTACCTTGCAAACACAGACAGTGACAACCACGCCACGACGTTTAACTAACATTGCCACTATATATAGATAAATGGATCCCACTGTACTCTGTTTCTATGCTGAAGCAAGTAAAAGACCCCACCCATGGGGTAAATGTGTAACATGGGTGGACTCCTCCTCTCTCTCACCTCATCAATCAACCTTCGATAGTGGCAAGAACTTGCCATTTAGAGGGATGCATTTTCAATATCTATCTAGAAAACCTGACAAAATCATAATAAAAAAAAAAATGTAAGAAAAGAAAGCAAAAAAAAAAAAAAGCCGGCCCTGAAAGAATATTTTAACAGTATTTAAGGTGCCAATATTGTAGAACATTGTAAAGTATTTTAAAAGCATTTAGATTAAGATATTGTATAATATATGGTAATTAATAATTAGCGTAATAATGCGAACAGCACAGCAAAATGTTATATAGGATATAGCCAATATGTCTTCCGATTAAAATTCAACTAACATTTTTTACTCCAAATTGCCTGAACATTATATACTTTGGGTTGAGTATGAATAACAACACCTTGTATTAGAATTTAGAGAATTAGTTTAATTGTAATAATTTATATGACCATTTTTGCTTAACTAACAGCGCACCCACGGCCAGGTAGCATACTCACAATGTTAATGATAACACTTTAGGTATGAAACTTAAAGCTGCACTGTCTGTCAAATTTGCGATCTTGTAAGACTCAATCAAATAGTTCATAAATAACCTTTATTAATCAAGGAACACTAAATTTGTGTGATCTAGTGATTTTTCAGACATTAATTACTAAAACATAAATTATACATTGAGAGAAAATCCAGACCAAAACATTGGAAACGCAATGGAAATGACATCATCACCATTGTTCAGTATTGTGATGTCATCACTGGGTTTGTTTGCATATTGAGTTTTTGATGGCATGAAAAAGTAATATTTATATTATTTATTGTAAATTAAAACTAAATTGTTGACTAAAAATGGGCATGTAAAGGTAAAATATATCATGGAACAAGAAGGCAGTATTGATTTATATCATTACTTTTATGTGCATATTTGACAGACAGTGCACCTTTAACCAATAAAACCTTAAGAATTACCTTTGGATTAGCAGGCCACACTGGGCCACTGAGAGCCGAACAAGCTCATTTCGCGACTTGGAACTAAATCAGAACAAAGTACTTCATATTTAACTATAATTTAGCTGTTACCATTCTTTTTGCTTTAAAATACAAATTGTAAAAAGGTGGAAATTTCAAATGATGACAAATGGCGAGGGCTGTTGAATTCAAATGAATTTTTTGTAATTGAACTAAATGAACTTGCACTAAAAGATGCTAGATTGCAGTTTTTAACAGAGTAAAACAAATTTACAGTGCCCACCACAATTAAGACAACTCCTAGGGAATCACTGAAGTGGTCTTAATATCGAGGTAGTCTTAATATTGGGTTGTATAATTAGTTGCGGGGTTTCACCATGCTAATTGAGGAATTAAGAATAAAAAAAATATGTATTGACTTTGAACAAGGTGAAAAAACTGCAAACATAATATGAACTTATTTATATATAAGATTGTATGTGATATTATTCAAATACACCTGTCCTAATAATTCCTTGTTTTGACTACATTTTATTTTACACGGGTCTAGTTGATTGGTCTAGTGGGTAAGGTAGTAACTAGCTCGTGTTTCAGACTCAACTCCCACATACTGCAAACACGCTTCAAGCTTCTCTTTTATATGCACAACTTTGACAGTCTCAATGTGTTATTTATGTATATTGTGAATAATATTCTGTCCTGTAGGAATTTATGCGACAATATCATAATCAAAGATGAATGCCATCCTTCTTATTCTATTTTTACCTTTTTAGGAACTGGAACACTTTTATGGACTTTTTGTGGTAACAAGCATTTTAATAAAAGTTTGTACATTTTTTTAATGACTCATAAATTATCTGTTTGCATCATCTATTTATTTATTTATATTCATGATTTACATGTTTTTTTAATTGTTTAAATGAGCTCAGTAGCAAAATGCATTCTATTGTATTTAAATGGAAATAACTGGTTCAGTAAAGTGTGTCATGTATTAAATAACTGCAACATTGAATATGATATTAGTAACCTCAGAAACTTTGACATTGATAATATCTCTAACACAGTGAAACTAAGACTCTATGAAGCCGAACATGAGCGACTTATAAATGCAATAAATGACAGTTCACAACAACCAAAACTTAGGACATATAAACTATTTAAAACTGATTGTAGAATAGAACCTTATCTTGAATTGCAACAAATTCGCAAAGTGTTAACTAAAATAGCTAGATTTAGGACAAGTTCACATAGCCTGAAGATTGAAACAGGTCGACACCATAAACCAATAATTCCTGCTCCAAATAGAATATGTGAAAAGTGTACGTTAAACTTTGTAGAAGACGAAATTCACTGTTTGATTGTCTGTCCTGGTAATGAGCAACACCGTGTTAACCTTTTTTTGAATGCAACTAAATTTATTAACAACTTCTTGTCTCTAGATGATATAACTAAGTTTACAGCAATAATGACAAACAAGGAACCTGAGTTATTAATTAGTTTAGGAAAGTTTCTCCTTCAAGCTGATGTGTAGAGAAAACCATCTCCTGTATCCACACAGTTATTAATTTAGTTTATTAGTTTATTAGTTATGATGTGCTTGTCATGTTTTGGACTTTGAGAGTGAAATGTTTTTATTAGCGGCTTGTATTTTTTTTTTCTATTGTGTATGTGGATTTTAAACACGTATTATAAGTTAACTTGGTGGCTGGAACCTTGATTATTGAAATTTTATTGCTTTCTGTACTTACATTAATGTCTCTTTCATGTTATCTTTTAACTGAATGACATATGTATCATTTATGATATTTTACATGTCAATAAAATCTATATATATATATGTATTATTATAAATTGGCAAATTTATGTTCTATCTATCTATCTGTCTATCTATCGATCTATCGATCTATCGATCTATCGATCTATCTATCTATCTATCTACCTATCTACCTATCTACCTATCTATCTATCTATCTATCTATCTATTTACCTGTCTATCCATCTATCAATCTATCTATCCATCTGTCTATCTATCTATCTATCTATCTATCTATTTATCTGTCTATCCATCTATCCATCTATCTATCTATCTGTCTATCTATCTATCTATTTATCTGTCTATGCAGCCGACAGCGCCTTGTATTTTTTTTTTAATTGAAAATAATTTATTTTGCAATTAACAAGAATACAGCATGATACATTTAAAATTATTACATATTCTATTAGTGTTAAATTGCCAGGAGACCCCAAAGAACCTCAGTGGGTTGTGTTAAGGGCCACCTTAAATTGATGCAATATTTATTTAATATTATAATGCTAGAAAAAGAAAATAATATGTATTGCAGTGTCTATGCTGAGGCAAGTAACCCCATCAATACTTTTTCAGATCCTTGTGTGCATTTTGACATGCCAAGCAATTAAATCCAAGTCATGATGTACTCTAAGAATATACGAGAAGTTAATGTAGAACTTTGTCATAGTGGTAGATAACAGGTTATTTGGTCATTTTAGCTGACCATTTGAGCGAAAAGATCACTTGAATTGAGATAATTGCAAAATAAAACCATAATCTCAAACATACAATATCAAGTCAATCTATACACATCTAATTTCGAGCGATATTTAGAAAACATTATTTTGGTAGATTGAACAATTGTTTAAACACTAATTAATTAAATATTAATAACAAAAATCATATATATATATAATGGAAGATTTTGACTTACCTATAAATGACATGTACTTTTTCCCTTCTTCGCCAATATTTCCATAAAACATTTTTAGCATAATACTTCTATCCGAGTTGTTTTTTCCTTTAATTTTCCAAGAAAAGTCATTTTTTCTAAACTTTCATAAATTGGAACTTCCATTAGTTTCAGAATATATATATATGTCCTTGCGTTTTTTTGTCATTAGAGTACAAAAGAATTCATTTTGTCCTTCCTAAGAATCCTTTAGTGACTTGTCCGGACCTTTTTTGTCCTTAATTAAAGGCTGACATTAGAAGACTCTTCAGGTTCACATTGTAGTCTCCCTTAATTTGTCTTAAGCCTTAAGTCTCACGTAGTAAATACTAAATTACATTTTCAGATTACTATTAACATAAAAGCCATGCTTATTTCCCATTGTTTTGTTGCGAGCAATTTTAAATTGCAGAAAGTGTTTCGCAAGATGATGTTTTAATTCCACAGTTTTTTTGAAAATATTACAGACCAACATGCGAATATAATTCTTAAGATAAAGAAAATATTTCTTGTTATGACTGTAGGAGTTTTTTTTGTTAAAAAACTATTTGATATTATTATATTTTGCCTGGTTTCAAATCAGGTATAATTCGAACCGTTTTGCAGCACTTCTGCTGTCATTTTTAACACATTCCGACCGTTTGTAAATAATGTATTTTTGTCATCAAAATTGCAACAAATACAGATCTATAGAATAGTTCTCAACGAAATAAAATCCATTTGTACTGTTATAGATATCACGATGAAATTGTTTTCAGATATAATCCTTCACAATTCTCATGTTCAAACTGTCAAACACTAATTTTGTAGTCAATTCCTATGAAATCCTAATTGAACAATAAAACAATATATCCTTAAATTAATCCACATAAATGCACACAGTTGATGATGAGATCTTAAATGCAGGTCTGTGCCTCACTATAACATTGACTGCAGCACACCTATGTTGCCAGCTCAGCAGCTAGGCTCCAACTGAGCTGTTTTTCCCATCCCAGGACATCAAAAGCAACTAGGAGGCTGGCTGCCGCATCCATGGGTGTTTTATAAGCATCACAGAGATGCTAAAGAGATGCTGCAATTCTGAAGCTGCTATAATAGAACATACTACACTCTCATTAAAATGTTAAGAACATTTTTTTTTAACATTTTAATGTGAGTGTCGAAAATACCCGCCCTGTCGATAATACCCTCCTTTACGGTACTTTATTATTAAATCATATCAAAATGTCCTTAATTGTTGCACCATGCATAGTTGATAATTGGTAAAATATTGAAATTTAATAGATTGATATATATATATTGAAATTTTACTTGATATTTTAGGTAGGCTGTACTATGTAGTATGTACTATGTAAATGTTTCAATGACACTGGGTGTGAAGCTTAATTAGCCAGCTTGTACGACCAGCTGCCAGATGCAGACATAATGATGAGATGATAAGCCTGTAATTCATAATCCACACCATGGTGCACATTCACCCCATGGGTGGGGTCTTTTACTTGACTCAACATAGACACCGAGTACAAGGCACCTCCTTTTTAACATCGTATGCGATCGAAAGCCAGCTCAGGAAAAGTGCCTGGGCCGGGAATCGAACCTGGGACCTCCTGCATAGCTGGCCTATGTGGAATTGGTAGTTTTACTGCCGCATTACCATGTAATCCTAAATGTATAAGAAGGTGGGCAGCTACTTATTTTCTCTATAATTTCCATAATTTAATTTCCAGAAGAGTCTTATATTATTGCTAATTGGTGGTGTAATTGCAGCACTCCAATTGTGAAGCAATCTGGTTAAACACTCTTGTTTATTATAATGAAAAAAGTAAATCGATTGCTTGAGATCACTGCATAATAAGCATAATAATCAGAGAAATTTTACTGAGCACAATTATCAGGTATCTTCCAAGGTTGTTGAACACTTAGTGAAATGCTAAAATGTACTTCCAATTAACTAATGCATTCTTTTGGTTTGTCCGAGAAATCTGATGTTCGCTGTGGGATCTGGAAGAGTTTCTCGGGCTATCTTTTGGTCAGCTAAATAAATTTTAATTGTCAGGGCTCTAATGACATTGATTCTAGTTTATACTTATTTGCAGTTAAACTAGAGATCCATTATTTAACTCACTTTTGCTTGATACATCTTTGATTCGTTTGTCTATCTATAGCATATTATTAAACAGTAATATTTCAGTCAGCTTTTTGTTGAGTGATGATAATCAAATTTTGAGATATGGAGATGGATATATTAATGTGCAGTATTATGTACCGTGTACCATGTAATTGGAAATAAAACAATATGTAGAACAATGAAATGTTAATAAATTATTGCAAATAGAACTGAAAGGACCTTGTCTTGTTTAGTTTACTAGCTATGATCAGGGTCAATAATCATAGAGCTTCCATAAGTATTTTACAAATGATGCATGATTATTTGTTAATGTGTCTCCTGCTCATAAAAAATAATGGTGTTTTTTGGAGAAGTATTTAATTAACCTGCTAGAAATAGATTTTATCCCCCTTTATTGCTAAAATATCACCAAAGTATTGACTTGCATAATAATTCTGCATGCAATTCTGCATGCAAGGTAAATCTGTTCCAAAAGATGTTGTTATTTCATGTTATGTTGTTTGTTTATTCATATTATTCAAATAATATTACATTATCCGAGTCCACTCTGCTACTGTGAGCCAACCAGAATGCTTCACCGTCAGCCAACATGGGTGTATATTGGGTGCTTAGAGTGTAGTTATGTTGGATGGCTACAGGGTATGTTGGACGGCTGCACAATGAGTAGAGAATAAGCAATTGCGTATGGTGTGTCAGTCAACATAAAGTTTTATGGCCCAGGGGAAGCATTGGCCAATAAAATTTGCCTCATCCCACAAATTCTATGTTGGACTCCTTACCATCCACTATTGTTATACTACTTTTTGTTTCTCTCATGGGGAATATAAATGTTGTAATGTTGGCAGGTTTATCTCAGATTTTATGCTCAAGTCATGCATTTATGTCAAGATTTTGAAAGTTTGCTGTTGGTGCTCTCCACCATGATATTCCAGAGACTGCAAGACCTTCCAATTGCTTCCAATGTGCAATGGTGCATGCTGCACAAAACTGTTTCTCTCCTTAGCTGAGATTCTTACTCTAAATGGAAACGATGTTACAAAGAACGTTTGGACAGTATGTACATGTGACTGCAAAACACTTGCCAATTTTCATGCAGCACACACTGTTCGTGAAATGTCAATGGTGAGGGATGGACTGGCAGAGTTAAGGGGGGTTCTCACATAGCCGGTTTTCCCGGTAAAGCTGTATTGCTCTCGTAGAATGATGTAATACCCCATTTTGACGACTTCACCACAGTTGTTGGAAGCAAAAAGGGGGGGGGGGGGTGCTCAAGGCTACGGGTGAGTTGGCGGCAGCGTGGTGTAAAAGCACAGACCATGGCGGATCACACGTAGGATACGTACCAGACCTGACGGATGATGCCCGGTCTGATGCCGGGTGAGCCAAGGGTAAATCACGTTTACGACGGGAGACTCCACGGCATCTATGTACGACCCGCAGGCTTGTATGTGTGAGGGGCGTATCAAGCACGAGTCAATCACGACTGTGAGGGTTACAAGGAACGACCCGGCGAGTTAGCTACGTGAACTACGTGTATTACGTTTGAAGGCCGGCTGTCACGGTGGAGGGGGCAGATGTGAATATATAAATTTGCTGCTTGTCTGTAGCCTTCATTCTGCTCCTCTTTACCACAGAGGAAGGACCATGGCACAACCAACAGCCATTGTTAAATTGGCTCAGGCCAGCTTAGAATTAAATCTGCAATGAGCAACTCTTGCACAGGTTATTGTGCACGATGAAGAACAGTCAAGAAGAGCTGCAGAAAAAAGATGAGCAGTCATCAAGAGGAGAAGGAAGAGATATTGGGTGAGGCCATGGCTCTTGTGAAGACCTCAGATTGGCCAATACGAATGCTTGATGAATGAACTATTGATGGAGGATAGAACCCACTACAAGAACTTTGTGAGAATGCAGCCAGACATGTTCCAAGAGCTGCTTGCCAAAGTTGGGCCTAGACACCTTTTGGAGGAAAGCTTTGGAGCCAGGACTCAGGATTACCATCACCCTGAGGTATTTGGCAACTGGCAACAGCTACAAGCCATTGATGTATGGCTTCAGGGTGGCCCACAACATAATCAACAACATCATTCCTGAAGTCTGTGAAGCCATCATAGCTAAGTATGCAGAAGATGTCATCTCCTGTCCAACAACACCAGAAGAGTGGAGAGAAGTTGCACAGCTGTTTGAGACAAGATTGAACTTTCCCCATTGTATTGGTGCCATAGATGGGAAGCATGTGGCCATCAGGTGTCATCCTCAAGGAGGTTAACTCTACTATAACTAAAAGGGCTTCCATTCCATTGTACTTATGGCTCTTGTGGATGCAGACTACAAGTTTATGTATGTGGATTGTGGAGCAAATGGTTCTGGATCTGATGGAGGAGTTTTTGCTGCTACAGCCCTGATGGAAGCTCTAGAAGATGGAACCATTGGATTACCTCCTCCTGAACCTATTGCTGGTGGTGACAGACCTGTACCGTACTTCATCGTTGGGGATGATACCTTCCCTTTGAGAACCTGGCTGATGAAACCACTGCCTCTGTGCAACATGACCAGGCAGCAGAGGATCTACAATTACAGACTTTCCAGAGCCAGAAGAATTGTGGAGAATGCCTTTGGTATCCTGGCATCAAGGTTTAGGTGTCTGCTAACCACTATGCCCCAGAAAACCAAGACTGTGGAATCTTTAGTCCTTGCATGCTGCTGCCTCCACAACCTCATGAGAATCAGATATCCGACAACCCAGAACAACATGCTTGACCATGAAGATCCAGTCATCCATCAGGTCAATCCTGGGTCTTGGCAGGAAGCTGAAATGCCAGCACATAGGATCAGAGGGAACTATGCTACCCAAAGTGCCAAGTTACAATGACTGTACTTGGTGGACTATGTCAACTCAGAGGAAGGAAGTGTCCCATAGCAAGACGATGTTGAGCGGTGTCGAACTGGTAGGAAGGTTATCACTGCCAGACAGCAAGGATCCCACCAAAGGAGGGTTCATGGAAGAGGAACCAGGCACCACTGGAGATGGTACAGCAGAGAAGCTACCCAATGAAGATGAAGGCCCAGGTCCAGAAGACTAAAAGGTCTTGGCAGGCTGGAACGTGGCAACTGAAGAAGCTCCTGTAAGCTGTAAAGAAGCTGAAGCAGACAGCTGTGTAAACATCGTCTGCAAGGTAGTCCAGCTGAAACATCTGGGCCTGCTGCTGCTGCTGATGGAGCTGCTGCTGCTGCTGAAGAATCAACTGCTGCTGTTGCTGCTGCTGCTTGTTCCTCCTAACTTGTTGTTTCAGCTGCAGGAAGAATGACATCAGCTGGGCTTCGACGTCGTCATAGGTGTGCAACTCCAACTGAAGACACTCAGAATAGATGTAGTCCATCATTGATCGGATTCTCTGGGTCTTCTGATCTGCAGAGGAGGAGGAGGAGGAGGAGGAGGAGGAGGAGGAGGAGGAGGAGGAGGAGGAGGAGGAGGATGATTAGGCTGTGCGATTGCTTTCATGAGCTGGTCAATCCTTGCTGCTGGACTATGTCAGCTAATTTGGAGCTTGATGCAGAAGAATGATCACCAATATTCTTCCTCTTCTTGAAGGGACCACACTTGGTTGGCGCTGGGAAGACTGGACTTGGCTCAATGTAAATTTCTTCAACTTCTTCCACTTCCTCAGGCCCAGAATCTGCCTGCCCTGCACTGGAACTGTCATCCAAGTTGGGCAGTTGCTCCTTTGTCTTCTTTAGGTTGACAGCTTGACGAGATGGCACCCTGGAGATGTGTTGCTCAAGGAACCCAAAGTTGGCGATAATCCACTTCTCCTTCTCTGTCGGATTTCTCTTGGCTGTACCGGAAGGACCCTGCTTGATGACCTTCCCAGCACTGGTTCTGATAGACTCCAGCCAGGTCTTCAACTGTAGCCCAGTACAGGGTACACTGAGGGTCTGTGCCTTGTCCTCGATGAGCCTCATCTTCCTCTGATGATCCTTGTAGTCACGTCTGCTCCTGTCATAGAATATGTCATTCTCCCGGTACCAGTCAGCAATTTCTTGCTCATCATTGGGAGGTAGAAAAAGCTTCTCAGTCTTTCTTCTTGGCTTCTTCTGAGATGCAGCAGGAGCAGTGGCAGAGGAGGCCTGGGTGGCAGGAAATTGACTGGCCTCACTATCATCATCTTCTTCTTGGGTGTCTCTCTTTTCCTTGTCTACATCAAAGTCTGGATCTCTGTTGCTGTCATCCATGTCAACATCAGAAGACTTGGCAGAAGAATTGGCAGGATACTTGGCAGAAGACTTGGCAGGATACTTGGCAGAAGACTTGGCAGAAGACCTGGCAGGAGACTTGGCAGGAGACCTGGCAGGAGATGTGGCAGGAGACCTGGCAGGAGACTTGGGAGGAGACCTGGCAGGAGACCTTGCAGGAGATGTGGCAGTAGCGTGATAAGTAGAACTGGCAGGACTAGCAGGAGCTGCAGGAACACTGGATTCTTCAGACTCAAACAATTCTTCCCCAGAGGCAAGTGCAGAAGAAGAGCCTTCTTCTTTCCAAGATTGCATCTCTTCTTGGGTCCCATGGTGAAATGGTAAAGTTGAAACAGCAAACAGGAACAGCACCAGCAGCAGAGAAGAATACGGCGAGGTCGATCAGTTTCTGTCAAAGGCAGAGGTGTGAATGAAGTTTGCGTCACTGCGACTGATTATATACTGCTGGCCGAGGTCACGTGACGAGCCAACCGGCCCTGCAACCGTCGTTCACCTAGCAGCCGGTGACTTACTCGTGGCACACGTGAGTTACATATAGTGTACGTAGGTATTGACTTTTCTATACGTAGAAACCGGTGACTTATCCATGGTACACATAGAAGCCGACGGTTTAATCTTCGCACACATACCTCTCCCGCCGGGTTCTTGACACCCACGTATGAGACAGTTAACCAGCCGGCTTCTACGAGTGTCTCACATGTGACTTGGCATATGTCATGAGTGCCTCTACGGCAACGACGGCTTCACTATGGTTGCTAACTACCCGCAAGTTTTCTACGGAAGTTTTGAACATGAGCAAAACATCCGTCGATTTTGGCGGTTGTTCTCAGTTCGGGGACGACTGCTAGGAATCAAGTATATGTGTTCACCATCTTCTACGACAACCGCCCGATAACCACGGTTGCAGTACGGATGGCCAAAATTGCGCAATATTACCTCATTCTACGAGAGCAATACGGCTTTACCAGGAAAACCAGCTATGTGAGAACCCCCCTTAAGACTTTACTGTATAATAATATATAAGTAAGTAAGTAAGTATGTAAGTAAGTAGGTAAGTAGCTAAGTATGTAATAGCTAAGTAAGTAAGTAAGTAACTAAGTATTCCTGAACTAATCAAATTTTAATATGATAATGCAAGGTATAATTTGAACCCATTTTCAAAAGAGCAGGTCCACACCCGAACCATTAGACCACCCAGCTGTACAGAATGATGTTATTTAAGAGATGAAACCCAGAAGCTGGTTACCTGTTTGAGTTAAGCTTAACCAGAACAGGCATGGTTCCATTTGATGATATTAGCCTGATCAGTAACTGCATCCCAGGGTTTCTAGATTGATGAGGGGGTAAATCCCATATATGATGATGTAGGTCAAAGACAAGGTTGGCTTTATTGCAATATAACTTGCATCTTACCAAATATTACAATGGAAGACCACGATTAAAACAAAATATGGATATCACAATAATGGAAATAATTTTTAATAAACCTAGTTTGAGAATTTTAAGAATGTTATCATACTTTTGTGAAATTCTAATGTTACCTTATGTTTTTATCTCAATGCTACTGGGTCTTAAGCTAAGTAAGCTTATGTGACCAGCTGCCAGAGGCAGATGTAATGATGAGATGATAAGGCTTGGAGTCCACACCATGTTACACATTTACCCATGGGTGGGTCTTTTAGTTGCCTCAGCATAGACACAGAGTACGAGGCACCTCCAATTTTACGTCTCATGTGATCGACATCCAGCTGGGATGTAGCTCATGAAGAGTACCCGGGCCTGGGATTAAACCCGGGTCCAGGGACTTTCAACAGCGCTGGCCAATTATTATTATTTCAACTTTTATTGCCCTGATGCTTAATTGCTTAAAATGACGATTTCAAAGGCCAACTAAGCGAAAACCTGTGAAATCTGAGGAAATACGGACTTTCATTAGGGCATGCTCAACTTGCAAATTCCGAGTGTCCTCTCCTTCTCTAATTCCTCCAAGGTAGGACTTATCATTGCCTGCTTAGTTGGCCCTAAGCAGCCATTTGAGTGATTTTGGCCGCCATCTTGGATTTCACCCCTTTATCTTAGAAATATTTTTTGGAGCTTAGGCTCATTAAAAACAGCACCAAAAACTGAGGGGGTGCACCAAATTTCATAGCTTTGTCCACTCAGTAATGATTTTCATGCCAAGAGCCTCCACTAAATGTGGAATTGACGGATATCTTAACGATTAGGCCACCTACCCTTATTATGATTGATTGCATGCTACTCTTTGTGCTAGTTGCACAATGCTAGACATAAAATTTATCACATCATCACCTTTGCCTCCGGTGGCATTTTCCAACGTATATGATAGATAGATAAATAGATAAATAGGAAAATAGCTAGGAAGATAGATCGATAAATGAAGGATAGATAGATAGATAGATAGATAGTAGGTAGATAGATAGTTAGATAGATGGGTGGATAGATGGATGGATAGATAGATAGATAGATAGATGGATAAATTTGCTTGGATGATTAATGTTTTGTGTAGTTGCATTGATAGGCATGATTAACATAATAACATCTCATGAACCTTGAAAGTCAGTATTCGAACCCAGGACCTTCACACTAACTTCACAGGTCCTGCAAATCCCTCCATGACCATTGTTCAGAACACAGATAATCCTGTGTGACAATAGGAATACCTTCCTCAAGGTTTTGAAAATTCTTTCAAAAAGTTTGCCTTCTCTTCCATTATCATTGTCACAAGAATGGAACAACTCTCTTCAATGTATAGCACAAGAAAAGGAAAACCTTCAATGAAACTTCTCTTTTTATTGAAAGAAATCTGCATTCGATTAAAATGGCCTCCGAGGCAAATGGAATTGTACAGTGAATAATGGAGGCACAATGTGTACAGTTCAGTTCAAGAACTAAGTTATTTTTTATTCTATTTTAATGCTAAGGCCATATCAATAACTTAACAATATTTAGCGGATAGTGAGGAATCCAACATAGAGTTTTGTTGGATGAGGAAAGGTTATGCCGCGGCCAACATTACTTTTCCGAATATGCTGGATAACAATGAAGCATTCTGATTGGCTCACCTCAGCTGATCACAGAAAATAACGTAAAAAGCAGTATAGGCCTACAGTACTACATGCTCATTTGTGTGACTTTCTTAAATTTTCTACGGTGGTTCACTATAATTGTACAATAGTGCCCAATAATATTATGAACATAACTGAGAATAATATCAAACAAATATTATATGACACATTTTGGAATTCACACAAAAATGGAAGTGTATGATTTAGCTTGAGGTGGCATCAGATTTTATGGTATCATTCGGACACAAGCAGCTGGACAAATACTCATACCAGGGAATAAAGTTTTGCTGGAAATACCACGAAATTTGTTATTTTTGTTCGATGCGAATGAATAGTTAGTATGGGAAAATAAATGGTTATGCTTCTGGGCACCTTTGATGTGAATAAAATGGACAAGTTACTCTGTCCAAGTGTCTAAAATAAAACGATATCTCATCCCCCAATAAGTCCAACAAACTTTTCAATGCAAGGTTTCCATGTTGGAAGCTCGTTTGGGTTACTGTGTAGATGTAAGTCATCAAGATTTATAAGGATCTAGAAACCAAACCTTGTACAAAACAGCTTGTCACGTAAGTTTTAGATGATTAGCAAAGTGGCTACGATTTCAATATATTCATCATGCCAGTTTACAACTTAATGAAGATTGTACATGTAAAAGTCAAAGATATTCGAATAATTGTGTGTAGTTTTAGATGCTCTTATATTTGGCTGAGTTTTCGTTGTAATCTCAGCTTGGCACTCAGTTGAGTAGTTTCAAAATTGAAGTGAGCCAAGCGACCCTAAAATTGGATTTAATTTATGATGTTCGCTGTAATTACATAGAAAATTAAAAGGAGAAGAGGAGGAGGAGGAGGAGGAGGAGGAGGAGAAGGAGAAGAAGAAGAAGAAGAAGAAAATAAGAAGAAAGAACAAGAACAAGAAAAGTAAGAACGTAAGGAGAATAGAAGGGAAAAAGAAGGAAAAAGTAATAGTGGTAGTAGTATTGGTAGTAGTAGTAGTAGAAGTAGTAGAAGTAGTAGTAGTAGTAGTAGTAGTAGTAGTGGTAGTAGTAGTAGTAGTAGTAGTAGTAGTAGTAGTAGTAGTAGTAGTAGTAGTAGTAGTGGTATTTAAAATGTTTTGCAAATCTATTGGTATAATTCAGATCCAAATTTCAAAATATAATCATGTTTCATTAACATACATAATTGATAGGTTCAGTGAGTGTAGCATTTTTTAACTGCATATCTGCTGTTTAAAACAGTTTAAGAAATTATTTTATTTTAACATTGGCCTATTTGTAATTAATCACAGTGTACAGCTTTAATGCAATCAGCTATCAGAAACATTGACAGATCCAATTTGTAATTACACTGTTTCACTTGAGAAAGATATTTGTGGAAAACCTCCATAAGCTTTCACCCCTTAGACCAAAATGAACTATGCCAATTTCCAGGAAATCAGACTAACATGGATGAGTCTATTGATGTTGGAGGGGGGAACAGTTAAGATTTAATAAATACCTTGGTACAATAAAACCAGGCACTTTTGACACATGGTCCTCAATTCAAAGTTGCTCCATTTTATTTAAGGAAGACAAATGTGCCATAGCTTACATGTACACAAACAACAGTGATGTAACGGCTAATTTACACAAACCTCAGAAGATTATTTGTAAAACCAATCTTAGTAAGTATCTCTATCTCTATGAGTTCTGCTAATCATAGGATATGTTATGGATTGAGATTCTGACACAAACATTTTGGATAATCATATTGCATTCAATCAGTATCATCCGGCTGTTGCGAGCTCTCGCGTGTGACGACTCAATGGGAAAATGGGAGTGTCACAGCCTGTAAATAAACACGCTTGTCTTGTTATTGTGACCATCACGTCGGCTATGAGAAATAAACTATCAATCACTATTGATGTGCCTATTATTGATGGTGAGCTTTGATTGGCTGGGTATGGAGTTTTGGTAAATATGTTCACTCCTCATTTTGCTATACAAATGTCAATATTTAAATGCATGCGGGTCTCAAACTGAGTCAGCTTATATGACCAGCTGTCAGAGGCAGATATAATGATGGGATGATAAGGCTTAAGGTCCACACCATGTGGCACATTCATCCCATATGTGGGGTATTTTACTTGCCTCAGCATAAACATTGAGTACCAATCAACTACAGTGATGCCTTGCTTTCAGAATTGACCACTATTAAGACCACCTCATTATTATGAACTTCGTGTTTTGAACCTGTCTACTCATTATTTACGTTATTGCTGCGCACATTCTAGATCACTTCACAAAAAGCGTATAATATCCTATTTTCAGCGGATTTATTCCTTTGGGAAATATAGAGCAAGTTTGAATAGATGACCACAGGTCAGAAGTGACTGGGTTAGTTCAAAATGAGTTTCCAGGGACCCTCGCCTCCCGAGGGTCCCGAGCAGAGACAGGTTTTGAACATTATTTTGAACCCGAATTTGAATATTCCTATTGTATGGTCTTTATTTAACAAAACCTGTATTACAAAGATTTATAAGCTTCAGATTAGAGCAGTCAGATTTGTTACTAATGATTTCTCTTCAAGTCACGAATCAAGAAAGTTTATTTACACCTATGCAAAGACATACACTTGTCACATACATACAATATTTTTTATTTATTAATTTTTTATTGACATGTGGTTTTACATTACAATAATACAAAACATCATACGTGGAAACATAAACCACCCAGCCCCATAAGGGCTTATTTCTGTTTTCTTGTTTCCATAGCTTTCCGCAAAAAGTTAGCCAATTGTACCTAATATTCGTTATTAATGAACACAAATTTTTCAAAATCATCATAGTTCTTATATCATTATAGGCATTACATACACATAGTACATGAAATTCATCTTCTATATTATTTGTAACAGAATTACACAGTTTACAAACTTTGTCTTCCAATGGGACATTTCTAAATCTTCCAATTTCGACATTAATTGGCAATATCCCTGCTCTAAATTGAGCTAACAATGATCTATGAATACGTGGTAAATTACATGTTACATACTTTTCCAATTAACATGACATCTTATAAATATTATAATACCTTAGTTTGGGTTTGTTCTATCTAGTAGTTTCCTAATTCTCCCAATATATCTGTTTTATTTTACATATGTGTGGGTCAAGTCCCAAAGCTTACAAGCTATGGTGGGAGTTGCTAGATGAACTAATTAAATTGATTAACTTAAAGTGTGTGGTACAACCAGCATATCTTCCACGTGTATTGTAAAAATAGCCACTGAAATGCATAACATTGCAATTTGCAAATATTAATCTTCTTCCATTTATTGTATGTGAGCTTCTGCAACCACAAAACAGTGGCGATAATATAATGTACATCACCGAAAAATTAAAGTACTTTAATTTAAAATATGCAAACACAACCAAGTATAGCTAACTTAAGTTTTACTTTTGCAAGTGCTAAAATATGGAATATTATGTCATGTTATAATAAGGGTGCTACATCATTCAACGATTTTAAAAAGTATTGAAAAAGTCCACAAGATATATATATATGGGTTTATGTTTAATAGCTTTTTAATTCATGGTTTATCCAACTTTTTTTTGTTTTAATGATGACTTAATGTCATGCAGTCACTGCCTTGTGAGAATAACAAAAGAAGTGGGTTACTGGTTAGTTTTGGCTAAACTTGAATATCGGGTAAACTCCAAAGGGCAATTGCCAGAATTTCTGTTATACTACTTTTGCTTGAAATTGTCATAGCCTTTTTCTGGTAATTGGCTTGCAAATTACAAGTTTTCTAGTTTGTTTTAATCTTGTTTTACTAGCCACAAAACAGCTTGCGTACTAATGTTTTGTTTTATCCATGTGACTCTATATTAAATTTCTTTTTATCGTTATTCAACATGACAGTTCACATCATGGCATAGGTATTATTCGCATTATAAAAGACCATGAATTTATATTAGCACTATTGGTGGTCTTCATGATGAAGTTTCACTGTTAATCTACATTTTGTTTTGAGCGAAACAAACTGGTTCAGATGTTTACAGCAGTTACCATGGTAACTAATCTGTACCCAGAGAATGGTCAACAACTCCCTCAAGACCAACGTGAGGATAGTTTAGCTGTAGGGCACTTTCCCTTAAAGCTAATGGCTTTTGGCACCTTACAAGCGATTCATCATTTTTCTCTCATTGCAATTACAGCGAAGGATAACATGCTCGATTGGCTCATTGTTGAATCTGCTTTAATACTGTCTGTGCTATTGGCTCAGTGTTGGCTCAGTGTTGGCTCACCATTGGCTCACTGTTGGCTCTCTGTTGGTTCGCTGCTGGCTCACTGTTGGCTCGCTGTTGGTTCGCTGTTGGCTCTCTGTTGGCTCACTGTTGGTTCGCTGTTGGCTCTCTGTTGGCTCGCTGTTGGCTCACTGTTGGTTCGCTGTTGGCTCACTGTTGGCTTGCTGTTGGCTCGCTGCCATAAAATGATCATCTTTTTTAGCACAGTTAAACGTTTATAAGCAAGGCCAGCTCAAGGTGCAAATGACCAGATTTGAATATTTATTATGGATTTCGGGGCATTAAGCTTAGTGTAAATCTATATCAAGGACAATGAGATCTTCACAACTTACACTGAAGACCAACTGGACACAGATGTCAATAACTAATTAGGTCATTAAGTACCACTAACCTACTAAGTAAGTAAGTAAGTAAGCAAGCAAGTAAGCAAGCAAGCAAGTAAGTAAGTGAGTGAGTGAGTGAGTGAGTGGAGTGAGTGAGTGAGTGAGTAAGTAAGTAAGCAAGCAAGCAAGCAAACAAGTAAGTAAGTAAGTAAGTAGGTAAGGAAGTAAGTAAGTAAGTAAGTAAATACTAAATAACTTACTAGCTAACTAACTAACTAACTAACAAACATTATTTATCATTTTGTATGAGCAAATTCACAGTTCCTGTATGCATTATAATTATAATGCTTAAAGAGTAGGGGAGACGAGGGCAAGAAGGAACGGTGGACAAGATGAAACATCATGATTAATTGCATAAATTTACATAGTTATTGCTGCTGTCACCTGTTGATATATGAAAGCAATCCAGCTCTTCAGGTGACATCATAAGCCGTATCAATCAGAAAGCTGGGGGCTTTTATACAAGGAAAATATGTACATTTGTCTTTTTCTAAATGATGTTGCATCTCTGAAGGTCACTTTCCATCCAGTTTCCTTGTCACAAATCCATATGAATATCACAGAGCCATGTTTTTAACAAATAACATCTCTCAGGACAAGATGAAACATATCGTGCACATATGTCTGGAGTGATAAACCTGTTAAGTTTTTTTTTTCAGAATGATTCCTGTTATTGGCCTGTCAACCATCATCCTAAATGTCCCAAATGATAAATTTGTTAAATTGTTTCACAAAACGAGATTTTTGAAAACCATATTAACCAAAATAGTTCATGCAATCTGCTTAATTGTTGTTTGATATGGAATAAATGGAATTTATGTTTATTAGTGTGGAAGGGAAAATTGAAAGTGTTTCATTCAGAAATAGTATATCATCTTGCCTGCGATGTTCCTAAGATGGAACACGATTACAAATTTTCTTACTTTTATATCACTAAATAATCTTTAGTTATCAGAGACTATGTTTTGCATACTAGCACATACATGCCTTGCTGACACATAGACTAATTAGCCTAGGCTTTATCAGAGACTATGTTTTGCATACTAGCACATACATGCCTTGCTGACACATAGACTAATTAGCCTAGGCTTTATCAGAGACTATGTTTTGCATACTAGCACATACATGCCTTGCTGACACATAGACTAATTAGCCTAGGCTTTTAAATAATTTTTACATGTAAAAGCAGTTAAGCGGCTAATTTTGCCCTCGTCTCCCCTAAATCACCAAATTGCGCATTCACTGTACAATTTGCATTGTACTTTAAACTCCACAAGAATCAGAAAGCAATCACTGTGACAAACCCCCCAAGTCTTCCAACCCAAACACTGGGACATCCTATCTTTCTGCTATGCTATTCTACAGGGTCCAGCACAGCAGCGATCTGTGTCGAGGCTATCCTAGAGGCCTATGTGTAAAACGCATGGGACACAACTTTGATCTTTGTGGTATCCATTTCGCCTCCAGTACTTTATGTAGTCTAAGTGGTTGATTCCCCTGGGATGGTTCTGAATACAGCTGATATATGCCTGTGTGCCTTGTAGGACACTTGATTAATCCGAAGATCAGCTAAGATGACTCACGGTTTTGTGCAGAGTGGAAATTGGACATAAAGATTTGCTACGGATTGGTTATGTGTACTTTTAAGACGGACTTACATCTTTTTCTTTTTCTGATTCATTGGCTGTACGTCAATAGATAGACAGATAGATACTTTATTTTGATGGAATGGTACAACAATTATTATACAATTGGACAATTACATGATGTTAACTATGAATTTTAATCGATTATAAATATAGGTCCATGCAGTTTTGTCTCATGTCTTAGCATGAAGCTCTAGTTAAGGTAAAGCTTGGACCTTCTTAATTCTCTTTGTTCAAGATAATTTCTGCATTTATGTAACATTATTTTTTGATTGCATTTGATACTTGTAATATATAGATCATTTCTGGTGAGAAAGCTATAATCGCTAAACCAGTTTCTTGTCCAAAATCTTACATGTACAATACAAAATCCTAAGTTCATTTGCCTAGATGTTCAGAGGCAGCAATTAATGACAATGATGATTTTGAATTGACATACTAGAAATTTACATCGAACAAATGACGCTAAAGATGACAGGATATCTCTACATATTAAATCATTCAATGCATGACTCAGTGCAACAACAATTGAAATATCAAGAGACTGCTTACAATTTCTCTCTAACTCTTTGTTGACTTTGGCCATCCATATTAACTGTCACAGTGGTTCTAACCCCTTAGTCACAGATATAGCGATTAGATTATTGAAAGAATTTGTTTCGCACCACCCGATTTTCCCCCTGATGCTACATATGGCGTTTTGATCAGGGGACCAGTGAGCCTTTAAAGGTCAATGTGTCATTAGGGAGCATGTCCAGCCAGCTGACCATTCTGTTGACCACTCTGCTGACCAAGGCTGACCACTGGTCTTCTGGGTATCAATGTCCAGCACAAGACGAGTCATTTCCGTTCCGTCTGTCAGCTGTGCTCGCCCGAATCTGATAGAAGCAGCTAACATTAGGACGTCAAGTCAAGCTGTGTGCAACAAAATGAATGCGCCGGACAGGAGCTGGATGTCCTGGGTACAGCTGGATACCTGGACTCTATTTGATTACTGGCTGTATAGCAAGCAAGCTGACTCTGCTGAACTGACATACGTGATAGACTGAAGAGTCTGACTGGTTGTATTATGTATAACTGTACAAAAAAGACACCGGTTGCTCCGATGCTCCTGTATTTTGCTGCAACCTATGTTGGAAAGTATTTGCAGTATTCTCTGCAAATGATATGCCACATTGGTGACATTGCCACATTGGTGACATTGCCACATTGGTGACATTGCCACATTGGTGACATTGCCACATTGGTGACATTGCCACATTGGTGACACATTGGTGACATTGCCACATTGGTGACATTGCCACATTGGTGACATTGCCACATTGGTGACATTGCCACATTGGTGACAGTGTCTTGAAGTTTACCTGTGTTAGTATGTTGGCTAAATGTCAACTGAATGTCTGCTCAGCAGAGAACCTAGTTGGTTCCACATTGGTCTGATTTGCCATTTGCTATCAAAGATGTTGCCTTTAACCTCAAAACATTTAATCTTTTTTATCGATATTAATTTTTGTATAGGAATTTTCATTTTGTGTAAGAAATATTCAAGAATTTAGAAAATAGGGTGGAAAATTGTCATCAAGACTAACCTTTATGTTAAATTTTACTGGCTTCAATGGTGGTGTAGTTTTAAACAAGAAGTCACATATAACATTGAGAAAATATACATTTGAGGTCTTATATTTGCTGGTCATAATGGTAAGTGGTCAAGTAACGTTGTTTTAATATGGGGTTCTACTGTTTTTTATACATGAGACACAGTATTATATCGTCATAAACTATAAATGTTAGTTACTCCTTGAACCTACAGCGTACTAGAGATATGATAAACATCCCTTTGTAGTTCATGAAAACAGCTAAACGGTCCATTAAGCTCTTCCCGATATTTTTTAGCCTGAAGCTCTATCTCACTTCCGGTCTTCAATGCTTGACCTCATAAGGCTGTCCCAGTGACCTCAAAAGGCCAAGGTCGAAACCTTGATGAGGTCTGTGCCTTATTAGATCATCCCATCCACTCCTGATGCAGTGACACTTTTCTGTCAGAAATGAATTTTTGTCATCAATTATTCAAGACTACACAGAAAACCATTTATTTTCATTATAACTTCCTACAACTGCCATTAAAGCGGACATGTTGCTTTCTGCTAAGCCTACTGGATGTTGGTGGCTTTTAGTCTTTATAAATGAAATTGAGACACGGTAGAACCCTACCAAAAAGGCCATCATTAGTTACTGCAAAATTTACTGGTTTTACTGGGAGGTGGCCTGAATTTTGAGCTGTCCACTAGGTACCATGGGATAGGCATGGTTATTTAGTTTCAGCCCCAGTTCACTGTCAGAGGACACTCCTATGAATTTACTCACCTGAAATGCATGGGTTTCAGGGGCATATCCAGCCACGCTGATCCCAAAATGTGTGTCGCGTGATGAAAATACGGAAAAGGATATTTTATAGTTCAGCTACTGGCAACTTTAACATGAAACAAGAACAAGTCTGATAACACGCTTCTTCGATTAGGCGTGGAAATTATGTTGTTCCAGCATGAGCCTTTCTCAACTCCCTGATGGGTATAAAGCCTGTACCTCTATGCCATGGTGGGATTTGAACCCCCATTCGAGGTTCGTAGGAAAATGCCTTGATCAATAGGCCAAGCTGTCAAGTAATCTCTTTGATAATGATTAGAGTGGTTCAGTTCAATACGATAATTATCAAAGTTATATAGACTGGATTTCTTAATTGTGTGGCTACTTAATGAGCCTTATTCTATTCTATTCTATTCTATTCTATTCTATTCTATTCTATTCTATTCTATCCTATTCTATCCTATTCAGTTAATGCATTGCCAAATCAAAAGCACTACCAAAAGAGATTAAGAAATAATACCAATAGAAAGCATGTTGCATGATTAGGAGAGAACTCCCTTGCCTGTTGAAACCTTGAAAGTCTTTTTTTGTAATAAACTTCATGTCGACAATGTCTAGAATAATTTAATTCCAGGAATTCGTGGAAAGAAAGTTGCTGTTAGCTTTTATGCTTATTCACCGAAATAAAAATGCCCAATTGGGGAACATGGTTTTTATAGATTGACTTTTTAAAAGATACACGTTGCTCCCCAGTTGCCAATTTGCTTAGGAACTGCTCTTTCAAGGAACTGAAAATCTCTTTTCTCGTCTGTGAACAAAAATCTCAAATTTGAGATGACAGATTAGGTGGAAAAACGTAACCAAGCCCAAATACGTTGCTTAGTAAGATAGTGGATTTTCACTGAAGTTTCTTTCGATTTCCACCCAGGTGGCTAAGAACAGAACACTGCAATTGTATTGGCTGAAAAAAGTTCCCACCTTTGACTGTGATTGGCTGAAGCTAAGTGCATCCTAGCAGCAGTATTTTTTTAGTGCATTTTGATGTATATTTCATATCTTATCATTCAAGTGATTTTTGTTATTTCCCTGAGAAAATTATATTTATTGAATAGGTTAGTTATGATCTACTATGTCTGAAAAGCATAATGAGAAATAAGAGGAGAAGAAAGATTTTTGTGTTGCTGAATTCAGGGCTGCTCAGTGAAAAGACTCTGTTGCAATGGAACCTCGTCATTAAGACTACTCATAGTATGATATTTACCAAGATATTAAGTGAGTAAGTAACCAAATTCCTTTATTTAATAAATTATTAAAATATATGAATGGTTGTCACATTGCAAAATTTCATGTTATTGGTCTTGCCAAATTGACCACTAGTGTATGTAACATGCCCGATATATAATCCGGAACTTTCGACTGAAATTTCTCTTGATGCGTGAAGGGATGCAGACCTACTGTTTATGTGCGGACACTTGTAAAGTAGTGGTGGATCATTGATGCCAAACTATTTTTACAGATAAACTTGCACTAATATGTGATATGAAGTTAAAACAAAGTGCAAATGTTCCAAACAAAACTAGAAACAACTGTAATTTTCTTTTGTGAATTTTAGGGGGGGGGGGTGATTACATTGATCATATATTACCCACCCCTGGTTGGCAATCTCTGTTGCATTGAGGTTCATAATCCTGTATATTGTACAATGTATGGTTTCAATCTCTTTTGTGGAGAATATGAGCAATGGTGGGTGGTGCGTCATCCAACATAGGGTTTTGTGGGATTCAGAGAAACAAAACAATATAATTTAGCCCATTGTTTACAATGTCAAATCAATGTCAGAGCAGCCACTGTTATTCTCACTCTTTTTACCTAATAAGGTTGGCCCCATGTTGGTCTCGTGTTGGCCCCATGTTGGCCCCATGTTGCCGTTTTTGCTCTACTAGTAATGCCAGTGGTGCTGTGTTTATGTATGTGCAAATTAGGTTGTAGGGTTCTGCATGGGGCCTTAGCTTGGTCAAATTAAGTGCAAGGTTAATTTTTCGCTTGACCAGCATGCATGCTCAGCCATTGCATATAGTTAATGCTGAGAATACCAGAGAGATTGGTGTACTGAAGTCGAACATATTGGCCCTGTAAGAGTAATGTATTAACAACCTATACTTTATATAAAGTTCTAGCACAAATTACATTTCTAATTAAGTAGTTAATAACAGTGTTTGTTGCTATGCGGCACTCTATTTTGTGCACTTAATGATACAAAATTCACACTTTTAATACAGTCTGAATTTTTGAAAGCAAAACTATTTAAATTAAATTGTTAATAGCCAAACATTTTTAACCACAGCGGTAATATGATAATCGCACTGTAATCCCTAGGGAGCAAAAGTTAGGTAGTTATTCTATTTATGGATAGCTATAGCGTTGTTTTGATTAGCACTGTATGTATACAACAGTTATTTAAGGCTACTTATATTTTTTTGTGGAAACAATAGTCAGCTGAGGTGGACATTTTCTCAATGTCAATGTCTCAATGCTACTGGGTTCCGAAACTAGAGGTGGGTATTAAGAATAGAAACTTTACATTTGAGATCTGACAGTAACAAAGCGAGCACGGTTTGCCAAAAGTGTAAGTTGGGATCTGATCTTTAATCTCTTTGTATTATTGAGACTAATAAGGTCATCAATATGCCAAAATGTGTTGAATTAAGAGTTTTGCATGGAAAATATTTTCTTTTTCTAATGTTTCTATGAACTTGTATTCACATGACACTAGAAAGAGTAACAAATAAATGTAAATTTTGTTACTTTATGCTAGACATGAACTTAATGTAGATTGCATTAAGGCTCTTTTCATCTTTGTAAATTACTCTGTTCATAATCACTATACTGCTTGCAGCTGTTTAACAATTAATCACTAAATAACTTTGGCTTGTCAGACCATAAAGCTTCATCAACTAACAAAAGCAGCCAAGCTGATGGGATGCCAATCTTATTATGCCGGAATTCATGTCTTGATGAAGGCCTTCTTGTGTAGAGCAAGAAACTGTCAATTAAACCAAAGGAGAAGAATTTCAAAAAGATTTGTATTCTGTGATAGGTAATATATTGTGGCATGCTTTCTGTCAATCAGTTATATGAGTTAAAACATATTTTTGAAGAGCTGCAGTGAGAATGATATTTAAAGCAGTTTGTCTCTTTTTTGTTACCGTAACGGAGGTTATGATTGACAGGGCATGTATATTCGACACTCACATTAAAATGTTAACTTCTTTTTTTAAACAAACTAATTTAAGTGTTGAAAGTACCCGCCCTGTCGAAAATACCCTCTTTTACGTTAATGCATATTTCTTCTTTTATTTATTTGCACAGTCTACCTATCCATTCATCCCCCCTCAAAAAAGTTAATTAACTTTTCACCTAATCGCTAATTATCCAGAAAGCTATGAGAGATAGATCGCATATATGCAGTTGCTATTGGTTGATTTTCTTAAAACTCCAAATTAACAGTCCTCAGTTGCAAAAAAAAAAAAAACACTGAAATATCTAAAGAAATAGTCCCTCATTTCTGCTATATTTCACTATCTATCTATCTATCTATCTATCTATCTATCTATCTTCCTTCCTTCCTTCCTTCCTTCCTTCCTTCCTTCCTTCCTTCCTTCCTTCCTTCCTTCCTTCCTTCCTTCCTTCCTTCCTTCCTTCCTTCCTTCCTTCCTTCCTTCCTTCCTTCCTTCCTTCTTAAACATAACATAGACTTAAATTCTAGATTTGCTAAATTTAACTTAAATAGACAAATTCAATTAGAGTTCAGTGACATCCCTTCTTTGGTAAAGAGTAAATAGCTATGTTATTAGCCTGATCCACCAGTTATTGAATTAACTCAATTTCTTGGAACTGAAAGAAGTTTTATAATTAAGGGAAAGAAGTGGGGCTGAGATGAGACATTTTAAGGTCTTAAGGTAAAAGGCAATCTAAAGTCCTTAAAAATCATGCATAACATCTCTTTCCAAGAAATTTTTGTTACTATATTATATCGTAAGGTCTTGTTTTAAGGTTTAAAAAGTGGAATCTTCATAATTACGGCCACTGAATCTCCTTCACAAAATGATATATATTTGTCCGGTTATCTTATTATATATCATAGTCAGTTGATATGCACAAGTCCATTCTATTATTTCTTTATGCATTTATTTGTAACAAATATTGGCTAATACATTCTGTTCTCGTAATTTCTAATTTTTTTCCTCAAAGCCAGATGTGATTTACTAGATATAAAATTCTTCATCTCTATGAATCATGTTTTAAAGATAAATAGTAGCCAATTAAAGGAATTTAGGAGCTAGGAAGGGTTTCATTTGAAGTTTAGTTAAATGATTCATTTTTTAAAACGGAAATTAATTAGATCTATTATTAATTATCTTCATGAAGGAATTTAAGAGCTAGGAAGGGTTTCGTTTTAAGTTTAGTTATTGAGAAAGTAATTAGTAATGACAGATCATTCCTAATTAGGAATTTTGAGAACGCAGGGACAATAGTAATACATGTCATCACAATTAATTTGATCACTTAATGCCCTGTCCTATACAAGCAAAACATTTTTTGTTTTCTTAAGAGTTCTTGTAATAAGCGTCAGAATTAAATAAACCTTAATGTAACTTACTACTTCAGTGATTGTGTGTAGACCCTTCAACAAAATATTTGAAGATATATCATCATTTTTATGTAGTTAGACTCTATGGGAGTAATTTATGTGAGCAATAATAATACTTTTTCCTCCTAGGAAACTACATTAGACCACAAAGCAAAACTAGCAATAATTGTAGACAATTTTCAAGGGCTAGAGGTAATGAGTTTTAGTAGATGAAGCTGAAAATAGCATCGGTGTATTTAGTTGATTTATGTTCTTGAGAAAATACAATATAGATATATTTTTGTCAATTTCGTTCTTAATGGACATTTTCCACAGTGACGCACACTTTTAGGACAGTTGATAAAAGAAATGCTTGATTGAAGCTATATATGGTCTTTTATGCAGACACACTCACTGGAAAAATATCTATTAGTGCCTTTATGGACCACTGCGTTTTTTAATGTACCTCTTTCTCTTGCAAGTCTTTATATTTTCATGGCTTCCCATAAATGAGACATATGAAGAATATTTTTTCTTGATGAATACAAACTCAAGTTTTTAGGATTGATTTTGAGATGGACGTTTTCCAATCTTTACCTTACCAACTTGAAGCGAAAGCAATATAATACAGGTGTTTCTCATATGCCAAAGTTTGTGATAATTGCAATTACATTTTGACCAGCATGTAATAAACCACGATTTTTTTTATTAAAAGCACCACAAATGGTTAATTTAACCAAATAAAGTGAATCGATATCTTGGTTATTTCAACCAAAGTCTTGGTTAAATGGAAGACAAAGCTAATACTTGGTCAATACTGGGCCAATACTAGGTCAGTACTTGCCAATACATATGTACCAGGTCAACACTGGTGCTACTGGACTAAAACAAAGCCAATACTGGACCAACTTAAATCAATACTTGGCCAAAAATGGATCAATGCCGGGCCAAAAATGGGCCAATACTAGGCCGATACTAGGTCAATACTAGACCTATACTAGGTCAATACTAGACCTATGGGCCAATACTGGGCCGATACTGGGCCGATACTGGGCCGTTACTGGGCCGTTACTGGGCCGTTACTGGGCCAATACCAGTTCAATTTTGGTGTAATACGCCAATTCTGGCCAACCTGATCTTCCATGAGAGCGGTATGTTGATACTATAAGGTGTCATGCTGTCTGGGACTTTTAAAACCACTACCCAGATAGCATTCCAGATCTGGGTGCACCGCTGAGGTGATTAAACTACATTGCAGTAAAGCTGATCCCTACTCTTATGTGTACATTCAAGGACACAACCAGCTGTTTAATGAAATAACAAAATTACTTTATTTAGGCAACTTTCAATGAACGAAGATTAGAGATAAGATTCATAAGATGGACTTGTCTGAACAGAGCGTGTTATGATGATCTATTCTTTCCTCCCCACATCAGTTAGGAAGTCAATTAAAATGGACATTTTTTAATCATGAAATTTTGTCCTACATGTTAATTCATTTCTTAAACAGACGATACAAAGGCATGGATGGTAAACTTGCCTATCAAATTAATTACCATATTTAAATTTACTGCAGCTGCTGTGAAATTTATGAATAGTCAGACCTTTGCTGTCAAAGGAGTTATAAATGAGTTTGATCATAATGCCGGTCAAATGTACAAGATAGGGAAAAATTTATATTATTTCGTGGACAGTGATGTCAGACTCAAGACTCAAGAAATTTTATTCACCTATTATAACAAAAATAGTTACAATAAGTGGGGTGGCATCATAAAGGCAAATTTTGTTGCTTGCACCCAAGAAGTTACAGAGAGATCCATGCAAGCTCCATATACATGATACACTAATGATGATACATGGTAATTACATGATATACTAATAAATGGACTTTCATCATTCTTAAGTGTGTGGTTATTAAGGCGTTGGACTATATCTGCAATTCTGCGTTCAAGTTAGAATTTTGATTTGGGACATTTTTATCTGAGGAAAAATGTCTTTTTCAAGGGTATCTAACTCTGGTAAAATACCAACATTTGCAATATGTCACCAGCACACTGAGTGCTTTTTCCTGAGAAAACAGATGCATGCACTGGATGATTAACTATGCCGTATCTGTCCGTATGTGATTGGAATGATTGCATGTGTGCCTAATAAGTTCCTTCATTGTATCTGTTCTCTTGGTGTTCTGAAACTGCATGACAGTGCGTGTCATGTGTGGTTGCATCACTCCCAGAACATATGCCAGCACACATTTCTCAGTTAAAGTGAAACTAGCAAAATATATCATTTTACCATGTAAGTCAATCCTGCCAAGTTGACTTCCTCATAAAGCTAGTAATCAAATAGATTCCAGATATCCAGCTGTACCCAGGACATCTCCGGTCTGGCGCATTCATTTTGTTGCACACAGCTTGACTTGATGTCCCAATGTTAGCTGCTTCTATGAGATTTGGGCGAGCACAGCTGACAGACCGAATGGAAATGACCCGTCTTGTGATGGACATTGATACCCAGAAGACCAGTGGTCAACCTTGGTCAGCAGAGTGGTCAACAGAATGATTAGTTGGCTGGAAATGCTCCCTAATGAAATGCTGACCTTTAACGGCTGTCACCTGTTGAAAATGACATACAGTGTGCAGTATGTACAAGGTGATTCGCGAGATTGTGTGCCCAATACTGGCCATCCAATAATTTTAAAAGCACTCTTCATGAGCTGCATCCCAGCTGGATGAATATTGCATCAGATGTTAAATTGTAGGTGCCTTGTACTCGGTATCGATGCTAAGGTGACCAAAAGACACCACCCATGGGGTAAATGTTTAACAGGGTGTGGTCTCTGAGCCGTATCTCATAATTTTCTCTGCCTGTGGCAGCTGGTTATATAAGCTGTCTAAACTTCAGACCCAGTAGCGTTGAGGCATTAAAACATTGAGTGGCCTTGTGGTTAAGATGGATGTTGGTTGCATTATGAGGTGATGCCTTGTGTCTATGCTGGAGCAAGTTAAAGACCCCACCCATGGGAAAAACAGAAGTTTAAAATTATCTTGTCATCATTATATCTACTTCTGGTAGCAGGTCATATCAAAACTATTTATAGTAGCATCATTATAATGCAAACATTTTTTATTCTTTTTTTTTTCAAAATGATATCAAAAATGAGTTTTCAAACGCACTTTAAATATATATATTGAACTATCGCTGAGGCATCATGCAATAAGATATCTTTTGACTCAAGAGTGTCATCAAACTGGCGTTCCACATTAATCAGGTAACCTACAAGGCACATCCAGAGGTATCAGTTGTATTCAGGACCATCCCAAAGGAGTCCACCACTACATAAAGTACTTGAAGCTGAAGGGATACCACAAAGATCCAAGCTGCATCCCATGCGTTTTACACATATGCCTCTAGGATAGTCTAGTGCTTCTGCACTAGACCCTGTAGAATAGCATAGTGGAAAGATACAGTCCTCCTAATGCATGAAATGAAACTAAGCTTTTATGTTTGTCACATTGTCTATCCATACTCATGCATTTCCAATATTACTATCCAGCTGGCACATACACGTGTATATGTTGGTGGTAAAATTCATGAAGAAGTGGTTTTGGATATTCAACCTTTTTTTCCACATTCCATGCAGCTCTTCCATGTGTGAGACACATATGTAAAATGTAATGTGCCTGCTGGGTTTCCATTAAAATCATGTGCACACCATTAACGTAAGATATAGATAATTTCCACATAGTTTGACATTAATATTGCATGTAATCATATCCATGTTTATTACACTATGGAAATTTGGGGAGTTTGAGCTTCAACCAATCCTCCAAATCTGCAACAAATCTGTACTATACCATTTGCAGATGTAGTGGAAATTGAACTAGAAATATCTACATCTATCTATTTTGTATCATGTTAGATTGGTCTATATCTAGGTAAACATGATATGAATGTTTAAAGCATGAACTGCTAGGACAATAAAAAGTTTCTTACCATCATTTTGCCCGAATTTGATATCATTAGGCCTAGACCCGTTTTCCATGTTGGGTATTCCTCTGTGAACTTGAGGTGCTTCTTAGTTCAGCTGGATTCCGGTAGATCACATCAGAATGGGCAGATCACAGTGATCTGTGATTTTGAGAGGTTTCCTGCTTTGAGAGTATCTTTCGGAATCATTCCCATGGTGTCCGTTGAATTTACGTATACACCACCCTCCATTATTTTTTCATAAGACATTTTTGACCACTTTGTCATTGCTTTGGAAAGTGGTTTTATACATTATTTGTGTAGGGTGATTTCTTACCAAAAATTCATCGTTTTCTAGCATATTTATTGAGAAAAAACGGTTTACATTAACCTTATTAATATATAATTGCATTATTATCTGAGAGACTGAGATCGGGCCAACTGCATAGGTATTTGCAATGTATAGTACATATTTAATAATGATTGACAAGTCCACTGGGGTTAGATATAAATATAAACCAATGTACATAAATACTTACTTTACTTGCCTTAATAGGAGCAAACCTTTAACTTCTTGTAGATTGTGGTAGCATTAAAGATAAACAGTGGAAGATAGGCACTAATGTCTCTACCGTGTGCAATGAATGCTCTTTTTGGGTACACAACTGGGCCGTTACTGGGCCGTTACTGGGCCGTTACTGGGCCAATACCAGTTCAATTTTGGTGTAATACGCCAATTCTGGCCAACCTGATCTTCCATGAGAGCGGTATGTTGATACTATAAGGTGTCATGCTGTCTGGGACTTTTAAAACCACTACCCAGATAGCATTCCAGATCTGGGTGCACCGCTGAGGTGATTAAACTACATTGCAGTAAAGCTGATCCCTACTCTTATGTGTACATTCAAGGACACAACCAGCTGTTTAATGAAATAACAAAATTACTTTATTTAGGCAACTTTCAATGAACGAAGATTATAGATAAGAATCATAAGATGGACTTGTCTGAACAGAGCGTGTTATGATGATCTATTCTTTCCTCCCCACATCAGTTAGGAAGTCAATTAAAATGGACATTTTTTAATCATGAAATTTTGTCCTACATGTTAATTCATTTCTTAAACAGACGATACAAAGGCATGGATGGTAAACTTGCCTATCAAATTAATTACCATATTTAAATTTACTGCAGCTGCTGTGAAATTTATGAATAGTCAGACCTTTGCTGTCAAAGGAGTTATAAATGAGTTTGATCATAATGCCGGTCAAATGTACAAGATAGGGAAAAATTTATATTATTTCGTGGACAGTGATGTCAGACTCAAGACTCAAGAAATTTTATTCACCTATTATAACAAAAATAGTTACAATAAGTGGGGTGGCATCATAAAGGCAAATTTTGTTGCTTGCACCCAAGAAGTTACAGAGAGATCCATGCAAGCTCCATATATATGATACACTAATGATGATACATGGTAATTACATGATATACTAATAAATGGACTTTCATCATTCTTAAGTGTGTGGTTATTAAGGCGTTGGACTATATCTGCAATTCTGCGTTCAGTTAGAATTTTGATTTGGGACATTTTTATCTGAGGAAAAATGTCTTTTTCAAGGGTATTTAACTCTGGTAAAATACCAACATTTGCAATATGTCACCAGCACACTGAGTGCTTTTTCCTGAGAAAACAGATGCATGCACTGGATGATTAACTATGCCGTATCTGTCCAAATGTGATTGGAATGATTGCATGTGTGCCTAATAAGTTCCTTCATTGTATCTGTTCTCTTGGTGTTCTGAAACTGCATGACAGTGCGTGTCATGTGTGGTTGCATCACTCCCAGAACATATGCCAGCACACATTTCTCAGTTAAAGTGAAACTTGCAAAATATATCATTTTACCATGTAAGTCAATCCTGCCAAGTTGACTTCCTCATAAAGCTAGTAATCAAATAGATTCCAGATATCCAGCTGTACCCAGGACATCTCCGGTCTGGCGCATTCATTTTGTTGCACACAGCTTGACTTGATGTCCCAATGTTAGCTGCTTCTATGAGATTTGGGCGAGCACAGCTGACAGACCGAATGGAAATGACCCGTCTTGTGCTGGACATTGATACCCAGAAGACCAGTGGTCAACCTTGGTCAGCAGAGTGGTCAACAGAATGATTAGTTGGCTGGAAATGCTCCCTAATGAAACGCTGACCTTTAACGGCTGTCACCTGTTGAAAATGACATACAGTGTGCAGTATGTACAAGGTGATTCGCGAGATTGTGTGCCCAATACTGGCCATCCAATAATTTTAAAAGCACTCTTCATGAGCTGCATCCCAGCTGGATGAATATTGCATCAGATGTTAAATTGTAGGTGCCTTGTACTCGGTATCGATGCTAAGGTGACCAAAAGACACCACCCATGGGGTAAATGTTTAACAGGGTGTGGTCTCTGAGCCGTATCTCATAATTTTCTCTGCCTGTGGCAGCTGGTTATATAAGCTGTCTAAACTTCAGACCCAGTAGCGTTGAGGCATTAAAACATTGAGTGGCCTTGTGGTTAAGATGGATGTTGGTTGCATTATGAGGTGATGCCTTGTGTCTATGCTGGAGAAAGTTAAAGACCCCACCCATGGGAAAAACAGAAGTTTAAAATTATCTTGTCATCATTATATCTACTTCTGGTAGCAGGTCATATCAAAACTATTTATAGTAGCATCATTATAATGCAAACATTTTTTATTCTTTTTTTTTTCAAAATGATATCAAAAATGAGTTTTCAAACGCACTTTAAATATATATATTGAACTATCGCTGAGGCATCATGCAATAAGATATCTTTTGACTCAAGAGTGTCATCAAACTGGCGTTCCACATTAATCAGGTAACCTACAAGGCACATCCAGAGGTATCAGTTGTATTCAGGACCATCCCAAAGGAGTCCACCACTACATAAAGTACTTGAAGCTGAAGGGATACCACAAAGATCCAAGCTGCATCCCATGCGTTTTACACATATGCCTCTAGGATAGTCTAGTGCTTCTGCACTAGACCCTGTAGAATAGCATAGTGGAAAGATACAGTCCTCCTAATGCATGAAATGAAACTAAGCTTTTATGTTTGTCACATTGTCTATCCATACTCATGCATTTCCAATATTACTATCCAGCTGGCACATACACGTGTATATGTTGGTGGTAAAATTCATGAAGAAGTGGTTTTGGATATTCAACCTTTTTTTCCACATTCCATGCAGCTCTTCCATGTGTGAGACACATATGTAAAATGTAATGTGCCTGCTGGGTTTCCATTAAAATCATGTGCACACCATTAACGTAAGATATAGATAATTTCCACATAGTTTGACATTAATATTGCATGTAATCATATCCATGTTTATTACACTATGGAAATTTGGGGAGTTTGAGCTTCAACCAATCCTCCAAATCTGCAACAAATCTGTACTATACCATTTGCAGATGTAGTGGAAATTGAACTAGAAATATCTACATCTATCTATTTTGTATCATGTTAGATTGGTCTATATCTAGGTAAACATGATATGAATGTTTAAAGCATGAACTGCTAGGACAATAAAAAGTTTCTTACCATCATTTTGCCCGAATTTGATATCATTAGGCCTAGACCCGTTTTCCATGTTGGGTATTCCTCTGTGAACTTGAGGTGCTTCTTAGTTCAGCTGGATTCCGGTAGATCACATCAGAATGGGCAGATCACAGTGATCTGTGATTTTGAGAGGTTTCCTGCTTTGAGAGTATCTTTCGGAATCATTCCCATGGTGTCCGTTGAATTTACGTATACACCACCCTCCATTATTTTTTCATAAGACATTTTTGACCACTTTGTCATTGCTTTGGAAAGTGGTTTTATACATTATTTGTGTAGGGTGATTTCTTACCAAAAATTCATCGTTTTCTAGCATATTTATTGAGAAAAAACGGTTTACATTAACCTTATTAATATATAATTGCATTATTATCTGAGAGACTGAGATCGGGCCAACTGCATAGGTATTTGCAATGTATAGTACATATTTAATAATGATTGACAAGTCCACTGGGGTTAGATATAAATATAAACCAATGTACATAAATACTTACTTTACTTGCCTTAATAGGAGCAAACCTTTAACTTCTTGTAGATTGTGGTAGCATTAAAGATAAACAGTGGAAGATAGGCACTAATGTCTCTACCGTGTGCAATGAATGCTCTTTTTGGGTACACAAAGGTCACTGGGGCAAAATAATGACGTGGGACAGGTAATTGGGGAGGCCAGACAAAGAGACAAGGTTTGAAATGGCAGGATTATTTTACCATCCTGATGCCTTAAACAGTTGAATATAAGGCCTAGATGTGAGTCTTGTGACTATTATAATGGTTATGTGGTATATTTTTATAATACCCACGAGTGGACAGATTGGCCAGGATTCACGAGTGGCGTTAGCAATGAATGAATTCTGAAGCCAATCTGTCCACGAGTGAGGGAATATAAAAATATACCACATATCTACTTGGGTCTTATTTATATCCCACAATTTTCACCTTTAGTTGAGCTACCTGGCTATGCATTCATGTAATATAAAAAAAATTCATGAATTTTAATTTTTGCCATTAACCAATCAGAGGATTGCATAACTGTGAGCAACGTCACAACCTCAACATTTTCTGGGACATTTTCAGATTAATAAAGGAATTTATGAATTATATTTACAAACCAGTAGTAAAATATTTCTTGTCAGGATTTGTTTTTATAGTAGATTTTGAAAGAAAATGGTTTATTGTTCAGTATTATTCGATTGTATTACTGAAGCGATGACACTCCTATAACGTTGCCCATAGCAACACAGATACACAATAGCGTGTATCTGTGGACTGAACAGACCATTGACTTTCTTTTGGCTCTAGAATTGGCGCTAGTTTAAACGGCAAAGCCCTTAGCTGCAGAAAGGGATTTTTTTTCATTGGCCTGCCGTACAGGTTATTGTGGGATATATACATATACTGATAATAAACATAAAAAATTGAATAAAAACAATTAGAAAAATCTTGTGATAACTAGGACATATCATTACTACTTTTATCTATTTTATTTTGGTATGACCACTTTTTCGGCGAGTGTAACAGCTGATGCATTCTGCAAGGTGAAGGTTAGCTATTTCTTATGATATATATACTTATTTTTAAACACAAGCACAAGAGGTACTTCTTATCATGATTATGTAAGCCTATCCAAGAACAACTACTACTAAGTTCAATATGGAAATGTGGTTTACACATATACTAAGCATCTTTTAATTAGCTGCATCAACCTAAAGCAAGACACTGCTCACAAAACCAAGTCCTAAACTATTCAAAATAAATTGCATATACATGAACCGCACATTCACACATTCCAAGTCTCAGGATAAATTAATTGAATCAAAGTTAGTCATTTGCCAACATGAGGGGAAAAAAAGGAATTTTAAATTCTTACAGCAACGTTAAATAAATAATGAGCAATAATGAAGAACCAACAAATACAATTTGTCTCCAGGAAATGACATCCACATAGGTGCTGGCACATCCAAATTGATAGGATCCACATCTTTAGTAGAGAAGATTATGTAATAGTTATTTCCAGGGCAGGTTAAATCCCAGACGCCAAATCTGAACATATACTCCATCAGGATTGTATATGCTATGTTATGTCTCAATGCTACAGGGTCTGAAGCTCAGTCAGGTTAATGACCAGCTGCCAGAAGCAGACATAATGATGAGATGATTAGGAGTCCACACAATGTTACACATTTACTGCATGGGTAGGTTTTTTTTTTACTTGCCTGAGCATAGAAACCGACTACAAGGCACCTCTAATTTACATATCAAACGATGGAAATCCAGCTGGGATGTAACTCATGAAGAGTGCCTGGGCCAGGGATGATGCCTGGGACCAATATGGAATTGGCGGTCCCTGCTCTTATTCAATAAGAAATGGACGGTTTTTACCATCAAGAGATATGACTAACATTTTTGTTGGTTACATCCAATAGAAAAAGCTATCTCGGTTGAGCATAATGATCTCTTAACTGATAGACTTTCCACTTCTAATCGTTAATCTTATTTTAGCTAGGTTTGGGTGAGAAAAACCAATAGACAGGAACGGAAATGACCCTGTCCTGCACTGGACATTGATACCTGAAGACCAGTGGTCAGCAGAGGTCAGCAGAATGGTCAGCTGGCCGGAAGTGCTCCCGAATGACACCCTAACCTTTGGCAGTTTGATGGCTCCATCATTACAGATAAATAGGCAGATCCGATCTGATCAATCTCATGAGCAATCTGATATGTTTAGTCCATTAATAATAGATAATTTATAAATAAAATATATAGTTCTGTATTCATCCATCTAAATACCAAAATGATGCTTATAACAATTTTCGATGGTGATCAATAGACAATGTGTAGTTGTAAAGGAAAAATTATTGATAGAATGGGATTAATTTTTTAGTCAATGAAACATCAAGTTGGTAGCATAGGATGTAAAATTAGAGAAACCAATACCACTGGGTTGACTAAATAGAAATCACTAAAAAGCCATGCACATTGAAAAATGTGGTGTTTCATTCAACTAGTCCAAAAAGAGGCATCAAAAGTCTAGTTGTTAAAAATTAGATTGTTAATTTTCGTGCTTTATGGTCTATCCTTTTGCTTTCATTCAACATGTGATAATAGTGATGTAGAGATAACATGGGATTAAATAATTAGGTTTTTAAAAAGAAAGTTTTCTTGATGTGACTTTGACGCTTTTAGCATTGTCCAATGACAAAATGGTTTTGAAAAATTCATGTTTTTTATCCAGATGGTATGGTGTAGATGAGCCGATGTTGCTTTAAATCTTTCTCAGTAGTTCTATTTCCCAAGCACAACTGAAGGACGTTGAAATTACATTTTCTTAGAAAAGTGGTCAGACTTATCTGTAATTTTTTGATGAGAAATTGTTGTCAACAGTCATAATAACAACCTCAGGCCGTTTTAATTATTTAATCCTCCCTCGCTAACAGCGCCATTTTTGTTAATAGTGCCTTCTGGGAGGATCTAATGTAAATGAGGCACCAGCACTGACATCACAAACAAACTCCGTCACTCCAAGTTTTATATGTCATTGGTATCTATTCTTCCACAATTCTCAGTGCAAAATGGCGATGAAGTTTCATTGACCAAAATCGGAGGTGTCGTAGTTTTCGGAGAAAAAATAACAATTGTAAGACTGCCTTCATATCTCTTCACAAATAGGGCTATGTTACGTCATTATTATAGTTTGACTGCAGAATTTTTAGTGGCCAATCGGTCCATCCACTGCAGATGATAGATCAAATTTATTGCATTCCCTTCATTGTCTTCTTTATACTGATTAACTACCATTCAGAGTCTTGCTGGGTTCACTATCTCTCTATAAAATAAACTTCACCTGATATTAAATTTTTCACACCATCAAAAATCCAATATGTAAAGAAACCAAGTAATGACGTCATAATACTCAACAAGGGGTGATGATGCCATGTCTATTGTATTTCCAGTGATTTGGTCCTGATTTCTGTCGATGTATCGTTTATTTTTTATAATTAATGCCTGATAGATTCAATAACTTACACAACGTCATATTTAGTGTGCCTTGATCAAATAAGGTGATTGTCAATCATTGGATGAAGTTTTAGAAAATAGTAATTCTGACAGACAGTGTAGCTAGCTATAAGCTGGTCTGTTGTTAATTCGATTGTGGCACTATTACACTGAACTTAGTGAGTGGGCCTCTTCTGGCATGAGTTCTTTTCAAGTCCTTTCAACCTTGTGGGTTGCAGATCAGTGCTTTGACGATTAGTGTACAATATTTTGCAGTTGTAAGGTTTATTAAATCTTTAAACTGTCACACTTTGAGTTTGTTGTCTGTATCTGCTGATTTGTAACACTCTTCAAGTGCAAGATGTTTTACAATTAGCTTGAATTACTGGCTCAGTTTGCGCTCTGATTTCAAACATAAAACAAAAAATAAAGAGTGAAGAATAATTTTTAAGAGACAAAAGGATGATTTATGCTTTGCACAGATCTGTTAATATTAATGGCTGAGCTTTTATATGTGTTTCTTGCATAAACAAAGACAAAAGAAACACATTATGATGATTGGAAAAGGTTTCCATCTTATGAGGAGACATTTGTACAAACTGATGCCTTATGCCAAATAATAATTTTTTGCAACCTTGCAAAAACCATAAAATGAGCATAACATTGGCTCATCTTACATTGTTGTCCTTTCCAATGCTTTTATAAGAACATTATCATTATATTCTTCAAAGCATGCTGTCCCAGTAGTTTTTTTAGGCATGAAAGGACATATCAGCTGCATTCAGAACCATCCTGTGGGAAGCAACAACTCTAGCCAAATAAAGAACTGGATGCGGAAGGAATACCACAAGGATCAAAGCTGTGTCCCATCGTGTGGGGTAGCACAGAAAGATAGGTTCACTGTGGTTGTTTGTCCGCTAATGTGATTTCTTCTTCTCTTCCTGCTTGTCTTTACCAGTTTTGTTTTTTGATGGGGGGTTTTTGTGTGCAAAATATAGAAGCTCCTTAATATGAACAATTAGTTGATAGAGTTATAGTTACAGACACAAAGTCTTATTTAACACTCAAATCAGCCTTCAAAATTTCCAGTTGTTTGATACACACACACAAAAAAAAAGCATGGTGATGGAAGTTAATAAATATCTGTAGAAAAAAAAGGAACTCCTATCGACTAATTGGTTAATCAAATAATGGCTATTAAAATAACCTGTAGCATATTCCCTGACTCTCTGTAGTCCACAACTTCTGCATCTCGGTATGGGGCCAAGCCTTGTACATCCAAGGGTCATCTGGATATATTTGAGTATAAGTCAGGATAGTCATGCATCAGGTACATACTTCTAGCTGTAATTTAAAGTTTAATTCGGCCACGTTAAAACGCTGCACTGTATAATGAATATCTCTAGTTACTTGAACAGTGAACCTTAAAACGCGTTGGACTGTTGGTAAACAATTATTGTTGCGGCAAAACAAATTACATTTCCACCTTATCACTGCAAAAATGGAATCATAAATTCATTTTTAGAGATAATCGTTTTAGTCAGAATTGAATTTCTCGTTGACAGTACATGTAGAACTCAATTAATCTACAATAATAATAAAAATATCAACGATAACCAAATGAGGGTTTAACACTATCTGGAGTTTCAAAATTAAATCCATTGGTTGTTTTTATTTTCATACTCTTGCACTGGTACTTCGGTCATACAAGTACAGTACAAGTAATCCAAGTACAGTACAAGTAATCCAAGTACTACGAAGGCCAGTATCTCATCAAGTATTCCGAAGGAAAACTGAAGTTTCCAGGGCACTGTCCAATATGTGCTTGCATTCATAAAATAGAATGGGCAGTCTGCGTGGCCAATCAAAAGGCACAATGGCTTGATTTGACCAATCAAGATCAATGTCCAAGATCACAAACATGCATGCTCATGTGTTGCCAGTAATGATTAATTTGTCTCACAATGAACTGTTTTGATTGGAAACTTTATTTTACTTCATCACAATTAGTTGGTGTTAAAATCATTTGCATAGCAAAAGTTCTTCCTAGGTTTGCTTAAAAATTGCCAATACAATTGATTTTAACATTGTTCTATTGTGTTTTGATACAGAACCAAAAGTTATTTTGCCACTTTTGACTCTTAACAAATGCATGTCAGTTACTTTCCATAACTTGTGAACTGCAATCATAAATACATTGAAAATATAGCCACTAACAAATTACATATATATATTTTTTATACAATAGAATATTATATCACCTTAAATCAAATCACTTATATTACAGTTTCTTACAATTAATTCTGAAAGTGTCAGAATAATTATTTTTGTGGAGATTCTGTCTCTATGTCCAGCAACTTGCATGCATATGTAACATATAATTATGGCAAAAAAAAAAACAATTAAAGAAATAACCTAATAAAACATGCTTTGTATCCTAAAACATCGCATTTCAAACCTATTCACTGTAATCAGTAACCATTTTTTGTTGATATTACATACTTGTACCATTCTCATTAAAATATTATATTCAGGCATCTGACATATATTCTAATTGTAAACAAATGTATGATTGTAGAGTACAAAGTTATGCATTTTCATATTCACACATTATCATATATGCTGGAGTAAATTAATTTTATTAGTACTCCCGTATCATGCAAGCTTTTAATATGTTGTAACTTAAGGGGTGTTCACACTGTCATAGATAAGACTTACTTATGACCACGGATGAAAATTTCTTTTTTTATTCTTGCTCATCTTTGTCCAGATACTCTTGCTAATCTGTAGAACACTCCTGGTAGTGGTAAATCATCCGTGACCATCCTTGGAGAGGGCAAATTTTCATTTTTAAAAATTAAGGTTTTCTTTGAATTGTTCATATAAGTCACGTAACTCGCTTGGGATACACTCGGCGAGCGTTCTATGTACATTCTAAGTATGTCCGTGGCCGACCATGGCCATCCATGGCCAGGCTTGCCCATCCTTGAACCACTCGCACAGGCGATCTACGAGTGCCTTACGGATGCATATGGATGCTTGGCGACCTACGTTCGGCGAGCATTTGACGGACATCTGCCGAGTGATCTACGACGGCCTTACATACGCTCGTGAAAAAAATTATTTCGGTAATTAATAGAGCCATGAGTTGGAAAGTAAGTCCACTTTTGCCATCCATGGTCACCCGTAGGTCTTATCCGTGACAGTCTTATCCCTGACAGTGTGAACACCACTTTAGGGATACTCTCTCAATTTCATCCACGAACACCAGATGCAGATGTTGGTCCATTTTGGATGGTAATCTCCACCATATGCAGTACAGGTCAGTTTACTTCATGCTCTTAAGTAAGTTGTTTACAGGCATGGCCATCTGCAGTGCATTAAGTTCAACCAAGCAACAGATTGAACCATTGGGCAGTGGCTAAGTAGGTCAATCTAGTGAATAGCCTGAAAGACTTATATTAATTGGTGCATATGGTGCATGGACGGAAATGGCCAATGGGCTGTTGTATACATGGCATGTTCAGCAATGTATTGTAGAGCCAGTAATATGTTTTCATATAAAGCAGGTTGGCTGTTGTTAAACAGATTGATCTAAAAGTATTGTATTCAATTCAACAAAATGACAACTATTTGTATGAAAGATGATTCACGTTATGAAATTATTCAACATCATAAAATGCCAGGACCTTCCAGCACTCGATAAACCAGTTCTTTCAGTCCGTGAAATTGTTAAGATATGGTTTATGTTTCATTCTATTAATTCATGTCTTCCTCAATGCCAAAAGAAATGAACCCAAGATCTCAGAGGACTGGCCAATACATTAGCCATTTGACCACCCAGCTGCTGCTGACATGGTCAATACATGGTCAAGTCAGGATTTGACCTTGATCAAACTTCTGTTCATGGCCACAGGAAGCCTTGAACAAGGGTCTTTAATCATACTAAACCTGACCAATGAATAGTCAGGGAATCTGATCTGGCACATCCCCTATGCTCAAAGTCACATGATAGTAGCAACAAAGTAGCCAATCACAGGGCACAATGGCTTAATCCAAGCTATGCAGGGTTAGGAGAGCAATGAAAGTGAACATGCCCACACATGCTGCATCGCTGATTAGATCATCTCCTTTGGGGATCAAATGTTAGCACAGTTTGGACATATGATTCTGAAAATGAAATGTGTTTGTTCTATAGTGAAAATATTACTGCCACTAATTTCATTTAGTAGCTGTTTATAATGCAAAATGATGTTGAATAATTTTGCAACGTGAATCATATTTCATACATTCAAGTAGTTTTCATTTTGTGGAATTGAATACAATGCTTCTAGATCAATCTGTTTAACAACAGCCAACCTGCTTTATATGAAAACATATTACTGGTCCTGCAATACATTGCTGAACATGCCATGTATACAACAGCCCATTGGCCATTTCCATCCATGCACCATATGCACCAATTGATAAGTATTATAAACAGCTACTAAATGAAATTAGTGGCAGTAATATTTTCACATCATATAATTAATGTACATGACAATTCAGGTGATACAAATAGAGATGAAGTTATGTAAAATGTATATTACTTTATAAATATTCAAGAATATGAATGTCACAATTTCCTTTCATTAGTCACTTTGTTTTTCTTCATGTTGTAGTATTGATTAGCTTGAGATAATGTTGTTAAGCTATATTAAATAAACGAGGTGTCATTTTGTTTGTCATTTTTATTCATGCTGCACATGCTCACTCGCTCTAATACGAATGTACACTTGTGAATGAATACCTGTGGACTTTTTAATTGAATTTTAAAGGAAAACTACTATGGTTGACCTTATGAAAATATACATGGCATGTTCAGCAATGTATTGTAGAGCCAGTAATATGTTTTCATATAAAGCAGGTTGGCTGTTGTTAAACAGATTGATCTAAAAGTATTGTATTCAATTCAACAAAATGACAACTATTTGTATGAAAGATGATTCACGTTATGAAATTATTCAACATCATAAAATGCCAGGACCTTCCAGCACTCGATAAACCAGTTCTTTCAGTCCGTGAAATTGTTAAGATATGGTTTATGTTTCATTCTATTAATTCATGTCTTCCTCAATGCCAAAAGAAATGAACCCAAGATCTCAGAGGACTGGCCAATACATTAGCCATTTGACCACCCAGCTGCTGCTGACATGGTCAATACATGGTCAAGTCAGGATTTGACCTTGATCAAACTTCTGTTCATGGCCACAGGAAGCCTTGAACAAGGGTCTTTAATCATACTAAACCTGACCAATGAATAGTCAGGGAATCTGATCTGGCACATCCCCTATGCTCAAAGTCACATGATAGTAGCAACAAAGTAGCCAATCACAGGGCACAATGGCTTAATCCAAGCTATGCAGGGTTAGGAGAGCAATGAAAGTGAACATGCCCACACATGCTGCATCGCTGATTAGATCATCTCCTTTGGGGATCAAATGTTAGCACAGTTTGGACATATGATTCTGAAAATGAAATGTGTTTGTTCTATAGTGAAAATATTACTGCCACTAATTTCATTTAGTAGCTGTTTATAATGCAAAATGATGTTGAATAATTTTGCAACGTGAATCATATTTCATACATTCAAGTAGTTTTCATTTTGTGGAATTGAATACAATGCTTCTAGATCAATCTGTTTAACAACAGCCAACCTGCTTTATATGAAAACATATTACTGGTCCTGCAATACATTGCTGAACATGCCATGTATACAACAGCCCATTGGCCATTTCCATCCATGCACCATATGCACCAATTGATAAGTATTATAAACAGCTACTAAATGAAATTAGTGGCAGTAATATTTTCACATCATATAATTAATGTACATGATAATTCAGGTGATACAAATAGAGATGAAGTTATGTAAAATGTATATTACTTTATAAATATTCAAGAATATGAATGTCACAATTTCCTTTCATTAGTCACTTTGTTTTTCTTCATGTTGTAGTATTGATTAGCTTGAGATAATGTTGTTAAGCTATATTAAATAAACGAGGTGTCATTTTGTTTGTCATTTTTATTCATGCTGCACATGCTCACTCGCTCTAATACGAATGTACACTTGTGAATGAATACCTGTGGACTTTTTAATTGAATTTTAAAGGAAAACTACTATGGTTGACCTTATGAAAATGTGTTACACCATGATAGCATGTGGACAACACTGGGCCAGCATTGGGCCAACATCGAGCTGACGAAATTACTGAGGTTGTATATTTTCCTCCATTAAAAGTGGTCAACTATATCTTAATATAACAACAATAAAATTCAAGTAATATACAAATTGGCCAAAAAAACATATCAGTGTCTGTACCAATTGTTTCAAAGTTACTTTCTTTTTTGGCTAATGAATTGGTACTTTGGCCTTTGCCAGGCATCAGTCATGTTTCCCTTTCTGTCATGGTATGTATTGTTTTAAAAGCACTCTTACTCCAGCTACTATTTCAAGTTTCTGTCCATTACAGGGACTTAGTTAGATAATGCACTTGGCATGCTATGCAATAAATCACTTCTAGATGCACATTAAAACAGATCTAGAGCCCATGAATCAAATGTTGTTGCATTTAGACTTAGACATTCTTCCTGAAATTCTGTCACATTTAAATTGTTGCATGCCCTAAGTTGTGACACATGGAAATATCCCAGCACTTATCCTGAAGTTTAAAATTTCAAAAAAAGTAACAGGTGTGTAATTCTACAACAGAAAAGGCAGACCACATGTTCAATTGCACCCGAATTGTACGGAATTGTTTTTGGAACATTTGTGTCAAATTCAGCTCATTTAATCTAGCCATCACGGGGAACTTTGAAATGGTCATGCAGTCTTTTTAGACCAAACATGAGAGTGATTAATAGCTGTTTTGAGTGGTTTATTTAATGTGTATGTGTGTGTGATTAGGGCTTTTATGTCCTTTATTTCTGCACCAGTTGGGCTAATTAGGACAGGCAGAGACCATGGCAATGGGACAAAGGATGAAACAGTCATCCAACTTAGGCTCGACCGGGAATCATTCCCGGGACCCAGCGGTTGGAAGCCCAGAGTGCTACCTCTGAGCTAGGCCCCTGCCTTATGGTTGTTGATTTAATAACAATAGTCCTTTGAACTAAAACTCAAATCTCATATTTGCCCTCAGATACATGGTACATCACGGCAGGCACTTGTCATGATATAGCACCATATATGCCTACAAATTAAGCCTCACTTTTGCAAAGTAATCATCACCAGATGAGTGGCCTAGCCATGCTGCATTTCTTTACGGGGTCAGTTACGGGGTATTATGCATCAGTTTGTAACCCACAATTTGGTTCATGCACCACTGCACACAGAAAATAGGTGACCAAAACTTTGTAAGAAATATCATAGGGCACATAACCTTTATTGCAACCCAAAGTTTGGATTTTAACAATATATACATGGTCAAATGTGACACATGTGTTTTTCACAAGAAGGATAAACGCATGGAAAACGCATGGTTTTTGTCTAATCATAATGAGGTGAAAACCATGGGTTTTCCATGTGTTTATCCAGATATGTTTTAATGTGTTGTGTAATATTTTTAAGAGTTGCTATACTATATATATTATTAGCCAGGTGGCTAAGACAGAACAATTGTATTGGCTGAAAAAGTTCCCGTCGTTGAATGTGATTGGTTGAAGTGAATTGCATCCTAGCAGCAGTATTTTTAGTGCATTTTGACGTATATTTCATATCTTATTATTCAGTTGATTTTTGTTATTTCCCTGAGAAAATTTTATTTATTGAATAGGTAAGTTATGATCTACTATGTCTGAAAAGCAAAATGAGAAATAAGAGGAGAAGAAAGATTTATGTCTTGCTGAATTCAGGGCTGCTCAGTGAAAAGACTCTGTTGCAATGGAACCTTGTCATTAAGACTACTCATAGTATGATATTTACCAAGATATTAAGTGAGTAAGTAACCAAATTCCTTTATTTAATAAATTATTAAAATATATGAATGGTTGTCACATTGCAAAATTTCATGTTATTGGTCTTGCCAAGTTCACCACTAGTGTATGTAACATGCCCTATATATAATTCGGAACTTTCGACTGAAATTTCTCTTGACGCGTGGAGGGATGCAGACCTACTGTTTATGTGCGGACACTTATCAAGAGGTAAAGTAGTGGTGGATCATTGATGCCAAACTATTTTTACAGATAACCTTGCACTTACATGTGATATGAAATTAAAACAAAGCGCAAATGTTCCAAACAAAACTAGAAACAAATGTAATTTTCATTTGTGAATTTCAGGGGGGGGGGGGGATTACATTGATCATATATCCCCCACCCCTGGTTGGCACTATCTGGGTGCATTGAGGTTCATAATCCTGTATATTGTAAAATGTATGGTTTCAATATCTTTTGTGGAGAATATAAGCAATGGTGGGTGGTGTGTCGTCCAACATCGAGTTTGCGGAATTCAGAAAACAATATAATTAAGCCCATTTTTTAATATGTCAAATCAATGTCAGAACAGCATCTGTTATTCCAACTCTTTGTACCTAAGGTTGGCCCACTGTTGACCCCATGTTGACCCCATGTTGGCCTCATGTTGGCACCCCATGTTGCCCTTTTTTGGCTCTACTGGCAGTGCTATGTGTTTATTTAAGTGCAAATTAGGTTGTAGGGTTCTGCATGGTTTCCTAGCTTGGTCAAATTAAGTGCATGTGTTGCCCATAATCTCACCCAAGGTTAATTTTTCGCTTGACCAGCATGCATGCTCAGCCATTGCATATAGTTAATGCTGAGAATACCAGAGAGATTGGTGTACTGAAGTTGAACATATTGGCCATGTAAGAGTACTGTATCTTGGTATCCAACATTCAATGCCAACTCATATTTTACATAAAGTTATAACATGTGGTTAATAACAGTGTTTGTTGTTATGTGGGACCTCGGTTGCATTGAGGTGTATATTGTTCAGTGTACAGTGGCACTCTATTTTGTGCACTTAATTATACAAAATTTTTGAAAGCAAAAATTTTTAAATGAAATGTTTAGTAGCCCAAAAATTATAAACCACAGCAGCAATATGATAATCGCACTGAAATCCCTAGGGAGCAAAAGTTAGGTAGTTATTTGTATTTATGGATAGCTATGGTGTTCGTTTTGAGTAGCACTGTATGTATACAACCGTTATTTAAGGTTACTAATATTTTGTTGCTGAAAAATAGTCTATGTTAACATTCAGCTAAAGTGGACATTTTCTCAATGCCAATGTCTCAATGCTACTGGGTTCCGAGACTAGAGGTGGATACTAAAAACAGAAACATTAAATTTGAGATCTGACAGTGACAATGCGAGTACAGTTTACCAAAAGTGGAAGTTGGGATCTGATCTTTAATCTCTTTGTATTATTGAGACTAATAAGGTAATCAATATGCCAAAATGTGTTGAATTAAGAGTTTTGCATGGAAAATATTTTCTTTTTCTAATGTTTCCATGAACTTGTATTCATATGACACTAGAAAGTGATTAGCCAAAAGTGGAGCACAAAACATTCCGATAGGAATTCCAATTGTCTATTTGCGAAGTGTATGGTAGTCAAGAAAGTGTGCAGCCAAGTTAGGTTCAATACTCATGTAACCCTTGTAGTCTCTTGCAGAGAAGAAGAGTACCAGATGCCTTAAAGACAAAATGAAGTCCTTCATCTTAGCTTTAAGTTTGTCATGAGGGATAATGGTGTACCACGTACTGAAATCCCAAGTGCTAAAGCCCCTGTCACACGGGCCGGTTTTGCCGTAGTGAACCCGTAGAGTGACATAACGGTTATGTAACAGCTCTTTCCGCCGGTTTGGCGACAGGTTCTGGCAGCAAAAAGGGGCGGGGCAGCACCCGCCAGGTTACCCGCCGGGTGCTGCGGGGTGCCTCGGCCGGTTCTACAGGTGCCTCGGCGGGTTCTACGGGTTATTCGACGGGTTCTACGGGTTACTCTGCGGGTTCTACGGGTTACTTGGCGGTTCTACGGGTTACTCGCCGAGTTGTAGGAGTAAATCTCCCGGGTGAAAAATACCCGTGGGAGCCGGCGGGTGACCCGTGAGAGCCCGCGGTTTATCTGTTACCCGTAATAAAGCCGGCGGTTTGTTGAGGGGTTCTACGGGTCACCCGGCGGCTTCCATGGGTAACCAGGCGGCTTTCACGGGTGACCCGGTGGCTTCCACGGGTGACCCGGCGGCTTCCACGGGTAACCAGCTTCCAGCGTCAGCGTAGGCAGGGAGGGTTGTATATACTTTCATCTCTATGAATCATGTTTTAAAGATAAATAATAGCCAATTAAACTGAAAAGCCATACCACAGATTTGAGGGATCTGCTTAAATATTGTTAATGGCAACAAGAATGATTCATTTTGTAGAACGGAAATTAATTAGATCTATTATTAATTATCTTCATGAAGGAATTTAAGAGCTAGGAAGGGTTTCATTTTAAGTTTAGTTATTGAGAAGGTAATTAGTAATGACAGATCATTCCTAGTTAGGAATTTGGGAAGGCAGGGACAATAGTAATATATGTTACCCCACAATTAATTTGATCACTTGATGCTCTGTCCTATACAAGCAAAACATTTTTTTGTTTTCTTACAAGTTCTTGTAATAAGCGTCAGAGCTTTAGAATTAAATAAACCTTGATAAACTACTTCAGTGATTGTGTGTAGACACTTCAACAAAATATTTGAAGATATATCATCATTTTTATGTAGTTAGACTCTAGAGGGAGTAATTTATGTGAGCAATAATAATACTTTTTCCTCCTAGGAAACTACATTAGACCACAAAGCAAAACTACAAATAATTGCAGACAATTTTGAAGGGCTAGAGGTAATGAGTTTTAGTAGATGAAGCTGAAAATAGCATCGGTGTTTTTAGTTGATTGATGTTCTTGAGAAAATACATTGTTTGACAATATAACAAAAATATATATATTTTTTTCAATTTCGTTCTTAATGGACATTTTCCACAGTGACGCACACTTTAAGGACAGTTGATAAAAGAAATGCTTGATTGAATACATATATGGTCTTTTATGCAGACACACTAACTTGAAAAAATATCTATTTGTGCCTATATGGACCACTCTTTACATTTTCATGGCTTCCCATAAATGAGACATATGAAGAATATTTTTTCTTGATGAATACAAACTCAAGTTTTTAGGATTGATTTTAAGATGGATGTTTTCCAATCTTCACCTTACCAACTTGAAAGAGAAAGCAATCTAATATAGGTGTTTCTCATATGCCATAGGTTGTGATAATAGTGTATTCAAAACTGTTGCAACATGACACATTTTGACCAGCATGTAATCAACCAAGATATTTTATTAAAAGCACCACAAATGGTTAATTTATCCAAATAAAGTGAATTGATATCTTGGTGGTTTCAACAGAAGTCTTGGTTTAATGAAAGACAAAGCTAATACTTGGCCAATACTGGGCCAATACTAGGTCAGTACTTGCCAATACATATGTACCAGGTGAACACTGGTGCTAGTACTTGGCCAGTACTGGACTAAAACAAAGCCAATACTGGACCAACTTAAATCAATACTGGGCCAAAAATGGGCCAATACTAGGCCGATACTAGGTCAATACTAGACTGATACTAGGTCAATACGAGGTCAATACTAGGTCAATACTAGACCTAAACTAGACCTATACTGGGCCAATAATAGGCCAAAACTAGACCAACACTGGGCTAAAACTAGCCCAATACTGGACCAACACTATAGCAATACTGGGCCAACACAGGGCTAGTACACTACTGGATCAATACTGGGCCAATACTAGGCCAACACAGGGCTAGTACACTACTGGATCAATACTGGGCCGATACTAGGCTGATACTGGGCCGATACTGGGCAAATACCAGTTCAATTTTGGTGTAATAGGCCAATTCTGGCCAACCTGATCTTCCATGAGAGCGTATGTTGATACTATAAGGTACATGTTGTCTGGGTCTTTTAAAACCACTACCCAGATAGCATTCCAGATCTGGGTGCACCTCTGAGGTGATTAAACTACATTGCAGTAAAGCTACTCTTTGTGCACATTCAAGGAGACAACCAGCTGTTTAATGAAATTACAAAATTACTTCATTTAGGCAACTTTCAATGAACGAAGATTATAGATAAGAATCATAAGATGGACTTGTCTTAACAGAGCGTGTTATGATGATCTATTCTTTCCTCCCCACATCAGTTAGGATGTCAATTAAAATTGAAATTTTTTAATCAAGAATTCTGTCCTACATGGTAATTCATTTCCTAAACAGATGATATAAAGGCATGGATGGTAAACTTGCCTATCAAATTAATTACCATATTTAAATTTACTGCTGCTGCTGTGAAATTTATAAATAGTCAGACCATTGCTGTCAAAGGAGTTTGCTATAAATGAGTTTGATCATAATGCCGGTCAAATGTACAAGATAGAGAAAAATTTATATTAATTCGTGGACAGTGATGTCATAGATTCCAGAAATTTTATTCACCTATTATAACAAAAATAGTTACAACAAGTGGGGTGGTATCATAAAGACAAATTTTGTCACTTGCATGATGCCACCCCAGGAGTTACTGAGAGACCCATGCAAGCTCCATATACATGATACACTAATGATGATACATGGTAATTAATTACATGATATACTGATAAATGGACTTTCATCATCATAAGCGTGTGGTTATTAATGCGTTGGACAATATCTGCAATTCTGTATTCAAGTTAGAATTTTGATTTGGGACATTTTTAAAAGCAATCTTAATTTCTATCTGATTATTCATTATCTGGCTTGTTGAATGTGAGTGTTTTTTCAAAGTAGGAAAATATTTTTTTCAAGGGTATCTAACCCTGATAAAATACCAACATTTGCAATGATATCACCAGCACACTGAGTGCTTTTTCCTGAGAAAACAGATGCATGCACTGGATGACTAACTATGCAGTATACGTCCAAATGTGATCGGTATGATTGCATGCGTGCCTGATAAGTTCTTTGATCGTATCTGTTCTCTTGGTGTTCTGAAACTGCATGACAGTGCGTGTCATGTGTGGTTGCATCACTCCGACAAACATATGCCAGCACACATTTCTCAGTTAATGTGAAACTTGCAAAATATAGAATCATATCATTTATCATTTTACTATGTAAGTCAATCCTACCAAGTTGACTTCCTTACTATACAGCCAGTAATCAAATAGAGTCCAGGTATCCAGCTGGACCCAGGACATCTCCGGTCTGGTGCATTCATTTTGTTGCACACTGCTTGACTTGACGTCCTAATGTTAGCTGCTTCTATGAGATTTGGGTGAGCACAGCTGACAGACAGAATGGAAATGACCCGTCTTGTGCTGGACATTGATACCCAGAAGACCAGTGGTCAGCCTTGGTCAGCAGAGTGGTCAACAGAATTATCAGTTGGCTGGACACGTTCCCTAATGAAACGCTGACCTTTAACGGCTGTCACCTGTCGAAAATGACGTACAGTGTGCGGTACGTACAAGGTGCTTCGCGAGATTGTGTGGCCAATACTGGCCATCCAATAAGTTTAAAAGCTCTCTTCATGAGCTGCATCCCAGCTGGATGTATATTGCATCAGATGTTAAATTGGAGGTGCTGGTCTCTGAGCCGTATCTCATAATTGTCTCTGCCTGTGGCAGCTGGTTAAATCAGCTGTCAAAGCTTCAGACCTAGTAGCATTGAGACATTAAAACATTGAGTGGCCTTGTGGTTAAGATGGATGTTGGTTGCATTATGAGGTGATGCCTTGTGTCTATGCTGGAGCAAGTTAAAGAACCCACCCATGGGAAAAACAGAAGTTTAAAACTATCTTATCATCATTACATCTACTTCTGGTAGCAGGTCATATCAAAAATATTTATAGTAGCATCGCTATAATGCAAAAATATTGTATTCCTTTTTTTTTTGCAAAATGATATCAAGAATGAGTTTTCAATGCACTTTAAATATATATATATTAAACTATCGCTGAGGCATCATGCAATTTTTACTCAAGAGTATCATCAAACTGGCGCACCACATTAATCAGGTAACCTACAAGGCACATCCAGAGGTATCAGTTGTATTCAGGACCATCCCAAGGGAGTCCACCACTACATAAAGTACTTGAAGCTGAAGGGATACCACAAAGATCCAACTTGAAGCTGCATCCCATGCGTTTTACACATAGGTTTCTAGGATAGTCTCGACACAGTTTGCTGCTGCACTGGACCCTGTAGAATAGCATAGTGGAAAGATACAGTCCTCCTAATGCATGAAATGAAACTATGCTTTTATGTTTGTCACATTGTCTATCCATACTCATGCATTTCCAATATTACTATCCAGCTGGCACATACACGTGTATATGTTGGTGGTAAAATTCATGAAGAAGTGGTTTTGGATATTCAACATGTTTTCCACATTCCATGCAGCTCTTCCATGTGTGAGCCACATATGTACAACGTATGTGCCTGCTGGGATTCCATTAAAGTCATGTGCACACCATTAACGTAAGATATAGATAATTTCTACATTGTTTGACACTAATATTACATGTAATCATATCCATGTTTGTTACACTATGGAAATTTGGGGAGTTTGAGCTTCAACCAATCCTCCAAATCTGCAACAAATCTGTTCCATACCATTTGCAGATGTTGTGGAATTTGAACTAGAAATATCCATATCTATCTATTTTGTATCATGTTAGATTGGTCTATATCTATGTAAACATGATATGAATGTTTAAAGCATGAACTGCTTGGGAAATAAAAAGTTTCTTACCATAATTTTGCCCGAATTTCATATCATTAGGTCTAGACCTGTTTTCCATGTTGGGTGTTCCTCTGTGAACTCGAGTGGCTTCTTAGTTCAGCTTGATTCCGGTAGATCACATCAGAATGAACAGATCACAGTGATCTGTGATTTTGAGAGGTTTCCTGCTTTGAGAGTATCTTTCGGAATCATTCCCACGGTCCGTTGAATTTACGTATACACCACCCTCCATTTTTAGTGTCATAAGACATTTTTGACCACTCTGTTATTGCTTTGGAAAGTGGCTTTATACCAACAATTAATAATTTTCTTCAAATTTAGCATATTTAATGAGAAAAACGGTTTACATGAACCTTATTTATAGTATTATTATCTGAGAGACTGAGATCGGGCCAACTGCATAGGTATATAATTTCGCAGTACTTATTAGCAATGTATAGTACATATTTAATAATGATTGACGAGCCGATTGGGGTTAGATATAAATATAAACCAATGCACATAAATACTTGCCTTACTTGCCTTAATAGGAGCAAATCTTTAACTTCTTGTAGGCTGTGGTAGCATCATAGATTAACAGTGGAAGACAGGCACTAATGCACCGTGTGCAATAAATGCTCTTTTTGTTTGCACTAAGGTCACTGGGGCAAAATAATGACGTGGGACAGGTAATTGGGGAGGCCAGACAAGGAGACAAGGATTATATCCCATAAATTTCACTGGGACCTTCACCAGAGCTGGCCAATATGGAATAGAGTCTTTTCACTGAACAGCCCTGAATTCCGCAAGACATAAGTCTTTCCTCGCCTCTTATTACTCATTTTGCTTTTCAGACACAGTAGGTAATAGCTAACTGATTCCATAAATATAACTTTCTCAGAAAAATAACAAAAATCAACTAAATGTTAAAGTGTCAAATGTACATTAAAATGCACTAAAAATACTGCTGCTTGGATGCACTTTGCTTCAGCCAATCAGAGTCAAGGGCGGGAACATTTTCAGCCAATAGAATTGCATTATTATGTTTTAGCCACCTGGTGGAAATACAGAGAAATCCACTATTGACGGTCCCTGCTCTTATTCAATAAGAAATGGACTGTTTTTACCATCAGAGATATGACTAAGATTTTTGTTTGTTACATCTAATAGAAAAAGCTATCTCGATGGAGCATAATGATGTCTTAACTCGTAGACTTTCCACTTCCAATTGTTAATTAATTTGAGCTAGGTTTGGGCACAGACAACATACAGACATTTCACTCCCATTGAACCCCATAGTGCCACTGACCTAGATAGCGACATCTAGCGGGTGGTGTGGAACAGGCTGAGGCAGGGTGTTAAATTATATGGGAAAAAGATGTCAAAAGACAGCTGTTACATGTCATTCATGACCAATGATCAAGTATGACAACAACCACAACCACTGGGGGAGGGGGATTCATAATTATGCAAAAATATTTTAAATATAAATGTGCATACACGACATTATCATGATATAATTATCCATGAACTACTCACTTGGGTTGACAATAATCTGATATATAGTCAGTGAAACAATTACAAGTATTCTAGTTACACATCCTTGATTCACTGTGTTAACTGCCATATGTAATATAAAACCACCATATACTAAATACAGGATGAACTTGTTACTATGAACATATCTGTTCTATATCTGTGCAGTAAAGAAAGGGCTCTTTTTTTTTTTTTAGGAAATACAAGATATTCAAGATTCAAGAATATATTCTTGGGTTGATCAGGAGATACATAAAAATATGTCTCATATAATTAATAATTTCTAAAATCCAGATCAGAAATGTAAATGATGCTCTATTATTATGATAAGCCATGATATAGAAGGGTATATACATACAATATAGTAAGAAATTTAATATTTAATAGTTCAAATTATGAGAGTTATGAAAGATAAAAAGTGTGCACATAATAAATTATGTTTTCTTGGGTAAATAATATATATATACAAATGTATATATATATATGCCTCATTGAGTTGAGAGTCCCACAGATTTTATACCAACTATCAGAAATAAGAATATCTCCCTTATGCTTTAATTTCCTCAAGGTTATCTCAGTAGTGCTTTTCGATATACAATATCTAAATTTTCAAATGATCATTATTTACATATTGCAATAAAGTCTTTTGTATCTTGTATCGCTGGCCAGCAATTGACTTTATGAGGGGCTCCAATGCGCTTACAAAAAGTATGTTGAACCTGTCATATATAAGAAAAATAAACAAAGTCTGAGTCAAATAAAAAAAATGGCTCATTTTTTGCAAAAAATTTAATTTTCTATTTGCACTATTAAAATAGTTTAAATTAATTAGTGAACAAATCATTTACCAAATGTAAAAAGTTAGGTGTTTAGTCATTTAACTATCACATCAGTGTAGATAGTAATTCTTTGCTTTTTATTGAAAGTGAAGAATTAAAAAAAAAAGTGTATTTCAGATTGTACACATGTATGATTGACAGTTTGAAATGAACAGTCAACATAATTTGTTTTTTCAATTAACAAAAACTAAAAACCCATCTTATTTTCTCTAACAAGTTTGGAAATCTGTATCCTTTGAACTTCAAAATTGTTACGAATCAATAGCAATACATTCCAAGGCTTAAACTGTTGGTCTCAACATATCCTTGCTTCAGGAAAGACTGACTGAATAACCTACTAGGTTAAATTTGTTTGCTACAAGTTGTAAATATTATGAGGGTTATATGGTTAAAATTGAACTGAGGTTGAATGAAAATGTTAGGGGTTGACAAACATTCCCTACTGTAAAGTCCCTGCCAGCCTTTTGATCTTGGATCTTCTGCTCTCTGATTTATGCTTGACTTGACAGATAATTAACTAATATGTGCTGCTACAGACTGTACAGTGCAGCTGGAAACTGAGTTTTAAATCTATTAGCCTCTGGTTATGGAGAATTTGTAATATTCATCACGTTTCATGCTTGTACATCATATACAAATGATACAACAGCCCTGCCTGCTCCACACCAGCCCAAAGAGGGCAGCACCTGTCAGTTGAATGGCGGGAAATGGGAGTAAAACATCTGTATGTTGTCTGGTTTGGGTGAGAAAAGCCAATAGACAGGAACGGAAATGACCCTGTCCTGCACTGGACATTGATACCTGAAGACCAGTGGTCAGCAGAGGTCAGCAGAATGGTCAGCTGGCCGGAAGTGCTCCCAAATGACACTCTAACCTTTGGCAGTTTGATGGCTCCATCATTACAGATAAATAGGCAGATCCGATCTGATCAATCTCATCAGCAATCTGATATGTTTAGTCCATTAATAATAGATAATTTATAAATAAAATATATAGTTCTGTATTCATCCATCAAGATACCAAAATTAAGCTCATACCAATTTTTGATGGTGAAAGTAATAATGGGATAAAAGTTTTATTCAATGAAACAACAAGTTGGTTGCATAGAAAGTAAAATTGTGAAATTAGAGAAACCAATAACACTGGGTTGACTAAATAGAAATCACTTAAATGCTAAAAGTCATGCACATTGAAAAATGTGGTGTTTCATTCCACTAGTCCAAAAAGAGGCAACGAAAGTCTAGTTGTCAAAAATTAGATAGTTAATTTCCGTGCTTTATGTTCCATCCTTTTGCCTACATTCGACATGTGATAATGGTGATGTGTAGATAACACGTAATTAAATCATTAGATTTTTAAAAAGACAATTTCTTGATGTGACTTTGACGCTTTTAGCATTGTCCAATGACAAAATAGTATTGAAAAATAGTTCATGTTTTTTATCCCGATGGTATGCTCTAGATGAGCCGATGTTGCTTTAAATCTTTCGCGGTAGTTCTATTTCCCAAGCACAATTGAAGGACGTTGAAATTACATTTTCTTAGAAAAGTGGTCAGACTTATCTGTTATTTTTGGATGAGAAATTGTTGTCAACAGTCATATTAACGACCTGAGGCCGTTTTAAATTAATTAATCCACCCTCGCTGACAGCGCCATTTTTGTATATAATGCCTTCTGGGAGGATCTAATGAGGCACCATGAAGTTTCATTGACCAAAATCAGAGCTGTCGTAGTTTTCAGAGATAAAATAACATTTGTAAGATTACTGCCTCATTTCTCTTCACAAATAAGGCTGTGAAATCGTAAGGAGTGGACAGGGAAGGTCAGTGTAGTGCTGCGTTGTTATGTCATTATTATAGTTTGACTGCAGAATTTTTAGTGGCCAATCGGTCCATCCACTGCAGAAGATAGATGACAGTGGCCAAAATCTATTGCATTCACTTCATTGTCTTCTTAATACTGATTAACTACCATTCAAAGTCTTGCTGGGTTCACTATCTCTCTATAAATTAAACTTCACCTAATATTTAATTAAATGTCAATGTATCATTTATTTTTTGTAATTAATGCCTGATAGATTCATTAACTTACACATATTTAGTGTGCCTTGATCAAATAAGGTGATTTTCATTCATTTGATAAAGTTTTAGAAAATAGTAATTCTGACAGACAGTGTAGCTATAAGCTATACTTTGCTGATGTATGTAGAGATAGGTCTGTTGTTAATTCGATTGTGGCACCATTGCCACACTGAACCCATCAGTACAATTACACTGAACTTACTGAGTGGACCTCTTCTGGTATGAGTTCATTTCAACTCCATGTGGATTGCAGATTAGTGCTTTGACGATTAGTGCAATATTTTGCAGTTTTAAGGTTTATCAAATCTTTAAACTGACACATCTTGAGTTTGTTGTCTGTATCTGCTGATTTGTAACACTCTTCAAGTGCAAGATGTTTTACAGTTATCTTGACTTACTGGCTCAGTTTACGCTCTGATTTCAAACATAAAAAAAATCAAAGAGTGAAGAATCATTTTTAAGAGACAAAAGGATGATCTATGCTTTGCACAGATCTGTTAATATTAATGGCTGAGCTTTTATATGTGTTTCTTGCATAAACAAAGACAAAAGAAACACATTATGATGATTGGAAAAGGTTTCCATCTGATGAGGAGACATTTGTACAAAGTGATGCTTCATGCCAAATAAAATTTGTTTGCAACCTTGCAAAAACCATAAAATGAGCATAAAATTGGCTCATCTTTCATTGTTGTCCTTTCCAATGCTTTTATAAGAACATTATCATTATATTCATCAAAGCATGCTGTCCCAGTAGTTTTTTTAGGCATGAAAGGACATATCAGCTACATTCAGAACCATCCTGTGGGAAGCAACTACTCTAGCCACATAAAGAACTGGATGCGGAAGGAATACCACAAGGATCAAAGCTGTGTCCCATCGTGTGGGGAAGCACAGAAAGATAGGTTCACTGTGGTTGTTTGTCAGCCAATGTGATTTCTTCTTCTCTTCCTGCTTGTCTTTACCAGTTTCGTTTTTTGGTGCTTTTTTTTTGTGTGCCAAATATAGAAGCTCCTTAATACGTCCTACTGCGCTGGCGTTTCACTGGTAACTGAGGGCACAGGGAAGAGCCCAGTTTAACCCAAGCGTCCCCTTAACCACCTGACAAGATAAGCCATGTGTGCCATCTTTAAACTTTATTAATATATATTAATTCCCTTTAAAGAAACTCACATTTAAGGGGTAAAAAAGTTGATAGGAGTTATAGCTATAGACACAAAGTCCTATTAAACACTCAAATTTGCCTTCAAAATTTCCAGCTGTCTGATACACACACACAAAAAAAGCACGGTGATGGAAGTTAACATAAATATCTTAAGAAAAAAAAGGAACTCCTATCAACTGATTGGTTAATCAATTAATGGCTATTAAAAGAACCTGTAGTATATTCCTTGACTCTCTATGGTCCACAACTTCTACTTTATTTTGTTTACTATTCAAATGCATCTCGGTAAGGGGCCAAGCCTTGTACATCCAAGGGTCATCTGGATATATTTTAGTATAAGTCAGGATAGTCATGCATCAAGTACAAACTTCTAGCTGCAACAGGAAGTTTAATTCGGCAACGTTAAAACGCTGCACTGTACAATGAATATCTCTAGTTACTTGAACAGTGAACATTTAGACGCATTTGAAAGTTGGTAAAAAGTTGGAGTGAAGACAAAAAAGGTGACATTTCCACCTTATCACTGCAAAAATTGGAATCATTTTTAGAGGTAATCGTCTTAGTCAGAATTGAATTTCTCGTTGACATTACATGTAGAACTCAATTAATCTACAACAATAAAATAATCAACGATAACCACATGAGCGTTTAAAACTATCTGAAGTTTCAAAGTTAAATAGAGTGGTTTTTTTTGTAATCCATGTACTATGAAGGCCAGTATCTCATCAAGTATTCTGAAGGAAAACTGAAGTTTCCAGGGCACTGTCCAATCTGTGCCTTGCATTCATACAATACTATGGGCAGTCTGCATGGTCAATCACTAGGCACAATGGCTTGATTTGACCAATCTAGTTCAATGTCACAGATCACAAACATGCATGCTCATGTGTTGCCAGTAAAGATTAATTTGTCTCACAATGAACTTTTTTGATTGCAAACTTTATTTCACTTGATCACAATTAGTTGGTGTTGAAACCATTTGCAGAGCAAAAGTTCTTCCTAAGTTTGCTTGCTTAAAAATCACCAATACAATTGATTTTAACGTTGTTCTGTTGTCATTTGATACAGTACCAAAAGTTATTTTGCCACTTTTGACTCTTAACAAATGCATGTCAGTTACTTTCCATAACTTGTGAACTGCAATCATAAATACATTGAAAACATAGCCACCAACAAATTACATATATATTTTTTTATTATACAATAGAATATTATATCACCTTGAATCAAATCACTTATATTACACAGTTTCTTACAATTAATTCTAAAAGTGTCAGAATAATTTATTTTGTGGCGATTCTGTCTCTTTGTCCAGGAATTTGCATGCATATGTAATATATAATTATGGCAAAAAAAAAAAAATATTAAAGAAATAATCTTATAAAACATGAGTTATGCGATTTCATATTCACACATTATCATAAATGCTGGATTTAATTAATTTTATTAGTACTCCCGTATCATGCAAGCTTTTAATATGTTGTAACTTAAGGGGTTTTCACACTGTCATAGATAAGACTTACTTATGACCACAGATGAAAATTTCTTTTTTTATTCTTGCTCATCTTTGTCCAGATACTCTTGCTAATCTGTAGAACGCTCCTGGTAGTGGTAAATCATCCGTGACCATCCTTGGAGAGGGCAAATTTTTTTAAAATGTTTAAAAATTAAGATGTTCTTTGAATTGTTTATATTAGTTACGTAACTCGCTTGGGATTCACTCGGCGAGCGTTCTATGTACATTCTAAGTATGTCCGTGGCCGACCTTGGCCATCCATGGCCAGTCTTGCCTTTCCTTGCCCATCCTTGCCCATCCTTGCCCATCCTTAAACCACTCGCCCAGGCGATCTACGAGTGCCTCACGGATGCCTCACTGATGCATGGCGACCTACGTTCGGCGAACGTTTGATGGACATCTGCCGAGTGATCTACGACGGCCTTACATACGCTCGTGAAAAAAATTATTTCAGTGATTAATAGAGCCATGAGTTAGAAAGTATAGTCCACTTTTGCCATCCATAGTCACCCATAGGTCTTATCTGTGACAGTCTTATCCGTGACAGTGTGAACACCACTTTAGGGATACTCTCTCAATTTCATCCACGAACACCAGATGCAGATCAATTTTGGATGGTAATCTCCACCATATGCAGTACAGGTCAGTTTACTTCATGCTCTTAAGTAAGTTGTTTGCAGGCATGGTCATCTGCAGTGCATTAAGTTCAACCAAGCAAAAGATTGAACCATTGGGCAGTGGCTATAAGTAGGTCAATCTAGTGAATAGCCTGAAAGACTTATATTAATTGGTGCATATGGTGCATGGACGGAAATGGCCAATGGGCTGTTGTATACATGGCATGTTCAGCAATGTATTTTAGGACCAGTAGTACCTTTTCATATAAAACCGGTTGGCTGTTGTTAAACAGATTGATCTAGAAGTATTGTATTGAATTCCACAAAATGAAAACTATTTGTATGAAAGATGATTCACGTTGTAAAATTATTCAATATCATTTTGCCGTGACCTTCAAGCACTCGATAAACCAATTGCTTTAGTTCATGAAATTGTTCAGATATGGTTTATATTTCATTCTATTAATTGTCTTCCTCAATGCCAAAAGAAATGAACCCAAGATCTCAGAGGACTGGCCAATACCTTAGCCATTTGACCACCCAGCTGCTGCTGATATGGTCAATACATGGTCAAGTCAGGACTTCACCTTGATCAGACTTCTGTTCATTGCCACAGGAAGCCTTGAACAAGGGTCTTTAATCATACTAAACCTGACCAATAAATAGTCAGGGAATCTGATCTGGCACATCCCCTATGCTCAATGTCACATGATAGTAGCAATAAAGTAGCCAATCACAGGGCACAATGGCTTAATCCAAGCTATGCAGGGTTAGGAGAGCAATGAAAGTGAACATGCCCACACATGCTGCATCGCTGATTAGATCATCTCCATTGGGGATCAAATGTTAGCACAGTTTGGACATATGATTCTGAAAATGAAATGTGTTTGTTCCATAGTGAAAATATTACTGCCACTAATTTCATTTAGTAGCTGTTTATAATGCAAAATGATGTTGAATAATTTTGCGACGTGAATCATATTTCATACATTCAAGTAGTTTTCATTTTGTGGAATTGAATACAATGCTTCTAGATCAATCTGTTTAACAACAGCCAACCTGCTTTATATGAAAACATATTACTGGTCCTGCAATACATTGCTGAACATGCCATGTATACAACAGCCCATTGGCCATTTCCATCCATGCACCATATGCACCAATTGATAAGTATTATAAACAGCTACTAAATGAAATTAGTGGCAGTAATATTTTCACATCATATATTTAATGTACATGACAATTCAGGTCATACAAATAGAGATGAAGTTATGTAAAATGTATATTACTTTATAAATATTCAAGAATATGAATGTCACAATTTCCTTTCATTAGTCACTTTGTTTTTCTTCATGTTGTAGTATTGATTAGCTTGAGATAATGTTGTTAAGCTATATTAAATAAACGAGGTGTCATTTTGTTTGTCATTTTTATTCATGCTGCACATGCTCACTCGCTCTAATACGAATGTACACTTGTGAATGAATACCTGTGGACTTTTTAATTGAATTTTAAAGGAAAACTACTATGGTTGACCTTATGAAAATGTGTTACACCATGATAGCATGTGGACAACACTGGGCCAGCATTGGGCCAACATCGAGCTGACGAAATTACTGAGGTTGTATATTTTCCTCCATTAAAAGTGGTCAACTATATCTTAATATAACAACAATTAAATTCAAGTAATATACAAACTGGACAAAAAAACATATCAGTGTCTGTACCAATTGTTTCAAAGTTACTTTCTTTTTTGGCTAATGAATTGGTACTTTGGCCTTTGCCAGGCATCAGTCATGTTTCCCTTTCTGTCATGGTATGTATTGTTTTAAAAGCACTCTTACTCCAGCTTCTATTTCAAGTTTCTGTCCATTACAGGGACTTAGTTAGATAATGCACTTGGCATGCTATGCAATAAATCACTTCTAGATGCACATTAAAACAGATCTAGAGCCCATGAATCAAATGTTGTTGCATTTAGACTTAGACACTCTTCCTGAAATTCTGTCACATTTAAATTGTTGCATGCCCTAAGTTGTGACACATGGAAATATCCCAGCACTTATCCTGAAGTTTAAAATTTCAGAAAAGTTATAACAAAAAAAGTAACAGGTGTGTAATTCTACAACAGAAAAGGCAGACCACATGTTCAATTGCACCCGAATTGTACGGAATTGTTTTTGGCACATTTGTGTCAAATTCAGCTCATTTAATCTAGCCATCACGGGGAACTTTTAAATGGTCTTTTTAGACCAAACATGAGAGTGATTAATAGCTGTTTTGAGTGGTTTATTTAATGTGTATGTGTGTGTGATTAGGGCTTTTATGTCCTTTATTTCTGCACCAGTTGGGCTAATTAGGACAGGCAGAGACCATGGCAATGGGACAAAGGATGAAACAGCCATCCAACTTAGGCTCGACCGGGAATCGTTCCCGGGACCCAGCGGTTGGAAGCCCAGAGTGCTACCTCTGAGCTAGGCCCCTGCCCTATGGTTGTTGATTTAATAACAATAGTCCTTTGAACTAAAACTCAAATCTCATATTTGCCCTCAGATACATGGTACATCACGGCAGGCACTTGTCATGATATAGCACCATATATGCCTACAAATTAAGCCTCACTTTTGCAAAGAAATCGTCACCAGATGTGTGGCCTAGCCATGCTGCATTTCTTTACGGGGTATTATGCATCAGTTTGTAACCCACAATTTAGTTCATGCACCACTGCACACAGAAAATAGGTGACCAAAACTTTGTAAGAAATATCATAGGGCACATAACCTTTATTGCAACCCAAAGTTTGGATTTTAACAATATATACATGGTCAAATGTGACACATGTGTTTTTCACAAGAAGGATAAACGCATGGAAAACGCATGGTTTTTGTCTAATCATAATGAGGTGAAAACCATGGGTTTTCCATGTGTTTATCCAGATATGTTTTAATGTGTTGTGTAATATTTTTAAGAGTTGCTATACTATTATATTATTAGCCAGGTGGCTAAGACAGAACAATTGTATAGGCTGAAAAAGTTCCCGTCGTTGAATGTGATTGGTTGAAGTGAATTGCATTCTAGCAGCAGTATTTTTAGTGCATTTTGACGTATATTTCATATCTTATTATTCAGTTGATTTTTGTTATTTCCCTGAGAAAATTTTATTTATTGAATAGGTAAGTTATGATCTACTATGTCTGAAAAGCAAAATGAGAAATAAGAGGAGAAGAAAGATTTATGTCTTGCTGAATTCAGGGCTGCTCAGTGAAAAGACTCTGTTGCAATGGAACCTCGTCATTAAGACTACTCATAGTATGATATTTACCAAGATATTAAGTGAGTAAGTAACCAAATTCCTTTATTTAATAAATTATTAAAATATATGAATGGTTGTCACATTGCAAAATTTCATGTTATTGGTCTTGCCAAGTTCACCACAAGTGTATGTAACATGCCCTATATATAATTCGGAACTTTCGACTGAAATTTCTCTTGACGCGTGGAGGGATGCAGACCTACTGTTTATGTGCGGACACTTGTCAAGAGGTAAAGTAGTGGTGGATCATTGATGCAAACTATTTTTACAGATAACCTTGCACTTACATGTGATATGAAATTAAAACAAAGCGCAAATGTTCCAAACAAAACTAGAAACAAATGTAATTTTCATTTGTGAATTTCAGGGGGGGGGGGATTACATTGATCATATATCCCCCACCCCTGGTTGGCACTATCTGGGTGCATTGAGGTTCATAATCCTGTATATTGTAAAATGTATGGTTTCAATATCTTTTGTGGTGAACATAAGCAATGGTGGGTGGTGTGTCGTCCAACATCGAGTTTGTGGAATTCAGAAAACAATATAATTAAGCCCATTTTTTAATATGTCAAATCAATGTCAGAACAGCATCTGTTATTCCAACTCTTTGTACCTAAGGTTGGCCCACTGTTGACCCCATGTTGACTCCATGTTGGCCTCATGTTGGCACCCCATGTTGCCCTTTTTTGGCTCTACTGGCAGTGCTATGTGTTTATTTAAGTGCAAATTAGGTTGTAGGGTTCTGCATGGTTTCCTAGCTTGGTCAAATTAAGTGCATGTGTTGCCCATAATCTCACCCAAGGTTAATTTTTCGCTTGACCAGCATGCATGCTCAGCCATTGCATATAGTTAATGCTGAGAATACCAGAGAGATTGGTGTACTGAAGTTGAACATATTGGCCATGTAAGAGTACTGTATCTTGGTATCCAACATTCAATGCCAACTCATATTTTACATAAAGTTATAACATGTGGTTAATAACAGTGTTTGTTGTTATGTGGGACCTCGGTTGCATTGAGGTGTGTATTGTTCAGTGTACAGTGGCACTCTATTTTGTGCACTTAATTATACAAAATCTTTGAAAGCAAAACTTTTTAAATGAAATGTTTAGTAGCCCAAAAATTATAAACCACAGCAGCAATATGATAATCGCACTGAAATCCCTAGGGAGCAAAAGTTAGGTAGTTATTTGTATTTATGGATAGCTATGGTGTTTGTTTTGAGTAGCACTGTATGTATACAACCGTTATTTAAGGTTACTAATATTTTGTTGCTGAAAAATAGTCTATGTTAACATTCAGCTAAAGTGGACATTTTCTCAATGCCAATGTCTCAATGCTACTGGGTTCCTAGACTAGAGGTGGATACTAAAAACAGAAACATTAAATTTGAGATCTGACAGTGACAAAGCGAGTACAGTTTACCAAAAGTGGAAGTTGGGATCTGATCTTTAATCTCTTTGTATTATTGAGACTAATAAGGTAATCAATATGCCAAAATGTGTTGAATTAAGAGTTTTGCATGGAAAATATTTTCTTTTTCTAATGTTTCCATGAACTTGTATTCATATGACACTAGAAAGTGATTAGCCAAAAGTGGAGCACAAAGCATTCCGATAGGAATTCCAATTGTCTATTTGCGAAGTGTATGGTAGTCAAGAAAGTGTGCAGCCAAGTTAGGTTCAATACTCATGTAACCCTTGTGGTCTCTTGCAGAGAAGAAGACTACCAGATGCCTAAAAGACAAATGAAGTCCTTCATCTTAGCTTTAAGTTTGTCATGAGGGATAATGGTGTACCATGTACTGAAATCCCAAGTGCTAAAGCCCCTGTCACATGGGCCAGTTTTGCCGTAGTGAACCCGTAGAGTGACGTAACGGTTATGTAACAGCTCTTTCCGCCGGTTTGGTGACAGGTTCTGGCAGCAAAAAGGGGCGGGGCAGCACCCGCCAGGTTACCCGCCGGGTGCTACGGGTTACCCGCCGGTTCTAAGGGTGCCTCGGCCGGTTCTACAGGTGCCTCGGCGGGTTCTACGGGTTATTCGGCGGGTTCTACGGGTTACTCTGCGGGTTCTACGGGTTACTCTGCGGGTTCTACGGGTTACTTGGCGGGTTCTACGGGTTACTCGCCGAGTTGTAGGAGTAAGCCGGCGAGTAGTAGGAGTAACTCGCAGCTTCCAGGAGTATACTTTAAAAGGCTGCTGCTCCCCTAATATTAGTCCGATTTTATACCAAATATTAAGCGAGTTATTTGTCTGAGAAGGTAGCTAGGTTGGCGGAGGCAAACAGTGGTGCTCTCGCAGACGTCCGCGCCGGGACTGTATCAATGCTGAGCGCTTCTTTAAAAGGCTGCTGCTCCCCTAATATTAGTCCGATTTTCGTCAAAAAAGACTGGATTGTAGTATAATTCATACTGACTCCATAGGTGTTTTCGGATTGAAAATAGACCAAATATTAAGCGAGATATTCGTCTGAGAAGGCGGTTGTCTGGTGGCGTCAAATAAATATTGAATTATAGAAGAGTTCATACTTATTCCACACAGAGTTTCAGATTGAAAATAGACCAAATATTAAGCGTGATATTCGTCTGAGAAGGCAGCAAGGTGCTCTGTGTATGTTCATGACTTGAATGGTGTGGTCAATATTTTTTACCATTATGTATACATTGTTTGGATGAGCTTTATTGCAATTAATTTCTACGCATGCCAACTGGCCAATGGGAAGGACTTTATCTTTGGTTTTGTAAAGTCAATTAACCTATATATGTAATAGCAATCTGCCTTGACCGTTATGTCAATTGCTATTAGCATTTTGAATAATACAAAGGATGGGGTAAGTCATGCTTTTTCATCATTGATCACAAGCATGAATTGAAATCATTGATCACAAGCATGAATTGAAATTCTGAATTGACCGTTATGTCAATTGCTATTAACATTTTGAATAATACAAAGAATGGGGTAAGTCATGCTTTTTCATCATTGATCACAAGCATTAATTGAAATTCTGAATTTCAACTGATTCCTGTTTATTATGCATATTAAAGAGGGAGATTGTTTTGATCATGGATGGAACATGCAATATCAATTTTAATTCCAGTTGGATTATTTTCATGCTTTTTCATCATTGATCACAAGCATTAATTGAAATTCTGAATTTCAACTGATTCCTGTTTATTATGCATATTAAAGAGGGAGATTGTTTTGATCATGGATGGAACATGCAATATCAATTTTAATTCCAGTTGGATTATTTTCAGAAACAACAAGAACGAAATATTGATAATTTATATAAAATGAAATAAATATCTAAAATGATTACTCTAACTAGAGTTCATAAAGTGTAACAAAAAAGTGTTTTATTTTGCCAACAAACAATGTTTTATTTTCGTTTTTTATTGATTACGAATCAATGAATTATTGATAGTAACATATTATTATGTGAAGATCTTATAACTATCTGTCTATCTACATATCTACATATCTATACTCTATGAGGTATTACTAACTTTATTAACAAGAATATTCTTGTTTGTGCCTAGTATACACCATTAATTTTCCCCACCTTAACTATTATATAAATTCTACACATTTCCCTGAATAATTTAGTCTTTATTTGACGAAAATCGGATATGTAGATAGACAGATAGTTTAGAGAGACAGATAGATTTATATGCTTATTATATAATATAGAATATCTAGCTTAATATTTGGTCTATATAAGTACATAAAAGATAGCAAAAAAAAATCTCAGATCAAATCACAAATACTAATTACAATATCAATATTAGATTTACATTTTACAAAAATATACACAAATACTGATCAAAATATCACAATAAGATTCAAATCAACACCAAAAGATAAGAATGTTCACATGTATAAAAAAAAATACCAATATACAAATATAATCATTGCCTGGTAATTACAATAAAATACATTGTTTTTAATTAATGAAAGCAATAACATCTTTTTGTAATTGTGAATGACAATCAAGACAATGTCATATTACTGTGTCATCTTTGAACAAACCATGACAGGTCAAAAAACCCCAATTTAGGCAATTAGGCAATTGACACATGTTGAGCATTTGCTGTATTCTCCACACCCATTCTTTGTATCATTCAAAATGCTAATAGCAATTGACATAACGGTCATGACAGTTGGCAGAATGAGTAGAAATTAATTGCAATATAGCTAATCCAAACATTGTATATAAGATGGTAAAAACTATTTGACAGTACACTTTGAAAATGTGAAAGAGAAAAGCATCAGTCCAGCACCCTTTGTACATCTTACATCATGGCAGTATATAATAGATAAGGTGAGGAAAATTAATCAGGTATACTGGGCAAAAATGTAGATATTTAGTTTAGAGAGACAGATAGATTTATTTGCTTATTATATAATATAGAATATCTCGCTTAATATTTTGTCTATTTTCGATCCGAAAACATGTATGGATGCAGTATGAACTATTTCACAATTCAGTCTTATTTGACGAAAATCTAACTAATATTAAGGGAGTAGCAGCTTTTTAAAGAAGCGCTCAGCTCTGCCTGCATTGATACAGTCCGGGCGCGGACGCTTCAGGGAGCACCAGTTTGCCGCCTACCTGCCTTCTCAGATGTATATCTCGCTTAATATTTGGTCTATTTACAATCCGAAAACATGTAGGGAATCACTATGAAATATACTAAAATTCACTTTTTATTTGACGAAAATCGGCTTAATATTAGAGGAGCAGCAACCTTTTAAAGTATATACAACCCTCCCTGCCTACGCTGACGCTGGTAGCTGGTTACCCGTGGAAGCCGCCGGGTCACCCGTGGAAGCCACCGGGTCACCCGTGAAAGCCGCCTGGTTACCCATGGAAGCCGCCGGGTGACCCGTAGAACCCCTCAACAAACCGCCGGCTTTATTACGGGTAACAGATAAACCGCGGGCTCTCACGGGTCACCCGCCGGCTACCACAGGTATTTTTTCACCCGGGAGACACCCGGGAGATTTCCACGGTTGTGCATGCGAGCATGGCACAACCGGCTACCGGGGCCGGGTTTCCCGGCTTAGCCAAGGGTCCCACGGGTGCCTGCCGGGTATCCCCGGGTATCCACGGGTGGCCGTATTGGGGCAAAACCGGCCCGTGTGACAGGGCTTAACACATGCTGCTTTTGACTGTTCATTGACTAATAACAAGTATTCTTTCAGCTGTTTCAATGAATTATCCAATATCACATATATTACCACAATAGTGATGTTAGGGAAACCCCAATTTAACTCATGAGATCGAAATTCAGCTGGGATGTAGCTCATGAAGAGTGAAAAAAAAACTGAAATATCTAAAGAAATAGTCCCTCATTTCTGCTATATTTATCTATCTATCTATCTATCTACCTATCCATCCATCCATCCATCAATCTATGTATCTATCTATCCATCTATACATCTATCCATCTATCCATCTATCCATCTATCTATCTATCTATCTATCCTTCCTTCCTTCCTTCCTTCCTTCCTTCCTTCCTTGAACATAACGTTGACTTAAATTCTAGAGTTGCTAAATTTAAGTTAAATTGACAAATTCAATAAGAGTTCAGTAACATCCCTTCTTTCATAAAGAGCAAATAGCTATGTTATTAGCCTGATCCACAAGTTATTGAATTAACTCAATTTCTTGGAACTGAAAGAAGTTAGATAATTAAGGGAGAGAAGTGGGGCTGAGATGAGACAGCGTCATTTTAAGGTCTTAAGGTAAAATTCAATCTAAAGTCCTTAAAAATCATGCATAACATCTCTTTCCAAGAAATTTTTGTTATTATATTATATCTTAAGGTCTTGTTTTAAGGTTTAAAAAGTGGAATCTTCATAATTAAGGCCACTGAATCTCCTTCACAAAATTACATATATTTTTCTGGTTATCTTATTATATATCTAGTCAGTTGATATGCACAAGTCCATTCTATTATTTCTTTATGCATTTATTTGTAACAAATATTGGCTAATGCATTCTGTTCTCGTAATTTCTAATTTTTTTCCTCAAAGCCAGATGTGATTTACTAGATATAAAATTCTTCATCTCTATGAATCATGTTTTAAAGATAAATAATTGCCAATTAAACTGAAAAGCCATACCACAGATTTGAGGGATCTGCTTAAATATTGTTAATGGCAACAAGAATGATACATTTTGTAGAACGGAAATTAATTAGATCTATTATTAATTATCTTCATGAAGGAATTTAAGAGCTAGGAAGGGTTTCATTTTAAGTTTAGTTATTGAGAAGGTAATTAGTAATGACAGATCATTCCTAATTAGGAATTTTGAGAAGTTAGGGACAATAGTAATATATGTTACCCCACAATTAATTTGATCACTTAATGCTCTTTCCTATACAAGCAAAACATTTTTTTGTTTTCTTACAAGTTCTTGTAATAAGCGTCAGAGCTTTAGAATTAAATAAACCTTGATAAACTACTTCAGTGATTGTGTGTAGACACTTCAACAAAATATTTGAAGATATATCATCATTTTTATGTATTTAGACTCTAGAGGGAGTAATTTATGTGAGCAATAATAATACTTTTTCCTCCTAGGAAACTACATTAGACCACAAAGCAAAACTACAAATAATTGCAGACAATTCTGAAGGGCTAGAGGTAATGAGTTTTAGTAGATGAAGCTGAAAATAGCATCGGTGTTTTTAGTTGATTGATGTTCTCGAGAAAATACATTGTTTGACAATATAACAAAAATATATATATTTTTTTCAATTTCGTTCTTAATGGACATTTTCCACAGTGATGCACACTTTAAGGACAGTTGATAAAAGAAATGCTTGATTGAATCTATATATGGTCTTTTATGCAGACACACTAACTTGAAAAAATATCTATTAGTGCCTATATGGACCACTCTTTACATTTTTATGGCTTCCCATAAATGAGACATATGAAGAATATTTTTTCTTGATGAATACAAACTCAAGTTTTTAGGATTGATTTTGAGATGGGTGTTTTCCAATCTTCACCTTACCAACTTGATAGAGAAAGCAATCTAATATAGGTGTTTCTCATATGCCAAAGGTTGTCATAATTGCAATTACAGGACGTTTGTCTGTACACCTAGTGTATTCAAAATTGTTGCAACGTGACAAATTTTAACCAGCATGCAATCAACCAAGATTTTTTGGTAAAAGCACCACAAATGGTTAATTTAACCAAATAAAGTGAATTGATACTCACATTTAAGGGGTAAAAAAGTTGATAGGAGTTATAGCTATAGACACAAAGTCCTATTAAACACTCAAATTTGCCTTCAAAATTTCCAGCTGTCTGATACACACACACAAAAAAAGCACGGTGATGGAAGTTAACATAAATATCTTAAGAAAAAAAAGGAACTCCTATCAACTGATTGGTTAATCAATTAATGGCTATTAAAAGAACCTGTAGTATATTCCCTGACTCTCTGTGGTCCACAACTTCTACTTTATTTTGTTTACTATTCAAATGCATCTCGGTATGGGGCCAAGCCTTGTACATCCAAGGGTCATCTGGATATATTTTAGTATAAGTCAGGATAGTCATGCATCAAGTACAAACTTCTAGCTGCAACAGGAAGTTTAATTCGGCAACGTTAAAACGCTGCACTGTACAATGAATATCTCTAGTTACTTGAACAGTGAACATTTAGACGCATTTGAAAGTTGGTAAAAAGTTGGAGTGAAGACAAAAAAGGTGACATTTCCACCTTATCACTGCAAAAATTGGAATCATTTTTAGAGGTAATCGTCTTAGTCAGAATTGAATTTCTCGTTGACATTACATGTAGAACTCAATTAATCTACAACAATAAAATAATCAACGATAACCACATGAGCGTTTAAAACTATCTGAAGTTTCAAAGTTAAATAGAGTGGTTTTTTTTTGTTTCATACTCTTGCACTGGTACTTCAGTAATCCAAGTACAGTACAAGTAATCCAAGTACTATGAAGGCCAGTATCTCATCAAGTATTCTGAAGGAAAACTGAAGTTTCCAGGGCACTGTCCAATCTGTGCCTTGCATTCATACAATACAATGGGCAGTCTGCATGGTCAATCAAAAGGCACAATGGCTTGATTTGACCAATCTAGTTCAATGTCACAGATCACAAACATGCATGCTCATGTGTTGCCAGTAAAGATTAATTTGTCTCACAATGAACTTTTTTGATTGCAAACTTTATTTCACTTGATCACAATTAGTTGGTGTTGAAACCATTTGCATAGCAAAAGTTCTTCCTAAGTTTGCTTGCTTAAAAATCACCAATACAATTGATTTTAACATTGTTCTGTTGTCATTTGATACAGTACCAAAAGTTATTTTGCCACTTTTGACTCTTAACAAATGCATGTCAGTTACTTTCCATAACTTGTGAACTGCAATCATAAATACATTGAAAACATAGCCACCAACAAATTACATATATATTTTTTATTATACAATAGAATATTATATCACCTTGAATCAAATCACTTATATTACACAGTTTCTTACAATAATTCTGAAAGTGTCAGAATAATTTATTTTGTGGCGATTCTGTCTCTTTGTCCAGGAATTTTGCATGCATATGTAATATATAATTATGGCAAAAAAAAAAAAAAATTAAAGAAATATTCTTATAAAACATGAGTTATGCATTTTCATATTCACACATTATCATAAATGCTGGATTTAATTAATTTTATTAGTACTCCCGTATCATGCAAGCTTTTAATATGTTGTAACTTAATGGGTTTTCACACTGTCATAGATAAGACTTACTTATGACCACGGATTAAAATTTCTTTGTCTATTCTTGCTCATCTTTGTCCAGATACTCTTGCTAATCTGTAGAACGCTCCTGGTAGTGGTAAATCATCCGTGACCATCCTTGGAGAGGGCAAATTTTTTTAAAATGTTTAAAAATTAAGATGTTCTTTGAATTGTTTATATTAGTTACGTAACTCGCTTGGGATTCACTCGGCGAGCGTTCTATGTACATTCTAAGTATGTCCGTGGCCGACCGTGGCCATCCATGGCCAGTCTTGCCCTTCCTTGCCCATCCTTGCCCATCCTTGAACCACTCGCACAGGCGATCTACGAGTGCCTCACGGATGCCTCACTGATGCATGGCGACCTACGTTCAGCGAGCGTTTGACGGACATCTGCCAAGTGATCTACGACTGCCTTATATACGCTCGTGAAAAAAATTATTTCAGTGATTAATAGAGCCATGAGTTAGAAAGTATAGTCCACTTTTGCCATCCATAGTCACCCATAGGTCTTATCTGTGACAGTCTTATCCGTGACAGTGTGAACACCACTTTAGGGATACTCTCTCAATTTCATCCACGAACACCAGATGCAGATGTTGGTCAATTTTGGATGGTAATCTCCACCATATGCAGTACAGGTCAGTTTACTTCATGCTCTTAGGTAAGTTGTTTGCAGGCATGGTCATCTGCAGTGCATTAAGTTCAACCAAGCAAAAGATTGAACCATTGGGCAGTGGCTAAAAGTAGGTCAATCTAGTGAATAGCCTGAAAGACTTATATTAATTGGTGCATATGGTGCATGGACGGAAATGGCCAATGGGCTGTTGTATACATGGCATGTTCAGCAATGTATTTTAGGACCAGTAGTACCTTTTCATATAAAACCGGTTGGCTGTTGTTAAACAGATTGATCTAGAAGTATTGTATTGAATTCCACAAAATGAAAACTATTTGTATGAAAGATGATTCACGTTGTAAAATTATTCAATATCATTTTGCCGTGACCTTCAAGCACTCGATAAACCAATTGCTTTAGTTCATGAAATTGTTCATATATGGTTTATATTTCATTCTATTAATTGTCTTCCTCAATGCCAAAAGAAATGAACCCAAGATCTCAGAGGACTGGCCAATACCTTAGCCATTTGACGACCCAGCTGCTGCTGATATGGTCAATACATGGTCAAGTCAGGACTTCACCTTGATCAGACTTCTGTTCATGGCCACAGGAAGCCTTGAACAAGGGTCTTTAATCATACTAAACCTGACCAATAAATAGTCAGGGAATCTGATCTGGCACATCCCCTATGCTCAATGTCACATGATAGTAGCAATAAAGTAGCCAATCACAGGGCACAATGGCTTAATCCAAGCTATGCAGGGTTAGGAGAGCAATGAAAGTGAACATGCCCACACATGCTGCATCGCTGATTAGATCATCTCCTTTGGGGATCAAATGTTAGCTCAGTTTGGACATATGATTCTGAAAATGAAATGTGTTTGTTCTATAGTGAAAATATTACTGCCACTAATTTCATTTAGTAGCTGTTTATAATGCAAAATGATGTTGAATAATTTTACAACGTGAATCATATTTCATACATTCAAGTAGTTTTCATTTTGTGGAATTGAATACAATGCTTCTAGATCAGTCTGTTTAACAACAGCAAACCTGCTTTATATGAAAACATATTACTGGTCCTGCAATACATTGCTGAACATGCCATGTATACAGCAGCCCATTGGCCATTTCCATCCATGCACCATATGCACCAATTGATAAGTATAATAAACAGCTACTAAATGAAATTAGTGGCAGTAATATTTTCACATCATATATTTAATGTAGATGACAATTCAGGTCATACAAATAGAGATGTAAAATGTATATTACTTTATAAATATTCAAGAATATGAATGTCACAATTTCCTTTCATTAGTCACTTTGTTTTTCTTCATGTTGTAGTATTGATCAGCTTGAGATAATGTTGTTAAGCTATATTAAATAAACGAGGTGTCATTTTGTTTGTCATTTTTATTCATGCTGCACATGCTCACTCGCTCTAATACGAATGTACACTTGTGAATGAATTCCTGTGGACTTTTTTTTTATTGAATTTTAAAGGAAAACTACTATGGTTGACCTTATGAAAATGTGTTACACCATGATAGCATGTGGACAACACTGGGCCAGCATTGGGCCAACATCGAGCTGACGAAATTACTGAGGTTGTATATTTTCCTCCATTAAAAGTGGTCAACTAAATCTTAATATAACAACAATAAAATTCAAGTAATATACAAACTGGACAAAAAAACATATCAGTGTCTGTACCAATTGTTTCAAAGTTACTTTCTTTTTTGGCTAATGAATTGGTACTTAGGCCTTTGCCAGGCATCAGTCATGTTTCCCTTTCTGTCATGGTATGTATTGTTTTAAAAGCACTCTTACTCCAGCTACTATTTCAAGTTTCTGTCCATTACAGGGACTTAGTTAGATAATGCACTTGGCATGCTATGCAATAAATCACTTCTAGATGCACATTAAAACAGATCTAGAGCCCATGAATCAAATGTTGTTGCATTTAGACTTAGGGCATGCAACAATTTAAATGTGACAGCATTTCAGGAAGAATGTCTAAGTTGTGACACATGGAAATATCCCAGCACTTTTCCTGAAGTTTAAAATTTCAGAAAAGTTATAACAAAAAAAGTAACAAGTGTGTAATTCTACAACAGAAAAGGCAGACCACATGTTCAATTGCACCCTAATTGTACGGAATTGTTTTTGGAACATTTGTGTCAAATTCAGCTCATTTAATCTAGCCATCACGGGGAACTTTTAAATGGTCATGCAGTCTTTTTAGACCAAACATGAGAGTGATTAATAGCTGTTTTGAGTGGTTTATTTAATGTGTATGTGTGTGTGATTAGGGCTTTTATGTCCTTTATTTCTGCACCAGTTGGGCTAATTAGGACAGGCAGAGACCATGGCAATGGGACGAAGGATGAAACAGCCATCCAACTTAGGCTCGACCGGGAATCGTTCCCGGGACCCAGCGGTTGGAAGCCCAGAGTGCTACCTCTGAGCTAGGCCCCTGCCCTATGGTTGTTGATTTAATAACAATAGTCCTTTGAACTAAAACTCAAATCTCATATTTGCCCTCAGATACATGGTACATCACGGTAGGCACTTGTCATGATATAGCACCATATATGCCTACAAATTAAGCGTCACTTTTGCAAAGAAATCGTCACCAGATGCATGGCCTAGCCGTGTTGCACTTCTATTCGGGGTCAGTTACGGGGTATTATGCATCAGTTTGTAACCCACAATTTAGTTCATGCACCACTGCACACAGAAAATAACAATATATACATGGTCAAATGTGACACATGCGTTTTCCATGAAAGGATAAACGCATGGAAAACGCATTGTTTTTGTCTAATAATAATGAGGTGAAAACCATGGGTTTTCCATGTGTTTATCCAGATATGTTTTTAATGTGTTGTGTAATATTTTTAAGAGTTGCTATACAATTCTATTATTAGCCAGGTGGCTAAGACAGAACACTGCAATTGTATTGGCTGAAAAAGTTCCTGCCCTTGACTGTGATTGGTTGAAGGTAATTACATCCTAGCAGCTGTACTTTTAGTGTATTTTGATGTATATTTCATATCTTATCATTCAGTTGATTTTTGTTATTTCCCTGAGAAAATTGAATAGGTAAGTTATGATAAACTATGTCTGAAAAGCATAATGAGAAATAAGAGGAGAAGAAAGATTTATGTCTTGCTGAATTCAGGGCTGCTCAGTGAAAAGACTCTGTCGCAATGGAACCTCGTCATTAAGACTACTCATAGTATGATATTAACCAAGATATTAAGTGAGCAAGTAACCAAATTCCTTTATTTAATAAATTATTAAAATATACGAATGGTTGTCACATTGCAAAGTTTCATGTAATTGGTCTTGCCAAATTGACCACTAGTGTATGTAACATGCCCGATATATAATCCGGAACTTTCGACTGAAATTTCTCTTGATGCGTGGAGGGATGCAGACCTAATGTTTATGTGTGGACACTTGTCAAGAGGTAAAGTAGTGGTGGATCATTGATGCCAAACTATTTTTACAGATAAACTTGCATTAATATGTGATATGAAGTTAAAACAAAGTGCAAATTTTCCAAAAAAAAATAGAAACAAATGTAATTTTCATTTGTGAATTTCAGGTGGGGGGGGGGGAGGGTGATTACATTGATTATATCCCCCACCCCTGGTTTGCACTCTCTGTTGCATTGAGGTTCATAATCCTGTATATTGTAAAATGTATGGTTTCAATATCTTTTGTGGAGAATATAAGCAATGGTGGGTGGTGTGTCGTCCAACATCGAGTTTGTGGGATTCAGAAAAAAAAAATAATAATTAGGCCCTTTTTTTAATATGTCAAATCAATGTCAGAACAGCATCTGTTATTCCAACTCTTTGTACCTAAGGTTGGCCCACTGTTGACCCCATGTTGACACCATGTGGACTCCATGTTGGCCCCATGCTGGCACCCCATGTTGCCCTTTTTTTGATCTACTGGCAATGCCATTAGAACTATGTGTTTATTTATGTGCAAATTAGGTTGTAGGGTTCTGCATGGTGCCCTAGCTTGGTCAAATTAAGTGCATGTGTTACCCATAATCTCACCCAAGGTTAATTTTTTGCTTGACCAGCATGCATGCTCAGCCATTGCATATAGTTAATGCTGAGAATACCAGAGAGATTGGTGTACTGAAGTCGAACATATTGGCCATGTAAGAGTACTGTATCTTGGTATCCAACATTCAGTGGCAACTCATATTTCACATAAAGTTATAACACAAATTACCTGTAGTTACTAACAGTGTTTGTTGCTATGGTGTTTAATGTTCAGTGTACAGTGGCACTCTTTTTTGCGCACTTAATGATATAAAATTCACACTTCTAAAACAGTCTGAATTTTTGAAGGCAAAACTAGGTAGTTGTTTCTATCTATGGATAATTATAGCGTTGTTTTTGAGCAGCACTGTATGTATAAAACCGTTATTTAAGACTACTAATATATTTTTTTGCTGAAACAATGGTCTTTGTTAACAGTCAACTGAAGTGGACATTTCTCAATGTCAATGTCTCAATACTACTAGGTTCGGAGACTAGAGTTGGATACTAAGAACAGAAACATTAAATTTGAGATCTGACAAAGCGAGCACGGTTTACCAAAGCTGGCAGAGGCATCTAATCTCGAAAAATTAACCTTGGGTGAGATTATGGGCAACACATGCACTTAATCTAATCTCTTTGTATTGTTGAGACTAATAAGGTCATGAATACTGAAATGTTAGATTAAATAATTTTGCATGATATTTTCTTTTTCTAATGTTTCTATGAACTTGTATTCATATGACACAAGAAAGAGATTAGCCAAAAGTGGAGCACAACACATTGCCACAGGGATTCCAATTGTCTGTTTGTGAAGTGTATTGCCAAATTTAGGTTCAATACTAATGTAACCCTTGTAGTAACCACTAGACGAGAAGGCCTTTCTAATTAGACTTGCACAGAAGAAGACTGTGCCAGATGCCTCAAAGACAATTTAAAGTAACTCCTTCATCTTTGCCTTAAGTTTGTCATAAGGGATAGTGGTGTACAATATACTGAAATCCCAAGTGCTAACACATGCTACTTTAGACTGGTTATTGACAAGTGTTCTTTCAGCAGCTGCAATGAATTATCCAATATCCTCATCCTATTATAACCAGAGTACCTCATAATACCCTTGCAGTACACATTGATAAACTGGTTTCCTGCAGCCAGACATTTGGTTATTACTTTGTTTAGACCTTCAATGGTAGAATTGCATGAAGCTGCAATGTATATGAGCTTAGGTGTAGATGATGATGATGATGATGATTTCTTCAGGCACAATTTACAAAATGAAATATATTCAAATTTATATATAAATTATGTTTGCCTTGGGAGACTCCCATAAGACAGTCATGTCACTTTTGGGAGCCACCCAGTGGAGATTCCAGTCAGATACATGTTTAGATAGTTATTACAAACTTTGTTATATTTTGAATAATTTTTTATGGGGAATATACCACAAACAAAGCATTCTGAATATTGCAGTCAGATGAATTTGATTGTATTATTTTGTTTTTTTGCATACTTTTTAAAAGTAAAAAGCTATGGGTGTAAATCTTTTCTTTTGTGGAATTTTCCATACTTTCATTTATTTTTTGCAGTAGACCATAGATGGTTGGTAACTCTGGATATTAGGGCACCCCCAATGTAACTCATGAGATCGATATCCAGCTGGGATGTTGTCCATGAAGAGTGTTTCGGCCAGGAATTGAACCAGGAACCTTCAGCAGGACTGGCCATGCTTCAACCATTAGACCACTCAGCTGCTTTCTGCTTTCCCGAAATTAATCAATGCCGCAAAATGGAAAACAGGGTAACAACAAGAAGTAAATTTTGGTTCATTAAACATTTTGGTGATATTTAGGAATGTACATACTTTTGGTAGATACCGTATACTACATGGCCAAATGTGCCACATGCATTTTCCATGAGAAGGATAAACGCATGAAAAACGCATGGTTTTTAGCTAATTATGATGAAGAAAAACCATGCGTTTTCCATGCGTTTATCCAAATGCATGGAAAACGCACGTGGCACAATTGGCCATGTACTAGTCTAAGATCCCATGTGCTTGTAAGAAGACTGAAATATGTTACTTTATGCTAGACATTAACTTAATGTAGATTGCATTAAGGCTCTTTTCATCTTTGTAAATTACTCTTTTCATAATCACTATACTGCTTGCAGCTGCTTAATAATTAATCACTAAATAACTTTGGCTTGTCAGACCATAAAGCTTCATCAACTAACAAAAGCAGCCAAGCTGCTGGGATGCCAATCTTATTATGCCGGAATTCATGTCTTGATGTAGGCCTTCTTGTGTAGAGCAAAAACTGTCAATTAAACAAAAAGAGAAGAATTTCAAAAAGATTTGTATTCTGTGGTTCAATAAATTATATATAATAATATATCATCTTTTTATATGGAAGTGCATTTCTGCCAACTATATAAAAAAAAAATTAAGTAGGTAATATGTTGTGGCATGATGATCAAAATCTATTGTTTTCTGTCAATCAGTCATATGAGTTGAAACTAATTATTGAAGCTTTGCAGCGAGAGCCATATTCAAAGCAGTTTATCTCTTTTGTGTTAATGCATATTTCTTCTTTTATTTATTAGTAAAGTCTACCGATGCATCCATCCCCCAAAAAAGTTCATTTGCTTTTCACCTCATCACTAATTACCCAGAAAGCTATGAGAGATAGATAGCATATATGTAGTTGCTATTGATTGATTTTCACAAAACTACAAATTAACAGTCCTCAGTTGCAAAAAAAACCACAACAAAAAACTGAAATATCTTAGGAAATAGTCGCTCATTTCTGCTATATTTCACTATCTATCTATCTGTCTATCTCGCTATCTGTCTATCTATCTATCTGGCTATCTATCTATCTATCTATCTATCAATCTACCTATCTATCTACCTATCTATCTACCTATTTATCTATTGATATATCTATCCATCTATCTATCTATCTCGCTATCTATCTATCTCGCTATCTATTTATCTATCTATCTATCTATTGATCTATCTATTGATCTGTCTATTGATCTATCTATCTATCTATCTATCTATCTACCTATCTATCTACCTATTTATCTATTGATATATCTATCAGTCAATCTCGCTATCTATCTATCTATCTATCTATCTCACTATCTATCTATCTATCTATCTACCTATCTATCTACCTATTTATCTATTGATATATCTATCTATCTATCTATCTATCTCGCTATCTATCTATCTATCTATTGATCCGTCTATTGATCTATCTATCTACCTATCTATCTATCTACCTATCTATCTACCTATTTATCTATTGATATATCTATCTATCTATCTATCTATCTCGCTATCTATCTATTTATCTATCTATTTATCTATCTATCTATCTATCTATTGATCTATCTATTGATCTGTCTATTGATCTATCTATCTATCTATCTATCTATCTATCTATCTATCTATCTATCTATCTATCTATATATATATCCTTCCTTCCTTCATGAACATAACATAGACTTAAATTCTAGAGTTGCTAAATTTAACTTAAATAGACAAATTCAATTAGACAGATCATTCCTAATTAGGAATTTTGAGAACGCAGGGACAATAGTAATACATGTACCCCCACAATTAATTTGATCACTCAATGCCCTGTCATATACAAGCAAAACCATTTTTTGTTTTCTTACAAGTTCTTGTAATAAGCGTCAGAGCTCCAGAATTAAATAATCCTTGATATTAAACTACTTTGACAGTGATTGTGTGTAGACACTTCAACAAAATATTTGAAGATATTTCATCCTTTTTATGTAGTTAGACTCTAGAGGGAGTAATTTATGTAGGCAATAATAATACATTTTCCGCCTGAGAAATTACATTTGACCACAAAGCAAAACTACGAATAATTGTAGACAAGAGTTAGAGGTAATGATTTTTAGTTGATGAAGCTGAAAATAGCATTGTTGTATTTAGTTGATTGATGTTCTTGAGAAAATGCATTGTTTGACAATATAACAAAATGATATATTTTTGTCAATTTCATTCTTAATGGACATTTTCCACAGTGACGCACACTTTTAGGACAGTGGATAATAGAAATGCTTGATTGAAGCTATATATGGTCTTTTATGCAGACACACTAACTTGAAAAAATATCTATTTGTGCCTATATGGACCACTCTTTACATTTTTATGGCTTCCCATAAATGAGACATATGAAGAATATTTTTTCTTGATGAATACAAACTCAAGTTTTTAGGATTGCTTTTGAGATGGGTATTTTCCAATCTTCACCTTACCAACTTGATAGAGAAAGCAATCTAATATAGGTGTTTCTCTTATGCCAAAGGTTGTCATAATTGCAATTACAGGACGTTTGTCTGTACACCTAGTGTATTCAAAATTGTTGCAACGTGACAAATTTTAACCAGCATGCAATCAACCAAGATATTTTGGTAAAAGCACCACAAATGGTTAATTTAACCAAATAAAGGGAATCGATGTCTTAGTGGTTTCAACCAAAGTCTTGGTTAAATGGAAGACAAAGCTAATACTGGGTCAATACTGGGCCAATACCAGGCCAACACAGGGCTAGTACATTAGTTACTGGATCAATACTGGGCCAATACTAGGCCAACAAAGGGCTAGTACACTAGTTACTGGATCAATACTGGGCCAATACTGGGCCAATACTAGGCCAACAAAGGGCTAGTACACTAGTTACTGGATCAATACTGGGCCAATACTAGGCCAACACAGGGCTAGTACACTAGTTGCTGGATCAATACTGGGCCAATACTGGGCCAATACTAGGCCAACACAGGGCTAGTATACTAGTTACTGGATCAATACTGGGCCAATACTGGGCCAATACTAGGCCAACACAGGGCTAGTACACTAGTTACTGGATCAATACTGGGCCAATACTAGGCCAACACAGGGCTAGTACACTAGTTACTGGATCAATACTGGGCCAATACTAGGCCAACACAGGGCTAGTACACTAGTTACTGGATCAATACTGGGCCAATACTGGGCCAATACTAGGCCAACACAGGGCTAGTACACTAGTTACTGGATCAATACTGGGCCAATACTAGGCCAACACAAGGCTAGTACACTAGTTACTGGATCAATACTGGGCCAATACTAGGCCAACACAGGGCTAGTACACTAGTTACTGGATCAATACTGGGCCAATACTAGGCCAACAAAGGGCTAGTACACTAGTTACTGGATCAATACTGGGCCAATACTAGGCCAACACAGGGCTAGTACACTAGTTACTGGATCAATACTGGGCCAATACTGGGCCAATACTAGGCCAACACAGGGCTAGTACACTAGTTACTGGATCAATACTGGGCCAATACTGGGCCAATACTAGGCTGATACCTGGCAAATACTGGGCTGTTACTGGGCCAATACCAGGTCAATTTTGGTGTAATAGGCCAATTCTGGCCAACCTGATCTTCCATGAGAGCGGTATATTGATACTATAAGGTACATGTTGTCTGGGTCTTTTAAAATCACTACCCAGATAGCATTCCAGATGTGGGTGCACCACTGAGGTGATTAAACTACATTGCAGTAAAGCTACTCTTTGTGCACATTCAAGGAGACAACCAGCTGTTTAATGAAATAACAAAATTACTTTATTTAGGCAACTTTCAATGAATGGAGATTAGAGATACGAATCATAAGATGGACTTGTCTGAACAGAGCTGTTATGATGATCTATTCTTTCCTTCCCACATCAGTTAGGAAGTCAATTAAAATAGACATTTTTTAATCATGAAATTCTGTCCTACATGGTAATTCATTTCTTAAACAGACAATATAAAGGCATGGATGGTAAACTTGCCTGTCAAATTAATTACCATATTTAAATTTACTGCAGCTGCTGTAAAATTTATGAATAGTCAGACCATTGCTGTCAAAGGAGTTTGTTATAAATGAGTTTGATCATAATGCCGGTCAAATGTATAAGATAGGGAAAAATTTATATTAATTCGTGGCAGTGATGTCATAGACTCAAGACTCAAGAAATTTTATTCACCTATTATAACAAAAATAGTTACAATAAGTGGGGTGGCAGCATAAAGAGAAATTTTGTTGCTTGCATGATGCCACCCAAGAAGTTACAGAGATACCCATGCAAGCTCCATATACATGATACACTAATGATGATACATGGTAATTACATGATATACTGATAAATGGACTTTCATCATCATAAGCGTGTGGTTATTAATACGTTAGACTATATCTGTAATTCTGCGTTCAAATGAAAAGTTTGATTTGGGACATTCTTAAAAGCAATCTTAATTTCTATCTGATTATTCAAAGTAGGAAAACAATTTTTTCAAGGGTATCTAATTCTAATAAAATACCAACATTTGCAATATGTCACCAGCACACTGAGTGCTTTTTCCTGAGAAAACAGATGCATGCACTGGATGACTAACTATGCTGTATCCATCCAAATGTGATTGGTATGATTACATGCATGCCTAATAAGTTCTTTCATTGTATCTGTTCTCTTGGTGTTCCGAAACTGTGTGACAGTGTGTGTCATGTGTGGTTGCATCACTCCGAGAACATATGCCAGCACACATTTTTCAGTTAAAGTGAAACTAGCAAAATATATCATTTTACCATGTAAGTCAATCCTGCCAAGTTGACTTCCTCATAAAGCCAGTAATCAAATAGAGTCCAGATATCCAGCTGACATCTCCGGTCTGGTGCATTAATTTTGTTGCACACAGCTTGACTTGACGTCCTAATGTTAGCTGCATCTATGAGAGTTGGGCGAGCACAGCTGACAGATGGAATGAAAATGACCCGTCTTGTGCTGGACATTGATACTCAGAAGACCAGTGGTCAACCTTGGTCAGCAGAGTGGTCAACAGAATGATCAGTTGGCTGGAAATGCTCCCTTATGAAACGCTGACCTTTAACGGCTGTCACCTGTCAAAAATGACATATAGTGTGCGGTATGTACAAGGTGCTTCGCGAGATTGTGTGGCCAATACTGGCCATCCAATAAGTTTAAAAGCACTCTTCATGTGCTGCATCCCAGCTGGATGTATATTGCATCAGATGTTAAATTGGAGGTGTCTTGTACTTCGTATCTATGCTAAGGCAGGCAAAAGACACCACCCATGGGGTAAATGTTTAACAGGGTGTGGTCTCTGAGCCGTATCTCATAATTTTCTCTGCCTGTGGCAGCTGGTTATATAAGCTGTCTAAACTTCAGACCCAGTAGCATTGAGACATTAAAACATTGAGTGGCCTTGTGGTCAAGATGGATGTTGGTTGCATTATTAGGTGGTGCCTTGTGTCTATGCTGGAGCAAGTTAAAGACCCCACCCATGGGAAAAACAGAAGTTTAAAATTATCTTATCATCATTACATCTACTTCTGGTAGCAGGTCATATCAAAACTATTTATAGTAGCATCATTATAATGCAAACATTTTTTAGTCTTTTTTTTTTCAAAATGATATCAAGAATGAGTTTTCAAATGCACTTTAAATATATATATTGAACTATCGCTGAGGCATCATGCAATAAGACTTTTTTTGACTTAAGAGTGTCATCAAGCTGGCGCACCACATTAATCAGGTAACCTACAAGGCGCATCCAGAGGTATCAATTGTATTCAGGACCATCCCAAGGGAGTCCACCACTACATAAAGTACTCGAAGCTGAAGGGATACCACAAAGATCCAAGCTGCATCCCATGCGTTTTACACATAGGCTTCTAGGATAGTCTCGACACAGTTTGCTGCTGCATCAGACCCTGTAGAATAGCATAGTGGAAAGACACATTTGTCAGAACGAATGCTTCCCTGTTTCTAAAATTTGTTCTGGTTGACAGAGCTTATGTATTGCACAAAATCGGAATGATGCACTTGTTTTGTGATCGCTTGAAGAAATAAGACTAATGCTTTTATGTTTGTCAGATTATCTATCCATACTCATGCATTTCCAATATTACTACCCAGCAGGCACATACACGTGCATATATTGGTGGTAAAATTCATGAGGAAGTGGTTTTGGATATTCAACATGTTTTCCATTCCATGCAGCTCTTCCATGTGTGAGACACATATGTACAATGTAATGTGCCTGCTGGGTTTCCATTAAAATCATGTGCACACCATTAACGTAAGATATAGATAATTTCCACATAGTTTGACATTAATATTACATGGAACCATATCCATGTTTATTACACAATGGAAATTTGGGGAGTTTGAGCTTCAACCAATCCTCCAAATCTGCAACAAATCTGTTGTATACCATTTGCAGATGTAGTGGAAATTGAACTAGAAGTATCCATATCTATCTATTTTGTATAATCCTGCTCTTATTCAATAAGAAATGGACTGTTTTTACCATCAATAGATATGACTAAGATTTTTGTTGGTTACATCCAATAGAAAAAGCTATCTCGGTGGAGCATTAAGATGGTAGACTTTCCACTTCCAATCGTTAATCTTATTTGAGCTAGGTTTGGGTGAGAAAAACCAATAGACAGGATCAGAAATGACCGTGTCCTGCACTGGATATTGATACCTGAAGACCAGTTGTCAGCAGAGGTCAGCAGAATGGTCAGTGGGCAGGAAGTGCTCCCGAATGAAACCCTAACCTTTGGCAGTTTGATGGCTCCATCATTACAGAAAAATAGGCAGATCCGATCTGATCAATCTCATCAGCAATCTGATATGTTTAGTCCATTAATAATAGATAATTTATAAATAAAATATATAGTTGTGTATTCATCCATCAAGATACCAAAATTAAGCTCATACCAATTTTTGATGGTGAAAGTAATAATGGGATAAATGTTTTATTCAATGAAACAACAAGTTGGTTGCATAGAAAGTAAAATTGTGAAATTAGACAAACCCATACCACTGGGTTGACAAAAGGTGGTGTTTCATTCAACTAGTCCAAAAAGAAGCAACAAAAGTCTAGTTGTTAAAAATTAGATTGTTAATTTTCGTGCTTTATGGTCTATCCTTTGCCTTCATTCAACATGTGATAATGGTGATGTGTAGATAACATGTAATTAAATCATTAGATTTTTAAAAGATAATTTTCTTGATGTGACTTTGACGCTTTTAGCATTGTCTAATGACAAGATGGTTTTGAAAAATTGGTCATCTTTTTTTTTTCGGTTGGTATGCTTTAAAATCTTTCGCAGTAGTTCTATTTCCCAAGCACAACTTAAGGACATTGAAATTACATTTTCTTAGAAAAGTGGTCTGACTTATATGTAATTTTTTTATGAGAAATTGTCATATTAACGACCTGAGGCCGTTTTAATTATTCAATCTACCCTCGCTAAAAGGCACAATTTTTGTTAATAATGCCTTGGAAGATCTAATGTAAATGAGGCACCAGCACTGACATCATAAACAAATTCCGTCACTCCAAGTGTTGTGATGTCATTGGTATCTATTCTCCCACAATTCTCAGTGCAAAATGGCGATGAAGTTTTATTGACCAAAATAGGAGCTGTCGTAGTTTTCAGATAAAATAACAATTGTAAGATTACTGCCTCATTTCTCTTCACAAATAAGGCTATGAAATCATAAAGAGTGGACAGAGAAGGTCAGTGTAGTGCTGCGTTGTTACGTCATTATTATAGTTTGACTGCAGAATTTTTAGTGGCCAATCGGTCCATCCACTGCAGAAGATAGATGACAGTGGCCAAAATCTATTGCATTCACTTCATTGTCTTCTTAATACTGATTAACTACCATTCAGAGTCTTGCTGGGTTCACTATCTCTCCATAAAATAAACTTCACCTAGTATTTAATTTTTCACGCCATCAAAAATCCAATATGTAAACAAACCAAGTGATGACGTCACAATACTCAACAAGGGGTGATGACGCCGTGTACATTGTATTTCCAGTGATTTGGTCTTGATTTCTGTCAATGTATCGTTTATTTTTTGTAATTAATGCCTGATAGATTCATTAGCTTACACATATTTAGTGTGCCTTGATGTTGATCAAATAAGGTGATTTTCATTCATTTGATAAAGTTTTAGAAAATAGTAATTCTGACAGACAGTGTAGCTATAAGCTATACTTTGCTGATATATGTTGAGATAGGTCTGTTGTTAATTCGATTGTGGCACCATTGCTACACTGAACCCATCAGTACAATAACACTGAACTTACTGAGTGGACCTCTTCTGATATGAGTTAGTTTCAACTCCTTGTGTATTGCAGATCAGTGCTTTGACAATTAGACTAAGTGTACAATATTTTGCAGTTTTAAGGTTTATTAAATCTTTAAACTGTCACATTTTGAGTTTGTTGTTTGTATATGCTAATTTGTAACACTCTTCAAGTGCAAATGTTTTACAATTATCTTGACTAACTGGCTCAGTTTACGCTCTGATTTCAAACATAAAACAGAAAATATAGAGTGAAGAATCATTTTTAAGAGACAAAAGGAAGATCTATGCTTTGCACAGATCTGTTAATATTAATGGCTGAACTTTTATATGTGTTTCTTGCATAAACAAAGACAAAAGAAACACTTATGATGATTGGAAAAGGTTTCCATCTTATGAGGAGACATTTGTACAAAGTGATGTTTTATGCCAAATAAAAACTTTTTGCAACCTTGTAAAAACCATAAAATGAGCATAAAATTGGCTCATCTTACATTGTTGTCCTTTCCAATGCTTTTATAAGAACATTATCATTATATTCTTCAAAGCATGCTGTCCCAGTAGTTTTTTTTGGCATGAAAGGACATATCAGCTGCATTCAGAACCATCCTGTGGGAAGCAACTACTCTAGCCACATAAAGAACTGGATGCGGAAGGAATACCACAAGGATCAAAGCTGTGTCCCATCGTGTGGGGTAGCACAGAAAGATAGGTTCACTGTGGTTGTTTGTCCGCTAATGTGATTTCTTCTTCTCTTCCTGCTTGTCTTTACCAGTTTTGTTTTTTGGTGGGTTTTTTGTGTGCAAAATATAGAAGCTCCTTAATACGTCCTACTGCGCTGGCGTTTCACTGGCAACTGAGGGCACAGGGAAGAGCCCAGTTTAACCCCAGCATCCCCTTAACCACCTGACAAGATAAGCAGTGATTAATTGGCCATGTGTGCCATCTTTAAACTTTATTAATATATATTAATTCCCCTTAAAGAAAGACACATTTAAGGGGTAAAAAAGTTGAAAGGAGTTATAGCTATAGACACAAAGTCCTATTTAATACTCAAATTTGCCTTCAAAATTTCATGCTGTCTGATACACACACAAAAAAAAGCACGGTGATGGAAGTTAACAAATATCTATAGAAAAAAAAAGGAACTCCTATCAACTGATTGGTTAATAAAATAATGGCTATTAAAAGAACCTGTAGTATATTCTTTGACTCTCTGTGGTCCACAACTTCTACTTTATTTTGTTTACTATTCAAATGCATCTCGGTTTGGGGCCAAGCCTTGTACATCCAAGGGTCATCTGGATATATTTTAGTATAAGTCAGGATAGTTATGTATCAGGTACATACTTCTAGCTGCAACAGAAATTTTAATTCGGCCACTTTTAAAAGCTGCACTGTACAATGAATATCTCTAGTTACTTGAACAGTGAACCTTAAAACGCGTTGGACTGTTGGTAAACATTTGTTGTTGTGGCAAAAAAAATTACATTTTCACCTTATCACTGCAAAAATTGGAATCATAAATTCATTTTTAGAGGTAATTGTCTTAGTCAGAACTGAATTTCTCGTTGACAGTACATGTAGAACTAAATTAATCTACAATAATAATAAAAAAATCAACGATAACCAAATGAGGGTTTAACACTATCTGGAGTTTCAAAGTTAAATCCAGTGGTTATTTTTATTTTCATACCCTTGCACTGGTACTTCGGTCATACAAGTACAGTACAAGTAATCCAAGTACAGTACAAGTAATCCAAGTACTACGAAGGCAAGTATCTCATCAAGTATTCCGAAGGAAAACTGAAGTTTCCAGGGCACTGTTCAATTTGTGCCTTGCATTCATACAATACAATAGGCAGTCTGCGTGGCCAATCAGAAGGCACAATGGCTTGATTTGACCAATCAAGTTCAATGTCACAGATCACAAACATGCATGCTCATGTGTTGCCAGTAATGATTAATTTGGTGAATTGTTGCCTTACAATGGACTTTTTTGATTGGAAACTTCATTTCACTTCATCACAATCAGTTGGTGTTGAAACCATTTGCATAGCAAAAGCTCTTTCTAAGTTTGCTTAAAAATAGCCAATACAATTGATTTTAACATTGTTCTGTTGTGTTTTGATACAGAACCAAAAGTTATTTTTCCACTTTTGACTCTTAACAAATGCATATCAGTTACTTTCAATAAATTATGAACTGCAATCATAAATACATTGCAAACTTAGCCTCAGACAAATTACATATACTTTTGAATAATACCATAGAATGAAATGAAATCACATATATTACACGTTTTTTTAAACACAATTCTGCAAGTGTCAGAATAATTTTTCTGTTGGCGATTCTGTCTCCCACTGTGTGACAAAGTACCTGTAAGCAGTCCAGAAACTTGCATGCATTTGTAACATGTAATTATTGCTAAAAAAACTATTAAAGAAATAATCTAATAAAACATGCTTTATATCCTAAAACACCGCATTTCAAACTTATTCATTGTATTCAGTAACCATTTGTTGTTGATATTATTTATGAAAACAACATATTATATTCAGGCATCTGACATATATTCTAATAAACAAATGTATGATTGCAGAGCAAAAAAGTCATTTGCTTTTCATATTCAATCATTATCATATATGCTGGACTTAATTAATTATTTTTAGTACTCCCGTATCATGTAAGCTTTTATTCTGTTGTAATTTTACTGTCTCGATTTCATCCACGACCACAAGATGCAGATGTTGGTCCATTTTGGATGGTAAACTTCACCATATGTAGTACAGATCAGTGTACTTCATGCTTTTAAGTAAGTTGTTTTCAGGCATGGCCATCTGCAGTGCATTAGGTTCAACCAAGCAAAAGATTAAACCATTGGGCAGTAGGTCAGTCTAGTGAATAGCCTGAAAGACTTATATTAATTGTTGCATATGGTGCATGGACGGAAATGGCCAATGGGCTGTTGTATACATGGCATGTTCAGCTATGTATTGTAGAGCCAGTAATACGTTTTCATATAAGGCAGGTTGGCTGTTGTTAAACAGATTGATCTAGAAGCATTGTATTCAATTCCACAAAATGAAAACTACTTGAATGTATGAAAGATGATTCACGTTATGAAATTATTCAACATCATAAAATGCCAGGACCTTCCAGCACTCGATAAACCAATTGCTTTAGTTCATGAAATTGTTAAGATATGGTTTATGTTTCATTTTATTAATTCATGTCTTCCTTAATGCCAAAAGAAATGAACCCAAGATCTCAAAGGCCAATACCTTAGCCATTTGACCACCCAGCTGCTGCTGACATGGTCAATACATGGTCAAGTCAGACTTCTGTTCATGGCCACAGGAAGCCTTGAACAAGGGTCTTTAATCACACTAAACCTGACCAATGAATAGTCAGGGAATCTGATCTGGCACATCCCCTATGCTCGATGTCACATAATAGTAGCAACAAAGTAGCCAATCACAGGGCACAATGGCTTAATCCAACCAATCAAAGCTATGCAGGGTTAGGAGAGCAATGAAAGTGAACATGCCCACACATGCTGCATTGCTGATTAGATCATCTCCTTTGGGGATCAAATGTTAGCTCAGTTTGGACATATGTTTCGGTTCAAAAATGAAATGTGCTTGTTCTATAGTATTATAAGCAGCTACTAAATGAAATTAGTGGCAGTAATATTTTCACATTTAAAGGACATGACAATTCAGGTCATACAAATAGAGATGAAGTTATGTAAAATGTATATTACTTTATATTCAAGAATATTAATGTCACAATTTCATTTCATTGGTCACTTTGTTTTTCTTCATGTTGTAGTATTGATCAGCTTAAGATAATGTTGTTCAGCTAAAGTATATTAAATAAACAAGGTGTCATTGCTGCACACTTGTGAATACCTGTGGACTTTTTAGTTGAATTTTAAAGGAAAACTACTATGGTTGACCTTATGAAAATGTGTTAAACCATGATAGCATGTAGACAACACTGGGCCAGCGTTAGTCCAACTATGAGCTGATGAAAATTCTGTAGTTTCATCCATTAAAAGTGGTCAACTATATCTTAATATAAAAACAGCAAAATTCAAGTAATATACAAACTAGACAAAAAAAGGTATCAGTTTTAGTACCAATTGTTTCAAAGATACTTTTTTTTTTTTGCTGAAATCGGTAGCAGGGCCAATGGATTGGTATTTTGGCCTTTGCCAGGCATCAGTCATGTTTCTCTTTCGGTCATGGTATGTATGGTTTTAAAAGCACTCTTACTCCAGCTACTATTTCAAGTTTCTGTCCATTACAGGGACTTAGTTAGATAATGCACTTGGCATGCCATGCAATAAATCACTTTTAGATGCACATTAAAACAGATCTAGAGTCCATGAATCAAATGTCATTGCATTTAGACTTTAGGGCATGCAACAATTTAAATGTGACAGCATTTAAGGAAGAATGTCTAAGTTGTGACACATGGAAATATCCCAGCACTTATCCTGAAGTTTAAAATTTCAGAAAAGTTATTATGAAAAAAGTAACAAATGTGTAATTCGACAACAGAAAAGGCAGACCTCATGTTAAATTGAACCCGAATTGTATGGAATTATTTTTGGAACATTCATCTCAAATTCAGCTCATTTAGTCTAGCCATCCAGGCAAACTTCGAAATCATCATGCAGTCTTTTTAGACCAAGCATGAGAGTGATTAATAGCTGTTTTGAGTGGTTTATTTAATGTGTGTGTGTTCGTGTGATTAGAGCTTTTACATCCTTTATTTCTGCAGGAACTGGGCTAATTAGGACAGGCAGAGACCATCGCAATGAGACGAAGGAGGAAACAGCAATCCAACTCAGGCTCAACCGGGAATCGAACCCGGGATTGAGCGGTTGGAAGCCCAGAGCGCTACCTCTGAGCTAGGCCCCCGCCCTACGGTGGTTTATTTAATAACAATAGTCCTGAACTAAAACTCAAATATCATATTTGCCCTCAGATACATGTACATCACGGCAGGCACTTGTTATGATATATAGCACCATATATGCCTACAAATTTAGCCTCACTTTTGCAAAGAAATCGTCACTAGCCGTACTGCACTTCTACTCGAGGTCAGTTACGGGGTATTATGCATTAGTTTGTAACCCACAATTTAGTTCTTGCAGCACTGCACACAGAAAATAGGTGACCAAAAATGTGTACGAAAATCATAGGGCACATAACCTTTATTGCAACCCAAAGTTTGGATTTTAACAATATATACTTGGTCAAATGTGACACGTGCGTTTTCCGTGAGAAGGAAAAAGGCATGGTTTTTGTCTTAACATAATGAGGTGAAAACCGTGCGTTTATCCAGATCTGTTTTAATGTGTACTATTTTTAAGATTTGCTTTTACTCATTTAGTTGTATACAGCAGCTCCCCTGGCCTCAAACTCATCTTCCTGGGGAGTGTGACAGACTACTATGCCCGTGCCCGGTCCTTCTAGGAACAATGGGCAAATGACATTATAGATTACTTTGTCTCCAAAATGAAGAATTCTTAACAGTGCCATGGCTTGAAACTCATTCTTTGTATAACGAAAGTTAGGATATTAAAAGATCACTCTACCTTTTGGTTTCAGTGGTTTTAGTGCTTGAAACTGTAGCTTATTTAGGACCCAAAGAAAAACAAGAACAGAAAGAAAAAAAATTATCTTACTGTATTCAGCATCCAAACTAAAAACTGATAGTAACGAAGTTTAAATCACCACAAAGTAGTGAGATTCACTCTTCGAGATTATTTCAGGTGGTTTATGTCGCTTTGGTTGTCTGACCTATAACTCACGCTCTAAGTGAAATAGACGCGAACACCTGTATGCCTCCTGTATGCCTCCTGTACCGGAAGAGCTCAGCAAAAATAACCCTTGCATCCCGAATTTGTTGTCATGGCAACTTATAGCTATTAGTGTGCAACGATATCTGTTGTGACATCCACCCACCATATAATGGGGTAAGTGACAGTTTTCTGGTCTGGTGGAGACGTGGCGTTTATTACGTCATTGACATAAATTGACGTGGCACGTGACGCTACTGATGACGTCATGGCAACTTCCGGTCCGTGACGTCATGACGTAATTATTATGTCGGTGCTGATCAATATCAAGGGAGAACTAGCAAATACAGATGAATAAAAGCCAAATTTCCTTTCATAAAATACGGTGTGGCGAACTGGTGTAAAAGTGGTGGAAAAATGCATGTGGATAAAACCACATGGTTATCATGTAATATTACCCCATGTGGATGTATCCACGTGGTGATCACGTCATATTTTTCCATGTAATAATCATGTGAAATAGCCCACATGGTTATCACTTTATATCTCTCAATTTGTTCTTCACATGGAATTATCCATGTGGTAATCACGTCATAACCCTTCACATATTATTCACATATTATTCACATAGAATTATCCACGTGGTAATCACATGATATTCCTATATGTAATCTTCATGTGATTAGCGCCACGTGGTCATCAAGTCATGTTCTTCACATAATGACGACATGCATGGACTTGTCTGTGCATAAATATATATATATGGATAAAACCACATGGTTATCATGTAATATTACCCCATGTGGATGTATCCACGTGGTGATCACGTCATATTTTTCCATGTAATAATCATGTGAAATAGCCCACATGGTTATCACTTTATATCTCTCAATTTGTTCTTCACATGGAATTATCCATGTGGTAATCACGTCATAACCCTTCACATATTATTCACATATTATTCACATAGAATTATCCACGTGGTAATCACATGATATTCCTATATGTAATCTTCATGTGATTAGCGCCACGTGGTCATCAAGTCATGTTCTTCACATAATGACGACATGCATGGACTTGTCTGTGCATAAATATATATATATATATATATATATATATATATATATATATATATATATATATATATATATATATATATATATATATATATAAATATATATTATCATCCATGTCAGTCATGTCATATATATAAAAAAGAAACTGAAAATCCAGGTCACATGCAATATGATAATAATGGCTAATTTATCTTCTCAGACCAGTTTTTTCATTGGGGGGGGGGAGGGGGTTGAAATATAAGAGTGTTTCCTGGTACCACTGATCGAATTTTAAAATGCCACTGCAGACAATGTATAATTCCACATTGGTGACAAACATCCTGTTCAGAGATGCCATGACCTCTCACCCCAGGTCAGCTAGTGCCCCACACTTTGAATCTGCAGACTGTTGACCAGACATCACAAAACCAAAAGGAGTATTAAATCTGAAATATGCAAACATCAGCCGGTAGGGAGTTTCAGACGCATAAACATCCTAGCTGTTAATGTCTGTCAAGCCTTATATACATAGTAGAAATGCCTTGTAGTGTGTCATATGCTATTTGAGGTGCTACATCATCGACTTAATTAAAAACTTGTTATGGTTCTAGTGTAATTTTTACTTTTTCTTTTTTTTAACTTGGAAGCCTAATGAAGAGATCCCTTGTCCAAAATCTTAACATGGACAGTCAGAGAGGAGGAGGGAGTGGCAACACTGGATTTAGAAAGAGCCCTGTTTTCTCAGTCATTATTATGATTTATATATTTAGGTTACTGGTGTTATTGACAACTGCAGTCTGCATTACACATGTAAGTGCAATGTCACCTCACAATCATTTCGTATGTTATTCACTTTTCTTTTGTAGATGCAGTCATTCTACGATTTGGTGGACCATCCAGCTGTAATATCACCACAGTAACTCAGGAAATCCAAAAATTCCTCAAATATGTTAACAAAGTTAATGATTGGTGACTTTAACTTGAATAAACAAATTACTATTAAGACTTTAACTGCATTTTTTGTATTGTATTTTTTCCCCCTTTGTCATTAAGGAAACCTGCAGGTGATTATCAGGATAACATTTTTAGTTAGGTCAAACCACTGGACAGCTTCACTTGAATATCTCCACGTGGTTTCCATTTGCAAATCTCCAACAGGTTTCCACGTGGTTACCAAGTGGAGATTTTTTTATCAGAAAACCACATGGTAAGCTCCACCAGAAAACCACGTGGATAACTCAACCAGAAAACCACGTGGATCTCTGAATCTGAAAACCACGTGTGCAGCTTCACGTGCATGAATATCTCCACGTGGTTCCCATTTGCAAATCTCTATCAGATTTCCACGTGGTCGCCACATGGCAAAATCACGTGTTTCCATACCAGATTTCCACCAGTTTTGCCCATTGGGTAGCGACCTGTACATGGCTGTGGTCTAAACATGCTAAAGCCAGCTGCTTCTGTCCACTTCTATAGCTAGCTGCTTCTGTTCACTTCTATGGCAAATAATTGGCTTACATCTATCGCCAGATAAATATAGAGCTTGTTAAATGTAAAAAATGAATCAAATATATCATAAATAAGTATGCAGTTCTTAAGGCCCAAAAAATGGTAATATCGTTACAGCATGGAACTTAGCAACAAGTAAGACTATTCTGATTTTTTTTTTTTAACAACTTTTTTCCGACCTGGTGATCATGTAAATTCAATCCGTCATTCCCATATGCCAATATATGGCAAAACAACAAATTAATATTTCCACTCTTTTGAAGTGAAAAATCTTTTTCTTTGAAAATGCTTTCACATGCAATTAGAATTTGAAGGCTCAATCCTGATTGAGCTGTATTAAACCAAAGGTGCCACAAAAACGACTAAAGCAACCAAGAAGTCCTAATGTTAGTATAATAGAATGGAAAGTAGCCTTAAATAACATACTTATTTTAATTTATGGTCATTATAATCAATTTTGCCTTAATATCTCCTATCAACGGGGCAAATTAAGCTGCACATGGTAGCTGCAGTTACCTGACCCCAGAACAGTTACCTGATCCCTAGCATTATGCATCTCAGTAGAAGTTAAGCTAATTTCTTTGCTTTTTTTAGCGGATTTCTTTGGTAGACATGATAAAGTCATTTCAATTGAGCACCTCATCAAGAATAACTCAAGGATGCTCGATTGGAGCTGAACATATGGTTATCAAGATCAGGTAACTCATTCTTTTTCTACAACAAAATCAAGTTACCCAATTAATCTGCTGTCCCACTGCTCTCCCAATCCAGTGGTTTTCCTAGCAAAATATAGTTTACCAGCTTAGTTTTCTAATGTTGTATCAATAGAAGATTATGAAGCGAGCAGCTATGCCATCTCGAAAGCCTGAAAAGAGCTTTAAACGTTACCCATGAGGCTTAAAAGGTAATGACCGTATATATAAATTGATTGCTAATACACAAAATGCCCTGTAAAAGGTTGTTTTTATGACTATATAGGCAATAGGTATGAATCAATTGAATATAATCTTTAATATTGTTTCCCATACTTTTAAAAGAAACAGGTCAGTTGCTATGGAAACAAGCAAAATGAGGTACAATTAACACTAAAGATGTGTCCAAATCAGTTTCACAAATGACCATGGGTTGGTAACTATTGCTGAAAAATCAATATGAATAGTCTTCTTTTTTATCCATCATATTCAGGGTGACAATCTGTCAAATCAAAACCTATTTTGTAGAATATCCTTGAATTACATGACAGAGATTAGTTGAAAACGGCTAACTGAACATAACCATATCCACAATCTGAAGGTATGTAATTGGTTGCTATGGTAACCAACAGTAACAAATCAAAATTGGGTTGCTTCTTCCCTACAACCACATCAGTTGATAATACAATCAGAATGAAGGAAGGCACAACTCATCATTTTCATATACTTTGTCAGATACAATTACACTGCTCTTGCAATTTACAACCAATTTGAATTTGACAAATCTTCCAAGATTTAGAATACAAAATAGACCTAAAATAATAAGTATATTCGCTATAACAATTGAATTATGTAAAAATGATTAGGTTGAAAATTCCAATGTTATGTGTAATGTGAGCCCCACCCTTGCCTGACATTATTGTATTAGCCATATTGGCAACCATATTGTATCTGAATTTTACCCCCTATAATGGCTTTACTAAATCCCCAGAGCACGTAGCCTGAATAAGCACTTCTGATTGGTGTGCATGTGCTTATTTGTTTTGGCTGTTGATGACGTACCAAATGGTAGCCATTTTCAACCACATTATTTTAAAATAAACAAACTCATTAGCAACCATGTCAAATGATATTTGATTTTGAGTTTCTGACATTTTTGTAAATATCTGGATAAGTAGAACTTGGTTACTTGGGCCGCCATCTTGGATTTTAACCCTTTACCTTAAAAATATTTTTTGGAACTAAGGCTCATTAAAAAAAGGACCAAAAAAAAATAAACTGAGCGGGTACACCAAATTTTATAGCTTCGTCCACTCTTTAACGATTTTTATGCTAAGAGCCTCCAATACTGTATTTGCCTCAGCATAGACACTGAGTACAAGGCACCACCAGTGTAACATCTCATGAGAACGACATCCAGCTGAGATGTAGCTCATGAAGAATTCCCAAGACCGGTGATCGAACCCAGGACCTTCAGTCGAGCCGGTTAGTAACAGCAGGCCGATGTCTTTTACCCACTACGTCACAGACTTATTATTTGAAATTAATTTTCTCTACTATTGACCAGAATTCTTCATTTGGAGACAAAGTAATCTATAATGTCATAGGCCCATTGTTCCTAAAGTAAGGACCAAGTGCGGGCAAAGTAGTCTGCCATGCAATTATGGTTCGTACTTACAAGGAGATCCTTCCATCAGGCCTGATTGACACATCACAGAATCTGGAGGGTTGTTTATGAATGCCAATTTGCTCCACAATGACTCATACAATATGACGCATCGGATAGAAACTATGCCGAAAATTTGCAAGTCGATCAAGAGAAAACTACAGGGGACTGGAAATTGATTTCTTGGAGTAGCAGTATATACCTGCTTCAATATCACCTAACTAATATGAATTGCCAAAAGTGTAAGTTCCACCAAAATTAGGCTCCGAGTTTGTATTACCATTTAAAAGATAACATGGTCTAAAGGTTGAGGTGTTTGTCTTGTGAGTGAAAGGTTGTGGGTTCAAAATTTGTTCAGGTCACCACATCGCAGCAAACGTGTCACATCAGTTCATTGGCACTTAGGATCAACATTGGCTAGATGCTGGCCTGGCATTTGGTACAAGAACTTAGCAGACTTGTGCGACTCCTTGCTTCACTCCATCCAGGTGTAAATGGTAAGCAGGTGATGGGCATTGACTATACTGTGGTTCTTAAATTTGCAAATAGCTAAAACATCACAATTAAGAATACCAAACTTTAAAGCTACCTTGATTTTAAAACCACTTAACAGGGTCCTAAAACCCCAGGCTATTTCAACCACAATACTGGGACCTCTTTTGTGATATGTACTCCAGCAAAGGCTCCAGCAAATAAGTCGAGATTCACACCCAAACTGGCCAATCAGCAGAGACCCAAACATTATATTTGAATAAGTTGACCCTGCCGTGACATGGCCTGACTACCCCTGGCCAATGAGGTCAATCCTTCAACTCAAAAAGTGGAAATTCCGTTGTAATGGTTACAACCACCGTCAACCACGAGGGATTTGTTATATATATATATGCATTAATTGAAGCCATGAAAAGTGATTCTGAACAAGGTAAACTGTTTTTCACAATCCATTTGAGTGAATATCATACAATGTGAACAGAGGAGAAGCCCATCTTATTGTTTCTGTTAGTTTGAAAGCTCTGACCACGTGGGCCACCTGAATAAATTATGACTTTAAGAGATTTGCTTGGGGTACATTTCCTGGGTGGTGATATGTGGCTGATAGCCTTGAAAGTCCAGGGCATCTTCGTGGCAAGGGTAGTAACGCTGGGTGAAGACCTCGAACCCTAGTGGCCAACAGAGGGCTCTGCACAATGCACTCTCCTGACCTGGCAGTTACTGTATGCCCTGTCTAACAATCCTATACATATCACAAACGTGAATGACCTTATATTATGATTTTAATTTTTCTTTTATCCCACAGGATGCAATCAGCAACTCTGTGTAGTCTTTTTTGGGGTTTCCCTGAAAACCTTAATATTAAAAATGTCTGATAAACCAGTCCGAGTCTGTGCAGAAATGCCAAATATCGACTCGGCATCACCAAGATCGGACCAGATTCAGATTCAGATTCATTCATTTTATTTCACATTCATAAAACATATATTATAAATTTAATTTTCGAAACATTTTGTACATAATGTGAGGAGACCCCACTAAGAAGGTATCCCTTCGCTATCAGGGGGCCACCCACAGGGATTAAAGATTCATAAAATATAAATATATTTTTATACTATTTCAAATTAACAAAACAAAAATATAAACAGTGCTCTTCATCAATGATGACATATACGAAAGGTATGTTATGAATATTATGACACTAATGAGGGTTTGACCTTGAACAAATATAACAATTAGGAAAATATCACAACGACCACTGTCAGTGAACTAATGTTGGGCCGATCTGGTAAGCTACCTGGGGTTACCCTGTACATTATATTAAACATTGTATTGGCTACATTTAAAACCGATCCACCGAACCGATACCAAGGGCCTGGTATCAGCCGATGCCGATATCCGATCCTAATATCGGTACACCTCAACATTATATGACGTCATAGATTGCTTTCTCTAGCAAAGCGTGGCAGTCATTAGCAGCTGCTGGACCACAGAAGATGAGAGATGATGGCTGGACCTTTGATTAATGATAGGGAAGAGGATCAATCTATGGAAGAAATCGTCGACTGATGCGGAGTGGACATCAGTTGATCAATGCACCGGAATACCAAAGAAGTTGAAAAAATGTAGGAAAATGGAAAAAGAAAATAGGTAGGAGCAAAGGAATTGGTCGCAAGTGTTGATTTATGTTGCTAAACCAGCATCCATCAAAAGTTGGTACTTTTCGTTAAGATATGTTCAGTAATAAATATTTCAATTTGATAAAATTATGTTTACTGTCAGCTTAAGTGAACATTGCCAAATAAAAGATGTAACAAAAAATTCACAAAAAAAAAAAGATTTGTTAAATTGTTTCACTCCCACTTTTGTTGGGAACTGTATAGCTACAAGTCTCCTGTCCACAGGACAGGGTTACAACGTCCTACATGAAAAAATACGGAATTTTGGCTTGTACCTAGCCATCTAATAAATGTTTACCACACGAAATACACCTACTCTAGGTTTAGACATACATTTTTTATTGTGTCGTGCTCAGATATGGTTGATTTCTTCCAATTTTAATAGATTTCTGCACTATTTTTGAACTCATGTTTCCTTGACAGCCAGTATTGCCACCTAGTTCGGCTAAAACTCACTAGAGGGCTCTGGCGACGTCACGGATTGCTGAGCTTTTGTGTTGACATTATAAATTGGAGTCTATTTGCTTTTTTCGCACACTAGGAAAAATATTTGGAAATTATATTTTAACTATTTTAACTGTCAAACTGAAGAGACTATGGACTGGACCAGAGACTGGACAGAGCTATTTCAAAATTAAATTTTTTAACACTAGGCAAATGGATTATCAACGAAACGTGAATTCGAAAATGGCACAGAAATTGATTAAAATTGGAGAATATCAATCATATCTGAGTGCGACACAATAGTAAACAGAACAGTCCTCATGTACATAATGACGAAATAAGGTATGCTAACGTTTTTGTTGAAAAAACTTGCAAAAATGTCAAATTCCAAGAATTCCTATGCAAGTTGTTCTGGCCCTACATCGCATCTAATGCAATGTAGGTCAATTCTGGCTAGGAACTCTACAACCAAACTTCACCTGAAATTTAATACATCTAAAAGTAACTTAAAGTTTTCATCAACAGCATGAGTACAGCTGTATTATCTTTTTTTTATTATCCGTGAACCTAATGACCGTGTAGAGTATCTTCCTGGATAGAGCATACATTGAAGCATCATAAATCAACACTTATTTAAGACACCCTTTATTTAAAAACACACCTCACCTCCTCCCATTCAAGGTGTATTTACACTTTAAAAAGTTTAACAATTCAGACCACCTTTAAGACTTAAGACTACTTAATTGCTTCCCAATGATGGTCTTAATTAAGTGATTTTCCACTGTGAATAAACACATAAACCCATGGCATTGTGTAGTACATGCTCAGCAATTAAATAAAAAACATTGAATGCCTATAAACAGTTTAATACAGTGTTATATACAGTGTTAACAACTTTACGGCCACCGATTAATAACAACAATTGAATGGAGCATGGGGGCGCCATTGTCTTGAATTCCATCACTTTCACAACAATCTACGTCATAAATGGGGATTTCCCTCAGTCTTGAATATCTTTCAGAAATCTTTGCTTTGTTTTTTTTGTATTTTGTAACTAGGTCCGGAGATGTGTAAGCTAAACGAAGTTTGAGTTCAAATCCAAGGATATCCGCATTCGTTTCACTCTGGATATCTTCATCCGGCCGGTTCGGCATCGGGATTGAAGCAATGCGCTGTCTTAAATCCTGAAAAATAAATAAATTGATAAAATTCATAAATAATGACAGAAAGTAATGATTTTTGATATATAATTTTTTCTTAAAAAGCTAAACAATTTACATTACAATGGTCCAACAATGTATTAAATTTTGACTTCGTAACATTTAATCACTTTTGAAAAGAGAGGATGTAAAAAACAAGCATTACCAGTTGTATACATATAATTCGAACATCTATGAAGTTTTCGATCGAAACATGCATATATAAAAAACAACAGAACAAGGCAAAAAAATTAAAAAAAAGACAAATATCAGGGAGCTTACTATCACATTTTGAAGTGGGGAAAGTTTCATTAAAGGCATGTAGTAGAACGATAAAGAATCACCTTAAATACATAATTTATCAACAATCATAATGTTTAAAATATTTCCCGATACTATTCCAAAGTATCAACATTTCGCTTTTAACTGCTATTTTATAGCATACAAATTACTTTATTCAACTCTGTGTCATTAATTTTCAATATAATTTTAATACACATGTAATCATTATCTCAATATCACAATGTATTTTTGTAAATTCTCTATCCTTAATTTGTACCAGCTCGATAAGCAGAAATGCTTCTTCTGGTAAATAAACTTACAAACAACTTGTCGGAGTTTCACATACCGGAGAGCTCTTGAAAATAGAAACTGTTCAAATGTACACAATATGACTTGGAGTGTGACAGTTGCGGTATTTCCATTAGATAATAGTTCTGTAGCAGCCAGCAGCGACCACTCTCTATTGCGTAAAATCTACACGCAAAAAGTTCTCTATTGACTTATCACCGTTCGCACAGAAGTTTTATTTCGGCAGTTTCATTCTATATTGAAATATCTAGAAATCGCAACTTTACATTTCTACTTAAATTATCTACACTGTAAATTTAAGAACTTATTTTGTAAGGGATTTGTAAGGGATTTGTCTGCATGAAATTAATAGGCCTATATAGTATCTAGATTGGTATAATTAACACACAATTGGATAAATCAAAATTTCAATCTAATAAAAAATCCACTGCGCCTTAATAGTGAAATGGTCTTTATAGTGAGGTGATTTTAGGGGCATTCCACTGTTTACGAAATGCACATAAACTTAATTCCCTACCTGTACTATACAGTGTGCTTCAACAGCTTGTATTATGTTTTCTAGAGAATCTTTGGCAGTCATCAGGCATTCACGCTTGTGGCGAGAGGTCAAGGTCACCGAGGGCCCTTTTTTCACCCCACTTCCGGTCGTCTGACTTCCGCTTTTGGCCTGGTAGTAGAATTGCATCAATTCGTTCTCCTCACTGCTGTGGAATTTTGGAGAGAATGGCTTTTCAACATGTTGTAGCTCGATTTTACGGTTTGTAGTCATTATCTGAAAACAAAAGACGTAAAATAAAAATAAAAATGTATTGTCATTATTGTTTTGAGTTTATTTTGATATGATTATCAGAATCAGACGTTATGATGACATGATGAAGCTTGGAATCCACACCATGTTTTTCCATTTACCCATGAGTGGGGTATTTTGCTTGCCCCAAAATAGGAAACAATTTGATGCGTCATACCAAACAATTTCAGATGGAGTTCAACTTGGAGATATGAATTGTTTTTCATTTTTTAAACATTTGCTGGCAATAGTCCTTTTTCCATTTACTTATGACTCTGGGTAGGCCAGATGCATGCATACACAGATATGTTTACCATCTATATAAATTATCCAGGTTTTATCAAAAATAGTAAGTAACCCATGAAACAACATGTACGCTAGGTGGAGTGATCGTAGACATAGTATGCAGTTCCACCTGCCGGACAATATTTCTATCTGTACTGTCCAACATTGACAGTCAGAATTCCTTTGATTATTGAACCATAAAATAAAAATCTGATCTGCTGTCTCTCCTTCTATAAACGTATTTTTGTGGTCAATTCATTCTTTAATTTTGTGTGCCTAGGCCTCTTGGCTACAATGAAGATATCTAATACTTGGAAAGAAATAGGTATAAACTGTTCTGCTTATGATAGAGGCCTATCCCTACGAGCTATTTTAGTGTTATTTCATTACATTAATTCAATTACTTTAAATGGTACGTTGGACAGACTTTAGGTACACAATAGGCATCAATTAGGCTTATAAATAGCCTTTAGAATGCACTTCTAACTTCAGACTATCAGGCATTCTGAATTGAATTGAATTGATTGTTGATACAGTGTATAGCCTATCATTGTTGTATTATCAGGTACTTGGCTGTAAAGAAAATATTCCATAGGCCTACGGTTTTCTTACAGTAGGCCTAAACTTCGCAATTTGTCAAGTATCTTGTTAACACAATAATATCTGGTTAACACAATATGTTATGTATAGGTCTGGTAAAAAGCATTACCTTTTGAAATGACGAGTTGCTAAAAATGCCACCTGTTTTGGTTTGTAAGGATAATGAAAGTAACAAATACAACTCTTTGTGACGTCATAATCAGGAACACAAAATAGTCAAGCTATAAATAGGCCTGTAGACCTGGGTGGAGGGTAAGAAGGTATTTAACAGTGCTGCAATTTGGAACCCAAGAGGCCGCAAGAAGTGGAAATCACTAGAGGGCGCGCAACTACAAATGTGGTTGAAACTGCCATCTGGTGCCAGCTTCTACTTCCAGAAGCTTCTGAACCTATGCTGCTATGTACAATTAAATGCGCATACAAATGAACATCACATTTATCAAAAACATTTTTTAATATTATATAATATGATTATGCAATGTGCATGAGAGGCCGCAGGAGGTGTAATTTACTAAAATTATACTTTGATGCAATTTTCATACATGTGGGCTTAAAATCACATTACTTATGCAGAAAATTTATACTTATGCAGAAAAACGAAGTTGCTTATTTTCAGTTTTTCCTGCACTCTAACCTTGCTTCATGGGAGCAGAAAAGCAAGTGTATAAGTAGCAATGCCTAAATTATAGTATTTTCATGAAATTGTGGTTAAATAATGCATTTTTTAAATAATGCTTTTTTAAAACGTCCTGATTTTTTTCTGCTTAAACGAACCTACTGCCTTAATGGCAAACAGAGTTGTAAGATACGGAGTTGAGATTTGAAGCAGAGAATTGGGTGATAAATATTGATAAGCTACCAAGTTCAACCAGCTTTATAAATCAGCTACCAACTTAATGAAATACTTGAAATTTTTTATGTGGGGAGACACATATTTTTGGTCATCAAAAAATTGCATTTGTCTTATGTTTATAGGGAATATAATTTAATAAATTATAAATGTATGTGGGAATATTTACTGCTGTACTTTAATTGAAATACTGTGAGAGTTAATTGTATCTATTCCATTCCTCAAAGTGTATTACCGTATCCTTAGACAACTGTAAATGAATCGAAAATTCATTTTGACCTGAAGCAACTGGATGATCTACATAAAATAAAGGATATGTCCCAATGTGATATTTAAATTGTATTTTATATTTGATTCTGAGCTTTCAAAGGTGTAGCTATTTGCATTATCGGGAGACCATATAGATTGTTGTAACTCTAGTTCGTTCAATTTTGACCAACTAACCCCTTAAAAATGGCATGAGAGGATCCGAGAAGCTGATTAAGTGTTGCCTTAGGGAAAAAATAAAATTAGCTTATATTTTCAACTTCAGAGAATTGACAGAGCATAATCTGTGTCACATTTTAATTTTGGACAGTGTAAATGTGTTTTGTGGTCTGGACTCTCAAACATGAGGCTTATATATTCATGGCGTTAATGTGACTATAACTTGATTTTTAAAATTTAGTTATTACAGAACCGTCAAAATATAAAACTACATTTCCATATTTAACAATTTTTAAGTTCTGTAACTTCTTATTATGTTTCAGGTAAATAATAATGTAATTGATATATAGGCCTATTTCACTTCTGGTGAAACATTGTTGAGTGCAATTGAGAAGGCAAAATAGAAAAAAAAATTGACATTGTATTTGGAGATTTCAAACTATAATATTGTGAGTGATCTGTTTTTTTTTTTAGTTGAACTCACATGTGCTTAATTGGGTCCAATTTTAAAATTAATTTTAACGTACCCGAAATCGAGTTGTTCCAGTTTGCTAATAAAATAAAATCAAGAGCTGTCATTGTTTTTTTAACAAATTTCACATTTATATTAAAAAAAAAAATTAGGTTATTTCTCTAATTATTTAATGTTGAATGTTTCCATAAACTAACATTAAAATATTTAATCATGGTCCCAAAATACCAAGTTATCAAAAGTCCATATAAATAAGATTGGCCTAATAATTTTTTTTAACTTTGTAGTCCTTTTTGTGAGAAATAGGATCCATAAAATGAAATTATTATCAATATTGAGTATTGGTCCAGAGTAATTTAAGCCAGGTGGAATTTTGAATTTTCAAAATCAGATGAAAATTGACGAAGTTATCAAAGAAAAAATTACAAAAAACAGCAAGTAGGCATGATGCAGCCAGCGCTTCGCGCATGCGCGAAAGTGACGTCATTTCAGGAATCTCTCCTATAGCAATAAGCTAACCATTTTCTAGTCAAGTCACCGATAAAAGCAGGCGGTGAACTGACTACAGCGGTCGGTGAGTTGACTACGGGCGGTGAGTTGGCATTGGCGGTGAGTTAGCCTGATACCTTACGTAACAGTATAAAGTTCCGGTTGAACGAACACATCGTTTTTGTGGTACCAGGTCGAAACGTTTCGGTTTTCGGACGTTTCAACTTGTAGTTTTTGTACGTTCACCTTTGCTGCACCGAAGGCATTTGCTGTGACGTCATCAATATTAATTGTTACGTTTTGGCGTTTTTTTGTCAGCGCGGATCATGACGGCGCATTGATCTAAAAAACCTATATATAGCACTACGGCCAATCACAGGGTTTGTTAGAGCTCGTTGCCTAGCAAATGGCCTAATAATTAAGTAAGCTCTGCTCTGATTGGTCGAACGTTCATTTAGTTGGCTAGCTGCATGGAAAGTCACGGCAATGGACATGACAACCATGGAACATTCAAAACCATAGTTCTACTGCTTGTCCAGTCTTGAATCTCATAGAACTGATGATTAACATTGTTCTAACGTGAGTTTCTTCAAATTTGTTGGGTAGATCTGTATCATCTTAAGCTAAGAACGATTTTTGTGTAAGTAGGTCATTGTAAATATTTGGGCATCATGGCCGCGCAGATTAATTAGGACAACATAGTTCCGATCCGGTCATTTGAGAATAGTACGTCAGTAGATTTTGTTTTTGGCCAATCTCTAGTCACTCCGAACGAAAGAGTTGTCAAAGTAGCGTGGGATAGTCAGAAACATTTGATCCACTCGTTCAATTTATTTTATGACAAGCATTTTTTAAATCGTAAGCTTTGCAGGGTCACACGTGTTATTTTTAAAATTTAAGAACATATGCTGCATGTCATTGAATTTTTAAAACTTAAAAAAATAAAATAAAAATTAAGAGCATTATTACTTTTTTCAATATATTCCTGTTTTATTTGTACCTATTCATATATCTTTCTTATACGTAAATAAATACGATTTTTATTTTTATAATTGAATACCTATGTTTTGTGCCCAACCTCTTGAAAATTGATGAGTCTGTTTGTTATCTTCTTGAACTTACAGAGAATTTCAAAGCAGCATGCCTAAAAATAATATTCAGGTCAGTTTTTGTACCGTCTCTTGTCTGAATGAATTCTGTGGAAAAGCTTTTCTCAAACCGCGACAGTGCTCGTTAGAGTTCCCTTGGAAATATTGAGGATGGATAAATGAAATTGTCGCATCAATGATTCAAATGCTTTTTAATGCATCATAGAAAATTCTAAGTTGTCCGAGTGTGTGAATTTTATTTGAGGGTGGGCAGGTGAATGGATTAGGGCTTTTGTATTTATGCACCTGTTGGGCTGATTAGGACAGGCAGGGACCATGGCAATGAGATGATGGATGAAACAGCCATCCAACTTGGGCTTGACCGGGAACTGAACCGGGGACCCAGTAGTTGGAAGGCTTGCGCATACCACTGAGCTAGGCCCCCATCCATTCTTCTTCACATTTATATCTAACTTCCTTAGGAATGAAATGAAGCAAGAGACAAATTCCAATTATAATCTTTCTAATGGTCAGACTCACATTAAAGTCCTTTGACTAATCCTTTTCTTAGTGATATTTTCTGGGCATATAATGTTCAATATAACTAGTGGTTTCAAAATAACCTTAGATCGCATGTCATCAAAAACAACACAATAAGCATCTTTCTACTTTTGGAAATAATGTAGTGTAGCGGTTAAGGCATTCAAATGGTAATCATGAGGTAGCAGGTTCGAACCCCATAGTCAATAGGTAACCATGTGCAGTGTAGCCTTGCACATGTGCCAGATTGAGGCATATTCTTGTATTTACTTCAGGGTGGTTGTAGCGCTGGAGACCCGATAGACCCCTCAGATCCATCAGATAGAACAATGTCCAGTTGGCGATGAGAAGGACTGTCTTACGCTAATCTTCAATGACAGTCTCCTGAGGAAAATGAATAACTTCTCCTTGTTATCCGGCCTTATTTGTTTAAGAATCCACTGTTCAAGTAATGTTTTGGGATCACAATGTCATGTGGCCATCCCCAATCCTAGTCTGTGCCTCACAGTGCTGATGTGTGAGTGAATTGAGACTAGTCTGGCATCAATCACTGCAAATGGTGGTCCTGGTGGGGCTGTGTGAAACTCGAGGAATGACAACATGAGTTGTGTAAAATACTTAGCAAATGTGGTTGCTGCATGGTGGTCACACCATTTAAGTAATAGCAGCAATATCTAGCACAATGACTGGCTGTTCTGACTCTAAGCTGCTCAACCAGTTCAACTTGGTGCTTTGATGCTTTCCAGGATGTCAGAATTACTGCCTGTTCTAAGTGAACCACTATATATCTACCAAACTTGATGGTTTTTTGTGGTTTCAAAGTGAAAAAGAAGCATGTATCTACCACTGTGCATTATTTTAGTGGAAAAAAAGAGCTTTATTAGAGTCAAACTTTTCTTCTGCACACCACTGGCTTTGTTTCCATTCTTGGTCAAAACAGGATGGTTTACAAATTATGTCAGAAGTTTACTGCATTGAACAGTGTTCTTGATGGCATGATCTTTCTGTGAAACATATTCTACATAAAGGCCTTTATCATGGACCAGAGAGAGTTGTGATGACTTCTTGCTCATAACCTCTTGTGTGTTGAGTCCCACAAGTTCTTGATCTCCAGCAAAGAGATTTTCTCTCAACAACCTAAACAAATGGCAAGACATCCCTCTTGTACTTGAATTGCAAGCTGTGTTGTGTGCTTCTTCATTATAAGCAGTGCTTGGGCTTGGTGCATCTAGGATAACTTCAAACTCTTCAACACTCATGGAGCAGTGTGGACCTGCTAACATGAAGAGTGTTCTCATACAACCCAACTTCTCCACCAAGTGCCTGAAGAGCCTTATTGGACTTAGGTGACTGACAGTTACTTTTGAACAACAATTTCCTTTCAGCAATGCAGCATGTACACCACGATGACAGCTCGACTATATCTCACTCATGAAAAGGCAGCCAACTTGCATAGTTGTGCATGACCTATCACAACCATGGGCAGAGCTCATCACATGTTGGAAATAGTGAAGGAAATCTCCCTCATGTAGAGAGACCAAATGAAGCGGCACATCACTAGATCAAACTCTAATGCTAGACTAGAACTTGACTTGTGGATTTTCAATATATACTGGACTTTTGATCCCACATCTCCTGTGATTCAGGTGGTCTATGGGCCTTGTAATATTAGTATGAAAAGGCCTTTTGCTTAAGGAAGTGAGGAGATATATCAATATTAGACACCTGATAGGCACTACGGGGTGCAGCATAAAAACTTGCACCAGCAGCTACGGCTACCTCTTTTGTTATTGCCTCAATTAACAGTGATTGCATGTCGCTGCAATCATACACACGCAAGTAATAATAGTTCGAAATTATCTTTTAAAATATGTTTTCTTGTTTCCTCAAGAATTACAGATAATATAGATCTAAATATAGCACATGCACATTTATCACACCTTCGGGTGATTTTCACCTCGGCTTTTGCAATACAAGCATTAGATTATGTCACTGATCATACAGATGTGTTACAGACACCTTTCTTAACCTTTGCCACCAAAAATAGGGCAAATAGATAAATTTTTAATAAGAAGGTAGAGCATTTATACCTTTGAGGCGGAAAGTGTCATTTTGGATTTTGATAAATTTTCTGTCTTTTCTGTTTAATTAACTGGCCAATCCTCCTGAAAATCATGTGATTATTTTTAGATTAGTTGTAGATTCAAAACGTCCCTCTGTAATGCCATTATATTTCTCCATTTTAATTTCATGACCTTGCTGAATCAAAGCTGGAACCAACCTTCTTATCATCTAATACCATGATATATATATGCACATATAGAAAACATTGAAGGAGGATTCTGTGCAAATATTATATTTTCTGGGGCTTCAGAGGTGTAGTTACTATGAAATCTCTAATTTGTAAACTTTCTGCAACGAGAGACACCATGCAAGCAGACAGAAATTTGACTTCTGTGATGTGTGTCACTCAGAACAAGCCCTGCAGCATGAACCATCTCTATAATTCAGATACTGTTATTGTCTGACATTGTAAGATCAAAAATATCAAATGACCAATTGCTTATACCCCTAACTAAAGGTGGCAAAACTTAAAAAGACTTCATAAGCATTTGTGTAACCTAGAGCTATCCCGAAAGAGGAGATGCCTGGTGCAAGTTTTTAGGCCGCACCCTGTAGATATGACTCTCATTAAGTTGTTAAGAATCAACTGAGCACAACCAGATGTGAACAACCTGAATCATGCTAATCTTTCCCATAATTTGATGAACTTTGTTTTCAATATGCAATGCTACCACCATCACATCCAACCTATCTCCTAAAAATACTGCAAGTCTCCGTTACAGGAACTCTGACCAGAGTTTGGCAACTTTGTACCCTGCGTAATGAGTTCATGGCATGCTTTATCATGGAAATAGAGACTGCTTTGCTGGAATGAGAGGTGAAGCTCCTGTCACTGAGGAGTCAGAGTTTTCATTAATGAGCTGCGAGTTGTACCCGACCATGTGTTAATCACCTTGCAGAAGTAGGTACTGCTGCAACACTGTGGTAACATGTGCAATCTAGAATTACAAACCACCCATATGAGCATTATAGAGACCTATTTCTTGACATTTATGTGTTTAATCAACGTTTTTACAGCGGTGTGACTTTTATTCCTCTAAAATATGCAAAAATAGAGAACAGATTTGGAATCCTTGTAGTCAAAAACTTATGAAATGAGCTATCACTCATGATCCTCTGACTTTCGGTTATGATTTTATGACAAAATTAAATATCAATTGGTGGCCATTTTGGATTAGCCAGTATGGCGACCCCAATGAGCGCCTGCTCTGCCGCCCTGAACAAATTGATTTAGTATGTCCTTGTCTGCATTTGTGCCAAATTTCATGCTTGTAGACAAATCTGCGTAATCCTTTCCCTGAGGGCCTGGACGACAGTTGTATTACAGCCTACATGCCACATTTTTGGCGATTACATACAAAAATCTTTTAATCCTGCAAACTTTCCAATGGAGCTTTGATTAGACTTACAGAATTTTGGCAAAGATGAAGGTCAAATTTTTAATAAATATATCTTAACCATAAAATGCTGTTTAATCTGAAATGAATTTAATTTTCCGCCAAAACAATTTGGGATTTTTAAAGCTAGAGTTTCATATTAAATATCAGTTTTTTAATGCAATCATGTTTGTTGATAATTCTTTATGAAAACATTAATAAAATGTTTCCGTTTTTCAGTTTGTTAAAATGACAGGAGGGGCCACTTTAGTAGTATAATTTAGGGAAAAAGTGCAGTATAGCGGACCTAGATTTATGACCATATTTAACGAACCTCATGGCAAGGCACATGACGTAAAAGTGCTTAAAAACAATCTATGACGTCACAAACTAATGTAGTTATGACGGCGATTTTCATCTTCATGGTAAAGATAGAATTCATTTTTGCTTTTTCCAAACCCCGTTATTCTACACCAAATTTTGTTTCGATTTTGCTAAAACTTCAAACTTTTGAAATATTTCCTTTTTTGCATGATAGACATTTTAGCATGTGGTTAGGCTTAAAATATTTCCAGTGAAAGTAGAGAAAATCTAAAATGTTTCCTGTGTCATTAAAATTGTTCAAAATGGCTTTTGAATTAAACACCTCCTACTAAATGTTAAGGCTGCGAGATTATAACACGTACTTAAATAAGTACTCGACTGCTTACAAACGGCCTTCTATTTAAAGTTGCTATTTACAACAGAGGATTTTAATCGAACTGATTGTCAAGAACCGTTAAATTTTGTACTTTGTAATTAAATTCAAATATGAAGTTGGTACTTTCATTTTGGTCTGATGATTATATAAAAAGAAAAAAGATGAAATATATTAATTTTAAATGAAATAAAATTTGATAAGGATGCCCATTTTATTGTACTTTATTATTTAATACCATGAAATCGTTATGCATGATAAGCAATTCTAAGACTTCATAAATAAATAGATAAATCTATCTCTCTATCTACCTACCTATCTACCTACCTACCTATCTATCTATCTATCTATCTCTCTATCTACCTATCTATTCTATCTATCTATCTATCTTTCTATCAACTATCTATCTATCTATCTGTCTATCTATCTATCTACCTAGCTATCTATCTATCTGTCTATCTATCTATCTACCTAGCTATCTATCTACCTATCTACCTATCTATCTATAAGTTTAGGCATTAGCCAGTTTCTGTTAAGATCCCAAGATCAAATTGCAACCTAGACACTATGTTTGAGCTGCATCCGTCAATCTGCTTAATCATTGTTAATGAAATTTGTGTGAGACGTTAAATGTCTATTCTAGGGCAAGTAAAAGACCCCACCCATTGGTTAATTGTGTAACAAATTTGTCCTATGAATGTAAATTGTATAAGTAGTTAAAAAGACGGTATCTTATGTTCTGTGTCTTTGCTTAGGGCAAGTAGACGACCCCTCCCATTTAATTTTGTCCTACACCTGTCTTTAATTTCAATGTTTTTCAGAAAAAGTTCGAATGTTTTGAATCCTGGGTCAACGACATGTCTTTGAACAATTTATCCCAAATGGCTATCATATCATGCTTAACTGAACATTAATATCATATTTTAGTTGTATTTATTGATATCAACGAAAGAAAAGAATACATGCTTAATTGATTATTTTAAATTGCACCTGATGTTAATATCCTGCAACTAAAAATTCATCCTGCCTTGAAATAAAATAATTCATTTTACAGCTGCCCCATCTAAGTCCATGACAATTTGGCATTTAGAGATTGACAATGCATTATGCATTTGGTTACAAATATGAAAAAAACATTAAATAATTCATGTTTAGCAAAGTCAACACAGCAAGCATGTAATATGAAACATGATTCCTTTTTTTTGTCTGCATTATAATGCAAAGCTGTTGGAGTGACAATAAACATTTTCCTTCATAGGTAGTGTTCTTCCTTAAACTTTTATTTCTAGTATTTAAATTTTTAATACATCGAAGACTCAATGTTACCATGTTAAATCTGCTTTCAATCAAAACATAAATTTATTTTGTTCCAATTTTGCCTATATTTAATATCACTTAATATTGACAATCAATATGTTATTAACATAACTTCATCGAACTTAAACTTAAGGAAACAAATACATTTTTGTTTGAAGCCCAATAATTAATTTGACGCGTTTTAGATGCATACATGGCACCAATATAATGAGTGTCCCTGAATTTGAACTGCATCAAAGTTTGGAAAATAAGGATGGAACATTAATTTGAAATGTCTTGACACAACCATGAAAAATAATCCTTTTCACAAACAAATCAAGGTTCTGGTCAATAAATGTGCACCAAGTCTTGTATTCGTCTTCAATTTCATTAATTTCATAATTCATTAATTGAAAATTCTCATAGAAGGAATACAAAAGAAAAATGGCAGAAAATTAAGGTTGTATTGAATTTCAGAATGCATGGGTCTGTTTTAATAAGCCCTAGGGGTATGTAACAATTGCAGTGGGATCTCACAATTAAGACCACTCAATATTAAAACTATTCCAGATCGCATTCCAAATCATTTCAACGTCGGCGCGATAATACAATGTTGTAACGACAGTGGCCTATATGGAAACGATGCTGAGCCGGTTTGGAATGCTGTCTGGGTTCTAAATTTTAAGACCACTTCATTGAATCGCAATCCAATACTAAGAAGACCTATGTTTTAAAGACTATCTTTCTGGGGAAAACTCTGAATACAATGTGAAATCTTGACTTTGAAGACCACAGTAATATTACCATCTTCCCAGGACTGTGATAACACAGCAAAGATTCCAGAATTAAGACCACCTCAATATTGAGACCACTTCCAGATTTATTTATGGTCTTAGTTCTGGGGTTACTCTGTAGTCCTAGAAGTTTGTTATTAATGGGGAATGGATTAATACAAAAATTTAACATTTCAATGTGCTTAATTTTGAAAGGAGATAAAATATCACAGAAAAGAAAATTTTCGAAATTTAAGTAAACATAAACGTTTTGTTGAAACACATGATAACCAGTTAGACAATACAGAGGTGGGTCTCATTTTGACCCCTTGAGGTACTCCAAATGGGGAATAAAATATTCCAACTAATTTCATTATGATTAATAAGCACTTTGTCCAAGTAGACAACAATTAAATATCACTAGGATGTCAAAATTGCTTTTAAGTTTAATTTGAAAAATTGATTTAAAAGTTTTTTTAGTATTATTGCAGGAACTTTTGTGACTATAATATTAGGATGAAGCTGAAAAGTAACTGACATGCAATGGATGTTATCTTTAATATCATATTCAAGAGAAATATAAATGGTAATTTGGATTTATGCAATAATTTAAATCCTGACCAGGCTGTCAAAATGGCATGCATCATTTTGCAAGGTTGATCCAAAAAACATCAAAAAACCCCATGACATGCCAGATTTCGTTGGATTTGTGAGTAATTGCCCATTTTGAGGTTTTATCCCAAATTTTAAAACTGTGTTCAATTTCAAAGTTGATAAACAAGAAATTCCAATGTTGCTAATATGAAATATGCATAGTTAGTTTGGTAGGTTTGATGAATGTTTGTATAATATAATATATTTTTGTATAAAATAATCGTTAGGTGGTCTTGTGGTTAGTCCATCACCTGCCCAGATATCATTCCAAATCGTTTCCACATCGGTGCAATGTCGGCGATGTTAATACGATGTTGTAACGACAGTGGCCGATATGGAAACGATGCTGGGCCGATTTGGAATGCTGTCTGAAGGTCAAGGTTTGATCCCCAGCCCGAGCAGTCACCATTCACAAGCAACATCCCAGCTGGATTTCGATCACATGAAACATTAAATTGTCGGTCCCTTGTACTTGGTCTCTATGCTGAAGCAATTGAAGACTCCACACATGGGGAAATTTGTGACATGGGTGATCTTATTTCTTGCCTTAGATAGCTGCACTTTCCATGTCTGTCTGTCTCTGTCCATCTGTCTATCTATCTATCTATCTATCTGTCTATCTCTATCTATCTATATATCTACCTATCGATCTATCGATCTATCTATCTATCTATCTATCTATCTATCTATCTGTCTGTCTGTCTGTCTGTCTGTCTATCTATATAGATTATATTATGTATGAAAAGGCAAATTTGTGCCAAATGAGGCAGAAAATGTTCATATTTATTTTTTATTGGATGTATTTACACGTATCGCAAGTCTGCCACTAGCTATTGTCACTTAACAAGCTGTATCTGAAGATTTGACAGTACATAGAAAGTAAACGGTTTAATTTGTCCCTCACAAAGTACTTCACAGTTGTGGACAAATATGCTCCTCTGAGTCTTGTTGGAGTGTTCTTAGTTTATTGTCAATCCTCTTTTCTTTCTACTGAAAACATAATGGCCTCACCAGCGTACCATGGCCCTTAAAGAAGATTTTGACTTCCCTTAAGTTCTTCTTAAATACTGTGAACTTTATACACTTGCAATGTCAGTTAAAAAAGCCTGTCCCAAATGGCACACAAGACACTTAAATTCATTGTGTCTCGAACTTAAGAGTCTGGTAGGAGGCAGGTAAAATACTCCACCACTGAGTAAATAACATATGTAACATTGTTAGGACTCAAAGACGTTCAGCTGTACCATCTCATCGTTATGTCTGCCTCTGAAACTGGTCATAAAGATCATGGGTATTAAAACATTTCTTATCACCTACTAGAATTTGCCTCTGAGGGCTGCACTACCTCAATCACAACATCACTCTCAGACACTGTTTCTACCCATAAATTATTTATGTTCATTTTATTGAGATTGCAAAACATTTATTGTATATTCGGTTTCATTGTTATCATTAGGGCTAACTGTATCACAGCACTTTATCGGAATTGCTACCATGAATAAATATATTTAATCAGTCAGTCAGTCAGTCAGTCACTCAGTCAGTCAATTTATCAATTTATCAATCAATTTATCAATTTATCAATCAATCAATCAATCAATCAATTAATCAATCAATCAATCAACCCAAGGGAGAGAATTCTTTGAGCATAATATTATATAGAATGTAGTAATGCATGGGCAGGAACTTAAATGCTTCAACCAGAATTCAGCTATATTATATTTCAAAAATCCTTTATGATTTTTCAAAAACCCTAGCTATAAGATGAGTGTCTACCATTGAGAAAGAAGGACTTTTCATAACTTCAAATATTGTTTGCATAAAACATTTGAAAGTTTCTGTCTTTGTAATTGTGTTTCAGAAACTGCAAAGTGCAAAATTTGCATTTCTTCTGGATAGTTGGTCTTCAGAAATGACAAAAGAGATAAAGAGAAAAAACCAATTTGGAAAAGAGTGAACTTGTTGGGAAGAAACATCGCTGAGAACTTCAAAACAACTCATTCTTGGAATGTGCAAATAAAGACTAGAAGACTTTTCTGCACATCTGAGGTTCCTTTATGCCAGCCAGTCAGCCCAACGTTGGAAAATATCATACTTTTTTTTGTTGCTGTTTTTTTTTTTTTTGCGCTATATTATTGCATGCAGGTAAATCCCATTTTAATACCACTTCATTGTCAAGTCCATTGAATAATAAAGATTCTTCATATAAAGTGCACATTTTATTCTTTTTGTCAAATTGCATTTTGCTATATAGATCTGTATTGGGATGACTATCACTTATCAATAGTTGTCTGATTCGATAAAAACTTCTGTAGCTAATTGATTACTAATTATAGGTATCAGTGAAGTTCAATTGATGTGAAGTTTGAGTGAATTGATATATACCATCCAAGATAACATTACGAAGCTAGACAAGCGTAACTATAGTGTGAGGTTTGCGACAAGGAGGCCCAGGACTTTCAAATTAAAAATGATATTCAATGCATATTATTGGCGGGATTAAAACGTTTTCCAGATACATTTTAAGGAATAGAACAGAATGCTAAAGTTTTCCTTAACATAAGAATTGCTCTCTGTCAAAAAATGAATGGGAAAATTAACACAAAACCAATTGCAATTTCAGAAGAAGACGTTGGAAGTGAATTACTACTCCCTACATTTCCTACAGAAGAGCAGTAGTTAATCAGGGGTGGAGAAATCATTATTCTATTCTATTCTATTCTATTCAATTCTCAATGTTCTACTCTGTCATATTGCATGAGTAAAATGCTCAAAGATTCTATTCTATTATTTCTATTCTATTCTATTCTATTCTATTTTATAAATGCAATAAATGACAGTTCACAACAACCAAAACTTAGGACATATAAAATATTTAAAACTGATTGTAGAATAGAACCTTATCTTGAATTGCAACAAATTCGCAAAGTGTTAACTAAAATAGCTAGATTTAGGACAAGTTCACATAGCCTGAAGATTGAAACAGGTCGACACCATAAACCAAAAATTCCCGCACCAAATAGAATATGTGAAAAGTGTACGTTAAACTTTGTAGAAGACGAAATTCACTGTTTGATAGTCTGTCCTGGTAATGAGCAACACCTTGTTAACCTTTTTTTAAATGCAACTAAATTTATTAACAACTTCTTGTTTCTAGATGATAAATAAGTTTACAGCAATAATGACAAACAAGGAACCTGAGTTAATAAATAGTTTAGGAATGTTTCTCCTTCAATCCGATGTGTAGAGAAAACCATCTCCTGTATCCACACAGTTATTAATTTAGTTTATTAGTTTATTAGTTATGATGTGCTTGTCATGTTTTGGACTTTAAGAGTGAAATGTTTTTATTAGCGGCTTGTATTTTTTTATTGTATATGTGGATTTTAAACACGTATTAATAGTTAACTTGGTGGCTGGAACCTTGATTATTGAAATTTTATTGCTTTCTGTATTTACATTAATGTCTCTTTCATGTTATCTTTTAACTGAATGACATATGTATCACTTATGATATTTTACATGTCAATAAAATCTATATATATCTATTCTATTCTACATGGCTAAGTGTGCCATGTGTGTTTTCCATGCGTCTGGAAAAACGCATGGAAAACGCATTATAATTAGCTAAAAACCATGTTGTGAAGAAACAAATCTCTATCGAAACAAATTGACTTTGGGTATATGTTTTCAATGCGTTTATCCTTCTCATGGAAAATGCACGTGGCACATTTGGCCATGTATTCTATTCTATTCTGGCATTGCCATTTTCAATGAAATGAGGTGTATTAAAAAAGCCAAAATATCAGTTTTTATTTTTCAAATAAACATTCAGAAGAATTAAATATAAAAGAAAACAAAATCTATGTAAATTTGACTATACTTTATGGTGAAGTGGTCTTAATAGTTTGGTAAATTCAATGGCAAGAACATACTGTAACTGCTGAATCACCAATAAATATTAATCAATGTTTGGTGGACACAATTGGGAGGTGGTCTTGATAGTGAGGTGGTCTTCAGGCAGGTCTCTACTGTAGTAGCAAAGTACATCCATTTTTATTAAACACTGTGACGGAAGAAAACAACCTGAAATTTTTGTCATGCAGTCTAAGCATCGATCAAAAGTGGCCAACTGTAAATATCCTCTTTGGCTGGAAAGTCTTGTAGAAGCAGATTAGTTCTAGATGGAAAAAATATTGTGATGGTCAATAATTCCATTACAAGCCTTGTCAGAGTCCATGTCAATAGTACTTGGCCAGTATTGAAGGTTGTTTCTAGATAATTGGACATTTGTGTAATCATGTTTACTGATGATGATGATGATGTTTAGATGTTTTATTTGTACACAGTATGTAGTATTTCAATATGGTTAGTACATTATATAAACAATAAATGACATTAGCATACTGTGGGGGATGTGCACTAGCTTTACTAAAAAGCTGTAAAATTGTGCACACCCCTTACATTATAAATAAAAGGAAAAAGACGCTAATTAAATTAAATTGAAATTCAATTCATATAGTGACACATAATTTAAAAAAATAAAAATAAATAAATAATAAAAATAAAAATGAATTGACATATATTGCATAATTCCACACTAATACTAATTACAAAGTTGCTTTTTTAATGCTTTATTACAGGATTATTTGTTTTACGATCATATGCAATAAATCCAACCCAACATCGTTAATAAGATGAGATTTAAGAAAAATCTTTATTTGCAGTAGGTTTTACATGATCAATAAAATGAGCAATGATGCTTGTCTCCGACTAAGATGACAATGAGACATTATGTATGGTAATGTCTCCGAGCTACTGTTTTGGTACTTATTCAGCTCAAGAGGCAGATGTAATGATGAGATGATTAGGCTTGGAGTCCACAACATGTTAGATGGATAGATAGATAAGCTTCATTTACTGGGGGTTAAAACATGTTAAGCATTGTTTATCTTTAACAAGGCCGCCTGTTGGTAAAACTACAAAACTACAAAAAGTTAAACAATATAATTAAAAGCATTGACTTAGAGAAATTGCATATATACAATAAAATGCTTGGACTATTTTAAGAGAAAAAGCATGTTCAAATCTATGCAAAATATATCAATAAAAAACCAATAATACATAAATCAATAATGCATATTAAATACATAAAACATAAATGTGATAAAAATAGGGCAACAACTAAAATTTGTATGGAGAAATGTTATTAAAATATGAGGTAATATATGCATGCTTAAAAGAGTCCAAAGTCAATTTGTTTCGAATATCAGTGTTAAAATTGTTCCAGAGTCTAGCACTATTGCATGAAAGACATTTCACGTATATGTCTATAACTCTTTATGCCTGCCAGATCTATGGCCAATGCAAGTCATGTCTGTTGGGACTTCTAGTTTCTCTTGTGTTTAAGTCATTACACCTTTACTCCATGGTAACTTGTTACTTGCCACAACATAGACACCAAGCACAAGGCACCTCCAATTTAACGTCTAATGGGATCGACATCATCCAACTGGGATGTAGCTCATGAAGAGTGCCAGGGCTTGGGATCGAACTGGGGACCTTATTGTGTTGTCTGTTAAAAAGGTAGAGTTTGCCAACATTTCTTTCCATTTTGACGCAAAAAAAAAAGAAAAAAAAATCTCATTCCGCATCCAATCAGAGTTGGTCTATTAAGACCACCATTAGGACCTAGAATTATTATCTTGCAACTGTCATCTCCTAGAATGCATGCAACTGACCATTGAAAGGAGATTAATTATATAAATACATTTTTTTGTGTGAAAATTATTAGGCATGTTACAAGTCATGCACTGAAAATCTTACCGACAAGGAAGTTGGTAAAAATGGCTACTTTCTTAGAAATTTTGACGGGATTAGAGTTAGGGATCTACGTCCTGTATTTCTGCAGATGACAGGCTAATTAGGACAGGCAGGGACAATGGCAATGAGATGATGGATGAAACAGCCATCCAACTTAGGCTCGACCGGGAATCAAACCCATGACCCAGTGGTTGGAAGCCCAGTGCACTACCACTGAGCTAGGCCCCCACCTCGAATGAATCCAGATCGAATATCCTTCCCTCCCCAATATACAACCAATAGCCAAAAATGTCTACAAAGTTAGACACGCTTATACTCGTGGCTAACAACAAAGGCCCCAATAAGCTAATGAGGTATTTTTAATATTGAAAATGAATGACCTGGGTCAAAAGTCCTGAGTCAGTTTTTGCTAAATAAGTGGGCTGCACTAGACATGACAATTGTCTAAGATAAGTTTTTCAAATTTGATACATCTCATAAAAACAACAATTTCTGGCTGTAAGATTTTTTCATAATTTCTTAATTACTCAATCTTCTCCTTATTATCATTTACAATAATCAGCGTTTTGGAATTAAATCAGCTCGACTAATAACTGAAATTGGAAAGACAAAATCATTAATTTTGAGATAATTACTCCAATAAATAGTAATTAAAATATTTGTGTTATTCAACTAATAAAACCAACCTTGATTCCCACTATTAGGTATAACTGCAAAACTTCAAGCCTAGCATCACATCATTACATGTGCCTCTGACAGCTGGTAAAAGGTGTTGAATGAGCTTTAAGCTGGAGCAGAGAAATTGGGAGCATGCAATAAATACAGATGAGGTTGAAATATAAATGTAAATGTGGTTTATAGTCCATGTTATCAACGTCCAAGCAGTCACAACTGACTTTACAATTACACCCTTGGCAGGAGGTGGGGGCCTAGCTCAGTGGTAGCGCACTGGGTCCCAGGTTCAATTCCCGGTCGAGCATATGTTGGATGGCTGTTTCATCCTTCGTCTCATTGCCATGGTCCCTACCTGTCCTAATTAGCCCATCAGGTGCAGAAATACAGGACGTAAAGCCCTCATACACCACCACCACCACACCCTTGGCAGGCATGTATTAAGCTCTTATGGAAATTTGGATCTCTGTTTCCAGCGCTCCACACCCCCTCAAATTTTATACCATCGTTTGAAGTTCTCTGACATTCAAGAAGTTACTACATCAGCAAGTTGCGCATATCAGTATTTGCAAGCTGGTAAACTTTTAAGAACTGGCCATGAAAATTGTCATTTACGGAGATGTTACCAATGACAACTGTTTCCATGGCATCCAATTAATGAATTTATGTTATCTGTCCATTTATATTGATATTGTGTCTCCCTGAATGCCAGCAATTATTAACGATGCATCAAATTTTGAAGTTCCAAAGATTACTGTACTTGTTTATCAATATTGATTAGACATAGCACTGGTTGGCATGGAAACATAAAATCATAACAAAATTAGATGCGTTTTTGAAATAGTTTCACCCTTCTTTTGTTTATGCACAAAAAGTTGAGAAAATCTCAAAATTTTCTGTCATGGTTCAGGAAGCCAATTTTATGATCTTTCCAATGACATCTTATTTTTTGACTTTTGCAGTATATTTATATTTGAAAGATGGATTCCAGGGTAAACCCACCCTCCCATATTTCCCAGCGAAATACATTTTTTTAAGATTGTTATGTGATATTGTTAACCATATCGGGTAATAAAATATTAATTTAGGGAACATAATTGGCAAGGATGGGTTAAACCTCCCAGTAATTGCCACTTTTACATTCACAGATAAGCAGGTTTCCATGGAAACAGCCATTTTTGAAAATATTAAAAATATAATAAGCAAATTAGCCCATTTAGATCTGCCATACAATGTAACATAATATATGCTTCTTAAAATATTTTCTGGTAATAAACATTTGGTTGCAAGCAAACCAATATTTGTTTTGCCATGGCAACTAAACAACTCTCAGCCTTCACAAAAGCAATTTGCTGTTTTTTCCTCTTTACAGACTGCTTATATAAATCTACTTGCAAATTTACCCATTTAAGGAAACAGGGGTCAGATACACATTTCAATGGCAACCAGAGACTGCAAAAGGTATATTTCTTTAATTATTGAATATTACCTTCCTATGTTCAATATACCTCATAAAATTTTTATTCCCAAATTACTTTCTTTGAAAATATGACAATTTAGAAAAAGAGTTTCCATGGCAACACACAAAAATGAAAGAACTTCCAGGGATGCCTCTTTTCTGAGAGGGTTTCCCCTAAGGTGTCTCGAGATACAAAAGGATATTATTTTACTGTATTATAGAAGCTGTACAGGCAAAAATGTCAAAGCAATTTAATAACATTTATAAAAAATTTGTAAAACTGTTACCATCGCAACAGGAAATTGAGAAAAACCAGAGTTTACGCAAAATTATGATTTTTTTTTTGCAGATTAGTCATGGTACCACCAAATGTCAAGCATTGTAATTTACCAACATTTTTTTTATTAATTTGCTCCATATAAAAACGTACTTGTTGCCATGGATACCAGAAAAAAACATCTCCGGTCTAAGAAACTGACAAAACGAATACCGATTTCAAAAAATTAAGAAAATTTCCAATTTGATGATATGAAATTTGAGAAGGTGGGGATTGGTGCAAACAAAGTGCCCTTTTTATTCCTTAACTGTAAGAACCAGACGGAGATAGCTCGTTACATTGACTTGATGTCAGCCCAGTGTTCCCCACTGACTTTGGGCCAATGTCAGGTCCATGTTGGTACTGACTTGACATGTCATCTGGGTAAAACCCAGATAGCATTCAAAATTGGTGCAACATCGGCGAAACGTCAGGGATGTTGATACAATGTTTTACTGAAAGAGGCCAATATTCAAATGATATTGGCCCGATATGGAATGCTAGCTATCGGGGCAGTCTCATTATTTCTTTTTAATGGCACCAAACTAATCCCTTTTACTATGGTCTGAATTATCTAAATGAAACTCTGAAACATCGAATAACTTTAAACTTTTAAAAACAAAATATTTCAATATTATTGAACCAGTATATTGGGGTAATCTATCCTGGAACTATCTGCAGTATTCTCTCAAAACATAAAATATTTCATTTGTGAAGTTATGGAGGATCAGATATAATAAGTAAAACAATTTGCAGGAACTTCTTGCATAAAATGTCCAAGAAAATCAATTTACATGACCGTGAAATATTATGAAATATTTCAAGAATGCTGCAAATAGGCTTAAATATTATATTCCAGAAATTTTCAAATAATCTGATACCAAGGTCGATATAGATTAAATCCTACGAAAGAGAAAACTTGCTGAGGAGAGACATTTAAATTTCAATGGTTGCATCCTAAATCAATATTTTATGTGGATTACTATAAGAGAAATTGTATCCAGAAATAATGATTAAGAAATATTGCAATTTCACAATGCTGATAATTGTTGCGAAAATTCTATGAAAAAGCGTATCTAATCCATAGATATATCAGTTTAGTTCAGAAAACTCATTAGGCTGAAAATAAATTGGCAAAGGCTTATACTTTATTTCAATTTAATTGCTTTTTTTCTATGAAGCTTTATCATACTTATTCACATGTGAAAAAGAAAAGACTGAACTTGATTAAAAATGAAAAAACAATTTATTCGAGGGGTTAAAACTCATGAGGAATTCCTAATGCCTCAATGCTATGACCAGCTGCCAGAGTTGACGTAATGATGAGATGGTAAAGTTTGGAGTCCACACCATGTTGCACATCTTCCCCATGGGTGGGTCTTTTACTTGCCTCAGCATAGTCACCGAAAGGCACCACCAATTAAACTTCTCATGCGATCAATATCCAGCTGGGATGTAGCTCATGAAGAGCGCCCGGGCCAGGGATCGAACCCAGGACCTTCAGCAGAGCTGGTTATTAATGTGGAATTGGTGGAAGCCACAACCAATGACTTTTGATTAATAGATGGCTCTTGGTTTTTTAGCAATAATCGGTGTTTGCAGTAAAACTTGTTGCGGTAAAACCATGAGCGCTTGAAGTTATACGTTAATGCCATCAGTCATATATATGATATAAATGATTATATTCAATTGTTATTACATATATTGTATCATTTAATGAGCTTGCTCTGTAATGTAAATTTAAGTGCTCATGGATAAAACAGACAAAATATCCCCTAATATCACTTTCTATGACAACTTTTCATGCTATGCGATGTAGTTGCAATGAATACACTTGCATCCAAGTTACAATTATTCTGGTCATGGTGTACCTGATCCTTCGTGAAGGTAAATCTATCCGTCCTAACACTCTGTGACTTGTCGTGGACAAAGTGGCTGAATCTGCAATGTGTAGGTTCAAATTGCCACTACTGCTGCCACATACCACAAAAATGAGCACACTATTTGTAAAGGGTACAGAAATATTAGGTAAAAGCAATTTCTGTCAGTTTTGATATAACATAACTATGCTGCTGGCTAGTACTGGTTAGCTGAAGTGAACATTGTCTAAAGTTAATTAAGGTCAAAATGGAAAAGAAAGTTATTAATAAATATGGTTGTGAAATTAATCAAATGAAAATGTTATTTTGGTGCATCGTTTTGTTGGACAGCCAAGTGTCCATAAGGTAGTTCACACACACTTCGATCAAATTGATATGCATAACTTTGCATACAAGTATGGTGGCCGAGGAGTTTACTTCGTGGTTTCGCGGTTTTGTGGGGAGACAGCCTAACTTTCGCACCACGAAAGTTACCATTTTCGCCCCAAGAAAGTACCAACTTTCGCCCCAGAAAAGTCCAACATTTGCCCCATGAAACAGACAACTTTCGCTCTAAGTAAGGTGGCCGAGGAGTGCATTTTCTGGAGCAAAGCTTCGCCCCCCGACAGTGGAGGTTTCGCCCCCCCCCCCCCCAACAGTAGAGGCTTCACCCCACGACAGTAGAGGCCTCGTCCCCCGACACTAGGTATTTTCTTGCCAAGAAACACTTAGCACCACAAAAATATACCTTTGAGGCTAATTCAATTAACTGCGCCTAAACACAGGCTCCCAGGCTGTATGAAAGAGGACCCCCCCTTGCCGACTGTTTTTTTGTCATTTACGATTAATATTGCATTTATAGCATTGTTCTTGGTCTTATCTATGATAGAGGCATCCGTAGATCTTCATGAAATGTCTGTACGTTCAATATTTACGGAGATAATTAGCTAAAACCGGCCTTGAGGGGGGCAAGTTCGTAAATTTCATGGGGGAAATTGGTACGTTTCTGGCGCGAAAATGGGGAACTTTCGTGGCATGAAATGGGGACTGTCGTGGTGCGAAGGTTGGACTGTCGTGTTGCGAAAGTTGGGACTGTCGTGGTGCAAAAGTTGGGACTGTCGTGGTACGAAAGTAACTGTCTCCCCACGAAACCACGAGAAATGAACTGTTCGGCCACTATACTTTCGTGGTACAAAAGTTTGTACTTTCGTGGAACGAAAGTGGGGCTTTCTTGGGGAGAAAGTTGGTAGTTTCTTGGTGCAAAAGTTGGTACGTTTTTGGGGCAAAAGTTGATAACTTTCGTGGTGAGAAACTGGGATTGTCGTGGTGCGAAAGTTGAACTGTCGTGGTGCGAAAGTTGAACTGTCGTGGTGCGAAAATGAAGACTGTCGTGGTGCGAAGGATGCTGTCTTCCCACAAAACTACGAGACTGCGAAGTGTACTCCTCGGCCACCATATACAAGTGACAATTATAAAATACGGTTGACTCAAGCTGTCTTTAGTGACCTGTACCTGGCCGTGGTCTAAACATGCTAAAGCCAGCTGCTTCTGTCCACTTCTGTAGCTAATAATCGGCTTACATCTATCTCCAGATAAATATAAACCTTGGTAAATGTAAGTTAATCTTATATATCATAAATATGTACTGTCAGATCCGGTTTTGAGTAGCCAGCTATGACAGCTTTGTCTAGTTTCAATTTTGTGGGCCGTTTTTAATGAAACTAACTGTAGATGTCAATGAACTTTTTGAATCTTGAACAATTGAACAGTTAGACCGATGTGTGATTTAGGCTATTTCACTCAGTAAAGTTTCAGTTACTACAATTGTCTTGCTAGAAAATAAGTAGGGCAAGTGTAAAAAAACAAAAACAAAAACTGAGAGCTAATATACATCACCCATATAAAACATTCGGCTTTAGTTGATGGTGGCACTGGACCACTGGTATGAATTATTAATCCTCCTGTGGGCCTAGTGGAATGAAGCCTTTGATATCCTATTAAGTTTCACATAAAATACATCCATACTACTGCTGTTGTGCTATTTGTACTCACTGGTATTCATCAATCGGTGTGAAGCTTATTTTGTCCCGAGCGTTATGCTCAATTCAATAATGAGCTTTTTATGAATTTATTGATCCGTTAGAAAAAAGATAATAACATAAAATCATGACATTACATGTTCTTAATATCATTTCAGACAAGTTTCTCGTTTTTTTTTAGAGTAGTGATAGCCCAAGAAGATGAGAAAATTGATGTTCCGAGTGCTATGCCCAAACTTCAATGCTCTTAATAAATCCCCTGTCCCAGCCTATCAACTAAACAGCCTTTTCACAAAATAATACAATTAAGTGACTAAGCTACTGTTGTGCTTGTATTATAGGCCATAAGAACAAAAATATTACGAATTTGCGAGTTCTAGAAGTGGGATATTGAATGATAGTTTAATTGTATTAATTTTTATAAAATACCACAGATTCGTGAGCATTAACCTTTAAAAGACAAAAAGAAATAATGATGAAAAAAGGAAACTTACAATGGTATTAATATCAAATTTGCAGTTATTAAGAAGGTTGTGAGTTTTCATAAAGCATTAACTCACAGAAACAGCAAAATATAACGCTTGGGACATGTCACACTTTGCCTTCATTATTTTTGCACTAGGCCTGTGGTTAACCCCATGTTAAAGGCTAAATACTTTCCTGGGAGTTGAGAAACCCTCAGGGTTGGCCTGCCAAGGATGTAATTGCTAAATCTGCAGATTGAGTGTAGCACATACAGACAGACTGTCAATCCAAAAAATTTACATTTACAATTATACATACAGTGGAGGCCAGAAATACCCAATCACATGGGAAAATTCAGACTTTTGCTGATTTTTCATCGCTAGAGATTTTATTCAAGTGAGTTTGCTCATGAAATCATATTTCTCAGTTTGAAACACTTGTTTTCACTTGCAAATCCCAATATAAAGATGTGAAAATCTTTTTAAAGAAATAGGCAGATATCTGAAAATTTCATACAATTTTAATGACAGACACTAGACAAAGTATGACCAAGCATATTTAGTCAAAGATTGTGTCCCAGTACTCATGAATATAAACATCAGTGCATTTTTGTAAATTCACAACAAAATTGACATCTTCATAGTTTATTGTTGTCTTTTAAGTATAAACAGACATGCATAGTGTTTCTATACTTCGCAAATCATTAAATTAGTTTACTTTTTCTATGGGTGATTGGGTATTTTTGGCCTTCACTCTACAGTCAAAAAATCTTGCAGTAGCAACTTCACAAATGCTGAACATTGGCAAATGATGTTCTAGTGGAAGTATGAGACACTTTTTCCCATCAGAAATGATACAATGATGCTGACCCACAGGCCTTGGGAAACACCTGTTTATAGCACAGGAAATTACTTCACCTGAGTGACCTGACCTTTGTGTCAAAACTGTTTAGACCTCAATTATGGCATCTCCTAGTTTCATTGCTATTGGTTCATGTCTGGCATGGACCAAGAAACAAAAATGAGGTGTATGTACACGTACATGTTAACGGTAAAAATCATAGACTTGGAAACAAAACTCCATTGGATATCATGTGAATCCAGGACTCCCATTGGTTAAGGCAGTACAGTCTCTCAGCCAATGTGAGTCTTGGATTCACATGACGTCATCTAGAGTTCAGTTTCCAAGTCTATGAAATCTGCTGTAAAATACCCTGAATGAAAAAAAAAATTTACTTATAATAAGTACAAACTGTCTTGTATCTTAATTACAATAGACTTGTACATTGTAAATACAAACTGAATAATATTATGTAATCCTTCTATATTTCTTATTTGTTTTTCAATATCTGTCGGATGACTAAATGATTTAGTAGACTTTATCAGTTTATTTGAGTAGTAGTAGTGTTATTGTTTAACACCTCATCAGCACCTGAGTGGGCTATGTAGAGGCTCTCTAGGGTAAGATTGATCATCCATAGTTGGTAGTAGAAACCAGAAGCATGCAAAAAATCAATAAGTGTCTGCGTTGGATAGCTGGAGCAGCCTGTGCAATGCGCACTGTCCTGTTTTAGCCACTGGGGATAGAGGACTTCACCCCAAGTGTTTCCACCCTCGCCGCATGGAGGCCCAGGACCTTCGAGGGCAGAGTTTATTTGAGAGGTGATCTTGTATAAAATGCATTTCAATAATGCAGAATATCCATATTTTGTGGCTTGATAGCCAGAACCTTGATAGTCATGTGGTCTCTAGAGCTCTATGATAGTCAGGTTGGCTTGACGTTGGTCTGATGTCAATGTTGGCTCAACATTTGTTTGGCCAATCCCAGATAGCTTCCAAATCATTTCAACATCGGCGCGACGTCGGCGATGTCGAAACGATGTTGTACCAATGGTTGCTGATATAGAAACGACACTGGCTGATTTGGAATGCTATCTGGGATGTCAAGCATGGGACTTTCATACTACAGTTCTTGGTGATCTTATTTGAAATGTTTTTTAAAATTTTTTGCCAGGAAAATGCTCAGTATACATATTATGCCTAGCATGTGACTTTCATACTTAAATTCTTTATATTCTTACCTTAAAATAACAATGCAAATGTTGCTGAGGCTTTATAACTATCCTCATTGTCTTCAATGGTTCACTAGAAAGGGTTTATCATACCTAAAATAACTTATCATTACCATGATCACATAATCATTTGCTGAGGTCTCTCTGGAACCCAGGTGGGCACTCGCTAGCATTACCCTCCTGTTTCTTAGAGTGCTCTCCTGATCTGCCCATACATAATATTTACATTTGTGAATTTTTTTTTTTAATAATAGATCAATATGTTTGTGGAATAATATTAATTGTTTATGAAATATGTATTGTGCAGGAAATAAAGTGTCTTGAGTCTAATATGAGATGTTATCTGGTGACAGGTTTCCACAACACGGATGACTTATTGTAAGCAGTAGCTGCAGTTAAAAGATAAATTGTCATAAGAAAATGTTTTATTGTGATTGATTGTAAAATAGTAGGGGAGACAGGGGCTCTTTGGGACATGGGGTACATTGAGTCACCTGCAATATCTGGATAATCGAACTCAGAAACGCAAGGCTGCCGTCAAACTGAAGTAGGGGAACACCTTAATCTTGTTTGTGGAAACTGTCAAGATCAGTTTGAGGGTTTAACTGAGGTAGATAATTCTTTTTTTTTTTTTAGGTCTAAAGTAAGGATTTTATTCATACTTTCGAACCCTAGAGTTTCTTAGGATAAAGCACAGTAGTTATTCCACAGCCATGTTCCATTGGTGCCTTTGGGAGAGATTTTATAAGCATGCTAGTAATCTCACATACCCTGCATGGAAGAATACACAGGTGATCTTTAAAATCTACTGCATGGGGCAGTCAGGGCCATTGAGACCGTGTCCTGACTGTACAATTAACCAAAATTATTTTAAAATATCTAATATTACTGAAGTATATGGTGAGAACCAAAAAGATGAAATCTGAGAGTGAGCCTGACCTCAAGAGAGAGTTAAATCATGTCTCCACGGGTATTTTAAATTGGTAAAAAAAAAACAACCACCAGACAATGAGTTCAAGATTTAACAGTCTTTATACTGGCTAAATGTATACATCAAGAAAGCCAATTTTTAATCTAGTTTCAAATTATGACGTACTTGTATGGTCATTTTTATGCTTGACAGTCTCAACCAGTTTCCATGCTACTGAGAAAATGTGTCAGAGGTATTTGGCATTATCATTGTTTTGGCAGAGTTTATTGAAATTTTGATCATTGGTTAAATTCAATAGTGTAAATAAGGTTCATGGTGTGCATCCAAGTCTGATAGGAAATCACTGATATTATAGTTATCTTTGTGTGTGAGTAAATTTACAAACTGAGTCTGTTCAGTGCAAATATAAACATACAAATACTGTTGTTCTCAATGTTACAAAAATGTTGCCTCACCGTGTGATGAATTTCAAATATTCATGTTTTTGCCACACCGCTGTTGCACACATATGAGTCTTAATCACTGAGTATCAAAATTCTTCTTTTCTGCTTATTTGGGAGATATTTAATCAAATGTCAAAAATGTCCCAAAGGGCCCCAATCTCCCCTAGAAGTAGAATCTGCAGCTGCAAGCAACAGATAGTGTAGCAGCTCAACAGCTCAACAGAAATGACATGTCATTCCAGTGAAAGCAATATTACCTCCAATAGTTATTATCCGACAATTATCTAGGCACTGCATGAATGTATAGAGTATCTTAATGAGTTTATTAGCAGACATCATGTAATTGTTGGCAATTTCCAGATATGTAATACCAGCATTCAGACCATTCAATTGTATTACGAAAATTCCACTTATTTCTAATAGGGAAATTGTTGTCTGACACTGTCATTCGGTAGTCTCACAATTAGGACAATGTAATACAAACAGATCTACACTCTGGGTCAAAATGATGGAATATTTTGAATTTGCAGGGACCTAAAACTTTATTACTATATTTTTGCTTCCTTTCTGTTCACCACATACTTATTCTTTGTCAAGATACTCATGCAGGGACAACTGATGAAAGAGTCACTTTAACATTGATTTAAGGAGGCAGCAATTTGTATTAGTTTGTTTATCACCTGACCAACAACTATAACCATAATTTAAGTAATCCCAAATGACATACTGTTTGTCAGGCTAACTTAGTTAACCCAGTAACAAACAATGTTTAACTAATTTAATGCCATATAGATCAATTCAAAGATAATTTGGAAAATATTCTAAATATTCCATCATTTTGACCAATATGATATGTCTATGTCTATCTCTCAAAATACTGTAACATATTTGAACATGTTATGCATTTACTTCAATGAGTGAATGTTTTAATTGCCCCGGCATAGACACCGAGTACAAGGCATCTCCCATTAGATGTCTTATGTGATCGACATCCAGCTGAGATGGAGCTCATGAAGTGCGAGTCGAATCAAATCAGCAGAGCTGTCCCCTGTTGAAATAGCAGCTAGGCCATCCGACCACCTCAATATTAAGGCCACTTTTGGGCACCCAGCCACCTCGATATTGAGACCAGTTTGTGGAATAAGAACTATTTGTTATGGGCCAAAGTCACCCATAGGTTATGGTGACTTTGACCCACACTATTATACACATACTAAAAACACATCCTCAATGGCGTTACTTCGTTATAAGTCATTTGGCTACTTCTACTGGATACTTGTTACAGCTGTAGCTACAGTTACTTTCATAAAAAACAGTCGACTCTAGAAGGCTGTTGCGGCCTATACATGACTGTGGTCTAAACATGCTAAAGCCAGCTGCTTTAGTCTACTTCTATGGGTAATAGTCATTACATTTATCACCGGAAAACTGTAAACACTGGCAAATGTAAGAAATTAATCTAATATATGATAAATATGTACTTTTAGATCCAAATTTTGAGTAGCTTTGGCTAGGTTCAATTTGACGGGTCGTTTTTAATGAAAACTGTTAATCAGTTTTTGTACAGTAACTATTTCCTAGTGTTATTTGTAGACTTGTAGGACCACCTCAATGAACTCTACAAAGCATACAAGTGATACTCGTGATGGTCTTTTTTTGTGATCACAATGAATTAACAGATATACACAGATTTGCATATAGCATGACGGGTACTAAGAGAGACAGTTTGTAATCATCTTACTACTAGTACAGTGTAGGTGGGTGTTTTTTTGTTTGGTTGTTTAGGTTATAGATTAACCTTTAGCCTCTCTGTTAAGTCATTAAGTACAGCACTTTGATGGTATCAACAGGTCATGGGGATTACATAGGAGTTACTTAGCTCTTGGCCCAGATAAAGGACTTGTTTTGGACCTGAGTGCACAGTACCACACAATGTGCTATTTTAGTCAGTGGCTTTTCTCTTGTAATTGGGTCAGTACAAAAAGTGGGCTTGTCTATACAGACAAATTGGGCCCACGCGAGACCCAGAAAGCATATCGAACAGGGACATAGCATGTTATCTGGGAATAGTTACAGGTTGGCCTAATTTGCTCAATGTAAGCCTAACCTTGACAAAACTTATTTTTCAAATCATTTCATTGATGCTCTATTAGAAACATAAGTTTATATTACTTTTTGTGGATGTGTGAAGTGAAAAAAAGTACCTTTATGTTATGATTTGAGAAATAAACTGAACTGAAATATCTATCTATCTAATGTGTATGTGTAAAAAAAACATCAGCTTGGTTTTATTTGCATTTGACCCTGTTGTACTTGCTCATAATTGATTGAAGCTGTACAAAATACTACCAACAGAGAAAACCCTTGACCAGAAACCTCTAGTATCTCATCAAATTCTCACAAATGTTTTCTGTGGCATAGGTCACTGAAAAAAGAGCCTTTACTGGGCTGCCACATTAGGGCAACAGACCTTCAATCCAACAGGTTACAACCAATATGTTTGGTTTGGGAGTTATGTTTAATGTAGGTGTGCTCTTACAGATGGGGAGAATATCAAAGTTGTGGGGCAGTACATACAGTCCAACTAGACAAAAGTGGCTGACTAACTGCTGTAACTAGTAGATTCTAACTGAAGACATAGCTATCCATCCGGATCTCCAGATATTCTGGATGACTTATTCTGAAACTCATACTGGATGTTTTCTGTCAATAAAACAAAGTACAATCTGTTAACCGTCAGAAGCAAAGATTGATACTAATTGTGGTTAACCCCAGCTAACATGCCTCTTCAGCCAGACATCAACCTGACAACAGATTTGGACAGCCAAGATTGGAATGATGTTGACCTGATATGGCATGCTATTATGGACAATTGGACATACATCTGAAATTCGGCTTCTGAAAGCCGACATTGGAATAATGTTGACCTGATATGGCATGCTATGTGGGACATGAGAATTTTGGCTTCCGACAGCCAACATTGGAATAATGTTGACCCGATATGGCATGCTATCTGGGACATACATCTGAACTTCAATCGTATAGCCATCATCATCACTTTTAATAGGCCTTATGTATAGCTCTGGATTCCAAGGTATAGATTTGAATAAGATTAGTTGATCACCCAGCGCAGGGTGTCTTTCTCAGTCTATAGTGGCTTAGCAGTGGCCCAATATACATGACAAAATACCTGAAAATTGAAAGCAAAAAAGTCACTGATGGTAGAACTATGAAAAAAATAGACATTCAAATGAATGACAGTGATGGCCAAAATGTATGGTTTACCGCCTGGATTACTCAATTCTTTGAATCCGTGAATTACTACCCCTTTATTGAAATCCTAAACAGTCAGTAGACTTTTCCAGATCTCTGGAACAGAGGTGTGTAATGGTCAAGACACAGTTATCCATTGAGATAACCAGCAGTGTGTGATAAAGCATGTTATGCAAGCTACCATGTAACTTCATATGATTCCATTCTACTTAATCTTTCTCATATTTTTACAGGCTTAATCCACATTTCTTGGAAATCTGTCATATTTCAAGCCTGTCACACATAACCAGTTGAGACTGCTGACAGGAAAAGCTCTTTAGACTGACAGGCATAATAATTACTTTATATGATTATGGGAATTAAATGTTTGATATTTATCCTATAATAAAGGGGATTGCTGTCTTATTACAGATTTTGTGGCTATTTTAAACTCTTCATAGATATTTGGCTAATGCAGATTTCTCACTTGTCATGTCGGTGAGGTTGACAAGTTTGACAAGATTTTGAATTCTCAACATTTTGAGAAACACAATTGATCCATTAGGGCTTTGAGACAATACTTGTTCTTGAGAGATCTTGCTCACACAAGATGACAGGTTGGCGCGACAATGGCTCAATGTTGTTATGAAATGCACACTTAAATGGACAGAAGCGGCTGGCTTTTGCCAGTTACAGCTAACAGACAGGAATAGGTTGCCCAGCTGTCTAGAGTCGACCATATTTTATGAAACTGTACCTCCTAGCACTATTGCTTGATACTGTATATTTGAACCAAGACTTTACTTTCACATGTCTATGATAAAAAACAAAAAAAAATTAAAAAAAACAACTGGGAATGGAAAAGAAATTGATGAGTTCTTTTTTTCCCCAGCTATATTCATGTGTGTCAATGGTGCAATGCCTTGCTTTATATTTTTTTTGTAGTATTACTCATCATAATTTCTTGGTTATAAACCAATGAGACATTTTATGTGCACAGATGACACAGCGTTAAGAAACCAAGCAGACATAAGACTCACCTCATACCCCAGATATTATGCCAGATCAGGTCAACGTGGGTGGGGGGGATGATTAGGGCTTTACGTCCTGTATTTCTGCACCAGCTGGGCTAATTAGGACAGGCAGAGACCATGGCAATGAGACTAAGGATGAAACAGCCATCCAACTTAGGCTTGACCGGGAATCGAACCCGGGACCCAGCGGTTGGAAGCCCAGAGCGCTACTTCTGAGCTAGGCCCCCGCCCCTCAGATTAGGTCAACATTGACATTGTGCCATTGGCTGGCCGATGTAGCAATTTATCCAGGGCAGCAGATGGGTAATGCGGAGGAGACGGATTCAACATTGGTAAAGCCAATGCTCATGTCATTAAAATATCGGTCCAATTTTGGCACAACTTGGCATCCCATCTGGCTTATCGTCTCATCATTTCATTAGCTTCTGACAAACCTAAAAATATTCGTGACATACCCTAAAAGACATTATTCTGACATTTTCAGGTCATGGTAGAAAACTGAACGCCTTCCTTACATTTCTTGGAAATCTGTCATATTTCAAGCCTGTCACACATAACCAGTTGAGACTGCTGACAGGAAAAGCTCTTTAGACTGACAGGCATAATAATTACTTTATATGATTATGGGAATTAAATGTTTGATATTTATCCTATAATAAAGGGGATTGCTGTCTTATTACAGATTTTGTGGCTATTTTAAACTCTTCATAGATATTTGGCTAATGCAGATTTCTCACTTGTCATGTCGGTGAGGTTGACAAGTTTGACAAGATTTTGAATTCTCAACATTTTGAGAAACACAATTGATCCATTAGGGCTTTGAGACAATACTTGTTCTTGAGAGATCTTGCTCACACAAGATGACAGGTTGGCGCGACAATGGCTCAATGTTGTTATGAAATGCACACTTAAATGGACAGAAGCGGCTGGCTTTTGCCAGTTACAGCTAACAGACAGGAATAGGTTGCCCAGCTGTCTAGAGTCGACCATATTTTATGAAACTGTACCTCCTAGCACTATTGCTTGATACTGTATATTTGAACCAAGACTTTACTTTCACATGTCTATGATAAAAAACAAAAAAAAATTAAAAAAAATTCAATCGTATAGCCATCATCATCACTTTTAATAGGCCTTATGTATAGCTCTGGATTCCAAGGTATAGATTTGAATAAGATTAGTTGATCACCCAGCGCAGGGTGTCTTTCTCAGTCTATAGTGGCTTAGCAGTGGCCCAATATACATGACAAAATACCTGAAAATTGAAAGCAAAAAAGTCACTGATGGTAGAACTATGAAAAAAATAGACATTCAAATGAATGACAGTGATGGCCAAAATGTATGGTTTACCGCCTGGATTACTCAATTCTTTGAATCCGTGAATTACTACCCCTTTATTGAAATCCTAAACAGTCAGTAGACTTTTCCAGATCTCTGGAACAGAGGTGTGTAATGGTCAAGACACAGTTATCCATTGAGATAACCAGCAGTGTGTGATAAAGCATGTTATGCAAGCTACCATGTAACTTCATATGATTCCATTCTACTTAATCTTTCTCATATTTTTACAGGCTTAATCCACATTTCTTGGAAATCTGTCATATTTCAAGCCTGTCACACATAACCAGTTGAGACTGCTGACAGGAAAAGCTCTTTAGACTGACAGGCATAATAATTACTTTATATGATTATGGGAATTAAATGTTTGATATTTATCCTATAATAAAGGGGATTGCTGTCTTATTACGGATCAACATTATTTCACTAGAGTAACTACAATGCCTCTTCCAATGAAGACTCGTTCGCTGAGGTAAACATTATATTGGGAAGAGATATATGACTTTCAAGTCATGACACCCCAGAGAACTTACTAACAGTTGGGCTAAGTAAGGCCTATTAAATTACAACCATGAACCGTTATGCAAAAAAAAACAAGGGGTTTTCAACAGAATAGACAGCAGAATGTTGCATCATGACTCATGATGAGTAGTTTGGACTCACAAAAGTATGAAAAGTCTTTACTCTTACATAAATACAAGTTATTATTCTATTACCGAACATAAAGACTAGTCTTGATGGGAGTACTGGCTTTTCTGGGATACTGCACAGTCATATAACACTTCCAAACCCATAGGGAGCTTCTCAATACAAAGCCAAAAGCAATCTACCCCCAGTCAAGCAGAAACAAAGAAGACGACATCATAGTCATTCAGCTTGTTGCTGACTTCCGCTTCCTGTCTATTAGGTGAGAGGGTACCCTCTCAGTAGCCAATCAGCGGAGTAATTACTCTCGCTGTAGCAATTTAGGACTACTTTCCTGGAGCATTCAACAAGCTTAAATACGGATGTACTCTGGTACACAAAAAAGACAATAATGCTTGGTTACTGGTTACTGGTCATTAAAACCCCAAAATAAAAGCTGTTATATTTGTATACTTATGTTACCTAAGTATAAACTGTAATGTATGGTAAACAAACCATTAATTACTATGGTGCACATTTTATGAAATAAGCTCCCAAGTAGTTTAAACAATTGATATCAGGACGGAAATGCAGTTGTAATATTTGTGATATGAAGTTTCAGTTAACCAAGTGCATTTTACTTTGTTATTTTATTATTGTATTTTTTGTTGATTGCTGCTCAATAGCTCTATGAGCTAATGTTATTGTTTTTATAACTGCCAAATAAAATCGTATCTATTTATCTTATTAAATGAACAGTTTATTACAAAATACAACTTATATGCTGACATACAAAAGTATATTTTTAAAACTACTCCAAAGCTGTGATATAGTGTAATATATGAAAATCAACAATTGCAACTTTTAACAAAGGCAGCATTGTTACTGCAGGCAGCAAACTCCCTGCTCAAAACACCAGAAGACTATGTTTTGAAAGAATAATGGATGTATATGCAGTAGAGTTCAGCTCTGGAAACAAATTGTGATGCCCGCTTGCCCCCCCTTGCCGCCCGCCCCCGGATCAACATTATTTCACTAGAGTAACTACAATGCCTCTTCCAATGAAGACTCGTTCGCTGAGGTAAACATTATATTGGGAAGAGATATATGACTTTCAAGTCATGACACCCCAGAGAACTTACTAACAGTTGGGCTAAGTAAGGCCTATTAAATTACAACCATGAACCGTTATGCAAAAAAAAACAAGGGGTTTTCAACAGAATAGACAGCAGAATGTTGCATCATGACTCATGATGAGTAGTTTGGACTCACAAAAGTATGAAAAGTCTTTACTCTTACATAAATACAAGTTATTATTCTATTACCGAACATAAAGACTAGTCTTGATGGGAGTACTGGCTTTTCTGGGATACTGCACAGTCATATAACACTTCCAAACCCATAGGGAGCTTCTCAATACAAAGCCAAAAGCAATCTACCCCCAGTCAAGCAGAAACAAAGAAGACGACATCATAGTCATTCAGCTTGTTGCTGACTTCCGCTTCCTGTCTATTAGGTGAGAGGGTACCCTCTCAGTAGCCAATCAGCGGAGTAATTACTCTCGCTGTAGCAATTTAGGACTACTTTCCTGGAGCATTCAACAAGCTTAAATACGGATGTACTCTGGTACACAAAAAAGACAATAATGCTTGGTTACTGGTTACTGGTCATTAAAACCCCAAAATAAAAGCTGTTATATTTGCTGAAAATTACAGACTAACTGAGCACACAAACAATGTTCAAGGTGGTCTGTTATTTTTCAAGGCAGTGTTCAACAGAGTGGTCCAAAAAATAAAAGTTGTTATTTTGACTACTCCAAGGCTGCCCCTGTTCACAATGATCAACTGAACATATCCTGTAAGTTTTTTGAAAATTGAACAGTATTTATATGGCATTATTTAGAGGTTGCTACCAAAATACACTTTTTATACCTAAGGTTGTAATGCAAATCCAATGGGAATAATATAAGCTGGTCAACGTCCATTCTTTGGAACATTTCTAATCACACCTGCTTGCCATACTTGTTATTTAAGTAGCCTGTGTAATTTTACAGGTTGGCCTAATTTGCTCAATGTAAGCCTAACCTTGACAACACTTATTTTTCAAATCATTTCATTGATGCTCTATTAGAAACATAATTTTTTATTAATTTTTGTGGATGTGTGAAGTGAACAAAAGTACCTTTATTTTATGATTTGAGAAATAAACTGAACTGAAATATCTACCTATCTATCTTATGTGTATGTGTAAAAAAACTTCAGCTTGGTTTATTTGCATTTGACCCTGTTGCACTTGCTCATAATTGATTGAAGCTGTACAAAATACTGCCAACAGAGAAAACCCTTGACCAGAAACCTCTAGTATCTCATCAAATTCTCACAAATGTTTTCTGTGGCATAGGTCACTGAAAAAATAGCTTTTACTGAGCTGCCACATGAGGGCAACAGACCTTTAATCCAACAGGTTACAACCAATATGTTTGGTTTGGGAGTTATGTTTAATGTAGGTGTGCTCTTACAGATGGGGAGAATATCAAAGTTGTGGGGCAGTACATACAGTCCAACTAGACAAAAGTGGCTGACTAACTGCGGTAACTAGTAGATTCTAACTGAAGACATAGCTATCCATCCCGAACTCCAGATATTCCGGATGACTTATTCTGAAACTCATACTGGATATTTTCTGTCAATAAAACAAAGTACAATCTGTGAACTGTCAGGAGCAAAAATTTATACTAATTGTGGTTAAAGGGAATTGTTCTTCAAATTTCACCAGTCAAAATTGGCCATATATGTACCTACATTGTCTTCCTATGTGTATTCAGAGTCAGTTCCCTCAGTTTTTAGGTATATTCATCCATTAAGTATGCATAAGTAAAACATTGTAACTGAAATGACAGTTGTAACCACCATTTCACCCTTCCACCACTCAGAGCATTTCTCCCATGATGCCCCTCTGCCCCACATGAACAGGCATGGCTATAAGTAGAAATCAGGTCATGTCAGTGGAAGACTGTAAACAAACCCAACTTTCTTTTTGCATCAATTTTCTCCTCTTCCCTTGAAATACTTCTTTTTTGGCATGGCAAAACTAGTTTGTCGCACTTCAAACACTTACTTGTCACTGAATCACAACTGTAATCAGCTATGACCCACTTCTGCCACCACGTGCACTGCGCATGATCGAGGTCGTGACCTGACCTACTTTTGGCCTGCAGATTTCAAATCTGTTCAAAATGACAGGCTTGAAAATTCGAGTCCACCTAGGATTTTTATCATGCTGATTACTGCTAATTGGTTGGCCTGTTGGCCGATATATTCTAGGACTATGCAATGTAGCCAAATATCTTTATGATATGTGAAAATGGAGACAAACTGAGGTGAGGGTCTGCAAATTGTTAAAGGTTTAGGAACAATTCCCTTTAACCCCAGCTAACATGCCTCTTCACCCAGACGTCAACCTGACAACGGATTCGGACAGCCAACATTGGAATGATGTTGACCCGATGTGGCATGCTATCTGGGACATACATCTGAACTTTGGCTTCAGACAGCCATTATTGGAATGATGTTGACCCTATATGGCATGCTATCTTGGACATACATCTGAACTTCGGCTTCTGACAGCCATTATTGGAATGATGTTGACCCTAATATATGGAATGCTATCTTGGACAAACATCTGAACTTCGGCTTCTGACAGCCATTATTGGAATGATGTTGACCCTAATATATGGAATGCTATCTTGGACAAACATCTGAACTTCGGCTTTTGACAGCCATTATTGGAATGCTGTTGATCTGATATGGCATGCTATCTTGGACAAACATCTGAACTTCGGCTTCCGACAGCCAACATTGGAATGATGTTGACCCTATAAGGCATGCTATCTGGGACATAAATCTGAACTTCGGGTTCCGACAGCCAACATTGGAATGATGTTGACCCGATATGACATGCTATCTGGGACATACATCTGAACTTCAATCGTATAGCCATCGTCATTACTTTTAATAGGCCTTATGTATAGCTCTGGATTCCAAGGTATAGATTTGAATACGATTATTTGATCACCCAGCACAGGGTGTCTTTTGCGGTCTATAGTGGCTTAGCAGCAGCCCAATATACATGACAAAATATCTGAATATTGAAAGCAAAGTCACTGATGATAAAACTATGGAAAAAGTAGACGTTCAAATGAATGACATTGATGGCCAAAATGTATGGTTTACCACCTGGATTACTGGATACCTAGTAATCATGACAAGATCTTTGAATCTGTGATTTACTACCCCTTTATTGAAATCATAAACAATCAGTAGACTTTTCCAGATCTCTGGAACAGAGGTGTGTAATGGTCAAGTTACAGTTATCCATTGAGACAACCAGCAGTGTGTTAGCCAGTATGTTATGCAAGCTACCATGTAACAACATATGATTCCATTCTACTTAATCTTTCTCATATTTCTACAGGCTTAATCCATATTTCTTGGAAATCTGTCATATTTCAAGCATGCCACACATAACCAGTTGAGATTGCTGACAGGAAAAGCTCTTTAGACTGACAGGCATAATAATAATTACTTTATATGATTATGGGAATTAAATGTTTGATATTTATCCTATAATAAAGGGGATTGCTGTCTTATTACAGATTTTGTGGCTATTTTAAACTCTTCATAGATATTTGGCTAATGCAGATTTCTCACTTGTCATGTCGGTGAGGTTGACAAGTTTGACAAGATTTTGAATTCTCAACATTTTGAGAGACACAATTGATCCATTAGGGCTTTGAGACAATACTTGTTCTTGAGAGATCTTGCTCACACAAGATGACAGGTTGGCGCGACAATGGCCCAATGTTGATATGAAATGCACACTTAAATGGACAGAAGCGGCTGGCTTTTGCCAGTTACAGCTAACAGACAGGAATAGGTTGCCCAGCTGTCTAGAGTCGACCATATTTTATGAAACTGTACCTCCTAGCACTATTGCTTGATACTGTATATTTGAACCAAGACTTTACTTTCACATGTCTATGATAAAAAACAAAAAAAAATTAAAAAAAACAACTGGGAATGGAAAAGAAATTGATGAGTTCTTTTTTTCCCCAGCTATATTCATGTGTGTCAATGGTGCAATGCCTTGCTTTATATATTTTTTGTAGTATTACTCATCATAATTTCTTGGTTATAAACCAATGAGACATTTTATGTGCACAGATGACACAGCGTTAAGAAACCAAGCAGACATAAGACTCACCTCATACCCCAGATATTATGCCAGATCAGGTCAACGTGGGTGGGGGGGATGATTAGGGCTTTACGTCCTGTATTTCTGCACCAGCTGGGCTAATTAGGACAGGCAGAGACCATGGCAATGAGACTAAGGATGAAACAGCCATCCAACTTAGGCTTGACCGGGGATCGAACCCGGGACCCAGCGGTTGGAAGCCCAGAGCGCTACTTCTGAGCTAGGCCCCCGCCCCTCAGATTAGGTCAACATTGACGTTGTGCCATTGGCTGGCCGATGTAGCAATTTATCCAGGGCAGCAGATGGGTAATGCGGAGGAGACGGATTCAACATTGGTAAAGCCAATGCTCATATCATTAAAATATCGGTCCAATGTTGGCACAACTTGGCATCCCATCTGGCTTATCGTCTCATCATTTCATTAGCTTCTGACAAACCTAAAAATATTCGGATCAGTGAGACTGCAATGAAAACAATAAAACGTGAAATATATAAAAAAAAGTATAGTAAAAACTGATAAAAAGGAATTGAAGCTGTAAAAAAAAGAGTTCAAAGAGCATTTAAAGTAAAATACTCGATCCATGTGAAACTGCTCTGAAATTGTGTATGTCTTTCAAATGAACAGACAATTGAATGTCAAGATCCTTTGTCTTGACGTATCTCAAAGAGAACACCCTGAAATTGAACTTGGAGAAAAAATCTTCTGTCAGATACAAGTACCATTGTGACATACCCTAAAGGCCCGTTCCCACATAGCCGAGTTTGTCGTAGTCAACTCGTAGTATTACGTAACGGCCAAAATTCAAAGAGTTGGCGACAAATTCTGGCGGAAAAAGTGACTCGGCGGGTTACTCGCCGAGTTACTCGGCGGGTTCAGCGGGTTACTCGCCGAGTTACTCGGCGGGTTCAGTGGGTTACTTGGCGGGTGATTCGCCTGGTTGTAGGAGTGACTCGCCGGGTTAAGCAAGGTAGCTACGACAGCGGCGAGTCACCCGTCGAATGATAAGCCGACGCCAGCCTACCTGCATTCTCAGACGCATATCTCGCTTAATATTTGGTCTATTTTCGATATGAAAAGACGTGTGGAATTAGTATGAACTATGCTACAATTCAATCATATTTAAGATAGCAAATAAAATCACAGATCAAATCACAAATACTAATTACAATATCAATATTAGATTTAAATTTTACAAAAATATACACAAATTTATACTGCTTATAATATCACAATAAGATTCAAATTAACACAAACAGATAAGAAAGTTATACAAATATAATCATTGCCTGGTAATTACAATAAAATATATTGCTTTTAATTAATGAAAGCAATTACATATTTTTGTAATTGTGAATGACAATCAAGACAATGTCATATTACTGTGTCATCTTTGAACAAACCATGAAATGACAGGTCAAAGAACCCCAATTTAGGCAATTAAGCCACTGTCACACGGGCCGGTTGTGCCGTAGTGAAGCCGTAGTATTACGTAATAGGTGCGGAAATCGCTACCCGGCTCCAAGCCGGCGGCCCCAATACGGCCACCCGTGGATACCCGGGGATACCCGGCAAGCACCCGTGGGACCCTTGGCCCAGCCGCGAAACCCGGCCCCGGTAGCCGGTTGTGCCATGCTTGCATGGCACAACCGTAGAAATCTCACGGGTGAAAAAAAATAAAATAAAAACACGTGGAAGCCGACGGGTGACCCGTGGAAGCCGGCGGGTGGCCCGTGGAAGCCGGCGGGTGGCCCGTAGAACCCGGCGAATTATTCGTTCCTAATTTCACCCCGGCGGCTTGTTGAGGGGTTCTACGGGTAACCCGGCGGCTTTCACGGGTAACCCGCCGGCTTTCACGGGAAACCCGCCGACTTTTTGCTACCAGCGTCAGCGTAGGCAGGGAGGTATATACTTCAAAAGGCTGCTGCTCCTCTAATATTAGTCCGATTTTCCTCAAATAAAGACTGCATGGCAGTATAGCTCATACTGATTCCATACGTATTTTCGGATTTTAAAAAACCCGAATATTAAGCGAGATATTTGTCTGAGAAGGCAGTTGTCTTGCGGTGGCTGCTGCTCCATTTATATTAATCCGATTTTCGTCAAATTAGGACTGAATTGTAGTATAAATCATACTGATTCCATACGCGTTTTCGGATTGAAAATAGACCAAATATTAAGCGAGATATTCGTCTGAGAAGGTAGCTGGGTTGGCGGAGGCAAACAGTGGTGCTCTCGCAGACGTCTGCGCCCTGACTGTATCAATGCAGGGCTGAGCCCTTCTTTAAAAGGCTGCTGCTCCCCTAATATTAGTCTGATTCTCGTCAAATTAAAACTGTATTGTAGCATAGTTCATACTGATTCAATCATGTTTTCGGATTGAAAATAGACCAAATATTAAGCGAGATATTCATCTGAGAATGCAGTTCTCTGGCGGCGGCCAGGTGCTCAGTGTATGGTCATGACTTGAATGGTGTGGTCAATATTTTTGACCATGATATATATACATTGTTTGGATAAGCTTTATTGCAATTCATTTCTACTCATTCTGCCAACTGCCATGACCGTTATGTCAATTGCTATTAGCATTTTGAATGATACAAAGAATGGGTGTAGAGAATACAGCAAATGCTCAATACATGTGTCAATTGCCTAATTGCCTAAATTGGGGTTCTTTGACCTGTCATTTCATAGTTTGTTCAAAGATGACACAGTAATATGACATTGTCTTGATTGTCATTCACAATTACAAAAAGATGTAATTGCTTTCATTAATTAAAAACATTGTATTCTATTGTAATTACCAGGCAATGATTATATTTGTATATTGGTTTTTTTTTTTATACATGTGAACATTCTTATCTTTTTGTGTTAATTTGAATCTTATTGTGATAATAAATTATTATTTTGATCAGTATTTGTGTATATTTTTGTAAAATTTAAATCTAATATTAATATTGTAATTAGTATTTGTGATTTGATCTGTGATTTTATTTGCTATCTTTTATGTACTTATATGTACCAAATATTAAGCTAGATATTCTATATTATATAATAAGCATATAAATATATCTGTCTCTCTAAACTATCTGTCTATCTACATATCCGATTTTCGTGAAATAAAGACTGAATTATTCAGGGAAATGTGTAGAATTTATATAATAGTTAAAGGTGGGGAAAATTAATGGAGTATACTAGGCACAAACAAGAATATTCTTGTTAATAAAGTTAGTAATACCTTATAGAGTATAGATATGTAGATAGACAGATAGTTATAAGATCTTAACCTAATAATATGTTACTATCAATAATTCATTGATTAGTATCAATAAAAAACGATAATAAAACAATGTTTGTTTGCTTGTTGCCAAAAAAATTCCGACTTGATAAAGATGTCTATGGAGCTATAACAACTATCTATAGATAGATATACTCTAGTTTAGAGTAATCATTTTAGATATTTATTTCATTTTATATAAATTATCAATATTTCGTTGTTGTTTCTGAAAATAATCCAACTGGAATTAATATTGATATTGCATGTTCCATCCATGATCAAAACAATCTCCCTCTTTAATATGCATAATAAACAGGAATCAGTTGAAATTCAGAATTTCAATTAATGCTTGTGATCAATGATGAAAAAGCATGACTTACCCCATTCTTTGTATTATTCAAAATGCTAATAGCAATTGACATATATAGGTTAATTGACTTTACAAAACCAAAGGAAAAGTCCTTCCCATTGGCCAGTTGGCAGAATGAGTAGAAATTAATTGCAATAAAGCTCATCCAAACAATGTATATATAATGGTAAAAAATATTGACCATACCATTCAAGTCATGAACATACACAGAGCACCATGCTGCCTTCTCAGACGAATATCACGCTTAATATTTGGTCTATTTTCAATCTGAAATTCTATGTGGAATAAGTATGAACTCTTCTATAATTCAATTTTTATTTGACGCGAATCGGATTAATATTAAAGGAGCAGCAGCCGCCACCAGACAACCGCCTTCTCAGACGAATATCTCGCTTAATATTTGGTCTATTTTCAATCCGAAAACACCTATGGAGTCACTATGAATTATACTACAAAACAATCATTTGACGACAATCGGACTAATATTAGAGGAGCAGCGGCCTTTTAAATTATATACGACCCCCTACGCTGATGATGCATGTACTTAAGGTAGAACTCGGCGAGTTACTCCTACAACTCGCCGAGTTACTCCTCGCACTCCTGAACATCCCACCGAGTGTAATACGAGTGAAATTAGTGCCGAGTAACTCGTCAAGTTCGAGGAGTAACTCGGCGAGTTACAGGAGTTACTCGCCGAGTGACTCCTGGTACTCGGCGAGACATGACCGAGTTTTTGAAACTCCTGGAATATCCGCCGAGTGTGCCGTGCAGCGCGGCATACTCGGCTATCGGCTCCAAATCTCAGGAGTTGGCTATGAGTCCCAGGAGTTACTCGCCGAGTTTCTCCCGAGTGCGAGGAGTAGTCGCAGAGTTTAGTACGTATTGGGCCCGAGAGGCGTGTTACATAATACTACGAGTTGACTACGAGAAACTCGGCTATGTGGGAACGGGGCTTAAAAGACATTATTCTGGCATATTCAGGTCATGGTAGAAAACTGAATGCCTTCCTTACGCTTTGGTGGTACTCAGTCAATAACTGGCTGATTAGCCAATAACTTTGAAGAGCAGAGAGAAGCCTTAATAAAAAGCTTGCTCAAAAAGAAGTCGCTTTGTGCTCAAACCCGCATGATGGTGACCTCAATATGGTCTGCCAAAAGTCATTTGTCTGTAACAAAGATTTCCACACATGACAGGTCAGGCAGACTACGTTGATTAGATGTGAGGTCAGTCCATCTACCACTGCAGCACAGTTATTGCTATAACATGTCTGTGTGAACTACAGTGGAATCTCACAATTAATACCACCCTAGATAACATTCTACGCCGGCAAATACCTAATCGCGACATCGGTCAATGACCGTCAACTTTGAGAGTAAGTCAAGACGATCTGGCTATCTGGGTCCATCCTAGATAAAATGCTGCATTGTCCCAATGTTTGACTAATGTAAGCAAAGTAAGTCCAATAGTACTAATAAAGAACATTAAACATTGAAGGCCAACCAGATCGGGGAAGAGCTACCTGAAGCTGCAAAAGGCCAAACCAAGTTGGATGTCACACCCCTATGTGGCGAGTGTAACAATATGCTTGTCGAGAATGACCAACCACATGAGGAATCCTGGGAAACAACTCAAATCCTTTGATACTTAACAATTTGAAATATTTAATAAAGCAAAACCTGTACATAAGTTTACATGAAATAAAAGGAGAAATTGTCTCTGGGCACTCAATGTACTTTCGCGATATATCGCCAAACTGATCCCATGAAATCCAACGATGTCTGGTGATGAAGCCTTGGAAAATGCCGTGGACACCTCCAATTGAAATATACACCCTGGTGGTATGACCAAACCGGTGGGAAACCCAATCTGGTTCATCGGCGCATTACCCAAATATCACTGAAGTGGCTCTGCCGTGGACTCACAACAATCAAGTGCAGTTCACCCCAAGAGTGCAAAAAGCATCAAACAATATTTCCAGGGACGTGGATGAATAACTCAATGAGCAAGGTCCACCCAATAGATATGAAGAGACACATCCATCACAACCTGCCCATTCACAGCTGGTCCAACATAAAATAGCCACTAAGTTTTCCCTTTTGGAATTCATCCATTAAGCTGATGAATTAAAGAAAATGACACATAAAAATAATCTTGAAACATAATATATACTCATTTAGTGAAAGATTACAGTCCATAATATTAACTGTAATTAATTAATATTAATAATTAAGCATAGACAGTATTTTTGACAGGACTGCCCTGCCTAGCAAAAAGCCACATGGGAGGACCATGCTGTGCAGGGCTCTCCTCACAGACATTAACAGAAAATACATTTATGGAGCTACAAATCAATTGAATACTCCTTACAATTATTCTAGGTGCGTAGTAGCTTATATGAGACCAATACACATAACAATACTCACGTGATACATGAAATATCTGGTTTATACCAGAGAAAATTCCCACTCTCAAAAACACATGTGCATCAACAGGTGGGAGGGTCAGGTCTGCCAAATTTAGGTCAGCCTGGATTAACCAGAGTCGGTCAACCATGCAGTTGCCTCCACAAACAAATGCTATTTAATTTATTTCATTTTGGAATGTAGATCTGATTGTGACATTGGATACACATAATTGTTGACTTGAATGATATCCAAAAACTTAATAAATATTCGACTGACAATGAGTTAGAACTTACATCTATGCCATTGGTGGTGGTGGTCGATTAGGACTCTACGTCCTGTATTTCTGCACCTGATGGGCTAATTAGGACAGGTAGGGACCATGGCAATGAGACAAAGGATGAAACAGCCATCCAACATAGGCTTGACTGGGAATTGAACCCGGGACCAAGTGGTTGGAAGCCCAGCACACTACCACTGAGCTAGGCCCCCACCCCTACATCTATGCCATTCAATTGAATATAAATAATGATGGGTTCTAAAAATTCTAAGAACTTGATATGCCCTTCTAGTGTTCTCGTACCTTGAAAGCAAAAAAGTCACTGATGGTAGAACTATGAATAAAAAAGAAATTCAAATGAATGACAGTGATGGCCAAAATGTTTGGTTTACCGCCTGGATTACTGAATTCTTTGAATCCATGAATTACTACCCCTTTATTGAAATCCTAAACAGTCAGTTGACTTTTCCAGATCTCTGGAACAGAGGTGTGTAATGGTCAAGTTACAGTTATCCATTGAGATAACCAGCAGTGTGTGATGAAGCATGTTATGCAAGCTACCATGTAACTACATATGATTCCATTCTACTTAATCTTTCTCATATTTTTACAGGCTTAATCCACATTTCTTGGAAATCTGTCATATTTCAAGCATGTCACACATAACCAGTTGAGACTGCTGACAGGAAAAGCTCTTTAGACTGACAGGCATAATAATTACTTTATATGATTATGGGAATTAAATGTTTGATATTTATCCTTTAATAAAGGGGATTGCTGTTTTATTACAGATTTTGTGGCTATTTTAAACTCTTCATAGATATTTGGCTAATGCAGATTTCTCACTTGTCAAACTTGTCAACCTCACCAACATGACAAGATTTTGTATTCTCAACATTTTGAGAAACACGATTGATCCATTAGGGCTTTGAGACAATACTTGTTCTTGAGAGATCTTGCTCACACAAGATGACAGGTTGGCTCGACTGATGTAAGCAAATAAGCCAAATAGTACTAATAAAGAACATTAAACAATAAAAGCCAACCAGAGCCGGGAAGAGCTGCCTGCAGCTGCAAAAAGGCCAAACCAAGTTTGATACACATAATTGTTGATTTGAATGATATCCCAAAACTTAATAAATATTCGACTGACAATGTTTTAGAACTTACATCTATGCCATTAGTGGTGGTGGTGGATTAGGACTTTACGTCCTGTATTTCTGCACCTGATGGGCTAATTAGGACAGGTAGGGACCATGGCAATGAGACAAAGGATGAAACAGCCATCCAACATAGGCTCGACCGGGAATTGAACCCGGGAACCAGTGGTTGGAAGCCCAGCGCGCTACCACTGAGCAAGGCCCCCCCACCCCTACATCTATAACATTGAATATCAATAATGATGGATTCTCAAAATTCTAAGAACTTGATATGCCCTTCTAGAGATCTCTCACCTTGAAAAGTTTGTCAAGGTCAATAAAACTGGGTCAAAATAACCAAAGGTACAATCTGGCTAACTTTCATCCCCTAACTCCAAAAATAATGTTACGGAAGTAAAATGAATATCATATTGAGTCAAGAGACACAAAGTTCTGTAATATAGTAATGGTGAAGCCCAAATACCCATCCGATTGTTTATATCTTATAAACATTTTAATCCATCTGTCTGGGATGTATTAGTTTTACAGCTTATATCTTATCCATCTTGTGGGTGGGTATATGATACATTTACAAAGATAATACTGCATGCCAAAGGAGTTGCCGAAGCAATATGTCTTACAACTACTGCACAACACCTCATTAACTTTGATCAGAATCAAAGTATGCATCAACCACTATGTGTGTTTTGTACTTTCACATCTTCATACTTCATGCACAAGTCCTGTACTCATCATGCAACACACAAGGATCACACATAGTATCTCACAAAAGGGAGAACATGTCCAATCAGAATCATCAAATTGTTGAGTAATTGCCTAATCTCTTTCATTAATCGCTTGCATTTCTTTGATAGTGTCACAGTGATCTTCATAACAGAGATTACTTCACATGTTTTAAGCAGCAAAAACTGAGTTATGTTGCTATATGTTTTAATTATAGCCATGCTGTTGTAACAATTCTCCCATTGAAAGCAATACCGTTCAATACCATTGTACCAAGGAGTAACTCTTTCGTGCGAGGGCACTATTCTGCTCTCACCAGGACCTCTACACTACACTACACTACACTACACTACACTACACTACACTACACTACACTACACTACACTACACTACACTACACTACACTACACTACACCACACTACACTACATTACACTATACTACACTATACTACACTACACTACACCACACTATACTACACTACACCACACAACACTATACTACACTAAACCACACTACACTATACTACACTATACTACACTACACTATACTATACTACACTACACTACACCACACTATACTACACCATACCACATTACACCACACTACACTACACTACACTATACTATACTACACTACACTACACCACACTATACTACCCCACACCACACCATACCACACTACACTACACTACACTACACTACACTATACCACACCACACTACAATATGTAATGCCTTGAGACTCACAGATGGCATCAATCATGGTTGGGACTCTTCTGGGGGCAATATGAAAGTTGTTGTCTGAAAGCTTTTGTTTCACTGGGTGGCAAGTAAGTACAACATATAAATAAATGATCTGACCACTGCTGATATGCTTAAAAAATGACAAATATTCTGGCAATGCGGCATAAAAGCAGTTGGTCCCACCTTCATTTTATTGCGCAGCAAACCTCAGCGAACGTGAATCGATCATATGATATAATATGCAGTAGATAAATATTAATTGTATACTTATGTTACCTAAGTATAAACTGTAATGTATGGTAAACAAACCATTAGTTACTATGGTGCACATTTTATGAAATCAGCTTCCCAAGTAGTTTAAACAATTGATATCAGGACGGAAATGCAGTTGTAATATTTGTGATATGAAGTTTCAGTTAACCAAGTGCATTTTACTTTGTTATTTCATTATTGTATTTTTTGTTGATTGCTGCTCAATAGCTCTATGAGCTAATGTTATTGTTTTTATAACTGCGAAATAAAATTTTATCTATTTATCTTATTAAATGAACAGTTTATTACAAAATACAACTTATATGCTGACATACAAAAGTATATTTTTAAAACTACTCCAAAGCTGTGATATAGTGTAATATATAAAAATCAACAATTGCAACTTTTAACAAAGGCTGCATTGTTACTGCAGGCAGCAAACTCCCTGCTCAAAACACCAGAAGACTATGTTTTGAAAGAATAATGGATGTATATGCAGTAGAGTTCAGCTCTGGAAACAAATTGTGATGCCCGCTGGCCCCCCCTTGCCGCCCGCCCCCGGATCAACATTATTTCGCTAGAGTAACTACAATGCCTCTTCCAATGAAGACTCGTTCGCTGAGGTAAACATTATATTGGGAAGAGATATATGACTTTCAAGTCATGACACCCCAGAGAACTTACTAACAGTTGGGCTAAGTAAGGCCTATTAAATTACAACCATGAACCGTTATGCAAAAAAAAACAAGGGGTTTTCAACAGAACAGACAGCAGAATGTTGCATCATGACTCATGATGAGTAGTTTGGACTCACAAAAGTATGAAAAGTCTTTACTCTTACATAAATACAAGTTCTTATTCTATTACCGAACATAAAGACTAGTCTTGATGGGAGTACTGGCTTTTCTGGGATACTGCACAGTCATATAACACTTCCAAACCCATAGGGAGCTTCTCAATACAAAGCCAAAAGCAATCCACCTCCAGTCAAGCAGAAACAAAGAAGACGACGTCATAGTCATTCAGCTTGTTGCTGACTTCCGCTTCCTGTCTATTAGGTGAGAGGAAACCCTCTCAGTAGCCAATCAGCGGAGTAATTACTCTCGCTGTAGCAATTTAGGACTACTTTCCTGGAGCATTCAACAAGCTTAAATACGGATGTACTCTGGTACAAAACAGTGTTTAAGTACACAAAAAAGACAATAATGCTTGGTTACTAGTCATTAAAACCCCAAAATAAAAGCTGTTATATTTGCTGAAAATTACAGACTAACTGAGCACACAAACAATGTTCAAGGTGGTCTGTTATTTTTCAAGGCAGTTTTCAACAAGGTGGTCCAAAAAATAAAAGCTGTTATTTTGACTACTCCACAAGGCTGCCCCTGTTCACAATGATCAACTGAACATATCCTGTAAGTTTTTTGAAAATTGAACAGTATTTATATGGCATTATTTAGAGGCTGCTACCAAAATACCCTTTTTATACCTAAGGTTGTAATGCAAATCCAATGGGAATAATATAAGCTGGTCAACGTCCATTCTTTTGTAACATTTCTAATCACACCTGCTTGCCATACTTGTTATTTCAGTAGCCTGTGGAATTCTAATATTTGTTTGCTATAGTTTTCCTTAGGTGGCCATGTCAAGTTAGCTATCCATTAAGTTCCTTACTATACAAACCTTTTTTGGCATCATTAACGGAGTTACCAAAACAGGCTTCAAAAGTTACAACTAGATAGTATTAACTGGATATGATTTTACAGAAACTGTAGATTAATTGATTGGTTAGCTTTCTCCAGAAAACAAATGAGGGTTCACTTAGAAATAAACTAACATACTGGAAGAACCAGTACAACTGCATCTGTATCATATTACAAAAAAATTACATATTAATGACTTGTCAATATGTGCCCATTAATTAAGGCTTAGTATTTTACAATATTTGGTTCAGGAAATTACTGTTCACACCAATTTACAGTAGTAATAAAGAGAACATACAGCGCCACCTCAGGGAATGAAACGGAATTACTCGGAAGCATTGAGTGTCAATTTAAGAGATATATTACTGGGTGACTACATGGCCAATTGTGCCACGTGCGTTTTCCATGCTTTTGGATAAATGCATGGTTTTTGCTTCATTATAATTAGCTAAAAACCATGCGTTTTCCATGCGTTTATCCTTCTCATGGAAAACGCATATGGCATGTAATGATCACTGATCTGTGTCATCACTTGTAAGTTTATCTGTCATTAATGGCACTCCCTGAATAAGCTTTAAAGAAAGTTCCTCAGTGCAGTTCACAAATTCTATCAAAGTGTGCATCAGCAATTTTATCTCTGTGCGAATGAAATACAAACGCATATAACAAAATCCAACTTGGTAGCACCCTCTAAATGTATTCTAATTGACCCAAATTTTTGCATACATTCATAATATGATAAAAAGAAAAGGAGTAACCTTGTGGAGCTACATTTTTAAGACAATGTTTTTTCCCATATACTTTGGACCACCTGGTTCACTTCAGCAATATAGCTATCTATTTCTGTAGTATTTATTTTTTTCCCATATACTTTGGACCACCTGGTTCACTTCAGCAATATACAAGATATAGCTATCTATTTCTGTAGTAACTGTAATAATTACGCAGCATAACTTCATTTCCTCTGGAATGAACATGACGTCTCTTGCTCCTGCTGCCTGAATAATGTAAGCCTCATGATGTCATGTTTAGTAGGAAATTCCAAATGAAATTGATTTTCTCTACATCATTATACAACGATAATCAGCTGAAAGAACACAGTGTATTGACAGTTTAGATTAGGGGTGTACTAAATTTTCTTGATACTGTACAGTTAGTTTCATTAAAAACGGCCAGTCAAATTAAACCTAGACAACGCCAGAGAACTTCTGCTATATGATGCTACCTGCCACTCAACGGAACTGTCTGGCTATAGCTGGCTACTCAAAGCCGGATCCTAAAGTACATGCAGCATACGTTGCGAGCTATGCATATTGCACATACATATTTATGATATATAAGATATATTGCATACATTTTCTAAGGTGTATATTTATTCAGTGGTGGTAGGTGTAAGCCGACTATAAGCTAGGAGTAGACAGAAGCAGCTGGCTTTAGTCAGTTATAGTTTCAACCAGGAATAGGTTGCTACAGCTGTCTAGAGTCAAGCATATTTTACAGAACTAACTGTATATTTTTATCGAGACTTTACTTACTCAAACGGTCTCTTTCACTGGTCTATGACCATTAACAAAAGAAAAGACTTGGGATGGAAAAGAAGTTCATTAGTTCTTTTTTTTCTGCTATATTCATATGTGTCAATATTGTAGTTTTGTTTCTTGAAAACTTTTCTGTAGAATTACTCAACATAATTTCTTGGATAATATGTGACATCTTCTGATATAGATAACTTCTGCCAAAATTGTGATGAGTTGCTCAGCAATGTTAAGAAACATGAGTCAATGCCTATGATCAACGTCTTTCCTTCAGATCGCCCAAGCAATTGCTGGTTCCACAGCATACCTCTGTTTGGGAAATGTGTATAAAAAAAGAATAATTGGACTGTTCAGTGCCCAAAAACCCCATCACCTCTGCGCTTGGTAACCCACAGAGAAGGGCGGCTTATCGGTGATCAACCAGAATACATCTCTTGGATCAGATGAGGAACAGGATGAAACATCAACCCTTAAAGCCTCCGTATCACATATTACACATAATCTTCCCCCATTCTCCTCTAAACCCTACCTCATAATGCTCACTAAGATACCCAAGTTTGTCAGAGATATCGATGAGTGATTGATATCAATGATGCGTAAACCGGTAAGATCATTCAAGTTTGTGCTAGGTAAAGGATAGCTAAACAGGTATTATTTGAATGTGTATGGTGCAGAGCCCTGTGTTGGCCACTAGGGTTCGAGGTCTTCATCCACAGTGTTACCACCCTTGCAACAAGATGCCCAAGACTTTCAATGGCAGAGATTTGGGATTACCAATGTGCAAGGCTACATTTACTTCAGTAGATCTCCCAACACTGGTGATCTTTGGATTGCTCTGTTCCTTGATCGGAAAAAGAAATCATCCCGTAGGACACAGCAGCCATGGATGAACTAAATCAGTGCAAGTTGATTTGTGCCAATGCTTGATAACTGTTGGAATGGCACAACTTTTTTGCCTGTTGGAACGTCTAAATCTGTTTTGCATCTTTTTTGTTGTTTTGCAGCTACACATGACCTACCCATGTGTTTTCCTTTATTGGTGTCATAAAACAAAAGAGGACCTGGAACTATGGTATCCGATGATAGAGACCCAATTAAACTGAATTAGAACTGCAATAAAAAGCATGTTTCAGTAAAGCATTGTTCAGAACAAGTCTATTTGTTTTATTTTAAATTTATTTTATTTTATTTGTTAATTGATTTTTTTAAATTGAATTGAAAATCATTTGTAGACAGATTTTATTATAGTGGATGGTACATTCATTACAAATTAATTTCTTTGATTTATTATTAACATTTTGTTAATTTGATACATTATCTTAGACCAATGTTATATATATTATTTACCTCTTCATGTGAACCATGTAACAGCAATGTTGCCATCTCTAAATATACCCCTGCAAATGGCATGAACATGTCTAGAAAGTTGTATAATCCCTTCATCACCAGGGATATCCATGATACGCGATTTTTCCTGATGCTGCTGCTGCATGCTGCATGATGATGATAATGATGATGATGATGTGTGTGTATGACCCTGGCTCTGTCACCATGTGGCTGTAAAGGTAATTGGGAAGAAGATAAAAAATGCCACCTCATATTTACGACCACATCACCACTTAAATCACAGAATTTTGAGACAAGTGTGGTCTTTATGATAGGGTTCTAGATTATTAAATGTAAAGTAGGAGGAAAAACTTTCTGAGCATCTATTAAATTAGCAAGATTGTGGTGTACTACATTTTTTATACCTTGGCCTAGGCCTTTATCAAGTATAGAACTATCATACTATGTTCTATGACAGACCAGGTATATTTAAGCGCACGAACGCTCTGAGGCTTGACAATATATGGGCCAACGCAGCAGCAGCGTAGGGAGCTTAGGCAGGGAGGGGAATAACGCGGTTTCACATATTAACTTGCACTTTTATACAGGGGTACAGCAGTAGATTGCACACCATTAGAACCGTGATACAAACGCGCAACTTACAAACCCAATTTGACGAAGATCCGATCAGTAGAAGCCGAGAAAATTTTGATTATAGTACAAATTCAAGCCTGTAAAAATCCGTGATTCCATCACACTGTATTAAAGTGTTTTTTGTAGGCCTAGTGCTGCTGGCATTCTACACACAATCTATTCTTTTTTTGAAAAAGATTATATAAGTTCCATGGAAGCTTTTCCTGTAAGGCTACTCTTGATTGTCTCAGCATAATTATGATTTTTTTTTTCATATAATCGAACTCATTAAAATTAGGAAGGACTTGTTTCTAATGTGCGAATTTTTGTTTCTTTAATGTAATTGCACTGGCTCTGAAAATCAGTAGTACAAACCGTAAAGATGTATAAGTCCAATCTTGATTGTAAATTAAAGCTTCACTGTCCATCAAAATAACTGTTTTCTAAAACTTTATCAAATGATTGAAAACCACCTTATTTCATAAAGGCACACTAAATATGGGTCAGATAATGAATCTATCAGGCATTAATTACAAAAAATCTATAATTCATTGAAAGAAATCAAGACCAAAAAATTGGAAATACAATGGAAATTGCATCATCACTCATTGTTGAGTATTGTGACATCCTCACTTGGTTTGTTTACATATTGGATTTTTGATGGCATTAATACTAGGTGAAGTTAATTTATTCTATAGAGCAAGGCACTGGATGGTAGATAATCGGTATTAAGTGAACTGTTTTCACATATCATGCACCGTGAACGGAGCACAAGCCCATCTAATGATTTCTGTTAGTTTGACAGCTATGACCACGTGGGCCACTTGAATATATTATGATAATACCCCAACTTCGTGGGGTTTGCCTGGGGTACCTTTCCGGGGTGCATTTGGGTGATATCAAGCCACTTGATGTCACTATCACTGAACACACTAGCAGTTTCCATAGGGCAGGGCATATTTTATTTTGTTAGATTCTCTATTAGTTTCTACGGAAGTGTATTGCTGCCATAGAAAAACAGAAACAAATTCGTTATAACGAAAATTTATTTTATTTTTATATGCCAGCAATACGTAGCGCACGCAGAGGTTTTTCATAGTAGTCTACTGATTGTTGGACGTTTTAGCGATACATTGGAGTTCTGTGTCGCAAATAGTAATTACTGAACATGCCTACTGGAGCATGATGTCATTACTACTTCAGGATAAACGTATTGAATTAGCAGCATTGATTAAGCATAAAAAATTATACTTGCAATGTGGACAAACGTATCGCATATGCAAAATACCTGGTCATCTCACCTACAGTTAGTTTCATAAAATATGGTCGAATCGATACAGCTGTAGCAACCTATACCTAGCTGTAGCTATAACTGGCTAAAGCCAGCCGCTTCTGTCTATTCCTAACTTATAGTTGGCTTACTGAAAAAATATAAACCTTGGCAAATGTAAGCAATTTATCTAACATATCACAAATGTGTATGTGCAATCGACATGCATCTTTTCAACAAAAGATTACAAATATGCATAACTCTCAACTTGTGCAGCAAATGGTGCTGCATGTACTTTTAGATCGGACTCTGAGTAGAGAGAGAGAGAGAATTTATTTTACCAAATTAAATAAAACAAACAAAAGAAGCAAATTACAAGGAATAACAATAAATAGTAAATAAATAAAATGAAATAAAAAAGTCAAAATACATATAATCTCTTTACCTTTGGTCAGGAAACATCCACAATTTGATAGACTGTTTGAAATGAAACTAACTGTGTGCGTCCAGTATACCCACATCTCCCCCCACTTACCGTAATCATGAATGTGCAGCATCTCCTTATAGTTGAATCAGACTGGAGTGACAAACTCAAGATTCTGCATCAAAGAGCCTCTCATGTGGGCAATAATTGCAGGCACCAAGAGAACGTGTGCATTTAATTACCAAGGCTCCTCATGGCAAGAAGAAAACCCAGTGGAGTTACTCAGGTATCAGGGAAGCACCAAAAATAAAAGCATCAATTAATCCCTCTGTTTTCTTGTTTTTGCCTCCTAAGTACAGAGTTGGAGGGAGGTGGGTTGAAAGACAGCAGCTGAAGCTATGAAAGGAAAGAGATTACACCACAGAAACACAATGGAAGTAAGAATGACAGTGTGTCAGGTGAATTCAAGTACATTAACTAAAGGTGGATGAGAAAAATGTTGAAGTAATTTCTCTCCATATCTTCCCAAATACTGTAATTGCATAAATGCCCATATGAATGTAATATACCCAAATAACATAAATTGCCATATGAATCCAAAAGAGTGATTTTATATCTAAAGGTCATTTATGTCGAGGTGGGGAGCCTGTCAAGGGCTACAAGAATAATAGATTTTATCTTTATCGAGAATCCATCATTTATATCAAATATCTGGCCAATAGGCAGTGGATATACTGAAAATGTTTTTTTCACCAGATTTAGTAGAAGTAGCTAGCTATCAGACCTTTTTGTTTTCTTGGTGCACAGAATGAGTATCTCATGTTTTATTTTTTTTATTTTTTTATCTTACAAGTTAGTCAATATTAGTCACCTTAATATTCACTACGACAAAAAGATCTATTAAATATGACTAACAGAATTGTCAGCTTTATCTATATAATTCAGTCAGTCAAAATTATATCTATAGGGACCAGCCATTCAAGATACACTACGAAAAAGTTAAAATATACTACGAAAAAGTTAAAGTAAAAAAAAAAAGACATTTGGTGCAGGAAGTTCAGTATAGTCAGATACTTGTTTCATCTATTTAATTTTGTGAAGATAAAAGTCATAAAAAAGTGAATATGGTACTGATGGACACAGATGGCTGAAATGAAAAGCTTAAGAAATAAGACACCAAATATAAAGCTTGCATAGATTTTGCTCACAATACTGACAGTAGTGGCGCCTTATTTTATATAATAATCTGACTTTTCAATAACACAATCAAAGCCCTGCTACACAAAAGCTGAGCCAGGGGCGTTGCGTGCTGTTGGGTTTTTTCCCTTGCAAATAGACAGTATTTTGGAAGCTTATTTGGAGCTCTTGGCACTAGGTAATGTCAGGACCACTTGAAATAGATGGTTCCAGGGCAAAAAAAGGTATTTTGTGTCATGTCAAATGGTAGAAATGGCGGAAGTAGATCCCTGAATGCATTGTGCCTCGGTTTGGGCCATGACCTTAGTGACCTACGCCACTAGTAGGTCACGTGATGTGGCTGAGATGCCCGTATGTATTCTGGCTAAGAGCCTGAAAGCCAGAAATGTGCCCCACTGAGCAGGGGAAGAGATTTTGCGAATACTTTCATGGCATCCAATTAGGGTCACCCCCACCGCTATCCAACCTTGCGTCTTTCTCGGCAATACTCATTATAGTAAGGGGAAAACAACATCGCCTTGCTGTGTAGTCTTCTAAGCCACTTTTTTTATTCATTGGTTCATTTGGTTTGACAGTATCCAACAGAAAATAAGTGAGCACCAAATCAGAGTCACAAAAACCTTTAAAGTATTATAAATTAAATTCTGTTCAAACATTCTTGTTGTTTTTCATGTAATTGTAAATCATTGAAGAAAATGCCAATAATATTATAATTTGTTGTAGCATTAAATAACTTTAGTTATACTCCACCACATCACCTTTTATATTGCTTTTTGCAGGATGTAACCAACAAAAATGTTAGTTGACTCCCTCCTGAGTGCAAACTGAATTTGTTTTGCATAATAAAGGCAGTAAGACCAAACAAACAATCCAAATCATTTGTAAATATGCCTAGTGGAGTATAAGTTATATCCCTCATAGACGGGAGTTCACTAACATTTTTGTTGCTTATAACCAACAAAAATTTTAGTTAACTCCCGACTATGAGGGCTATAACTAATACACAATGCTGGTTCAGGTCAGAATATAAACACTCATGCATCAAAGTTTTGTGGATGTCTGGTTCTACTTCAGTGGGCAGTTTAATCGAAATAGTCTTCTCAGACAGCAGACATTAGGATGCAAATTGACCAACCTGACGTACACTCTCCACCAATAATATTAGCTCGTTTTGCTTACGTATTGATCTATATTTCAGTTAAAATTAGCCATGACAAGCTGTGGACGTTGTACGTGAAATGGCAGGGAAGGAAACTGGCAGTCTGGAACTTAATGAACTGACAGATTTGATCTAGATTAAAAACTGGGCTTACACGCAATCGAATTTGCGAGATTATGATGCCAAAATTGCGAATTCGTGCTAGTCCACTACCTGAATTAATTCCTTATATTAGCGGTGCAAAATAAAAATGGTAAGAACTGGCTATTTAAGGACAACTTTGTTGGGTTGAAAAAATGAAAATATAACCCGAGTTGGGACTACCATGATAGACAAATATTTTTAAAGGATCATTCCAATATTCATGATAAGTAATCTTGGTAGCCCTGTCACTTTTATGTAGGCTTACGATGTTTGAAATCTTGATTCTCATGCAATTCTACCATGATGATAAACAACATCACAGAGTCTGGGCACATTATCCTGGAATCAATTCAATTAGTGTTTTTTGGGCACAGAATCTTCACATCTAATGAAACGTGTGATCTGAATGTTATCATTTAAACCCTCAAAATGCGTGGGACTGAACAGAATGCAATAGAATCTGTAAATGCAATCCAAAGTTATATGAAGTGCTTTGTTTGAATGCTAACACTCATACTTGGTTAAACATAAATTTCAATACAGGCAAGTTAGTAAAGGTGTTTTTTTTTTACTGTTATGTCATACTAATATACGGAAGCCCAGATCTGCTAAATGCAAAAAAAAAGTATTTTTGTTTCTCCCAACATTTTATTTTGTTTCTCTCAATTTTTCTTGATATAACAAACATTTTTGTTTGCTTTATAATTTTTTATTTGTTGCAACAAAATTTTGTTTCTTCAAATTTTTTCTCTTGTTATAACAAACTTTATTCTTTGTCTAAACCAAATTTTTTTCTTGAAAAAAACAAAAATGGGTTTTCCTCCTTGCTAAATATATCAAGCATTTTTGATTTCATGGAACTATTTTCCTGTTTTCTCCAATTTGTTTCTTGATAAATCAGTCATTTTGCTTGTTATATAAAACAAATTTTTATTTTGTTTTAACAAACTTTTTATCTTGATATATCAAACTTTTTTAAAACAAACTTTTTTCTTGATGCATCACTTATTTTGGCTAAGTGAACTAGTTTCCTTTGAATGCAAGAATGTCAGCACGGATCAAGTGCAGGGGTGAGGCTTTCAAGCATTCATCTGCACATTCAAAAAATGACCCAATAGTGAGAATCAAGTAGCAATTAGAGACTTTACCACATACATAGACCATGGGTGTGGTCAGGCCATGGCTGATGCTTTAACTTTCATGTTCGGCATGAACCTGGGGTCCTTGAGCTTCACCAAATTACACCCCTGATGTAATAAATAGTGGATTTTCAAGGAAGGTTCTCAATATTTCCACCAGGTGGCTAAAACAGAATACTGCAATTCTATTGGCTGAAAAAGTTCCCGGCCTTGACTGTGATTGGCTCATGCAAAGTGCATCCAAGCAGCAGTATTTTTAGTGAATTTTAATGTATATTTGACATCTTATCATTCCGTTGATGTTTCTTATTTCCCTGAGAAAATTATATTTATTGAAAAGGTTAGTTATGATCTTTTATGTCTGAAAAGCAAAATGAGTAAAATGAGGAGCAGAAAGACTTCTGTCTGGCTGAATTCAGGGCTGCCCAGTGAAAAGACTCTATTCCCTACCAGAGATTTCTGGATGCTTTAGGCCTCCTCTCAGTAGAATGAAATGATGGAAAAATATCTGCCCAGCCAGGTCTCAGAAAGAAAGAGGATTAAAAGCATTAAAGCAACAAATATTAAATTTGCATTAGTTAGTGCCAAAGCAGCACTCAACTGTTACAATTTATTCAAACTCCCACGACAGGAAGCATGAGGTTTTCTCACTTCCCCAGGCAGTACACTGTACATCCAGCACCCACTCATAATGGCATTTCAATGCGTAAATATATGGCAATTTAGAGCTGCAATAGTTTGCAGAAAAAAAAGATAGCGGAAACGAAAAAAAAGGTTGCGGAAATAAAATAAAAAGAAGTTGGTGAAAACGAAATAAAAAATTGGCGGAAACCAAAGAAAAAGGTTGCGGAGATGAAAAAAAAAGAAGTTGGCGGAAACGAAAAGAAGTTGATGGAAACGAAATAAAAAGTTGGCGAAAACCAAATAAATCAAATAAAAAGTTTTTTTTTTTTGTTATGCCACAAAAATTTTTTTTTGGCTTTTGGCAGATCTTGGCTTCTGTTCTAATATATACTGCAATGCAAATGTATTTGGAAGCTAAAAGTCGATTGAGATCATGTGATCATGTGAGATCATGTGAACCCAGTGCTTTCATTGGTTTTAGGCAGCTCCTCAGCGAATGGGATTCCTGCTGGATTCACATGACATAATTTGGAGTACGTTTCCAAGTGTCCAGAGAGCATGGGTGGCTTCGTGTTCAGAGCAACGTTTGGAGACAGATCAAAAAGCAGAATATATTTATGACATTAGGGCCTCAGACTTACCCCATTTGGCGTATGTTTATCCCACAACCCCAAATTGAACCATGCAGTTTTCATACCCTCTAGACTGCGGCTGGGACATATTGCCAATATGTTGGACCTGGGGTTTTACCTCTTCTGATCTAACTGTTCATCTGTCACCAAATGGCATTCTAATGATCCAGTGTTCCTTCGAAAACCGCTGTATCAATAGTGAACCTTCCTGTCTAACTTTGCCAACTTCTGAAACTGCTGACTTAAGGCCTGGCTTCCAATGAAGCATGGAAAACTTGCAGTGCATATAAACATGGCGTCTCTTTCATGTTAGCCCAGTTTCCAACTGAGCATGAAGAAACGATGTCTGTTTCCCCAACAGGAATATTCAATGTTTGCTGAGGTAACAATGATTGTCTTTGAACTTGAGTTTCACTTCACTCTTGTCACGAAAGGGCTTTAAATATAATTGTTTCGAAAAGATGTTATGATTGGGAGCACTTTCTGTCAAATTTTTAGACGAAGCGAATGTTGATGTAGTGCAAATGTAATGTAAATGCTATGAAAATGTAAATTTAAATGTAATTGGATTTAGTGTTTTCCATATCCTCAACGAGCTCAGCCAACATTACAATTTACTATCTTGGCAGGCCTGTTCTAGCTTGAGACTTTCTTGATTACAGTGCTCCTTTGGTCAAGCACTATACAACGGCTAAAGCCAAGTGCTCATGTATTAGTTTACACCCGGGTGGAGTGAAGGAGGAGTTCAAGGAGGGTCTGTGGAAAACATTGTGTATGTCCAGTGCAACCACACAAAAAATTACCATTGGGAATCACTAAAGTGTCAAAATAATGAGGTGATCTTAATTCTGAAACTTTGGACCTAACACGGATGTCAACTTGTTTTTCAGTCTTTTTACAGAAATCATAGAGCCGAACATACATAATACATGAACAGAAATTTCAGCAATAGTTCAAACTTTCTGACTAACAATGACACTTCTGTTATCCTTTTTTTTATTGTTTCTCCTTAACCAGTAATGTTATCATTGGAAAGACAGGAAACTTCATCGTTACAAAGAGGGATTATGCAATAGTTATATCCCTCATATTCGGGAGTTAACTAACATTTTTGTTGTTTATATCCAGACGCCAAAGGCTGAGGAATATGAGGGATATAACTAACTTATACTCCATTAGGCATATTTACTAATTTGTTTGATTGTTGGTTTTTACTGCCTTTATTAGGAAAGACAAGTTCAGTTTTCACTCAGGAGGGCGTTAACTAACATTTTTGTTGGTTATTATCTGCTTAAAACAATAGGAAAATGGTCTAAGTGGAGTATAATCATCAGATAAACAGTGTCTTTTGACTTGTTGCGAACATTTGTCTAAATATGGAACACTTATTCATTTTGAATCCTTCTATACAGTAATAATGCAACATGTCATTTGTGTGGTGGGCCCGAAATGGTCGAGTCATCATGTCTTGCCTTCCATTGCAAAAAACTGGTTATATGCTTTAGAAAGTTTACTTTGAAGTCTTCTTTAACCCTAGTAAAAAGACTTTAGTGAGTGGGCACATTAACGATTAGTCACGAATCATTTTAAGGCTTTTCGAATATATCAACCTTTCTTTATTTTTTCTTTCATAATTCACGTGATACCCTGTGGGTGTGCTAAATAATGTTAGTTCTTAAACTTGAGAACTTAGTTTGCATATTGTTTTTGAAATGATATTGTATTTTTTTGGGGTCGTGATGGAAGTGATATGGAAACCATTTTTGCACTTGCAAAGTGAATATTGCGCATGAGTCATTGGCGAGATATATGCATGAAGATAGCTGTTTTGTGCTGACTCATGAGGGCCTATGTGAACCATAATGATTGTACTATTCACCAGTGAAATTTAGCATTATTTACGCCGTTGTACAAATCCCTATGTACAACAGTTGGCCAGCTGCGCCACACTGCGAGTGGTAGGCACCCACTGAAAATCATGAATTCAGCGAGTGCAGGCAATTTTAGCGATCTGACTTACTAGTACGTTTTATTTAATAACTTAGTCAATTTTTATCCGATTTTCAAAATTCAAACTGTTTTTTAAATCTAAGTTCTTTCCCAATCCTCATGTGTAACTGGCATTAATTTATGAGACGAACTGTGGACGAAGCGCATTTTGCAGTGAAGCACAATCTGTGGAAAATGGATTATTGACAATAGAAATATTGGGATTCAGTGGTACAAAACAATTACACAATGGTTACATTGTGAGACATGAGATATGTACTCCCTCAAATGTTATGTACAACTTGGCCTATCAGCCTCGTTGTACATTGACATTTTTGGGTGAACATATCTTCATGTCTCACATGCAACCATTGTATAATTGTATAATGTCTTGAGTAACATGTAACTACCTTTACATTTTGAATGACTCAAGATACGTCATACTTTCTTATGAGTCATACTTTCTTATGAGTCATACTTTCTTATGAGTCATCATGGTATAGAACAGGAATGTGACTCAATGAGCACAATGCAGTTTTTTTTTATCACAACAAGAATACAAGGTTTACATATCAACTCTATAAACTGTAACTGCTAATGGTTTTGCAATCTATGATCAAGATTGTCTTTAAACTGTCAAAAGTTGACCAATTATACATTCGCAATTCAGACATCACCAGTTTTCAAATCAAAAAGTTTATCAGTGAAACTGGAAGATAACAAGGATAGTTTTCCATACTCAGTTGACAGTGGGGGCTTAGCTCAGTGGTAGCACGCTGGGCTTCCAACCAATGGGTCCTGGGTTCAATTCCTGGTCGAGCCTATGTTGGATGGCTGTTTCATCCTTCGTCTCAATGCCATGGTCCCAACCTGTCCTAATTAGCCCATCAGGTGCAGAAATACAGGACGTCAAGCCCTAATCCACCACCACCACCATACTCAGTTGACAAATTAACTTCATCAATTGAGAGCGCAAACCTTATTCGTGTGATACCCATTGGACTGTTCGTATATACGTACTGCTTAAAACTAAAAGAAGTTCTTATTTACTATATGAAATTTTGTGGACCAGGTGCCATGTTAGGAGCATTGTTAAAACGTATGTATGTATCACCATTTAGTTCAGTCACAAAAAATAAAAAAATATATAAATTCGACCGATATTAGAAGTATTAGCACAATGCATTCCCTGTAGTTATGCCTGTCTAGCTATTCCTGTCCAACACAAATGCAAATGACCTCTTAGGTCAGCACGTCATTGATTGTGATATTATAATAAGACCCAATGGTTATGTGGTATATTTTGATATTCCCCACGAGTGGACAGATTGGCCAGAATTCTGAAGCCAATCTGTCCAAGAGTGAGGGAATATAAGAGTCTTATTTATATCCCACAATTTCTTTAGTATCTTGTGTCTATTTTGCTGAACATTGCTCAGTTGCATAAGTTATAAAAAAAAATATTGATTTTCATCTATCAACCAATCAGATCACTGCATGACGTCACTAAACTGCAATACAACGTCATCACTTCAAAACTTTCCCAGTCATTTTAAGATTAATAAAGGATCTTACGAAGGAGATTTACAAACCAGTTGTTAAATATTTCTTGTCAAATTTTATTTTTATTGTAAACTTGGATAGAAAATTTATTATTATTTGGTTTTGGCCAGTTGTTTTACCGAAGCCCTTAGCAACACAGATATACAACAGATTGTATCTGTGGACTGAACAGACAACTGACTTCACGTGGTGTTTTTTGGCTCTACAGTCGTTAATACTGGTCCGATTTCAAAACTTCAAAGTTTCTTAGAGAGCTGAAAATTTTATCTTTTAAATGATGGTCAAAATAGAGATTTTTTGTCATTTGCTTGCCTTACATAAAAGTGTGTGGTATAAATTACCCATCCTTGTAAGGTAAACCATGTAGGTCTAGTATAGATCTGTATACCACATAGGCTATACCACATTTAAATGATGGTCAAAATAGAGATTTTTTGTCATTTGCTTGCCTTACATAAAAGTGTGTGGTATAAATTACCCATCCTTGTAAGGTAAACCATGTAGGTCTAGTATAGATCTGTATACCACATAGGCTATACCACATGGCTTTTCTATGTGGTATACAGGTTATTGTGGGATATTACCCACCTACTCACCTGTCTATATCCATATCTTATCAACTACTATGATAATAAATATATTTAAAATCATATTTTGGTAGATTAGGGCTTTACGTCCTGTATTACTGCACCTGATGGGAGAATTAGGACAGGCAGGGACCATGGCAATGAGATGATGGATGAAACAGCCATCCAACTTAGGCTCGACTTGGAATCAAACCTGGGACCCTGTGGTTGGTTATCTTATCTTATCTCGGCCTATAAGTGATAATTTATTACGTTTCTTTCAAGATAATTATATTTTGTGGATATCATTGGATATCTCTGGGCAATCGAAAAGATAATCAAGTATAATTGCTGCTTTTTGTTATCTAACACATAAACTGCAATATATGAATACTTCTGAAGCAAGTAAAAACCCTAATAGCCTGTTGTGGAATGACTTTCTCTGGAGGTGACCATTGATTTGATGTCATTGCCAGATTCTCTCTTACCAGATGCCTTGCTCAAGATTAGTGATTTTTGTGTGTTAGTCTAGACTAATTTCCAAGTTTGGCTTAGCAGTGTTAACTAGGGGTATGGTGCTGGTTTATGATCAAAATATTCATTTACAATCTCCAATATGTCCACAATATCTACTAGTCAATACACCTCAAATCAGTATCACACATTAGTGATTTTGTTTTATTAGTATCAATAATGATATTTGAATAAATGTGATAATCAACTAGACATTTGTGTAGTTTTAAATTTACACCTGTATGTTAAGCAGTTTGAAAAAACCTGATGCCACTGAAATTGTCAGTTGTTTTTAAAAAGAAGGGCATTTGCTTTTTCTTCGGATAATTTTTTGGATGCTGTTCTGCCCAATGTACAATGTACCACTAAATAGAATCCCTACTATTGAATGCCAATCGTGGGATACGTAATCCAATTTCAGAAGAAAAAAAAAATATATGTAAGAAATTGCCTCTAATCTTACCTTTGTGTGTGGAAAAAGTGGACTATTGTAGCAAACATTTCTTTGTGAAGAACTTAAAGGGGCTGTATCCCTAAATTTTGCTTATTTTGTGATATATACAGCAATGAAGAGTAGAAAGAGTAACTTATCCATTCATCAAACTAAGAATGCAAGAAAACCAACCTTTATGGAGTAATTTGAGGTTTTTAGTGCAGCTGAATTTTGGATCCATGGGTCCAAAATTCTGCTGGATTTAAATTTGCTGCTGTTGCTGAGTCAGCTGCTATCTGGGTCAAGCTGGACAGGTTGTTTTCTACTGGGAATTTGTTATAAACAAGTGTTTGTGAGCTTTTGGGGATGTCTCATCAATATAGATCGAGAAGCCAAAGAAAGTGTTTACAGACACATGAAGAAAAGAATAAAGGTTGACAGATAAAACACAAAGAAAAACTTTGCTACTGGAATTTGAGGTCAGTGCTATAAAAAGCTTGGGTTGAAATAGCAGCATAGCAGAATAACTGTCAATGGCCAGTCACCATGTTTTCTGGTCAAAAGGATTTTCAAATTATGTGGATACACAATGGGTTTAATAATCTTACAGCAGTTTTAGAGCGAGCTTGGACAGTTGCATCCTCAGAACGACTTTTCAGTCTGATTGAAACATTTGATAAGAATGATAGAATCATCCCAACATCTGGGCAATAAACTTGTTTTCACCTCTTTTGACCCGGTTTTGACCAAAGTTTACCCCTTTTCTGTACAGTTGTAATGCTACATAATGTATTTCTGTATCTTCTCCTCCAATGGCTTGTATAGCACAGACAAGTATTTTATGACAAGGCTATTAGGAATGGGCTAGAAAAGTTGGTCAATTACTTTACAATCTTTCTGAACTGTCTCTTTCACCCCTGAACTGTCCATGCTCGCTCTAAAACTGCTGTATTGAGGTAGAATGATGATATGTGGTAGGTAATCTAGCTATAGAAGACAAAATATGAGAATGGCCAGCTAACTCATTTCAAGGGATACAGCCCCTTTAAGTATGTAATGGAAGTCCAACCACAGATGTAAAGTTCCTCACAGAAGAATCGTTTTAGCAAAAATTCACTAAAAGTGTTGACGTTTGTGAAAAAAACAAATCATTCTTTGGACTGCTCTTTTTATTTCAGACATTACAACCAGTACTTATACACCAATATTGATGACTACAAATTGTTGACTTGCTGCTCCTTCCGTTACAACAAACACATACATTTTGTTACAAAAAATAATAAGTCTTAGAATCAATAATACTGTGTATTTTTTTTTTTTACTGGTTTTCTTCTTAATAGCTTTTCATATTTTAAAAATGAATACTACTAAGCATCGGATTTAATTGAGCCAAGCTTTATTAAGTAGATTTTCGTGAAGATTCAAGGTCTGCGAATTCACATTCTTTGAGATAGTTTATAACGTGACAGAGCACATTACCGACCACTTACACGTGCCGAAGTATTAGTAATTTCAGCCACAATTTACAATGTATTATAATACTTCGATTTCTTGAAGTTACGCAATGTTGCAGTATCCAACAAACATAAGTACACCCGTTGTCAGTAGACCGGCAATATGAACAGTTTGATGTAATCAGTTTATGGCCAGCGGTGGTGGTGGTTTATAGGGACCATGGCAATGAGACGAAGGATGAAACAGCCATCCAACATAGGCTTGACCGGAGTTTATGGCCAGCCGAAGTGAACATTGTCTAAAGCTAATTAATGCTCAAAAATGAAATACAAATTACTACTGAAAGCTGATGGTGAAATTACTCACCATTTTGATGATACTGATTTAGGGTGTGCTGTGTTCACATTGTTAGACACTGCATAAATTATACGTAAACCTTCTGCGAGTATGTCTGATATTATTAAAAAATGAGAAAAAGAGACATGTCATCTGACAATGTGTTACCGCTCTATGCGGCGTTTGCCACAATTTGGCCACATTTGATAAATCATGAAATCTGAACTAATCATCTAAACTTGCTAGCAAAACATCACATAATATAAAGATTCAATAAAAGAAATGCTAAAATCAATTCTAAATTGCACAAATCCAAATGATTCTGTAATCATGCAAGTGATGGTTGAATGATTTTAATGAAATTAGGTTCTCAAGCTTGCGGCCAATGACCTCATGAAGTCTTCTAATGAAGCACGAAATTGGCAAGATGCGAATTTTAAGTCTCATCAGCCTTTAAAACAAATTACAGGGAAAGCTGCCACATTCTCATAATAACATTATAGTTTGGTCATTACACAGTTTCAGTACCTCCCTTATGTGCGCCACTTTCCCTGTAAAAGTCTGGAAAATGCCCTTCTAAAGTCTATGTTAAAAATAGTGTAAATGATTGGATTGAGGCTAGAGTTGATGTAGCCAAGCCACACTATAAAGTTCACAATCCGATGATCAGTGTTTTCCGCGCAAGATTTGCAGAAGGGGAAGATTACGTACATGAGAAAAAAAGGCAGCCAACAGATGACAAAGACTGCCATGATAACTGCCATAGTTCTTGCAGCTCTTCTTTCTCTTGATAAAGAAATGCGTTGTTTGTCTTCGTAGAACTTATGAACGGTGTCATTTTGCTTCGGTTCGTGAGTTTCACTTAGTGGTGTTTTCGAGGAGGTTAGATTATTAGTACTTCCGGCATCCTTCAAGCATGCGTCGTTGGGTTTTAGAGCAGCACCCTCAGCGACAGGAGAGTCAGTGGAGCTAGTTTCTGTGATAACATTCTCATTCCCATCATTAGCATGGTTTTGTAATCTTCCGGTCACGGATGCTAGCTTAGCCGCTGCTGCCGCACGTGCCCGCTGTCGGAGACGACGTCTTGTGGCAATGAAAATGTTGATGTAAACGAAGCTCATTATGAAGAGTGGGATGTAGAAGGAGCCAGCTGAGGAGTACAGGACAAAGCCTTTAGCATCTGTCAGTTGGCAGATGCCTGTCTTATCATCATATAGACCTTTGCCTGAACTGTTGTTCCAACCTATGAGGGGTGGGATAGAAATCACAGCGCTCGCTCCCCACACGATAATTATGCTCCAGACAACCCGCTTTGATGTACGTTTCTGAGCATATGTTATAGGATCATGTATAGCAAAGTAACGGTCCATAGCTATTGCACATAGATTCAATATTGATGCAGTGCATGTCAGAATGTCAAAGGTCAACCACATGTTACAGAAAATCACTCCGAACACCCAATGGCCGATAACGAAGTTTGCAACATTGAAGGGCATGACTAGAATGGCCACTGCAAGGTCGGCCACTGCCAGGGACACTATGAAGAAGTTTGCAACGTTCTTTAAGGGTTTATAAGTAAAAACTGACATTATGACTAGGATGTTGCCAATGATGGTAGCACAGATGCAAGCGGCTGTTGAGATTATGAAAAGGATGGCTTCAGCAGCTGGCATGTCACTTGTAGTCTTTCTATTTCCAGCCGTAACAGAGATGTTTGATGTCAGTGACACAATGTCTGTCATGCCAGATAAGAATCTGGCTGATGACGTCACCAAAGCTGATGACGTCACTGCTGCTTGTGATGATGTCACACTTTCGTTCATCTCTTCATGTAATCTTGCTCTGTTTTTGGCTCATATCTCGTGTAGAGAGGCGTGTGTCTTCATATCTGAAAGAGAAAAAGTTCATATATAGATCAGATGATCATACAATCACCATAAAAAGAGAGTACGCCCTAATAAGTATCACCACAAATGTTCAGTAATAAGGTAATTAACTTTCATTAGTCACTTCAGTTTTTTCATTGCAATTTTAATTAGCTTCAGACAAATCTTAATGGTGTTATTACTACTCATATCAATTGGCAGTATCAAAACGGAAGCGCTCCCTCTCTTTTGTTGGATAATGCCTAATGCTTAAGTCATTCATAATGATCAACCACAAATGTATACCTATTTCTTTGGTAATTAAAGCTACCACAACCAACAATAATATAAGTTATCATTTCAACCGTTCCATTCAATCGACTAGATATCATTCCGTTGTCGAAACAAATACCATTCAAAGACAAATATACCATTTAGCTGTTATTCAAACTACCAATGAATCTGAATTACCACTGCAATATAGCTTAAAATACTCGTCTCTGTTGCTCATGTACACACATGTCCTGCAGCATCGGCGAGTAATGTGAAAGGACGAGCTGTCCAACTACAGGCCCAGACAGATGTTGAACTAGGGGGAAATCAAATAACCAGTCACTTGGGAGACTTGAAAACACACTTGGAAGTGACATCAGGGCAAGAGAAGAAAGTTAAAAAACCAAAGGGAGAGACAGAGTGTTGAGAGTCATACAGATAGTGTCAGGACCCAGCAAATATTTACAGAGGAATTATAAGGAGGTCCATACAAAGGGAAGGCAGAGAAAAAAAATCAGTGTAAAATGTGACGTGAAAAAGTGTGCATTGTCTGCTACAAAGGAAAGAAAAGAGAAAAACGATATTCTGAAGGGAATACAATTTTGAGCTGGTAATCCAGTGGAACCGGATCATAAAGACCAAGTGGAGCGATGTGCTGCCACTTTTAGGACTATCAGACTGGTTGGATGCATGGGTCTGTGAGTTAGAGCTGTATTTCTGCACCTAATGGGCTAATTAGGAGTGGTGGTGGTGGATTAGGGCTTTACATCCTGTATTTCTGCACCTAATGGGCTAATTAGGAGTGGTGGTGGTGGATTAGGGCTTTACATCCTGTATTTCTGCACCTAATGGGCTAATTAGGAGTGGTGGTGGTGGATTAGGGCTTTACATCCTGTATTTCTGCACCTAATGGGCTAATTAGGAGTAGTGGTGGTGGGTTAGGGCTTTACATCCTGTATTTCTGCACCTGATGGGGACCATGGCAATGAGATGAAGGATGAAACAGCCATCCAACATAGGCTCGACCGGGAATTGAACCCGAGACCCAGTGGTTGGAAGCCCAGCGCACTACCAATGAGCTAGGCCCCCACCCCCTGGCTAATTAGGACAGGCAAGGACCATGGCAATGAGATGATGGACTAAACAGCCATATCCATCTTAGGCTTAACCAGGCAGGAGGTGAACCCCGAACCCAGTGATTGAAAGCCCAATATGCTACCACTGAGCTATGCCCCCACCCCTGACTATCAGATAGAAAGCCATTTGCGATCAATGCTGTTTACAAGTAGTTATAAATGTTCATAACATGCTGTAGTATGCCAGTATGGCAGCAGTAATGATTGACTTGGAAAATGAACTCTAGAGGACGTCATGTGAATCCAGGACACCCATTGGCTGAAAAAATTGCCTTTGCCACTGGGAGTCCTGGATCGACATGACAACCTCTAGTAATCAAATATCCAAGTCTGCTGTAAAACGAAGAAGTATGAAGATTGGAATGGGTCTTTATTGCGTGATTACCTTATCATGCTTATCACGTCATGTAGATGTCAGATGGGCGAGGTTTAATGTTTTCAAGCACAATATATCTAAATAAACCAAGTAGTAGCAGCTGAGTGGCATAGTGCTTTAAATGAAAATCTCTGTTAAAAACGGTTGCAAGATACCTTAAATTGGAGGTGCCTTGAACTTAGTGTTTATGCTGAGGCAAATGAAAGACCCCACCTATGGGGTAAAAGTGTAACATGGTGTGGACTCCTTCCTTGATCCCGTCATCATGAAATTAGAAGTTCATCAGATAAATAAGGTGGTGATCTGTCTTAGCCTTATACTAGATAGCATTCCAGACAGGCTCAACGTCGTTCCAATGTCGCTGTCAGAGCCCGTCTTTGGGCCGATGTCTTACTGCTGAGCCATGGTATCTGGAATGTTGTTTTGTGCTCTAGGATGTATCTTGGGATAGCACTGCAGAGGAGAACAATACTGGCTCATAACAATAACTATTGTGGCTTCCAGTGATACTTAACATCCTAGGAAGTATGTGCAGTCAAACATCTCCTTTGAGACCACACTAAAGGCAAAATATATAACAGGAATATGGTTGGATTAGGAAAAAAAGAGCTGTAGTCTTACTGACAATAATCATTGCAATGGTGTCTTTGCTTTTGAGATGCCAAAGAAAAAAATTCTAAGAACTTGCAGAAATAAGTTCAAGAAAAAAACATTTTCCAAAACGTCCCGAGGACAGGCAATTCTGAAAATGTTTAGAAATTCTGAAAATGTTTAGAAAATTGGAAGGTATGACGTTTTTGGAACTAGAGTAGGGGTATAGGGTAGTTGAAGTTGATGATGTTTTAACCTTTAAAGTCATTATGTCTGGCTATGGTATGGATATATAAGTATGGTTGGTAAGTGCACAGGACAATATGAGATATCGAAACAGAACATTGTAACTAAATCGTGTGGTCTTATAACTAAGAACTCAGAATCGTTTTATTCATATTACATACATATGCATATAGTTGTACAGATATCATTGCGACACACATAGTGCATGAACATGACATATATATGTAATAAGGGTGACACCTCCAAGATAAATATATATCGCTACTGAGATGCCACCCAATATATATCACTACTGAGGTGCCACCCGATATATATCGCTACTGAGGTGCCACCCGATATATATCGCTACTGAGGTGCCACCCAAAACCCACTGAGGTGCCACCCAAAACTGTAAAGGTAAACATGTAACACACCTCAGTTTGCATCCATAGCCAGCTACGTTCACTGCTATTAGGTACCATGTTGTAGTAACAACTTTACACTTAAGCTAAGTGGTTATGAAAGAAATAGCAGGAAGTTTTCAAAAAGTTTGCAACTAATATTGGCAATCCCATCTGCAGAGATTTCTATGCTACCATAGCCACAAAATAGCCTTGGGGATGGATATGTTGTTGATGTACATGAATATGCGCTGGGAAAAAATATCTACCTAGATTTGATGAAAATACTTCCGAAAAGAGCAGAAAGGTCAGCATGACATATACGGCAAGTTCAGTGACCCCATTTATGAGTACATCGCGGTTAAGACTGCGAATGTGTACAGCAATAATCAGTTGAATGTAACTGTGTTTATGGCTAGCTGAAGTGAACATAGCCTAAAGCTAACTAATGCCAAAATGAAACGGGTGACTAATGAAATGAGATTGTAAAATTACCAACTGACATCCTTTAGTGTACTCAACTGTAGTTGGACAATGGATATCATGTTATATTTTCTGATGCGTATAACAAGGTGTTGCACTGAACCTGAACATTTCAGCACTATGTCTGCCTCTTCAGGCTAGTCACTTAGCTGCCTCACACAGCTTTAGCTACAGGACAACCAGGCACACTACTGTCAGATAAATATTCCTACTCGGTTATCAAGGCTTTTGACTAATAACACCAGCATACCAAGATAATGTGGGACTACTGTACTTACAGTACTTTGCTTTATTAACAGGTGGCATCCTGGTAAAGGTGATAGCAACATGGCCAAATGTGACATGTGCGTTTTCCATGAGAAAGATAAACGCATGGAAAACGCATGGTTCTTAGCTAATTATGATAAGGCAAAAACCATGAGTTTTCCATGCGTTTATCCAAATGCATGGAAAACGCACTCGGCACAATTGGCCATGTAGAAGTAGGTCTAGATGGTGTTGGCTTCAGGTATTGTCTATGGCTTCTTTCAAAAGATCTTGTTGTGTCTCTTTTTCCAGAGAGTACCATCTAGAGACTACTTCATTCAGACATTTTTGTGACAATAATCCTATTCAAAATAGTCTAAGCCCCTTAAAGATGCCAAACGCATGCCATTACTGTCAAAGGTCTCAGTGCAGTACCGTTGGAGTGTCATCTTAACAAGAGATATGACATTATTTGTGCAATGTATTTCTTTGTTCAACTACGGTATATTGTTCTGCGTTATGTTATATTTGATAATACATGGAGAGACAAAAATATTCATACAATAAACATGACACATAAAAGCTGGAGACTAAAAAAAGCTATCAAATTTCTTTGTTTTGTTCTCTTTGTAACACTATATACGTTGATTTATTCGCACATTTTCTTGAGTAGAATGCATCAATAATGCACTACAAAAGCAAAAGAAAAGAGAACTTAAACTTTCTGTGACAATTTTGGAAATGAGACAGAGAATGCCACAAACTTGAAGTACCTTTAATCCTCTAATTTTTCCTTTACCTTTCCTTTTACCCTTTTAAGGCGAGGGGAAAATTGTCCTTAAATCCTCTAAATCAGCACATTTGCAACATAATTACTAAAGGATAACAAGTCTGTAAACAGTGCATGTCTTGTGATAAAACACTGCAGATTATCCCATTCAGGTGCAGAGGACCCTTCTATCAGCATGATGCATGAATAAATCCACTTTGAAATGAATGTCAAGAACCATTGCCACCCATTTGCAAGACTCAAAAGAGGGTCATTAAACCCAAGGTTGAAAAATTGATAAAAATAATTTCCAAACATTATTATTTTACATGCAATATCCTGATACGTAATCATCAACAGAAGTAAGTATGCCCCTGTTAAAAATTATCAATATAATCCTTGTAGATATAATATCTCTCAATTTATTATAATTAATGTAACTGTGTTTAATGTTTATTGGCAGGTCAGGTAAATGCACTCATAATCAGCATCACAAAATGTTAAATTATTTCACTTACTGTAATTTTACAACTTTGACTAGCTTGAGACAATGTTCACTCATAAACATGAACAGTGTTTGCATTTAATTGGTTTAAACTTTATTTTGTACTGTATTTAACATAGCCATATTAAACTGATAGAAATCGTTGTCAAGGAACATCAGTACCCTTTGGATGACTGCTATACATTTGTTTAATATTGCATTAAATAATTTGGATATACCGTAAAGGAGGGTATTTTCGACAGGGCGGGTAGTATCAACACTCACATCAGAATGTTAACCATTTTGTTAACAAACTAATTTAAGTGTCGATAATACCCGCTCTGTCGATAATACCCTCCGTTACGGTACCTTTTTTTTGTCATTTGTACTTACGTGAAATCCCAAAACTTAAGACTTTTCTTGGGAATCACTTGAAGGGATTTTAACACTGACTAGTCAGAGTTGTGCAACTCATAGGTTTCATTCATGCACTGTGGCATTTCTTAGTTGGGCCAATGTTGAACCAGCTTTATCAATGCTAGGCTAACGTCGAGCCAATTCGCGTTATCTGGGAATTACCATAAATAAAAATGTTGATAACTTTTTTTTTCAGTAAAAAGAAACTACTATATGGTACAATGAATTGTTATGAGACTCCAAAGGCTGTTTTTCCAAACACCTACACGAATGTCGATATGGCATAAAGTAGAGGTATGATGGTGTGGAATAAGTAGCATAACTGTCGATGCTTTTCCACATAAAACATAGAAATTCCTTTGGTAGGATTCTGAATGGTATCAGAATTATGATTACGGTCTCCAGCACATTTTACAACACTTATTTCTACAGAAACCCAATATGTTCTGAATTAACTAACAAATTCAGTTTGATACACAGTTATCCTCATAAAGAACGGGGGCAAGTGACTTTTGGGTCAGAAGGTTTGTTGGATAATGTAACAGATATTTGACGGTAGAATGCCACCCACGGTGGACTATGTCATAAAAAGTATGAAAATCTGTGTTTCTTAATATCATATGTAAACAGCGACCAACATAAGTGAACATGCCCCTGATCGGTATCACCATATGCTGCGTAATTTCACAATCACCTTTCATTAGTCAGTGACTTTTCATTTTGGAACAGGGGCAACTGACTGATGTTCAACCTTTTCCTGGCAAACCTTGTATTAATCCTCTGTTGTTGTCAAATAACACCCCAAATAATTGCTACTCTTGGTGGCACTGATGGAGTCGTTTAGTGAACAAAGATTTATATTTAACACATGATAAACTGAACACAGGAAGTGTTCGCTGTTGTTCTTGCTGCTAGGTTTCACCGCATTTTAGTCGAGTAAGCTCTGTATTTATCAGTAGGTACTAGACCCTTAATAAACACTGTCAATGTGTTCAGTAATAAGAACTTTGTGAGGTTTAATATAACTGTGTTTATGGTCAGCTGAAGTGAACATTGCCTAAAGCTAATCAATGCAGCAAAATGAAAAGTCACTGACTAATGAAAGGTGATTGTGAAATTACGCAGCATATGGTGATACCGATCAGGGGCATGCTCACTCATGTTGGTCGCTGTTTACATATGATATTAAGTAACACAGATTTTTACATACTTTTTATGACATAGTCAGCCGTGGGTGGCACTCAAGCGACATTATGTCGTACCATAAATATCTGTTACATTAGTGCGGTACTTAACTGAGACGTTCAAAGAAACAGCAGATTTTTGCAAGGAGGAAAAAATCTGTCTGTGTCAACATAAAGTGCTTGTGCATAGACCTCAGGGTGTTTATCCAAACCACCTACACATAGGTCGATACTGCACAAGTGGTGGTGTGATGGACTGGAATATATAGGCATGGCAAGGACAAGCATTACATCGTATAATGAATTATGATTAACTTTCTCTGTTCAAAATTGTCATGCGCCATTCGTCAAAAATGTTCGTTAGGTTCAAGTCGAAGTTCAATACATCGATCTTGCTCTCTCACTTCACTTCAGCTAGCACAGAGTGTATCTTTATGATTATGTGAATTTTTACCATATATGCATAAAAACAAATAAATGAGTGGTCAAGAGGCCCTGCTATAAGCTGTAAAATTATCAAGCTTTCAACAGGTGTTTATTACAGAATGCTTCCAAAATACGGTGGTGCAATTTTGTACTGTCGTAGACATACATGAACTGATATTCTTTATATTTATGAGCTTTATATTTTCCTAACCCCTTTCCCACCGTTATTCCCCTCCATAGAAATGTGGAATTGCTTACATTATGATCAATAAAAATTTCTGCACAGCCATAGCCCCAGGTATAATCAAATCAATGTTGCCAATTGTCCATCAGCCCATATAAAAAGAATTTAATTTGCCCCTTTCTATCGATCCACATTCCGCGAGAGACAAAAAGAACGTTGGAGAGCAAGATCGATGTATTGAACTTCGGCTTGAACCTAACGAACATTTTTGACGAATGGCACATGACAACTTTGAACAAAGAATGTATATCATGATTCATTATACGATGTCATGCTTGTAGAGAATACTAAGACAAACGTTGTTCTGTATTATCACTTGTATGGTTAAAAGGCATCATAATGTACACTAAGGATACCACAAGGATCTATACTGAGACAACCACTCAATTCTGGGTCAACTGCAAACCAAAATGGTAATTGTGAGAGTGTGAAAGACTTGCATGTCTCAGCTCAATACTAACCTTTGCCCTGGAAGTCCTATTGTGTGGTAACATGTCTCTCCTCCCCCCCCCCCCCCCCCCACTTTTTAGTACAAGGGAAAGCCTAAGGGACAATATGCCTTTTGTTCACCTTACGTTTAATATTGAACTGCCAAACAATAGTGCATTTATTTTTGTTACTTTATCTGATCCAGAATGTAGGTCAGCTATTACTAAGTGTATTTAACAAACTAAAATCTTATTCACAATGTTTAAATATAGTTTGATTCTCTATAGTGACTGGATTATCATGATTATTGTCTTATTTCAAAAATCGTGTTCGATATTTAGCCAACAGATATTACAATAAAACTTAATAACTGTGTTGTTCAGAGCATTGAACTTCATGAGTGAGCAAGGATATTTTGTTTTTCTATCTGTTCTGCCTCACTTGGGCGCCATGGTGATGACGTCACCATTTCAAAACAATAACGTCAGGATTCAGCAAGGAGAGAGTCTTCAAACTGAAGCATTTTCAGCCTTAAAATGGAGAGTTTTTGGACGTATTAGTATCACTACACCATATCTACTGAAATATCTTAGGATTTGATGTTCATTTAGGAGCGAAAAGTGTATTTTAAGACCTGTTGTTAATATAAACTGGGACACTTCACTGCTCAACTGACACTTCCAAATAGCAAATTTTCATTGTTGACTTTCTGAAGCTTTTCCATGTTAAAATTGTACTCCGATTGAAGGAATTAATAAGTTAATGGGGTTTCTTATGTCAGGTGGGGCTAATTGTGTTTATTCTATAGATTTTGTGAAGAATATCCAGTTCAAGTGATGACTCTCATGACATCACAGAGTTTGTGTGTGCTGTCCTGTGATTGGCCAGGCTGTTCCCTTATAAAGGGATAATTCGTTTTATGAGGTTCGCAACATTGATCCTCATAGTATGAACCTCATGGTTTTTCTATGAGGTTCACACTGTATTGCGGGATATTACATCCCTCAAAACGACTGATTTATTTTAGCAAATTAAAAAACCTTATTGTTTCAGTATTTTTACTACAGTTTTTACATACTTAATAATAACTGAATTGCTGTATTATTTTTAAAATAATCTTATAGATGTCCAATATCATATGAATATGCTTAAATAATATCGTGGGCCAAAGCGAATACACATTTTAAAATTCGCACCCACACCTGTGACGTACGCATTCTACTAGGGACTGCTAGATTGGTCAATTACCTTTTTCCAATTGCAAGGAGATGCTGTCTTAAAATAATAGAGATATTGATTATTGCTGTGTAATGTTATGAACCTGTTGTAATTACTGTATCTGACATTAGGGAATGTTCTTGTTCAAGGGAATGTTACCTAAAACTGTGTGTGAAACTACACATTTTGACATGGACGAACACCTATCAAAAATTATCTTGAGTCATAAGAATTTCCTCCCTGAAGTGAATGTTGCCAACAGCTAACTAATGCCAAAATGAATGAAACTGAAATGAACAAATAAATCATTCTCTTTGATGTTTATATCGGTAATTCTAACTGGCATAAAAATTTTTTGACACGCCCACTGTTATTATTTTCTCCATTATCTTGTCTAATCAATAACCAGAAAGAACCACAGCCGGCCTTTTAAGATAGGCTTTGTCCATTGATGTATGCATAAACAAAGATCTAATATGGCCTTGCGTATCAAATTTTAATTAAACAAAGTGATAACTCGAGTGGTAGCTTTCATTTTGTGAAAACAACAGCAGGACATAAGCATTTTACGAAGAATTTAGTCAAGAATATATTACAGCCAAATTCATTGACAAATCCTATAGTCTTGGAAGATAAACTCCAGAGGACGTCATGTGAACCCAGGACTCCCATTGGTTAAGGCAGTCACTCAGCCAATAAGAGTCCTGGATTCACATGATGTCATCTGGCATTTAATTCCAGTCTATGGGATTGGTTTCTAGTCTATGAAATTGGCTGTAATAAAGAGAAACATTAATATGAGTCACATATACTCACAAATTTAATACTCTAAAAGGGTACAATAGTACAGTGATGACATATTATAGTTTATGCTGCTATTGAATATTTATGTGATGATAGTGCAATTGATAAATGACCAGATAAATACTGTAGACGGAAGACGGAATGGATGCCATTATCAGTGTCCAACAAATCCTCCTGAGGTCTCATCACATCGATCGCAGATGATTTTGATTCCGATACTCGTGCCGTCGGAATGAGAAATCAGTCCAGTCATCAGATTAACAAACAAGTCCAGTGGTAACTCTGCGGATGAAGACCTCATATCCAAGCAGCCAGCACAGGGCTCTGCACAATTTACACTCCAGTTATGCCTGTCTAACTATCCCATACCTACAGTTAGTTTCATTGAAAACGACCTGTCAAATTGAACCTAGACAAAGCTAGATCACTTCTGCTATGCGATGCTACCTGCCACTAAATGGAACTGTCTGGCTATAGCTGGCTACTCAAAGCCGGATCTAAAAGTACATGCAGCACCATTTTCTAGAGAGTTATGCATATTTGTTATCTTTTGTTGAAAAGATGCATGTCGATTGCACATACATATTTATGATACAATAGATAAACTTCTTACATTCACCAAGGTTTATATTTTTTTCAGTGGTGGTTGTTTAAATCAACTATAAGGTAGAAGTAGACAGAAGCAGATGGCTTTAGCCAGTTACAGTTACAGTCAGTAATAGGTTGCTACAGCTGACTAGAGTTGACCATATTTTATGAAACTAACTGTAGCACAGACATGAATGACCAAGCAGCCAAACCTGCCTTACAGTTGGTAGAATTGATGTGTTAACTTTCGTTCACTTGTAAAGTGAAAATTGCACTTGATGAGTCTTTGGTGATACATGGATCTATATGTTTTTGAAGTTTAAGCTCCCTTGATGATTCATACTGGCATTCATGGCAATGGATAATCTTGTATTTACTCAAGCTTGTCACTAAAGACAAGGAATAGCTCCAGGGACACCACCTGCCTCTAGTGATAGAAAACTCAGGTTACAGTGATGGACCCTTCAATGAATCGTGACTACCTTATGAGTCATCATGGGATAGAAGGACTACATTTAAGCAAACAGGAGTGTGACGTATCAGTGCACTTTTCAGAAGAAAACGAGAAAAGTTTACATACCAATTCTATCAACTGTAACAACCTTGGTCAACTGCTGTAAACAGCTACTTCCAATTTTCATTGCATATTTTACCTATATCTATTCATAAACGGCCATCTGTCTCGAATGTTTAACAAAGGATTGATTGGACCTACCTACAAATCACCTAACAAACTAAACACTATCAAATATTTAGTCCCTACAATGGTATTCTCAAGATTACTAAGAATCTCCAAAAAAATCCCAGAAAGGTCCTACTGTCACATTCAGAAAAGGACAACAGCTATCCGAGGGCAACAAAACAGTGTAAAAACAAGGTGCACATAATCCTTAGATGAGCACTGAACTCTTGGGATAACGTGGGTCCCTGATGGGCCTAATCAGGATATGTTGTAGACTACCAAGGTGCTACTTACAAGATTTAAGTCCAGTTCACACTATCACGAGTAAGACAGATGAGTGTCCACGGACGTCCAAGACATCACTCGTTCGCAGGATGTCCGTCGGGTACTTAGCGAGTTGTCCATGTGTGAAGGAGGAGAGGGCTACGGATGGGCATGGTGCCAGCCTGGACGGTCGAAGGAAGAACGATGGGCTGGCCACGGAGGTCTGCGGAGCATTCCAGGAGCTGGGCAAGCGAAGTTGTTTATAATGGTAAATTACCATATGAACTGACAGAAAACTGTACCATGTTTCCCTGAAAAGATTCAGCATTACAGGGGAACCTCTGCCAGTAATGTGCCATTAAGAGAAAGATTGGGTTCTCGCACAGAGACCCCAGGCTGTTTTTCCCAGACACCTACACAAAGGTCGATATGCATAGTTAGTTCTTGGAAAGGTGCACCAAACACTAAGCGCTCAGCAATGAAGTCGTGCAAGTCACAGCAAACATACACCTTTCATTCACGTCCTTGCACATAATGTGCCGAACAATCCTGAGCACACACCTTATAAATGATCATGTTGTTTCATTAAGGGGCGTTCACACTGTCATGTACAAAACCTGACGAGTGACCACGTACGTCAAAAATTGGCTATACGTAGCTATACTTGCTCACTTGTGGCTCTGTTAATTACGTATAAAATGTTTTCAATGAAGGTGAGGCAATCGTAGATCGCTTGCAGGATGTCCGTAAAACGCTCGCTAGATGTTCGTCAAACGCTTGCCGAACGTTCGTCGTCAGGCATCCATGAGGCATCCTTGAGGCATCGGCGTGCACTCGTAGATCACTCGTAGATCGCTTGTATATCGCCCGAGGGAAGTAAAAATCTGGGCAAGTGAATCACGTATGGCCAAGGATGAACAAGAGTGAAAAAATATTTTCATACGTGGTCATACGTATTTTTTATATGTGATAGTGTGAACGCCCCTTTAGTCCCTTTTATTTTTCATTTTAACATTAATTAGTTTTTGACAATGTTCACTGCAGCTGGCCATAAACACTGCTGTACTGCTTATCGAATAAGATGGATATATTACCAAGTTTATTGGAAGTATTAGTTTATTCACTTTAAACTTCTCAACATCATTCCCAGACCGCATTCCAAATCTTTTCAACGCCGGAGCAATGTAGGCGATGTTAATACGATGTTGTGGCCTATATCGGAACGATGCTGGGCCGATTTGGAATGCTATCTGGATTAGACACCTCACAATTAAGACCATTTTATACCAATAATGAAGACATTTGCACTAAACGTTTTCATAATAAACGCTTACAAATGTTGTTAAGCGGAGAAAACTACCAAACCCACACATGGAGCTACAATAAATATATTTCATAATTCTTTCATTCCAAGCCCACACACTGTTATTCGTATTTGTACCCAAATATCCTAAAATGTGAATAAAACCATCTACTTCTCAATAATTTGCCTTGACAGGAAACTGCTCAAGCAATAGAAATGACAACTTTTTAACTCCTTTGCCCAAGGCTAAACCAACCGAATTTTATCAATTGTTCGATCCGCCACAGGAAAACAGAATAAGCCGAACAAGTGTCAATTAAATTAACTCCGTTAATTGATTAATTCTTCAGTACACAATGCCATGACATGTTCAGTTAAAATGGCTTGGAATGTGAATCCAAAATTATGAGAAGACAGTGTGGTTTTCAACTGTACACGGATGGTTCCACCATATTATATCTGCATAATAAGCATGTGAAGCCATATTGGAGGTACAATAGAGATGTATTGAATGATGCTGTGAAAGAGAAAAGGAAGAGTTATGAAAAATGGTGCAAAGCAGGTAGGCCAAGAGATAATTGTCAAATTTATTTAGAGTACAAAAATGATAAGAGAGTGTTTAGACAACAACAACAAATGGCACAAATGCAGTATGAAATAGAAATGATAAATGAGCTGGAAAATGAAGAAGACATAAATGCAAACTTTCTATGGTATTTGTTTAAAAAGGCAAGGAATAATACTAAGCAGGGAGGGGGTGTGAATCCAATTAAAAATGAAGCAGGTGTGTTAGTGAGTGATCCAGAGCAGGTAGTATATGAATGGGCATCATATTATGAAACACTTTTTCGAAAACAATCTGGTGACAATAGATATGCTGCCTTCCATCAAGAAATTGAAACACTAGTTGAAAATACGACTTCCGAAAATGTAATACAAACAACATCAAATGACTTATTTATCACGGAAAATGAGATAAGAAGAATGTTTAATGACTTAAAAAATGGAAAAGCTAGTGGCTATGACAATATTGAATCAGAGCATATAAAGTTTGGAGGAAAGCTTTTAGTCACTGTCGTTACAAAATTATTCAATAGGTGTCTCCAACATGGCTTCTTTCCCCAAGTGTTTAAGTATGGGCTACTTGTACCTATTCCTAAAGGGGACAAAAATGATCTATCTGTAATGGGAAATTATCGGGGAATAACACTGTTATCTACATTAGGAAAAATATTTGAAAAAGTAGTAAAACAAAAAGTTGAAGAGTATTTTAAGATCAAATGTATAGAAATCCCATGTTACATACAAGGAGCTGGGAAAAAGCATATATCTAGCCTACATACAAACTTTTTAGTGAGAGAAACAATCAATAGTGCAAAAAATCAAAATAAATTGGTACACTTAGCCTGCTTAGATATAGAAAAGGCTTTCGATTAAGTTTGGCAAAATGGATTATTGTTCAAGATGTCAAAGAAAGGATTACATCCAGTGTTATTAAAAATTCTCAAAGAATCTTTTATAAATTTTAAATTGTCAGTTCAAATAAGCCAATATAATTCAAGAAAATTTGATGTTCAACAGGGTGTCCATCAAGGAGGGCCCTTGTCAGGGATGTTGTTTCAATTTTTCCTTGATGAGCTATTAATGGAGCTACAGTGTTGTAAATTTGGTATTCAAATGTTCAATGAAATAATAGCATGTCCAACATTTGCAGATGACGTTGCAATATTATCAGAAACAAGAAATGGTTTACAACAAATGGTTGATATGGCTTATGAGTATAGTTGTAAATGGAAGTTTAAGTTCAATCCCAAGAAATGTATCACTATGACCTTCGGTAAATATGATAATATACAGCAGATTAAAATGGGAAATGATTCATTAGATCAAGTAGAATGCACCAACTATCTTGGTACCCCATTATATTTAAATGTTAAACATGAAAGGTTGGAAATTGAAAAGAAAATTGAAAAGGCCTATCAGAAGGTGTGGTTAATAAAGGCTATTGGTACAGCAAGAATAAATATCAACCCATTAACATTCAGTAAAGCTTATTGGGCATGTGTCGTTACAAAATTATGCTATGGTCTGTTTATGTTAAATTTGAGCAAAAGTAACTTACAAAAACTTGATGACTTTCATGCGAATGTAGCTAAAAATATTCAAGGATTGAATTCTAATACACCAGCAGTGGCAGCATTGGCCGGCTTAAAGTGGCCAAGATTATCCTCATATATCACAAAAGAATTATTATTATTTATAGGTCACACAGTAAAGTATAATTATATTTACAATAACATTATATTGAGTATGTATTTTGATCAGAAAAACAAGAGAAATAAGAGGACTTCAATTGTACATACCTTTATTGAATATGGATTGAAATTAAATGTACTTGATAAATTTGATAAATATTTGTATGAATGTTGTTTTGAGTTATCTGAATGGAAAAAACTGGTGAAAGAGCAGATAAAGAAAAAAGAAAATGCAGAATGGCAGGCTACAATTGTAATGTATAAAAGTTTGAAAACATTCACTATAGTTGGAATAAATTTTGATTCAGGTTTTATATACTGGAAAATTGCAAGAAAGAAACCAATGTATTTATACAAAATTAAAGTAATGTTAAAAGCCTTGATTACAAATAATGAAAAATGTGGGTTTTTATGTAAATGTGGAGATGAAAATATCGGGTCCTTAGAACATATCCTTTTTAAATGTGTGAATATGCAAAATAGTAGAACTTTGAAATTGAATGATGTTTTAAGAGAAATGCCTTCAGCTATGAAAAATGAATTTGTCAATATGAATGATGTACAGAAACTTGGTTTTATTTATTCATGTTGTAATGGTGGAAACGTAGATGAATGGATGAGTATCATTGTTAAGATAATAGATTTTACATATTTAATTATTAAATCATACTACGAGTCTATATAAAACTACTGCCTATTACAGTAAAGCAGAAAGTGTCATATATGTGTTCATATAAATATAAATCATACATTTTTATCATTATTTAATTAATTTTAACAATGTGTAATCCTGTAACTGTCTAATTCTGACATCTAACTGTTGTATTATTGTATGTCTTCAAATTGGAGGTTAATAAAGATATATATATATACAGTCCCACTCCCGTCTAACACTCCAGTACTGTCACAAATAGCTTATTTTAGTATTAATACTACAAAATGGAAAAACAAAGCCACCAGTGGAACTGAAATTAGGGACTTCCATGTAAAATAGGAAAGATTTGCATTTTATAAACTGAGTGACTCTGATGCATATACGGTGACTGGGAGGGGACATGGACTTTTTTTTATATCTCGTTCCTATGAGATATTATCTCGCCCCAACGAAAAACCATCTTGTCCCCAACTAAAAACTATCTTGTCCAAACGAGAACAAATTAGTTTTTCATTAAGACAAGATACTTTATCGTTGGAACAAGATATTATTTCGTTAGAACGAGATGTTATTTCGTAAGAACGAGATATTTTTTTCGTTAGAACATAGTTTCTTGTTAGAATGATTTACTTTCTCGGTAGTGGGATTTACTTTCACATGGACTTTTTTTTATATCTCGTTCCAATGAGATAACATGTCGTCCCAACGAAAAACCATCTTGTCTCCAATGAAAAACGAGAAAAAACGAGAACAAATTAGTTTTTCGTTAAGACAATATACTTTATCGTTGGAACAAGATATTATTTCGTTAGAACGGGATGTTATTTCGTTAGAACGAGATATTATTTTCGTTAGAACATAGTTTCTCGTTAGAATGATTTACTTTCTCGGGGAAAGGATTTACTTTCACGTGGACTTTTTTATATCTCGTTCCAATGAGATAACATCTTGTCCCAACGAAAAACCATCATGTCTTCAAGGAAAAACGAAAACAAACAAGAACAAATTAGTTTATCGTTAAGACAAGATACTTTATCGTTGGAACAAGATATTATTTCGTCAGAACGAGATGTTATTTCATTAGAACAAGATGTTATTTCGTTAGAACGAGATATTATTTCGTTAGAACATAGTTTCTTGTTAGAATGATTTACTTTCTTGGTAGAAGGATTTACTTTCTCGTTAGAAGGATTTACTTTCTCGTTTGAATGAGATATTATCTCGTTGGAACGAGATATTTAAAAAAAATGTCCATGTCCCCTCCCAGCCACCGTAGATGCACTCATTCCTCTTAGGTATTGTTTATATGACACTCTTATTGTGGGTGTGGCAGAAAATATAGAAATACCAATAATCTATTGTCAAACATATCCAATGATAATTTTTTGTTTGAGGCACTTCTCTATCTGGCAGCATATCTTGGTTGCCTTTGGGTACAGCCACGCCCCTGTAAAACAGCTGCATTGAACAACTGAGTGCATAACTAATGTGTCAATAACTTGGCATAAACTGAAATAAAATATCATAGTATTCCACTTGGAGTTCATAAATATTTGCTAAACTGAGCCACATATCAAAGTTGGAGGATTCATCACAATCATAGTCAAATGTTACAGTAAAAACTAGTATGACACACGAGTGACTCTCAATTGTAAAATTTCAGCTCATGATAAAAATTGAGTAACAGTTATCAACAATTTAGCACCTCAGACTATAGAATTCCTATCTAGATCTACATTCGTAGTTCATTCAGAGGAACAAAGTTCAAAAGTTCAATTTTATTATATTTTAACAGTGTAGCTAAATCAGTTTAAATAACTTTCACATTAATAATAAGGCTCTGATATTTAACAAGGATAAAAACAGCATCGATTAAAAGAAAATAGCTAAGACAAAATAGTAAATATATACAAAAGAATAAAATATAGACTGGGAAAGTGACTATGAAATGTAAGCAAAAAATATACAAAAACAACATCGACCAAAAGAAAATAGGTAAGACAAAAGAGTAAATATATACAAAAGAACTGACTAGGAAATGTAAACATATGTACCAGAATGAAAACCAAAAATATTAAAAGCAATGGATATACAAAAACATAAAAGACGTAAAACCACATATAATTAATAAAAGCCTCTGTTGATTACAATTGCATGCTTTTAGTTTATTTTAAAAGATGCCAAACTTTCAGCGTTCCTAGTGGCAGAGGAGAGACTGGTTCAGGCTTTGAACTCAGGACCTTTAAATGAGCTTCGATATACCTTGACCAGTAGACCACAGCAATTGACAGTTTATTTGGTTGGCTATAGAGTATTTTTACTGAGCAGTCCTAGATTCAGCAAGGCATAATAAGTCTTTCTTCTTTTATTACTCATTTTGCTTTTCAGACATAGAAGATCATAACCAACATATTCAATAAAATTTAATTTTATCAGGAAAATAACAGAAATCAATTGAATGATAAGATGTTAAATATACATTAAAATGCACTAAAACTACTGCTGCTAGATTGCACTGTGCCTCGGGCAATCGCAGTCAAGGGCGGGAACTTTTTCGCAGTGTTCTGTCTCAGCCACCTGGTGGAAATATCAAGAAACTTCTGTGAATATCCACCATTGACTGCATGATTCTCGTAGAATCCATGGCATACTCCACTAGGCCACAGCAGCTACATGTTATCCTATGTTGGGAATCAAACACAGAAACACAATAACTGTAGAGAAGCCATCTGAATGTCTTTGCCACTGGACCACAGCTAAGTATGCCAGCCTGATTTATATGTGGTATAATTATCATGCTCTCGACTAAGGCAGCTGGGTGGTCTAGTGGTAAGACACTCACCTGCTCCTCTGAAGGACCCGGGTTCAATCTCGGGCTCGGGCACCCTTCATGAGCAATATCCCAGCTTGATGTCGTTCGTATGAGACGTTAAGTTGGTGGTCCCTTGTACTCAGTGTCTATCAAGTAAAAGATCCCACCCATGGGGTAAATGTGTAATATGAGTGGACTCCTCCTTTCTCTCACCTCATCAATCAGCCCTCGATAGCGGCAAGAACATGCCTTGGAGGACTGCACTTTACATACCTATCTATATGTCTATCCATCTATCTTTCGTGGAACCCAACAACTGTAGAGAAGCTGTGACATAATACTAAAACACTAGAGAAGGCTGCGATCAGAACCCACAACCTATTGACATACCTTAACCACACTATGCCACATCAGCTGCTGAGTCTGACTGTATTTCCAGTCCCTGTCCTTGACATCAATACCTGGTAACTAAGTGAAGCCATGCTTGGGATGAGCTAATGAAACTGCTTAACGAACCAGTAATAATGCCAGTAACAAGCTCTCCACTGTCCTTGAAAGTTTGTATTGGTGCTGAGGGTTCACAGCTATTGCCTTGCTTCATTACTCTCACAGCATCCCATCAATACTGCTTGTATTTACAACTCACACGTTTTCTCATGGTGAAAGACTAGAAATTGGCAAAACACCCAGATGAAAGTAGCAGCTCTAATTATAGTATGTAATACTATATACTTTATTTTACCCTAAAAGGTTTAACAAGGAGTCTAAATGATAAATAACTGAATAATTCAAAGTGGCTGAAATGCTTAATTTATTACTTCATTTGCTGTAAAATTTTGATGTTTTGGGTATACAGCTAGTCTGCCAGTATGTGGCACACACAATCTGCCAGCTTTACAATTGAAATATCATGCTTGGTAGGTCAGGCCAGAGTCTTTCTCAACTCCCTGGGGAGTATTGAGTCATCAACATATGGGCTACCAGTAAGGGCTTCGGAGCTCACACCAGTGCCATCACTGTTGCCAGAGGATCTGCCCAACTCCTCCATGCCATGGTGGGGGTTCGAACTTGCTACCTCATGATTACTAGGCAAACTTATTATTGTAGTGTTATATTTTTATTATCTTGATATAATAAAAAAGGGAAAACTGCAGTCAGGGGTATCAGTTTAGGAATCTATATTTTCCAACTGTAGCCATATAAGAGTCATTGTGACACATATGGTTGACTATTCCACATAGAGTCATATTTTGAGTGATATGTTACAAAAGAACTTATCAGAGAGATCTTTGAAATTTGATGTAGAGTCTTTTTAGTCCAAAGTTCTTCAGTAAAATGTTTACAGAAAGTTTTCAGACGTTTCTCATTGTCTTTGTTGTGGTGGCTGCGGGATCCTATTTCTAAGGGAAAGTATTTGGCATTGATGTCAAGGTCTTAGGTGTCTGCAAGAGTTCACTTCTTATATTCTGTTATTACACTCCTGTTTGTGAACGAATTTTAATGCACTTGGCAAAGTCAGATAAGTTGTTTTGTAATATACCGCTCAAAATATGACACGATGTGGAATAGCAAGGTGCTGTGGCCTAGTGGTTAAGGTGCTCGCCTTCAAACCGAAAGGTTGTAGGTTTGAGCCCCCACCATGGCACTGGAGGAACTGAGCAGATCCTCCGTAACTCTTTGCTCCACTCCAACCTGGTGTAAATGGGTACTTAGCTATTGGCAGTGATGGCAATTGTAGAGTGCTTGGTCCCTGCAGGTATTTCTGTGTAATGGGCTGTATACTCCCCAGGGAGTTAAGAAAGGCTCAAGCTTGAACAGGCCTGCCAAGTGTGTAATTGTAAAGTCAGTTGAGGCTGCTTGGATGGTGATAACAGACTATAAACCACATTTACACATTACATTTACAAACTCTCTCAAAAGTTTGCATTACCTATCCGAGGGTTAAAAAAATTACATTCAAAAAAAGAAACAAAAAGGAAAATTTTGTAATGGCATTGATCTGAGAAACACTTACCAACAAAGCTACATATAACACTATCCATTACATATATATTGAAGAGCAAAAGTTGTTTTACCTAAAGAAGAGAAATGTGGTAAGTTTGAAAAAAAATATATATATATATATATCGTTCAACATTTGTGACATAGGATCCCTTCAAAGTAAGTGCATTAAGATCATTTTGGAAAAACAACATATTTCCAACATTTTCTATATAGCTTGCTTTCGATTGTAAGATACTTTTTTCAACGGAATCTTGAGGTAAAGTTGAGGTATTATTGGTTAAATGTGGCAAAAGTCATTGCCAAATGATTCAGGAATATTATTTAAAGGTAGTGCTTCAAGGTACCTCCTGTCACAATGTTAGTAAAATGTATTCATAATTTTTTAACATATTCAGGTTTTTTTTGGTAATTTTAGACAAAATACTGCGAGGTCTTCTCTTTTATCTCTGTACAATTCATAGGTAAATTATGTATAAATATTTTGATGATATTTTTGGTTGAGGTTCTAACAGTTTTGAGGGTTGTCATTGTCTTAATTGTTGTGACAATTCTACTATGCAAACATGTTATTGAAAATGGTTAGGTATGTAATCACATTTTTGGGTGTTCTGTGTTGATTTTTTTTCAAATAATGAAACATATTCATAGAAAACCTGACATTACATTTTGTAAAAACATGCAGCTTATTAAGTTATTGATTAATACATGCATTCCTTCTATAAATTGTTAATAGTACATTCTCATACCTGTAGGGAAGAAAAAAAGCAATGACGTCACATAACAAATATTAATGGACTTTTTGGGCCTTATCCATGTAAGTACCTATTAGACATGAATATTTTCTAGGTGCTCCAATGAAGCAGCTCCATTAAATCTTAGCAGAGAGATGAAACTGAGCAGATTGATAGAACTCTCAGATTTGCAAATAGCATTGCGAAAAGTGGTCCTAAACAGGATGAGGGGTATTCAGTTTGATAATTGAGTGTACCATTAAACTCATCTTGATTATTTTATGTACATGAAATTAGATTTGGATAGGGAGGGGTATTCAGTTTGATAATTGAGTGTACCATTAAACTCATCTTGATTATTTTATGTACATGAAGTAGATTTGGATAGGTCTGGCTAATTACTGCTTCAGCTAGAGCGTACATGGCCAAATGTGCCTCATGCATTTTCCATGCGTTTACTAAAGATGGCTTATGTTGTTATGCCTGTTACAAAAAGTTACACTGTAAATGGATTTATCTCGTATATTATTATTATTTATTTATTTTCGTACTCATGTACAAACAGAACATAATAAAATGAGAGTAAAAAAAAAACAATAAAATTATATTAAAAAGTATACAAATAGTAATAATTGTGAGTAAACAAATATCACAGTTACATGGTGCAGAGGTCCTCTAATAATCCATACAACTCATCAGCATTTAAAAGCCAAGGCACAACCACCTGGGTATCTCTTATATGTAGTAGTTCCTTTATCTCAGTGCCTACTTGCATACTTTCATCTTCACAATTATCATTTGTCTTAGACAGACCTTATGTGCTTTACTTCAAATTTGTTGACATTAGCACCATATTTGTTATATCTTTTGAAACACATAATTTGGCATGGTTAAATGGAGATGTGCGAATAAATCTGGGTGGTTACAATGTCTCAATATTACTGGGTATGAGGTAAGTCAGCTTATATTACCAGCTGCCAGAGGCAGGTGTAATGATGAGATGATAAGGCTTTGAATTCACACCATGTTACATATTTACCCGTGGTTTTATTTACTTGCCTCAGTAGACAATGAGTACAAGGCACCTCCAATATAATCTCATGCGAACAACATCCAGCTGGGATGTAGCTCATGGAGAATGGGGATGGTGGATTAGGGCTTTACATCCTGTATTTCTGCACCTGATGGGCTAATTAGGACAGGCAGGAACCATAGCAATGAGATGAAGGATGAAACAGCCATCCAACATAGGCTCGACAGGGGGATAAGATAAGATAAGATAAGATAACATATAGATAGAAAGATAAGATAAGATAAGATGAGATAAAAGGATGGGTGGGTGGATTTAGGGTTTTACATCCTGTATTTCTGCACCTGATGGGCTAATTAGGACAGGCAGGGACCATCGTAATGAGATGATGAAACAGCTATCAAACTCAGACTCGACAAGGAGTTGAACCCAGGATTCAGTGGTTTGAAGCCCATCGTGCTCGCACTGATTAAGTCCTCCACCCCCTGCTGATGAACAATGCTGCTATAGTCATTTAAAGTCGTACTTTAAAAATTACCTATATTTCGTATCATTTATGAAAACCTTACTTTAGGGTAACATGCTTTGGAGTGAGCTTTCTGAACCCCTGCAGAACATTATGGGTTTGATGCCCATTGAAAAAGGTTTCACCTTGTTTGAAGAAGGATAGAAACAAAACAATGCATGCAAAAAATAAAGCATTGAAAAAAAAAAGGATGAAAGAAAGAGAGCACTTGTCAAATGAATGATGCCTTATACAAACAGGGCAACAATATGCATTGCCCAAATAGAGAAGCACCACCTTGTTTACAGCTAGAAGGAGAACAATACCCTCATGAATATGAAAATTCAATAAAATGCCAAAGAACTTCTGCATTAGTGCATAAACCTCATGCTGCAGCAACCCTGGTGAAGACATATGGATGTATAAATAAATGGTTGCTAGATGTGAATACTGCCCATTAGGTACTCATTGTTGCATAAAGCATCTCGTATGTAGCATCTCACCTAATCAGCATGACATTACATGCAATGATAACGTTAATGAGAATAGTTTGACAGGATGAATAAAGAGGTGAGCGTGTGTACACCTTAAGCCGTATCACTTAAATCTTGAGTATTTTCGCAATCTCCTTTCGTTAGTCGTTTGTTTTTAATTTGACATTGGTTAGCTTTAGACAATGTTCATTTTAGCTACCAATAAACAGAGATGTATCAATGAGAATGAAGTAATTATTGTTATAGCTAAACATGTTGCCTTGAATGGCAGCTTTTATGATGATCAACCAGGTTTGTTATTTTGTGATTAATTATAATATTAGTTATGTCAGCCCAATGTTGGCATAATGTTGATCATGTTACCTTGTGAAGTTTTATTTTTTTTTTTCATGGATAAATTTGGGTATTATAATAATGCTTTGTGAAAGTACATGTGAGCTTGTGAATAAACTAGGAACAACAAAGCCCAACTCTGTATTTATAGCTTCAATATAAAGATGACCATTCTATTAAGACCACTAAGATTTGGACCTAAGGTATCTTTGTCTTAATGGTGAGGTTCTACTGTGAATTGAATGATGTAAAACAGAAAGAGAAGAAAAAACAAAACAGATATACATCACCACCAATGAATGAATTCAAAGCAAAGAGAAGTAGTAGTAAATTAAAATCTATCTATCTATCTATCTATCTATCTATCTACCTATCTACCTATCTATCTATCTGTCTATCTATCTGTCTATCTATCTGTCTATCTATCTATCTATCTATCTATCTATCTATCTATATATCTATCTATCTGTCTATCTATCTATCTAACTACCTATCTGTCTATCTATCTATATATCTATCTATATATAAATATATCCTATCTATCTACCCATCTGTCTATCCTATCTATCTATCTATCTATCTATCTATCTATCTGTCTAACTATCTGTCTATCTACCTATCTGTCTATCTATCTATCTTACTAGTTGTTGTTATAAATTAATGTATACAATTTATGTGTCTGTCTGCCTGTCAGTCAGGCAAGCTGCCTGCAGTCCTCATTAACATGAAATGCATATTCTGAAATTTTACTTACTTAAAAGTCTAGCTTGGAACCACTATTAATGGATCGGCAGAGCTAATTCATAAGAGTGCCTAAAGCCCCTGTCACACGGGCCGGTTGTGCCGTAGTGAACCCGTAGTATTACGTAATAGTTATGTAACAGCTCTTTCCGCCGGTTTGGCGGCAGCAAAAAGGGGCGGGGCAGCACCCGGCGGGTAACCCGCCGGGTTCTACGGGTAAACCCGCCGTGATCTACGGGTTACCCGCCGGGTTACCCGCCGGCTTTCATGGGTTACTGCCGGGTACGGCAAATTAGTTGACGGCTTCCAGGGGTAGCCCGGCGGCTTCCACGGGTTGCCCGGCGGCTTCCACGGGTCACCCGCCGGCTTCCACGGGTTAACCCGGCGGCTGGCTATCTCGTGGAATTTGCCAAAAATGTATAAATAGGGGCTGCATCTGTTGTTCTCCATCATTCTGTCTCCGGCTGCTGAAGAGGAAAGACCATGTACATGCATCAACCCCAACGAAATAGAGCCTTGCTACTACTAGCTGCTCAGGCCAATTATACACTTATTTTACAACTTGCTTGTATGGAAGCACTAGCTGAGGAGGAGGAGGAGGAGAGGAAGAGAGAAGAAGAAAGAGAACTGGCAGCCAGGAGGAGGAGGAGGAGGAGGTTTTGGGTGAAGCCTTGGCTGTTGAGAAGACCGCAGATGGGATATTATGATCGTCTACTGAGAGAACTGTTCCACGAAGACACCCCAAGTTATACCAACTTTATGAGAATGGAACCAGCCATTTTCCGAGAGATCGTTGGCAAAATTGGTCATAGGATTAGAAAACAAAACAGCTGTATGAGGGAAGCTTTGGACCCAGGACACAGACTTGCCATCACCCTGCGCTATTTGGCAACTGGAAACAGCTACAAGTCCCTCATGTATGGCTTTAGAGTGGCCCACAACACCATCAGCTTGATAATTCGAGAAGTCTGTGAAGCCATAATTGCAGAGTATTCCAATGAACTCCTGACCTGCCCCTCAACTCCAGAAGAGTGGAGAAAAGTCGCTGAACTATTCTTTTCGAGATGGAACTTTCCTCATTGTGTTGGAGCCATTGATGGAAAGCATGTGGCCATCAGATGTCCTCCCAAAGGTGGTTCCGTGTACTACAACTACAAGGGATACCACTCCATTGTACTCATGGCTCTTGTGGATGCTGACTACAAGTTCCTTAATGTAGACTGTGGAGCTAACGGAGCTGGATCGGACGGAGGAGTATTTAGCACGACAGTCCTGAGGGAAGCACTTGAAGAAGGGACCCTTGGGTTACCGCCACCTGAACCAATCGTTCCTGGTGAAAGACCTCTTCCCTACTTCATTGTCGGAGATGATGCCTTTCCTTTGAAAACCTGGCTGATGAAGCCACTGCCCCTAAGAAACATGACCAAGGAGCAGAGGATATACAATTACCGACTCTCCCGGGCAAGAAGAATTGTGGAAAATGCATTTGGGATCCTTGCAGCAAGGTTCAGGTGTCTCCTGACTACAATGCCACAGAGGACCAAGACAGTGGAATCCATAGTCCTTGCATGCTGCTGCCTCCACAATCTGATGAGAGTAAGGTATCCAACTGCCCAGAACAACATGGTGGACCAGGAAGATCCAGTCACACATCTAATCACCCCAGGAATTTGGAGGGCAGCTGGAGAAATTGATGAAATGCCACCACCCACTAGAGGCCATTCAATGACTGGTGCAGCCAAGAGTCAACGGCAGTACCTGGTAGACTATGTTAATTCAGAGGAAGGAAGTGTGCCATGGCAAGATGACATGGTATAATAAAGAAACCACAAAACAACCCCGGCCTTTTTCAAGGCCACCAAATCCTCCCAAAAGAGCAGACCATGTACACTTCTTGTGTAATAAAAAAAAAGTTCCTGTCTGACCCACACAAAATATTTTTTTGGTTCAGAAGTGCCGTAGTTGTTTCTTGTTCAGAAGTGCCGTACTTTTTTTTTTGTTCAGAAGTGCCGTACTTTCATTATTTTCATTGCAGTATAATAGAAAAAACTACGGCAGTTCTGAAGCAAAAAAAATAATACGGCACTTCTGAACAAGACACAACTACGGCACTTCTGAACAAAAAAAAAGTACGGCACTTCTGAACAAGAAACAACTACGGCAGTTCTGAACCAAAAAAATGGTGTCTTCTTTGCTCAAAATTATTAAGTTAGTAACAAATTTGTTTGCTAAAGAAATATGAAAACAGTAAAGTGTGATAATATGCAATCTACTGAAAGATAGTTCAAGTGTATAATAAAGAAATATTGTGATCTAATCCAAAGGAAATATGAACAAGTTTATTTTGTACTAAAATATTATTATTTTTTGGACAAAGATAGAGGAAAGTTTGGAGGGTTTTGGGAACTTTTTTTTTTGATTGCTTGTTAACACAAATATGTGTACAAGGCGTGCTCTTTTGGGAGGATTTGGTGGCCTTGAAAAAGGCCGGGGTTGTTTGGCCTCGAAAAAGGCCGTGGTTGTTTGGCCTTGAAAAAGGCCGGGGTTGTTTGGCCTTGAAAAAGGCCGGGGTTGTCTACAAGTTGGTTGTCTACAAGTTGAGATACTGGCTCATATTGAGTGGTGTTGAGCTACTAGGTGGCATTTCAGAAATCATCGACGGAGGGCCAGAAGGAGGCAGTGAAGATGGTCCAGCTGCAGTTGCAGGTGGCCAATTCTTTTGTGGACTCAGGATGGTCGTGTACTGAAGCCCAGGAGGAGGAGGAGGAGGAGGAGCGAAGAACTGCTGCTGGTGCTGCTGCTGGTGCTGCTGCTGGTGGTGCTGCTGCTGGTGCTGCTGCTGGTGCTGCTGGTGCTGGGGTTGCTGTGGCTGCCTTCTGTTCCTCATAAGGTTTCCTTTTAATTGGAAAATCATAGGCATCAGCTGCGTATGAAAGTCATCGAATGTGTCCGTGTCCATCATCAGGCACTCCGCAACGATGTAGTCTCCCATCGCCCGGATTCTCCTTTCGTGGAGATCTACTGGATGACGAGGAGGAGGAGGAGGAGCAGCAGCAGCCATTTGGTGAAAAGATGCCTGCAGGGCACCTGTTGAGCTCCTGGCCAATTCCATGAGCTCGTCCATTCTTCTTTGCTGATGGGGTTCCTCCTGGGGTTGCTGTCTACGTTTCTTGTAGGGGCCGCCCTTGGAACGCTTGGCAGGAGCTGGGGGGATATCCATGGAAATATCCGGGTCATCCGAAATCTCCAGGGGCCCGAATTCTTCTGCAGCACTGCTGCTGTTATCTTTTGCAAGTCTTTTTGAAAGAACATTGCTTCCTTGTCGACTGGGAATTCTAGTGATATGGTCAACTAGAAATCCGAAGTTGGCACATATCCACTGTTCTTTCTCCGTGGGATTTCTCTTGGCAGTTCCGGATGGCCCCTGCCTCATAAGTTTTCCGGCACTAGTCCTGATGGATTCAAGCCAAGTCCTGAGTTGCAAACCGGTGCAGGGAACACTCAACTTGGCAGCCATTGCATTAAGGAGGGCCGTCTTCTTCCCGGTGTCCTTGTAATCCGATAGGGTCCGGTCATAAAATATCGGGTGGTCCCTGTACCAATCCGCAACTTCCTGTTCATCCTGGTGTGGCAGGAAGAGCTTATCCTGCTTCTTCCGAGGCTCATTTCCTCTACCTGAGAAAACAGGTGATGCAGGACCTGCAGAGCGAGCAGGTGAAGTGTCAGGAGAAGTTGCAGGTGCAGGAGCAGGCGCAGGTGCAGGAGCAGGCGCAGGAGCAGGCGCAGGAGCAGACTTCTCGGACTCATCCGTGCTGGCAGCATCTGAGGATGACCTCGTGGCAATTTTTCGTCTCTTGGCAGGTACAGTACGCTTGGCAGGTACAGTCCGCTTGGCAGGTGCAGACTTCTTCACCATCTTCTCCTTCACAGGAAGAGCACTCTTCTTCTTTGATGAAGCAGAAGATACTTCATCATCGCTGGCTTGAAGTGAAGAGAGCGATTTCTCTGTGTCCTCAGCAGGAACTGCAGTTGTCCTGGTCCTAGGTGCAGTAATTTTCTTCATCGGCATGATAAAAAATATTTTCTGGAGCAGTGTATTCTTTGTCTTCTCAATTTGGTAGCAAGATGCTGAATGATCTGATAGCCACTGGTCAATCTTTATATACTGCCTGGATAACGTACCCCGCTGTGATTACATAATAAACCCAGCTCATTGCGTCATTGCGTCGCATTGGATCCACACAGGATGACACTGGGCAAACACGATTGCTTGCTATGCAAGCCGGCGGGTTAACCGTGGAAGCCGCCGGGCTAACCGTCAAAGCCGTCGGGTTAACCGTCAAAGCCGGCGGGTTAACCGTAGAACCCCTCAACAAGCCGCCGGCTTTACTAAAGGGTGAATTTAGGGACGGTTAATTGGCGGGTTCTACGGGTCGCCCGCCGGCTTCTACGGGTCACCCGCCGGCTTTTACGGGTCACCCGCCGGCTTCTACGGGTCACCCGCCGGCTTCCACGGTTTTTTTTTTTTTTTTTTTCACCCGTGAGATTTCTACGGTTGTGCCATGCAAGCATGGCACAACCGGCTACCGGGGCTGGGTTTCGCGGCTTGGCCAAGGGTCCCACGGGTGCTTGACGGGTATCCACGGGTATCCACGGGTGGCCGTATTGGGGCCGCCGGCTTCGAGCCGGGTAGCGATTTCTGCAACTATTACGTAATACTACGGGTTCACTACGGCACAACCGGCCCGTGTGACAGGGGCTTAAGGCTATGTAGATAAGAATATTGCTTAATTGATGCCTAAATGCTCAGAAAGAAAGGAAACTGGCTGATTTATGCAAACAGATTTTAAGAATGATCTTCTGTGGATTTAAGATTCAGCCTTAAAATAATACCCTTTCAGGCAGAATAAACAATGATGTTTAAGATTTAATAAGCTTCTTTTCACCATTTGTGGGAAGACTTTGGCTACAGAAATAGTGGAATTTCCTACCATATATTGAATGGGTCTTTTGCATGTGTGACATATGTTTGTGTTTACACTGATTGATGGACAAATCTAAACATTTTTAGTCTTGGTCTAGTGGTAATGCTATAGGGAAACCCAACTCTATTGGGTGGGTGGGTGGGTGGACAGGGTTTTACGTCCTGTATTTCAGCACCTGATGGACTGATTAGGACAGGCAGGGACCATGGCGATGAGATGATGGATGAAACAGCCATCCAACTTAGGCTCGACTGGGAATCGAACCCGGGACCCAGTGGTTGGAAGCCCAGCGTGCTACCACTGAGCTAGGCCCCCCAGCCCTCCCAACTCTAGTGGTACTAGTTTTTAGCTGGGTACGATTTATGGGCTGGATACAGTAGGAGTAGTAGGTTTTATTGATTTAAATGATGTCCAATAATTATAAAGTACACAGTCAAACTGCCTTTATATTACAGCCAGCTGTACATGGCCAAATGTGGAAAACCCATGGTTTGTTGTGATATTAATGAACATGCCATTTTTTTTTTTGCCTTTTTTTTGGGGCGCCTTCACCCTGTTCTTCGGCTTTTAAACCTTAACTTCGCAGGTTTATTTACAGCAGATTTCATATACTTAGAAACTGGCTCCAGACGTGACGTCATGTAAATCCAGATCACCCATTGGCTGATGGAATGTATGTCTTAAAGAATTCACTTCTGTACTGTTTTTTTTTATTAAACAGTCAACAACGATTAGGAAAACCACAATAAAGGAAACACTTTACAAGAACTAACTAACCGAGTGGAAAAATATGCTCAGGCCAAAGTACTACCAAACTTTTTGGCTTTTTAGAATTTCTTGCATGGAATTTGACTTAAAGTTGTTCTTTTCACTAGTTACTTGCAAGGAAAGCCACAAAATCCTCTCACTTTGAGAGTGTCAGCTTAAGCCTTTTGATCTCCTTCTATTTGATCTACAAATGACTAGAGGATGTTTTTTATTTCTAGGAGATTAGATTGAGTAATCTCTAGTCAAGCCGAAGTATATTGGTCTTTCAGTCTGCAGGCTTGTTCAGTACAGCGTAATCCTGTATTTAAGACCATCTCACTAGTAATACCGATATATATGGTTTAACCAACTTCATTAATTCATACATGGCCAAATGTGCCACGTGCGTATACCATGAGAAGGATAAACGCATGGAAAACGCATGGTTTTTGTCTAATTAAAATGAGGTGAAAACCATGCTTTTCCATCCTTCTATCTAAACGCATGGAAAATGCACGTGGCACATTTGGCCATGTATGCAGTTTGCATCACAGTTCGGCCCACCTCACAAGTAAAGCAGTGCCTCAGTTAACCGTCATGAAAACCGCAAATATTAATCATAACCATAGTTGTAACATGATAAAAGACCATTAAGTTATGAATTATGAGAGACTTAAAATTGATATAAAATCACAGCATAAACAAATTAAACAGTAAAAATATGAAATAATTAACAGCTATATTCAATATCACGTCGTTTGGTAAAAATTGCATGGCAGGCTTTAGCAACATAAACAAAAATAGTTGGAAAACTTCAAATAAAACTTAATTTTTCCATATCACAATATAGTCAAGAAAGTCATGGCAGTGTTCTATTATCTTCAGAAAAATCTCCTCAATTTCTCTCAATTCACAAAAATTTTGTCGTTATGGACACGAAAATACAATTACTAGAATATAATTGGGTCCAAAAAGTGTTGTTCTTTATTGTGAGGTGTTCTTAATAGTAAGGTGGTCTTAAAGAGGTTCCACTGTATTGGCTTTTCACTCAATAGCCTGAATGGATATAAGTTCTCTTGGAAATCTGTCTAAACTGTTAGTCGAGAACAGACCGGTGAAAATTTCAATTTCCAAGACTTGTCACTATAATTTTCACAGCCTTCTGGATAATCACAGAGATCACCTTCAAAAATACTAGGTATCACAATCCTTTCAAAGTGTCACTGAAGATTGGATACACACATTTTCTTCCCAATCATAAGCAATATAGTTCATTGGATTCTCTGATGCTTGAAATTCAAGAAGGAGCCTTCAAAGAGGTCTGTCCTTTTTCCAGATGAATTTTGCAATATCAAAGTGTGTGTATAATCTGTGAAGTGCTTTAATCCCAAGAATTTTGAGAATCTCTGTGTGGTTTACTCCACGAATGTGAAATTTCCAAGGAGTGTGTTTGAAATACAGACTTCAGGCAACATAACAAAAATTATAATGCAGATAGGCACCATTATTTGAGTGCAAAATTGTGTTTGCTTGTCTGTCTGCCTTACTGTACCTTTGATGTTTCGCTGCACTTACAAAAAAGTCATTCGGTTTTCTTTGAAAAATACCAAATGTTTTCTCTGTCCCAAAGTAACACGAGGCAGTAAACTACATTAAGATAAAGGTCATTCAGTTTTCTTGAAAAATACATAATTTTCTTTCTGTACCAGATTAACATGAGACTACATTACCAACGATCATTTGATTATAGAAAATATACTGATAATAAATAATACAAATACAATAGGAATTTACTATTAGTACCTTTGCCTCATTCCACTTATAAGTTAAGTACTGCTGTTATGAAAGAGGTTAAGTAAAAATGTGAAAAAAAAAGAAGACATTTTCCTTCCATGTTACTATTCAATCAACACGAAATACAATGTTTATAAACAGACAGAATTTTTATATTAATTCTTCTTATTCAAATTTGAAACTTGTCTATTATATGGAAAAGTAAAAAATGAATATAAACAAATTTGGCTGCAAACGTATGCATTGATTCATATGTTACATTTGCCAAATCTTGCACACTATGTGGGTATAGATGCTCATGATATTGACAGAACAAGTACTTCATATTGACAGATGACTGGCAGATATTTTAGGATTTGTAGCTGTTCCAAGTGTCATGGAACCCCAGCATCTCTCATAGGGCTTATTTAAAAGAGCTGGCGCAACATGAACGACTTTGGCAAGCGAGGTGCAATGTTTGATACAAGAGCATCAGAAACACGGGACCCGCTTCTCGCTGTCAATAACATTGGCCTGTGAAGATACCCAACAAAATATTGATACACCCTTGGCACTACCAGTAAGCAGTGTTGCAAAAAATTATGAGCAGACTCACAGTATGCATATCACTGATAAAATAGAGTTGAACAGAATCACATTTCGTATTGCATTAGACTCAAGACTCAAGACGAATTTATTTGCCTTCATACAGGTGACAATAATATCATAAAGTTGAAGCAATCAATATAATCTATTTACAGCGTATAAGAGGCCAGGAGGAACACTTTAAGACACATGAATAGCATCGCTATCAAGTGCCCTCCTGGTTTTCCGAGAGATCCAAGCAAATCATTATTGGTAAATGACAATGGCATATTTATTTTACATTACATAAATGAAGATGTTTGGTAGGATGTCCCTAAGATTGTTTGAAATCAAGCATGGCTGTAAGAAGGAGATCACTGAGCCCATGTTATCTTTTTGATGACATTCACATGCTATATCCAACTGAGCATTTTAATGCGGCCATATCATTTGGATGACATTCACACATGCTGCACTATGACTGAGCATTTTTAAGTGGCCATTTATGGGTAGTCAGTAGTCTCCTTCCCACAAACTTGATGACTCAAAATTATATTGTATCGTACAATATTTGAATTGGATGCAAGGCCTGATCAAGTAAATGAAATTCAAATGCTATTTAAGCTAAAAATAAGTCATTATATTTTCAATGAAGATTATTCAATCAGAGAAAGAGAAGAAGAATCCCGGGGGAACCGACAGTCACAAAAAGGCATACCATAAGGAGGGGGAAAGAAGAATCCCTGTGGGAACCCCACAGAAAACACAAAAAGGGAAAATTTGCAAAAGACAGGACAAGAAGAGGACAGTTTGGGTTGCAGGGAATTACTTTAACCTGTATATTGACAAATGTAGCAATTTATAATTGAACAACTTGTGTCATATTTACTAATAAGGTCATTCTTAGCATATAGCATTCTTAGAAGTTGTTTTTATACTTTTTAATACAAGTTTAATACTTACTGCTGCAAGTGACTGTTGTATGACACTGTGAAATTTTATATTTTTAAATTTTTTTGATAACAAAATTTTGAGGAATAAGCTGCTGTTATTAAACGGTTTTTATTACCCTTTTTTTAAATTCTCTCATAATTCTTTTATATGATGGCTTTACGCAAACCCCTGTCAATCTGTTGTTTTTATAGAGATATAAAGGTGAGACTCAAATAAAATATTTTGATGTTGACTTGATTTTGTTGATAAAAGGGTTTACGGATATCCAACATTTACAATAATAAGTGTAGGTCACTTTGTATTGGATTAAGTAGGACTGAAAAGCTTTAGAAAATGTTCACTTCAGCTAGCTAGGCTGATCCATAGACACAATGTATATAAAACCATATTTGGATGTATTAAATTGGGTCCATTTTGTGATTTTATGAATTGTTACATCTTCATGACCGGATCACAGTCCCTCTTCATGAGCTACATCCCAGCTGGATGTCGATCACATGAGACATTAAATTGGAGGTGCCTTGTTCTTGGTGTCTATGCTGAGGTAAAAAAAGACTCCACCCATGGGGTAATAGTGGTGGATTAGGGCTTTACATCCTGTATTTCTGCACCTGATGGGCTAATTAGGACAGGCAGGGACCATGGCAATGAGACAAAGGATGAAACAGCCATCCAACATAGGCTCGACTGGGAATTGAACCCGGGACCTCTAGCGCGCAACCACTGAGCAAGACCCCCACCCCCACCCATGGGGTAAACAACAAGCCTTATCATCATCACAGCTGTCTCTGTCAGCTGGTCTAAATATACTGGATAAACTTCAGACCCATATGTTTCATAATGCATTGTATTTCACATCCATCTAACGATTGTAATTTCGCTAAGTACTGATACCGGTTTTGCAATTTCTTATATTCCTCAGAACCAACATGGACAATACCAAGTACCATATATAAAATGAAAGTATATGATTTGTTGGTTGCATAAGGAGTGCATTGTACATTTAAGATGACATTATATTGCCCACGGATGAAAATATGGCAAGGTAATCAGAAATTTACAAAATGGCGTTCTGTCCTGTCAAGAGATGGAGCTACGACCACACAGGTCTCGCAATTGTTCAATGACGTCATCAACAAAAGGTCAATCAGTGCATTTGATGACGTTACAGTTGGATGACGTCATTAAACAATAGCAAGACCGGTGTGGTCGTAGCTCCATCTCTCGACAGGACAGAACGCCATTGCTAAAATTAATCACTTTTATTGATATTTTCTGCTATGTCATAATAGATATGGCTACATGGCCAAATGTGCTATGCGCGATTTCCATGCGTTTGGATAAACGCATGGTTTTCACCTCATTTTAATCAGGCAAAAATCATGAGTTTTCCATGCGTTTATCCTTCTCATGGAAAACGCACGTGGCACATTTGGCCATGTAGTAGCCTAATGAAATGGATATCACTTGAAAGCACACATTGTTAGCTTTTCTTTTGGTAGATAACATGTGATGATAAACACTAAATTGAATAGTGTTATGGGCCCATAACCCAACCTACCTCTAATGCTTTAATTTAACGATGAGTTCCGAGAGAAACAGGGCTGAGTTTCCAAGAAAGCTACCATGCAGGAAGGGCGCTCCAACCTTTTTGTGAACTACAGACATAGGGCTATCATAAAAACATAGTGGCATTCAGTGCCCCCAGATGGTACCACCAAAAAATAGTCTGGCTCCTGGACTAAAACAGTATAATTATATTATTCTTTCTTGTTTCCTGTAGAAAATTGACCTTTCATCTCTGTTTGTTGTCTGTTTTTATTTCTGAATTCAGAAACCTAGATGAAATAACACAAAGTAAGTTAAAAAATGCGTATCTCGCACCCGAAAAAAGTTGGCAAAACCTCTTTCATATTAGTGGTGCTATAAATGGACACTGCACCAGATATTCTTCATTAGCCCTCTAGGAAGAATTGAATACGTGCCTTTTTGGCTGTTTCTCTGTCTGGCTTGACAACCATTGGCATGCCAAATTCAGGCCTAATGCATACCCTGATGTTAGCCTGACAGATTCATTATCATGTACATGACACAGCAGAAAAATGTCAGTACATCCTTCACTAACAGGCATAAATGTCAGTGCAGAGTACATACATAATTATGGTGCTTCTTGTCATTGCTGAAGCAATCATAAATCATATCTAAGAAGATTCATTAGTTGGTATCTCCAATTAGTCCAAAAAACTGCCTATCGGTGCACGCTTACAAATGACAGCATTGTTTTGGTCTAATCTGTTATATAACTTGTAGTAGGAATCATAATAAATGTCCACTTTTTTTTGGGGGGGGGGGGGGTCATATTTTGCTATACTTAAAGGAAGGTTAGCAACGAGTCAGACCCCAATTTTCTAGCTGATACAAACACTCCTCTCAAACAATTAACATTTCCTGTACTCCATAGTAATTGTGGGGGCCTAGCTCAGTGGTAGCATGCTGGGCTTCCAACCACTGGGTCCCGGGTTCAATTCCCGGTCGAGCCTATGTTGGATGGCTGTTTCATCCTTCGTCTCATTGCCATGGTCCCTGCCTGTCCTAATTAGCCCATCAGGTTGGACGTAAAGCCCTAATCCACCCACCCCACCAACTCCATAGTAATTTAGGCTGCTTCTCTGTGGCCAAATGGCCATAAAGATGACAAGAGGGCAAAAAAAAAATCATTAAAAAGATGGGAAAATTATGGATTAGAAAGTTTTGGTTCGGTTTATCGGTACAGTTCTGCCCTGTCTGTGCTGCTTTGTGACATGTATGAAAAAAAGTTACCAAAAAAAAAAAGACCTCAGTGTTTGTTACACTGTCATGACAAATGGCCCTGACTACCATGTTGAAACCTTTCCTAATTAAGTTAGTCATTGCACCGGTTAATGTATACTATGTAGATCAATTGGAAGGTAATTTGAGAAAATATTCCAACTATTCCATCATTTTGACCAAGAGTGTAGTAAGTGTGTCTTAAGGTCAGTTAATTTTCTAACCCAGATAGAAATTGTTTTCAACAGAGCTAATGCATCATGTACCCGTTATGCAACACTGGAACACTTCATCACCCCAGACAATAACGGCTTGAATTACAATAGCGCTGTATGCCCTCTGTGCAAAAGCCCAGAGACCAGTACTATGTAGAGAGTACTACTCTAAGTGGATTGGTGAAGATGCCTTCAGCTAACGAGTGGGCCTGATGGACTGGAATTAAGGCTTGTCACCTGCTTAAGTAGCAACTTCTTTCAGTTTAAGGCTCATCAGCAGATTCCAAAAGCCTTCTGGAAATACTAAAGGTAAACTCCTTTCCTTTCATGGAGACCTGGAAGCAGTAGCATTTTAAAACACAGGCCCACGCATAAGTAATGGAACCCCCCAAAAATTATAATGTAGAAAGTGATTGTTTGGAGCTGCATAGCTTTTAACCACAGGCCTATACTATATAATTTGTTAATGACTTAATGATGCCAGATTACTGCCTTAGTGTAGACTAGTTTCATGAGCCCTGAATACAAATCATCACAGATACCCTATGGAACTGCATTAGTATCTTGGCAAGAATTTGTGACTAGCGTTACCAAGTCATTATATTGTGCAACCTGGCATTGCTTTAAAATGCTGCCTGTGACTCTAAAAATAACGACAATAACTGTGATAAAGGTGATAAAGGTGATAACTGTGATAACTGTGATAACTATTATACCAATGAATGCTTTATGAGGAAATTAAAACCTCGTCTATTCAGAACTGCCTGGTTTTATATTGTATGAACAATAGTCTTTTTTGTTCCAGGCACCGATGAGCAAAAATGATTATTTCTTATTATTTATTAATAACCTCTTGGTGTAAAAATTTCCCTTTTTCTGATTTACTTCTATCATTCACTTATGCTTGGAAATGTGCAATTGTGATAATTGTGATAATTGTCACAGTGAGAATTGTGATAATTGTTGAAGTTAACAATTTGTGCAGCTAATACAAGCTGTTTCACAATTATAGTGATATTGATTTTGACGTACTGTTTTATGATACTACCCAATGTATGTTTTATACATTTTCCTCAAAATTCTGCATTGGGAAAATGTCTCTCTTACACCAAAGTCATAGATGTTAAAGACTAATATTTCAGTGTATACCTCCTAAGAAGGTTCTCCTCTAATTGACAATTTCGCAAACAAATTGCATCCTTGATATGGTACATTCCTTGTAAACTCCCCTTATTAAGATAAGATCTGAGTATGTGATCATTTTTCTTAGAAAAAATATAATAATAATATTTTTGATTATTTACTCTACATTTGCGGACAAAACTATTACCACCACACCACTACTACTAATACTACTAATCTTTTTCTAATCCTACATTTTCCCAATAAGCTGTCAAGCTCCTGTAGTGTGACTTAGTAATGGTCACTGTACACATTTGGTTGTTAGATGATTGCAAAATAACAATTTTCGGAGCCGCAAATGTGCTTGTAATGTCGAGTCAGCTGCGAGTGCTGTCGATGTATCTATCGATCTATCTATCTAGCCATCTATATATCCATCTATATATCCATCAATCTATCCGTCTATCTATCCATCTATCTATCCATCTATCTATCCGTATATCTATACGTCTATCCATCTATCTATTCATCTATCCATCTAGCTGTCTATCTATCTATCTTTCTATCTATCTACCTAACTACCTATCTATCTATCTATCCATCTATCTACCTATCTACTTATCGATCGATCTATCTATCTATCTATCTATCTATCTACCTGTCTACCTATCCATCTATCTACCTATATACCTACCTATCTATCTATCTATCAATCTAGCTATCTATCTATCTATCTTTCTATTTATCTTTCTATCTATCTATCTATCTACCTATCTACCTACCTATCTACCTATCTATCTACCTATCTATCTATCCTTCTATCTATCTACCTATCTACCTACTTATCTACCAACCTATCTATCTACCTATCTATTTATCTATCTATCTATCTATCTACCTATCTACCTACCTATCTACCTACCTATCTACCTATCTACCTATCTATCTATCTATCTACCTATCTATATATCTATCTATCTATCTATCTATCTATCTGTCTGTCAATCCAGCACAAATATCTTTACTGTTTTAAATTATTCTGAACAGCAAAATGAATTAATCCTTCTATTACGTTGCTTGGTTTTGGGGTCAAACCATTCCAAAGCTTAATGGTAATAGTGAACCAGAAAATTGCAACTTTTCCGTCGCATACGTAAATAGCAACATCGTTTGCTCGATTAACTTCTGATTTGGTTAATATGCAAGATGCTGTGCTGGAACTTTATCTAAATTCTCTACATGATTGCTATGAATATTTCAAGGTGAGTCATTTTAGTGAAAAGAATACAGAACAGTGGAATGGGCCAACTGTCATGCACATATGTAGCAGTCCTGGTGTGAGCAGAATGTTGCCCTCGCACCAGAGAGTTGGTACAATGGTTAACGATCTTGCTTTTAGTCCGAGGACAAGTGTCCAATTCTCGCTCCGGAAGAATTGTTACAAATGGCTCCTGATGCGAGTGTACTTGTGGACCCATGTCCTGCTAGCCTGGAAGAGGCTAGGTGTAACAATTGCGAGGCTCGTGGTAAAGCCTCATTGTGAGAAGGGAAGAGTATAGTGTAGTGGTCCTGGTGTGAGCAGAATGGACAAGTGTCAGATTCCTGCTCCGGAAGAATTGTTACAAATGGCGCCCGATGCGAGTGTACCAGTGGACCCATGTATTGCTAGCCTGGAAGAGGCTAGGTGTAACAATTGCGAGGCTCGCGGTTAAGCCTCATTGTGAGAAGGTAAGAGTATAGTGTAGTGGTCCTGGTGTGAGCAGAATGTTGCCCTCACAACCAGAGTGACTCTTTGTATTAGTAGTTACCGGTACAGTATAAACCCCCTTCGCCGCGAATTATCACCAGGTTATCGTAAACCTCCGGAATATCGCCAGGCGGCGCTGTAAGTATTAAGATTTGGCACCAGGTGGAGCTGTAAGTATTAAGATTTGGCACCAGGTGGCGCTGAGGATTGATTATCTGGACACCAGGCGGAGCTATCGAAGTTTTGAGTATTGAGACACCAGGTGGAGCTATAGAAGTTTAAGATTGGTCACGTGGTGGAGCTGTGTAGTAAATATTTGGGGACTAGGTAATCTGAGTAGTATTTAATTGCGAGGTGAAAGGGTAGCTCTTGATATAACTCTATAACAGTGATTGACATGTCTTATACAATAACATGGTGCGCGTATTCATATCCTGATTGTGAGGATTCTAAATGTTTAACATTGTTATACAGATCGGAGAATGTCTTTGATACATTAAATGAATGTATAAGCGATTATTATCGCTCTGGTACACCAGCACTGTGTATGAAACGTTGTTCTGACTGGGTTGTTAAATTTTATGCTTTAGGTGACTGCAAAACTTCGCAAAAAGATACATATAATCTCACATGGGTTGCGTATAATATTGTACAGTGTTTAATGTGTGCTGAAGAACATTATATAGAGATAACGAGGAGCGATGAGTCTTACACAGACCTTATCACTTGTTTAAAGAACTATAATGATAACATAGATATTGATAAGTATAATACTGCTTATAGAACCATAGTTAATGTTGAAGTTTGTAGAAGCGATCCTTACTATGAAACCCCCAGCCAACTGTAGCTCACTCAAAACGATGCTTTAAAGGTTAGTATATACATCAATACAACAATTAATTTGTAGACACATGTATATATAATTGTGGACACATGTATATATACCAAGGTAACAATTGACATATATTTTTGTTTCAGAGAGGATGCTAACGTGTATATAAGATGATATATGGGGAAAATGTATTATATATTGTATTAAATTACATGTTAATAAAACTAGTATTTAACACATGACGTCAGATGTTACTTTGTGTTAGTGTTTAACACATGACGTCAGATGTTACTTTGTTTTGTATGTATATATTTTGTTTTGAACAATAAACAGTCATTTGAGAAAAATCATATGACGTGTGGTTAATACTACTTAATACATGTGTTAGGATATATATTACACATAATATATCAGTACACTATTTTTTTAGAAACATGGCTAAGTCGAAGGAAATCGATTTGTTTTTAAGAGGTGTTTACTACACATTAGGACAACCTAGCAGCTACTCGGGTTTGCGTAAGTTATGGAGCGAGATAAAAAAGATACAGCTCAAACCACCAGGTATAACATTAAACTTAGTAAGTAAATGGTTGAAAGAGCAGACGACACATCTTATTCACAGTACACCTCAACGTTTATTCAAAACTGAGCATATAATAGTAGAACATATAGATGAGCAATGGGATAGCGATATTATTCAGTTAGACGATTTAGCAAGATATAATAAGGGTTACAAATATATCTTAATATGTATAGATATTTTTTCGCGCTATACATGGGCAAGAGCTCTTAAATCAAAGAGGTCTGCAGATGTCGCTACAGTTTTTACAGATATTGTTAATACTTCCAATAGACTATGCAAATCGTTACGCACGGACCAAGGTGGTGAATATACAGGAGCACCATTTCAAAAAATGCTAAAAGATAAAGGTATTAATCATATAATTGCTTATGGACGTCACAAGGCATCATATAGCGAACGATTCAATCGTACATTAGAAAATAAACTTTTCAAGTATTTCTACGAACAACAAACAGTAATGTACATAGACGTTTTAGACGATGTTATGAGAAGTTATAATAATACTGTTCACAGTTCTATCAATATGGCGCCAGCTGATGTCAATACAGAAAATTCGCACGATGTATATGAACGAGTATATATACCTATTCTCAACAGATGGGCTAAAACACCAGTAAGGTTCACTCTAAATATAGGCAATATTGTGAGACTGAGTTTAGCTGTTAGACCTTTTTCACGAGGGTATCACGAGAAATGGACAGAAGAACTATTTACAGTTTACAATAGGATACCATCACACCCGCCTAGGTATAAAGTACAAGATCTCAACGGTGATAAAATCAAAGGATCATTTTATACTGAAGAACTAATGGTAACACCTGTACAGCAACTCGAAGATATAACGTATAAGATCGATAGAGTTATAAGTACCAAAAAAGTTAAAGGAAGGAAACTCAGTTTGGTTAAATGGTACGGTTACTCTAACAAGTTTAATACGTATATACCTTCTACATCAGTAAGGAAGTATATAGGTAAAAAATAATGTTTGTGTATATTTCATCAGATGTTGACAGCGGTAATTATTTTCATGGTAACTCCCCAACATCATTTAGAGTTAAATTACCCGGTAGGATAACTTTCTTACCTCAAGGTAAATGGGAGGTAGCTCTACTTGATATTGATCTACCTAGACCTCTTGATAAATATCATTCTATATATATTTCTATCAACTCATCCATATGTAAACCTAGTCCCTTTAATTCCAGTCTTTCGCCTATATTAAACAGAGTATATTTTAACCAGATTAGTAAGGGGGCACCAGTATACTTTGATAACCCTCGCTATATACAACTAGGTGTGGATAGTTTAGACATTATAGATATATATTTAACAGATAGTTCTGGAGTTTGTCCGTCATTCAAACAAGGTAAAGTTAACGGAACACTCCATTTCAGATTAGTAGAATAGATTAGTTAAAGGATAATTATATATAGCATAACAAGTATGGCCGATAAGTCGCAATATTACTCTCTTAGTAGAGGTGTAGATTACGATATTTTACTAAAACACTTCAAGAACCAGGCGGATGGTGTTATGACCCAGCATATTATTACATCGCGTCAGGGTAGCAACAATAGTTGTACTAAAGTACGCATGGGACGTATAATAATGGTCAATAAACCAAAAAAAGGCGCTAAAACTGTACATGACAAAACGTTGGATAAAGTAGAAGTTATTGATCCTACAGAGGTACAACGTCTTAGAGCATTAAATGACATAGAGGTCGAAGTTGCAGATATAAATGTAGAACGTAAAATACAACCTGCTCACTCAATACTGAGCGGCGCTAGCAGTAAGACCTCAGGTAAAAGGCAATTCTCGCAAAAGAGCATCATAGAAAAAAGAAAGAAGCTGAAGAAAACTGTAGACAAGGTTATACAGAGAACTAAGGACGTTTTTGATGTTTGAGTAATTACAGGATGACCCAAGAAGTGTTAGATGATGCATATATAGGTTATTCGGAAGAATTAGCAATATTCCAGAAACCTATACAAAATGTAGGCATTAAGAATAATCATATAACAACTTTTTATCCTGTAAATGATTTTTCAACTCAAGGCGTTATACAGTTTCAAATTAATAATAATAGTAGTAATTATTTAGATCTTCGCAGAACACGGCTTAATATTACGTGCAAAATTGTAAGACAAAATGGAGTTAGTATAGAGCCTGTCACAGTAGCAAAAGATAGCAATAGTAGAGAGAAGAGAGCAAAAGATGAAGAAAGCACAGATGCTGCAGCTAGTACCTCAACCTCTGCTGACACGTCTACTAAACAGGCTACTGTTGGCGTAGTTAACAATTTTATGCATTCAATGTTTAGCCGTGTTGATGTAGCACTACAGAATAAAGTGCTGACACATTCTGATGAATCGTATCCATATCTAGCTTATTTCAAAGCTTTACTACATACCAACACAGAGATGAAAAATACTACTCTCCAAATGGGGATGTTTTACAAGGATACACCTGGAGAGTTAGGAGATCCTAATTGGCAATTAGGAGATAACAAAGGGTTAACAAAAAGATCTAGTTTCTTTGCTAACTCCAATGAGGTAGATATGTCAGGTAACTTGTACTGTGATATTTTAGAGATATACAAGTTCATACCAAATGGTGTTAATCTAGGTATCACATTATATCCTAGCACACCTGAGTTCTGCTTAATGGCTCCTGAGTTGACAGCCGGTGGTTATAAAGTACAGATTACTAGAGCTTCCTTAAGTGTTTCAATGATCGAAGTAATACCCGAAATATTGGTATCTCATGCTGAAATAATGCATAACAAACAAGCTATTTTCCCATATATTAAAACAGAGGTTAAAAAATTCACACTGGGTAAAGGACAGTTTTCATGTACTGTTAATGATCCTTTTGCAGGACGAGTACCATGCGAGATGGTTTGCGGTTTAGTTACAGATGTTAGTAATCATGGCACTCTGTTTACAAATCCGTTTATGTTTGAACACACTTCTCTCAATTTCATCCAAGTAACTGTAGATGGTCATGACCTAGGTCAAGGCCCCATCATACCTTCATATAACAAAACACCCGAAACAAGCTCATACATAGATGCATACAAAACACTTTGCGGAATTGAGTATGGTGACCATTTTAATCCTCTTTCACGCGAAGAATATATGCAAGGTTATACATTCTATAGATTTGTTGCTGATTCTCAATATATTTCTAGCAATGACGATATCCTGCCATTAAAGCGCACAGGTAATTTACGCATCAGTCTAAGATTTGCTGCGGCTTTACCAGAACCCACAACACTTATTGTTTTTGCAAAGTTTCCAGCCACAGTTACTATTGATAAATACCGCGGTGTGACGGATGTATAGTTAGTACACAAACATCAGTCATAACTGTTACATCATGACAGAGCAAGCATGTTTGATACCTTTTCAACTACCGAAGAATATATCAGTACAGGGCGCTACACAGGCTGGAAAAACGGAGTTTGTTAAACGTTTGTTAATAAATTATAAGGCAATGTTTACACCTCAAGTTGAAAAGATAATATACGTATACTCTGTATGGCAGGATAATTTCGGTGACCTAGAAAATATCTTAGGCGATATTATAGAATTTAGGAAAGACATTCCATCAAAAAAATATTTGACAGAGCTCTGGGAAACATACAGAGCTCACAGTTTACTTGTTCTTGATGACCAAATGAGTAATTTAAATGATAACCTTCAGGGTTCACATGTTGCTGAAATAGTATGCGTTCTTAGCCACCATTGTCATGTTTCATGTATTATAACTTTACAGGACATGTTTTATGAAAGTAAAGCTGCTAGATTAATTAGTAGAAATTCTCACTGTATATGCCTTTTTCGTAATCATAGAAATGGCCGCCAGGTATCATCTTTAGCAAGCCAGGTTCTACCTGGTGAAACGAAGTATTTCATGGACAGTTATGAACGTGCTACTAAAAGGAGTTATGGTTATTTAATAATTGATTTATCACCCAATGTTGACAAACGATATAAATTACGTTCTAATATATTTCCAGGTGAGGAAACGATTGTGTTTCTCCCTCAATCATGAAACAGATCAAAGAGAACATTACTTTTTTAAAAGCCGTGGCTTTACTTAGCAAGGATCAAGTTAAAGCTATCTTATCACATATCAGTAAGAGTCAGATTCTGGCAGTGGTTGAAATAGCTAGAAATATTCTCACAGGCATTGTGACATTAAAACGAGGCTATAAGAAGTCTCTTAAATTGTACAAACGCGTCATTAGAGATTTGGCTGACAAACATGCAACACTTAACACTCGACGTCATTTAATCACCAGTAAAGCAGATGTTATAACGTTACTGATAAAAAGTGTTCTGCCTAAGCTTGTTGCAGTTGTAGGCCATGGCTGAGGAAAATATTGTTATACCTAGAGATAAATATAATAGAATGCTAGAACAACTTAAAAGTGTTAAGGATAACAAACTAATACAGTCTACAGATAATAAAGAGGGTGACGAATCCTTAATATCACACTACGATAAGATAAATACTGCACAGAGAGCAAGAGGTGATATAACTCATAAAGAGACTGATTACCCCCCAGGTCTTAAACATGATGATATAAATACTTTTATAAAGAAGTTAACAAAGAAAAAAAGAAAACATAATCACACAATTACTCGTGATAAATGTAACAACAAGACAGCTGACAAACGTAACAACAAGACATCTAAACAACACGATCGAAAATCTAAACTTAAAGCAAATTGGATTAGAGTTTTCAAGTGAATTGGTATTAGAACTAAAAGTTATAATTGAGGTATTAAAGATATATATAGTACAACTGTTTTATAAAATACGTTATTAAGTAATAACAACTGTAATGAATATTCATACAACAGACGTTCTGGCGTCATAGCTATTAAAAACTAGCATCACGCACTGTTGTTTTAAGTACACGGGACACGCAATGACACTATAACAAGTAAATGGTTATTTAATGACATGATGGTACACGATGATATGTCAAACAAACAAACAAACATACAGCCGGTTAATAATTAAAAATGCTGAATACTATAAAAGGCCTGATACTGGATCTATGCATTATATCGTTTCTACGAAGACTTGCTGAACTCTCTCATATCGCAACTGATATATCGCAACACACAAAATGGCAAACAATGCGGTGACAAGGAAACACTACAATCAGGGAGGAACGCAGATAAAAGGCCAGTTTTTGTGGCATCGAGAAATTAGCTCAAGGAAATTTCTCACGCTCCAGCGGTACAGAGGCAAGGTATCAATGCATCTAAGAGTATACACTTTAGACGACCAAAATTACTGTCTGATCCCTACAAAGAAAGGGGTTACGCTGGACAAGCAGCAAACGCGAGATTTGCTTGAGAACATGCGTAACATGGCTGCTTTTATAGGTATTGTAAGTATCTTGGTATAATACTGTTAGTATATATATATATTCATATATGTAACATTGTAATAATCTCCCCATTTACTATTTGTTATAGGATAGTAACACGCATCAAACAGACGATGGAACTGAGGCAATTACGAGTGATTCGGCTAGAACGGACATGATTGATGATATAGAGTATATTACTGAGGATAATGAGATGTTCGATGATACGGCTGAGGTTGATGAATATTCTCAGAATATTTTAAAGATACACATTGGTAAAAATGTGCACTGTAGGGCAAAAAAGGCCTCCTGTACAGTTGACCTGCGCCACAGTTTCTTTAGAAACATGTCGCTTACATCTGAACACCCAACACAAAGAGGTGTAAAGCTCACGAAGTATGAGTTTGCGAAACTGCTAGACCTCCTGCCTCAACTTGAAGACAGATGGAGCGGTTTGGCTGAACTGACAGCATGTTACAACACTCATGATACTCAGGATGATGTGCATGCATGTGACCATTGCACACCTAAGCCATCTATACCAAGACATGCGCATCGTCCTTACAATATCTCACTCAGACAGCCTACTGCTTCATCCAGTTCTACAGTCACAAATTCTCCTAATTAATTTAATAACTCGAATATGCTTTATAGGTTATATACTATTGTTATAAAAGGTGGTAGAACATAGTTCGTTATACTATAATTATATATCCATAATATTATATAAGTATATTTTTTGTATTATTATATATAATCTCTTTATATATATATATATATATGTAAGTACTTTGTTATAATATACAGACACTATGTTTATGCGTGTGCTGCATTTTTGTCAGTAATGCACCAATATATATCACCACATTAATAAATATATACACGTATATTAAATTGTTGTGTTTTTTATAATGTCAGCCAAAGCATATGTTTCAACCGTATTTTAAACAAATAAGATGATCTATTTGAGAAGTCTCAACTACATACGTTAGTACAACAAGTTTAGGTGAGGCTTGATGAGTCGTTTATGAGAGAATGCTCTACACATGCAGATACTGATAGTCGCACGCAATTTCGTACTTCTCATTTACCGCTTCCTAACCGTATTGTTAATTACATGATAGCTGTTGACTACATGTATAAAAGGTAGGACCTGTCCCACTCTTACAACTCGCCATGGAAATACTACGAGACTATGCTGATGCATTTATTTACCATGTTAATACCAATGAGATAGCTATAATGCTACGCTGTGAGGGATTGCTGAAGGATTCTGATTTAATTGTTATTAGGTCACAAACATCACTCCTGGATAAGACTAAAATGCTACTGAAAACATTATACATAGAAAAGTGTTACAAAGCTACAGCATTGTTCTTCAGATTTTTGCAAAGAGAGTACGAGGATGTGTTTAGTACAATTCCAGGATTAATAGGAGGTAAACGCACAAGTATTATTATTAGTACTTCAATAACTCTCAATGTTATGTGTATAGATGGCGACGTCAGCATCGATCTAACAGATACACAGGTACGGTATACAATATATCCTTAACATATATTTAAAACATACGCATATGTATATATTAATTATGGATAATATCTTTTTAATTACAGGGTACTGTTCTTAAAGAGGAACTGACAATATCGCTACCTCTACAGATGTTTATTAACCTGGTACACTACATACCGCCTTTATCATGCGGTGAAGTCAACGCTACTGTGCATCTGGGGGGCTTTTTCTACCTAATCAAGGAGGGATGTGTAACAACATTGTGCGAGACCATCAGTTATGATCAAAAGAGCGAAGGAGTATCATTAACTATTGATGATCTACAAAGTATCGACACCGCCCTACATCATGTGGAACATGCTGCACCCGAGATGACTCTTTTGACCCCTTATTTTTGTTTTATATGATGTTATTGTACTATTTGTTATTGGTATTGTACTATTTTTATTATTAAAAATGTATTGAACATCAAAGATGATTTCCGGGTTACATATATATGTATTACTCAAATACATTGTCTATGTCATATAGTCTACTAATATATGCTAACCAGACGAACTTAATATTAATGTATAACTCTGTACATATAGTATATACTGTTGTATGATTTTATTTAGTATCAAAAGTAAGTCTTCAAGCGACTTTGTATACACAGTACTAATCAGCAATATATATAATAATAACATATCAAAAGTAATTCTTCAAGCGACTTTGTATACACAGTACTAATCAGCAATATATAATAATACTAGCAGTATTCACAAATATTATAGAGATATATACAGGTGTAGCATTGCAATATGCTAGTCACACAGATCATGGAAAATGTAAAAAACAGCAGATCTACTTCATATATATTATAAGAGTGATTAACATCCGTTAGGACATTATATATAATGCCATCTCTATATACGAGTAATTTTCATAATCATTACCTACATATACAATATCATAGAAGTAGTAGAGTATATACTTTGAGTATAATATTAAAGGACAGTTAGCATCAATTAGTTCACTGTATAAGAACATCTCTATACATGAACAATACAAATACATACAAGTATGACATTACAATACGATAGGTATACATATCATAGAATAGTACCTATATAATACCTTGGGTAATAAAGTGCATTAACAGACATATAATATAAGTACAATTAGCATCAATTAGATCATGTTGTGAGAATATCTCTATACAGGTGTACTTTTGCCAATATAACTACGTAGTTTCTTTCTATAAGCATCAGTAGTTTCATCATCATCATCAGAAGTGTCAGTATAAGAAAGTGTAACTTTAACTGTAGTATCCGTAACCTTAATTGTAGAATCCAAATCAGTTGTCGGTGTTCCTTGTGACGTATATGGCTGTGCTGATGAGCAGGGAGTCGATTCATTTATATCATGGTCGGTGGTATCCGAGGAATCGTCGCTTGTGCTAAAAAGTATTAAAAAGTATATATGTATTATATCTATATACTGGAGTAATATGTTATATATATATATATATAGTGTTTCTTCTGTTTTGTTACCTGCTATTAGTAGATTGACCCCCTCCCTGGCGCAGCCTACTCAGTGCCCCCGTTAGCGTATGCCTGGCCATGCTAGTGACACCCGTCAGAATTGCCGTGCCAGCTGTAGGATTTCTCTATATATAAAATAAAACAGTTAATGAATGAGTAATATTAACATCAGGCGTGAACAATATGTATATATGATCGCATATAGTTTAATTGAACACATCAGCTAATTGCGAGGTTCGCAACGCCCCCCAAGTAGCCAATCTTAAACATTGTAGCGCCATCTGGCGTCCAAAATAAATCAATATGCAGCGCCACCAAGTGTCGATCCTGAACATATATATATATAGCGCCACCTGGCAATATTATTCTGCTTAAAATAGACATGCTGTTCAACGATACATACAGCGCCACCAAGTGTCAAATTTTACCATGTATAGCACAACATTGTAATATTCTGTTTAAAATAGATATACTGTTCAAAATTATATAACATTAGTTCTGAATAACAGCTATAAAAAATAGCAGAGTCTTTGACAACAAATAATTAAGTCATTAAATAACCTTACCTTATGAAGCCATATGCCAATGCCCGTCGATACAGCTATTAGCAAAACTCCAGAGATGGATGAAATGATCACTGTAGCGCTGTTTGATTGTTCTATAACGACGTAGCCGTATTGGTGTTCGATCTGATCATTACTGCGACTAATGACGGGTTCAGGAATCTTGTTTCTCCTCCTTTGACATACAATTTTTGCCGATATGTCATATGCAGGGAGGGGTATGCTTGAATGACAGTACCTGGTACCCGTCATGTCCACGAAAGAAAGCATACCGTATTCCATGTTTGAGAACTCCTCTATGGGTACTCGCTCTAACGCCTGCGACTTCGTACAATCTGCGCGGATGTCTTTCCCCTTGTTAGTAACCTTGCATAGGCATAAACGATTGGCGCAAATGTAGCGATATCCGTGTGTCAGTGCTACTAAACTAATAAGCACAATCAGAATGTTAAGACGCTGTACTGTCTCCATGTTAACTCTGTAAATGTTTCTAAGCAACTGAATAGAAGTTCTAACCAGTGGCAATTCGTTATGTAATTAACCACCCCCCTGACTCTATTATGCAATTAAACCCCTTCTTGTAACGTCTATGGTTAGCTAACAGTGCAGTGTGAACTGTTTTAGGGGGGTAATTAGCAGGGTTGCAATGTCTATACGACAGCAATGAAAACATCGGCTCATGACTGTTATAGTAAACATATGTTACTTTAATCACATAACAATGTTTAAACTGTCGATGTATATATATCTTAATGAATAGCATTCACAGTACACCGAATGGTTTTTGTGCATCTTTATTGTCAATGAAAAATTCATTTGTGCAAAGTTATTGTCAATGAGTAATTCAGATGTTTTATGCGCAAATTTATTGTCAATGAGGAATTCGGTTTTTTTAACTACTTACTAATATGTGCAAGGATGGCCGAAATTATTGTACTCTGTAATATTTATACATATGTACGTGCTAGTACAATCATAATATACATATATACACACCTATCGCTGTAAATACATTTATAGTTATAACTATTGAAGACTATCATGCAGATGCTATATATAGCTGTAAAAAAGTACAACAACAATTTAGGTGTAACTCCAAATATGTTTTAATCAAGCAAATAGTACTACTATAGTATTTCATGATATATACTATGGTATATAGATACATATCAACAATGCTACAATATATAGTTTTTATAGGTTACTGAGACATATTATTACACATTGGGGTATATATAAATATACGGAACAGTAAGTCACGCAAATATTCAATTAAACAAGGCCCTCTCTGGATTCTGTCATGGCTGAACTTGTGCTTAGTCGGCCTTGCGAAAGTTGCGACCTCTGTTTTCTGCAGTAGCGTACCATCTTTAATATAGTTGTTATGATCTACAGTGTAAAGACAAGTGTTATTCATGTGTTCATACATTATATATATATATATATATATATATATATATATATAGTAACTATAAATTATACAAACATACCTTGAACGTAATGTATGCCAGAGCTATACACGACACATTAAATTGGAAGGTGCTAATAGTAGTCGCGTGCTTGCTAACGTCTGACAAACCATTATCGTTATGTCTCGTTATAACAGCGAGGGTGTTGACATTTACTATATTAGATATAGGTGATGCGCTCGAAGTATCCTGTGTTGATAGGAATTCCTTGTGTGAATACGTAGTACACTGCACAGTTTTAGACATATCTGTAATATAAAGCGCATTATATGTATACTGTTGTGATATCGTTGCGATTGAAATACATTTTTTAGCCTAATATAAGACTCACCTTTATCAGTGGCTAGACATACAATTGAAGCCTTGTGTACACCGGTAACCTTCTGTATTGCATTATGACAGAATGCAGTTCCTGACATATTAACTAGCGTAATATGTTGTACAATGTACGACGAGAATGAGGGTACTTGTTGTAGCCATGATGATTTGGTGCAATCCGCTTGGATGCCCCCGTCGTAAAGCGTAATACAATCACATACGTTAAAGCGTTGTAAGCTCTTATAAGATCCACATAATATAGCAGTATTGGTAACTGCGTTTATGCACAGAACAAAGGTAAAAAGAAGAAGCATTATCGAGTTGTTATGGCGATCTACACTGGATGTATATATTACGATTAAGTAGTTCATAATATAGAATATTTGTGTACAGGTCACTGACTAAAGGTTATAATATAGAACATTCTAAAGCTATTTTGCAAAACAACACACTCGTATTACAAATCGTACAGTAGAGAATCATGTAAATATATTATAACAGTACTACTAGACTGGTTATGATACAGATATAACAGTAAAACGTAATTTGTAAGTTCTAGTCATATATTTAAGCATGAAACTTTCTGGTGTGCTGTAAAGCATTTCTATGACCATACAGTAGGCATTATGTATGCACATATCAGTAACCGTAAGGTAATGTGTTGTATGTATTTTTAATTATTACTCTTTTATCAAACACTTTTCTATATATTTTGCTTGTACGTCTATTATAAACTATACCTCTATGTTTAACTCGCGAAATCTGATTACTAGTTGGGAGTTTGACTAATTGTTTTTGACCAAACACTATCTGTCTCATACAGTCAAAATCAACGATTGCAGAATTTGTGTGGTTTAATGAAATACCTTTGATTTTACGTACAACGGTATCAGTGTTTAATTTGTATGAGTAGCTCTTAGGACCTGTAGACAAGAAAGTCTTAATATATGTATCCTGTTTGAGCTCATCAGTTAATTGACCTAACAGATCACCTGTTTCAACAACCTGTTCACCATTTTGCTCAACGAAAATAACTGAATCGGTGTCGTAATATAGCGTATTACGCCCTATTTTGTTTAGCACTTGTAGCAAATGTAGCCGTGCTAAGGATGTTGTAAAAATACCTATAATCTCATTAGTGAAAGTTGATTCCTCTTCAAAAGTTTCGGCATTCATAACATCCACTACAATATAATCATTTGAGATTAGATGAAAATTCATTATATTTTTTGTGGGATCATTCTTCATCTGAGTATATTCATTTAGGGTTTTCATATAGAATGACCTGGGTAGATTTTGTCTCTGCACAAACTTCCCCCACACACTGTTGAGGAACAATTTACAAATTGTTCTAAGTGGTGGATTGTGCGCAATTGCATCTTTATCAAGCATGATACCCTGCTCTCTGTTATAGTAAGATATATAGCTATCTTTATCGGCATTAGTTGTTACCCACTGAGGATATCCTGATGCCTGTTGTTTCTGTTTAAGGAACATTTTAACATATTCAGTGAATATACTACCAAAAACATCATCATTTGTAGTGCTAGGAAAGTGATACACTTCATATATCTTAATCAATACGTAGCCTTGTTTAATGGCTTCTTTCAACTCTGGTGTTGTCCATGTACCAAAGAGCGCTCTTTTAACATCACTGCATTTACATTGCATCTGGGTTTCCTTTGATGAACATGTACCGCATAATGGGAACTTGAGTTTACCTCTACACCTCACCGGTAGAACAGGTATGTATAGACCTCGTGGCGGCACAATTCGTACCTGCGCTAGACCATAATATGATTCTAGAGTATAATCAAAGATATCAGGGTCCTTAATTATTGTAGCGTGGGACGTAGGATAAACTCCAGACATCGTGATATGGGGATATAACGAAGTTACGTCATAGAAACGTATCTTCTCTCCATGTTTAACATCATAATAGAGTTTTGTTGGCTCGACTCGTCCGCCAAAAAAACTATCACGTATTTTCAAAGGCTTGACCGTGTCGCACTGCTTCACAAATTCACTCATAATTGTGTTGGTTTGTAGTAATTTATCATAGTGACACTCCCATATCGAAATAACATTGTACCCTAGTGTTCCTATTTCATGAAGACGTTCTATAGTTCTGTTGTAAAGAGCTTTCAAAGATAGGTGTGTACGTGGATCCTTGGCCTGTCTGTCTTTCTGACATGTATGACCATGAAAACGACATCCTAGGTATTCGTAAACGGTATTACTGTTTATATGTATACCATCGACTGTATACCTTGTTCCTGGTATACGAAATTCACCACCATTCCTAGCATGCTGTATAAATTTGTCCTCTGAGTGACTTATCCATTCTAACCATAAAGCTGACTTCTGACTATCATTATGATGTTTACCATACCCCTGTGCGGGTATTTGCGGTATAGGAGAGCTGACGAATGACGACTCGGATATCATGTCATTATTAATAATTTCGTTATTAAAATACCATTCATCTCTTCTGAGAACAGCCTCACCTGATCTACCATCTGTTAAAGTCACATTATGTACTTCATAGAGCATAAGTTGTCTAATTACCTGCATTGCACAAGATGCTAGGGTAGCATGAGCGAAAGGATCTATACCTGCGATGTTTGAATCCTGTATTGTTGTAACTGCCATTATAAGTTTTCTAAAACTAGTGCATGCTTCCCTCAGAATGGTTACATCAGCCCGTGTGTACTCTAGCAATTCTTTCTGAAAATCAAATGTTTTACCCTGTTGCTCATTGTACCAAATGAAGAACTCTGTTCTGTCAGCTGTAGACATAAAATCAACACCATAATAATATGGCGCAAACATTGGTCCAATGTATTCTTGGTTCTCTAGTGTATTTGCTAAGTGTGGAAAATCACCTTTCTTCAATTCCCCTTGTAGGCCTAGAGCTTTGGGTAGTGCCTTCAAACGCATGGGTAGAAAATTCAAACTATCTATGAATCTAATGCTCACCCCCTGTTTAATATTCATCAACATAATCTTTGTGCCAGTAAATATAACTTCTGGGAAAACACCATTATCTACGCAATAACCGAGAACAAAATGGGCATCAAATGCTTTAGCGTTGTGTGCAATTGCCGTAACATCTTTATGTTGAGGCGTTAATAACCACTTACAGAATTCCTCTGTTGTATCTGGCCCCTTAAATATTTTTTCCCTCTTACCGCATGTATCATTGTCACATAAATCCCTTATAAAATGTTTAAGGGAATTGTCTTTAACAGAGCAGGTATTGCATCTATCGCCGCAGTTCTCACATTTAGAGTAAGGTGTGAACGCATTATCCTCACAATTATCACATACTGTTTGACATACTAAAAAGTTAGGTATATGTTTCTGTAAACCGCAATATGGTCTCTTACAGTTTACACATTTACGACATGGAGTGCATAGTTCTAGAGGTATACACTTATCGCAGTCATCACGTGGTTTATTCTTGTAACCTTTTTCGCATGTGACGATATTGTTTTGACACGTTTCAAAATCATAATATAAAAATTTTCCTGATGACATCTTAGCTTTCTTTATCCTATAGAAACATAAATGTTCGCCTAAAACATACTCATGACAGCATGTACATAACCATTCGCCACACATATGTAAATGTTTGGCTCTTTTTGATGTATTTAGTATTACGAAACATGTCTTACACATGTAGTATTGTTCGCAGAGAGAGGGCTGATCTTCATCCTTCAGAACACCTCTGTCATACCGTTTGCGTTTTTTATGTCTCTCATAACACAGTGTATTACGACACATCATATTACAGTCTATGCATTCTATAGATGTATTGTCAAACATGCAATTTTCAGAACAGCATGTTCTACATACTGTATCACAACCGTGTTTTCTATTTTTGTTATATACTTCAAAACAATGATTGCATATCTTACTGTTGACAAAAAAACCATTGATACCTGTGATACTATGATAGTGATTATCCTTCAGATATAAAAAAATCTTTCTCGGTCTAGTTAATATACCTTTGTATATGACATCGTTGCCTGTATCCCCCGATATAACAACAATCTGGATGTCTAATTCTGACTCAAACTTATGTAGGTCCTTAACTTTAACAGGCGAAGTTGTTGATACACCCGCCTTTCTGTGAAGTCTGATGGCACAGCTACGTTGCGAATCGTGCGCTTTACTCATAGACCTATCTTTTCTTATAAGTTTTGCAAATTTTGCTTTGCTCATATTATCTAGTTTAGCTTTGCATGTTATAATAGCCCTACCTGCACACAAATATTCATTTCTTATCACAGGAATAAACACCATTGAATGTTTTTTTTTGATTGTACAACTAGCTGATAAGGGATCAGTATCTACAATTGCTCTGCTACCACCGCCTCCTTGGCTGTCAGCGCTCATGATGCCCACGTTAATTTCAAAAGTATCATCAATATCTAGTGATTTGTTCGATTGGAGAACGGAGTTTATCCTATAAATAAAATAAAAACTGTAACACTATAATATGTTAAATTATTAATGTTGTAAAAAGATTATAATTATTATGTCGTCTCATTCTTACCTTTCCATTATAACATCTGCTGTAATGTTGTGTTTTGGTTGACAATGTATAAACACTTCCCTCTCCAATCCTGAGTGATTAATAGTGATCCTTGCTTTATCATCACCATTAGGATGTTTCTCATTAACCAACTCTATAACATCCGTGAACATGTTATGTAATTCATTCTGAGCGTTAAGTAGTTGTACGCCTTGCAAGTTATTATTAAATTTGGTTTTGTATGTTACTTCTTCTATTCCAAACTTTCTAGATATTTTTTGACTCACAGGTCTAATAATGTAAGGCTTTGTATCAGCATTAGCGCCCTCTGTTCTACTCCTTTTGGTCAATATATCATCCATTATTAACCTTGCTTAACAAACATCTCTCTCTATATAATATATATCAAAATGTTTGTACAGTTAATGACGTTTACCCCTATATATACAGCTTTTACAACAACAGTGTATAGCTCATGCCATTATCACGTAGGGCTACCTACAAAGTTTAACTATCAAGCAACTTCCAAAACCCCCTGAGGTTATAGTATTGTCATGCCTGTATCATTAAATAATTAGTAATTCATCACGCTTTTACGTGTATAGGACTCTTCCCAAGCCATTATAACATTTACCTTGTGCCCCAAAAATATTACATACACAGCGCCACCAAGCGGTCAATCTTAAAAGTCTACAGCTCCACCTAGTGTCCAAATATTCTACCCGCAGCGCCACCTGGTGTCAAATCTTAATGATCCTCAACGCCACCTGGTGCCAAATCTTAATACTTACAGCGCCGCCTGGCGATATTCCGGAGGTTTACGATAACCTGGTGATAATTCGCGGCGAAGGGGGTTTATACTGTACCGGTAACTACTTGTATTGGCATGGAGTCACTAGAGAAGGAGGGGAATGCTGGGGTTTTATTGCGTTCTATGTTAGTCGCGATGGTCTTTTAATGAGGTGTCTGGATTTATGACCCCAGCTGATAAACATTGCTGAGGTTTAAACCCCAAATAACTGTGTGCTGATTGGCCAAATAAAGTGAGGGTTTCCTAAATGTTTTATAAATAGCACCCATGTGCTCTCATGTTTATAACTAGATTGTATTCACAGCATTGTTCTCCTACCTATTCTGTAAAATGATTCATTAATACAACATTGCACCATAATTAAAAGAAAGAATTTTTTATTTATTTTTTGCTGAAATATAGTGATGTTAATTTACATCAGACATGCAAATAATTAATTTAGTAACTGTGTAACCATAATATTATGTAACTATTCAAATATAGTTTTCATATAATACTTTTGACATGGTATATATTTTTATGTCATGACATGATGTTATATCTTGTCTGATATGATAAAAATTGCAATTTATAAGCAAAATTTCAGTCAGGTAGAAGTCAATTTCATTGTCAGACAATGACTTTTTAAATTAAAATAACTCAGGTCGACATCGACTGACACCAATAAAATTTATGTATTTATGTAGCCAAAAAGTTGCTCTTTCAAGTACATGTTTTCTCTACGACTCGTATTAAAGCGATTTTAAGATAGGGCAAGTTGAATAAAGCCAAGTAAAACATAACTACAGTTGCCATGTTGCAGTTGTCATTTGCTTAAAATGCCGTAATAAGCTTTAATTTCTGGACGGATTTTCACTGGAAAACTTTGTAATTGACCAGTTTCTGAAGGGCAAGGTATTCCCTACTATGCGCACGCAATGTGGGCCAAACAAAAATATCCATTTGGAAATCCTTAGATTGAAAGTGAGGCTCTCAGATTCTGCTGGGACCGCGAGATTTAAACACCCCTCTGAAAGGGGTGCGGATTGGCTGCTGCAGCAGCGAGACTAAAATAGGACATCAAAGAGGACCTGCGTGAAATTAAATGACCATTAACTCAACCGCTCTCTGGGCCAACTTTGCCCAAGAACTAATTTGAATGGCCATTAAAAATATAGATGCACATGTGTGATAACAGAGCTTTCCCCTCCTTCTCTAGTGACTCCATGGTATTGGTACAATAGTTAACGTTCTGATTTTTAGTCCCAGGGACCATAGTTCGATTCTCGCTCTAGCAAAATTGTTACTTAGGCCTTCATTACAATCGTGTTAAGAAAGAAAAAAATATGAATGAAAGAAAGACAGAAAGTAAGAAAAATAAGAAAAAAACAAGACATAAAGGTAGTAAAATCTTGAGGGGGAAAAAGCTGGCATCAATATACTGTATTAAACTTGAAAAATACTCTTAGTTATTATCATCGTCATAATATATGTTTACATTCAGCATTTTGAGGCAGATGTAATAATGTGATGATAAATCAACGTCATATCACACACTCATTCCTTATGTGGGGCCTTTCACCTGCCCTAGCATAAACACGGAATAAAAAAAAAAGAACGCAATTGAACTTAATTCTGGAAAATTTTCAATAAAAAAGAAACGAAGATATGGATAACAACACATGAAAGTCAAATAAATGATCAGAAATTATAAGATGCCAGCAACATGGAATAAAATGCAATTTCTGGATTTAATAAAAATAATTTTTCAAGTTCAGTGAATCGTGAAATGCGAATAGTGTTTCACTCACGACTGCCAAAAAATGACAAAATATCAATATGGAAAAATAACAAGCAATTGTGAATGGTTGAACTCACATATATCAAATTATGAACAGCTGCAAGATTGCCTTAAGTTTGCTTAATACAGTAAAACCTTATAATTGATACAACAGGGAATTATTACAAATGTTTTCCTGGTATTGAAAGAATTGTGGCCTAATTATGGAATGTATTACATAAGGTCATTATGTTAAGTACTTTATGGTAATAAAATTATTTTATTACATTGGTTTATTTTTTTTTCAAACTCAGAGAGGTGATCATAAAAGAGGTGGTTTTAATGTTGGGTGGTTTTAATATTGGGTGGTTTTGATATTGGGTGGTTTTAATGTTGGGTGGTTTTAATATTGGGTGGTTTTAATATTGGGTGGTTTTAATGTTGGGTGGTTTTAATGTTGGGTGGTTTTAATGTTGGGTGGTTTTAATATTGGGTGGTTTTAATATTGGGTGGTTTTAATGTTTGGTGGTTTTTATGTTGGGTGGTTTTAATATTGGGTGGTTTTAATGTTGGGTGGTTTTAATGTTGGGTGGTTTTAATGTTGGGTGGTTTTAATATTGGGTGGTTTTAATATTGGGTGGTTTTAATATTGGGTGGTTTTAATGTTTGGTGGTTTTAATGTTGGGTGGTTTTTAAGTTGGGGTGTTTACTGTATTTATGAAATTCTGGCAAATATAGGACGTCAACACCCAGTGTCTTTGGCAAATACCTAGGGTGTACTCCAAAGAAATTCTATCAGTACTTTTGGCAAATTTATATTATGTTATGCATTACTGAACAATATAATTGTTTCTCGTTACAATGATTACCTACTTGGCACTGTATTAAACGTATCAACGAACTAGAAAATAAAAAGGAATAAAACAAAACCTGTGTAATCTACGGATAAGAATATCAGGTGCATTACATTATACGTTGCATTTTTCAACAATATCATCACACACGTTTTATGGGATGAGGAAAACTTATATTTTCCAGGGTGAAGCGGAGGTTAGCATAACATTTCGAATCTCACCGAAATCTGTCTTGGACGACACACTATCTTATAATATTTACCCCAACCAACATACTTAGCAGCTGTCCAATATACCCTGCTGCCGTACAACATGCACCTAGCTCAACTCACCCATTGGTCCCCCACAGATTACCTGTTTCTGAAGGTACAATGTTTCATCCAAGTTCAAATTCAAATTCATTTACCATTTGCATAACACTGATTACTCCCTGGACATTTTCGATCTGTGGTCATCATTGACTGAGGGCCATGCTTGCTTGGCTAGCCTGTGGTCCAGTGTTTGGAAAAAACTCCCTTAGACATTAAGTGTTCTAAATCAATATACATCAATTCTAAAGACTTTTGAAGAGCCATTTATTTGAGAATCAGTTTTTTTATTTTTGATAACTTAATGCTATTTTCGCATTTAATTTTCTATTTGTAATTTAAATATTTGTTGTGAAGTGCCTTTGCATGGCTACATAAAGGGGCACTAATAAATTATAAGAAACAAACAAACAATAGCAACATCACTATACCTACTACTACCACTACTACTACTACTACTACTACTACTACTACTTCCACTAATAGCAAAAATGCCAGGTATCACGAGAAAGCTGAAATTCTGGAGATTTGGCTTAAGGGGTCACACTTCTTGAAGCGGGCAGATAAGGGCTTATGTTTGCTTGTTTCTATGGCAACCTACTAGAAAATTTACACTATTATAAAAATTACATTTTGAGGCATATCTAGCAAACTTCTCCTGAGCTAGATGGAAATTAACACTTGTGGTTGCATGACACCATCAGACATCTGTACATAGACCACAGAATCATGTAAATCAGTCTTATTTGCCAAATAAGGAATGTGAATATGTCAATTGCTCAAGATTTACAACAGTATGATCTTTTCGATATTACCATTTCATGCAAATTATATAAGCATTGGAAGGTATCTGGAATTGTCTGTTTTGTATTTTTGTATTATTAGAATACTGAAATGGGACATCATCTCAAAACTTCCTGACTATTAAGAACACTTCACTATTAAGATCATCTCACCATTAAGACAACCTCGCCGTTAAGACCACAAGAAAATGACCACAAATGCATGTGTATAAGAACACTGAAATGTGGACCAAGGGTGGGCTCAATTTTGGAGGAGGTAGCGGCGAGGGTTGTAGTTCCTTCCCAACTTCTCCCAGTTTGGAAAAAAACTCCATGAATCTATTGACCAGCTGCCAGAGGCAAACATAATGATGATTGATGAGAAGGTATAGAGTTCAACTCATTGTTTGACATCACCATATGGGTGGTTCCTTTACTTTACCAGCATAGACAACTAGTACAAGGCAGCACCGATTTAATATATCTTGCAATAGGGTCTTTCACTGAGCAGCCCTGAATTCAGCTAGACATAAGTCTTTCTTCTCCTCTGATTACTCATTTTGCTTTTCAGACATAGTAGGTCATAACTAACTGATCCATAAATATAATTTTCTCGGGGCAAATAACAAAAATCAACTACATTGTCAGATGTCAAATATACATTAAATGCCCTAAAAATACTGCTGCTAGGATGCACTCTGCTTAGTTATGGCGGGAAATTTTTCAGCCAATAGAATTGCAGTATTTCGTCGTAGCCACCTGGTGGAAATGTCGAGAAAATTGCACGAACATCCACTATGAGATGTAGCTCGTGAACAGTGATCTTAAATCGAACCTAGGACCAATGGAGCTAGCCAGGGCATTTACCACTGGACCACTAACCTACTCATATACGTATTGCAATCAAGCAAATCCAAACAACCAACCAATACAATAAAATCAAATGACAAAATTATAGTCACCTTAAATTACGCCGCCTTGTCACAATTCCACAGCCATGGTAATGCCTTCAGTTTTCACCATTCATCAACCTGAAATATACAGTAGAGAATGTCAGAGTAATTACACTCACACTCAGTATCCAACAAACTTTAGTATATGATTGATCAACAATAGTACCCACAAAAGCTGAGTAATTGTACATCCTCCTCTCACAAGAAAATAAATGTAAATGTTTTGAATTTACAGTCCGCTAGCATCTGGTACATGTGACCGTAAACTTTACATTTGCATCCTCAGCAGGCCGATCCGAAGGTTTCCCACGTCATTTGCAAATGTTCAGCCGTCAAGTTGAAGGCTGAACAGTTGCGGATGGTGTTCGCTGCTGCGAGGCTTAAGAGCTCACACCAGTGCCATCACTATATATTTGCCTGGCCCCCATTACACTTGATTACTTAATATGGTTATGCAAGTAATTATATCAAGCTAAATGAACTTGTTGAACATTGGCATGTTTAAAAAGGTGTTGTTATTTTCGTAGGGGGGGGGGGGGGCTTTTAGCCTGCTATTGTATGTTAACTACAAATGGTCTCAAAGGTGCATTGTTAGTACAAAAAGTCATTTTGGTTTTTTCCTGAATATGTTTCAGTTTTTGTTTTGAACTAAGTGTGATCGTTTCCGCATTGTTTTTTTTTTTGGTCAATGGTCATATTAAGAAAGTGAAGAAAGCTTCACCCGGTTTTGATTAAAGCATGCATATTGATGATAGCACTAAATAAAGCGGCATTTCCAGGAGATGTCAGTTCATGGTTGGTGTACTTACTTTCAAGAGCAACAGGAGAACGTATGTTGTACTCCAATAGAGTGCAATTCTACCTCAATGTCACAAATTATGTCAGTTCAGGTCACATCGTGAGGTTGTGAGCACCAATATTACATATTGAAGACCTTGACATGTTCCCAGCGGAAAATATTTGACAGCCAAAGTGTATGACAAGGAGAAGCTATTAGCCCTTATGTATGCAGGCACTCAAAACTCACAGTTCTTCGAATTGCATCAAAATGTGCATTAAGGTGGAAATCGACCATAAGACCACCTCGTTATCCAGATAAATTCGCAATTAAAAGCCACCAATTTTGGCTTCAGTAGATCCAAGCCAATATAATGCCTCACTATTAAGACCATCTCAATATTAGGATCACCAAATTCAGAACCAAATGTGGCCTTTATGGCGATGTTTCACTGTCATAATTGAACTTTACTTTTTACTAGTGATCTTAACAGCGAGGTTATGGTAAGAATGACGTTGCAAGAAATTGTGGTTCTAATTTTGAGGTGCTCTCAATAATGAAGTTAGTCAATGGAGGGTCAAATGTTAAATTTACACTGTACAGTGAAACCTCACAATTAAGACCACCTGGCAATTAAAACCACTTGTTGAGTCTTAAACCTGATCATTAAATCAGATGAAAAACAAGTCCTATTAATGTCATATCCATTACTGCCTATGGTGGTGCATTGAAAAGTTGCACACTATTTCGAAGAATCTTCAGCTATCCTGCATGAATATTCATAACTTAGATCCAGACTTTCTTTTAAAAATGATATGACATCCCCCGAAGACAAATATCTTCAGAAAAGTATGCTCATTATCTTAATGACTTAGACTAAAGATTAATTAGTCTCTTGCCTAAATATTTATAGTGCAATTAAAAATCCATTTGTCAGCCTGGATTTGATTTTCATGCAGATGTGGTCCAGCAACTACTTTGATTTACTTCAGGAACTTGGGTTCATAAATATTTCATTTGGAGGAGGAAAAACTTCAGGAATACTGACAGAACCTTAATGGAACAAGTGTGCAGTCTTTATTGATTAAAGCTTTCTTCAATTTGTGGGTGGGATGTTTTCGTCAGAGTAACGTTGATACTGACCAGGATAGTGGCAAGAATTTGCCTTAGAGGGCTGCGCTTTCCATGGACTGATTCATCAGTCCCTACATGTAGATGTAGGGACTGATTTCAAACCATAGGTTCTTTCAGCCAAAAAGGCATTTTCAAAAAGTCCCTTTGTCAAAAATGGCGATTTTAAGAATAAAACAAATTTTCGGACACAATCTGCTCAGTCAAAACTGTAGGCAATATATTTTGCTATGTCCATGTGATGGCCACTAAGCTGGCTTAATAACCACAAAATTCTACGAAGATTGCGATGAAATCCCACTTAAAAAGTTGTTATGGTCAAGCTGTCCTAAAAAATATACACAGAATAATGAATTGGCGCCTATGACATCACAAGACATTTCTCATGATTAGACAAGATTTTGCATCACAAAGCCACTGTAAACACATCCTAATGTGTTCTTACTTGAAAATGACATCTTCTAAACACATTAACATACCTTGAAATGCAATAATTATCCATTTTTAAGTTGCGATCGGTCGCGTTCCATCTTGTTTACTTGTTCATGACGCAATGTCGTGGATATTAGAGATTACAAAAGTTAGAAATCATTGAAGATGCATAAGAAAAATAGGTTTGTGCTAAAAACAGTTCTTAAAAAGCTGATTGCTGTTCTTCAAGATTGTGTTTGTCGTAAAGAATGGCAAATGATATTTTTTTGCTAAATTGTCAGAGATTATATCTACACAGAGGGCGCTGCAGTGACGTGACAGGTGCGCCACCACACATACAATAAATATCCTGAAATATACGATTTTAGCTCTTAAATGTGTAAAGTAGCTCTAATATAGTGGATTTATTTTATTGTAACAATTCTAGATCAAAACAAACGAAAATAGGTCCGTTTCTTAAAAAAACAACAGCCGTCAAGTTTGTTTTTATCTTAGACGAATTGTGTGTGGATGATTTGTACGACGTCAGAAAATCACGGATTTTGTTAGGCCTGAGTTTGTAATATAATTAAACTTTTCTCGGCTTCTACTAGTCATATCTTCACTACATTTGGTTTGTAAGTTGCGCTTTTGTATTGCGGTTCTAATGGTGTGCCATTTATTGCTATACTCCCAAAACTGTACAAAGCGCAAGTTAAAACAGTTTTGGCAGGATTTCCCTATGTTGTGAAACCGCGCTACGCTTTCCATATCTAGCTATCTATCTATCTAGCTATCTAGCTATCTAGCTATCTATCCATCCATCTGTCTATATATCTATTTATCTATTTATCTATCTATCTATCTACCTATCTATCTATCTAGCTATCCAGCTATCGATCCATCTAGAACCCTTTAGACATTAAGATACTTATCATTTTTATCATCAATTTTCAAGTATGTATTTCTATGCTTTTTCTCTAATGTGTTATTTGGGACCATTACAAGCACCAACATGTGACATCAGTTGCACAAGCCACAGGGAAACACCTTGCTAAGACCACCTCACTTTAAGACTACCTCACTAGTAAGACCACCAAAGACCTGCAAGTTCTGGTCTAACTGTTTGCTTGCTATTTTTCTTCGGCAGATTTCCCAGACTCGGAAACTCTAGAGGGCGTCATATGATCAAAGTCTCCTATCAAATTAGCTATAAGGCAGTCCTCAACCAATGGGAGTTCTGGATTCGCATGACGTCCTATGGGATTCAGCTTCCAAGTCTATGAGGTTGGTTTCCAAGTCTATGAAATTGGCTGTACACAATAAGCAATAGTTATGCTCTACCATTAAACCTCTCTGTGGTTCATAGAGGGATATAAATTGTATAACCAACGATATTTATTGTTTAACCAACGAAAATGTTAGTTCCCAATAAGCAATAGTTATACTCAACTTCCATAATACCTCTCTGTTGTTCTTTTAGGAATATTTATTATATAACCAATGATATATATATTGTATAACCAACGAAAATGTTAATTCTCCCCCTACGTCATCACCACTCTAACAAATTAGTAAATATGCTTAATGGAGTATAAGTTAGTTATACGTGGCCAAATGTGCCATGTGCGATTTCCATGAGAAGGATAACCACATGGAAAACGCATGGTTTTTAGCTAATTATTATAAGGCAAAAACCATGCGTTTATCCAAACGCATGGTAAACGCACATGGCACAATTGGCCATGTATTACTAAACAATAAAAAGATACAACACTACAGTTATTTCAAACATTAAAAGAATGGTGACAAGAAAAAAACTGAAAAAATTTAGGAAATATCAGACATTGTAAAACAATGACTATATCTTGCTATGTTGCAATATGTGGAACATATACACAGTAGGAGGTCATTTATATAGCCCAAGCTATTTGCTAATATCCACTATCACCAGCGACAAATCCACTTACTGCTTTTGCTAGATAATTGCTCAGAAACCTGAGGAAGTATCATAGGAGTTGGGTGGCCAGTATATTAACCAGCAGTATGGGGTCTTTCCATTACGTTCATATCTTGTTGCTTGGAAAAATCCCATATCAATGTCACGATAATTGTTCAAAGCGCATTAAGTAGTCCTATACATGACAGGGGGTATTGAATGTTGGAGATAGCCAAGAAAAGCCTGGTCCTCATCGGCATCCGAGGAGAGCTTGCCATGTGACAACATCTAGGGGAGCGTTTTGTATTTCATATAAATGATAAATTATTATCTTATTTCTACTTAAAATGAATCAAAGGAAAGTTTGTTACTATATTTCACCTTCGCTAATACAAGATTAATTTCTGAGTAGCAGGGAAAGAGCTTAAACCTTTTATCTGATCTTTAACTTGAATAATTTCGTCTCATAAAATCTTCTATGCTGATCCAACAACCTCTGCCTCTTTTTGAAATGTTTTGATTACTGGATGACATAGTCATCGCTGATAGAGATCTAATTACTATTTTTCAATGATGTGAAAGTGTGATAGTAGCACTGTAGCTTGTATACTGTCTGCAGGCCGTAGTTATTCAACCAGGTGAAAATACTGCGAAAAATAACGGCGCTGATGCCAGGCTATGTTGGAGAGGGGGATATGGGGGACCAGAACCCTCTCCTCAACCATTTATAACGAGAGTGGGGGGCCACCAGTTGCTGGTTTGGCCCCTCCACTTGACCATTCGGACTCTGGACTCTGCATGTTCATCAAAACAGTTTGTTATATCTGATTTATCATAGGCATATATGTCGTGTCATGTTTAGGCACTCCTAGTCATAGGTTTTTGTTTATCAGTGCTAGTCAGAGCATGGAGTCATTCCAATTCTATTTTGTTAATCAAAAATATTGTACTGTCTGCATGGTTAATCTGAAATCTCAGTTCCTAAGCTTTAATATATAGAAAAACAGTCTTTGAAAAATTAAAAGCAGTATGTCTCCATAACATAACGAACTAAGTATATTCACATTATGTGTTCTTCATAATTTTTTTATCATAATTTTGATTATTCTCCATGTTAAATGAAATCATGAACTAATAATCTTGAACAACTTATTGTGAAAATTAATTTTAATGTGACACATTTTCTACACTCACGAGTTTGATTGACATAGAATTTGACATTTTAATATAATGGTCACATAATCATGGGTACAGCACACAGATTGTCAATAAAATGGTCAGAAAGAAAAGTTATTATATTTGTTATGAGACTTATGGTTTATTCTAAGTGATGTCTCAGACTTTTATGCTTCTTGGCCGTGTCTTTCCTTCCAATGACAAATTGATGAGCACTTGCATAGGATTTCATCCTAAGAGTGACAAAATTTCGGATCATAAGATCAAAAGTCCTGTTCTTGTCCTCTTGATTAATTTCATCAGATATCACTTTATCCCACAGGCTGATGATCCGGGGTGAGGTGATCAACACCTCAAACATCTTTCTGTCTATGTCTTTAGATGGGGTTTTCATAATTTCTTTAGCAATATTTTCCAATCCTACTAGAAACAAGAAAAAGCTGTCAGTCACTCTGATCAAGGCATCTCTGTCAAGGGCGTCAACCATTGCATGGGTGTACTCCAAAAAAGTATTTCTCTCCTCAGCATCGTCATCGTCTACCAAATTATCACACACATATGCAATGCTTTGATCCTGTTTTCTTGTTTTTCTCACTATGTAACCTGCTACATAGCGAATGACTTGCATTTCACTGTTGCTGATTTGTGAAATATTTATGTCCTCAAAGTTTGGTTCTATGATGTGAGCTGACTTCCTCTTTCTTAGAGTGATTTTTAAAAGGCTTTCCATCAGTAACCAAGCTATGAAGTTTATTTTCTGCACGTGCAAGCCACAGGCATCCGCTAATTCCCTTCAGTCAGTTGCAAATTCTCGACTTGCTACGGTTCTTTGGAAAGAAGCGCACATGTTATTCAAGACGGCGTTTGTAGGTTTTTGGTTCGCATCGAAGGCAATACTGTGAATAGCAGTTACTAGGCGTTTTCCGCACTGGATATTTTGAGGTTGTTGTTTTTCAATGCTATTTAACAAAAGTCGTACTTCATCCTTTCCTTGCGAGCTGACATTCATAAAATCATCTTGGAATAATTCCATGAGCCCAGTTTTAAGCACTTCCAACCAATCTGCAAAAGAAAATGACAAAAATTAAGTGAATATTACTCTATTAAAAAGACATGCACAATATGATGAGATGAAGTGGCACACATGTCAACAATGTTATTATAATTAACTGATCATAAACATGTCACTTTTATTCATATATATAAATATTAAGTTGCTCAATTGCTCCATTTACCAGAAATAATTCGTGGGGTTTCAGCCCTCCCCTTATTTTCCTGAATCTGCCCCTGATTCAGCAGCTTATAATACATTGGAGATTGCAGCATGATCATGGATGCTATGTTCACTATAAAGTGTACATATGGGCAATTATAATCTCTATTATGTAAAACACTTACCTTCGAGTTCTTGGTTAGCCATATTCAACATATATGACGATGTTAACAAGTATTTTCAACTTCTTCTTCTCCCACGTGTGTTGTAAACTTGATGATAAACAACGCTTGGCCGAGAATTAACGAGCACACCCGATCTACAACGAATGCTGCTCGGCTACCTTCGTGTCTAAAAATAGCAGCAGCGATGATGCACGACGCTGAGTGGCCACTAGGCGGCGCCACGTGCGTTTTATGACACCCATGTGTTCTAGGCTAACTAAAAAGTCATCGCAGCACTGATTCAACCTTTGATCACTTAGTGTCTTCTCCTTCTCTAGTGACTCCATGGTCAGAGGAATTATGCCTGAGCTTGGGCCAGCATGCTACTTAGGAGTAACTGACTTAGCTGAGATTTGAGCTTGGGCCAACCTCAGAAATTTCATTTAAGTTAACATTTATTATATTCATTTGTATGAGATTGTCATGTGAACATTTTATTTATTGATCATAAGGTAATAAATGTTATCTGCCCAAATCGCTTGTCTGTTGTACCTGGGGTGATGCACGAGATAAAACCCCAACATTCTGATAATTGACAGCAATGTATCGATAATAACACACACGAAGAAGGTCAAATATAATTTTTAATCTTATTCATTTATCATTTTTCATTTATCATCTCTTATTTAATAAACTTTAGCATTTTGTTTTTCATTTTGTTGCCTATCAAGTTCCTTATTACAGTTATTGGTTGCAGAAATGGGTCCGACTCTATAAGGAATTGCAGGGAATTTTCCAGCTGAGTTTGGGGGTCAGCTCTTTTTGTGAAAACACTCCCATGCCATCTTTAACATTCACAGACAAGTTCAGTGGAATTCCACCTAGCTGCACTTCATTGTTAATAAGTTATTTAATTAATGATGCAGAACTTTTTGCATTCTGGGCTTGAATTTTAAGCTGAAATTTCATTGCCTTAAGGCCTAGTGCAAAAATAATATATCCAAAGTGTGACATAACCAAAGTGCTTCATAAAAACTCACAACCTTCTTAATAACTGCAATTTTCATATTAATACTATTCTAAGTAAAAAAAAATTCACCATTCCTTTTATCTGCTACAGGTTAATGCTCATGAATCTATTTTATTTTATAAAAATTGTACATAATTCAACAATCATTTAATATCCCCCTTCTGGAAGTCGCAAATTCATTTTATCATTGTTGAGTAATGAATGGTGCATAACGCTCGGGACAAAATAATATTCCCTCTAATTCATTTATACCAGTGGCACAAAGAAGAGCTAAATTAAAATATGAGCAAAAGATATTTTCACAACTATTATTGCTATCTTTCAGCAAAATTTCAGCAATCTATATGCTACATAAGTTGCATAATTTCTTTGCTAAAAATTAAATATGGATTATTTTTTGTTAAATGTTTAGTATGGAGTCTCTTTTGTGAGATGAACAGTGAACAGGCAGAGCAAAGGATAAATACAAAATGTCAGTTATATAATTATATTCAACCAACTTCCAAAATATCACACTAAAAAAAAGGTCATTCTTCTGTTGTTCATTTTGTTATAAAATCAGAACGGCTGAATGGATTTGCCTCAAATTTTCAGAAAATGCTCACAATATCTACCAAATATGAGCTAAATATAAATAACTGTAGAATTAGTAGTACAGTTGTATTAATGTGAGACTAAATATGACATCAAAGGCTTCATTATTTGTGCACTAGGCCCTAAGAGGTAATTCAAGAGAGTTAATGAGAGGTTGACCACGATTCTGATAACATCAGAAAACAATATGTAAAATAAATAAATATGTAAAATTAATAACTGGTCACTATAACCTCGAAAATACTGAATATTGCATCTCTTAATTTCTTGGAAACTAATCACGATTCTCATTTGATTAATTCACTACCAAATTCAGTACCCCAATTATGATCATTTGGCTGGCGAATTAACATTGAAATCCAAGAGGTGCAGTTTAAAGGGAAGATTCCCTTGAACATGGAGTGATTAGTGGACAATATGGACAAAGGCAGCAAATCACGCATGCCCCACCCCCCACCCAGAAATATTCCCCCCCCCCCGGAAGTACACCCCTCCCCACTCATCAAAAGATTTTCTTCATTGGATCAAAAAGAGCAATGAACTAAAAGACACTTAAACTTTTCATATTTGGACTTTGGTATTATTTTTCTGATATTTTAGATTTTGTTATTTCCGATATTTCCTTTGTAAACTTAAAGAGTCATACAGAAGTGTTTACGCTTTTAAACAACGACTTTAAATAAACCTTTGGATACATACATACATATAATAATGGTGTTCGCTTGCATGATCTGTCCTGCCTTATTTCCTGGCAAGGGATTTTTTAAAAAGGATACTTGGCGTATTCATCCAAATGACAGGGATATTGATGAAGACCGTAATTTATAGGACAGGAATACAGAGAAAAAGTAGTTGAAATGCAACGACAAGAATTCATTTAGAAAAATAAACATATTGTGATATATCTATGCTCAGTTTTTACTTACGGTTACACCGCATCGTATCATATTATCATATCGCAGTGTTCAATATCATACCATATTTTACTATCAAATCATGCCGTATCATATCATTGACATTTTTATCCGCTTATGTATTTTTCTTAAAATTGAACCTTTATCACTTTATTTATTGTAATTTCCGATTTCTCAGCATTTTATTTGCAACACCTGACATGTTTTTCTCCATCTTATGGATGTAATCTGATCAGCTGGTTTTCTTAATCATCAAATGCTCTTTTTTTCAGCTCTGGCCTTGTTGGTGTTTTGTTCAAGGCTCTGCAATCTTGTTGCATGGTTTTGTTCAAAGGGCATATGAGACAAGACGGAGGAGGTGAGATAAGATTCGAAGAGACGAGTTGATAAGAGATGATGTCAGGTGAGGTGAGAGGATGAGGTGAGGTGTGGGAGATAAAAAAGAAATGAGACAGGTGAGGTCAAGTAAGGTGAGATTAAGTGATGCAATTTCATGCCAGATGCTAAAGTGATCATAAGGTGAGAGGAGATTTATTTATCTATTTATAAAATATATCTAAAAACAGGGTAAACATATACAGTTCGAAAATATACTGTTTTACAATATGGCCCTGGAGATGAAATTAATAGAGGTGGGATGAGATAAAGTTGGCTGAGGATTTATTAGATGATGCAAGACCTGCTGAAGTGAGGTGAGGGAAGATGAAGTGAGATGATTAACTGAAGTGAGGTTAGGAGAGATGGAGTGAAATGAGGTATAAAGTTAGGTCAGATGATGAAATGAAATGGGGTTAAATAAGGCAGGTTAGACAAAGTGAGGTGAAGTTAGATTATTTAAGATGAGATACAGTATGACTCATATGGAATTGTCCATGTATCGCCGACTTTCGGCGAGACACGGAATGTCACGGATTATAACGGGGCGTTGCGCTTACCCCCCATGGGATGCCTAATTGCTTTACGGGGCCTTTCTCCGACTTTTGCCGACCTGCGGGGACTGTCGGGGATATACCCCAACATTTCTTTTATCCCTTTTAACCCCATCAAAACCTTGGGCCCTTTAAGAGCAGGTGTTAGATATCATGGGGGTATATAGATATCATCGGCCTTTAATTGCGCAGAGGGGGTTGAAACTTACACCCCTGCAACCCTTTCATCACAGCATCACAGCATGGAGACAAGAGTAGAAAACCCCCTTTTAAGAGTTAAATTCCTCTCCACTAGAGGATTATTTTGGCTTTTTCCCGTGAAAAGATGATTATTCTGAGCCAAAATGCACACTTATTTAGCTAAAAATTTGCATTTAAATGAGCAAAAACAGTTGTTGTTTAGCAGAATTCACAGATTTTTTCATCTTTTTAGGTATGAATAAGTGTAAATGTCACATAAATCAACAATCAATTACAGCAAATAGTGTAAAAATTATGGCTAGCATACATGTCAATCCCTGGTTTAAATAAAAACCCTGACTTTATGCATGTACAATGTATGCATGCACCTATGTATACATGTATATAGATAATAATATTATTGCAAAGGAAAGGGCTTAATTCTTACACTTCCATGATATATTAAGCAGTTTGGTAATGCTTACCACACTGAAATTTATATAAAAAATACATGTATACTGTTTCCATCACAATTAAACCTGGTGATTTAATCTTTTAACATTGTATATGATTTACTATATTTCCGAATTTTAATGATCAAGATTTCAAATTATTAAAACCTTGTATTATCTCTGATTTAAGCGGAATGTATCATAACATTTTAGGATATATTAAACTTCGAGGGTTTTCAATGCAAGGTCACTGCAACAAGGGTGTATAATCACCCTGTCAGTGCCACAGTGAGGTATGTGATGGTCATTTAGGGGGTGATTTGTGGTCATAAAAGGGGTGATAAACAAGATAACATGAAATTTCACGTGCCGGTTTCCACTCCTTCTACTCTTGTCTCCATGATCACGGCCCTTGATTGTTCATAGTAAGATCAAAGGGTGCTGTTTCTACTATTCTTGAGTCACAACAATAATTTTTCTCCCTCTTCATTTGATGTAAGTGACACTATTTGTATTGGGTAGCTTTTATCTTCTGGATTAAGACCATGTAAATTTCATTGCAATGTGATCAGTAGATCCTGAGATATCCATATTTTCAATAAATTTAAATACATTTAACTGCATCTTTACCTTGTTCAAGCAAGATTATATGAAGTGATAACTGCGTTATTATTATTTAGAAATACATAGTTTAAACTATCATGCGATGTTTGTGTGATTGAATAAAGTTATGTTATCTTGAACAATCACAATATAAATACAATCTCACCAATAAAACCACTATCAAGACCACCTCTCTATTAACACCGTGTCACAATAGCTCCCAATTATCCACTGTTCAATCAAGACTACTGAACAGATATATTAAAACCACTAATAACATCTCCTCACAATTAAGACCACACAATTTCGGAACTGTCAGCATTGTTATTTATGAAGGCTACTTTGACTTTTTGTATTAGATAGACAGACAGACAGACCAACAGACAGACCAACAGACAGCGCGACAGACAGACAGATAGATAGATACATAGATAGATAGATAGATACATAGATACATAGATACATAGATAGATAGATAGATAGATAGATACATAGATAGATAGATAGACAGATAGATAGATCATGTAGATAGATAGATAGAAAAAACTTCATCATAACTATGGTTGCTATGGCAACAGCAAAGACAGAGATCAGAGATAGAGAGGAGTAATAGCCTGACTAATAATTTTGTGACTGACCAGCGACCAATGGAGTCTCTTAATTGTGACTCCATGAACTGACTATATACGTGATATACTGACTATATACAGCCTAAATGAATGAATGAATGATTGAATGATTGAATGAATGAATGATTGAATAAATGAATGAATGAATGAGTAATACAGACTCCATTTAATATAAACAGCATTTGACAAACAATTGACACCTGTTTCCTGCATAAAATCAATCAATCAATCAATCAATCAATCAAAAACATTCAGGCAAGAGACCTACATTATTTTTCAAGTGAACTATAGATGAACAAGCAGCCAACTTGCTGTGACCTATGACACACTATATTATTTCAGACAAAAAAAAAAAGTTTTTCTGATTCTCCTACTTGGTTGTCTTCATTTGAGATTCAGTGATACAATATGGCTGATTACTATAATCCCCATGGCATCCATCTAATGGTAAATCCATGAGTACTAGTTTTGTTTACAAGGAAAAATGAGGTCAATCCTGACCAAACAACTGCTGAGTGCAAAATGACCTAGAAATAGTTTGCCCTAATCAGGTCACCCTTTCTTTAACACCCTATGCCCACCCCATGCCCTTCCCTGATACTGGCCCACCCTCTACCATAATGACCTACTAGCTCCATAGTATTGACTGCACCAAAGCCCTTATCTAGTCAGTTAGTCAGTCAGTCAGTCAGTCAGTCAGTCAGTAATTGACTGCACCAAAGCTTGTTTAAAATTCTTTGCTAGCATTATTAATACAGCAGTCAGTCAGTCAGTCAGTCAGTCAGTCGGCGTTATAATATAGCTCTACTTATTTAATTTAACTGTTAACTTTTTTGCCATTTATTATTTTGTCATGCTGACACATGTATCAATTTGATATTTTTCTGTCAATAAAAGTCTATAAAAATCTATATATAATATTAAACAATAATTCAGGAATGTGAACCAACTTTTTTAAGGATTATTTTTGAATTATTTAAATGCAATAAAATGTGTTTAATGTGAAATTCAGGGTGAAAAGGAATAAATACTGACAAATGAGAATGCAGCAATATACATTGTATGTGACCTACAACTCAATAAGGTCACACATTTTCTGTTTTCTCTTGCCTATAACTGAAAGATTTAATTTATCAATGAAAGAAAGGCATTAATATAGTTATTTAATACTAGGCTAATGTGTGATATAAAGTAATAGATCGCCACAATAATATGTTTGTAGAGTATTTAACAATATATATATATCCCTTTTGTTTTTATATATCTCTGTTTCTACAAAACATAATGCAATAAAATTTATACGCTCTTGATCAAGAAAATTAAGTCAACGCAACAAGCACTGAGTCATTGTTGGTATTTATATAGAAAATTGGAAAATGAATGTAAGACTCAGTCTAAGAAACTGAGCATGCCTATGACCACCATAGGGGGGGGGGGGGGTTACTGGTCAAATTGCTTGGCCCAGAGAGCGCATGAATTTCTTTTAAACGTTAAAAATAAACTACACTTAACTTTAAAATATTGTACACTAGACCTACTTATGGACTCTGGAGGTCACTTAAACTTTAGTCTTTTCTTAGTTCTGAAACTTTTGTTAGTTTATCTTTGTATTGCTTTTAGCTTGCACATTATAAGGTTCTATGCACTTTATATTTTATTGTGTTGTGTGACTTAATATCTGTATTGATAATCTTTAAAGATGCACATGTGTTTATGCGTTTTTGGGGCCTTATCTATTTAATTGGCGTCCCTTGGCCTGGGGTCAGCTCACCCCCTCTCTGCTCAGTGCATTGTCAACAGCGGCAGCATCTCAAAACATTCACCCCCTTCCATACCATTACACAGATTTACTTTAAATGTATCTACAGTGTTCTTAATGATTACCTTTTATTTGTTTGCCTTGGTTAAATGAAAGCCTCAATTAAGAAAAAAAAAGAAAAGAAGGCCGTTCGTACTGATCGAGCCAACCTTTAAATATATTCAATAAATAAACATATAACAAACATAATGCCTAGTATGTTTTTATCACTGTTAATAATCCAATTTCTCATGACTACACAACAGATCATGTTAGACAAAATAAGAAGGCTGAATTATGATTTCAAATCTCTGTATCTTCTGAATGTAAGTAGTCTAAAGCAGTGTAATAAAATTTCTGTGCTTTATAACAGAACTCCAATAATGTAAAATAAACCCTTGAAATTTGTAAAGTCATGGAGTCATGCATTTTACCCCTGCATTTAAAGTTATCCGAATGTAATAAAATGAAAATCTGACACAGATTAGAAACACATGTGGCTGATAAGGGAAAAGGGCTGCTGACCAGCCTCCACAGCAGCCCACCATCGTCATATCCGTGACAAGGGGCAAGGAGGCGCGACGAGCCGCTACAGGCCGACACCATCCGCCAATCAATTATAGCCAATTAGTTAGGAATGTCTATCAGCTTTGCGGGGCCTTTCGCCGTGTGTTGGGGCGTTTTGGGGTGATGTCGGCGAAATATGGACAATTCCATATGAGTCATACTGTAAGGTGTGGGGAGGTGAAGTGAGATGAGGGAGCTGAGATGAGATAAAGAAGCATTCGAGATCAGATAGACTGTAATGAGAGACTGTGTGAGGTTGGGTGACTTCAAATGAGGTGCAATGGGGTGAGGGAGAGAAGAGGTAAGGTGAAATGAGTTGAGAGATAAGGTGAGGTGTGATGAGGGTAGACTGAGATAGAGGAGATGAGAAAAGGTGACATTGTAAAATGTACTGAAATCTGTATCTAGACCACACATCTCACTACTTAAACCACATCGAAAAATCTCAATTTTTGGACAAAATTGCATATCGGTCGTTGTATTTTATCTCATTCAACCCACCTAACCATCAAGACGAGATACAAAATTAATGAAACAGAAGATATCTGAGTAATCTTAATTCCGATATAAGGGGTCAATTTATAAATGCCACGTGGTAACCCCTTATCGATGTTTTGCTTAATGTCTGCCTTCTGCTGCTGGGAGAGAGATGTGAGCGTGCAATTCCATCCAAATTCTGTTTCAATGTGATAACTACTTCCCTCGGGGCATCCATAATGAAGAAATGAAAATTCTGTCGAGATAAGACATTTTAAATAATTTGAAATTCAACGCTGTCACTACACCAGCTCTGTCATCCAACTGGGTCTCGCAGCTAAGTAGCCCAGTGATTATCGTATTGGCCAGATACAGTAAATGTCTGTAGAGTTCGAATCCAGACTTTCACATTATTCGTGAGCTATATATCTCAGCTGGATGTCAATTGCATGAGATGTTAAACTGGTGGTGCCTTGTACTCAGTGTCTATGCTGAGGCAAGTGACAGACCTTACCCATGGGCTGGAAGTGTAACATTGCATTGCCTCCACGCCTTATCATCTCATCATTGTGTCTGCCTCTGGCAACTGGTCATGCATGCTGAATAAGACTAGTAACATTGTGACAATACAATAGAACTCAATACAATACAAAATATAATGACCTTGACCACAAAATATAATTTAGAAAATATTTATGAGCTTGAAGTTGGGTTTAAATTATTAGAAAAACAATATAGCGTCGGCCTCCTGATGAAACCTGCTATCTCCAATTTTGCCCAAAATGAGATATTTGTTTGTAGCCCTTAGTTTTGAATACGCCCATGTTCTCATTAAAAAATATCACGTGATTTCTATTATTAATGAGGGCCAAAAGCAGGTTTAAAATTCTGCTATGTCCAAACTGCTCAAAGCTATCCTAATAAAACCTGCTATGTCCCTACAGCTATTATTGTGATTCCAGTCTCAGAGTATCTTGTCCTGATAAAACCTGCTATGTCCAAATTCACAGCTCTTATTGGTTGGAATCATGACATCATGATAATTTTTCTTAAGCTCACAATCAATGTTTGTGCCAGTGGTGCCTGAAACTGGTAAGTTGTTTATTTTTCATACCTTTTGTTCAAATCTTGGTAAATAGGACGATTGCCACTTAGTGTCTAAAAAGACAAACAGTGACGTCACATTGGGACAATCAGGGCCGGAGGTAGGCCGGAGGTGGGTGTAGGGGGGGGGGGATGACATTGTGTGAATGCGTTTGTGCAGAAAAGTTTTCACAAAGGAATTAAGAAGTCATGAATTATGAAGTACAGTATAACTTGGCTGTAAACACTCAAACAAATAATGGTCTTTTGTACACATTATTTCGAATGTTTCTCTAAAAAACACAACACAGTTACATAACAATACAATAGTAACTGTTCCAAAATTCAATCACAATTCAATCAAAATATAAATAAAATGTACCTTTGTGAAACTGCTCAGCTTTGTACTTACTTCATTAATAGGTAATAATGAAGAAGTTCAGCCGTGGCTGGCAAATTCTTCAAAGAAGTGTGAAAACAAAGCCAAGAGAAGAGGTCTCCAAGGAACAACCAAAAGATGTGAAAACAAAGCCGAGAGAAGAAGTCTCTAATGAACAACCAAGAGGTGTGAATACGAAGTCAAGAGAAGAGGTCTCTAATAAACAACCAAGAGGTGTGAAAACAAAGCCAAGAGAAGAGGTCTCAAAGGAACAACCGAAAGATGTGAAAACAAAGCCGAGAGAAGAGGTCTATAATGAACAACCGAAAGGCGTGAAAACAAAGCCGAGAGAAGAGGCCTCCAAGGAACAACTGAGAGGTCAATGCCTTATATACAAAGTTTTGCTGAGGCCTTTATTTATATCAAAATTATAATAACATTATGATCATAATATAAATAAGAAATAATCAACAGATGATAGAATCCATTATGTGCATGCCGTAAGTAATATTTTCAATTATTATTTTTTCAGAGTCCTCAACTCAGGAAAGTGTAACTGCAGCAGAATTATTTGAAAGCATGTTCACTCAGGATTTCTCTGAGGATGAAATGGAGCCTGACCTTGAGCCCCCTTTGAGTACTTCACTTGCGGAGGAACTTCTTGAAGCGATGGGACTACAGATAGAAGTTGAACAGATGCAAACTAAGGAAAAAGAGATTGAAATTAAAGAAATAGAGATTGAAAGTGAGGAAATACAGATTGAAAGTGAGGAAATACAGATTGAAACTGAGGAAATACAGATTGAAACTGAGGGAGTCCAGATTGAAAAGAAGGGAGTGCAGACTGACACTGAGAAAACTGATGTAGTTGAGGATGATGATCACCAGTTGGACCCAGACTACCTGCCATCTGACCATGAGTCCACTATCATTGACACAGAAGACACAGAAGACACAGAGGAACCTCAGGTACTGCAAAGTGTCAAGAACATCCATACTGATGATAGTGCCATTGAAGAACAACCAAGAAAGAGAGCCAAGAAAGCCCAACCCGAAAAATGGAAGCAAAATTTGAACAAACAAAAGCGTGAAAAGGGAGATGTATATGAAGGCTCCAAAATTACTAGTGGTGCCAGAAATAAAGTAAGAAAGCCTGCCAAAAAGTTGAAAAATCGTTGTGCCTGCAAGGAATCGTCTAACCAAAAGTGCGGAATGTTCACTGAAGAGGACAGACAAGAAATTTTCAATTTAGTGTGGAAAAAGATGAGTTGGGGAGAGCAGAAAATCTGTGTGCAAGGGCTAGTAGATGTTGCACCCACCCAAAGGAAACGAACTGACGCCTTAAATTCAAAGAAGAGCAATACACTGAAATATTATCTGAAACAAGATGGAGAGTGTATGCAAGTCTGCAGGAAAATGTTCTTATCCACCACTGGGTTAGGAAGGTGGTCAGTTCACAAGTGGGCAGTACAGTCAAAGTCGCTAGATCAACCAGGCAGCATAAGATCACAATATTACAAAAGAGCAGAGGCTGGCAGGGAGTTCATTAGATCAGAATTTCTAGGTAAACTGGCAAAGATGCCTTCTCACTATTGTAGAGCCTCGACTGCCAAAGAGTACTTGGAACCAATCATATCATCAAAGGCCGAATTGTACAAACTGTACAGACAAAAGTGTTCCGAGCTTAACAAATCTCCTCTGTCCCAGCAAATACTTGATAATGAATTTGAAAACATGAACCTAGCTCTGTTTCAGCCTAAAAAGGATCAGTGTGATCTATGCGTTGGCTATGAAGTTGGTCAAATTTCAGAGGAGGACTGGACAAACCACAGACAAAAGAAAGATGAAGCGAGACAGGAAAAAATTAGAGACAAAGACCTAGCCACACAGTGCCTGAAGCCTGAATACGATGGTAAGAAAATCCTAGTTGCATGCATGGACATGCAGGCAGTGCTACTAGCTCCTTCACAACAGGCATCAGCACTGTACTACAAGCAAAAATTAGCTGTACACAATTTTACCATTTTCAACTTGGCAACACATGAAGTTGTGTGCTATGTGTGGCATGAGGGTGAGGGAGGCCTCACATCCAGTGAGTTTTCTACGTGCATCACTGATTTTCTTTCAGAAAATTTGGATTATGATGAGTTCATCTTGAATTCAGATGGTTGTGGGTACCAAAACCGAAATGTGGTTTTGTCCAATTCCCTCTTGCGATTTTCTGCAATTCACAACAAAGTAATAATGCAGAAAATATTGGAGAAGGGTCACACCCAAATGGAGGTGGACTCGGCCCATGCCAAAATCGAAACAAAACTTCGCCCTAAGCACATCCCTGTCTATGTCCCAGCAACTTACATTGACATCATTAAAAGCGCTCGTATCCACCCCCAGCCTTTCAAAGTGAAATACCTGGAACACAGCTTTTTCAAAGATTTCTATCCGGCCAGGGAGCAAGGTGGGAGACCCAACTGTTTCAAACATTAGGGCACTGAAGTATACACCTGATAAGAAACTCCAATACAAGCTGTCTCACTCAGAGGCTGAGCACTGGAGTGTCTTGCCAGCACCTCGTCGTCAAAGGGCAGCAGGGACCCAAGCCCCAGGACCTGTTCCACTGTACTCAGAATCAAGGAAAATTTCTCCAGCAAAATGGCAAAATCTACAGGAGTTGAAGTCTGTAATTCCAGTTGATTTCCACAGCTTTTATGACAATCTTCGCAAGGAAACTGAGAATTAAATCTGTTTCTTCTCAGCTGTTTCTCCCTTTAAAAGGTTTTGATACATAATTGTAGACTCATGCCTTCACAAAGTAATTCATGATCAAATGGTTGTTGCACTAAATCAGATTATACCAATATAAGAAATCGAAATATTCTTCAGTTTTGTTGAATACAGTATTTTATGGTGTTTGAACAATATCAGTATCTAGAGTGTTTTTAAATCTTTTTAATGTAATTTTCAAACTGAAAAGATAATTTCTAATTTGGCTTGTGGTCAGGTTAGTTAATCAGTTGACAAATAAAAGTCATTTTATGCAAATTTTATGTGTCTTTGTTTGAAGTTCTAGTGCCTGCACGAAACGTGTGATTTCCCCCTTTACTTCCAACCAACATAATCAGAAAGCACTCAAGGCATGCAAACCTCTGGAGATGTTCACAATAACTCAAAATGATTTTTGTAATTATCTTAATTTCATAATTTTACTATTATAATTACTATTATAACAAACATGACCAGCTATGGAAACCTGCTATCTCCAGAAATTGGGGGTTGAAAAACTGCTATGTCCCGTAGAATTGTGAGACTGGCCAGTTGATCCTAGAAGTGACCAGAATCGACTTAATCTTTCTAATTTTGATAAATAATGGCACTAGCCACTTTAAAGAAGGCATTGTTACAAAACAAATACGTTTTTTGCTTCTCCTGAAAAATGCAAATTTGGAGATGGCAGGTTTCATCAGGAGGCCGACGATAGCAGGAATGTGTTTGAGTTTAAGGAATCTAAGTTGTAAAGGAATTTAGACTCAGGAAAAAAACATGTAGCAAAGAATACCCCTAGTGTGGGTAGGGGAGATCAGTCATTCAAAAACAAAGTCAAATTTGTCAAAGAAGGCAGTTTTTCTGGTAGATAATGTATTTCAGGACAAAGTGCCCTAGGGTAAATGCCACTTCACGATTTCTCTCTGAGTATCAGTGGGTTAGATGAGTATTTTTGACCAAATATTGCTTAGATCAAGAGAAAACACACTAGGTCCTCACTGGTCATTCACCCTAACTAAAGAACGAAACAAAAACACTGCCAAGCATCACAAGCAAGTTGCTCTATTCCCATGGCAAACCAAAAACACTTAACTAAAAGAGCTCAGTTGGTCAGTTGTTTTTGAGCAGATCTTCCTGAGAAATCCTAGACCCTCTGGTAACCCCCTAAAACGTCTTGCACACTTCCTGATGTCCTCCGGTTGGGAATAATACTGTCCGGAGACTTAAGAGATCAATTTGGTCCAAGCTTGTATTACTACACCTGGGGGAGCCTGTTTTCGCCTCCCGTAAAAAAAGCACAAACAAGAAGAGAAAATAGTACTGCAAAGCCCTTGCTCGATGGGTTATTTTTTTCTCTGTATTCTTTATTCGAAGATTCTATTCCTTTTAATTGTACCTGCAGTAGATTGCTGGGAAGAGGCAGCTGGATGGCTTGGTAGTTTAGCTCACTGCTATTGGTTTGAATCCTGGCCAGGGAAACTTCGTGAGCTACATCGCAGCTTCACCGTCGTCGCTCGAGTGCGATGTTATGTCTTGTACTATGCATTAGTCCTTCAAAGTGTATTTTGATAGAGATAATAATGATTGCTAAAGTGGTCAAATTTACCCCGGTTTACGGCAGTTATAAATCAACAGTAATGTGCTTATATGGTGTTTCAGTTGAGGCTATTATTAAGGGGCCTAGCTCAGAGGTAGCGCTCTGGGCTTCCAACAGCTGGGTCCCGGGTTCGATTCCCGGTCAAGCCTAAATTGGATGGCTGTTTCATCCTTCGTCTGATTGCCATGGTCTCTGCCTGTCCTAATTAGCCCAACTGGTGCAGAAATACAGGACGTAAAGCCCTAATCACACACACACACACACACTCACACACACAGTTCTTACTCACTCTGGACAGCAAATACAAGAGTTCTAACTTTTTAAACAGAAGGGTGGTGTACTCCAGAATGTACTGCAAATCTTGTGAATCATTTCCATAACATCCAGATGCGAGTTAGTTCATAAAGAGCACCAGGGCTCAATAATTGGAACCCGAATGATCAGAGAAACTGACAAATGCTTTGACCACTGGACCCTCAGGCTAATGATCACATATGCTATGGCTGATAAATCTACAGATGGATCTCACTGATTTTGGCATAACGCCCATTGGACATGACTTTGTTGTCATGCCAAATCCTCACATCTCATTTCAGATAAGCTCTTGTAATTATAGCATAATAATAACTTAGATAAAAAATAATTGAATTGAACTGCCAACGAAATTAAGAAATTGCTGTTAATGCAATATCTCCCTGAAACTGTTCGAAGATTAACGTTTACATGTACCGGGAATGCAGTTCATGTGCTAATTAATAATTAAACTGTTGCAATTTGACTTGAAATATGAACAAGAGTGATACGTTATGCTACAACAACAACAACAACATTATATTCAAGTTTTGCATGTGAAGGTGTGAAATAAGGTTAGGTGGACTCACTGGACTGCTTTAGGCAGTTTTTTAGTTTGCATTTTTTCAAGCTATTTTGTCCTTGTATTATCTGTATTTAACTGAGGGGGTTGGTTGGGTACAAGATCGACTACTTCCCCATTATCATTATCATATATCAATATATTCATATTAGCAAGATTGAGTGCAATGGTTTGAGGCTTGAAGGGAAATATTAGCAGGTAACAGACAACAGAAGCACATTTCAGAAGTCTATCTCATACAGAAGTACATATCAGAGTCCTATCTCATACCGACAGAGCCGTAATAGCTTTGTGGCTTTCAGACTTCTCTCCGTCACCATAATTTCACCAACAAGTTATGGCAAGGCGTACTGAAGGCAATTGCAGAATGACTTAGCTGAGATAACGGTGTACTGCGGGGAATTGAGTCTGACACAATCTTGATAGTCCATCAGTGATAGGACGCCAGTCACTAGACTGCGATAATGAATACAATTTAAAACTGTGACTACACTCGAGTAAGTTTCGACAATATGAAGTCATATTGTATGCATCATATCAAACTTTTAGATATAACTGATCAGTTCATATCTCCATCAGGAATTTCCACGACAACATGCATTGGTTTTTTGGAAGGTTTCCATAGGTAATGTTCCAGAGTTGGTTTTTTTTATATGATCGAAGCATTTTGAGCCAGCCTGATTCCTATCATATCAAATCTCCATTTCAACTATAGATTGCCTTTCCCACAACGAAAAATAAAACTTTTCATGTCCGGAAAAATGTGTCAATCCTATTTAGCGCTGTCAAAAGTTTTAGAACCAACTTCTTTCAGGTGATATAAATCTGTTTGTGGACGGCTGCTGAAGGGAACATTGTGTAAAGTTAATCAATGCTATGACATTTTGAAGATGTGTGCAGTTGTGAATTCAAGAGGCCTGCAAAATTGAAATGTCATACTCAGTGTAAGTCCCTGAATGTGATATTTTGGAAATGTTAGGCTGATTAGTGCTGATGCTCAACCAGCATAGTGCTGACGATGACACCAAACCACCTATAAGCCGCTGATGCATTTTACGCAGGATAACCATAAATTCTTCTTCGGTGTCTATGCTGCGGAAAGTAAAAGACCCCACCAAAGGGGTAAATGTGTAACATAGTGTGGACTCCAAGCCTTATTATATCATCATTGCGTCAGCCTCTGGCAGCTGGTCATAAAAGCTGACTAAGCTTCAGACACAGTAGCATTGAGACAATCTGTTTGTGTTTGATTGACAATTTGTTAGATTAATCTGACTTTTACATCAGAATCATCTGAAATACCAGGTATACTTACAAGTAAGTATGCTGTGTAGATACTCTACAGGTAAAATTCTTTCAGGATCAAATATTCATCTTTTCATGGTGGCAAATACACCATGAACTACACATGCAGCAGAGATAAATTTCTTACTGCAGCATAAAGTTTGAAACAAATTGTCTCCAAGTAATTTCCTGTTCATATTTTGGCTATAAATGTTCAGCAATATCATGGAAGTTAAACCATTCAGGAAATTCTTACAGTATGTTTCCAGTAAACTCGGCGAGTTTACAATATAAGATTTACTTTGTGAATGAGTAGTTAATAAAGTACCTTGGGCAAAATTGGAAAAATAGACCATTCTACTGATATTATTTTGATGATGACTAGTCTAGTTGTTAAGGTCATTGAGAAATACCATGATATCACAGCATTTCATGGTAAGATACAATCAAGTTCAAATTTGGTGTATGGTATACCATAAATTTACTTGCAAGATTTAACAGTAAGCGATCATCACATTTTTGTGCTGTAAATTTTACAGCAAACATCTTCATTTTTACTTTACTGCAAACCAACTTGTAGCTGCAGGATGCGTCAGTAATTTTTTCAGCAAGATACTGTGCAAACATTTTTCCAGAAAGATGCTGTAAAAACTATAGGAAATTATTTACAGTGTATTGTTCAGGTGATCATTGGATAAATTGCGAAAAAGAAAGAAAGAAAGATAGATAGATAGATAGATAGATAGATAGATAGATAGATAGATAGATAGATAGATAGATAGATAGATAGATAGATAGATAGATATACAGGTAGATAGATAGATAAATAGATAAATAGATAGATGAGTAGATAGATAGATAGATAGATAGATAGATAGATGAGTAGATAGATAGATACATAGATACATAGATACATAGATACATAGATACACAGATAGATAGTGCAGCCCACTAATCTGCATCTATCACACCAAAGTGATATTTGTTTTTATAGTGGATTAACTTATAAATAATTCAAAAAATTCCTACATAGCACTTCATATTGGCTGAATGGCAACAATGTTGGCAAAATATCAGCTCTAACTGGCCCAATCTAGGTCCGGACAACTTGCCATCAGGGGCTCGTTGACAAACTTCCTCTGAGTGACAAAACTTGTCAACATCTAACCATTGCTTAAGGGGGTTTCACACATAGCCGGATCAGACGCCGGAGCGTCCCGGAGGACAACTCCGGAATACTCCCGCATACTCCGGGGAAAGCCGTGTAGACATCGTGTTCATGTCCGGGATTGTCCGGCATTGTCCGTCATTGTCCGGGGCGCTCCGGGACCACCTTGGGACTCTGGGGGAAAAAATTAAACATGTTTAATTTTTCATGCCGGAGTTTCCGGAGTAATTTAATCCGTGTAGATCTGTGTAGATCCGTATAGACTCCCAATATACTCCGCCGATCTCCGGGAATCTCCGTATTGACTCCGGCATATCTCCGGCTACATCCGGCGTCAACCGGGCATGAATATTTCGCCGCCATTAACGCCGGAGAGTACAAGGAGCAACACGGTTCCACACGAATGAACACGGTGTAAAGACCGGTGATATCCGCGAAGGTACCATGAAAATCCGGTTCACTCCACACTCTAAATGGGACAGTCGTGTTAGCTCCGTGTTGCTTCTTGTTGAGACCGTATTGACATCGTGTACACATCGTCAAACATTTATTTTTTGTTGACATTTAACAGCTCTTTGATCCCGGAACCCACCGGAGGTAATAAAATGTTACTCCGGGACGCTCCGGCGTCTGATCCGGCTATGTGTGAAACCCCCTTTACAGGAGACACCAACTGGAGGCATCAGTGTATGTTACCATTAGAGGGAGTGCATCATCACACATTCTCTTTGTGTTGCTGGATTATTAATAAAAAAATGAGGTGTCGGATTTAGGGATCAAAGGCATGAGATAAAAAAAAAATAGGATAGGGAGAAAGAGGGACGAAAAACTGGCATAAAAAGCTGTCATGAGGTGGACAATAGGTACAGAATCCAACAAAGGTTAGTGACACAAAATCACTCTCGTGGAAATTATTGTACAATATTATATTCAATAGATTTGCTTTAGATAATAGTTATATATGCTGACTATTGACAAAATTACATCAAACTGAAAATAATGTAATTGGCTATTACAACTTGCCATCTATTAATAATGATGCTGAATATGAAAATTGTGATTTTGAAAATTGTGAACCTCTGAAAGGATTCGAACAAATGGCTTCTGAAGCATAAAGCAAACCTAATGCATCCTTAATTGATCAAAATGTGTTCATGCACTGGTATATGGAAGCTGTTAGTGTTAAATGTCTTCTGCTATAAGTTTTTACAGAATTACTGCATCATACGAATGCTATATTTAGAACTCAATGACAATATCCACATACTGATGACGTATACAGTTGTATTTCCCAAATATGGAATCTGTATAGTAGAAACTGGCCACAATGGATTTATCAGAATCAATATTCAGATATAAACTATGAGATAAATGATGTATGTTAAGATCTGATGTAAACAAGTGTTCTGATCAGATATTTGTTTGATACATTAAATATTTGTTGCCAATTTTTTGTACATTAAATATTTGTTGCCAACTTTTTGTACATTAAATATTTGTTGCCAACTTTTTGTTTGCCTCTGTAAGTGACATATTTTTATCGTTCTTCAACGCTGCCTTCATTTTTTTTAAGAAACCCCTCAGCATGCTTAGTGAAGAGATTGCGTAACCCATTTCCTGGAAGAGCTAATGGATCTGCCAGTTTACGCTTGAATTCACACCCCCCTTTGAAGTTAATGCCATGATAACTCTGCAGGCTATTTGATCAAACAAAAAATGTATATCAATCAAGATAGGCGTGAAAATTGGGCAGACCTAAGCAAACCTTGATTTTTTCAACCCCCCACCCCCCCCCCCTGGGGGTGCATGAAAATATGTTAATTATAATTCTGCACAGGCATCTGCCATCATCACAATTTCGCTCGGAAGGGATTATTCACGATATTAATTTTGCAAATTTTAAAGCTATATTTTAGCTGTTATGCAATATTTCATGACAAATGCACATACAGTGAAGAACCAAAGATGGACCTCTTAAGAATGTGATGCGTTTTCACCAAATAATATTGCCCTACTGAACTCCCCCACATTTTCCACCAGCGCTGCTAATTCATGATTTCTAGATAAAGAATTTGCCAGGATGAATTTCGGCTAATTTATAGAAATCTGCTGAAAATCTTGTATAATGAAGAAAACATTAACTATATCACAACCCTACCCTAAAATGTGAATGTATACGACTTTTTATGTGCAAAGATTTAGTAAATGGCTTGTAGATGTAAAGCTCAACTTCATAGTCTATTTAAAAGAAAATAGGAGATTCAGCTGTTGCACTGTGTGTTATTGTTCTATCAGAGCGTCTAATGAAACATTACCATGCCAATAAAATTGTATGACAGTTATCAACAGCCAATCAGATCATCTGTTTAAGATAACAGGTGCAGTATCTTGCCATGGTTTTGATGACACAGTACGGTCCAGATTGATAATATAGAAGCTAAACAGTTATTGACACAGTGCTGTCAGAGAGTTTCCTTGGTAATTGACCCAATTATGTGCAGCAGCCATTGCCATATATTTGACAAAGTGCTGTCAGAGACTTTCTTTGGTAATTTACATTTTACTGTGACAGCAGCTATTGCCTGATTACATTGTGCTGTAATGTAAAATCATTCATTTACAATGGCATAGATATTGGACTGATTTGATAGATACTGAATGAATAATCACATGGTTACTTGCGATAATTCTATGACAAATAGTTGTATGTCCTTATCATGACTTGAAAATATGTAGGAAGCACATTTCGTGACACAAGTTGATTGAAGGGCAATTTGCCAAGTTCGATTCAGAGTAAAGAAAAATGCAATAATGTAAAAGACAGAAACAGACCTTTAAATTCACGTGTTAATGAGGATTTCACATGTTAAGTCTGAGGAACAAGTAAAAAAAAAAAATACATTTAAATAAAAGTCAGTTGCAATGCTTTAAATCCGGGTATTTACGCTGGTTTTCACATGTTTCGTCTCAGCCAAAAGAGCTCAGAAAAAAGACAAAAGAGCTTAAAAAACGGTTTGCCAAGAGAATAATCCATGAAATGCTTCTTCAAATTGTGTCATTCCATGCCTACACACACACCAGAAGCTCATTGTATGCAGTAACAAGCTCAAAAGTGGAAACCAAGTCAATAATGAGGTTTAAATGGCAAAATAATGATGTGTAAAAGCCTCCCAGCTAAATCAGTAAAGTAGGCAATTATGGCATGCCTGAGTGTCACTGGAGCTCACTTTTAAGGGTGTCAATTGAATATGGTAGCGCATATGAATGTCACATAATCAGATATGCATGTAGCTCTTATACTTAAAAGGCAAAACTGTTTATTTCATGAGTGTTTAACACCGTTTTGAATTGTGAAGTCATTAAAGCCCATACTGTGGTATGGGAGAGCAAAAAAATATCAGGGTTGGTGGGTGAGACAAACTTCCCATAGCTTTGCACCTGATAGGGCTGATCAGGACAGGCAGGTGCCAAGGCAATTAGGTGAATGATGAAGCAACCTTCCAACAAGGGCTGGATTTGAACCCAGTACCCAGTGATTGAAAGCCCAGCGTTCTACCACTGAACCAAGCCCCTGCTCGTCCATGGTTACACAGAGCTTTGTGTTGGCCATTGGAGTTAAATTTTTTCAGCTTATATGTTACCACCCTTGCCATGAAGAAGCCCAGGATTTTCAAGCAGATTAAGTTATTGAATACAACAGCGAGGCCCAATAATAAACAAGAATATTCTTTAAAAAAAAAAAGAATAGATACCTGGTGTTGTGTATAGAGTGCAAGCAGCATTAGACTTACAATGTAAACACTTTAATACATAGGGAAATCCTGCCAAAACGCTTTTAACTTGCCTTTTGTTACAGTTTTGGGAGTACAGCTATAAATGGCACACCATTAGAACTGCAATACCAAAGCGCAACTTACAAACCAAATTTGGTGAAGACTTGACCATTAGAAGCTGAGAAAAGTTCGATTAAAGTACAAATTCAGGCTTCGCAAAAGGCCCCTCCCTGCCTACGCTGCTGCTGCGTTGACCCATATATTGGTCTAGCAACCCCTTCCCTGCCTGTGCTGTCTACGCTGCTGCTGCATTGACCCATATATTTTCAAGCCTCAGACCGTTCGTTCGCTTAAATATACCTGGTCTGTCATAGAACATAGTATGATAGTTCTATACTTGTTAAAGGCCTAGGCCCGGGTATAAAAAACTATGCTACACTCAATGGTTGATAAATGCATCACTGATCAGTTCAATTAAATTGGAGGACCCTTGAGATGATAAATCGGAGGCACCTTGTACTCAATGTCCATCCTGAGACAAATTGCCAAACTAATGAGATAAAATTTGTAATATGTGTGGACTCCAAGCCTTATCATCTCATCATTACAAATAAATAATACAGTATCAAAAGATCTTAAAGTGCCCCTCATCACTATCAACACAGTTTTTATATTTCCATCTCACATTAGTATTAGTATTTTAGCTCTTCAGAAACAAAGTAATAGTTATCTAAAATAGATAAAGTTGTTAAAAACTGGTAATCTTAAATAGGGTATTTCTCACTTTTGACAAAACAGATATTAACAAATTTTGCTGGACTAGATTGAGAGGCATCTTTTTGATAGATCTCATAGACACAGATATGTCTGCTTTAATAATACATATTTTGATAGATGGGTACCATATCAAAAGAAAAGAAGGTCCATATCATGTTGATAAATTTTTCATCATCTCCTGTTGTGATGCTATATTTATGAGGGTTGTATAATCATGATAATGGTCTGTCAAGGTATGCTGCTAAAAAAACTGCAACCTAGGCTTTCTTTGTGATAGATATCGAAGTTTACAACAACAGGGATAGCCATAGATAAATAAATACCCTACAAAAATGCTCTAGATATCCAAAGAGTTTTAATGTATTGCTTTTTTTTTGTTGTTTTGTTTGGGTGCACTGGTCTGGACTCTGGAGACTAATCAGTTTATTTGACCAGCAGAGGCAGACGTAATGGAGTGATGATAGGCTGCTTGTATTCCATCCATGTTTCACATTTAACCCATTGGTGGTATCTGTTACTAGCCCCAGCATAGCCATGGAGTACAAGGCACAGCCAGTTTGACATAGAACTGCCGCGTCTAGGTCTTTTTCTATCCACAAAGCAGCCAACATGGGTGTAACATAGATTACAACATAATTATGACACAGTAGATAGATAGATAGATAGATAGATAGATAGATAGATAGATAGATAGATATGAGACGTGCAGCCCTCGAAGGTTAAGCTCTTGTCGCTATCGAGGGTTGATTGACGGTAGAGAGAGAGGAGCAGTCCACCCATGTTACACATGTACCCCATGGGTGGGATCTTCTAGTTCTACTTGCCTCAGCATAGACACTGAGTACAAATGACCACCAATTTAATGTCTCATCCGAATGACATCTGGCTGGGATGATGCTCATGAAAGGTGCCCTGAACCCAGGACTGGAGTTGAACCCGGGTTCTTCAGAGGAGCAGGCGAGCGTCTTGCCACTAGACCACCCAGCTGCCTTCAAAACTGAAGAGTCAGCAGTTCGATCAAATGACTCATGAATAGCTTTAATTCAATGACTGAGGAACCTCGGGAGACGAAACCAAATAAATGATTTTTTTTAATTACACTATAGAGTGCTATTTCATTTTAGTAATACGGTTAACTCAGTGCCCACTTTTCCAACTATTTTAGTACTGGGAGCAATAGTGGATTTTCACGGAAGGTTCTCTATAATTCCACCAGGTGGCTATGACAGAATACTGCAATTCTATTGGCTGAACATTTTCCCGCCCTTGATTATGATTGGCTGAAACAAAGTGCATCCTAGCAGCAGTATTTTTAGTGCATTTTAATGTATATTTGACACTTTATCATTTTGTTGATGTTTGTTATTTTTCTGAGAAAGTTATATTTATGGAATCAGTTAGTTATTACCTAATGTGTCTGAAAAGCAAAATGAGTAATAAGAGGAGAGGAATGACTTACGTCTTGCTGAATTCAGGGCTGTTCAGTGAAAAGACTCTAATCTGAACTTTTGCAGAAAGTGATATATACAAATTGACCCTTCCAAAGCTCAACCATGGATTTACTAGACTAGTAAATCCATGGCTCAACCCATCTCTGTAATAATCAGTGGCAAGCCACTAATTACAATTGCAGAATGACTTAGCTCAGACAAAGTGTATTCAAGGTCTGCGGTACTCTGCACCTCGGGGAATTGAGTCTTGTAACAAACTCTTAATAGTCTATCAGCCATGAGCTTCCATTTGCCAAACTGTTTATGGTACAATTTATAATATAAATGTTCGCAAGTGCAGCAATTTACTCAAAATGTCTACTGCATTTTCAAGTATAATGATTTGGCGGCCTCGTCGTTATTGCATCTTCAAATTCTGCACTGGCCAACTCTGCTGAAGGGGCACTGGCCAACTCTGCTGAAGGGGCACTCTTCATGAGCTACATCCCAGCTGGATGTTGCTCGCATAGGATGTTAAAGTAGAGTTGCCTTGTACTCTCTATATCCATGCTTAGGCAAGTAAAAGACCCCACACATGGGGTAAATGTGTAACATGACTGCAAGGCTTTTCATATAAGATTACTAAGTTTCAGACCAGTAGCACTCAGATATAGACATAGCCAAGACCACACTCAAGTCACATACAGTTAGTTCCATAAATGTTCTTAGTTCATGTCAATGTGGCAACTGCATTTTATGTAAAAGAAACAGCCTGTGAAATTTAATTTATTTTTACACAATGTTACCAACTCATCTATTTATTTCTCATCTATTCATTTGTAAATATTTCACCTTGTTTTTTGTCACAATTTTCTGTCGGCGAAAAGCTTTCATAGCTTATGTTTTATTGTTATTTGTATCACCACTGACTTTAAATAAAATTGTATCTTATCTTATCTTATCTTATCTTATCTTATCTTATCTTATCTTATCTTATCTTATTTTATATTAAGGTCGACTCTTAACAGCTCTAGCCACCTATTCCTGGCTGTAGCTAAAGCCAGCTACTTCTAGCTAATAGTCTGCTACCACCGAAAAAAACATAAACCTTTGTAAATGAAAAAAATTAATTTATCAAATATGCTAAAAATATTTACTTTTAGATCCGGCTTTCAGTAGCCAGCTATAGCTAGACAGTTCTGTTAAGTGCTAGGTAACATCTTATAGCAGAAGTTGTCTAGTTTGTCCAGGTTTAATTTGATGAGCTGTTTTAATTTCATGGTACAAATGGAACATCAAGGATGTAGGTGGGTGGACTTGTGCTTTACATCCTGTATTTCTGCACCTGTTGGGCTAATTAGGACAGGCAGGGACCATGGCAATGAGATGATGGATGAAACAGCCATCCAACTTAGGCTCGACCGGGCATTGAACCCGGGACCCAGAGGCTGGAAACCTAGCACCCTACTACTGCGCTAGGCCCTACCCCTGAACATCTAGGATGTAGCGGGATGACAGCCGGCAAGAATAGAAACAATTAAGAAAGTGCTGACACTTAATATATTGCAAATGCAAAATCAGAAGGAATCCAAAGTCATACATCCTTATATATGGAGTAAATTTTCTATGGCAATTTCCCTTAGATTCAGACATTCGTCTATAATGTCATTGTGATAATGACATTTTGAGTCCGTCATTTTGACAAGGCTGTCTCAAGGCTAAAATGTTTTAATTAAGAATCGATGCTAATGATATTCCTCCTCTACATTTTCCAACTTGTCTAATTGGTTAAATTTTCTCGTATTATAAATGGAGATAGATTTTGCTAAGTGCTATCAGGAAGGTTCATACATGAATCTGGCATGTAAAATTTGGTTAAATAAACTTGGTTAAATAAACTTGGTAAAATAAACTTTTTCAATCACTATAACATCAAGTTCAGTTACTTACAATCAGTAAGAGATTCAAATTTGTAGAATTGCAATTGTCTAATGGTTAAGGTGCTTGCCTGCAAACTGTAAGGTTGTGGGTTTGAACCCCGACTATGGCATAGAAGAACTGAGCATATCTCTGCAACTCCTTGTCGCACTCCAGCCATATGGGGAGCTGGAAATGGATAGTGATGGGAATTGAAGAGTGCTTCATCATTTGCAGGTGATGTAACGGGCTGTACACTCCCCAAAAAGTTGAGAGATACTCATGCTTGAACAGGTTCAATAGTGTGAGGCTGCAAAAGGTGCCATGATCTGATGAACGCCATCTACCTGAGCTTGTGCTTTGAAGTTTTATTCATACAGTAATACATTTTGTAGTTTGTTTGGGTCGGCTAGGAGTCCACACAATTATATACACTTGCCCAAAGACACTGAGGACAAGGCACTGCCAATTCAATGTCTCTTGCAACCGACTTCCAGATGTGACTAAAAATGAGTGTCAAGGGACTGAATTGAGCTCAAGACCTATCGATCTTTAGTCATTGCTTTTACCACTAGTGTAAGACCACTTAGCCACTAATGTATGTCATTCACCTCATAAAAAGAATAAGAAGCACAAAGGGAAAGTTTTCAGGTCGATGATTAAAACTGAGATCGAAAAACCTGCGAAAACCTGAAAAATTCCTTGGGTGTCAGAGAGATTGTGAAGCCCTTTATAAAAGTCTCAGACCTGGATAAGCACAACATCAGAGAATAAACAACACGTAGAAGAAACATGTCATATTGATATAAAAAGGGTCACAGTGACACTACAGTCTATGACAAGCTCAAAGTGCATTGTATTGTCTTTTGTATTGAAGCTTATATGACCAGTTACCAGAGGCAGACATAATGATGAGATGATAAGAATGGAGTCCAACCCATGTCAAAACATTCACACCATGGGTGGTGTCATTGTTTTGCCCCAGCATAGACAATAAGTACAAGACACCACAAATTCAAATTCTCATGCGAGTGACAACCCATGTCAAAACATTCACACCATGGGTGGTGTCATTGTTTTGCCCCAGCATAGACAATAAGTACAAGACACCACAAATTCAAATTCTCATGCGAGTGACAACCCATGTCAAAACATTCACACCATGGGTGGTGTCATTGTTTTGCCCCAGCATAGACACCAAGTACAAGACGCATCCAGTTGACATGCGGCTAATGAAGAGTGCCGGACCAAGATTTTAACAAATTCCTCAAGAAAAATGTCACAGAGCAGTCAGTTATAAATACGAAGCAAGAATGAAATAAAATGATATAAACACAGTGCACCAATTAGGTGAAGGTTGCTATTCTATAGTCTAAACATTCCTTAAGCATCACAATAACTGCTATGACAAGCTCAAATGAGGCAAAGCAATTATAAAAAGAGCTTTAAATGCCAAAAAAATGATCTTCAAGAGCCTCCCAGACAGAGCAATAAGTGAGGCAATCGCATCATGCTCAAGAAGTCGTTACAAGGCAAGCATATTAAAACGTCTGTTCATTTGGAAGACTTATTTAGCAGCGAAGTAGGATTCGGAGGGAATGTCCATGCGTTTTTCATCAGACACAAATGTTGCAACCAACTCCAACTATCTGCTGGGAATAATTGAAAAAATTGTGATCTAGTGTTTCTTTATTTCTATTGTATTTTCTGCAATTTGAGATCATAACAAAAAAGGCAAAAATTATGAAAAGAAGTAATTGGCAGAAGGTCATAATAATGACAAGTCAACACCATCAAATTAAAATAATCCCTTGGAGATCAACGTCTTCATTTTCCAAGCTGAGTTTTTGAAGTAAATTAATTGAGAAACCCAGAACAAACAGCTTTCTTACAAATAATTTTTGGCCACCTATGTGCAGGCTTCTTCAAAATCTGTCAACTTTCTGACATTCTGAATTGTAATTTACTTCATTTCTTTTACCACCTCTGCCCTTGGTTTTCTCACATTCTTTATAATTTCATCATCAACCCGGTTGTGGTTAGTTCCTTATATAGACAATGTCACAATACAATGGAGCAACAACACAATGGAGCATCTCAGATTCCTCCCACAGCTGTCTGCATCAGTAGAACCTTTTCTTTGATACATCTCTCACTTCCCACAGTTGTTTACCAAATACAGTTACATGGCCGATTCAGTAGAAATGCTTGGTGCATAGTATAGCCTTGGCCAGTTCTGAAGAAGGTCTCAGGTACTCTTCATGAGCTACAGTTACTTTCATTAAAAACAACCTGTTGAATTGAACCTAGACAAAGTTAGATAACTTCTGCTATACAATGCTACCTTCCACTAAACGGAACTCTCTTGCTATAGCTGGCTACACAAAGCCAGATCTAATAATTCATGCAGCTCTATTTGTTTGCTAAGTTGAGAGTTACCCATATTTTTCATTTCTTGTTGAAAAGATGCATGTCTATTGCACATACATATTCGCGCTATATAAGATATATTCATTACATTTATAAAGGGATATATTTTTTCGGTGGTGGTAGGTGTACGCCAACTATAAGCTGATAATGGACAAAAGCGGTTGGCTTCACTATCCAGTTATAGCTACAGCCAGGAATAGGTCACTAAAGCTGTCTGGAGTCAACCATATTTTATGAAATTAACTGTACATCCCAACTGGATGTCGGTCACACGACCTTGTACCCATAGGACTATTTTGCAAGAATACAGCTATCCCATGAGATTGATGACATTGTGTGACATGGTGTGGACATATCTTATCATCACATCATTACATTTTTTCAGCTTATGGCAGTGGGTTAAATAAGTTCACAGACGAGTAGTGTTCCTTCAAAGATATGTGGTACATCGGGATGACATCATTCCAATATTGACGTCATCAGCAGATGTCGTGGCAATGTCTAGCTGATGTGGCTCATTGTCTGGGTTGAGACGAAGACCAAAAGACAAAATTTTATGTTCAATTGCCCATGAACTCTTTATGAGCAGTATCTCAGCTGGAATGTGTTCATACGAGATGATCAAATGGTGGTAACTTGTACTCGGTGCCTGTACTGAGACATGAAAAGGTCTCAATTTGAGACAATTGTTTGCAATTTTAACTCAAGACAAATTTAGTTTACCTTGTTGTTTTTTTGGTGTTTTTTTTTTCAGGACTGTTAATATCTCAGTAGTACTTGACTGACACACTCCACACTGCTGCTTTGAAGCCCCGTAGTGTATTCTTTATATGAAGTTCTTATTAATAACATCAAAGCGGGAGTTTCACCTAAGCATGTAATGAGGAAGGTCATGTGTACTAGGATGAAACAAGCTGATGCTTTTCATCACAATTTGTCAAGATGTGTGAAGAGTAATCTTGGCAGCTTTTGGTAAGAATCTATGCCAAAGTATGTTTCATTGAAATCCATTTGAATGAGAGCTGAAAACATGCACCTGTGACTGCACCTTCGTTGTCCTTCCTGCAATATTGGCTTTCGGAGAATCTATGCTAAAGTACAATTCATCGAGATTCGTAAGATACAATAAACAGTCTTATGCATCTGTCGAATGAGTATATTATCAAGAATATCTCAATGAAATGCATCATATCTCAAAGATGATATGCTATGTATGTTACTCGCTTGAGCTAAATAAGTGATTCTCCACACGTTTGGATCATTGACAGGAGTGACTCAATAAATAGGCACGACAGACACAGAGACATTTTGTAACTGTCTTAAATTGTATTCATTACAGCAGTCTGCCAGCTGGAGACCTATCGCTGATGGACTATCAAGCTTGTGTCAGACTCAATTCCCCGCAGTGCAGCCCTTGAATACACTGTTATCTCCGCTAAGTCATTCTCCTATTGCCATGACAGTCTTGCAACGTTTTTCTATGTGAGGATTGTGTGGTGGGCACCGGACACTGATGGCAATGGATAGAATGGTGTACACAATTTTGTTATTTGGACATCATAATGGGATGTGGTCTCTTCCTTTTCCTAACCCGTCTTTATGTCTACCTACGTGATGTCAACTGGGTATATATAAGCTACAAACTAACATCACACCAGTATGATGATAAAATACAATATCCTATACACTTTATTTGTATATTAGGAAAAAGTGCAGTATAGCGGACCTAGATTTATAACCATATTTAGAGAGCCTCGTTGCTATGTATATGACGTCACAAGCTTGAATTCAGTGTATGACGTCACAAACTAATGACAGCGGTTTTCATGTTCACAGTAAAAGTGCTGTTTAGGTTTCATGCGTCTTGGGGGCGGCTTCCCCCAAAACCCCGCTACCGTTACAGCAAATTTTATTCTAATTGTGCTAGAACTCAAACTTGGTAATATAATCTTTAAAATTTCATATTTCATGGACGCCAAATATAAATTTGGGTCCTCTATACTGCACGAAACCCCATTTCTTCTCACAAAGCTTGCATCTGCAGTGACAGGATGTGAAATTTTCCCGGTCATCCCCCCAGGACATTGATTAATCCCAGGTCACTCCTTCAGGCAGTGCAGATGTTTGTAAATATGTACATAGAGCCATAGCATTGCCTAAATAAATCCTTTTAAAAGGAATTGACCATCATTCGAATTAGAACTAAGTGTGCTTGGTTAAGGTAACCCTTCCATGCTTCTCGATAAATTATGCTTAAAATATTATGTTTCTGTCTGCTTATCCATGCTAGTTTTTTTGTCTTTTATTTCTTTATCTTATATTATTCACATTATTATTGGATTGATTGATTGATTGTCATCAAAACAATGGCCATTTTTATGTCACAATGGTGGATTGTCATGGAAGGTTCTCTGTATTTCCACCAGGTGGCTAAAACAGAGAACTGCAATTCTATTGGCTGAAAAAAGTCCCCCCCCCCCCTTGGCTGTGATTGGCTGAAGCAAAGTGCATCCTAGCAGCAGTATTTTTACTGCATTTTAATGTATATTTGACACTTTATCATTTAGTTGATTTTTGTTTTTTTTCTGAGAAAGTTATATTTATGGAATCAGTTAGTTAGTACCTGTACTGTGTCTGGAAAGCAAAATGAGTAATAAGAGTAAAAAGACTCTATTGCCTGCTCTGCTTGGTAATGAGGCTTGAGAGGTGACATGCTGCTTTAGAACATCATAAATTATCATTGGAAAATTAGCTAATGGTCATTCATTAATGAGAGGTGTCACATAAAACAATGGGGTTAAGATTATTTGAAAGTTTTTTGTAAATTTTGCACTGCTCCGACCTTTTCAAGAAGTAAATTATCAAAATCCCAGTCGACATTGCTTAAGGATAATACTACATGTTCATTTACAGCAGGGTTCCATTCATTTCTGATTTTTCACACACTTTTAAACTTGACTGCCAGCTGTAGTGGCAATTCCCTTTATATTCCAAAATTCCAAAAATGGAATACACTCAAGTTTTTTGCATAGTGCCATTTTTCTGCTGCTACAGTTCGCCAAAATTGCCAAGTTCAATGCATAGACATTCGTATTAGCATGAGAGTCTCGTAATGACTTGTTGATGAGCATGATGCAATTGCCTCATTCATTGCTCTGTCCGGGAGGTTCTTGATGGTCATTATTTTGACATTAAGTCTCTTTATATAATTGCTTGGACTCTTGTAAGCCTCTCACAGCATCCAGTCATAAAGAATGCAACTTTATCTGTTGAGATCAAGGAATAACTACCTAAAGCCTGAATGTGTGTGTGTATAATAGCCCGCTCAATTGAGACACTGATCAGCAAAAAATAGTATATTACTAACTATGATAATATTATACTCTGGGACCCACACGTTTACAAACACTTATAATTAAGCAAAACACCATGGATGAAACTGTAGAAAACGTCATTCAGGTGAAAAAGGTAGTTAACATCTTCGATATAAATTAAGGATAATGGCTGAATTGTTTTTGGAATGGTTATTATCACTTAAGAGATTTAAGAGATGGTGGAAATTAAGTGAATAAAATAATCCAACTTTCCACCAGAAGGCGGGCTTGATAGCAAAATGCATGGTTAAAACTGATAAAAGAATTATAAAAAAATTGATTATTAATTCCAAAGAATCCACATGAAAAAAGTTTGCTAAAACCTTTGAAAAAAAGTAATCAAAATTGTTAGAATTGCTATGATTACCCTTTTTTCTGATATTTTTGTTGATTCACTTCTGTATTTTCTTTAAGTGATGGCCCATGGTTGCCAATTGAGAACGTTATCTTGGTATCTACTAAATGCTACAGTGATAAAGCAAAATTCAAACGTATAGAATTGACTTTTTTTTTTCAAATTATTTTACAATTGTGACATCAACAGTGGCATCCCTCAACAATATATAATCATGATTATAATAGCATTCAAGAAATTTGTGGTTACATGCATGCTGGGAATAATTGCACGACCATCTGTGTATTTTATTCATTATCAGTGTGATAATTATAATAGAAAAATAAGAATAGTCGTTGAGATTTTTCTCCTTCGTCCATGACATCATGAGGGTTTTACAGCCACTGATTGGTCAATTCTGTAAACTATGACACTCACCAGGATGTGTGACGTCATGCTCACACACAGCAAAGCCAGTATGATTAAGTGTGTCACCTGACTGAACACAGCCGCTCATATCATTTAGGCTATGTGACTTGTCAAAGAGTGACTGACAGATTTTGGGGGAGCAAGAGGCACAGTGGGGGAGTAAGGAATTCAGCATCATAAATGATTATATACTAACCACTGGAATACATTTTGACAGGTTTCTGTGCCGAGATAAGCAAAAAAACGTCAGATTCGACAACAATTAAAGAACTACTTTATTCGCCACTGCGTTGAAACCAACGGGCAGAGTAATTGACTTACTTTCGTCGCCTATTGAGTAATGTTGCGAAATCACCTTGTCTGGTGTATCACCCTTTACTATGTATCTATCACAATAGTATCCATCATAATAATGCCTCAAGGGTATTTTTATTCACTCATTTTGGGCCACCAGTAGCAAGGTTGCTGCAACAGCAAACTTTACTTAATTAAGTCAAACAAACTGCTCATTGCCAAACTGTTTTAATTAGGTCTTAATTGTGTCAGATAGGCTTTTAAAAAGATACCTTGTTTGACTGGGTCTTTGTTATGAGATATTCTTGATATGGGAAATCATACAATGCAAAAACAGAAGTAAAGTGTATCCAAAGGAAAGTGATATTTCAGGGCAATTCTATAATTATTACAGGAATAATAAAAGACTTTATTTTGGTGCTTCTTTGATCACTAATGGTTGTCTATATACAGGCTGACTCCCTTTTATGCATTTCCATTAGGCAGAAGCTGGTATGTATAAGCACAATTCTATAGGACGATAGGGCCAGTTTTTGCACTGAGTTACAAGATGCTGTCTGTTTTTATCAGAGGTTTTTGTCCTTAGCCAGATAGCACTCCAAATTGGGTCACTGTCTTTGCTATATCAGCCGCTGTTGGAACAATATTGTATCAACATCGCTGACATTGCTGACAGCGATGCTGACATCGTTGACATCGCTGACATCGCATCGATGTTGTTCCGATTTAGAATGCTATTCCAAATTGGGTCAATGTCATTTCCATATTGGCTGTTTCAATCTTTACTGTCTTTCCTCCTTTTGTGTGTAAATAGCATGTTACAAAATGTATTGTTAAACAGTAACCCACATCTTATGGAAACAACAAAAATACAGAACTTAAATCCCCAGTAACTTAAATCCCAGTAAGATGGGTGTTAAAATCGAGGCGGTCATATTATAGGATTCCATTTTCGTGTCAGCCCCAACATATGTTTTTGTCCTGATGTTTCCAAGAAAGGGCATTTGATCAGCAAAATAAAGATTTAAATAAGATGTTCATACCTTTGTTATACTCTTTTCTGCTCAACCAATTTCAACTTTCTCCTTTTTTATTTATATCTCATGTTTCTAAGTGTACTTTGTCATGTAAAAACCCAAATGTTAAAGGAAAAGACAAGCAAATTTAAATGCATGATCATATCTTTCTGCAACTTTTACTTATAATAAACACCACCATATCAAATTCCAAATTATGAAAAAAATTATGGTGAACAGAAAATTGGAAAATGCTGGACTTGATGGTTATTATGCTTCGACCTTTAAACAATTCATTGGCAATTTTAAAAGTAACATGGAATAAAAGACATGACATTTTGTGCCTATGAAGATAATATATTCATAAGAAAACATTACATTAAATCATGGGAAAATTTCTGCAATAATGGTAAGAATATTACCTCCAGGCATCATTACTACTAAAAATTCCCATATGAGCAGCTGTACATAATGATATTAACTCACAAAAGTAGGTATATCCTTCCAGTTCATTATTACCAAAGGTTTAATAATTTGAAAGTCATCTTTCCTTAATAAGTTTATTTAAATGTTTGTGGCATAACCTACTACATACCTATAAGGTATTACTCACTTTTATTTTCTGGATATTGTGTACCTTAGCCCAGTTTGACTTTTAGAACTTTTCTTATATTATTAATAACAACTGCCATGCACACTATAGACAGACAGACAGACGGACAGAAAGTATTTATTTTGACCATAACTTACAATTTACATAAACAAAAATAATCAAGGAAAACTGGTTATATTATGGTCATAGGAGACATTCACTAAGGCCAAAAGCCGCTGACGTGCATGTCACCTATGAGCCATTTGGTGTTATAACATATGAATATTGGCTAACATTATGGTAAAGATTGCAAGTGCTACAAGCAGGACAGTACCAAATTATTACCTATATTTACATTAATTGTTTTAATCACATGTTCACTGTCCAGACAGCATTCCAAATTGGGCCAGTTTCATTTCGATATCGTCTGCCGTTGGTACAACATTGTATCAACATCGCAAGCATCGCGCCGATGTTGATGCAGTTTGGAATGCTGTCTGGGTGCCACAGAACTATGCGACAGATGCATGACTGAAGGTCAGTTGAAAAATGTCATCATCAAGGGTATATTCATCAGTAAAACTTACGAGAGTCCGCCACTAAGTCTTGCAAGTACAGTTTCATAAATATGGTCGACTCTAGACAGCTGTAGCCACCTATTCCTGACTGTAGCTATAACTGCTTCTGTCTACTTCTATCTTATAGTTGGCTTAAACCCACCACCACTGAAAAATATAAAGCTTTGTAAATTTAAGAAGTTTATCTAATGTATCATAGTATGTACTTCAAGATCCGGCTTTGAGCAGCCAGCTAAAGCCTGACAGTTCTATTTAGTGGCAGGTAGCATCGTATAGCAAAAGATGTTTAGCTTTGTCAAGGTTCAATTTGACAGGCTTACTTGTCATACTCAGATGACTCAAGAGCAATCATGTGACAACAGATGCTTGCAACAGCCTAATGATCTGAATAAATGGTTGTCACACCTCTGAGGAGACTTCTTTTGTCTGTGATCTTGCCACATCAAATGATCCTGACGGTGTCATCCAAAGTGTAATGATCCACCCAAACACGATAGGTCAAAAGTTTAGAGACAAATACAGAGCAACTCCACAATCAAGACCAATGTGAGATCATTCCCAGATAACATTCCAAATCATATCGACGTCGGCGCGATGTCGGTGACCTCAAAACGATGTAGAAACGACGCTGGCCCAATTTGGAATGCTATCCGGGTTTAATTTGTCTTGATATCATGGTTGTCTTAACCGAAGAACTTTTTCTCCCTACTGCATGGAATCAAAGTGGTTTAAAACCTGATGAAGTAGTTTGATTACTGATAAACATGATTGCTAGCAGGTCATACATGATACCCTGAGTAGCCAGTCTGACTAATGGTTGGTAAAATGAGCCCATAAATGACTTTATTTGGTCATTTGGCAACCATTTTGCACTATTTACAGTGCTTCGAATGGGTTGTCACAATTTATGAAAATGGCAATTCATAGTTACTGTTACTCTTATGCATGGTGATGTTCTGATGACCTGTTATTTAGAGTCAACGCTTGTCAATATGAAATACCAATCAACACTGCGTGCCGTCATCTATAAGCCCAGTGACCTAATCATGAACACTATTTACCTTGTTAAACAAAATAATTGGTTAAACTATGAAGCCGATAGGCTGAGTATACAATGTAGACTTAAGAAATCTTCTCTCAAAAATACAAGAGAAATAAATTTATATTTTTTTAGTTTAGGCAATTTCTGAATTGCCTGCTGATCAGAATGAGAATTGCGTAAATTCAGCACACGAACATCTCGTTATCCTGTATAATTTCATTGTTAAACCTTTAATACCATAATCCAGCCTGTAGACTAAGAGAAATTGATTAATTTACTTTCGATGAGTAAACGAGCAAAACATGTACATAATTAGGTCGCTGGGCTGTGAGGTGACGACACACAGTGTCGATAGAACATGGTGAGGGAGAGTAATAATTTTTAACACTCCTGGAATGTCAGTCTATTAGTAACATATGTGCATTAAAATAAATTCCGACAACCTGTTTATGTGAACAGGCGGTGTAAAAAATGTTAGAATTAATGTGAAGAGACCCCTGTACTTATCACAGCAAGATACTTTTTTTTTTTAGAAACGAAGGATGCAAAGTGATCAGGCCTGCATTGAATGCAAATCTGGTAAAGATGGAGGCCAGCATACCCAGCATTCTCACAAATCTGGCACTGTTTATTATCAAGACTTGTTGTGTAACTTGTTCCAACTCCCACGCAAACGCTAGCTAGCAACTTCAAGTGAATATTAAATGTGTTTCATTTTTGCATACATGTTTTCACAGAATGCATGAATAAATCTGCTTCTTTGAAGTTTTTAATGCCCATTGCTGCAACGCATTTGTGAGTATTGGTCTGCAAAATAAGTAGCTTCAACTAAAAGAAGATCGTAAATGCGTCTGGCAAATACCAGTGCTGAGGAACCATGCAACTAGATCAGGCAAGTGAGTAGGTGTTCGACTTTAGCCATGACTTTAGCCAAGCAAGCATGACCCTCATTCACATCCGAGTTCGCAAAATGAGGGCAATGCAGCTGTCTGTATATTTTTTTGTGGGATATAACCTAATTACTCATTTTCAATGATGTAAAATGGTGATAGTCGGCACAGATGCATTTATACTCTTCAAACAATATTTATTCAACCTGTTGCAAAGTACCGCGAAAAGTGACAGCACTGCTGCCTGGGTAGTTTGACGTTGGATGAAAGGTCCCAGGTTCGATTCCCCAACCAGGCATAAAGGAACAGAGCATATCCTCTGTAACCACTGCTCCACTCAACCACCTGGCTATATATAAGTATTGATGGTAATTGTACATGTATACCTACTCGACTGTTATTTAAGCAAGTCACATTTAGTATTAAGTTTCCTTTGCCATGAAATTTCAGATTAGCTTTTAGGTGTCTCTGGCTAGGTATGGCTTGGTTTGGCTTGCAATGTCTCTAGGTAAGTTTTTTTTCTTCCTATATATAGCTCCAGAAGGCTAGTCGAATGTTCTCATGAGTTGTACTGTAGATCCTTTGCCTTCCACATTTTCATTGACATGGCATGCCCTCATGGACACTGCCTGACTGACCACTGCTTGACCACAAGGTAGAACTGGACATCTCTTTAAAACACCAGATCACTGTTAAGACCATATTATAAAGTCCTGGGGCTCATGCTCTGCTTTCCTTAGCTGTCCCAAGCTTCATGTACACTGGGCAAGCCAGTCTAATCAAAACTTGACTCCAAGTCTTAGAAGTGCCAAAGATGAATTCAATGCCCTTTCTTGTAGGCTATTCAATCAATCAATAGAGACAATGGTAATTTGTTCCTTTCCAGAAAATGGTCAGGTAATAACTAATCTTTATTCACAATTTCAGACATTATATGTCATCAGTTAGCCTCTCCCTACACCTGGGAGGAGCATCACTCATCCAATCACCTTCAGACACAAGCTCTGAGATCCATAATCAGTCCATAATGCAATCAGACAGTCCAAAGGTCCATGGTGACCTTTGGCCAATTCCCCTTTTTCAGTGGGCATTCCTATCTTGGAGGATAATCCTCTTGCATAACTTGCAACTTAATTACTTGCACCAATGTGCCTTATCTGTTTGAACCATTAAAGTATAGTATTTTAATCCTACATGACTGCAGAAATGCACATAATGCAGTTGGAGATGAGCCCCAATGCTGATTAAGTCCCACGTAAAGGATGATGCTAAGTGCAAAGCATACAATGCACTGGGGATTGGTGTGGAACAATAGAGTGCAATCTACAGCCCTTTCAAGTGGCACTCTGGTGACATAACAGCTTAAAATGCACATCACCAGAGTTCATCACCACAGTCAGATTATGTAATTCATCAGAGAATGGAATTTAAATAGAGGCATGTCTCTAACAGGAAACAATGATCTTGATTATAATAAATAAATAATTAACATGTTGGAAATAATATATGGATGGTATTCTAAACTGTACATGAGCTCACTGAGAGGTGGTGATGTAATGATGAGATGACATGCTTCCAGGCACAAGGTTGTATTATAATGAATATAAAAGAAATCCATATAAAAATGGGTGAGTGAACTTTACAATATGTCTAATCATAGACTATCTCTTTAAAACACCAGCTAACTGTTAAGACCATATGTCTAATCATAGACCATCTCTTTAAAACATCAGCTCACTGTTAAAGCCCCTTCACACATAGCCTGATCAGACGCCGGAGCATCCCGGAGTATCACTTCGGCCTATTCCGTGTAATACTGTGTAGACCTCGTGTTTATTTTCAGCATTGTCCGGCATTGTCCGGCATTGTCCGGCATTGTCCGGCATTGTCTGGCATTGTCCGGCATTGTCTGGGGCGATCGGGGACCAACGTGGGCCTGCGGGGGAAAAATTAAACATGTTCAATTTTTTATGCCGGAGGTCCCGGAGTAATTGAATCTGTGTTGATCCATGTAGACTCCCAGTAGACTCCGCCAGTCTCCAGGAATCTCCGTATTGACTCTGGCATACTTCATGTTATCTCCGGCTAAGTCCGGCTAAGTCCAGCGTCAACCGGCCATGAAAATTTCACTGCCATGTACGCCGGAGAGTAAAAGGACCAACATGGTTCCTCTCCGTGTTGCACCGGGCACCGGGCACCGCCATGTTTCAACCGTACATATCCGTGTGGCGACTTTATTCATCCGTGTAAGGACCGTGTTGCTCCTTGTTGACACAGTATTGTCATTGTGTACACACCGCCAAACATTTACTTTTTTTGTTGACATTTTCAGCTCTTGTTTCTGGACCACCCTGGAGTGAAAGAAATTTTACTCTGGGACACTCCGGCGTGTGATCCGGCTATGTGTGAAGGGGGCTTTAATAAGACCATATGTCTAATCATAGACCTCACTATATGCCTATCATTATCAATTCGTACCAATAATACTTTGTCTTTTACATTATGTCGATCCTGGTTCATCACATGTCACTACAATAATTAAGGCAAGTAAATCTAACTAATCAGATCGTATCCCTTATGAGCAGAAATCTTTACTGAAACAGGCCTTATACTCTACCATGTGACCTTTTTTTATTGTTCTTTTGCAGGATATAAGCCACGAAAATGTTAGTTACCTCCCTCCTGAGTGAAAATTGTACTTTAATTACTAATAGCCGCTGTTAAACAAATCAAATAATCAAACAAATTAGCAAATATGTCTAGTGGAGTATGAGTTAGTTTGAGGTCGGGATTTAACCAACAAAATGTTAGTTAGCTATGAGGGATATAACTATTACCTATACCCATGGGTTCAAATTAATTGATTTGTTCATCCATTATATTTTTGCTACATACTGATTAATACTGTTAGATCCTTCACTCTAAACAAACCGTCGTAAAAACTACTATAACTTCATCCAAAATCAATGTCCACATGTTTTTTGGTTTTATTTTTACATGTTTGTCATTGAGAAGCACAACTTTCTAAATCATAAAAACCCCTTTCTGTACAAATTAACTTCAAGTTTCCTATCTTGCCAATGATAATTTTTTAGCCATTATCTCATCATTATGGCCATTTATCATGGTCTCAGAGAAGCAGCAGAAATTGCAATGGACAAAATAGCAAAATTCTGGTTATTTGGTTCCCAGTACTGTTTTTATCAGCTTTGTTGGGCTTTGACTTGTTGCTAACATTTCGTTTCATTTTGCGCTGCTCCCATGCCATCTATCGAAAAATATGCCACACAAAAAAAAGTGGACATTTACTATGGATCCTGCAATATAGGATAGTCTAAGGTAGTCAGTATGACTACTTTTGGCGATCAGCTGCGACATATGACTACTCTGTAGTCATTATTACAGCCCTTTGTTTAGGGTGTCCGTACAGGGCAACTGTCTGTAATTTCACAGGGGACCATTTGTTACTTATTCGCAAAGATATTGTCATAAAGAACCAGGTATTTTTAAATAAATTAATGACGCCAGGTGCCTTTAGCAGAGTTGAGATTTACTGCAGTCCATGTCCTTCCTGACCAGATGTTGTGTTTAAAACTATGCTACTTAAGTGCATCCTTAATCATCCATCACCCAAATTGTGAATAATTTCACAATATTTTGTCATCAATCACTTTCTTAATTTGTAGCATCAATTAGCTTCATAAAAAAAACTTCCAACTCAACTGAAATTGAAAACATTTGGCTTCATAAAAGAAAGTTATACTCAACTGAAATTGAAAACATTTAGCTTCATGAAAAGGTTAAACTCAACTGAAATTGGAAACATTTTATATAAATGAAATAAGTTTTATACTGGGTACTGTTTAGCAGTTGTTTGATAACACCTACCACACAACATGTACTGACCAATTTTATGAGTAGCATCTGTAGATAAAGCGGCTAACTTATTTAGACATTTCGGCTAACTTGTTTAACATCTATTAGACATTTTCAATGCGCTAGAATAGCTGTTTCTCAGATTTATCTGACAAGTTAGTTCATAGTTGGCCTTAGTCATAGTAGTGAACTTCATGTTCTCCGTTCATCATAACTCATAAAGACTAACTTCTTTTTAATAAAAAGTCGATTATTGCTTGACATTCCCCAAACCGACTAAATTGTCAGCTAAAGTTGACTAACAATCCAGTGATTCACCACCTAGAAATGACTATTCGGGGCAGCCACTCTAGAAAGAAAATAACTAAAATCTATGTCGAAAGAATGTTGTTCAGGGAGTGGCTCGTAAATGTCATCTCAACCATTCTTTCCTCCTGTAACATCGACTGTTTGCTACAAAGACTTTTTTAACTTCAAAGAGGCAGATTTATTCATGCAATAAAAGGGGAAGTGTGTAACTTCACTCAACTGAAATAACCTCACTGCTTTTTATGAGAACTTTTTTCTCAGAAAAACATGAAGAGCTATCGTAGACTTTTCATTAAAAAGATGCAGTGATCTTTGTTATGTAGCGAATTTGAAATTACTGACTTCCGGATTTTAAAAATTAAAGTAGACGTGCACATGCAGACTAACAGCATGGTGTCTGTAATTCAATAATGTTCCTCTCTTTGATCCTCCAACTTTAGAGGCTTATTTATAGCCACTGGCTGGATAATTATAGATGGTTAAATTCAGATCTTGAATATACAGAAAGGAGTCATATGCAGTGGTACAGTATTTAGATTTTTATCTGATAATGTCAGTATTCAATTTTTCTTTGTTAAAAGCCTCAAAATGCTGTGTATGTTTTTGTGTGGGAGTTAGGGCCTGATTTCAGTGGTTAAAGTTGGTTAAGTAAAAATCTGTATCATGAAAATGACAAGTAATACCAGTCTTGCATTAAAACAATTTTAAATTACTTCATATTTCATATATGTCTGGTCTGATGAACACAGTAATATTATACTGAGAGCAATTGTTGTGACTCGAATAGTTCAAGTTCAATCAATCAATCAATCATTTTATTCACCACTATATTTAACAAAATTATACATAATCAACATAAAAATAAAAATTATTCAGTGGAGGAGAACCCTTTAAGGCATTTAGGTGCCGCTATCGAGGGACCACCTATAGTTAAAGTAAATGTTTTATTTGCAATACAAATTTTCAGCAGATCAGCAAAAAAAGTACTGCAAAGTAGGCTGCCACTTCACTGGAAAGAATAGGGTAGCCAGGAGCTCAGCAAGGGGTCTTGACAAGGAGGTGGTCTTAATATTGGGGTATCTTAATTTTTGGTGCCACTGTAATGTACTCATAAGCCCTTGAAAGACCAGGGTCTTCTAGTGGTAAGTGTGGTATATACAGTTGAGCCTGTCTAGCTATCTCATACCCAGCCCATATTTATGAATGGCCTTTCCTGTTAACACAAGATAAAAATAATAATACAATCTACTAACTAACAATACATTGTCAGCAGTTGGACACTAGATTATTCAGAACAAAAAAAGGGGGAAAAAATAAAGAGAAAAACAATGAAGGTAAGGGCTTTTACCATCTCCTGAGACAAATAAAATAATGGAAGGAAGATGTTTTAGTCGTGGAATAGTTACTTAAGCCTCTTAGCCACTGCTTGGACTTTCTCACAGAAGAACTAGCACTTACTAATAACCTCTGTAATCCAGTGGTAAGACGCTCGCCTGCTCCTCTCAAGGACCCGGGTTCAATCACAGGCCTGGGCAACCTTTCATGAGCATCGTCCCAGCTGGATGTAGTTCGGATGAGACATTCAATTGGCGGTCCCTTGTACTCAGTGTCATGGGGTGAATGTGTAACATGGGTGGACTCCTCCTCTCTCTCACCTCATCAATCAACCCTCGATAGCAGCAAGAATTTGCCTTAGAGGGCTGCACTTCCCATATCTATCTATCTATCTATCTATCTATTAAGTTACTATAATATTAGGAATCAAATGAATGTGCTTGGTTTTTTTTTTGTTAAATAAAGTCATACTAAGCATGCGGTAACAGTGGCAAAAAACAGACTGGAATTTTTGTACTAAGCCAAACCCGAACCTTTAGCTGATAAAAGTATTCATAAAAAGTTTCCTATCTTTCCAATGTTGAGTTTTTCCCTTCTTGTCATCACCAAAACCATTTGGTTATGATCGAAATGAAACAACAGATATCACAATTGATAAAGTAGATGTTCACATGTCAATGCTTTACCCCATAATTTTTTTCTGTATGGTCAAACATATTCTTAGATATTTTTTACATATTTTATTACTTATAGTGGCATCAGTAATATAAAAATGAGCACATATTTAGTTGTCCCAGCCCTCTAGAGAGCACTATGCCACTCCATATACCCCATAAACAAATAAACATGAATTGACAATAACACACACGAGTAAACAAAACATAGTACATATCACAATTCATATATGTATAACAATAATATGCTCGTTATTAACATATTGAACCTTGAATCTTGCAGTTGGGCTTAGACTTATTGATAACATTTCCGGCGCTGTTAAATCTTCGGGTAGTTCAAATCAATATATGCCCCAGGCCTGGATTGGTAACTAATGTCCTTGGTCAAACGTACGAAGAATTGTAGATGTTTGTTTTGTGGTAACATCCATTCAACAATTGTGGTACGTGTACATATAGGTCAAAGAACAGGTCCCTGTGATACACCATACAGTGTGAGCTTACATCTCAGCCATGCTCATTAGCAAAGCATATATATATATAAAGTGATAACAGTATATGCTTGAAATGTCAAGCCCTATCTGCTACCTACACCTGCAGCACACACAGGTTACTCCATAAATATGGCCATACTTGGAATATCTGAAGTGACCTTAATAGTGGATTTTCACGGAAGGTTCTCTGTATTTCCACCAGGTGGCTAAAACAGAATACTGCAATTCTATTGGCTGAAAAAGTTCCCGCCCTTGGCTGTGATTGGCTGAAACAAAGTGCATCATAGCAGCAGTATTATTAGTGCATTTTAATGTATATTTGACACTTCATCATTCATTTGATGTTTGTTATTTTTCTGAGAAAGTTCTATTTGTGGAATCAGTTAGTTATTATATACTGTGTCTGAAAAGCAAAATGAGTAATAAGAGGAGAGGAAGGACTTATGTCCTGCTGAGTTCAGGGATGTTCAGTGAAAAGACTGTATTTATTGAGGTGGCCTTAATTCTGGAATTTTGCTTTTTAACAATTAATTATTTTTTAAACCAAGCAACATCGTCTCTAGATATCCAGTTGGTCTTCATAAGAGATGGTCATTAATGTGGGGTTCTACTGCAGTAAGATTTCACAACAACACTGGATTTAGTGATATATCCCACAGCTCTGTGTTCCGTAGATCATGTTTCTTCTTAATCTCACATAAAAACAACAAACACTCCAAATGAATACCCTAAAAAGTTGAATTTAGAAAATCAAGTTCCTTGAAAACATGTTATAAAACACAGTGAACTTCCCAGAAACTTTATGCCTCAATATGTTGAGATAGCATCTAGAGAAGAATTGCTTTTTAAAAGACTAAAGTTACTTTTTCAATTTCACAATCATACATAAAAGAGTGCTAAAATAATAATAACTTAAGACAGATTGATAGAAAAAAGAAAGCCACATGGTTTTCTTTCATGATTAAGGAAAAAGCACACTGCTTCATACACAAAACTATCCATCTTTTCCTAATTGCTCATTGGATTGGGTGTTATATTTGAAGCATTGCTCAGGACATCATTCAAGAATCAAATATTGACGATATAGTAAGAAAATCTGATTGCAGTACCACAGCAAAGTTGGAAGAAATATGACTCCTGTCTGAACATCCTACATCTGAGTTTTACCCTCTGTAATTCTCCAACCAGTGGCTACGAATAAGCCTCTAAAGTTGGAGGATGAAAGAGAGGATAATTATTATATTACAGACACCATGCTTTTAGTCTGCACGTGTACGTCTGTTAAGTTAGCTCATGTAACTTTCTTGAAATCCGGAAATGGTACTGTGGGACATTGCTCTAAGGTGACCTCATAAATTGAAATAGTCACCATAGAGATCACTGAATTTGGGTGGTATCATTTCATGGCCAACATGATGTACTCCTTTTCATCAAGTATATCTAAAAAACCAAAAGAATATTCTGACAAAAGCGCAAGGTTATTAAATCTGTATTACACACATAAATAAAAAACAAAAGGAATTAAAATAGACACAGGTAGATTGGTTGGGTGGTTTAGGGCTTTATGTCCTGTATTTCTGCACCTGATTGGCTAATTATGACCGGCAGGGACCATGGCTATGAGAGTGAAGGATGAAATAGCCATCCAACTTGACTAGTTTAAATTGATCCCAGGGACCTTTTTGGAAGCCGAGCACGTTACCACTGAGCTAGGCCCCTGCTCTCCTACTATGACACTGTCTTCATTTTCTTTATTATGTTACGGTTTGATGAAGGCTTTACTCCGGTTTAGCAGTATTCTCCCAAGTCTAAGTTCATCGATGCAATCCAATTCGTAGGCCTTTATTTAAAAAAAACATCACAGTGCGTGCAAAGACTTATGATGAAATCTCATGACTTGCAATTATTCTTGACCTAGATCTGTAGGTTAATGATTAATGGTGTGTTTTTCTCACCCCATTTAGCTCAAGTTAGAGCATAACAGATATAGATTTAGGGCTTTACTTCCTGGATTTCTGCACCTGATTGGGTAATAAGGACAGGCAGGGATCATGGCAATGAGATGAGGGATGAAACAGCCATCCAACTTAGGCTCGACTGGGAATTGAAACCGGAACCCAGTGGTTGGAAGCCAAGCGCGCTACCACTGAGCTTGGCCCCCACCCCTGAACAGATACAGAGATTACAAAACGTGTATGAGTAAAACAGCGGACAAGTAAGACCTGATTCATTACTGACCAATGATGTACAAGTGAATTTTCAAAGTGTTTAGCAAGCTAAGTGTGACCTGGGTCAGATGGGTTAAAACAAAATTGCATGTATTCCTGCGACCAGACAGAGAGTGTAATGGTTCAAATCTACATCCAAGCAATAAAAATGGGATGAGCCTGAGAAAATTCAATTTGCAGCTCACTTAACTTCCAGCTGACTTCATTTCCAGACACAGAAGCACCTAAATTAGCTTAAGTTGAGAATCAATCTAAGTTCACCTTTTCAAAAGAAAACAGAAGAAAAAATTGTTTTGATCACTACAAAGGAGCATGTCCTGAATCTAAGACAAGGTGAAGTTTATACAGTACAATCCCGACTTAAGATCACCTCACTATTGAGACCACCTCACTATTAAGCTCACCAGTTTTGCTTATCCGTCTGTGTTCTTGTCATTATGTTCTACTTGCCATTTAAAACCACATTGTCAATAAAGTAAATTGAATTTTGTACATAGGAAAACATAATTGCTAAGACCACCCTATGTTGTTATATGCTTTAGGAAAAAAACAAAAAATGTCGTATTTTCAATGCCCTTATCGAAAACAGTAAAAGCTTCCAATTCTTCACCAATGATGGCTTCGAGTGGAAATTTATAAAACACATCTATTCAGAACTGCAAATGAACAATAGGTTTCTTTTTCTCCAAGCGCCAGTGAGCAGAACCTTTTCTGAAACAGGCGCTATACAAATTTATATGTTTATTTATTATCATATTACTCAATTAAGACCCGTATCTCAGTCTACATTGTTTGTGGCCAATTTATTACTTATTTTATCATATATTCCTCTGTACTGTTATATCCCTTATCATCATATCATGAGATATCTTATATCAAGTATCTCGAGTCGCTCTATGAATTAAAGTCATTTAGGCTGTTGTGTATGAGATTATCTTAATACTATAAATTCTAATATTGTTCGGATGAGACGTTAATTTGGCTGTCACTTGCGCTCAGTTTCTTAAATCTGCTGAGACAAACAAAATAATGGAAGGAAGAGATTTTAGTCGTGGAATAGTTACTTAAGCCTCTTAGCCACTGCTTGGACTTGTTCACAGAAGAACTACCACTTGCTAATAGACTGGGTGGTCCAGTGGTAAGACGCTCACCTGTTCCTCTGAAGGGCCGGCGTTCAATCACAGGCCTGGACAACCTTTCATGAGCATCATCCCAGCTGGATGTCGTTCGGATGAGGCATTCAATTGGTGGTCCCTTGTGCTCAGTGTCTATGCTGAGGCAAGTAAAAGATCCCACCCATGGGGTAAATGTGTAACATATGTGGACTCCTCCTCTCTCTCACCTCATCAATCAACCCTCAATGGCAGCAAGAATTTGCCTTAGAGGGCTGCACTTCTCATATCTATCTATCTGTCTATCTAAGACCACTATATAATATCATACATTTACCGGCTTATAAATGACTATCATCAGACACATCTACAAGACATTGCACAGCTCAATAACTTGTTGCAAGCAATATATTTCACACAATGTTAAATGCGCTGGTGCGAAAAACATGGAATGGCAAGGAAAAGTGTTTGCGCCTTGTTGGACACCTACAGCGTGGCAAACTGAGGATGAAATCATCTCCAAACTTCTAAAACCAATAAAATCCACGTTTTTTTAACAAGCCATTTATAAATTATTGAAAAGTTCACCGAGTACATAAACATATACTTTTTGAAATAACAATTATTACTGAAAACATCGAAACAAAGATTAATCTCATGCATCTCATTTCTCAAAATTTTTCATGTAACTAGTGGTCTCAAAAAAACTTTTAATTAAGTTCTGAGACCACCAGGCATCATTATTGTTGTAAATAATTTGTATTTTATAATACATAATAAAAAAATAAAAATAAAAAAAAGATTCAAAGTACTAATATTAAAATGTTTATGCCTGATGATAAATTCTGTTGTTTGATTGAAAATCGAACCAATTGATTTTCAAATAAGCTTTTTAATGTCTTAACCACTTGAGAACTGATCTTCAAATGAACCTCCCTTCTATGAAAATTGTTTAATCTGTTATCACGTTGTTTCCAAGACTAATTATATATCACATCATTCTTCACTCATTGCGAAACTGACATGTAACATAATCGCCTTCAGATAAGAAATTTAAATAAGGATGCATTAGATTTGTTTTTTAAATGGTTAAAGTGAATCTTCCCTTTAAACTGCCCCTTTTGGAATCCATTGTAAATTTGCCAAATTGTCAGACTTGGGCTACTGCATTTGGCAGTGATAAAATAAAATAATAATCCTAAATAGTTTCTGAGAAATTAGGAGATTTAATTTAAGTACTTCTAAGGTCATAACGGCCATTTATTTATTTTACATGTTGTATGCATGACATGGATTTCTCCTTTAATCTAGCTATTATACAACTGTAGGGAACAGAACAGAAATATTGGACGAAATATTTTTTTTTTTTCATTTTCAGCAACATCCTGTCCCTTAATTAAACTCTTTGACAAGTAACTCATCATTTAATTGCCTTAATTGGGCCTATGGTTATAAAGTTTTTGCTGAAAAGAAGGGATGCACAGGACATATCCCGTGTAGTCTTTAACTTCAGGTTTTGGCAATCGTCTAGCCCCACTGTATTCAATTCTGTGTAATGGGCTGCATGCTCCACAGGGAGTTGAGAAAGACTCATGCTTGAACATGTTCACAGGCAGGTTCAGCGATTTTTTACATCTTTAGTGGAGTGCTTAATATATGACAATGTGAAAAAGCCGTTTATTAACTACAAAATGTATGATACACAATTCTTCTTCTAGGACCCAAAGAATTTAGTGGCAATGTTTTTTTTAGCCCAATGAAAGGATAAAATATATAACTATGTGAAAATTCCGTCCATTATCTACCAAATTTATAATGCATAATTTTTCTAGGACCCAAAACATTTCGTGGCAATGTTTCCTGAGCCTTATTATTCTGGCAAAAACTCTGCAGGTTAACTAAAGTTGCTATTATACATTGTAAGTAGATTGGCTTGTGCGTTATGAAGAGTATCTGTAAAGAAAGCTTACTAACAATCGTGTTTTGGACCACACTAAACTGATGTCCTCCAATGCCCCTATTTGTGTATTTACACTGCTATTGTTGTGCAATAAATATTCTACGTGTGTGACATATTGCATCCAATGTGTTTTTATACTAAATCTTTTTGATATAGAACATGAAAGTAATGATAGAATCCCAGGTAAAAGAAATGTTTTCAGAAAATGTCTACTCAAATCAACTTTCTACATTTGAATTTTACAGCCAAGAAATATTTGCAGACCTTTTTTATCAATATTTATTTGAGAGATGATACTTCTACAATGTCACATATATAAAATCCGGTCAAAAACTGAAAGCATTTTTGAAATGGGAAATGTCATGCTACAAAAGAGATACTCGTAGCATACTTCATGGAATTTAGCGGGTTGGGCAATATTCTATGTGAAATTCTTTGAAGATGCAAGGTGACACACCTACTGAATATAATGCTTTATTTTTTTTAAATGAATACTATCATATCAAGGATTGCCATTATATTTTAGAATGCAACTTTTTCCAGTGACCTACAGTTTAATTGTCGAAATAAATTTACAATTATAATTATTATAATATTGCTTAAAAATCCAGCAATTGAAACATGGTAAGAAATTATCCATATTTTGGTTACACATGTAAAAAAATAATCTAATAATTAAGTGTATTTAGTATTATTTACATGCAACAATCGATGTAATTATTATTTTTGAAGTACACTAAATCAGTGCATACAGAATGCATTTTGGCTACCCAGATAGCATTCCAAATCAGGACAACATCAACGCAACGTCGGGAATGTTGATACGACGTTGTTTCCGATGGCGGTCAATATTGAAACGACGCTGACCCGATTTGGAATGCTATCCGGGTACTGTACATATGTACACAGTCAGATCACAGAATGAATTGACAACCATATATTCTTTGACTACCATAAGGTCAATTCTACTATTGGGGATTGAAAGAGACTCAAGCTTGTCATCACCAAGATAAACAAGGGCTGGTTTGGATAGTCAAACCTTGCATTCAGAAAGCCACAAATATTTTAGCTTACAGAACCAGTTTGAGAGACCGTTTCAAATCCCATATCATAAACTAATAAATGATACACTGAAGAAAGCTCAAAGAGATGAAGGTTATTGAATTACATGACTTCAAATATTAATTCCATATGTCAGGGCTATTGGTATGCTTTTATGACCCCTGGAAGGTTTATGAGCTCCCTTTTGAACCTTACATATGCTCTCATGTTTTGCAGCATAGGATATCGCATAACTCAAAATGCTAGTTCTGATCGACTTGCTCAGGGAATATATTCAATTATTCATAGATGTAAATCTTTCCATAGTTTGTCTTATGTATGTAAAAGTAATGTCAGACCTAATCAGACAGCATGTCAAATTGGGTGGACATTCTGCCGATGCTGGCCCTCGTCAGATGATGTTGTGCCAATGTCTAACCGATGTACAGTCTGTCCAGTGGCCCATGCGGACACAGTACCAGTGTTCCCTAATATTTTGTTGCATCATGAAGTCTCCGTGTCAATGTTAATCCTATGAGGCTTTTGTGAACAGAAGTGAAGAATGCACTAATAACAACAACGTTCTGATATGGTAAGGAGCAAAATAAGCCATCATTTGTCACTCTAGGCCTTATAGTTGCTGAGTTATCAAAGAAAACGACAGTCCGCATGTTATTTGGGTAGTGGCTACAAATAACATACCACATCGGCTCCAAGTTGGCCCAGCCACAGGCCCAAGTTACCGTTCGCCGACTTCGGCACTTGATATATTATAATAACCTCGAGGTAAACATCGTTCAAGGCCAATAGAGAGGTCTCCGGCCCAAACGGGCACTGACGTCACAAATATCCGCATTTCGGCCAATCAGAGAGCAGCATTTCCTTCAGCCCTTCTACTGAAGATGTCAGTGTCGAAGGGAGCCGCATTCAACAAAATGTTCAAGTTTAGACAGGAATTCCCTCTCGTAGTAGCACAAGAAGGTCTTAGACACTGTGTGAACAACAGTTGTAAACTATATTTGGGACAATTCTGTGCTTTAACAGTCCATGTCATGCTGTATTTATCACAGAAAAACATCGACAAAACGTGGGCATAAGTAGGGGGGCTGCATGGCCGATGGATACCTTTAGGATATATTTAATACAGCTTTTCAACAGCTGAAGTTGTGAGGTAAGATGGGTAAGATGCGGACAAGCTACTTGCTACCCTTTTTAGCTTCAAAACCCTTTCATTAGTTAAATCATAGAATGTAGGTGTGTCAAATAACATGTCTTATTAGCCCGACATCGGCCCAACCTCAGCCCGACATCGGCCCGACATCAGCCTGTTGACGGCCAGGGACAGCCAACATAGTAACGATGTTGACCTGATTTGGCATGCTCTTTGGGATGTCCTTTGCCTGAGACATTAAATTGACGGAAGAAAATTCTATCCATGACATCCAATGAAGTGGTCCTAATATCGAGGTGTTCTTAATCTTCAACTTTTTTTTTATGTCGTCGTATTATTCCGAGGAAATGGTCTTAATATTTGAATGGTCCTAATAGTTGGGTTACAATCATCAATTATGGAATCTGACAGAAACATTCTACAATGCATCAAAAGAGACTTCAATGACAGCCACAGCAGCTTTCCATGTGACATATGACATTGGGTAAAAAAAACTATGTAAGGAGCAAATCATGAGTGGGTAGTTCTGCAGTTGATCACAAATGAGTCAATAAACTTAATATTATGAAAAAATCTATTTAAAAAGGGGATGAACTTAATTGTAATTTAGAGTAATTTAGGATAATTTTTCTTTTCTTCGTACATGTGTAGGCGGGTAACGGGCAAATTTTATACAGATATGCAATCTGCATGTTGAACTGCCGAATTATGGATTTTCAAGGAAGGTTCTCTGTATTTCCACCAGGTGGCTAAAACAGAAAACTGCAATTCTATTGGCTGAAAATTTTCCCGCCCTTGGCTGTGATTGGCTGAAGCAAAGTGCATCCTAGCAGCAGTATTTTTAGTGCATTTTAATGTATATTTAACACATTATCATTTAGTTGATGTTTGTTATTTTTCTAAGAAAGTTATATTTATGGAACCAGTTAGTTATTACCTACTGTGTCTGAAAAGCAAAATTAGTAAGAAGAGGAGAGGAAAGACTTATGTCTTGCTGAATTCAGGGCTGTTCAGTGAAAATACTCTATTCGATAGATAGATAAAATCACAGAATAACATAGGACAATGTTAGAAATGCTGATGCTTACATGCCATGTCTTCCCGGAAACGAAATTCAATTTGCACTAGAACTTACCTTGATTGCATCAATAATTAAAGCTAATAAAGTCATGATAATGAAGTCATGATTTAATATGTCAAACAATTACTGGTAATATACCATCCAACTCAAATGACCATGACAGATAATTGGGTTATTATTCCTCCGAGTAACTTCATAGATTAAATGACGTGTAATTGCCAACACTTAATTCAATGCCACATGAATCCATGTAGTTGTTGGCGTCTTTAAATGTTGGAGAAATAAGTAACTAAGTAAGCGAGGAAGTTAAGTAAGTAAGTAAGTAAGTTAGTTAGTAAGTAAGTAAGAAAGTAAGGAGGGAAGGAAGTAAGTAAGTAAGGAGGGAAGGAAGTAAGTAAGTTAGCAAGTAAGTAAAGAGGTAGAAGTAGATAAGTAAGTAAGTAAGTAAGTAAGTAAGTAAGTAAGTAAATAAGTAAGTAAGTAAGTAAGTAAGTAAGTAAGTAAATAAGTAAGGACTTTATCTTGAATGTGGTTTGTCAGTTTGGAGCTGGTCTCAGCAAATCTTGACCACAGGCCACCTGAATAATGTATTCAGTATTATAATCGCATGACATCTTACGAAATTTAGACGTATCTATAACTTGATATTAATGTAATTGCAAGCATAGGTCGTATATCCTACCGAATGAAAATTGCAAGGCAGTTATATAAATATGAAAATGTCGAAAAAATAATTCTTAGGTCTGGTAAATTCATTACTACACCTACTGACAGTCTTTATCAATGGTGGAGATATAGCTGGGTGAAGTCAAAGTAACTTCTCTTGGGTGTATTATTTACAATGAAAAATCGAAGTATTCACCTTTTCCTAATTTCAGCTTCAGCATTGTATTACACATAATTCTATATAATGTCTATATAATATTACTTTTTCCTAGATGTTCGGTTGTTAGAACACAAAATACCTCTATTAACCTTTCAGAAAAGACCTCCTTGAGAGATGCCTCGTGACTTTTGGTCATCTCCACTGGACATCAGGGTCCAATGTCAGCTGACCACCTAGTGGCTGGATGTTACAGCTGACAGCGGTGACACATCAGTGTCAAATGCCTCCTTCCTGCACAGCAACATGAGCAATTTCATGGTTTATTTGTTGTCTGGGCCAGCACGATTTGGTAACTGTTTGGCAATCAGAAAAGTAGCCAGAAGGTCTACCGCGGGAGGTGTGGAGTTGACAGATTTAGCAGAGGCAACAAATAGTATACCAGTGGAAGTAAAGAATAAACCCTCACTCAACACCTTCAAATCGGCCGTACACAAATGGCTGCTCAGCAGCAGATTAGAAAACGTTGTTTGATAAAGACTACAACTTTGAATGTCTATTTCAGATGGACAAGATGGACAATATGGACAAAGGCAGCAAATCATGCCCCCCCCCCTCCCCGGAAGTACTCCCCCCCCACGGACGTACACCCTGCCCCACTCATCAAAAGATTGATTAGTTCATTGGATCAAAAGGGCAATGAACTAAAAGACACTTAAATTTTTCATATTTGGATATTTTCGATTTTGTTATTTCCGATTTTTTCTTTGTAAACTTAATGAGTCGTACAGAAGTGTTTACGCTTTTAAACAACGACTTTAAATAAACCTTTAAATACATAAAAATAACAAAAGAAAGAAAAAGGACAAAAAGCAGTTTGTTTTAGGCTGCATTAACAAGATGTTGTAAGCATCGACAGACTCATAATTATTATCCATTATATTCCTATATCGCTATAGCAATGTGATCACACGCTAGTTTATGAAAAAGGGTATATTTATTAACTGATCCGCAAAGAATGACCATAGCCAACTGTTGAAGGCTCTGTGCACTATCTACACTATATGAGATCATACCCTAAAAGTATGTTCGTCACTGCTTAAGTCTGAAGCCCTTGAAAGTCCTGAGCCTCTTTTTGACAAGAGTTATATAATACTGTGAGTGAAGACCCCAAAGCCCAATGGCCAACACAGTGTTTCATTAAAAAGGGCCTATCAAATTGAACCTAGACAAAGCTAGACAACCTTTGCTATACCTGCCACTAAACGTAACTGTCTGGCTATAGCTGGCTACTATAAGCCAGATCTAAAAGTACATGTAGCCCCATTTGGTGCATAAGTTGAGACTTTTAATTTTTTGCGGAAAGGATGCATGTCTATTGTACATACATATTTATGATATATTAGATAAATTTCTCACGTTTACCGAGATACATGGCCAAATGTGCCACGTGCGTTTTCCATGTGATAGATAAACGCATGGAAAACGCATGGTTTTTAGCTAATTATGATAAGGCAAAAACCATGCATTTTCCATGCGTTTATCCAAACACATGGAAAACGCACATGGCACAATTGACCATGTAGGGTGGACCACATTTTATGAAAGAAATTGTAGTTCTCCCTACCCAGCACAGACACCAATGGCCTATCAGGTTAACACATCAGAAATAATATCATTCACTCACCCTGGAACCTAAAGACACATATTATTATAGGAAATGTTATGCTGTTTAGCGCATTTCCACAATTTTAAAGGACAGTGTAATAAGCAGAGAAACCATAATTTATGACTGCCTGCTATAAAAACCATTTCTCAAGTGAGGTCATCATACTTTTATTCCTCACAATATTATATTATTTCTTAGTTATAGTCTAGAATTACCGCTCAAGCAGTTTCAACAGACTTTACAGTTAGACCCTTGGCAGGCCAATCCAGAGTCTTTCTCAACTCCCTCGGGAGTATTCAGCCTTGAACACAGGGTTAACCGCAGGGGCTTAAGAGCTCACACCAGTGCAATCACTGTGGGTGCCTAATGCCAAGTACCCATTACACCTGGGTGGGGTGAGGCAATGGTTGATGAGGATCTGCCCAACTCCTCGATGCCATGGTGGGGGTTTGAACCCACAACCTTGCGGATAGCCGGCAAACACCTTAACCACTAGACCACGGCATCCCATATAATCATATATGGTATGCTGTCTCTGCTCGGGACCCTTGAATCTTCAGGGTCCCAAGAAACCGAAGTGATCTACATTCATGGTATCGCTACGCACGTACAACGTATTGCTGACCGAACAAATTAGTTCAATGTTCGTCGCTTTCAATTGCTTCGTGAACAGAGTATAAATATCCTAATTTCGGCGGTTTTGTCCTTGAATCGATGACCATAGGCCAAAAGTGGCTGGGTTAGTTGCATAAGACATTCGGTGAGTTGCTCTAAATGAGAATCTGTACACGCTCGCACTGCTCGCCTAGTATTTAAAGTTAATATAGATGGCACGGGCAGTGGACTTGTACACAGTATGGTATTGTCATAATGTCTATCTTTAGCATTTGTGTTATGATACTATGTTTAGTGATGGCTGTAATCACTGCTTTCTGATGTAATGGTTATTAATAGAAATTACAGCTAAGCATGTGACTTGATGCAGGCCAGTGTGTCATGAGGCCTTAATAGTGGGTAAATAGATAGGCAGGCCAGTACAGTGGCCACCAGCAGACTTGTAAGCAGAAATGTTGTGCAGACTGGCATAAGAAGTGACTTAGAATATCTCTCAAATGTCAAGAGAGATAAAAGGTATGTTTACTCAATTGTTATTTCATAAGATTCATTAATATGTGAGAACTGTTGTGCACTGCTATATTGCGTTTCGTGACTATATTAATTAACAAATATATTAAGATATATTTGTTTAATGATAATAAAACATTTTAATTTAACAATGATTGTCGAGTCTTCAATCAGAGGAACCGATCCCGTCGCAGTATGTCTTTTGTTTGCAAGCCCCTTCATTTAAGTCAAAATATCTGACACAACGATCTTATATCATTATATTTGTGAAACACTCAAGTAACAACAGTAGAATTTCCATTTTCTCTCCTGTCCAAGATAGCAGTCCCTATTTGGTATGCTCTCTGAGGTGATACTTAAAGGCATGTGATTCCATTTATAACCCTGTTACTTATACGTTAAAGGCTCTACAAAAAACCTAGCTGTTCAACATCAAAGGATTCTTGTCATCAGTTCTACCTGCAAGTGCTCACAACTGTCTGTCTCATAGCAGCTTTCCAAGTAATCTTTTTGCCTATAACTTGTGTGTTGCTTTGTTCAGTTTCAAAGCCAACCACATTTTCTGTGTGTTACAAGGCACACGAAGAAAAGAGAAGAAAAGACTTATGTTTGTATAACTTCTGTTTGATGATGATGCCACGAAAAACAAGGTGAAGAGTCAAGTAACATAATTATACAATGCAGGGAGTTCTATAGTATGGAAGTGCATACATTACTCTCTTTTAAACCAGACTCCTCTTGAAAGTAAATTAGTGTTCCAGATGGATTCCCTTGCTTCTCAATCATAATTAACATTCTGATGCATATATGACGTGAGGTAGGTATTAGGAAACAGTCATATGTAGCACATTCGACCGAGGAAAGAACTTGTCTTATTAGAGGCTGCATTAAAAAAATCTCTCATGGGTGGGCTTTGATCCTTCCATCTATCGTTCTGTCGAGCTGTATGTCTCTCCATCTATCTATCTATCTATCTCTCCATCTGTCTATCTATCTACCTATCTATCTACCTATCTATATATCTATCTATCTGTCTATCTATCTATCTACCTATCTATATATCTGTCTAGCTATATATCTGTCTATCTATCTATCTATCTATCTATCTGTCTGTCTGTCTGTCTGTCTATCAGCCTGTCTATCTGTCTTTCTGTCTATTTATCTATCTATCAAATTTTTCTTTCTGTCACCCGCATTGTCTCACTTCCTTCCATCCTTCCTCTTTTCTTCCTTCTTTCCTTACTTCCTTCCTTCTTTCCTTCCTTCCTTCCTTCATCATATCGGCACGCACACAGACAACTCTGCGATTGCAATGTAACAACATATGTCTGTGGCAGGAAATCTAAATTTTCTTATTTTAATGATGATATCATATATTGCAAAATTTAGAGCAATCAACTAATGATGAAGACGCAATTGGAATGCAATTGCCTTAAAATTGACATCTTGCGTGTTCTGTATATCTCCAAACTTCATTTTTCCCTCATCTCATAAAGATGAAATTCGATCTCCCAGAATGATTTGTTATTGCAAAGAAAGCAAGTCCGAGCATTCTTTCAATGATATATAACAATATAAAACAATCTATAACAATCTCTAGCAAGCTATAAAATTCTATAACATTCTATAACACTCTATAACATTCTATAACATTTTGTATGCAATTACATACATTACAATGATGAAGGTAACTCGTTTTATATTAAAAAATTAATTAGATCTAATGATGCACTGATATGCTGGGAGTAAACAGCATAGTTCTCATTTACATAAACAGCATAGTACTCATGAACTGATATGCTGGGAGTAAACAGCATAGTACTCATTTACCCAATGTGTGCTTAAGCCACGGCAAATATGTATTTTTATGCAAACAATATTCTGGATAGTGATAGAAATTCCATGTCAAGAAACTCATTTCAAAATCAAGTAATCTTAACAAGTTCAAATCTTCTCTTAATGGCTGAAAATGCTGTGATTTAAACTGTCATAAATTTCATAACTTTACATATCATCCAAAGTCATCTTCCATCATTGTACCATCATCATTTTATTTTAATATATATTTTTTTTATCACTTGTTTTATTTCCACTTTCGAATGTCAACCTCAGGCGGTTGTTTTTTAAGTTACTGTCGGTCAATCATAAATCAAGTTCATTCTTATTCTTATTTCTTATATTTATAAAGATCGAAACAGGACAGTGTACCAGTGTATATACTAGGAGAGCAAGGTGTGTGGCCATTTAACTTATTATCATGTTCAATGACTGAATACCTCAGATAGAATCCATCTAACTTCAAGACACTTTCACTTTATACCCACTGGCAAAAATTACGTTGCTACAACGTTACTGCAATGTTGCTCTTCCCGGGAATGTTGCCACAACGTTGCAATTTAACGTAACTTCACAACCATGTTGCAACTATCAAGCAATTGCTATTTCGTAAAAGTGTAAAATTATTTTCTCTGATTAGGGTGTAATTCAACTAGTTTAAATACTATTCACGAAACTCAGCCTGGTATTATCTGTATTCATTGACAATAAATTTGACTACATTTGACTACATTTACACTTCATTTGCACTTCTACGTGGGTGCCGAGGCCTAGTGGTTAAGGCATTGGACTCATATGTGCAAGGTCGTGGATTCAATCCCAGCCACGGCATGCACTGAGGAACTGAGCAAGTCCTCCTTTAACCACTGCTTCACTCCACCCAGGTGCGAATGGGTACTTGGCTATAGGCAGTGGTGGTAATTGTAGAGTGCATTGACCCTAAGTGCGCCTTAATGGCTGCGGGTTGGGCGTATACTCCCCAGGGAGTTGAGAAAGACTCATGCTTGAACAGGCCTGCCAAGGGTGTAAATTGTGATGTCAGCAGAGCTCGATATACATCGGGATGGCAGACAGAAACCCACACACATTTACATTTACTTGTGTACTTGCATTGCATCCTTTATTTGTTACATATATCATTCAAGTAGCATAAATGAGTGCAATTTATGATGAGTGCGCTATTCTAGGAATTATGAAAGGCTAATAAATCGAGTCCTGAGATATAATCTAAAAGATTATTGCAGGATTACACTCATATATCATTCTGTTTAAAAAATAAAAAATAAAATAATATAAAAGGGTACATTTGTGAGCTTTTACCAAAACAACGAAACATAGGTTAACCCAAAAGTTATTAATATTTTAAATACCATATTTGTATTTACCTTTTGTGTGTCCATTTTTTAATAATCCTTCCGGAGTAGAGTAAAAAGACATAAATATGCTGTTCTCCATTCTTGCAAATCGGATTCCTCATGCAGATTTCTCAGTATTCGTATTAATCCCGAACTTTCTGTACTCTTGTAGATCAGAAAAATCTCTCTATCTGTGTGTGACTGCGGAATCTTAATTCAGTCAGCTTATTCTGTCTGAGCTGAGGTAGTAACAAAAATTATTATCTCTTCGAGATGAAAGATATTTCTAGTAAAAGTGTTAATACATTGACAAAAGGTGTGTTTTTCAAATAGCCAAGTCTATCTCTGAGATATCTGTCAACGCATTGAGTCCTATTCCCAAAATATTTTTCCAAGCTGCTTATAGATGACGTATACAGACTTCAGTATTTGATGGTAATATGTCAATACTATTGAAATAACATCTGGAAAAAGTGCATGTAGGTTTCTTCCACAAATACTAATGACACAATTCCATTCTGGTGTCAGCAGGAAAGTTCTGTAAAGTCCATAAAACTGGAGTTGTTTGACTTGAAAATTAATGTTTAAATTCTTACAGTAAACTTTCCAAAGTCAAGTTGTATGAAAAATTGGCTGAGCCAGGCATGTCGCGAAAGTGTGGAGCATCATGTTCCATACTTTGCTCAAAATCGTTCAATTTTAAAGTTTCTACATTGCAATTTTCTTGCAAAACTTATTCTTCAATAAAAGGTCACATGTACATAAAAATCTCATTAATATCATGCAAACTCATAAGTGTTTTCTTGTAATCCTTTTTGTGAAAGTATAAGGTTATAGATATGAGTTACTGATGTTGTAGTAGTAGTGAGTGGAGAAAGTGTAGGACCTTGCGGTACACCTTGAGAGCAATGCTTCCCTTCTTACTCCTAGGAGAGGCCAATCCAAACTGCGCTGGTGCTGACGCGCTACTGAACGCTGTAGACGCTCCACACGACGCTGGCCATGACGCTACGACGCTCTCCAGAACGTCGAACACTACGTCATGACGCTGCGTCCTCACTCAATGACAGATTTAACGCCCTGACACCTTTGATGGTTCTGTGCTGTTACTTTGACATAACATGGAGCATGGCTTAATTGCATGCTAAATAGCATGTAGCCAAAAGGCATGTACATGGAGTAAATGAGCATGTAAATGTAAAATGAGTCTTGTACATGATAACTCCCTTATATCAATATTCTTTTTACATGGTAATTAAACTAAAGTATGAAATTAATATATGCAAAACCCAGTGAAACCCAACAACCAAGCAAACCGATATTGTGATCACTTTGATTTTAAAAGTATTAGATCTCAAAAACAATGTGATTAGGTTGCAAATTCAATCTTACAAGCCAGGTCTGGATAGAGGCCTGTTTATTTTATTATGGGCCATAGAAATCATTGTAATCATAAATATAATGCAATTTAATTTCTTTAGTCAACACCAGGTTCACTTGCACAAGTAATGGCTTTATCTAATATTTAAAGATTATTTTCTTGACTTACATGGTTCTTGATAATTGAATTTCTTGTTCGCTTTTTGTTTCTGAATTGACATTAGATGAAATGTTAAATATGCATGCAGCTCTTCTAAGTGAATTTACCACCAAATGAAATTTCTAAAAAGAATATGTCAATCAAATCCTCCAAATTTAGACCAAAATATACACGTAGAATCCACAATCAAGACAAAAAATAACCCATGCAATTGATTTTAGGATCACTCAAGTTATTGCCAATGGTGGCTTTTTATACGGGACTTCCACAGGAAATGTACAAGTATTTTGTTTATCTAATATTAAAAAGGTTATTTTCTTGACTTACATGGTTCTTGATAATTGAATTTCTAGTTTGCTCTTTATATTTATTTCTGAATTGACACTAATATAATGATACTTTATTCATATCAAATAACATAATTGAATTACGTGTTTCCTGCTTGCCTTTGTTGTATTGGTATTAATACGATGCCCTAATTGTTTTACAAAACCCTTTAATAATAAGTTATTTTCCTGTGTATTTCTAGAAAAATAAATAATTGTCTATAAAATTGCTGGTTTCTACGATGTAATTAAGCTTATAGCCAGCTTCGATGGCCCCAAAGGTAGTTCCAAACTGTGAGTAGTACAGTACAATCAAAATGAAGTATAACTGCCCTTTGAGTAAAGATCAGGTATAAATTTTGGCCTCCCTCTGAATCACTTACCTTTTGGATTAATTACAAACAGGTTATTGCAGCCCTCCCAGCCAAGTTCATGCCTCTCGCAAGGGATTTTGATATGAAACTTAAATTTACTGTTGTTTCAAACTATGTTGATCTGAAACTTACAACATAGGTCAAGCTTAAATGACCAACTGCCAGAAGCAGAAGCAGTAATGAGATGATAAAACTTGGGGAATCCACACCTCATGAGTGAGGTATTTTACTTGTCCCAGCATAGAGACCGAGTCCAAGGCACCGCCAGTCTAACGTCTCGAGCAACCAACATCTAGCTGAGATGTAGCTCATTAAGAGTGCTCAGGATAGGGGTCGAACTCAGGATCTTCATTAGAGCTAGACTGGGCCTAAACCAGTGGACCAAGAATTGGCCCAGATAAATGCCTAGTGTAGAACTCGGGTCAATGCACCATCTTCGCATAGCTATTCTATGCGCCTTGCTAGATACGGGTTCGATTACGTGGTTCTTGCTTACCCAGTTTCATTGGTTGCGGCGATCCGTGGCGTGCCAAATCAGCGCTGTTGTTTACGAAATGTATCTATATTGAGAGCATGTTGCAGTGACGGTTGAGCGTTTTGAAGCGCTATTGAGTCGCTTGCATCCCCTGACCTACTTTGTCACGTGCATATTTACTGTTAGAAGGCTATGCCGAAAACTACCATGCCATTGCCGTGAAATCTGGCAAGGCCACCCAACAAAAGCTGCGTGGAGTAAGTGGACTTGCCCTGGGAAGGTGTCTTGAGTGTAGCTAACACCTTAACCACTACACCACATAGAAAATGGCCAAAAACTTAATTAGAGGCCAGGTTTTTGTTAAGAGGCCTGTGTCTACTACTACTAGTGGCTTGTCGATATAACTCCAACATAACTGCTATATCAATTATTAATATAAATGTTCGTAGAAAAAATAAACAGAAACTATTTCGTAATTCTAAATGTACAAATTACCTTCATAACTTATATGTGACACATAATTATCATGGATGATATTTTACTGTCAATAAAAATTATATATCTATATATAATTATAACACGTAGCATATAGTGTATCGTGTGAATGCAAGAAGCTTTCTGTATATTTCTCTTGAAACCTTTTAGAATAATTCTTCCTCCCATCCTTTCTTTTTATTTTTATGTCACGATAGTGACAAATTGTGCTTCGTCTATTAAACTTCCCACTTTTATTACTCCTACACAAATGTCACTGTGAGAAACTTACGGTTTTCTTTATGTTTTTTGCTTTGCAATTTTTGTCTATTTATTCCCAGAATAACATAAAAAAAGAAGGGAGAAAAAGAAATGTGTCAAAAGAAATTTATAAAAAAGAAAGAAGAAAGAAATATGTATAGATTGTTCACATTCCTTTTTGAAAGTGTCGTGCAGAAAAAAAGTTTCTACTTCCTAAATATCAACCATTATAACCACTTCTACATGCAAAATATAAAGAAAAAAGAATGCTTTAAAAAAAATCTATACATATAGACCACTTTTGTCATTCCAGCATTTATTTTGATTAATTCAACTTTTTCCTTTCTTTTTCTAATGACTCCAGCTGATTGGTGAGGCAAGAAAAACCCCCACCAATGGGGTAAATGTGTAACATGAGGTGGACTCCAAGCCTTATCATCTCATCACTAATTACATCTGATCTGGTAGCTAGTCATAGATTGAGACACTTGCATTGCCATATTAGCTTTGTTGAGGGATCCAAAACTATATTACAAACCAGTTTAAAATTGCCACTGGATTACAGAACAAATTCACTATTAGGACTACCCTGCTGACTGAACACAGACCCTCATATCATTTAAGCGATGTGACTTGTCACAGAGCGACTGACAGATTTCAGGGGAGCTAGAGGCACAGCGGGGGAGTAAGGAATTCAGCAAAATAAATGATTATATACTAACCACTAGAATACATTTCGACAGGTTTCTGTGCCGAGATAAGCAAAAAAAACGTCAAATTCGACAATAATTAAAGAACTACTTTATTGCCTCTGCGTTGAAATCAACGGGCGCAGTAATTGACTTACTCTCGTCGCCTTTAGAGCAATGTTGCGAAATCACCTAGTCTGACTACCCTGGGTGTAAAATTTACTGGTCTCAATGATGAAGTGGCCTGAAGTATATCTATATCTATGTAAAATATATTTTTTATGAAAGTTAATTGTACAGCGCAAACAAGGAGTATAAAATATTGAACTGGTAAACAATATTAATTCTTTTTATGGTCTTAAAAGTGAGGTTATCTTGAATTGGGGTCAATACATACACTTGACTTTTTTTGCAAATATTCTGTATTGTTTAACATAAGCACACGTTCTGAAGAAAAATCCTGATAATATCATCATTACATTATACAAAAACCTTTTATTTCTTCTTTTACACCATAATGATATTTTGAAACGCCAACATAGTCCTTTATAAGCGGTTTGTGTGTATTGCTGAAAGACTTGCTAGAACTCAGTACATTTGGTCATTTTAGCCTCAGAACATATGGACAAAAATAATAGAATTACCGATCAAGTGGTGCACTTGTAGCTAACAAATTTACAACTTAAAGGCAGCATGTATAGCTCTATATTTACAGAAGAAATTCACTACAAGACCACCTCAATATTAAGATTACCTTGCTAGAACTATTACCAATACAGTATTAACAGTTTATAATAAACACACTTATTATACCAGATATCTGTCTATCTGTCTATCTGTCTATCTGTCTATCTGTCTATCTGTCTATCTGTCTATCTGTCTATCTATCTATCTATCTATCTATGGTCTAGTGGTTAAGGTTATGACTAGCTCCTCTGAAGGTCCCAGGTTTCGATTCCCGCCCTACAAAGTCCGTTTCTCAGCTCTAGATGTTGCTGGAAGAGGCATTTTAAATTGGTGGTGCTCAGTACTAAGTGTCTATGCTGGGGGCAAAGTATAAGACCCCACCCATTGGGTAAATGTGCAACATGTAGTGTAATGCAAGTCTTATAATTTCATCATTATGTCTGCACTGCTAGCTCCTCATATAAAGTTAAAAATACAATGGGAAAAGTCAAATTGATGGTAATTATTTAAGGTGGTCTTAATGGCTAGTTGATCTTTATGGTGAGGTAAATTAAAAGGAAAGTAATGAATTTATACAGTTCAGTCAGAAATATGATGATTGCTACATGGCCAAATGTGCCACGTGCATTTTCCATGAGAAGGATAAACGCATGGAAAACGCATGGTTTTTAGCTAATTATAATGAGGCAAAAACCATGCGTTTTCCATGCATTTATCCTTCTCATGGAAAACGCACATGGCACATTTGGCCATGTAGGTTGTCTTAATAGCAAAGTGGTCTTAATAGTGAGGTGGTCTTTATGAGAATTACACTTTTACTATTTCCCATGGTTGACATAGCTGGGGGCACCATGAATGCCATAAGTTGTCCAGGATCAAAATAAGTGCTATTAAGAGAAACCCATCTCTTAGAACTTACATGCCCTACAAAAGAACCCATATTTAAGGCAGGCTAAGACCCTTTTTTCCCTCTCTACTTAAATGGGGAATGGAGGGGGGCGGGTGTGCCCCCAGGGGGTTCTGAGTTGCCAATTGCGTTTCGTGACGCCCATCAACACACGTCCTACGTAATGAACGCCAGGGGTTATGACGTCACTGACGTTTTAGGTTTTTACGTAAATTGTCCAATGGGAGAAATCGCGTTTCAGGGGAGAGAGAAATATGAATAATGTGACATATGAAGAAATCACGCATCATGTAGCACTATTTAGAAATCGCATTAGCCAGAAACAGGCTGCATGGTTTAACATGTTATGTTTCATCAATAAAAGTATACTTTAAGACCACCACACTATTAAGACAATTTTAGTTTTGGACACATTTGTATAAATCTGCAACATTTTAATTTATGTCACAATTAAGATCGCTTTAATATCAAGATTATTGGGTGGGTGAGACAGACTTTACATCCCATATTTATGCACCAGATAGGGCTGATCAGGACAGGCAGGTGCCAAGGCAATGAGGCGAATCAATGATCCACCATTATCTTACCTCTTGACAAACAAGTGTCCGTGCTGACCAGCTGACCATGGCCACTTATACGATGGAAAGCAATGACGCAACAGCTTGCATTTTCCCACCACACTTCAAGAGAAATTGTCGCGCCTAGCCTTACTAGTATAGGGTGGCCTTAAACACGTAAACAGGTATTATTTACTGATTTCATTTTTAAAAAGTATTCATGTATTCATTATACATAGCTTTGTGAGCCGATAAGCGGTTGACTCTTGCATCATACACTGAAAACCTTTGATAGCTGTCTGTGGTTGGGTTAAATTGTGTTCATTTTTCGCCCTTGTATCGAAGTAGACAAATTTATCTTCACGAAGAAACCGGATGGGGGCCTAGCTCTATGGTAGCGTACTGGGCTTCCTACCACTGGGTCCCGGTTTCAATTCCCGGTCAGACCCTAAGTTAGATTGCTGTTTCATCCATCATCTTATTGCCATGGCCCCTGCCTGTCCTAGGTGCAGAAATACAGGACGTCAAGCCCTAATCCACCCACCTGGTTCATCTGACAATAACTGAACCTCAATATATAGTTTAACCCCACGTATTTTGTTTCCGTTTTTTTACAATCTAGGGTGAGCTAGACTGCTAAAACTATCGTAATCATTATTTATACATCGAATTCACGTAAAACCTGGTCACATAATGACTGCTTTTTGATGGCAAGGCACGTGTATAAGTTATAACACAATTCACATTTATAGCTATATGTATTTTAATTATCACCAACTTATTTAATAAATATACTTTTTCCAGGGAAATAACAGATATCAATTGAATCATAAGATGTCAAATATACATAAAAATACTAAAAATACTGCTGCTAGGCTGCATCTTGCTTCAGCCAATCACAGTAATGGGTGGGAACTTATCCAGCCATAGAATAATATGGTTGCAGTATTCAATAACCTATATTACTTCATGATGTGAAATTGCTTCATGTGCCATCAACGTTCTCTCACTTCCATGGTGGCCATCAGGCAGTGGGACCCAAGCATCTTTTGGTGGTCTCCAGCAAAAAATATTTTTCTTCGTTTTGTGCAAATAATGAGACACAGTACCCAATTAAAAATAAAAAACTTCATAAACAGGGTTGGAGTGCCATGAAATGCAGCTGAAGAACACGATACCTCAATAAATCAATTTTTCTTATTCCATGTGCAATAGTTTTAGGTAGTTCCATCTTTGACACAACAGGATTAATCACAATTCGATTACGGTTTATATTACTAGTTCCATTTGATATAAAGATAGAGATTAAGGGAGATTTCGACGTTTTGACAGAATCGGGTACTTTCGGATGTGACAAAAAAGTGTGCTCGCGGTACAAACCAGTAAACTTAGATTCCAAACGCTGGAGGTCACCAAACTTTCGCAGAAAACTACACTTTCCTGACTTGCAATGAAACTCAGGCAAAATGACAGTCCGATTTAATTGTTTAGCAACACTAATTACAAGTTGTAAAACTTTATACTCATCACAGATTTGTCGATGACTCTCTGCATTTGTGTATGTCAAATACTTCCTATTAAGGCTGCTGTAATATCCATCTGTGTCAACTGTCCATAAATGCATTTCCTTAAACTTGTACACCTTGTTGATGTATCCAGATTGGCAAGTGTTGTGAACTATAACACACTTCGTTTTTTTAGCATCCCCAGCAAATTGGTTTCGCCCGAAAAAGTAGCATCCGTTGCAAAACTTCCGGACACGTTTAACTCGCAGATGTTTCAGCTTTTTCATGACTCTATATGTTATTACTTGGTCATTCTTCCTAACACTCAAGCTCATATTGAGTACCTGTCTCTGTAAATCTATCGCAGCAGGAGTTGACTTCAACATATAAAACCCTGTGTTTATCTGACCACCTGCGTCATCCTGAGCCGCCACATCCCAGTCGTTACCAGAAAAATACGGTAAAGGATTTTGCAAGAACACTATATCCAAATCAACAATCAATGTATTGTAGCCAAGGTTCAGGAGATACTCTGACAACTTAGTTTTTAGAAGCGTTTTCTTGTTGTACGTATCAGTCCTGTAGTAACTGGCATCTCCGTTTAATTGAGTCTCATTGTAAAAATACGTAATCAAACTGTACTGCCTTAGAAAATCACAGGACTCCTTAGTAATGCATATAAATATATAGTTAGTGATGCTGAATTTTTTTAATGAAGTTTCCCACAGATTGAGAGCCATTTCCATGTATCCTGTGTCAACGAGGGAAATTAATATCGTTTTATTCTTGCTGTGAAACTCAACCAGCTTTTTCAGTGTTTGATTTGCTCCGATATTCGCTAATGCTGATTCATCTTTTGCGTTGAAAATGTGAAATTTCTTGGTAAAGCTGATATTAAACTTGTCATAAATTTTGTTGAATAGTTCGCCATTTTCAAAAACAAAGATGACACAAATTCCAATTGCCAAACAAAGAAATAAATGACACCCTGAAAATACAAAAAAGAAATTATGCAGATACATCTAGAAAAACACAAAAGATGAAATAATGGTTAACTAGCAGTGGATAGGTAGTGGCTGGTGAGGAAGGTAAATATGTATTAGCCCATCTACGCCTTGTTCCATATCACTTGCTGGAGCCAGTAAAACAGCATGGTGGATTCACTCCAAAAAATAATACTCTGTTTCAGACAAAAAATTGCTTCGCTCGTGTCCGCTCAATAGTTTGTTTAAAATCAGCCAAGATATTGTTTGTCATTAGACAATGATATTCATTGTTGATGATGTTTGTTGGCTTAGACAATCATGGTCTAATGAGAAATGTAATGGCTGATTTTAAACAATCATTATTATTTGTTTGAAAACTGACAATCTTTTTTTCAGAGTGTGGAATTTTCATCCAAACTTGTTATATTTTACACCTATGCACCTATGTGATATTATTGGGCCTGTCACCTTATGTTCCAGTTTTCACAGAAAATAAATAAAGTTTAAATTGAAACTCATGTTTGGGAGCCAAACCTTCCTTAAAGCAGTTAAATTGGATGGGGACCAAAACAAACACTGTGAAATATCAGAGCAATTAAAAAACTCCTTACACCGGTTCACCTCCAGTATTTTGTAGCGAATTTATCACGTCTCTTAGTTAATGAGCTGGAGGGATTCCCTGCGTCAGAATGAAAACGAGGCTACCTACCCAACGTTGGGAAAACCCCCTGTGGATGTCATTGACAAACGGCTCCAACTACGTTAATATTTGAGATATTTTGATCATTTCAAGTTTAAAATGATGAAGATACTAAGATTCAAACGTGGGCATGAGCTTTGATATTTCTCAGCGCACCCCGTAATCCACCCATAGCTCAAACGTGAAAATGCTATGGTTGTCCACAACTAAAAATTCTAATGTACGGCCACTTGCAACGGCATAGCTTCGTTAATATTTGAGATATTTAGATCATTTAAATTTTCACACGATCACCAAGTGACATACAAGATGCTACAATAAAACAAAAATCTGCATTAAATTCGCTTAGATATTTCTCAGGGGACCGTGAATTCAAAAGTGAAAAAGTAAACAACTGCCTTCACTGGCTTCATATTGAAAATAAGGGTGATATAATTTCTCATTTAGATTAAAAATTCTGGTCTTATCTTAAACAATTGACTGATATTATCAAACACAAATAATCTAATGGCAATTCTTGCCCATCCCAATTCTAAGCCCATCCTGTAAACTGCCATGTGTGAAATTCCTCCAATGACAATTATAGGCCGAATATTATGTTTTGTATGTCTATAAATTTAGAACACTACCAGTGAAAGATATCATGTAATTTATGTGCAATCCAAATCACAAGGGTTAGGTGCATATTAATTTTAATTTTTATTATTATTATTTTTTTTAGATATGACAGTTTAAATGCATGCATGCTGCAGTTTTCAACAATTTAAACTGGGTTTTTTTACATGTTTTATGGCTGACTTTTCCTAATATCAAGCACATTATTTTGCGTCAAATGACGATATAGCATGATTGTTATCACTATTATTTAATATCAAGGCAAACATGACAATTTATACAGGGTTTATTATTTTATAATTCAGGAATTTTCCTATTCGGTATATAACTATTACTTACACTCCTCCACGTGACCTTTTCTATTGCACTTTTGTGGGAAATAACCAACGAAAATGTTAGTTAACTCTCTCCTGAGTGCAAACTGAACTGTAATGCATAAAAATGCCATTACAAAAAAACAAAAAACAAAAAAAAATTAGTAAATATGCCAAATTCCTAAACTAAAAATGTTCTCACTTATAAATATAACCAACGAAAATATAGTAATACTTACAATGTAGCAGCTAAAATTTAGGTGTATAATGTTAAGTAATATATTTTACACAAAAAGTGCTCAGAAACAGTAAAACATTCATTGTACCTGTTTGATTCATCTCGAATAAATATCTATCCAATGGAAGCCAGAACACTGCTATATGCACTGCAAACCAAACACTGGTGCAAATATTTTCACGGGACACACGCCATGACAACTTATGAAAATGACTGCATAATTAATGACCCCTTGGCACCTAATCGCATCACAGGTTTAATGGGATATTCCTGTCCATGAACTCGGAACATGTCAACTGGTCAACCATTTGCTATTTTAAATGTCCAAAATCTGGATCTTTTCCTCATTGGGGTTATTTTGAACGAACATTATGTACTTTAATTTCTAAAGAACATGACTACGGTATATCTAGAATATTAGATTTAGTATTTGTATATAGGGATGGTGGAGTAAATATGCCAAATGGAGTATAAGTAAGCCATGACTTCGCAAGGGAGCATATACATGAAAGGTTGCTAAGTGAATTGCACCGACTCTGTGGTGCACCTAGGTTACACATTTTTCTCAAATCCGCGTCAAGATGACCTCGAGAGCATAGTGAGAAATTTCAACAGACAATTCAACATATTCAGGGCCAAATTTCAATGCATCCCAGCACAAGTGAAAAATACTTTGTTTGTGGCGTATTGCACGTCATTGTATGGAATACAACTGTGTGACCTTCAGAAGTGTCACAAACTACATGTGGCATACAGGAAGAGCATCAGAACATGGTGGGGTCTTCCTTACAGAACCCACTGCAGTCTACTACCTTGTATTACCAAAAGCAATTGTTCAGTGCACATGTGCATTGAACAGTTCATCAAATTTGCAAATAGTGTACTGCAACATGAATTCCCAATTGTCAGATATATATTTAAGGTGACCCTCAGCCATAGCAACTCTCCATTCACTTGTAACCTTCACTATGCTAGTAACTTATGTGGTCTCAACAATGCTAATCTGGTGAATTTGGATGTAGCAGAATAATGTCATATAGTGAACAGAGACTGTGAAGCCAATTGCTACACACAAGAAGATACTGTCACAGGAACAGCTATTAGAGACTTAGTTCTTGTCTCACAAGGCCAGTTGTTTTTAATTATGGACAGACATGATGCTTTTCAATTTCTAAATTTTTTATGTACATCTTGATTTTTATGTTGATGCTTCTATAAACTGTTAGATTTAATTTTTCCATAATTTTGTACTATTAAGGTAAAAATAAACATAAATGTTGTAAACTTAGTAGGGTAAAGAGGTAAAAAGCTGCCTAACTTTTGCCAAGATAGGTGGTGTCGTGAGCCAAAATGTGAGGTGACAGGAATATATATATATATATACCATTGAGGTCACTTTAGTGAGTATCATAATGTATGAATGATATGTAACAGTTGTTCGTGCAAATATGTAAATGGGGATTAATGATTCATAAATGAAGCCAATTTCATCAATCTAGGATTTCGGATTATTGAATTTAAGCATACATAAAAAATGTATGTTGCATATTTAATGGTCCCTATGTTGAAGGTTTATTTCATATCTGCTTGAACAGTTCAGAAAAGTCATATTGTCAGCATGAAACAGTCCCTACAAATACTACAATTGTTTCTTTAACGTATTGACCATGGCATGTTTGGAAAATGTTTATAAAATATAAAACCAAAAAGTATTGTCTGAATGGTCCAGCAATATTTTATAATGTTATTCACATGGTGAAATCATTTTGACAAGTTTGTTTGGTAATATAATTTGTGATACTTCTGCAGGCTTTTCTTAGGTCCACACTTTTATAATGTGACAATAAGTTCTCCATATATAGACAGTTAACAGTTAGTCAGACTCCACCAAGTGACCTTTTCTGTTGTTCTCAGGAGGGATATAACCAACGAAAATGTTAGTTAACTCCCTCCTGAGTGCAAATTGTACTGTAATTGCTTGACAACAACAGTTAAACAAATCAAACAATCAAAAAAATCAGCAAATATGTCTAGTGGAGTATACGTAAGTTATATCCCTCATAGTCGGGATATAACCAACCTTCAGCATCGGGATATAACCAACAAAAATGTTAGTTAACTCCCTCCTATTCAGGATATAACTATTATTTAACATTATTTCAATGTTGTTTCAATATTTAGGTAATATCTGTGTGGAATATTATCTCAAATATTGCTGGTGGGTGGATGGAGTAGGGCTTTATGTCCTGTATTTCTGCACTTGATGGGCTAATTAGGATAGGCAGGGACCATAGCAATGAGATGAACCAGCCATCCAACATAGGTTCCAGCAGGAATCGAACCCGGGAATCCGAAGTTGAAAGCCCAGCATGCTACCACTGAGCTAGGCCCCCACCCTCTCAAATATTGCTAATTCATGTTATCACCTTGTGACAATGTGTTCTACAATACTGATTGTTGTCAAGATGTTCTGGCAATCATTTTTTGGAATATTATCATCACCACCGGAGACCTCATTGTTCAGGGACTTAATCATAGTATACACTTACGGTTGGGTAATCTTAACGACTACAATATAAAGATGCACGAACACTTTATAATAAACTGAACAGTAAAAGTAGACAGTATCACAATTTTCACAACATTAGTCAAATGTTGTGGTATGAATGTTACTAGCTGTTCGTGTTTGCAGGAGTATCTTTGTTGTTTCATGCTTCACTCTCTCACACTAACTGATTGATTTTTCTTGCAGATATTTATTTGCAAAAACATGGTAAAACAAGTTTAGTTTTGGCAGATGTTGTAATGTGCAGTGATACAACTTCCAAGAAAACAAAGATAATTTGAAATCAGCTTGCATGAAATGAGACCATATTTGTCAACAGATTAGGATGAATGTGCCTAGTTTGTGTGCTGTTTTATTCTACCTGATAAATCACCAGAATAATTGCAGTTTCTGTCTGTCTAGCTGTCCATCATTGTCTGTCTGTATGTTGTATGTCTTGTAGTCTGTCTCACTGAATTTTTCTGTCTCAATGTGTAATCTCTGATGTTTTGTTTTTATAGTGTTAAATGTTTTGTTTTATTACTGTTTCTCTTTTAAAGTATTTGACCTTTTTCGTAATTTTTATTTATTTATTAATTTCTTTTATTATAATCTTTTTTTTTTTCATGTCTCAACAGTTTTTTTTTTCTCAGGAATAAATGTATTATCTTGCTTTGTATCTGTTTTTCTGCTTTTTATTGACATAAATTAAGACAAAATGCTTAGTTTTCTCAAAATTACTCCAATTTTATTATTATTCTTAAATTATTCCAAACAATGTCCTCATTTGTTCTTATGAAAAAAATTATGTCAATTTGTTTTTTTCATTTTCGTTAAAATTGCCATAATTACTATTTAACAAGTGTCTTCTATTTTCTTATTCAACTTCATCAATGTTTCTTTTTTATAAGTCAATGTTTCATTTTCAACTGTCGTTTCTCCACTAATGAATCTTGTCTGAAACCGAAGAAGTTCTTTGAGGAACCGTGATTTTCAATTAATGCCAAAAGGAACGGAAATGTTCTCCTTTTTAAATTGCTTCTCATAATTATTCCATTTTCCATTATTTATGAAATTGGTGAGTGCTTTTCACAGTCAAGAAGATGTTTCTATTAAAAAAACAAAAAAATCCCAACTCATAAGGGAAATAAAAAAATGACCCACAATTTCCACTTCTATGTCTAATTGGAATTAAAATGATGCTATTCAAATAATCATTTGCTATTGAAACAGTCGAAACTAATTAACTGCCTACATAACGATTTGGAATGAAAATTGATTAAATGTTTTGACATCAACGAATGAATTGCCTGGGACTAATTAGGAGAGAAATAATTGAATGTTTTTGACATCATCAAGTATGTCATTACTTAGCACATGCTGATGGAGGCGGTTTAAACATTACTACCAGAATTAGATGAAGATACCCACTGACAGGGCTAGTGGCTGAGGCCCTGCTGACTAGCTCTGCCAAAGTCTCATTAGCCCTGACTAGCCTAGCCTAGGAAAGCAAGTGTCCAAAGACTTTAGGCCACGGCTGTACGATACAGTACATAACTATAAATAGTCTTATACCACTGTTTGCCTTCCACAGCCAATCAGAAGCCTGGATTACAGGGGGATATATCACATGTACTAAGAACAGCAGGGAGGACATGGTCACACTTATATGAGCACATGTTGTGGCAAAACTTAACAAGCAAACACTTAACAAGCAAACAAATGTCTTGCAAAATAGGCAACATCTTATGCAACTGATCCTGCAAAATAGTGAACCCAGCCTTAATGATTAAATCATAAACACAAACAATCCAATTAAGTGGTATAAGTTATATATTATATATTACTTAATTATGTAACTTTTTAAGGTGAGCTGTTTTAGAACCCAGTAAGGTGATCATAATTTGATGAGGGTATCAATAATGGTTGTCTTAATGGCTGTGTTCCTCTGAATATTACCACTGTTGGTGCAGAATCCAATTTTCACTTAGTACAATATCTTTACTGCCAAACACTGTTGAACCACCGAAGTGAAAGATTCCTCAGCAAAATGACCAAGAGAGTGAACCAAGGTCCATTGGCCTCTGTAGAATCAACAGCTGTCCATGGCATTGGCCATTTGGTCAAGGGCCCAGTCACACCCATGTGCTGATCTTGCACATACCAAGTCATAATCAATAGAACTGAGGGCTTCAAGAAAGCAGTGTGGTAGTGGAAGATATATAGAGATAATATAATAGCCTAAAATTCGGATCACTAAATACTAAGAACACGTTTAGGACCTTACAACACTTTTTTGTTGCATGATATGGTCATGCTGTTAAGATATTGCTGCAAAAATAAATAAGATTTTCTGACCTGGGCACTGTTCAGCTGAACAATGCTGAATGTCAATCATGCAAGACGTTAATTTGGAGGTGTGTGTCTTTGCTGAGGCATCTGGTAAATGTGTAAGATTATGTTGACTTCAAGCCTGAGCTAGCATTGAGGCATAGACAGTTTATTGTTTGTTACGGTCCATCACCTTATTGTTACAGTGTAACCAGTATAGTTGTGTACAACCAAACAAAGTATCAAATAATGCCAAAAAATAGAAGTTTTGTTTTGTCATTACTTTTGAACAGGCGTTTTAATCATTTTGACCAGTGCTGTAGACTTACATGGTCTAATGTATGCCATCATTTCATTTTTACTTTGACATCAATATCATGAGAGTAGCTACTATCCACGGATTTATGATTGATCAGTTATATTCTGTAGAATGATTAATATTTTACAATGACTTTTATTTAGAAATGTTTGATGAATCACTTTCTCAAAGAGAAAGTAAATCATCAAATTCAGCGAGTGATTGCTTTGGCTCTCATCTATTACAAACTAAATGTTTGAATTTATTAATACATCACAATGTTTGGCTTTCTACGTGATTATAAGCTAACAGACTTGTCTGGAATGTTTGAATAATTTGGGCACAGATATGTTTAGTAACTAAAAATAATGGAATCCAAGCAAAATAAATTCATTTAATATTATCACAGCACCAACGGAATGGTTAAACTGGTATGTTTTCAGTGTCATATTTTAGTTTTTTAAAATAACTTTAAATAATTTGGTACGTTTATACCGATGGTCTAACCGGCAAAAAGCTAGACCTGACAGTGAAAAATACGGGTTCAAACCTTGTCTAAAACTGCTCGGATAATAGACGGTCTACATCACAGATAGCGTTCCAAATTAGGCCCCGTTGTACATTAGTGCTGTGTTTATCATGAAATTAACCTATAGATTTAGGTGGGGGCCTAGCTCAGTGGTAGCGCGCTGGGCTTCCAACCACTGGTTCCCGGGTTCAATTCCCGGTTGAGCCTATGTTGGATGGCCGTTTCATCCTCAGTCTCATTGCCATGGTCCCTACCTGTCCTAATTAGCCCATCAGGTGCAGAAATACAGGACGTAAAACCCTAATCCACCACCACCACCACCTATAGATAAATTTGATATATCCTTGCTATATATATGGAAACAAAGTGTTTATAATTTTAAACTGTCTTGAATAATTTTCAAAGGCAAATTTTTAAGAGTTGTTTGGTACCTTTAATGACAGATCTTTGCAAGAAATCAAATAAAGAATACTTAAGAAAATGCTTCATAGAATTTTGATTACATGTAAATAATGTACTTGAATCTTGTATTCTTCAATACAGAATGCTGCATATTGTAAAATCACAATTAGGTTGTTTGCTTTTCAATTAAGCCCCATTTTAGGATCGAATTCGTCCCAAAAAAGAAATGGCCAGCAAATTTGCTAGCTTAATTATTTGGCAACCGACAGCTCTGACGCCTGAATCAGCTTCACAGCCTCAAGGTGTTCGTGGAGGACAGAATTTCATTGGACACAACTTCCAACAGTCTAAACCGACATGTTTCAGCAAGACCTATTATATTGTACTGAGGTCATTCACTTTGTGCCAGCACTGTTAGGAATGGGATAAAAATGCAGGCATAACTGGAGTTTGCATTGCCCAGAGCCCTGTGTTGGCCACTTGGGTTTGAGGTCTTTCCCCACAGTGTTACCACCCTTGCCACACAGGACTTTCAAGCCCAAAACCTTAAATTATATTTTATTGTAAGCCACTCTGACATACGTTCATTTCAATATTTTCTTATTGCCGAGAAGATTTTGGAAAATATTCATATACCCAGATAGCATTCCCAGCATCGTTTCTATTTTAGCCACTGTTGTTACATCTTATCTACATCGCCGACATCGTGCCGATGTTGAAATGATTTGAAATGCAGTCTTGTTATTACCAAGAAAGGTATTCATTGCAGCCTTGGGTTCAATTAAACTACATCTGTTTTTGGAAACTCTTTCTTTGCAGCAGTTGGTGATCATAAAATAATCCTAGCATTGAAAAAGTCATATTAACTTATTTTTCCTTTTATGGCCTAATAAAGACTTTCTGAGGTGACGCAGTTTCTGAAAAAAATGATAGTTCTAGGATTGAAAGTAAGTGTACCTGATATTGTATTCCTCTTCTTTCTTATTATTTTTTCTCCTTTCTTGTTAAACAAGCTAATAACGCTTTTCTGAGCTGACACAGTTTCTGTCAAAATAGCAATTCTAGGATCAAAGACAGACAGACAGACAGACAGACAGAGTATTTATTTTGACCATAAACTTACAGTTTACATAAACATAAATAATAATGGAAAACTGGTTATATTATGGTCATAGGAGACATTCACTAAGGCCAGAAGCCGCTGACATGCATGCCGCCTATGAGCCATTTGGTGTTATAATATATGAGTATTGGCTACGAATGAAAGGAAAATCATGGTAAGGATTGCAAGTGCTACAAGCAGGACAGTACCAAATTATTACCTATATTTACATTAATTGTTTTAATCGCATGTTCGCTGATGGGCTACCTTGTACTGCATACATAACAGTTTGGATTAGTACAGTCTGTTTGATAAACAAAGAAGCAAATCTACCTATATTTTGTTGGAAGTTGTGTCAAAGAAGCAAATCTACCTATATTGTTTTACTTTCTTCCCTTTTTAACGACCACAAATAATTCCTCTGTAAGTTGACACCAATGCCAGACAAATGAGACCCTGGGAAGGGGTTTATAGTGAGTAAAGACTGGGCACCCATTCACCAGGGAGGTGAAAGTGACGTTTAAGAAGGGCAGTTCAAGACCCAATGACAGGCCAGCTACTCCGAAAAGAAAAATCGTTAACTCTTTTTTCTCCGAAGGAATATTTACGGTCAATGCCTTAACGACACAGAAGAGACCACCAGTGTGAAGTATTAAATCATTGCAAACGGTCGTTTGTCATGGTGTGTTTAATAGATAACCACCATTAATTTCGGTTCAATGTCAAGGCCTTTATTCCACCATTGAAGGCAGCTTGGTCAGGTGACAGCAAATCTGGCCTTAGGGACATTCTGTGAGGTCTTTTATTATCGCTGACAGTGATAAAAATCATTCCTCCATGCCATGGAATTCTATAGTCACAAAAAGGACTTCTGGATACCATAGGAATTAAACAAGACCTTGGGTGGGCTAGTGATTAACTTGCTGAACTTTTTCTCTTGATCTTGGATTCGAATCCCGGTCCAGACTCTGTAAATGAGCAATAAAAGATCTCTTTACAAAAAGAGACGGCTGGACAATAGTAGAACTAATACTTTCAAGCAGAGCTAAATAACAAATAGAGTCTATTCACTGAGCAGTCCTGAATTCAGCAAGGCATAAGTCTATCCTCATTTTGCTTTTCAGGCAAAGAAGATCATATCTCACTGATGCCATAAATGCAATTTCTCTGGGAAATAACAGAAATCAACTAAATGATAAGATATCAAATATACATTAAAATGCACTAAAATACTGCTGCTAGGATGCACTTTGCTTCAGCCAATCAGGGTCAAGGGCGGAAACTTTTTCAGCCAATAGAATTGCAGTATTCTGTCATAGCCACTTGGTGAAAATACAGAGAACCTTCTGTGAAAATCCACTATTTGGCCACTAATTGACCTACTTTCAGCCAATGCAGCAATGTTGGGACATCATCTACTAGTGGCAGTTATCTCCACAATGTTCAGAGTAATACATTTTGTTGCCTTTAAGATATTATCCCAGTTACGAAATGTTTATTAATTTAGGAGATGAGTCATGTCTTGGCGAAGGTATGAACTTTGAGCTCTTTAGATCAATCATTTCTTTCAAAAGCAATTGTTATTTGAATTTCCAATCAGGTTTGTCATTTCAATGCCCATTTAAACCAAAAACAGCTCATTGTGTGTGGGCCATTTAATGTTTGAATGGTCCTTCAAATTGACAAAGATGCATTTAATTCTTGTTTTTAAATCTAGGCCTTCTGATTATCATGTTTCTTACATTACAATTCTTCAATTAAAAAAACCTATAAATGGTTATTGTTATTGACAATACACCCATAATTTACAGATGGCAATCATGCTACGTTACTTCTTCTCTTGAATGTTTGTAATTTGCCCTTTTTTGTGCAATACATGGTTTTAAAAAGAGGGCACTTTATTATCTTGGGTTTCATATCAATTAAATGTGCGCATTTGAATATTATTTGGGTGCTGGGATCTCACTTCTAACTCCATAACCTTAAATTGATTCCTGACAATCCCCTCCCCCACAATTTGTTTGTCCACCAATGGTGTCACAACCATTTATACCTGTCATAATAATTGGCATGCACAACATTCCTGGATCTGCCCTTGTGGACATTAATTTTGCATTCCGCAGGACTTTTTTCCGAGAGGACTGAAATCAGACTATGTGACTAAAATCCGAATATAATTTTCTCGACCGGACTTAGACCAGACTATGTGACTAAAATTGAACTATAGGACTAGGCTAAATAAGGACAAATGTATGGTGGCCGAGGAGTGCATTTTCTGGTGCGAAGCACCGACAGTGGAGGTTTCGCCTCCCGACAGTAGAGACTTCGCCCACAAAATATATCGCATGAGGCTAAATAAATTTGATTAACTGCAGGTATACAACTAAATTCCTGCTCCTCCATCTCCTCCACCACCTCATCCTCCTCCTCCTCCTCCTCCTCCTCCTCCTCCTCCTCCCATACACCAATGCACTATTAGTCACATCTATCAAAAACCTTTCAGGTTTGCATTATGTAGGTATACCTATGGCTGGGTATCCAATAATTAAACCAGTGACTAATAGAAGCCTATGTTAATGGGACTATATCTATAGATCGTTTTTATCTAGAATACTGGTTAATACCTTATTAGAGGGTGATGTCTTGCTCCCTAGTTGTGGTAATATCATATTTCTAGTCTTTAGTTTGGCTACAATCTTTAGTTGCAAACGATGCAAAACGCAATCTTTATAACTTACAAGATGAGTTACATTTTGCTTCAACTCAAGATTGTACACAAATTAAAAGTTGTAGAAATACGATATTAAATCAACTAGCAGAGTAAGAACTCACATTTCCAAAAAGGTAATAACCAGTATTCTAGATAAAGTACATCCAGAGATAATTGCACCTAAACACAGGCTCCCAGACTGCATCAGTGAGGACTTAGGCACCCGACCGGGCCGCCCCCCCCCTTACTGATTGCATCTTTAGTATTGTTCTTGGTCCTATAAGATGTATCTATAAATCCGTATCTATGATAGAGGCATAGATAGATCTGCATAAAATCTCTGTACGTTCAATATTTTCGGAGATAATTAGCTAAAACCGGTTGTGAGGGGGGCAAGTTCGTAACTTTCGTGCCACGGAAGATGGTTCTTTTGTGGTACGAAAGTTGGTACTTTCATGGTATGAAAGCTGGTAATTTCGTGGGGAGAAAGTTGGGTACTTTTGTAGGGCAAAAGTTGGTAGTTGCATGGGGCGAAAGTTGGTACTTTTTAGGGCAAAAATGGGTAACTTTCGTTGCAGGAAAGTTGGACTGTCGTGGTGTGAAAGTTGGACTGTCATGGTGCGAAAGTTGAGACTGTCGTGGTACGAAAGTTACTGTCTCCCCACAAAACCACGAGACCAAGAAATGAACTGTTCAGCCACTATACATGTTAAATGGCCTGAACAGATCACATATTCCTGAATGAGGGGCTCAATGGTTTCAGTCCTGGCAGGCTTATTATATGCTGAAAGAGTGTTAAATTATGCTTATTTATCCCATCAAGTTTGTTTCATGAATGCAAAGAGTGAAGTAAAGTCCAATGACCCACACAAACATTGCAAAAGAAAAAACTCTGAAACCAGGGTTCACAGTGCAGCAGTTTAGTGGGCAAATGACTCTAACGTGACATTGGTGTCAATAAAATCATATGAAATCATATAGACTATCAACATAACTAATTGAGATGTCACCCATGGCCATCACTATTTAATTTTCAGCACTCAGACCAAATATGGTCCTATAGTCCAATTATAGTCACATAGTCAGGTCTGAGTCCTAGGGAAAAGCTTCGGTAGATGACGAATAGCCATTTGTCCCTGGTGTCAAAATGTGTATTTCGAGCAGACTGACACAGCTAGACAGGTAAAACTGTTATGACACAGGAAGTGTGCATGCAACATTTCTGTGTACATTTTGCTGTAAAAGTTGATTCCTTTGAGGTAGCTTGTATGCTGGGCACCCCTGCATGAAAACTTTCGTGATAACTCGCTTCATAAAAGGATTATCGTGTAATTGCACAGAGGTTTTACCAAAGTGCATGACATGCGGAAAGCAGTGTTACTCAACAGAAAAACTGTTTTCACCTTTGTGCAGATGATGGCATAGTTTTTAAAAACAGATGATTCAACATGAAAAACAAGCTTGCCTTAATATTTGCATGATCAGTATCTTTTTCTCTGAGGTGTGACAAAGTTTTATATGTTTTTATATATTATTTGTTTTCACCACAGTGCGTGTAAAGGTAAACTTTGGTGATTGCATGAGAAAATATGAGTATTGCTAATGTATTTATTAGTAGCATACTTAGTACCCCGATATAAATTTAAATGTACTGGTTTAAAGTTTGTGTTATCACCAGCCAAACAGTCTCAACTGACTTTACAATTACACCCTTGGCAGACCTGTTCAAGCTTCAGCCTTTCTCAATTCCCTGGGGAGTATTCAGCCAGTTACACAGAATTACTAAGCACTTACAATTGCCATCACTGTCTATGGCTAGTTTCCATTTACACCTGGGTGGAGTGGAGCAAAGAGTTATGATCTGCTCAGTTCCTCAAGCGCCATGGTGGGGGCTTGAACGTACAACAGAACCTCTATACAGCATGTTCGACCAGTCTGACATTGTCTCAACAGCAGGTTCAGTCAGTCTGACATTGTCTCAACAGCATGTTTGGTCAGTCTGACATTGTCTCAAAAGCATGTTCAGTTAGTCTGACATTGTCTCAACAGCATGTTTGGTCAGTCTGACATTGTCTGAAAAGCATGTTCAGTCAGTCTGACATTGTTTCAACAGCATGTTTGGTCAGTTTGACATTGTCTCACCAGCATGTTTGGTCAGTCTGACATTGTCTCAACAGCATGTTCAGTCAGTCTGACATTGTCTCCACAGCATGTTCGGACAGTCTGACATTGTCTCAACAGCATGTTCAGTCAGTCTGACATTGTCTCAACAGCATGTTCGGTCAGTCTTACATTGTCTCAACCGCATGTTTGGTCAGTTTGACATTGTCTCAACAGCATGTTCGGTCAGTCTGACATTGTCTCAACAGCATGTTCGGTCAGTCTGATATTGTCTCAACAGCATGTTCGGTCAGCCTGACATTGTCTCAACAGCATGTTCGGTCAGTCTGACATTGTCTCAACCGCATGTTTGGTCAGTCTGACATTGTCTCCACAGCATGTTCGGACAGTCTGACATTGTCTAAACAGCATGTTTGGTCAGCCTGACATTGTCTCCACAGCATGTTCGGTCAGTCTGACATTGTCTCAACCGCATGTTCGGACAGTCTGACATTGTCTCAACAGCATGTTCGGTCAGTCTGACATTGTCTCACCAGCATGTTCGGACAGTCTGACATTGTCTCAACAGCATGTTCGGTCAGTCTGACATTGTCTCCACAGCATGTTCGGACAGTCTGACATTGTCTCAACAGCATGTTCAGTCAGTCTGACATTGTCTCAACAGCATGTTCGGTCAGTCTGACATTGTCTCAACCGCATGTTCGGTCAGTCTGACATTGTCTCAACAGCATGTTCGGTCAGTCCGACATTGTCTCAACAGCATGTTCGGTCAGTCTGACATTGTCTCAACAGCATGTTCGGACAGTCTGACATTGTCTCAACAGCATGTTCGGTCAGTCTGACATTGTCTCCACAGCATGTTCGGACAGTCTGACATTGTCTCAACAGCATGTTCGGTCAGTCTGACATTGTCTCCACAGCATGTTCGGTCAGTCTGACATTGTCTCAACCGCATGTTCGGTCAGTCTGACATTGTCTCCACAGCATGTTCGGTCAGTCTGACATTGTCTCAACCGCATGTTCGGTCAGTCTGACTTTCCAAAATGTATGAGTCACAACAAAAACAAATGGGAACAGATGTTGTTGTCAAGAAACAAATGGAGGTTTAAAAAACCAGTAACAGTTATTCATGGTCAAGTTTGATTTTACAAAAATCCATCGGACATTTTTTGGTTTTTCTAATAACTAATGGGAGTTTTCTGCTTTTACACTTTGTAAATCAGGATTATCCACATGCTGACAAAATCATTTTTACAAGTTTATATTTATGTCATGTCTTAAACGCTAGAATGGCAGCAAATGTTAGATAAGCCACTTGTGAAACTCCATTTGACAGTTTTGAATAGTTATTATAACTTTTAAGTTTAGTGAAACACCAAAAATGTTAATGTTTCAAAATGACCAAATCGTATTCCCAATATATAGATTTTTTAAGAAAATCAAAACTGATTTTGCATAGTGGAAAAGCCAAATAACACCAAAGGTTGGTTTTTTGGGCATGATTATTTTCAGATTATAATTTTACAGTGTTAAGCCACTGTCACACGGGCCGGTTTTGCCGTAGTGAACCCGTAGTATTACGTAATAGTTATGTAACAGCTCTTTCCGCCAGTTTGGCGACAGGTTCTGGCAGCAAAAAAGGGCGGGGCAGCACCTGCCGGGCGCTACGGGTTACCCGCCGGGTCACCCGCCGGCTTCCAGGGGTTACCCGCCGGCTTTCACGGGTGCCTCGGCGGGTTCCATGGGTGCCTTGGCGGGTTCCATGGGTGCCTCGGCGGGTTCCACGGGTGCCTCGGCGGGTTCTACAGGTGACTCGGCGGGTTCTACAGGTGACTCGGCGGGTTCTACGGGTTACTCGGCGGGTTGTAGGAGTAAGCCGGCAAGTAGTAGGAGTAACTCACAGCTTCCAGGAGTATACTTTAAAAGACTGCTGCTCCCCTAATATTAGTCTGATTTTCGTTAAATAAGAACTAAATTGTAGGATAATTTATACTGATTCCATACCTGTTTTCGAATCGAAAATGTACCAAATATTAAGCGAGTTATTCGTCTGAGAAGGTAGCTAGGTTGGCGGAGGCAAACAGTGGTGCTCTCGCAGACGTCCGCGCCGGGACTGTATCAATGCTGAGCGCTTCTTTAAAAGGCTGCTGCTCCCCTAATATTAGTCTGATTTTCGTCAAATAAGACTGGATTGTAGTATAATTCATACTGACTCCATACGTGTTTTCGGATCGAAAATAGACCAAATATTAAGCGAGATATTCGTCTGAGAAGGCGGTTGTCTGGTGGCGGCTGCTGCTCCTTTAATATTAATCCGATTTGCGTCAAATAAATATTGAATTATAGAAGAGTTCATACTTATTCCACACAGAATTTCAGATTGAAAATAGACCAAATATTAGGCGTGATATTCGTCTGAGAAGGCAGCATGGTGCTCTGTGTATGTTCATAACTTGAATGGTGTGGTCAATATTTTTTACCATTATATATACATTGTTTGGATGAGCTTTATTGCAATTAATTTCTACTCATTCTGCCAACTGGCCAATGGGAAGGACTTTTCCTTTGGTTTTGTAAAGTTAATTAACCTATATATGTCAATTGCTATTAGCATTTTGAATAATACAAAGAATGGGGTAAGTCATGCTTTTTCATCATTGATCACAAGCATTAATTGAAATTCTGAATTTCAACTGATTCCTGTTTATTATGCATATTAAAGAGGGAGATTGTTTTGATCATGGATGGAACATGCAATATCAATATTAATTCCAGTTGGATTATTTTCAGAAACAACAACGAAATATTGATAATATATATAAAATGAAATAAATATCTAAAATGATTACTCTAAACTAGAGTATATCTATCTATAGATAGTTGTTATAGCTCCATAGACATCTTTATCAAGTCGGAATTTTATTGGCAACAAGCAAACAAACATTGTTTTATTTTCGTTTTTTATTGATTACGAATCAATGAATTATTGATAGTAACATATTATTAGGTTAAGATCTTATAACTATCTGTCTATCTACATATCTATACTCTATAAGGTATTACTAACTTTATTAACAAGAATATTCTTGTTTGTGCCTAGTATACTCCATTAATTTTCCCCACCTTTAACTATTATATAAATTCTACACATTTCCCTGAATAATTCAGTCTTTATTTCACGAAAATCGGATATGTAGATAGACAGATAGTTTAGAGAGACAGATAGATTTATATGCTTATTATATATTATAGAATATCTAGCTTAATATTTGGTCCATATAAGTACATAAAAGATAGCAAATAAAATCACAGATCAAATCACAAATACTAATTACAATATCAATATTAGATTTAAATTTTACAAAAATATACACAAATACTGATCAAAATAATAATTTATTATCGCAATAAGATTCAAATTAACACAAAAAGATAAGAATGTTCACATGTATAAAAAAAATACCAATATACAAATATAATCATTGCCTGGTAATTACAATAGAATACATTGTTTTTAATTAATGAAAGCAATTACATCTTTTTGTTATTGTGAATGACAATCAAGACAATGTCATATTACTGTGTCATCTTTGAACAAACTATGAAATGACAGGTCAAAGAACCCCAATTTAGGCAATTAGGCAATTGACACATGTATTGAGCATTTGCTGTATTCTCTACACCCATTCTTTGTATCATTCAAAATGCTAATAGCAATTGACATAAAGGTCATGGCAGTTGGCAGAATAAGTAGAAATGAATTTCAATAAAGCTCATCCAAACAATGTATATATATCATGGTCAAAAATATTGACCACACCATTCAAGTCATGACCATACACAGAGCACCTGGCCGCCGCCAGAGAACTGCATTCTCAGATAAATATCTCGCTTAATATTTGGTCTATTTTCAATCCGAAAACATGATGGAATCAGTATGAACTATGCTACAATACAGTTTTAATTTGACGATAATCGGACTTATATTAGGGGAGCAGCAGCATTTTAAAGAAGCGCTCAGCCCTTCCTGCGTTGATACAGTCAGGGCGCGGACGTCTGCGAGAGCACCACTGTTTGCCTCCGCCAACTTAGCTACCTTCTCAGACGAATATCTCGCTTAATAATTGGTCTATTTTCAATCCGAAAACACGTATGGAATCAGTATGATTTATACTACAATTCAGTCCTGATTTGACGAAAATCGGATTAATATAAATGGAGCAGCAGCCGCCGCAAGACAACTGCCTTCTCAGACAAATATCTCGCTTAATATTCGGGTTTTTTTTAATCCGAAAAAACGTATGGAATCAGTATGAGCTATACTGCCATTTAATCTCTATTTGAGGAAAATCGGACTAATATTAGAGGAGCAGCAACCTTTTAAAGTATATACAACCCCCCTCCCTGCCTACGCTGACGCTGGTAGCAAAAAGCCGGCGGGTTACCCGTGAATGCCGCCGGGTCACCCGTGAAAGCCGCCGGGTTACCCTTAGAACCCCTCAACAAGCCGCCGGGGTGAAATTAGGGCCGGATAATTCGCCGGGTTCTACGGGCCACCCCCCGGCTTTCACGGGCCACCCGCCGGCTTTCACGGGCCAACCGCCGGCTTTCACGGGTCACCCGCCAGCTTTCACGGGTATTTTTTTTGTTTTTTACACCCGTGAGATTTCTACGGTTGTGCCATGCAAGCATGCAAGCATGGCACAACCGGCTACCGGGGCCGGGTTTCGCGGCTTGGCCAAGGGTCCCACGGGTGCTTGCCGGGTATCCACGGGTGGCCGTATTGGGGCCACCGGCTTGGAGCCGGGTAGCGATTTCCGCAACTATTACGTAATACTACGGCTTCACTACGGCAAAACCGGCCCGTGTGACAGTGGCTTTACACAACGTTAACCCTGAAGGACTTGTCACAAAATTGAGAAAAACAACTTGTTGTATCCATAAATATCACATATGCTCACAGCTTGGGGCAAAGTGTATATTGGAATGACTGATCTTTGGTACCTGGGCTTGCTTTTCATCATCTAAGAGCCTAAGAGCACCTGCTAGGTAAATCCATCTGCAGATAGTATGTTGGGTCTTATCTGCAGAGGCTGTCTAAAATATGCATTGCCACCAATGGGAAAATGGGCCATAAATATTCTTGGCAGTATTAATGACTTTACAAATCAGCAGGGAGTCTCTAAATTCATGGTGGCATGTCAGTGGAGATGTACATTTATCATACTTTAACAAACATTATTCATTTGCAGTATTAAAATCTGTGCAAGTCATGCGTTTTGTCAATTTGAACCTGGACAAAGCTAGACAGCTTCTGCTATGCGATGCTACCTGCCACTAAACGGAACTGTCTGGCTTTAGCTGGCTAATCAAAGCCAGATCTAAAAGTACACATATACCAAGGTTTATATTTTTCAGTGGTGGTAGGTGTAAGCCGACTATTAGCTATGAGTAGACAGTCATAGCTTCAGTCAGGAGTAGGTGGCTAGAGCTGTGTAGAGTCGATGTCTGCTGCTGGAGATTTGTCGTATCTAGCTCTTTATATTATTGGTATTTTACAGATCGTTACCATCCCTAGTAAGTGGTAATAAGTCAATCGTATCGCGATAACAACAGTTTCCTGTCTGATCCGATTGAGCGCATGTGTTTAAGCGATAATCATTCTGAAAACAGAGAGCCTCGGTTCTTCTTTTCTTCACTCGTTTATGATGAATCCTTTACTAAAATCTCTGCATTCATGACTTTAAATGCACAATCTCTTAGCCCAAAGCTCCAAAACCTTCAGATATATAAAACTATCTTGAATGTTGAAACTAATGCTCCCAATCAGATCACTTCTCACTTTGGTCTGTATGTATTGCTGTTTTGAGATCTGGTTGCTTGAAGGTGGCTCCTCGATAGCGGAAATGCAATTTTCAGGGGCTTCGATTCAGGGGGGGGGGGATTCGGGCATATATATACCCCTTACTTGTTGAGAAGGAAGGAGGATCAACACTTGACAAGTTTATAAGTTTGGCATAAGTGATCCACCATTAAATTACCTCCTGGCCTGTGTCCGCGCATTAACTGCTACTACTTGTACGAGCGAGGGAAAGTTACAGAGGGACAGATAGGCCTGCATCCCCCCCCCCCCCAACCGTCCAGAGAAATCGACGTCCCTGGCAATTTCCATAGAGGTGAATATCCTGAAATTCAAGCTGTGCCAGGATTTGTTTGTCTCTCTCTCTAACCTGTGCTATTTGCGAAAATAAACTGGGTGAGGCATGGAGACCTGTGACCTCAGCAACTACTGATGACTTTATAGATTATTCATGAGTATTCATTAAATACTTAAGCTGACATTTTCAGTATATATGCCATAATTGCAGTGTAATCGATAAAAGCATCAATATTTGGGTTGGTCAATATAACATTATTACAGACATTAACTATATATATATATGTCTAATTGCTAAGAGCCATTTTCTAATGCTGGTCCCTGTTAGGCACTGACATATTAGGTAAAATGGCATGAAAGAGGTCATTTGAATTAAATATTGGGGTTAGAACAATTGGTTGCTATAGCAACTTGGTGTTAATTACAGATGCAAAATGATTATATTGGGCATTACTGGTTCAGCGTAATTACTGATTAAATTGATATAAATGCTTGAATAGTTCTCTTTATGTATTCCTAATGAATGGCAGAAAAACCAAAGGATCTTATTAGTGTTCACAATTACGTGGGGTGGTTTCTACAGAATTTAGGACCTTTATATCCTTAAAGCCTGTAAAAATACGTATTTACAGGAGGGGCAACTCTAATTGCACCAAGAAATCCCAAAGACTTTAATGGAACCCAGAGATGCTGCCAGCATGGGGTCAAACTAATTGACCCCATCGTAAAAGTAATTGGAGTGACATAGTTGCGCAGAACATGTGGGAGGCTTAGTGTGTAACTGCATGTTCCTTTTGACATGCTAGATTGCATTTACGTAATTATATATCGATTGGCCTAGTAGGAAATGTAATACCCTTGTAATTAGAGCACATGTACACACCACACAAAAAGTCAGTTGGAATCAGTTTGTATGCAACACCGTGAAAGAAACTCAGCTTATGGTGTGAAGCAAGGTTGGTAGTTTTATCCGAGGATTTTTTTAATTCCTTTTCAAACTATCCCAGATTAGAACAATTTACTTATCTGCCTATACAGATGAAAACCGGATTAAACTCAAAATTTTGAAAATCATATATTCTCAAACGAATTTAAACCAAAATAATTTTTAGTCTGGGAAATACTTTAGATAATAACTATTTCCCAGATGGCATTCCAAATCGGCCCGGCATCGTTTCCATGTTGGCCAACGTCGTTACAACATCGTATCAACATCGCTGAAATTACGTCGATTTCATTCCGATTTGGATTGGATTATTCTTTTTCAATATGGGTTACATTTTCTACGTTACCATTCCTCACATTAAAAATAAATTGCCATGCAATTACAGTAAATTAATTTGTAAGATCTGGTTTGGATTTTATCTGATTTAAACCCAGTTCTATCCTCGTCCCGGATAAAAATAGTTTTATCCAGATAAATCCCCGGTGTTCGGGGGTGAGATCTTATACATTCTCCGCCATACACTGACTGTTACAGTTCAAATGCGCCAGTTAGATTTGTTGGGTGAATTCATATTTATTGACCATCGCATCAATCTTTCTGTAAGCAATGACCACATTTGCTGTTGAGTACAATGATGTGTAATTATAAGCGATCGTCATCGCATAGCTTTACATCAAAGTAGTGGTTAATTCCCAGATAACAAACACCACCCATGAAAATTATAAAAATGGTCGAAATATCAAGACTCTAGACTCAAGACGAATTTATTTGCCTTCATACAATAATATAATAATAAGTTGAAACAATCAATATACTCTATTTACAGTGTATGAGAGGCCAGAACACTCTAATACACATTAATTGCATCGCTATCGAGTGCCCTCCTGGTTTTCCGAGAGATCCAAGCAAATCATTATAAGTGAATGACAATGGCAAATTTCTTTACATTACATAAATGAAGGTATTTGGAAGGATGTCCATTGTTTATAGAAATCAAGCATATTTGGAAGAAGGAGATCACTGAGCCCATGCTATCTTTTTGATGACATTCACATGCTATATCCAACTGAGCAATTTAATGTGGCCATGTAATTTTGATGAAATTCACATGCTGCACTATGACTGAGCATTTTTAGGTGGCCATTTATGGGTAGTCAGTAGTCTCAAGGTGGTCTTAATTATGAGGCTCAAGTGCTTCCACTGTGCCGTTTTTCTTAGTTACACAAATACTCATAACCCACTACTTAGCCGAACCTACAACCCAACACACCCAATAATGCATTGTTGCAAATAGCCACCCCAAATGCTGCACTTAACCTGGTTATTGAGTTGCCAAATAATTCATAAAGCTCCCCACTCCTCTTCTTACTATTGCCTTATTTTTGCAATAAGTGCACTTCATATACACTCATGGTGACAAGAACCACTTGGGGAGCGACATAACTTCCATATTTAGCTTTGCACTTTCATATGGTGTTCCTTTGTTGACATTCTTTTGCCCTCTACCACTCCTGGAAACATGAAAGTCTGAGAATTCTTACCCCAGGGAGCTGGGACCTTTGTGAGCTCAGCAACAACAGGTTTTTTTGTGAACCCTTCCAGGTTCTCTGCGAACCCTTCCAGGTTCTTACTGAGCCCTTCGCAGGTTCTCTGTCAAACTTGGAGGCTGTCTGTGAAACTTGGGCTTGTTCTTTCCTCTCCTCACATAACTCAAAGCTTTCCCCTGGAGCAATGGCTGCGGATCTTAACCTGAGACACAGAAGACAATATTGCTGCCTCTGCGATATTGGAAATATTTTCATGGTGTTTATGGTTGTCTTTGAAATATTATTCTGAAATCTACCGTACAAATGTATGTTATTTACCACATGTCACTAAAATAAAGATTTTCCTTCCTTCCTATAAGGCTCAGTTACAATACTCTGGTTCCTCTTTAGCTCCCTGTGGGTACGGAGCTTATTTCTACCTGTCTCTCTGACAGCATCTTCTATACTTAGTCTAACAGCATACCACCATTTAGATTTATAAATCTAATAAAGTATTATATACATTTGATAACTCTGAAAGTACATCGAAGTGACTTTCCATCTCACAAAGATAGGACAATCCAATGTCATCATAGAAATTACAGACACGGCAAGACCAGTTTCGTGATGTCTGACTACAAGATTATACAAAGATTTTTTTGTGAGGCTGTGTCTGCTTGAATTAACCATTCTACACCAGTGTCTAGTAAATACCCAACCACAGATGGTGGGAGATATGTGTATGAGAATTAGTGTCGTGTACCGGTCCACGATATATCGTTAAAACCGGCAAATTCTAAACGATACAGAAACCGGTGTCAATTTATGTATCGCGATATGTATCGTGTATCTGTTCAAGATATCGTTGATACGTATCGTATCGCTCAGCTGTTATGATACACAACACTACTGAGAACTAATTTAGAATATACAGAAGAAATTATAATTTTTACAGATAAAAACATTTTCACACATGGCTATAAACAGCCACATATTCAGTGTAGGGCTGTTATCAGGTATTTGTATACTGGAGTACATCAATGCATGTACTAAGTCTGGAAACAGTACTTTATATATATATCTTCTTATTATTGTAATATTGAGTTGACGGTCAGATATTCACAAATAATTTACTTACAATATTATTGGCTTAATTAATTCGATTTCTATTTTCTATACTGAGTATACATATTGCGTGGAACTTTTTCTCACAGAAAATACGTTACAACTTATAGAATAGGAAAGGTATTTTGTGCAAAATCAAATAACAGGTCCTATAGGTGGAATGTTTAACGAATGTTAATATTAGGGTGCTCTAAAATTAGTGGTTTAAAAAATAAAAATTTCAAAAGTTTGCTCACCGGAGCTTTTCCATTCCTATGATAAAGATCAACTACCATTACCATGCAAAATTTCATACTGCGTAAACTGTTGACACGCAATCCAAGATTTTTGCAAAAGCACACTTTTTAGTAAGAATTTATAGTCAAATGTGTGTTTAGACTGAACTCTGTGCTAATTATGATATTGTTTCACAATAGTGTACAATAAAGTAAAAATTAACTTTTTTTTCAACTGAAACAAAAACCACTGTATAATGGTGTCTGAGCCAATACAAATTCAATGGCTATCATACCGGATATTTCAACAGCCTTGTGGCAAGGCTTAGAATGGAGATATTGCCTAAATTGTAGTGGAATGGGAAAAACTCTGGGAAGCAAGGGTTTTTTTACCTTCAGTTTTGATTTTTTGGAGCACCCTACCATATATGTCCTTCACCACAATACATTTTGTATTGTTATTAGAATGGATATAACTAACACAAAATGTTGATATCTTCCTCATTAGTACAAACAGTTGTAGCTTAGTCACAATAAAGCTGTTTCTTTTATGATCACCATTATAGGGTCCTGAAAGAATAATATTGTCAAAATACTTAAGTTATTCCTTTGGCATATTGAATAAATCGGGTCATGGCCTAGTACATCAGCCTTCATGGGAGCTAAGTTGTTATGACAACCATTCTTCTAGGAATATTCAATAACTATTTTTGGTGGTTGCCATGCTTGGCATTTCTGTTAATGCTATAATAACCATGCTGACTTAATGACTCTATGCAATACAATATGAAAATGCCAGAAGCATCCGGCTGAACTGCAGCCCAGTGGAATTATAAAGATAATTTTACCCACAAATTGCTTCTCTACTTTCTCCTATTGTATCTCGCTTAAATTCGGTCTATATTCGATCTGAAAACACGTAATTGAAGCTTATTAGCTGTGCTACATGATGAGATGCTTAAAATAATGTTTGCTTCGCCGTTCGAGAATCTTCGTAAAAAAAAACTCCTAGGGTACCCTTTGCACATGTGCGCGATTGAGATTTCGCTGAATTCTACAATAATCGTGGTGTCACATGACCTCCCTGTTTGATCATATGGCCTCTGGGTGGGTGGGTGGATTAGGGCTTTACGTCCTGTATTTCTGCACCTGATGGGCTAATTAGGACATGCAGGGACCATGGCAATGAGACAAAGGATGAAACAGCCATCCAACATAGGCTCAACCGGGAATTGAACCCGGGACCCAGTGGTTGGAAGCCCAGCACGCTACCACTGAGCTAGGCCCCCACCCGCTATGGCCTCAGGGCCTTCGGCTATTATTACTAATAATTTGTAAGGTTAGGTTATCACTGAGTTGGGTCATAAATCAGGGCTTTGAATATTCTTAGAAATTATATATATATATATATTAAAACCGATTACAATTATACAATCATTACTGTATCCAAATGGCAAAGATAGGTTTGAATTAAAGCATAAGGTTGTTTCTTATTAATTCAATACCTAATTTAATTGTGATCAATGTTACAATTAATGTCAGGATAATTAATGGTATTTGTTACCATGATTTTATAAGCCAATTCAATTGTATCCAGCCTGCATGAACTTCACCGCAATAGAAATAATCCCCAGTAGCTACTATGTATAATTATGCAGAACGAATTAGGATATGAGACACCAGTTTTCCTTTTGGTCAGTTGAATAGAATGAAGATTTTGCAATGCTTTCCGTCTAGACCTTCAATATTACGAGAAGCTTAACTCCAGAGTAAATAAGAAAATAATCCATGAAGTGACTGGCATAAAATTTTCTGACAATCATAAATAAGATAAGACAATACAAGATTATTGTCATATATATATAGTATATATATTTGTCTCGTGAAAACTCAAAACGTTTATATAAAATAAATAAATGGCTAAATAGCAAATAACAGTCTCCTACCAAAGTGAGTAAAAACTTCACACTCTTTGGTTTGGTTCAGAAAATGTTCACATCAGCTGGCCACCAACATAATCTTCTTCTTCTTCTTTCTTTCTTTTTCTTCTTCTTCTCTTTCTTCTTCTTTTCTTTTAGTCTTTTTCTTCTCTCCTCTCTGTTTCTTCTCTTTCCTCTCTTTTCTTCTTCTTCGTCTTTTCTTCTTCTATTTCTTCTTCTCATTCCTCTCCTTTATTCTTCTTCTTCTTGTTCTTCTATTTCTGCTTTTCCCCTCCTCTCCTTCTTCTATTTCTTCCTCTCCTTCTTCTTCTATTTCTTCTTTTCCTTCCTCTCTTTTATTCTTCTTCGTCTTTTCTTCTTCTTAAATTTCTTCTCCTTCCTCTCCTTCTTCTTCTTCTTTTTCTTCATCTTGCCAAAGTTCAAGTTGCAATAAATATTGTCACTAAACGTATTCAATTTGATAGTATTCAGTGCAGTTGTACTAACGTTATATAGGTTTTGTTGGATATCACGTGCTCAAGAATGTTTATATTCTAAGCATGCAGTACTGCTACTATGACAATTTTCTGAAGACCTCCTTTTTCTGCAGAACTATTTGATGTGAACAGGTTAAAGAGATCTTGTCACCGTTCCTAAATTTGATTTGTAAATCCAATAATGTGAGCACTGCCAAATTGTGTCTAGCTAACAATATTAACTGAGCATTGGAATGTGAAATGGCCAAACCTGTAGCTGCTATCCTTGCTGCACCAAAAGAGGGGGTATGGCAATGAAACCTACTGAATCTGACAGTTTTTAGTCAGTAGGCAGGCACCCTTTTTCATAGTCACCTTCCATCAGTAACATAGTAGTTTTAGTGTTAGTTAGCCTTTACCCCTATGGTGGGATATTTTACTTACACCAGCATAGATTCTGAGTACAAGGCACCAAACATTTAATGTCTCATGCAACTGACATCATTCTTTTCTTCGTAAGGTTTAAATTGACAATCGGTGTTCGCATTATTAAGTTTATGTACAATGTATTTTTTATTTCCTCCTTTCCTTGATCAATTGCTTTGTTAAATGTTTCTATCTTAAATATTTTCTGGGTGCTCCCCTTGCCAGCGACAGCTAACTGTCATGTAAGGGGCCCCAATCACTTGCATTATTCCCCATGTGATTGGTTGAATAAAGTTGTTCTGAGTTCTGTTCTGAGTCCTGAGTTCTGACAACCAGCTGAGATGTAGCTCATGAGGAGTGCCCGAGCTTTGGTAAGACAACAAAGTCTTCCTTGCTTTGAGGGTAGCAACATTTAGGGTGAAGACCTTGACCCCAGTGACCACCAAGCTCCCCAATAGCTAAGTACAGAAGCGAATGACCTTTCCTGTTGAAATGTCGATAAGCGTAATATACCTGCAAACATATTATCATGTACCTACGTTTATGAGCATGTGATGGGAATGAACCCGCAATTGGTTCATGCATAATTAATCACAGCATTTCATATTTTGCTAAAGCACAGATCATATTTATTGCCTTTCTGAGGATGTTTATTATTAAAGAGATTAATGAAATATTTCATATTGTGCCAAAGCACAGATCATATTTATTGCTTTTCTGAGGATGTTTATTATTAAAAAGTGTAATGAAATATTCATTGCAAAATCATCGCAGTAAACCCTTATGAGTAATTTACAATTATAGTGCTTAGTTCGCATTGGATTTGATACATTTGCCAGTGCTCCTGTAGCAGTGAATCTGTTTTTACCTATAAAGTGGATGTAACTAATCAATAACAGCTTGAATTCCCTCTGCCAATGTGTATGTGTTTGTGTGATTAGGGCTTTACGTCCTGTATTTCTGCACCAGTTGGGCTAATTAGGACAGGTAGGGACCATGGCAATGAGACGAAGGATGAAACAGCCATCCAACTTAGGCTCGACCGGGAATCGAACCCGGGACCCAGCCGTTGGAAGCCCAGAGTGCTACTTCTGAGTTAGGCCTCCGCCACGCCCTCTGCCAATGAAAAGTACTAATTTTTACCTTCAGTATCAGTCAGGGAATAATGTGTTAATTATCTTATTATCAGTAAAATATATCTTCGCAATTACGACCTCTCAATATTAAAGACACCTCAATTTTAATACCACTTCATTTGGGTACCAAATTGTAACTGTTATGTTTACAAAAACTCAAGAATTAAGACCATCGTGATATCATCGTTATATCAAGACCACAGTGATTTACAATTATTGCCTTAATTGCTGATTCAACTGTACATGTATAATTTTATATAGTGTAAATGGAGGCAATTTCCTCTCCCTCCTGCAGGGGCTTCAGTGACCTCCAGGCCACTAACATTGCATCAATTTCCTATTTATGAAAAGAAGGATGTTTTTCAATGAATATTCAAAGGCCAATTATCGGTTGGAGGTAATTGCTAGGTAATTCTATTGCAATCTCATCATTGCTATACTTTGTTATCAAAGCATCAAGGCCAGTCAATTTACTGTGCAAGGCTCATGATTTTCACTTTTTGGATAAAGGATGAATTCAGAATCCGATACAGTATCTAACAATAGTGAGCGTGCTCCCAAACACATGTCTGTGTCTTAATGCTACTGGCCCAAAGCTTAGTCAGCTTATATGACTAGCTGCCAGAGGCTGACATAATGATGAGATGATAAGGCTTTGAGTCCACACCATTTTACACATTTACCCCCATACGTGAGGTTTCACTTGCCCAAGCACACACACCGAGTACAAAGCACCTCCTATTCAACGTCTTATGAGAACAACATCCAGCTGGGATGTAGCTCATGAAGAGCGCACGACTCAAGAATTGAACCCACTGCCTTTAGCAGAGCCTGACTAGTCTGGAATTGGCGGATGTCTTAAAGCTGCATTGTCAGTCGGTTTTTGTCCCAACAAAAAGGCTATCCAAATGAATGAATTCGATAACCCAAACTGTCTAAATTGTACTAAATTATAAATTATTGTTACTTTTTAGTAAATTATGCATTTTAAATCGTCGCCAATTCGCGATTTCACAGTCATTTTATGAAAAATTTAGGTCAGAATTGTTTCAATTTATGCAAAAAGCGATTATTATACAAATTTTTATACGTTATAAACTTGGAATTTTGTTTATGCCTCAATTTCATTTGATTGGCCATAAAAGCACTTGCAATGTAAACAAATCGGCAATTTTTGATGGCATGAAAATTAAATAATAGGGTATGTTTATTAATTTTATAGAGATATAGTGAACCTAGCAAAGCCCTGATGGGATTTAATCAGTTTTTTTAGAAAAAATTAAATGAATGCAACCGATTTTGGTCACTGTCATATTGAGTGAAAATGCAGCTTTAACCACTAGGCCTCTGTCAATTCTACACTGGTCAGCCATATTGGCTCGATGTTTGCCAAGGCATTGACACACCTGCTATCAAGGATTATATTTTTTTATTTAGTAGCACTATATTGTATCACAATATATTACCAAGCTTATGCTACTTTACTGCAATGTTTAGAAGGGGTGCTTATTGTTTGTTTTATTGCATCATCCCCGACGTTAAATAAAAAAATATTCTTATTTTATCTTATCTTTAAATTTCATTCAATGCAGAGACTGCAAGAAGTTGTTAGATTAATATTACTATGCATACTTTACTGCCATGTTCAGAAGGATGTACTAATTATTTGTTAGATACTGTGATACATTCAATATAACAAATACCATTACATAAGAAAGAGAGAAGTAAATAAAGGATAAGGATAGGAAAAGAACAATTCAGTTATTATTGAAGGTTGTTAATTGAGGAAGCGTTGGGAATAACAGGAATGGAAATGTCTGGGAAGTTCAATGATTAATGAAGGCTTCAGGATGTCTGAAATGATAATTTTTTTGTTATTTACTGAAAAGCACCTCCAGACAATAGTTTCATCAGACTCTTGTGGAGAAAGACCAGTTATTTCTGTGATGGATTAATGGATG